>JAMPIN010000002.1:9020290-10462935 GCA_024699845.1 Aphelenchoides bicaudatus | reverse complement strand
TTGAAGAAACGTCAGAAACATAGCAAATGGCTAGAGAAACAGTTACAGCAACAACCTGGAATTGAAAATAAACCAGATGAAAACATAGTTAAATACTTACCACATAGAGCGCCAACCATTTCCAGTTCTGTTTTAGTATTTCCTGCGCGTGACTGTAGCCATAATAATACAAATAAGAAATTGCTGGACCGCCAAGCAAGTCAACAGGAACCATGAATATCTTCTAAAACAGGAATTGCTTTAATGATCGATTTAACTAAACGAACCTTTGGCAAAAACCTCCGAATGAATATGCCAAGAAATAAAACAGATAGAACAACTCCGAGAACAGCACCAGATAAATAGAAAGTCATTGCTCTGTGTGCCACTGTTTTGGCCGAAAGGAACAATATAATGCCGGCGCCAAAAATGCCCCAATGAAGTTGAGTCATTTGCCGGATTTGTTCCGTTGCTAATAGATGTTCAAAATCAAATGGCATTTCTCCTCCAAACTTCCAAACGTCCATTTTGTGGACAAAATATACACAAGGTACAAAAACTGGCAACTTTCAAAACAAAAAATGTCGAAAGAAAAAAGCGGCGGGAAAGAAGAGACGAAATGCAATTATTGATTTTTCGAAATTGAGCGAGCTTTAAAAGTGCGTAAGCGTTTGAAAGCTCAAATGTTACAGAGTTTAAATGCTACAATTTAAATATCACAAAGTTTAAATGTTGCAGATTCACCCGCATCGAAAACTTCAAATCAGCAAAAGTGGAGAAACTGCGCTCTTCAATTAAGCTCGGTTCAAAAAAGAATCGGCACGCCATGGAAGGCGGAAATGGCAAGGCATCATCCAATCGTCGTCCAAACAATGATGACCGGTGTGCTTTAACAGAGGAGAAGAAACGTCTAGTCGAAGGCAACAATGTAAACGACTCAACAAAGGCAAATGAACGCCATGCTTCATCAGGCACCGTTTCTCCAGTCTCTGTCACACCTCCGCCACTTTCCGTCGTTATTAACCAACCTTCCAAAAACAACAATAACACAACATTGGACAAAGAAAGTTCTGGAAGTTCAGGAACAGTGGTGTCTTCTATCGGAAAGCCGGAGTCAAGTACAAACATCCAGTTGCCAAAGAAGCAAACTGAGAAACAGCAATCACAAGTAGCTTCTGCTTTGCCCGAAAGAATGAAGCAGCACAAACAATTAAAGAAGTATGCTTCGGAGACGAGCTTCCGTTTGAGTCCAGCCGGTACATTCCAGCCACCACGAAGGTTAAACGATGAGTCCGTTTCACCACCACCTCCACAAGCTTACTTGCCATCTGGAGCAGCAACAGTGCATGCAAGTCGACACAATTCTAGTGGTTAGTAATTGTTTTGTTTGCTAATCTTGTTCGAAAAGCTTCAAATCGTTTCTTACAATTTTTAAGTAGTTTAAACAAATCAACTAACGCTTTCATTGCTAATTGCTTCAATTAATATTTAGGAGAGCACGAAGTCCGCACAAGTCACGGTCGAGTCTTCCATGTTCGTGCAGCGCCTCCGGTATTAGATTTAATGTTTAATGATAAACCCGCCTTTAATTTAGTCGACGAGAGCAGGTAATGGCAACACAGTTGTTACAAAAATACAAAGGCGCCGACAAGATTCAGATGACGCCTCCGGCAGTGTTGGAAGTGAAACTACTTGTGCGTCAGGAACAGTTACCCCAGTTTCGAGAAGAATGCTTCGTTTCAAGCTTCGCCGACCGAAAAGCACTGGAAGCATGGGCTGCGTTACCTCATTCCAAGCAAATCACAGCGGAGACGTCGGTACTCATCATTCGCATCACTCTCAATATGACCCTTCTTATACTTCAGCTACCGTCCACTCGCTTGACTCAAATCAATTGCCCCTCACAATACACGACATGGAGGCCACTGAAAGACGTCCCTCCAACTTTTACATCTTCGACGGTAATCATAAAACTCTTTCATAAAGTTAAAAGATACTTCTTTAAAGTGTTGTTTAGAGTGCTATTTAAATTGCTATTTAAAGTGTTGTTAAAATAGTAATTTCAGATGAGTCCATACACGATTTTGACGATGAGATCCAAGGTTGGTTATCTAATTTAATGTCTATTTAATGCCTGATTTAAAGCGTTAAAATTGTGCCATTCAAGAAAAGGCGCGGAAAATTTGTTTTATGTCTTTTTCAAACTTATACAAGTTGATCTCCAAGTTTGGCGCACCTGTGCCCGACTTTCGGCTTATTGAAGAGAGGCGTGAGAACATTCCCATATATTGACGACCTGTCCAGCCAATTTCCCCTTCAAACAACAATCAGACAATTTCAGTGTGCAAGTGGTTTTTACCCCATCCAGAAGTTTACTTTGTTGCAAGTGTTTGGCGCGTCTACACTGTTGCATTTGAGCGTTTTGAACCATCCCGGTCTTTTGGGGAGATAATCTGTTTAGTTGCGGGCGAGAGGATAAAGTTGGCCAGCATGGACCAGAGATTCCTTTTTATCATTTCGAAGGCCAAATGGCTCGTTGGTCGACTCACCCAAATCGGGTGGTAATTGGTTTCCGTTCCGTTTTCTGTTGCCTTGGAATGTTCGAATTTAAAGAGTTATCGCCATTATTCAACTTTCGTCTCGATACTGGCCACTTTTAGCCTGTCCCATCGTTTGGGATCCCTAAGAAGTTTATGACGAGCGTCGAAAACGTTCCATGAATAGGTTAACAGCATGTATAGCACGTATAGCATGTATGGACATCTAAGGTTTTCGGGCCAAGCAGATAAGTAGTTTAGAGTGCTTGCGAAAAGTCGCCTTTTCGAGTACTCGTTTCTCATTCTCAACTACGTGTGCTTTCAGATGGTATTGTTTTTGGGATTTGTTGCGATTTGCACGGCTTTGCCTTGTTTGTTGATTTTTGCAATTAAACTGTAACACAAAAGAACTCCGAACTCAGCTCGCGGATCCTCAAAGAAACCGAACAAATAGCCTGACGGCTCCATCCTTTCTCCAAACTAAACAGCCGATTCAAGGCTTGTCATCAAAAATTCCGCTCCATTCAGTTCGTCATGTGCTCGTTTAACTTTTCAATTGAAGAGTCCCCAAGTTGCGCCCAATTTTTTGGCAATTCGTTCGGCCTCAAATTTTTGTGCACTTTGTGAGCTGCGTCAATGTTCATCGATTGTTCTGTCAAATTGAGGTTGACACACTGGCAATTAGCGTACGTTTTGCCAGCAAAGTCCGTCTGTTCGAGTTTTTTCTTTAACATCTCTTTAATCAACAAAGTAAATCTTACAAACTTCTTTAATCAACAAAATAAATCTTTACAACTTCTTTAATTTATTCGCTGTTCAATCAAAGTATATTTTTGATCATTGAACTAAACAGAAATGTAAATTTTTATTGGCCGAGTTTTGAAACTTCCTAGCATTGTTGGAGTTTGTTGCGCGTTGCTGTCAAAGGCATGGGAAAAGGTTTCGGTATTTTGCTTATCATAATGAGTCCCTCGATGGCCTTCCAGCGCATAAATAGACTCACAAAACCGGCGTGCATTCAACCAATTCTTTTATTGAATAAGAGTGAGGGTGGATGTCGATTTTGGTCGGGACGGCTGAAGTTTAGTCCAATAGGGTTGTCGTTTCTAGCCGTTGGTTTCAACAGCAGTGCACAAATTGGCGGATTTGTCATTTTTGTCGGGTTTAATTTGGGGTTCCGCCTGGCTTTTCCAAAATTCAAGTTTTATGTATTCAAAAAGAACCGACAATCATTTTGAGGTTAGTCGGAAGTGTTTAAATAATCAGTGCACTAAATTTACAAGTATGAAATCATCTTTAGATTATGAAATCACGTTTACTTGTTGAGGAGTTCTATTTTTAACACATTTGATTAATTTGTTATGCACAACTTTTAAAGGTCACATTACTGAAATCAGCAGCTGCAATTGGCTTATTTTTAGCTTTTCGAACTTTAGCCGCAAATCCCAAAATTCTCCTTTTGAGATGGTTATCGAAGCGTCCGCATGCAATCCCTATTATTCACAAATTGCGTGCCCTCAAAGTGGTCATTGTTTGTGGGGATTATTGTTCACTTCGGTGAAAATTCGGGGTTTCTTTCCTTACGAGTTTATTCGTTTACGGCAGTCGATGACAGTTGCTTTTTTAATGTTTTGGAAAAAACTGTAAATTAAGTTCTGCGGAGTTATTACTTTTTGCAAGAGTCCCAATTTTTGTTTATTGGTTTTTGTTGCGCTTCGTTCTTGGTCCACTAGTCGTACAGCTCAGCAAATGGCTTTCAAATAAAACCCCGCCGTCAACAAAATCAATTCAATGGATAGTTGGGCGCCGAAGTTTCGGATTTCAATAAGTGCTTTCGGGTTTATCGGTTTTTGGACAGGATGTACAAATTTTGAGATTTTGCATGAATCCATTTCCAAACCCTCCCCTGTTAGAGCTATTTTTGGCCGGCTTTTGTTATTTTTAAATTAACTCGGCGAGTTCATCAGATTCATTGAATGATTCGGAAGAACTGGAGGAACACCATTATGAATAGATGCCGAAACTTGGCGCTTCCGGCATTTTGTTTGGATTCCGAGCGCACCCATGGCAATTTCTTTATTTGGTTCTTTTGTTTTTTGGCCAATCGAAAATTATGGTTCACGGGGCACACGGCACGCTGCTGTTTTTTAGTGCTTCGTTGCGGAGAATGATGTGAATTTTATTTGCAGCGGTGATTTTCGAGTTGAAATTATTTTCGGTCTAATGAAACAGCTTGAAATAGCCGGTGTTCCTTGTTTATTGAAAACCCTCGGGTTTAAACATGCTAACAAAAAACATAGTCATCAGTGCTTTGAAGTCTACACAATAGGTGCAAGTTTTGCGAAAATATTAGGTTTTTGTGTGAAATCGACTCGGCCAATATGGCTGAATTTGCGCTTTTCTCCACTTCTGATAAGCAAATTGGCGACGAGTCGGAAATTGGCGAATATCGACGGCCAAGACACCCATCCCAAGCACGTTCATCATTCCTTTTTGCATGTTGTTGCGCGGATTTAATCCAATTTCGCGCGTCTTCATTATTGTCCGTCGGGCCTGTTCGTCTATCCCGTACTTTCTTTTTCACCGTGGACGACACAAATCCCAACCTTCTGTACATGACATTAGAAGTGATAGAGCGCCCCCGCTGCTCAAGTAGCCTCTTCTTTGCTCCTCAATTTGAATCTCCCGGTCGGTTTTGTCCACAACTTGTTCACGCATGAATCGTGCTTTTAGGGTTTTTGGCATTAGTTTTAAGTACTTATAGAACTTCCTGTGATCACTTATGTTTTTGGCTTTAACTTTCTAGATTTGTTTAATTTTTTATAATCAGATAAACAAAGAAGCGCAAGTTAATAAGATAACGACTTTAAGCTCAAACAAATAAAGGACACAATTAGGGATTGAGTTTAAACGCGAATTTTATAAGCAACACATAAACTCCAAATCTTTGCAAGCCTCCAAAAATTTCCACGACAATTGACACTTTGCCTCCCAAATAAACAATAATCATTCACACGTTCTTTTCCGTTCTGTGGACAATTGTTCGCGACAGCAACAATTTGGTGTTCCAGTCAGCCTAAACAATTCATTGCGGGAAGGGACGCTAAACCTTCACTAGTTTAATCCCTCGTTTGGTTTTTGTCAATTCTTTCGTTTTTCCAATGAGGGAAATTTGCAAGTTTGTGGACTTCAAGCGCTTTTGTCTTATACTGAGTTTTCCGTTGGTGAATTTTACTCGGATGTCCACATTGCAACAAATATTTGCTGTTTTGTGTGTTTTTCGATAGAAGCAAAAATTGCCCGAAGCAAAGTTTATTTTTGCGAAAACCTGCCAAACATGAAATTGATAAGTTGAGCGTCTTAGTCTCACAAACTTAGTCTATCCCGTTGCACTAGTTCTTATGTTTGATTTTGGCACGTGTATTGTGAGATCTTTAGGCATATTTGTTTATAGATTTGTTATGCTTATGGGGCATAAACCATGATTAGTTTATTCAGTTTAAATGCGTGTGTTGCGCGTTATGGACTTTTAAAGCTGTTACAATGCGATTTTCAGTTTTGAATTCAGTTCTGCGCCTTATTTTTCTTTTAAACACTTGATTATTCATCTCAACAAGAAACTTATCAACTGAACAAATGTAATTCAAAAGACTTTCATTTTTATCCAATTCACGGGGAATGAAAGATTGTGAAATGAACTCTGGTAACAGCAGCACAAATGAGCCGAAAGCCGGTAATTCATCGACAGGGCCTCACAAACGTGTTCAGGTAATCAGACTAGTTGACTTGGTGTGCCATTTTGCAAAATTTAGGTGATTATTACATCCGAACCGTCAAGTTCCAGCATTTCAACAATGGCCGGCTCGGATGGAAATCCGCCAAACAACGAGTCTAATTCAAATCATCAGTTCGGCGATGGTCAGCGCAAAACTAGATTTGAGGTCAGGCACTTGGACGAAAAAGAACTAATGATTGACACAAAAAACGACGGGCATGAGCAGAATCACCGCGCCAGTGACATGATCTCCAGTTTTCTACCAAAAACTGGCCAAATTGCAACAACGGCGTCGTCAGCAACTATTTCAACAACTACTACCCGTGTTCATCCGCCTTTGAGTCAGCAGTCGCGCTTTAGTCCAAGTTCCAACACATCGCCTACTTCACTCAACTCTCTCCAAAGCCAAAGTTCACCGAACGCTTTGCTTACCACAACAACCACAAATTTTTCCTCAACTTCCAATCATCTGCTTCGAAGTGATGGTCTGCCATCGCGTAATCCAAGCATCAAATCCACGGGTTATGCGGATGGTGGAGCTTCCGCTCGTATTCGTTCTTTGCGGCGACGCATCTCACACACTTTGTTGTTTTTGCCTGAGCAGCGGAGAGTTAGTACAGCTTCAGCAGTCAGGTATTTGCTGTTTTTGTAGTGAATCTTACATAGTTTTTGCAGCAACTTATCATGTCCAACCGAATTGAGCGACACAACAGTTGAAGTTGTAACCGTTCCTCCACCGTCGATGCCACACTCGAATCCAACAAAACGACGTTATACTCCGGCAACACAAAAAGATACACTGGCTAGACAACCTTTGCTCATTCAAGCTGACGCCATTTCATTGGGACATCCACCAGTAAGCGCTACAAACAGTTCGTCTAATTCAAGAAGACAGTCTATTCAAGTAGGCAAAAATCACGCATTTTTATTTTGTTTGTTTTTAGGCCGGAGCAATTGGATTCCCATCAAAGAGACGATCTCAATTTGGAAGACGTTCATCTCAACCCGAAATGACTTTTCGAATGCCACAATCGTCACAAAGCTCCACATCAGCTGCTCCGATGAATCATCACCGCTCAATTGTTACATTTCCGATGGCATTGACTCCCGAAACTACGTTGACTTCAGTCTCCGACACAACACATGCAAATCACCATCACAGACCAGACATTCAAGTTTCGTTGAACAAACGTGTTTCGTGGATGTCAATGAAGGTAGTCAGTTCTTTTTAGCATTGAATAACTTTGTGTTCAGTCACTTCACGACACGTTCCCCGATGAGCTTTGCGACCTGAGACAACGCTGCATAGTTTTTTCGGAAAAGATGCCGCCTCGAAGTGACAGCCGGACAAACAGTCAGTTGGGCAGTGTTCTGCAGTTAAATGCAGCTGCTGATACGTATGAAATTGACAGTGACACGCCGCCTATAGATACTTTGAGTTGGAGTAATGCAGGTAACCGCGCAATAAGATTGCTGAAAAGGGCTTTAAAATACAAAATTTAACGAATGGCACAATTGAAACGTCTTTTTAAAATGTGACAAACAAACACTCTTAACATTCTTCTTAAATTTAGACGAACTTGACAATATTACGTTGATGTACAGGTAAGAGTTCAATAATACACTTAAAGGCTAATTCCGACGTTTAGCAAGCACGAGAAGGTAAACTAGTTTTAAATATAAGTTTGACAACTATCAAAAAGTTTATTGTTCTTGTTTTGTTGTTAGAACATTTAATTAACTCTTAAAACTATATAACGAAAATCCGTGAAGATTCCGATGAAAGACTTCGGCAGTGAGATTCGAGCTGCATTGGATATTGACCATCTGTTGAACAAAGCCGTTTTGTTGTTGGACTTGCAAGAAACTTCACTGGAGGAGATTTTCGCAAAAATCATTCACGAAATGGACATTCAAGAGGTTGTTTCCATTCATGATTACGTTTTATAATCACTATGTTTCAGCCCGAATTTACAAGCGAGCAAGTTCGATCTGTGCTTTTTACACAAGATGCTGGAAATCAATGTGAGTTTTTGAACGGCTTTCTTTTCTATTCAATTGCTTTCAGTCCACATTCTCAGCCGAACTGTTCAAAGCATCTGCACAACTGGGACGGTTGGAGGCTCATTTGATTATGATCAAACGTGGATTTGCGCTCTTTGTATGCTAAATACGGTTCAACATCGACATGTCGCAATTGCTCGGCTATCACACCCAACAAATTTGGGCAGGACCATGCAAGATCTGCGCTTTATTATTATTGTAATTGCGCCGTCTCGAGCTGTGAGTTTCATTATTAAACTCTGCATTCAAAGTAAGTGTTTAGAAAGGCACAAAGACTGCTCTGGAGACAACACGTACATTCGCCACATTGTTTGCGGATATGGACATCAGACAAAAGCTGATCATGGCCCATTCAGTGGAAGTCTTCAGAGCCACATTGCTGGACGCAGCTAAAGAGTTGGCATTCGAACAAAGTCAGTGGCGAGAGAGAAAAGCGTCAATTCATTTGAGTGAAGCAAAAGAACAAGTTGTGAGTCTTTTTAAGTCGTTCAACCTTACTTTATGAACATTGTGGTATGAAATTGTTGATTTAGTTCGGACCTGGTCCATGGTATCCACTTCGCGGTCTCATTTCTGACTTTAATAGACGAAAACGACACTACTTGTCCGATTACCTGGATGGACTTCGAGGTCATCGAACAATTCAGAAGCTGTTCAGCACTATCATTTTCCTCTACTTCGCCTGTCTTTTGCCAGCCATTGCATTTGGAGTGCTAAACGACGACAACACCAATGGGTTCATAAACGTGCGTAAAGTTGTATTTGCTCAAGCTGTCGGTGGAATCTTCTTTTCTGTCTTTGGTGGGCAACCGATGAGTAAGTTTTAAATCTTGGCACACACTTTAAACAACCTTTTCAGTCATTCTATTAACAACTGTACCACTGGCGATATACATAAAAGTAATACATCGGATATCAGGAATCGTTGAACTACGACTTTTATGCCATGTACGCGTGCGTAGGACTGTCTTGTCAACTGTTTTTAATATTGTACGCATCCACCGAACTTTGTTCGTTTATGCGATTAGCGACAAGGCAAGTTTTAAATCACTCACGCAACAATAACGCTTTTAAATTCAGATCGGCCGAAGAAATGTTTTCGTTGTTTATTGCAATCGCATTCACAGTTGAGAGTATCCGGGCCATTCATCTGAGCTTCGTAAACAATTATCATATTTGCGGGCATAACACGACGACATCAGTAGCACAGAACTTGACCAACCTGCTTACAACAACTGCGCGGAGTCATCTAGACGAAACTTCGGTTGAATGCCATCGAGACACATCTATTTTGTACGTATTGTTGATGTTCGGCACTTTGTGGCTCGGCATGTTTCTTTACAACTTCCGAAAGACGCCCTATTTGACAAGAACAAGGCGCGAATGGTTGGCCGACTATGCATTACCGGCTAGTGTTCTGATCATGTCGTTTTTGGGCGCTTACGGTTTTAGCGAAATTGACAGTAAGTATCTTTAAACGTTTGTGTTAAACATTCTTTATACTTGCAGAAGACATGTTTAAAATGCGACCCGACATCAATCTCTTCACAATACCGCCAATATTTTCACTGCCTTTCGAAGCCTACTTCATATGCATTCTACTCGGTTTCTTCCTCTCTTTTCTGTTCTACATGGACCAAAACATAACAAGTGCGATTGTAAATAACTCCCAAAACAAGTAAGTTTGCATTTTCTTAATTTAATCTCTTGTTGTTCAGACTCAAAAAAGGCAGTGCAATTCATCTTGACATGTTGGTGGTGGCTATTCTCAATTGCGTTCTCTCGGTCGGCGGGTTGCCTTGGATGTAAGTATTTAGACACGTAGTCCATTAAATGTGATTTCCTTTACAGGCACGGAGCGTTGCCTCATTCTCCATTGCATTTGAGAGCTTTGGCAGATGTCGAGGAAAGAGTTGCACAAGGGCATGTCCACGAAGTGATCATGAACGTTCGAGAAACGCGGTTAGCAAGTTTGGTAGCGCACATTTTGATTCTCGTCTCAACATTCACGCTTTTGCCATATCCACTGCGGTGGATTCCAACATCTGTGCTGCACGGATTATTCTTATACATGGCATTTACGTCGTTGGCTGGAAACGAAATGGTTGAGCGCTTACTTTTGCTGATCACCGAACAGGTAGGCTTTTTTGCTTTAAATGAATCATAACTCTTGTGATTTCAGCAAGCCTATCCGGTACGTTTGATCATAGCCTCGTGTATTTTAAAATCACAATTTAATTTGTTTAGCCGACCCATTACATTCGCAGAGTGCCTCAACGCAAAGTCCACTTGTTCACGGCATGTCAGCTCATTCAACTGGTCATATTGTGTTCTGTCGGCTTTGCTCCTTATCCTTTCATTGAAATGATCTTCCCGATTGTTTGTTTCTGTTTCATACCGATTAGGTGAGTTTTAAAAACTAATCAACTGAATCGTTTGCATTTTAGACATACACTGGTTCCTTTGTTGGTGCCACACAAATTCTTGGAATCTCTAGATGGACGACATTGATCCGCGACGGCTCACAAACAGTCTTTCCCTTTTTCAATAATTCGTTTCTCTATTCAAACAACCCGGCGTTTTCTGTTCCCCGATGACCTCTGTTTTAAGCCAAATTTTTACTAGATCTTCTATAAGTGCAATATGAGTTTATTTGCATTTTCAAACCGGTCAATAAAATATTATAAATAGTTCGAACTAAACCCGTAAACAACGAGGATAATGCTAACTAACAAACCCGTTAGTAATTAAAATGAAGACAGTCTAATTGAACCAAGAAGGCGGAACAGCTTTTTCACATTTTGAATTATCTCCATACCATTGTTTTAAGTCACTAATTGGCTGCACAGTAGTATCTTCTTCTTGATGGAGTTTTTTGCACAACGCACAAAGACCTAAACATTTCAAAGTGTTGAAGCAGTGTTTGTAAAATGTACCAAGCAAATAACCATCTGGAATTCCAACCAGCTCGTGTCCACTCGTTTCTCCACGCAATCAACTTAAAGTATTCGTCTGGATTGTCTATTAAAAAGCGCAGATGATCCGCTAACTTCTGAACAGATGAGAAGTCGTCGACGGCAACGAAAGCTTCGGGCGGAAAGATACTGAAATTGAAATTTAATCACTTAAACATCAAAATGCGCTACTTTTGATAGACACTTCGCTTCATCACAATTGGAACGACGGACAAACTCAGCAAATCAACCATCTTTTCGGTCACATAGTCCACACAATTTTCATTCTCAAACGCTAAATAGAAGTAATACTGACTGATCAGCGGATTGCAATCTCTTCCACGAGGACACAAATCTTTGTTGTCAGGCGAACACTTGCCTCCAATATCAACGTGAAAGTGTCTAAAACACAAAAGCTAAGTAACTGAATATTGTTCAAATGTACTTACTGTTTTAAAGCTAACGCGACATTCATTCGCTCTTTGCTTTCACAATTTGACACAAGCCACGAAGCTCCTTTGATGTTTTTACTAGACAACACTTGCTCTTTGTTAAAATTGCCGATTGGTTGAAAGTTGCGTTCACGGCCTGTTGCAGGATCAACAAAAACTCCGCCATACGGCATTTTTATATGAGCTTTGGTCATGTATCCGATAATCCAATGAAAGTTGATGACTAAACACATCTTCATTGGTGTAACCAGGTTCTTTAAATGTTACCGCTTTTCCACCATTTTCCTTTGCTCTCTTTGTCCAAACTTGGCGCCGCTTCTTGAGACATAAACACAAACTTTTGCTTCGAACTAGTTGGCATCGGTAGCCGATGTTCTTTGTTGATGTCGTGAGCATGGAAGACAACGACTGATGCATTTCTGAGCAAAGTTCGATCAGTCGTCAAAGTACACTTAATTGGACATGGATCTTTTAAGTTTGGAGCTTCATTAAAAACTGTCGTCCAAAACAGAATCGTCGGAGGCTCTTTACTTGTTGTTTCAACTGCTTGTGTGTTGTTAGATGAGAAAACGTGAAATACAAAGATAAGTAGTAATAAAATAGAGACTCCACAAATTAGAATAATTAGCCGCTTATTTCTGGCTCTCGTTCTAATCATTTCTTAATGCCATGATCACATTTTAAAGGCATTTGCTGAAAGTAATCAGTTCTTCAGAAAGTTCAAACAAAAAACATGAAAAGATAAAAATTGTCAAAACAAGTTGTTTCTCAAAAACACTTTTTGAAATTTGTCAAACTTGTTTATTTTCTTTTGACATCAAATAAACAAACAAACAACTGTCATGTTGAAGTTACAGAACGTTTAAAGCAGAAACTGGTTGGACGCCATCTTCATCATCTTCCTGTTGTGACCAAGCTTCGCGCATCTCCGAAGACACACTGGCAAACAGTGTTTCCCAAGTCCACGGCTCTTCTTCGTCGGTTATTTCGTCTTGAACGCAAATTAAACGGGCCAAACAACTAACATCTAAATTGTTTCGATGAATGCAATTTGATAGTATTTAACTAACCGATGTCTTCAAATTTTCCAAAATCAACCATTGAAAAGTCCATAGATTCCATTCCCATTGTTTCAGTATTTGCATTTAAATTCAAAACAGAAGCGTTTTCGTCTAACTTCAAGCTGTTTTGGAACTGATCCTGTTGAGCATTGACATCTAAACAATCAAAGTTTAATAACTAGATATTCTATGTTTCAAACCTTGTTCTTGTTCTATCTGACTTTGACTGAATTGCTGTTGAGGTGGAGGCGGAGGCTGGTTTTGACTATGTTTTGTGCGACGGAAAAGACCTGCAAGTTGAGTTAGCTGTTTAAAACCTCTAAAATACTAAATTACCTGTCAGTGGCCGTTTTAGAGTGTCTTTGATGTCGATCTTTTGATCCGGACCGCGTGAAACAACACTTTCTCTCAAAGTGTCCAAAATGCTTTTCGGGGCCGCTGTTGTTGTTCGACTAGCAACTCGTATATTCAACTCCTCCACAGAACCTTCAAAACGCCTTTTAAAGAGGCAAGAAACCGAATTTACCTTGTTGATTAACTGGTTCTTTTGTTTTCAAGTCATCTAAACGTTTACGACGGCTAACCGGACGCTGTTGTGCCGAAGAAGTTGGTCGTTGTTGTGCCGATGAGGTTGGCCGCATTACCGATCTATAAGCGAACAAAATTGACTGAATAGCAATAAAAACCAACCCATTCTATGAAATCCAGCAACAAACACGGCATCTCGTTACCAAGGCAATCGACGAAAATGCGTTTCCGCATTGGCGCTCAAGTTCAATCAATAGTCAACAACAAATCGCACACAAAACATTCAACAACAAATCAATAAACTCGAAGAAGTTCGATTAAGCGAAGAGAGCGCAAATTGAATGCAACTTTTTCAAAACAACAAAAAGCTAACGTTTCTTATTTGTTTCAATTTCATTCAACTGCTTAATTTTTCAAACATCTTCAACAATTTATTTGTTTATTTCTATTTGTGCCGACATGATTCATGTGTTTGTTTGCCTAGTTGTTTTTTGGAAAAATCACCAGATTCCAAAGGCTGTTTCAAAATTCTCACTGCAAGCAAACGTGGAACAAGCAGTGTTGTGCGGATTTGAAGAGGCGCACATTTTAGTTGGTGTGTGTTTATTAGTTACATTCGTGAGAAAGAATGTGCGCCTATTTACTGTGTTGCGTTCAACAAACAGTCGACCTTTGGATCCTTGTTCCGCGTAGCACCTCATATCGCCAGACATTCGAGTCTGCTCATTTGAACAGGGAGACAAATTTGGCCGCCAATTCGACGGAATTTCCTCGTTTTTGTCAACTAGCCAGCAAATTTGATTTAACTTGCTTTAATTGCCCGATGTGCGCATTCAGATTTCATGTGTTTAGTTTTAAATAAGTGTTGTGAAATCGAATGATTCACGCAGCATGCAGCGTTAATGCACTTTGGCTGTAAACAAAACTGTCTAGTTCGAAACCTCGTTTGAAATTACGATGCAGTTGAATGAAATAAAAGTTATTAAACAGCAATCTCAAGGTGGAATTTTGACGAGATCGGCACTCAGCTCTCCTCGTGCCTTTCAGCGCCCGAGACACCTAAAAAATTGAGTAGACAACAAAGAACGAAAGCCAGACAGCCCGCCTTCCGTCGCTTTCCAATCTGCGCTCTCCGTTTCTTTTGTGCTCTGTGAGTGGAGAAGCATCGAGACGCCGCAGTGGTTTGCATAGGCCGTGCGTACGCCATATATTCGACCGCCAACTATAAATGCTGGCAGCAACGCTGTATCTGGTTCACTCTGTGCGAATAGCATGCATTCGTGTGGCGTCGACTTTCCTGCTCGCTTCCCCATACACCCCTACCAAACGCGAATATTGCGAAATAGGCAAATGCGTGAGGCTCGCACTTCCTACCTTCCAGGCGTGCTCGGGAAGCTGTCGGCAATCAATCGATAATCATCACTGCAGAACAAAAAACATCTAATCAAAGCAAACAGGCAAACACCGCCTAAGAGTTCTCAGACAAAATTATGAGAACCAATCAAATCTGTCGGTATTTAAACAAAGCTAAACATGACTTTTGCTCATTTCGTTGTTTTGCCGTGTCTTCAAAACGAATAGCTTTAAACGTCGTGAGTGCTTTTGAGTAATTAAATAAAGTCAACTCAGTTTACCGCTAAAATAGTTTAATGCTGCATGCACGGGATGTGAAGAGTTATGAAGGCCCAAAAGGCCGATGATTGAGTCGCTGTTTAAGAGTAGCCGTTCGTTTGCGCGCGGCATTGTGTTTCTATATTTTTCGATACGATTACTTATTTCTATCTATGCTCAGGCAGACCTAATCCACATCGAAGTGGGACAGAAAGCTATTCTATTATTTTGGAAGGGAAGGCTTGTACAAATCTACACGCCGTCAAATTAGTAGTGGTCTGGTCATTCTTGTGGTCAAGTGCCTGCTGAATACACGCCAAAGGACACGCGACTACTTGCATCAAACTGGAGTTCCCGTCATTTGCCCGAACAATCAGCTACTGACTGTTTGGCGTTGATCTCATCGCGGACACGCACTGCTTTAAATGGTTGCTGCTGCGACAGCTCTTTGCCTGGACTCAAATGTACATAGGCAGTCTACGACCAAGAAATCGGCCGCTTTCGTCTCCTTGGCCGGAGTTGTTGAATCAAAGAAGATGGCGCTGAACTTTAGTGTCAATGCAGCCCAGATGCTCAAGAACTCAAGTCCTACAAATGGTGCTGAGAAGCCGTCCATGGACTCGCTGATCGTTGCCACCAACAACCATCTGAGGCAGATCTCGCCGGGCACCGCTGCTTTGCGCAAAATCAACGAGGTCTTGGCACTCTCGTCCGCAACTCCTTCTCCAGCAACACCTCTGCAACAACAGCAATCATCGGATGAGAACAGCCCTGGCACAAACGAGGCACTGATTCAAGCAGCCGAGCAATATAAAGAACAGCTCATGAGGACTATTGACACCGTAAGCTTTTTGATTAGAAACATGAAGTTTGAATTATGAAGGTTGGAATTGAAGCGCATCCTTGGGTTTAAAACAATATTTATGGGTAGACTGCTTTCCGGGTAGTAGGGATACAACACTAAACGGGTATTTAAACGTGTAACGATTGAATACTTAAACGGGTTACGTGCCCCCGCAGCTTTGCATAACTTAGATATATGTGCTGGCAAAGCAGTTATTAAAATGGTCTTGTGTGCGAATAAAGCGTAATTAATGTATTGTAAATAGTTTCTGCTAAGCAGCGCCTTCTTTGCGGCCTGGCTGGCATTATTTGTCTGCGTTCGTTTTATTAAAGAAATAAAGTTCGTTATAATCTCTCGACTGATCTTATTGTTGCTCTGCATGTGGACTTTAATTAAGCTGTAAGGCAATTTATGACGGCGCAAACATCACGTCATTTGTCATTGTTATCAAATGAATAAACAAATCAAGTCCACATTGCTCAGCTTTCTTAATTTTTGCTTGTTGATTGAAAAGAATGAAAATCTACTTTGTGTGTTTTTGTTGTGTGCTTGACTGATTTTGAGTGATCTTCTGCTTTTAACCTAGCTTTCTGCCGTGCTCTTCCGTTCTTTTCACTGCATTATGCAATTACTGCTTATGGCTACTAAGAAATGTATATATTAAACAGGGTATTCAATTCCAGCCTTCAAACAAGAAAACTAAATTGATTCGAACAGTTGTCATAAACTTGCTTTAGAATGACTTTGTCGAAGTTGAGCGGTTGATTGACGAGATTGAGGCAGCCAATTTGAGTAAAAGTGCGCTTGAGGTACTTAAAAAAGATTGAATTTCGGGATACTTATTTCCGAGCTTTTAAGATATCCAGAATCGGTGCTGTTGTGAACACACTCCGGCGGAATATCACTAGTACACATCCGGAATTGGCCCGAAAATGCCGTTCAATGATCAAGCTCTGGAGGTCAAATGTCGAAGCCTTGACAGCTTCGTCTCGACCCTCTTCCTCATGTGGCTCTTCTTCGGGTACGCCAGCTCTTGTGTCCCCAGCACTTCGGCGAGGAATCACTCCCCGTGGAAAGACGATAACTCCGACGTCTCAACTTGCATATGGTAAGCAGTTTTGCATATAGCACCTAATAAGTTGCTGATGCTTAGAAGGCTACACTGCAAATCCAAGCTATGCTCCATCTGATCCCAACAAGAAGATTTCTCCACAAATGGCCTCGTTGAAACGAAAAGCCTCGGTCGTGTCTCCAAATGCTATATTGAGTAAGAAACTTGCTTTCAATTCAGTTGACTTATTCAAACACTTTTAGCTCGAGAACCTGCAAAGAAACCGAAAGTCTCGCCAATTGCCGCTCCCTCACAACCAATTTCTGTTATTGAAGCTCGTCGAAACGTTCAATCAACAGAACAACTTGTGGCCGCACTTGGTATGGAAAAGTTCTTGAGCATTTCCGTGGAGAAGAAAGTCGAGACTGTGCAGATCAACGGAATAGCTAAGGTACTTTTTGCACTCTTTAAAACAGTTTATTTACTTCAATTTTCAGTTGGAACCGATCTCAATTCCTTCTATAAACAATCAGTCGGTGGAGAAGCGTGGACGCAAGAAGAAAGAATCCAAAGTTGATGCTCCACTAGTTCCACGTTTGAAGATTCGATTTGGCGGAAAGTCAGCGGAAGAACACGATGTTGATGTGGGTGCGAAAACGGCGCAACAACCAAATGCCTTGCCAGAAGCAACTCCTTCAACCTCGTCTGCTCTCAAGCCAATGGCTAACAAGAAGATCAACAAGAAAGCCAACGAAGTAAAGCCTGCCACGTCGTGGTACGACAGTTTGCCAACAATTGAAGAACTTGGAATTGCGAAGCAAGAACCCTCCAAAAGTCGTTTCCAAAAAGAACACAGATCCAGCCGAGTCGAGCACTTTGAAGTTCCGCGGACGGACCATTTTCCTAATGCCTTATCTGGACGACATTGAACCAGGTTGGATTGAATTCTATTTAGCATCAACTTACTCCGCTATTTTCAGACTTTTTCCAAAATGACAAAGCGCCAAAACGCCCCTTCTAAGAGCATATTTACGGTGAACTTATAATTTTATGACTAGCACAATCTATTTAATCCTTGTATCTATCTGCTCATTGTGACTCAGGATTCTAATGCAATTTGGTTTTTGTAAACGTTTACGAGAAATTCATCTTTTCCTTTTCGAGTAACACTTGAAGAAATTCTCTATAAACACTTCCCTGTATTCTGTTGTCTGTTCTATGCATGGAACTTCCACATTTACATAACCAAACGCGCATAATTTGCAATTTGCAATAAGTTGCCTCCGTTCATTCTCCCAACCTCTTTCACGCTGTGTTGCCAAATAAGAAAACTAAAAAATCAACAAAAAAGCCTCTTGTTCTTTCATGATACCTTTTCTCTAGCGGCCTTTCTCCCTCTATTCAGCTGAATTTCATAAATTCACTAGCAACTTCACTATTTATTAATTTATTGCAGTCAGATCAGCTTCTCACAATCAATTAAATTCTCTGTTCAGTTCTTTCTGCCAAACAAATGTGAGAAGTTCGATTTGATCAATTCGGAAAAACCGAGTGATTTCCACTTTTCCGACCTGCTTTACATTTTTTCTCTCACACTTTCATAGGGTCCTTGAATTTCTCGTTCTGAATATCATCACTCACAACTTTACGGGTTCACTTAATACATGTAACGCATCTGTTTAATAATTGTTAATTAATGATGTGAAATAATGATCTTCACTATTGAAATTTGTTTGTTGACTTCTACCGATAATAGAATAAATAAGTATACGATTGCTTGGCGGATTCCTTTTAAATTTGTGTTTTCGAGAATCAAGCGATGCAGATTACTTTAACTGGACTCATTTTACGTATTTATTGTTGAATTTAGGCACATAACAATGGACACTCGAACTAATCCGCAAATAATTCAGTCCATCGATACTTTGGAGCAGAAGTTGCAGCAAATTAAATCCACGATCCAGGACTTTTTGGTTATGTTGGAGTTGCAGGTAAGATTTTTGCATATTTCAATTACTAGTTTGTGGTCTAGGAACGAGTGAACTTTCCTGACTTAATGGGTCAATTTGCATCACTGTCAAACGATTTCAGTGCAATTCAAGATCTAATCAAGAAATCATGTGTTTCGTCAAAAGCAGAAGACAATGGTTTGTTGATGAAGTCAATTCTGTTGGTGCCTAGTTTTGTTTCACTCGATGAAGATCCAAAGTTACAGGTAAATCTGCTTACTAGCTTTCGATAACCATTTTAAATGTTTAGCTCGAGACTGAAAATAGAGTGGTGTCTTGGAATCATGAAATTGTGCCTAATTATTTGCGTACTCAGCTTGCTCCGCATGTCATTGAACAAGAACGCAGTTTGGAAAAAGAGACGCAATTGAGACAACCGGATAATGTTATAAAGCAGGTTTGTTTGTAATTTGGAGGCATTTTATATTTATTTTTGTTTAGATTCAAACTATGAACAAGAATATCGACGTCTTGCAAAGTGTTGAAACTTCACGAAGCTTGCTCTCAACTGATCGTTCTTCCTATTTGCCTCAAAATCAGAACGATGCTGTCACTAAAGCCGAATTGAAAACATTGGTTCTCGGTGTAATGCGTGGCAATGGAGTCAGAGTGAAACCAGGCGATAACAGGCAAAAGAAATAATTCCACGGGTATTTTGTTCGACCAGATCTCTTTGAACTATTTATTGTGATGAATAAAGTATGAAGTGTTTTGTCTTGTTTATTAGTTAGTTTATTCAAATAAACGAGTAGAATCGTTACTGTCAAACTAGTGAAATGCAATGAAATAGTGAAAGAGCACATCAAATTTGCTTTATGTTCATGTAAGTGTAAAGCTTTTTTATTGGTCTGGGAGAGTTGTTAAAAGATTCCAAGTCAATAAACGCCTATGATTATTGATATTTATGCCAATTGTAAAGCTAATCTGTTTTACAGACTGTAAAATTCGCTGCATAATATTTTCGCCTAAACCCATTTCAAGGCTTTAATCATTTTCGTGCGCCGGTTGACGATTCGTCTATACAACATTTGTGTGTTTACAACCGGTCAGTTGCGACCAGCATGCATGACGGCTTTATTATCCGCCTTTTTAGTATTAATTGCCGCCCCGTAAAATGCGTAGCTAGGAGCTGTGGGGCACAGCATGTTTCAGTCCAAATTTGCCAATTTGTTGACCAATGTTAAGTGTCGTTGGTGGTCGTGGCCACTGTAGGGTTGTTTGTGAAAACGGGGCAAAGCCAGTTGAGCGCAAAGGCCGCCCGAGAAACTTGTTTACGAAAATACTGCTCTTCCATTCTTTTTGTTGTTGTTTGGCTGGGCGCTGATGTGTTTTAGACCTCGTGCTGGTGAAATTTTCTGTCTGCCGCATGATTTCATAAATCGTTTTTCACATGTCCTTTAGGTCAAATGTCATTTTGATCAGATGCTTTTGAAGTAATCATCTTTAAGCTTTAGAATCTTCGCTTTGTTCAAATCTTTTAAATAGCTTGTTTTTAGTCAATCAGTATAGTTATTCATAAAACTCCACTTTTTAAATGAGCACATTCCATCCAAAGCAGCTTGAGTTGCCCTTTCGTTTGAAAGCCAAAATTTTGAGATTAGTGCACAAGAAGAGACTGCTGCCAAAACATGGCCTCGAATTCAACCTGATCGGGCCAGCCAATGACCGGCCATTTGTTTGGTCTCTTGAAAGTCGTCTTATGTAAGCAAACGACGAGGCCATTGAACACACCGCTGCGTCCGGGACAGGCACGTGAACACAACTAGCCCCAAAGAGCATCGGCAAAGCAGCACTGTGAACAAAGAGAGAAAGTGAAATGGTCTCGTCTCCGCCGCTCCATTGTGGATTCAACTACCAAGCAAAAACCCGAATTTGTTCGCAGGGTCGGTGCATTCGGTGTTATTTTTGCTGTGCGTTTGGAAGAGTCAGCCGACTGCGTTTCGGGGGCTGTTGGGCGGTGTGTAGAAGAGAGGACAACCAGTGTGCAGAAGAGAAATCATGTGAATGCAAGGTCCCGAGTTTTTGCTCGAACACGCGCCTCGAATGCAACGCAATTTCTTAACAAAATTCGGGCATCATTCGTGATGGTATAGTTTCTTGCTGCTGGAAACTTATTTAATTGTTCCACGAGTTGTGTCGGCTGATTTGCGTAGAGCGGAATAAGATAATTAACGGATAAACGGGAGAAATCAAGACAAAGTTGTGTGGTTAAGTTTTAAAAGCCTTGTGCTGAATGCGATTGAGTTGATAAACTTCTTTGAATAGAATGAGCAAAGTGTATTTTCTTTTAATTTGACAAGATATTGATGAGTACTGAAAGCTTTACAGTAAGAATTGTCTTTCCTTTCGTGCAAACATTTTCTCTTTTAATCCGACTCAGTTTTGTTCATGCGGCTAATTTGGGCTTTTCGCAAAAATTGTAGGCTGGATACGGTTCCACTAAAGAAAGGTCCAGTGGACGGTGCAAAATGTGTGTATTGGTCACGTGTGTCATTCGTTGTCGGGGCTGCTGCCACCGCCAACATTACCACCCCAGTCTTTCCACTGCGCCGCTCGCTTTATTTGAGTGTCTTTAGAGACACCGACGGGGCTTTTCCTCTTTCACCACTCTTCCAGCCTTCTTCGTTCAAGATCTTCCGTCGAAAATTCGCTTCTTCCGCGCTTTCTCAACACAATGAAAGCTATCGGCTTTATGATGTTTTTCGTTTGATCACTCGCCAAATAGGCGCTAAATTAATTGCCAAAAATTGCCAAATTCCGCGAAACAAACAGTGTTATCATGCGGTTTATCGAGAAAAACAGCTTGACAACAAAGTACACAGCTTTTTATGAATAGGTTGCAATGCGGTTTGTACTCGCGTGCTATCATTTCTCAATCGACTACGTTTCCGAAAAGGAGGGCAAAGATTTCGTGTTTATTTCGGGTCCGTTCACTAATCTTATCATGGTTTCATACTAATCTTCCGTCCATTTCAGCGAACAACAAAAATAGCCAGAGTCGAGTGCTGGTCAGCCGTTTGGCGAGTTCACGAACTATTCGAGTGTAAAGATGTCGTCTCCAAATGCTGGTAAACGTCGTGTCGACACAGATGTTATTAAGCTAATTGAAAGCAAGCACGAAGTCACGATCTCAGGCGGTCTCAACGAATTCCATGTCAAGTTCTTTGGACCGAAAGGAACTGCTTACGAGGGTGGTGTGTGGCGTGTGCGAGTTGATTTGCCTGACCGGTAAATTAATATATTTGGAATTTAACTCACGTTCACGAATGTTTAGTTACCCATTCAAGTCTCCGTCCATAGGCTTTATGAATCGAGTAAGTGTTTGAGTTGTTTGAACGTCTTTCATTTGTCTTTTGCAGATTTTCCATCCAAACATTGACGAAAGCTCTGGAACAGTTTGTCTTGACGTCATTAATCAGGTACAAAAACTTGGCATGATTTTTAACGATTGTCTTTAAGGCCTGGACCGCTCTTTACGACTTGTCCAACATTTTCGACTCATTCCTACCCCAATTACTTGCTTATCCTAATCCTCAGGACCCGTTGAACAACGAAGCTGCCAAACTCTACCTTCATCAACGCGAAGAATTCAACGACCGTTGCGCCGAATATGTAAAGAAGTTCGCCAGCGAAGACGCCGTAAACTCCGTCGTTCGAGATCAATACAGAGACTACAGTGAAGAGGATGAAAACGATACGGGTAAGAAATACTCAATTCTCACGTTTACTCATTTGGCTCGGCACTTTAGGTAACGATTCCGACTCCACAATATCCGACTTCTCAGAAGACGAAACAAATGGAATGGAATTCTAGCCGGTCCAGATCTTCATTTAAAATGTGTACATAACTCAGAAAGCCGGCTTATCCCAACTCTTTTAAAGCATCCCATCATGTATATAGTATGTTAGATCCTGTGTAGACTTTTAGCCAGTAAGTTGGCGGTCGTTGGAAGCGTTTCAATCGACATTTACATTCCATTAACTTCGTCAGTTTGCTAAATTCGTTAAATTATTCAACGAAAGCTTCCAACGACTCACCCAGCCACTCGACTCCAATTCTAGCCGTTAGACACCTCCGATATTAGTAAACTCTATTGACGGGCAAAGAATCTCCAAGCAGACGGTTACTTTTTGCATTCAAAAAAACAAAAGCCAAAACGAAAAAATTGTTTACTGTTTTTGGAATCTTTTCGCACTGTTGAGACAAGTCTGGAACTTCGTCCCAATCAAAAAGACAATGGAAATTGTAGTTATTGCCTTTGTTCAAGAACCGATTCGAGACTTTCCGCCGATAACTACCGATGTATGCCCACCAACATTTCATCCTGCAAAATCCAGTTACAAATTTCCACAAATTTTTACGCATCCAACGCACATAAAACGCTTCTGTAAAAACTGTTTGTTGTTTCGGAAAGGATTCAAGTAATAAATAAATTGAAAAATTAGACTTTATTATGAACACAAAAGAGGTTGAGTTTTAAGCACCAATAAAGCTTTTCAGTCGATCAAACATTGAGAACTGAGGCGAAACATAGCTGTCGTTTGGAAAACGAAGCTCGAAAATGTCAGGATAGCACCCCTTGAACTGAAATTGACATTAATCTATTAAACTGCACTTGTACTGTTTAGAAACACTTACATGCATGATTTTGTCGTGGCGTTCCTTGTCGCTGAGTTTTTGATTTTTGATGATTCCTTCTAACAATTGAGTTAATTGACTACCGTAGAAAAGACTCTTGTTTGCACCGTCGTTTTCACAGTTTTCATCTGCACTTGCATATCTAATCTTTAAAGTTTTCGGAGGCGTTTCATCTTCATCGTAACCGGCCAACGGTGCTCCAGTTGAGCTGATGTTCATTGAACAAGACGAGTTTCGGTGTCTAAATTTTCAGTAACAATTATTGTTGCATTTCAAGAAATTCTTACCGCAACATTCGTTTAAAACTACCTGCCCTCACAAGCCGGACTGGAGGTTCTTTTTCACTACTCTTACGAGAAAATGCTTGACTGAAATCGAAAGACATGTTACGGCTTTTACTTGTGTCAAGCGAGGCTGATCGTCTAATTCGAATTGGCATCTTCAGATCGTAACGATGCAGTGCGCTTTCTCGAATGCTAAAAAGAATTTAAACAAGAAGGCAACAAATTTGAAAGTACCGATAAAGAGACGTGTCGTCTCGAAATTGTTTAAATGCAGGTTCTTGCACGTCTTCAATTATGTTCTCTTCAACGAACTTCTGAAGAACACGAATGGCATTTGTTCTAAAGATTGACTTAAAACACTTTTCAGTTAGATTTAAAGTACCTGTCGCATGTCCGTTCGGGAAAAACCCTAGCTAAAACTGGCTCAAGTGTGTCTGCAGCAGAAGCGCCTGTAAAGCTATCAACATAATTGCGGATCATGCGTCGGTTCTTGTCTAATGGCACTTCTTCAACGAACTGCCGAATCATTTCTTTCCACTAAAAAGAGTTTACAACTTAAGCACTCGAGCAAAACAAACCTTTTGAGTCGCTTCAAAGTTGTTGGCCTTAACGCGCTTCATTGGAGTGTCGAAACCGGTCCGTTTGTTTGGCCGAAACTAGCGTTGCTCCAGATCGCTGCCTCGCAATTGGCTTCATTATCAGTATTTATGTGGAATCAACTTGATGGGAATGGAATGTAAATTGTATACTCAAGCTTTGAAACGGCGTCCTTCCGCAAGCAACTTTCGCGCCGGGACATTAAGCAAGTGACAATTGGTGACACAGTTCAACAATATCGTTAAATATTTATTAACAACAGCACTTATTTGTAACAATTGATTCCGTATGTTGACTTAATGTTAATTGTAAGACGTTAAAGAAGGCAATTTGATTACCAGTATAGAAAAAGAGTTTGCAAAATAAATAAGTTTGAAGGCAAGATTTTTGTTACATATCTTTGCGTCTGTCCAATAATTTCTCTTTGGCGTTCGCTGAAGTCGTCAACTTCGTTGAATTTTGTGC
Organism: Aphelenchoides bicaudatus; assembly: GCA_024699845.1. Classification (NCBI taxonomy): domain Eukaryota; kingdom Metazoa; phylum Nematoda; class Chromadorea; order Rhabditida; family Aphelenchoididae; genus Aphelenchoides; species Aphelenchoides bicaudatus. The sequence goes on along the minus strand of JAMPIN010000002.1, from coordinate 10,438,085 downwards.
GGAGATCAGTGAGTTTTAGAGTGCGGACGCGTTCGTGCAAGACCATGGAGCAGAAAATGACAAATTGCTTAGCAATCAAATAGTCGCCCAAGCTAAAAAGTGAATATTATTAGACGTTGATGCAAGTTTACTTACTTAGAGCATCGTATCAAAGTATCTTCAGGGACCTTTTCGACTAACTTAACCAAGCTTCTTTTGTCTTCTTCCAACTTCTCAATCCAATAGTTCTGCTCTTCGGCATGTTCTCTCAACTGATCATGCATGTTTTTGTCGATGTAACTAAAGAATGCGTTTAGAACCTCGAAATCTTTGATGTCGGCTTGATATGTAGGTGAGTTTACAATTGGCAGTTCAACGTGGTCGTCAGATTGTGTGCGTAAGTAGTCTTTGATGGTGCCGCTCGAATAATGGAGTGCTTTTTCCGCTTCGAATCTCGTCGCCGTTCTCCAGCTTTAGAATAACCGTTTTTTCAGCGAACATCTCCATGTTAAAGCCTAAACAGAAAAGGTCTATGCGATCATGTTTAAAATTCGAAACTTTGTTGGAATTAAACCGACAAATTGAGCAATCAAAGTTTGGTTCAAAGCATTTATTGTTAGCTGCATGCACGAGAGAGATACAATAATATTTGTTTGGATACAAATTGTAAGAGGCAATAAACTTCACAACCGCGTCGAAGACCGGCTCTCAACTACAAAACTTAAGACAGTCAAAAACGGCAGATTAATAAATGAGAAAACACAAGCCCGCAGAGATATATCGAATGACAGAACCATTGCAAAAGCCAATTTATAAAAGTCCACTAAACACGAATTCTAAAGATATGCAAATTGCTAGGTAGATGAATACGGTAAGGCAAATTCAATTTATCGGAGTCCGACTCATAACAAAGAAATAAGGCAACATTGTAATATGATTAGCAATAACAACAACCACTGCTTACAAGTTTTTGAATTCCGGGCAAGACTCGATGATTTCTCTTTGCTCTGGATCGAAATCATCTTCTTCGTTCAAGTAGTCGCGCATTTTGGCCAAATCGAGATCCTGGCACCGTTCACTGAGAACAAAGGTGCAGAAGGCAAGAAACGGATAGACCTGAAAAGTCGCTTTTAAAGGTTGACTAACTTTTACAAATTAACAAACCATCAAATAGTCGCCAAGGTTTGCGGAACGGATCAGTGTTTCTTTGTCAGTGTCGCTGGCGATTGGCAACATGTCATCTTTCTTTTGTGGCTGAAATTGAAACAACATGTTTACATCGCAATATTTAAAGGCTTACAATGTTAGACATCCAATGAGACAAGTCTTCGGCATACGAAACCAGGTCGTCTCCAAACTTCTCTTGGCAAACCTCGACGAACTTGTTCAGCAACTCGAGATCCTCCTTTTCCACTTCGTGCTTGATCGGGACTTCGACTTTGTCGCCTTCGCTACTTGTAACGGCGAGCAAATCCTTGAGCATTCCGGAGATTTGATTTAATCGAGGGTGAGCCTCAACCTTCTGCTCACCAAACGTAAAAACAACAGTTTTATCCGCGGAGACAGTCATCTTCAGTTTTTGATGGATCTAAAAGCAGTTAATGTCATAAAGTAAGTGCTATCGAATAGTTAATTCACGTAAACCGAATCAATCTACCGTGTTCTCTCTAATAGAAGCGCATGCTCTTCTATTGGAGGTGTGCTTCTACTAGAGGACGCGCTTCTAATTTTAATGGGTTTCAAATGCAACCTAAGCTTTTTGCTTACAACTCCGTTGATGTCACCTAAATGTTCAGACACCTGGCAACATATAAGATGCACAAAAGGCTTTTTTAATAACCAAAACTACCAACTTTATGTTTAGAAATTAACTAAAACTCCTTCTCTAATCATTTTTGGGTGCGCTTCTATTAGAGGACGCGCTTCTAATTTTCAACCTCTCTGTCAGGGTGCGCTTCTATTAGAGAGAATACGGTGATTAGAAAACACACAAATCAAACGACACTGGCGAAATGTTTAGAAATTAAAGATGTTTTTCATATGTTTGCGGAACTACACAGCTCCAGAATTGATTGCGGAGATGGCATGCGAACTTTCACAAAGAAAGTTGTGAGCACCAGAAAGGTGTGGCCTTGCGATTGTTTGCTTACATTTCGAAACTCTTCGAATTGCCAACAACACATCATCAGTTTACAGCACTTAATTGTGATATTTCCATAGACGTCAAATGATTCCCGAAAACGTCTACTTGCACGTGAAAACACTCATTTGTCGAGAAATATCTTTTGAAAACGTGTGCACATGAAATTCTTGCGCCGGTGCGCCAATCAAAAATAAACATCGAAGACGGGTCATTTTATCGATCGACTTTGACGAGCGAAGCTTTCGTCTCCTCATCTCTTGGTTGTTTTTGTTAAACGATCTCCTGGTCTTTCACCCCGGCGCGTTTCACAAACCACGAATTTTGCATTTCTGCATTCGAAGAGCACCGGTTGCTAGCCACTTCCATTTTTGCCTGAACGCTTAGTCCAAAAAGCGGAAGTCCTACGTGAGAACACGTCTTGTTAGCTCACATTAGCAACGACAGCCAATCTATATTTCTCATTCTTCGCTGATAATGGAGTCAAAAACGGCCAACAAACCCGGTAAGTTGAATAAAAAGTGATAGAGCGAAAGCTTTGGAAGCGAGAATGCTTTTATTGTTTCACAGGTGTGCTTTAATCGGGAGTGTTTGTTATGAAATTGCAGACTGTTGTGAAATTGTTATAAAAACATGTAACTTACTTTAACTAATTGCTAACATTGATTCCATGCTGATTCAGTGCTGATTTTAACAATTAGTAATTTCAGTTATCGGTCATCATTGCCAATCAGAGTGCACACTCAGCAATTCACAAAAAGCTCCGACCTTTAACGTTGCATCAGATGTGTCGGGTTTTCCACGCGCAGCTTCGAGAGCTCTATTGGAAGAGCAAAACTCCGACGAAGACAAGATTGACTTTTCAGTTGAAGAAGAAATCTTGAAAAAGCAACGCAAAAAGGAAGCCAAGTTAAAAGAAGCAAATCAATTGAAGCCTGACGAAATCAAACACAAAAACTCAAATTCTTCAATGGTGAGTCGAATACTTTGAAGATTACATTTAATCTTGTTGTTCAGCTTGACGAATGTGAAGACGACGACGAGTCTGACGAGATTGTAAAGGCTCTGACCGAAATTGATTCAACTGAGAAAGAAGTGGAACGCAAAAAATGAGTTAGCAATGTCACTAAAGCCGGTTACTCTTATTCTCAAATGTAGTCATTTACAAACAAATTGCTGTTTCTAATAGAAGCGAATAAACTTGCCGTTTATCTTTAAGCCTGCTTTATTTCTTTAATCAACAAATAACAAACAACAAAACGAGTAACAACGATGTGAAGAAATCACCAACGATTTCTTTGGCGACCGGTATATTTTGAAGAGCGTTTGACAACTTTGCCTCTGTTGCGCTGCCGTTCTTTTTTCAACTCGATCCATTCTTTCGTGCCTGGGATTTTCTTCTTATTGTTGTGTCGTTTTCCGGAACTAAACGCTCTGAAAACGATGCGGTGATTGGAGTTAACTTTAATTGAAAACGTACTGTCTGCAGGCATTGTCAACACGATCCTTTTGCTGTACATCTTCTTCGTCCGTGATTCCTTTCGGCAAAAATTCTATTCCACTCGTCATCACAACCAAGTAGACCTTCTTGTTCTTTTGGCTTTCCGGATAGTCGATAACTAAACCGCCATTAAAGCCGGCTTTTCTCGACTGATTACAAATAAGCTCTGCTTGAGCGGGACTGTCAGGGTAGAACTGGAAGACGGCGCGAGCACCTCGTGTCTAAATTCTTCAAATAAGCGTTGAGTTTTAATTAGAATAATGTACCAAACAAGCAAATAAGGACTGGAAGAATTCCAACAAGCGACGTTCTGGATTCTCATTTGCTCTGTTTGCATGGCAAAGCCATTGAATTGCTGGAAGTCACTCGAATAAGTCAAATTGGTTTTTAAACCTTACCAGAAATGCTAATTGCACCGTCAAAGGCGCCAGCCGTAAACGGCAAACCAGCACCCATATCGGCAAGAACCAAATCACCTTCGACTTCCATGAAGTTTTTGGCTTGTTCCAACATCGGAGCACTAAGTAGTCAAAGTGTTTTTAGTTATTCAATGATACAAATGTAAATATTCGAACCTGATGTCTACACCCATCCACGGAATGCCTTCTTCGGTCAAAACACTGCCACTGATGCCCGAACCACATCCAATATCAAGAACAAACGAAGTTTCCGGGTCTTTAAGTTCAAGAAGTTGGATGGCACGTTCGCTCATCTCGGCCTAAAGATTATTCAACTACATTATTTGAAAACAAATATTTAAAACTAACTTGAATGTCCATTATGCGACTGTTTTTTGCATACTTCTTTGCTTCTGTCTCATTATAGTAGAGTTCCGGTGGGCCGGATGTTTCTGGACGAGACATCTAAACAATTTGGAATTTTTAAATGGCAAATCATTAAATAAAAGCTGTTTAAACTTTATCAGTAAGCGATCAAGCTCAATCATAAAAATCACAAGAATCAAAAACTCCCATCAAAAGAAAGGGTCTCGAAGCAATTGCCTGCAGTTTGCCTCCCGCGGAATTTTCGATTCAAACTTTCTTGCGATCTGCTCACTTGCGATTGCTCATTTCTGCTACCAAACTGTTTGATTTGCTGTTCTAATTTCAATTTATTGAAAATGGACCGATCTCGACAAAAATCCATGCGTCAACGTGAACTCACACCCTCACGCAACATCGACATTGATGTAAGTAGAAATTCATTCTAAAGAGAAAGTGACCGAGAATGCACGTTTCAAGTAGTTTTGTTTATCTTTTTATTCACTAAAACAATCTTAAAGCATGCTAATGAGAATAAAAAGATAAACAAAACAATTTCACACAAACGTTCTCTCTGCATTTTTCGATCACTTTATTTCCTTTTCGGTATAAGCTTCACTAATTTTGGAATTTTCGATGTCACGTGCAAGAAAAATGGATGGTGACCGCTATGTTGGCATAAGAAGTGAAGAACAATTAGCAATATCGCAGCATCTGATCCGGTCTGAGGAGGTTTGTTTTTTGGATGCATTTTTGAATTGATTTGATGACATTGTAAGTTGCGCTTGGACTTTAAGATTTAGAAGTAGTTTAACGTTAGGCTTAAAATGAATTGGATGCATTTTAATGAGAAATTTGGTCGGCTGAAGTTTGCTAGCAAATAATTGCGAGTCTGGTCGGTAGTCTTTAGAGGTGTTTATTCTGAGTGTTTATTGTTGTTCTGTACATAAGTGTTGTTTTTAGAGCTGAGGTGCCATTAGCTTTACTTTTAAAATGTTGAAAGACGAATTATTCGATAAGTTTTGTAGTTATGAAGCTTGTTTAAACTCAGGTCACTTGCAGAAAACGCTCATTTTTGATTTAGGAGTAGCAATTTTTATAGTTTTGAGTCCATCGCTAGGATATGTAGTTTTTGTCTTTCTTGTCACATAGTGGCCCAAATTTAAAGCCAAAACCCCATTGCCGTCACCGACCAAAACAACGCGGGGTTTGGCTGTGCAAAACGAAAGTGTTTGTTGCCGTGCTTCAGGCGAACGGAACGCGGTTCCCTTATTGCCCCTCTGTGCATTTGTCTAGTTTATCGGTTGGCAGTGGAGTGACAGCAATGAAATGGGTTCTGTTTGTGTGAGAGCGTTGTGGTTTTTGCTAGTTCGGCCTGCTTCCCAAACAACAGAGGAACTGGCTTGTGACGCTGTGTTCGCAAAAATTTCACTTGGTCTTTGGCTGGAGCAAGGACAATTTCGTGGTGCGGTCCAGCGTTCGCTAAAATTTCACTTGTTCATGCCCTCTCCATGTGTGGCTGAGGCCGCACCGAGGCAGTGGACGAAGCGCTAGCAAATATTTCTCCACACTGGGTCTCCTTGCTAGCGAAAAATAAGCCGGCTCTAGACGAACAGCCACGCCAGCACGTACGCAGTCGCTGGGCGTAGTTGAGTAGCAGCAGGGAAACTGGCGGCCGTCAGTGTATTTTCCATTGCGCCTCATTCAGTTGTTCGCTCAAGCCAGTGAAAGGCGGCAGCTCCACACTGCTGTCCTGTTTTATTCCCGTTGATTTTACGTTAGTTTCGGGTTTGGCGGACTTGCAGGCAGTGCTCGCAAAAATTTCCACTGCAATCTTGATGTTTAAAATCAGGAAATTGCGCCAAAATCGTTGTACAATAATGATTTATTTTACTGTTAATGGCTGTTTACGATTAGTTTGGAGTTTTAAACGTAGTTACTTTAAAAATTTCAAAACTTGAGATATTTAGGTATACGGTAGATTTGTGCTGTGCTGTTTTAGTCAACACTGATGTTTTAGTTGATTTTTGGAGAATCTAGCCTACATTTGAGTTAACTGTAAAAAGTGCGAAGTTTCTACAGAGTTTTGTCCCCTTTCGGCAAATTTCGTCAAATTTAAATAATTGGCGAGCGATACTCGCTAAAAATTGCTAACACTGAATTTACGACTACTGTATGAAATGCACTGCTAGTTAAATATACGTTGTTTAACCTTGTTTAATGCAAGTTTAAATGTTACAAACATGCTTTATGAGTGTTATGAGTGGTTTAAATGTGAACTTAAATATATAATGCAGCGGAAAATTTACAATGTCATCAAGTCAATGTTGTTTTGTTGAAGCAGTTTTTATTTTAATTGATTTTAGAGTGGAGTCTTAAATCGTTCGTCGTCAGCACCATGCTCGCCTGAAAAGAATGCAGAAAGAGAAATGAAGGTAACTTGAATAATCTAATTGAACATCTGACAATTGTTTTAGATGAAATTGATGCGTGCAAAATCGTCAGTTGACATGGACACTACGACTGACTATCGAGTTGTTGCATATCGACGTGGATTGGCGCCAAGACCACCAGCGGGATATCGAAACAAGCCGTCTGTTGCCTACACATGCATTCAGCCAGCAAGTTCTGCCAAGCGAACTCAGCGATATGTGCCAAAGAGTCCTCAACGAATTTTGGATGCTCCAACAATAAGAGATGATTTTTATTTGAATGTGCTGGATTGGGGTCATTGCAATGTTGTTGCCGTCGCCTTGGACAATATTGTTTATTTGTGGAATGCGGAATCTGGAGACGTTGAGCAATTAGACGAAGTCGAGCCGCCTTTGTTTGTATCTTCATTGAAGTGGTCAGTTGAGGGAAAGTATTTGAGCGTTGCGTTATCTGATGGCTCATTCCGTTTGTACGATCCTCGTCAAAAAAAATTGCTGCGAACACTTATTGTTGAACATCAAAGAATTGCAGCCATTTCTTGGAGAAAGAATGTTGTTTCATATGGAAATCGAAGTGGAAACATTTACCACCACGACGTTCGCGTCAAAGAGTCTCTTATTGGGTAAGCATTCAATGAGTCGTTGATATGATTAGTTTCATTTATGCGTTTAGAAGATTCGAGGAGGCGCACAATGGTGAAGTTTGCGCTTTGAAATGGAGTCCTGATGAAAAGCATTTGACAAGTGGAGGCGCTGATGCAATGGTGAAGGTTTGGAAAGAAGACCAAGTTACCGTCCACAATTCACCGCCGGATCTAGCATTCAGCGATCACAATTCCACTGTCAAAGCCGTTGAATACGTACCGTTCTTGATCAGTCACAATTGCAATGTTGTAGCGACAGGTGGCGGAAACGGTGATCACTGCGTTAAGCTTTGGAATTTAAGCTCTGGTAGCTTGTATTCAAGTTTGGACACTGGAAACAAGGTAAAGACTTTTGGCTATTGAGCACTGAGTATTTATTCTTATTTCAGGTATCGGCAATTCTCTTCAACAAGCATTATCGCGAAATGTGTGTCGCTCAAGCTGGCAAGTTTTGAAGTCAACTTTTGAAGCTTATTGTTGTTGTTTAGGTCCGCAAAATGTTGTTCGTTTTTACGATTACAATCCGACGAGCAAGTTCAGATTAGTTAGTGATTTGGAGGGTCATACTGGACGGGTCTTGGCGTTGGCTCAATCTCCATGCAATCAATACGTTATGTCAGCTTCAGCCGATGAATCATTGCGTTTGTGGTATTGTTGGAAGATGGAAAAGCAACAGAATTCGAGCGCCAGTCTCAGCAAAATTTCTAACGTACAAGTTTGTCAATTACGATGAGTGGTTTTGGTCTTGGTTATAAATACATCAAATTTGAATTGTTTGGCTTTTTGTAGAACTAGATAGGCAGTAGATTTGCTTTTTATTCTTTTGCTCAATGCTTTTATTAGTTTAATTGAGAGTCATGCAGAAGTGTTTTAACCAAAACCACAACTTCTATTGTAATTAACAACTAAAATAATTTAAACTTTCCAGCTGAACAAATTGTCCATAAGATGTGACTCCGGGTTTGGAAGTATTCGCTAATATCATTATATTGTTAAATGCAATATTAAACGTTTGTCTCATTTAGCTGCATGATTGTATTTGTAAATTGTGTTGTGATTGTCAATAAAGTTTTTGCAACGAAACTTAGATTTCAGTTAAATTTGAGAGTTGTTAGCGTGTGATCGAGCTATTTCATTCGTGATTTCTGAATTGAAGTAATTTGATTAATTTTTAGTTTGTTGTAACAACTTCTCAACAAAGCTTAAAGAATGGCTAAGGGTGGCGTCGGCAAAAAAGGTTTGTTGTTGGAAATAGTTACAAAAAAACTCCGAATCTAGGAAAGGATCCTAATGCTCCAAAGCGTGCAATGTCTGCATTCTTCATTTGGATGTGAGTTTAAAAGCTTAAATAATCGTACTAAACAGTAAGTATTTAGGCAAGAAAACCGCGCACGACTGAAGAAACCCGGTATGTCCGTCTCGGATGTTGCCAAAGCTGCTGGCGTCGAATGGGGCAAATTGACTGACAAGACCAAGGCAAGCACAAACTTGTAAAACTGTGAACTGAACACTTAAATTTTAGTGGGAAAAGAAAGCCGAAGACGACAAGAAGCGCTACGAAACCGAATTGGCCGGTAAGTCAAATAGTATATGTTTCGCTTTAAATTTGTAAAATTTAAGCCTACAAGCGAAATCAATAAAGACTGCGGTGGCCTGGAAATCCAATTGTTCAAGTTGCACACTCATCTGATCTTCAACGTACGCTGCTTTATATCAATTTAAAACAAATACAGACCTCGTTTAGCTCTCAATTTGTCATCTTTAAAACAATCGTTCCACGCAACTTGCAACTCATTTCCACAGTCCGAGCATTCGTCTTCAAAATGTAAAGTATTCTCTCATTTAAGTGAACCAAGTGTTTTAAGTAATTTGTGCACTCCAGTGTTGTGATCTTCTTCTGAATAAACAAATTTGATCGCAGTCTACCTTAAGCAATGACGACAAAGAATTAAATGAATTTATTCGCATCCAAACACATAATTTACATTCCTTAAACAAATAGAGTGGATAAACGCGCCTAAAACACCGATTGATTAGTTCGTTTTCGATTATTCAACTTATTTGATAAAGACACAATCGAAGATTAGATTAATGACTAAATGAATAACCAGCACAGCAGCAAAACAACTGAAGTGAAATTTAGCGGATTTGTTAATTGAGTTACTTACAAAACGTTAAAGCAGTTAATAACTTAGTTGTTTTGCCAATTTTGTTGATCGAAGAATTGGATACGTTACAGATTTTGGTAATTTCTATGGACTAGTTGATAGAAAAAGTTCCAGGTTCGTGGACTACTCAATTTCGCGGACTATTCGGGCTGCTAGACGACGGATAGATTTGAGGCTCTCGGTAGAACACGTATTCCTAAACAATGCAAGTGTAAATTGGTAATGAATATGTTTAAACTTACAGTGTAGTGTGCCCATCTTAAATTGCCGTAAAGTTACCGTTCGAATACTTTAAATTAGCACAAGCAACAGTGTTTAAATAAAATATTCGGACGACAAACAACTTTATTCAAGCTTACCTCGATTCTCTGCAAAGAAGCAGGTTAGTAACTTTTCAATTTAATGCAGAAACTCACTCAAAGTCGCCGGAATTACGTTGTGCCATGAAGTCCTAAATCAAGCGTGTTTATTCGCTTGCAACTTAACGGCCAATTTTTGAAGACTTAAAGAACTGAACGTGAAACAACATATTTACAAGTCTGTAGTACTCAAATTAGTGCAATAAAACTTAGAACATTGTTTCTATTCGAATAGTCACGCTTTTCGTTTAACTTTGATTTTCGAAAACTCAACAAATCAGTCTGTAAGCAGTGTTGTTAGCAAATTAGGCAAATAAAAGCAACATAAACTGAGCGACTGATCTCACTTTAGTGCACGCCTTCCCGGTAAAAGCCTCAAATGGCCCGCATTTTAGAAGTAAATTGCACAAAAGCAAGTGAAAATTAGTAAGGGAAGCGTTGTGTCTTACTTTCGGTGGCTGGTGACTGCTTCCAAATGATGTCAAGATGTTCAAAGCCGTTGCCGAACGATGTGCGCTCAGATCTGGACTTCTACGTGTAAAACTCGACTTCCACTGTTGAGGAGCGGCCAAAACCAGGCGAAGAGCGGGATTACCGATCTGAAGTTGCCGAACAGTGTTCATTTGTAGAAGATTTCGACTTTAAACATAATTTGTGTGAAGCCAACGGAAAGGTGCAACTTGTTAATTTAGTGCAAAAAGCATACAGTGTGATTTTGTGCAAACAACCAAACGTGAAACTAAACTGGAAATTTGGAAATCAAATGCAAATAATAAAAGCACAAAGGTAAATGTGAGCGAAAGATCGATTGCAAGTGTTAACGTGTCAGTCTATTTGATTCTATCCCAAACTATCCAAAGTTAAAGATGCGGATTGCTTTTTGAATCGACGAGATTTGGCAATAAGCATGCTTTTATACTTCTTGCCAAAGCTCATTTGCAAGTGCTTAAAACAAACCTGCGAGCCTGCGCCTCCTTGTGACGTCAATGAGGTAGGTGCCAATCCATTAGCGCCGCTGGAAGAGGCCGTAATCAATTTGAAGCCTTTTTCTGCAAGGTTGTCGCATGCCTGAACAGGAAACTGAATTTATTGAATGCTTTTTATTGTTGTTTTTGCCTTTTCCAAGCATTGATGTTTCAAATACAGGCGAGAAGTATAACGCTCAGCTCCTTCGCGATCAGGGTCACGGCTTTCGTTCAATGTATCTCCAAATACTTCTCTGCACAGTTGAGCCTTTCCGCAAACAAGAATCCGATGCAATTTCCGGAATTTAACATCAGCCTGTCCATCTCTGCCAAAAGCAAAGGTTCCACGATAACCAAGTGTAATGAATCCGCCTGAAATCACTTATTTAGCGCATTCAATGTTTACGAACTTTAAAATGTTTTTATTCACTTTGTTTGCTCTTTCAAACATCAAAGATTAGTCTAGTCGAAGTGTGTTTCTATTCTATTTGCGGTGTTAACTTTTGGAAAAAGCATATGGCCGAAAAACTGTACATACGCGAATTGACGCTCGTCTCAAAATAATCATTTTCGAGACCAACGATGCACCGTGTCAAATGCCATAAATATTGGTTGTGTCCGTTCCCAAATCCCTCGACCCTTCTTCCCAACTGAACCCAATTCAAAAACCCATCAAGATGGGGCAAGTTTTGATGTGCCAACAAGGAGCGCGTGCGTCTCGAGTGGAAAAAACTTCTATTCGTATGTTATCTCGCCTTTATGCATTTGCGGATCCTCCAATTGACATTTGGCTTTGAAGGGTTCCGACAAAAACAATTCCAGCAATGAGTTTCAAGACGTTCGAACGAAAACACATTTGGCAAATTGTTTCTAAGCGTTCGCAAATGTTTCACAGACAAAAAGCAAGCGCTTGATTAACTCAAAAAGCTAATTAAAGACGCTGGCACTTTCTCCACTATGACGAATGGCCAAAAATAGGCAAACAGATTATCGGCATTTAATTTTGACATGCCCTATCAATCAAATGTGGAGCGCCCACGACCAGCAAACATTGACTGGATTAGCAAATTTGTTTTGTTGTGTTGGCGTGAGTGTTTAATTTAAACACTACTCGGAGATTTTAAATGTATGTCTTCCAGGTCCCATCAACAAGAAACTGCTGGCCAAACAAACAAAATTAGCCTAATAGACTGCAGACACCCACTTTATGAATCAAGTGTTGTTGACCACGCACATGATCCTCGAAAAAGATCGACAAACAAAACTCACCTTCAACTTTTCGTTGTTTTGGCATTTTTGAGCAATCAACAAAGAATAAAAAGAGTTGAAAGAATTGAAAGCTAGAAAGAAAAATCGACAAATGAATTTGTCAGTTTTGTCTATTCGTCTGCTTTCAAATTAGATGGCAATTGGCGTTTGGTCAATTTCCAGACCTTGTTCCCAAGACTTTCATCCCATTTAAGTGCACTTAAAATTAGAATCAATTTGTGGGCGCGGATCGAGTTCTTGTACAGTTTTGCTCATCGTGGGCAGCTGATTTTTCTGTCCAAATTGCAGATTCACATGACTCTTTGTTTACTCAAACAAATTCGCCGAAACGCAATCCACATTTGTTACTGTTTGGGATAAAAAGGTCGAGTGTACGCGCTCGCTTGTCTTCAGATTTGATGCAATTTAGGCCGAGGGTGAATTAAAAATTCGAGTCAAATGTTTGTGAAAATGTCACAACGGGTTGGCATTTAAATAGCAATTAATTGAATCAATTGTGTTAAACATCTGCAAAAGAGTGCAGAATGTTTCTAATTTGATTTAAAACTACAAAAACAGTTTCCATTTAAAGTAACGCTTGATTTAGTTGTTTACGCAACCCAATTGTGCAAACCGCATTCATCCGTGAAAAATCCGGATATTTAGTCCCGACGTAATCCAGACAAATTAGATTTTGTCGCTTTCATGGCCCAATAAATCAACAAAAGTTTTGGTAAACACTCGGCGTTTTGGCTACAAGTCAATTCGCTGTCGGCATTTTAGAACAATAGAGCGTTGTAGTTTAAAATCACCAGCAAGCAGGCACGCAAGCTCTTAATTATGAGAGCTGTATGGTGCTAAGCACGCAACTCTCAAATCATTGGTCTCCAAAACGGCTTTTTGCTTTGGTTGACAATGCCAAAAACAAAGGAAATTAACGTGCAGACAATGAGTATTCCGGAAAGGAAATTCACGTGTCTAGGCCAATGACATTTGTAATTTGTTTGAACAAACGTACCCGTCTCCAAAGCGCTCGTTACACTACTCCCATTTGCGTGTGAGACGCCGTTTCTTGCTGGATACCTGAACAAACAGATTGCTTTAAAATTAAAAGAGCACACTCACCTCATGCTGAAGTATGGCATAATTTGTCCGTGCATTCCTTCTAGTTGATAAAACAAGGTTTCTTCTCTCAAACGTGAAATTTCCTTAAAGCATTTGATATTAAAAATAGAGTAACTGTGAATTACTTTAAAGTTTTCGGGCAATAACAGCTTTCCGTTGCGCAAAAAGTCCAGAACGTAAGCAAAAAGCTCCCCATCACGGTCGATAAAGTAAGCACCAGTATCTAGGCGACATGCAGCGGAGCGCCATGGCTCAGGCAGGTCATTAACTTCGTCAGCCTAAACAACTCATTAATTATTGTCGTGGAAATAACTAAAAGTACCTGCAAAAGCTGTGAAAAGAAAGACTCTGGCTCTCGACTTGTCAATGTGGCTTTTGTTGTTGTGTATCTGCTGCCTCCAACGTTCAACTGTACAACTTCGGTATCTTCCAGCATTGTCGCGCCAGGAGCACAAACCGAGCCGTCTCGATTCAAAGTCATTAAAACGCAACGGCCGTCAAGTGTGCACGCCTCGATCACTTGTTCTCCTTGGTTTGTTAGAGATTCGTCTTCTGATTCGTCGGCAAAAAGGGCACGAAATAGGAACTTCTTTCGGCTGTCTGGAAAAGAGTTAAATTATACAATAAAGTCCAAGACGTCAATCGAAATGTTTGAAAGACAAAACAGTGACGTTCGTATATGCCCATAAACGGTAATTAACCGGCGGCGTTTTTTAAAATTCCCCTAGTTGCTAATAACACACTAATCTTGTAGCATTCAAATCAAAGATCTCGAGTAAAGCGGAAGCGAGTGGCAAGGAAGAGGTCGTGAGGCAAAAACTGACTCAATACACGGAATTTAATCCCAACTCTAGCAATAAACAGAAAAGCGTACTTGCGTATTGCTCTATTCGGTGCACCTCAAATATCAAATGGACTTCAAGAAAACAGCTGTGAACAGTACGAACAGTTCTACTACGCAGCTGTTCTCTTTTCTCAAAACCTTCCGGCCAATGTTCTTTGCATAAAAGAGGAGGAGGCCCGAAATGGAAGCAAACTGTCCACAATTCTGCTTAGCCATAATAATCGAATTAATAAACAAGCGTTTTTTGGCCGTTGTCGACACTCTGGAGACTTTAGCGGCTAAAATTTAGTGCAAGATCTCCAAACGTCATATTCAACTTAGCAGGAAATAAAATGTGGCTTTACTTTGTGGATTTGTGGGGGGTGCTAATTAGCGGAAAGAGGAGTTCGCCAGGAACAATATTCTTTGATCTGTTTTTATGAGTGCAAAGAAACAACAAAGCGAATAAGCAAAGTGTCTTTTAAATCAAAAAGCTTTTTAATCAAAAACACAATTTTGCAAACAACTACAAAAACGTTCGACGATATTGTGTACTGAGAAAACGGTTAAGTTAATTGGTGTTTTGAGGAAAGTTGCGTGTTTATGTGGTGTGAGCGGAAGTCTTGATCGACTCCGTTACCAAATAAGACGTCTCTTCTCACTCGAGCCACCGAACGCAAAGGCCAAAAAAGTCACGGAACTTTCAACTGAAGTGTTGTTTGGGCGTGTGAGGCAAACGCAGAAACGGAAAGAGAGGCGTGGTCAGCGAAAACTCCAGTCATGATCCCGTTTGAGTTCGGGGGATTTTTGTGAATGAATTTTTTTATGGACTTCTTTGCAGTTTAGTGCTTCCAATTTAAGTGATTTATATGAAGTGTAAAATGAGCACTTTGTTTGCAGGACTTTTGCATGAAAACTGCTGGCATCTAACTAAAAATAATAAGTACTGTATTCTTTAGAGCAACTCAAATGCCGAAGAAAACGAAAAGCTTCAACAAAAGCCTACAAGATCGGCAGAGTTGACAGAATCGACAAAAGCATCAAAAATGACAAAGCTTCTAACGTCCGGAAGCCACCTTGAAATCAATCATAAACAGTCGGAGACGGACTTGAAACCGCTTACGGAGTGGTTTTTTGTCGACAAAAAGGCTGCAAACTTCTCCGCTGGGAGTTAAGAAAACGCGTCCACAACGACCAGAGGGTTTCCGTTCGGCGCGGACTTCAATTTGGAGCAATTTTTCAATTTTTGGGAAATTGCTCGCCAACTCTCTCCCCCAATTTATCTTATTAAGTTTGAGACAAACTAAACGACACAAGGAAGTCGAGGACACTGATTGTACGCGGAACGCATTAATTAATTTTACAAATTAAACCTCAAAACCTCACACAGCGCGCACTGAGTCAAACAATCACGAAGTCACTCCATTCACAGCTAAAAGGAGTTTGAGTTGACGGCGAACGGCAACCACAAAAAAACAATAAACCACATTCCCACTCGGAAAACAAACTACTCGGTGATATTGAATTTCCTTGGAAATTGTCTTCAAATTGTTCTCCAATGAGGGGGCTTCCAACTCCAAACGCCGACACACAAATGAGACACGAGGATCATAATTCATTCGCACCACCCTAGCACCCTAGCTGATGCCTTCGATGTCCAGGCAATGTTTGTCAGATTTCATTGTTAAAATGCGGAAATTTTCAATAAAACGTGAATGTTTGGCATTCGAACAAATATGGCGAAAACAAAAGGAGAAGCAACGGCTATGCAGCAGTTATGCAAACGGTTATTACGTAAGTCTCAAACGAATTGTTTGCTCGACAGAATGGCTTTCGGCCTTTGGCAATGTTTAGCAACGTTTAGGTCACCTACGAAGAATCGAATGTCTTCGCTGAGTTGCAAAATTCAAACATTGAAGAACAATGTTTAAAGTGAAGCAAAAGTTCAAAGCATGGATCTGTATTTGAAGAACGGTGAGGCAAGGAATGAGTAAACAACGAGTAGCTAATGTTTGAGGATGAGATGAATAGAACAGTTTTGGCTGTTGTTCCCACAGAAGGCAACCGAAACAACTTTCGATTTTCCTATCCAAAATAGAAGCCGAAAACGTGGAAGTTCGAAGTAAACAAGCAAGAAAGTGGATGACTACCAATTCGAATTGAAAGCTGATTCAAGCTCTGCCGTTTAATTTCCGGCCTGCTCATACACATTGCAAACTTGTGCGCGTACGCTTTTCGTCAACAAAGTAGAATTGGCGGTTTATTGGCCGAGCGCAAAAGACTCGACTATAATTGCCAGGTTATTCTCGCAATTCAATGTGCCGTTAATGAGGCGAGTAGGTTGTCGGCTTTTTGCACTTTAGCTCCTGGATGCACTGTTCGTGACAAAAACGTCTGAAATTTTTGAGTGGCAGTTGACGGTCCATTAAACTCGAGGAACAGATGATTAGTTTTGACATTAGATAAATGATTGCATTGTTTTGAAAACAACAAAACCATTGAGGTGCTTAATAACTTCGAAACAACTTACCAACTGCTGGCGATTTGGTTGCTGAGTTCCTAGATTCTGTTGGCGATTTAGATGGACACTGTTCGTCTTCTACGGGTTTAGTCGATGCAGTGCTTTCTCTCGGCTCGTTCTCTTTGTTTGCTGAAGTTACAGGAGATGCTTGAGTTCGTGCTTGTAGTTCGCCGTCTTTTTTGAATCTTTCTTTAAATCTTTCTTCAAAGTACTCGTTTAGCTCCTCAACTTTCAACTCTTCTTCTTTTTCGACTTCTTTTTTTAATTCTTCAACTTTATCAACTTTGGCGGTTGGAACTGGAGTTTCTGGCGCTTGAACTGATTTTTCACTCTGTTTTACGCGCTGGGTCGCTTTTTTCGACTTTGATTGGCTTTTTTGCTTTAACTGTTTAGGCGAATCGACAGATTCAATTGATGAACGAACAAGCTGACGTCGCTTTGTCGGTTGTGTTTGAGCGCTTTTGGGTGAAGGTCTACGACGAACTAGCAACGGAGAATAACTTCGGCTTTTGATCGGTGTTGCGTCGAATCTGAAATTGCTTTATTTTTGGAACTAGTTAATTGTTTACATTCCAAGAAAACCTACCGCTTCAAGGATGACGAAGTCGTATTAGTAGTGTAATTTTGCTGGCTTTGCTGATGTTGGGGCTTCTTTTGTGCCTTTGAATAAGGCTGACGTAGTTTGCGTCGTCGTTCGGGTACCGGCGATAAAGTCTTTCTTAATGGGCTCTGTTTAGCGGTCGTTGATGATGAAGTACTTTGCGAACGAAGGCGGCTTCCACCGTTTGGTTGGGCAAGATTTGGCACTTGTTGCTGTTTCTTTGATGCTAGAATGTTTGTCGCCGAAGGCGCAAAACTGAACGCAATTGAAGACGAACTCTTAGGTAGTGGTTTCTTCTTTTTCTTTGACTTTTCGGCTACAGCTCCCAAAGCAGACTCGAGCTTGTTGTTGAGTAAAGACGAGACACGCTTACCGTCGATGTTGTTATTTAAGTTTTCGTCGAATGAGTCCAAACTTCTGCGCTGCTTGTTGAATTTCTGTCGTTGGTCGATTGCCAGCTCTTCGTTTACTTTTTGGCGAACGTATTGATGAAGATTGGAATCGGTGAAACGTTTGGTGAGCTTTGGCTTTGCTTGCACTTCCTCGTCTTCAACTTCTTCGCCCTGGTCGTTTATGTATTGGCGGCGGCGAAAGATGGAGCTTGTGGATGGACAGCCAGAAAATTGACTCAGAAGACTGCCTTGACGTTTGAGAAAGAAAGGAAGCTCGGCTGCAATTTGGGCAGTAAAGCTGCTCTTTACAGGCGGCTTTTCAATTCCAGATGGCTCGCCTAAATTACAAAAGAAGTTAGTAACTTTTTAGTTAAAAACTCACCTTTCACGAAACGGAACGGCAAAAAATTGACACTCAATGCAATTGGATCCCCAGCTTGTTGTAACTTGGCTTCAAATCTTCGTTGTTGATCAAATACGTTGTTTTGCGCAACAAGTGTGGTTGGTGTGTCGCCTGTGAAGTCGAAACTTTCGTCCACACCTATTGCAGAATCATCGGAGACGATTGCTGTCGACTTTTTGTTGTTCTTGACGCCTTTCCTGCCGGCTGTCGGCGCTTGGTTGCGCTCCTTCTGTCGAAATATTGTTGTGGACTTGAGCTGAAAGGGGAGGATTTACAGAGTTGTGGGAACAAGTTAAATTTTCTCAAAAACTGTTTGCAACGCCGAACAAGACAAGTGAAAGGTTTTAAAAGCAATGTTTGAATGAGCGCGTAACTAGTTGTTTTTCATATTAACAGTTTGTCGACCGAATGTTTCCTATTCTTTTGGGCAATCAAATAACAACGCCGAGAAAGCACACGCCCAAACTAATAGAATTTCCACATAAACCCGAGTGTTTATAAAGTTATTAGTGGATGTTAAAAAGTTTCATCTCAACCGAATCGACTATTTTGCCTTAACATTTTTGATGATGCCCTCCACTCTTCACTCTAAACTTTGCTATTTTCGCTCTAACTATGACATTTTTAGCGTACACCGCGAGCAGAGATTGCCAATGAAATCAGCTGCTTGTGAGGCAACGACGAAAGTTGCATATCTAAGTAGACGGGATGGTTTGCAAACTCGTTTGTTAATTGGCTAGTTGCCACGAACGGCTCGAGGGACTTGTTGCGATGTTGAGCAATTAAGTAACTCAATCGCATGCTCTAAATATAAGCATCAAGCACACTATTTTAAGTTCTAAGTATAATGAAGTGCGAGAGCAAGTACGAAAATGAGTTTTCCGAATAAATCTTTGCACCTCTAAACACATCATCACAAATCAAATAAATGGTGCACCCCGTGAAGCAAATCAAATTTCAGTTGAGTGAATTAATCGCTTGGTCAAAGAAAGCTTGCATAACTAATTGAATGGAAGGTGGAGCGCTTGACGAAAATCAAATAAAAACAAGTTGCCAAATAGGTAGAGCTTTTAACACCTGTGCCTCCGATGAATGCAAAGAAGAACTCACTTTTGTGCACACGAGTCGCGAGGAACTAATCGTTTCCAGAAGCGGCGACTCGATGAATAGTAGAATTTAAAAATAATTCCGAATTACAGCTCTATTGAGGACGGTCGGTTGTCGGCAATGCTGAAACGAAAACTAATGATTCGTATATACATGCTAGTTCGGCCTAATTAGCGACATTTGTTTGTGTGAATAATGACGAAATGTGGAGTGTTTAAAAGTGTGGGCACCTTTGAAGTGTTTTTATGATTCTCGTGTCTAATCTTTTGGGACTATGTACAAAAAGTTGTCTCGTTAGCTAATTAACAGTTGGTTTCGAAGTTTAAAATCTTATAAAGTAAAACAACGCAGTCTAAAGCTGCTTTAACTTGTTGCTGAAATGTAAGTAAACAAATTCCCAAACAGCCAAAATCCGGAAATCACACACGTTTTTCAGAAACTGGTCGTGAGAATTGGACGAGTTGTTTTGGCATAATTGACTAGACAGTTAAATGTTGCAATATGCAGTTTGAAATTCTAGTCGATCGCACAAGAAAGAAATTTTCAAAGCTTTTGAATACTTCAAGCACTCGTTTTTGTAGCTGTTTTTATTTATTTTAAGTCTACTGCTTTTACGTTCAATCTTTAGATATTCAATTACGACGATGAGCACTCCCCATAACGATCCTCCTTACACGCCGTTCTTTGGATTGATGGGCGCCGCTGCAGCACAGATTTTCACGGTCATGGGCGCAGCGTATGGTACTGCAAAGTCTTCAGTTGGCATTTTCAGCATGGGTGTGATGCGACCAGAGCTTGTGATGAAATCTGTGATTCCGGTGAGTTGATAGCTTCTGATGTTTTGAGTTATTTTGTATTTAGGTCATCATGGCAGGTATTATTGCGATCTACGGTTTGGTTGTCTCAATTGTGATCAAGGGCAAAATTGGTTCCAGTTGCACGCTTCATCAATCGTTTGCAGCACTGGCAGCTGGCTTGACTTGTGGACTCTGTGGATTGGGCGCAGGCTATGCAATTGGTGTTGTTGGCGATGGAGGAGTTCGAGGAACGGCACAGCAACCGCGTCTTTTTGTCGGAATGATCTTGATTCTTATCTTCTCTGAGGTAGCTTTCAGCTTTTTGACAAGTTTGAATTATTTGTTTAGGTTCTTGGATTATACGGCATGATTGTCGCGTTGCTTATGGCCACAGGATAATTTGAGCTACATTATTTGTGATCTTTGTGACTGTGCAATTAGGAATAAACTAATTACAACATAATCGTTTGTTTTGAATTTTGTCAGTTGCTTTGAAGGTTTAAACAGCACTAGTGTTAGTTATTATCAAGGTCACTGCTGTAAATAAATTCTGAGTTTATGAAACACTTCTTTGCTTATTACCAGGAACTATTTGATGTTAATTATTAAAATTCGATTTCACAAAATTTGACAGTTTCAAATATTGTTCAACACAGTTGCTGACAGCTAAAATAACATCAAAGTTTTGTAGCGTTAAAAAGCAGAACAAAGCAACATGAACTCGTTGTACAAATTAAACAACATTTTTTGTATTAAAGATTTGAGAACTCTTTGTGTCTGGATTAGCAAAGCTCAAACATAAGCTTCCGGTCTTTCTAAAAGTCGTCATAAGAACAAACCAGTGGTTTAAAATTGATTAAAACCTACCCGAACTGTAATAAAATTCCAACCTCAATGCAAATTTAAAACTTCAACTTACATTTTGCATAGGAAGGTTAAGGTATCCTGAAAATGGAGAAGTTACCCATATACTAATTTTAAAACATAGTAAACACATTCTAGTTTGTTAGTCGAACCTCAAGTCTGCGACCACTTCCGAAACAAACCCACGATTAAGTTCATTAAATACGAGCAGAGTTCAAAAACTTTCTTTGTTTTAAAACGCACATTATTTCTGTAACCGTCTCTAACGTAACCTAAAGCAATTCATCAAAAAATATGTAATGGCCGAACAATCAAAGTTGTTGCACAAGTTCACCTTGTTTGCAGGTTTCAATTAAAAATCGTTTAGATCATATTGTATTTTGTGTACATTGTTTGAATAGACATGAAGAATTGATACAGGTTGTACGTTTTTGTGTTTCCGGCTGCCTCAATAACATTTCTACAATTTTAATTCCCCTAAACAACAACGGACGGAGCAGGACATGATCTCCATTTGTCGGCACTTGGACAGTTAACCTTTTTGCTGTTCTCCAGTCACCATTTCTCTAGTTTTCACTCAAAACGCAGGAGACTTTGAATTCCGGCCGCTTTGCGCTATTGTTTGTAAAGCTGCCGATAATTATCGATGTTGCTAGATGGGGTCGTCCTCATTTGCCTTCTTCCGCCGTTCCTCTCCGGTGGACAAGTTGATTCATTTTTAACATTAATTCCTTTGTTCAGCCTCGTTTTGGCGGTCTATTTAAGTTCGGGTTCGTAGGTTTTGAGTTGTGTATTGTTGACAATAGCCATGGTGTCTCGGTTCTTTCTCATTCTGACATCATTTGTTTATTTGTCTCAACTGGCCAATGCTTCGATTAGTTTAAGTTTCTACAATTACATGAAGAAAACTAGAGGTTACGACTTCGCTGAATCAGTGGCCAGATATGATTTTGGCCTATTCGGGTAAGAATGCCTCGATCCGGTCCGATTCTGTAAGCATATCTAATGTTTAGACATCTAAAATTGTGTAGATTAAACAGTTTAGCTTTTTTCATATAAGAGTATCTAGCATCGAATTAAAGCTCGTCTATCCGGATCGGATCGAGATAGAATCAAATAATTAAGATCATTCGGCGGAGGTAATCATGTTGGCGGGACAAAAACTAAGTAAGTCTGACGTTTATGTACAGTTAGGGCTTTGTGATTCGCTTGCTTTCTGGGTATTGGACGCTTTTGATTTAGACGAAGACCAACAATCTTCGTGCACGGTTGGAATTTGAATGCTGTCGCGTATCAACCTCTGAGCCTGGTTTGGCTGGCTAATGGCTACACCATGGACGAACTCTACGGTAATCATGCCTTGCTTTGATCGTTCACGTTTAAACAACTAATGTTGCTTTCGACTTTTCTTTAATTCGGTGATTGTAAACGCTAAAAACGCTTGTTTGAGGCAATACATACGGTGACAGTTATTTGCCATTCATTGGCGGAATATCAGCTTTCCATTCGGCCTTAAAATGTGCTTATATTAAAACGGTGATTTTTCAATCTTTTGTAATTTGGTGGCAGCATCAAAGCTGTGTTTAAACTGATTCATGTAAACGCTATTGGGCAATATCACTTTACGCATTTGCTTTTGATTGTAAATAAACAAGAACTAATCAAACAAAAATAGCCTTATTTAATAAATCATTTGAAGGAACATTCCGGTCATCTTTGTTCATGGCCTTTGGGGAACTTCTGCAGCTTATGAACCAGCCAAAGCAATGTGGGTGCTAGCCGGGTACGGCCCAGAAGAATTGTACGGCTCCAGCTACGGAATACCGATGGTACCGTTTGCTTCGGTTGGAAGTTATCAAACTAGCGTGGCTTGTCAATACGCTAAAAATGTATGTTTCTGCAAAAATCACTTAAAATTCCGTTCTTAAATTATTCGAGATCAAGAGCAAATGTGTAAAGTGGTATTGTTTCATGCATCATTGAACTCTATCAACTTTAAAACGCTTCTTATTCATTCAAACTTCAAACTGAAAAGCGTTTTAAATTTGTTTGTTACACAATTTTGCCAGCAAAACAGCCAACTTCAAATATTGTGTTTTGATCAGCGTTTGCAATTGTTTGACTCTTGTGTTTCAGATTCGCAATCTAATCATTGGAGTGTCTGAATACACAAACAACAGCGTCAATGTCATCGGCTATTCGATGGGAGGGCCTGTGTCAAGAAAGGTTTGCTTTAATGTTTACAACTTCAAACAATTTGGCCACTTCTGGTTAATTGTCTTTGGTGCATTTGACGTCCAAACAATGACTAAAACTGATAGATTTGTTTGCATAGCTGGACAGAAATAACCAAGTTCAAGTGCTGATCAAACCGTTTGTGTTTTTAGGCGATCCTAGGCGGCAAATGTGTTGATACTGGAGAAGATTTAGGTCCTCCTTTGACGCATCTTGTCGACACTTACCTCGGTAAACACATTTACTCAACCAGTGTTTCTGAAATTTTAAAAAGTTCACTTCCACTTCCGGCACACCGTACTCAATTACATCTCTTAATTTGCTAATTTAAGGAGTTGCCGGAGCAAACAAAGGCGCAATGTTGTGCATACCGCCCCTGTGGGTTTGTAGTTTTGTTAACGGAATGGTCTGCGGAAGCAAGTTCATGAACGACATAAACAAAGTGTAAATTTAAAGCATCTAAGCATAATGCTAAACAATAAGTTTATAGAAAGCGCTACGAAGCCCACCGAAAAATCTACGTGATGCAGACAGTGTCAGATGAAATTGTTGGATACCTTGCTCTGGGTTGCAGTGGACATCCTGCAGAAATCGATGGAGCCGACAAAACAGTAACTCTAATTGGATTTCTACATCTTGGGATAATCGGTTTAACGGGACCTCTCCAATATAGTTTGGTCAGCAGAGACGAAGTTGTCGTCCCGAAGAATCAAAAATATCAAATCAGTTAGAAATGCCAGAAACAGAAGAAGCAATAATAAAATTCTATCTACACTTGTTGGCAATTCTTTATTTAGCAACGCAACTTCAACTAATACAACTCCATAGATCTAACTCTTGTGCTTTTTGATATTGAAGAACAACTGGCTGTACTTAACAGCAACAACGCTAGCCAACATCAGGATTACAACAATTGCGAGAGAGGTACTAAACAGCAAATTAATATCGGAACAACTTATCGAATGCTTACCACAGGACGATAAAAAACACGTTGTTACTAGTTTCTTCTGGAAATCCAAAATATGCATTGTCCTAAACAAACAATAACGTCGAGTTGATTAATATCGAAATAAACTTACCATAACCAACTCGATTTCGCTATTGTCCCGACTTGTCTGAATCTGAACATTTATGCGCTTAGTGTCTTGTTCGTATTCGTTGTTGTCTTGATAGCCTGGTTCAATGCAGCCAGTGCCATTTTCGATAAACGTGACCAATTTTTTGTCTACAAGCGGACTGCCGTCGATCGTAGGAAACTTGAGTGCTTTAGCTGGCGGTTTAAACGAGTTAGAATGTTCGTCTAAAAATGTCAAACATGTGAGTGAACGAGCCAAAACCTTACCACGAAGGGTAGCTGTTGTTATCTTGCACGTATCATTTATCGGCTGGAATGCAACTTCGTGAATGCATTTTCCATACTGCAAAAGCACACTAAAAACAAATCTTATTGTTCAAACCAAAATCACAAACTTACCGAGTTTCCTCTGAACAACTGTGATCGGCGTATCTCAAAGCAAAAGGAGTGCATTCCAGTTCCACATTATTTTGCGTAGGAAAAACTGCATAAAGGCGAATCGTTGGCAAAATTGTTCGAGTGACTCTAAAAACGTTGATAAATCTGCACTCCTCACAACTCTTAAAAACACTTACAATTTTGTGCCTTCAAACCGATGTAAATACTGTGCAAATTGTGGTATTTCTTCATTTGATTTCGCAACCTTCAACGATATCTCGGCTTGAGCGCTTGCAATAAACAAACATAAGCAAAGTAGAAGCGACTTGAAAAACATATCTGTTTGATTTCAGAACAATCAAATAATTAGAAAACTTTTGTTGTTCAGCATGTTGTTAGTTGATTTTCGTTTATGCAAATGCTTTTTGATAGTTTCAATGTGCAACTAAAATTTGTCTGTTCAATTAACTTGCTCAATTTGTCTTGGCCGCAAAACTAGCTTGCATTAAGATTTATTTGTAGTTGTGACAAAGGGCAATTGTTTTGCTTGCTAACACGCCTTTAAAAAGCACGAGGTGGCAAACGTGTTTTTCGAAAGACACCGTTGCCCGGAGAACGCCCAAAGGAACACATGCCGTTGAGGCTCCAAATAAACAAAAGAAAGTCGCCATTACTCGTGTTTATAGCAACCGGTTCTCATTTAATTTCTTCACAGATTGGAGCCCTTGCTTTTACGTCCGAGTCAATACTTAGAAGATTTAATACTGTTTCAGAAGGATGCAGTCCCGCACTCGACCAATAAACTACTTTTTGATTTTTGCATGTGCCATTTGCTTCACTCTGTACGCATTTGGAATGTCTGTTATTGGTCGTTTTTTGTCCAAAAATCCGGAAAATCAATCTTGGGTTTAATTAATTAGGTCATTAGAAACTTACAATTAAGTTTAGAAATGGTTCATTTTCGCCAAGCAAGTGCTTATAAGCATTTATGCTCTTTTTGCCTTTATTTTCCTGTTTAAATGCGCAAGATTACGTTCACTTGGATACAACTCGGCTGTTTGGAATCAGTTTCAAATGAAGTTTTGTGAGTGTTTTTAAACTGGACAAGCTTATTTTACCTGTTTAGATGGAGGCGTCTGCAATCATCTTTCTAATACTCGGAGGAATTGCGACTGTTTTGCAAATGGACAGATTTGTGTACATTGGCGCATTCCTTTTAGTTGCTGCCTTTATATCATTTATTCTGTTCTTGGTAATCTGGAGACGCGAACAAAACGTAGGTGTTTAACTGCTTGACCATCAAGCAACCTGCTTTTAGATCCAAACATTTGTTGAGCGAGTTCTTCACGCAAACAGCATGAGCAACTCATATGTAACCGAGCAAAATGCAAGAGACTTGTTTAAGCTCCGGGAATGCGATAAAGACTTCGAAGTTCTAACAAAGAAGCTGTCGACTATCGAATGAACGCATACTCTTAGTGGAATTTGTCACTCAGAATACTACCAATTGCAAAAATGGCTTAAAAGTTTGGATGACGTTTTGGCTGGCAAAGCAGAAAGTGAATTGTTAACCGAAATTCACAAGGCAAAATTAAACAACGATTCATTAACAACTAACCAATTGTTGCAGGAAATGACAAAGAGATCCGACATCTTTGGCTTGGATTCGGGCCATAAGCATCGTTATCAACAACTTGCTGCACTTTCTCATCTGATTATACCAATTGAATTGGAAGAAAATGACAAACAAATGAATCGAGACTCTTCCTTCTACATGCACGGCAAACCAGATACGACTGTCTAACTATTGTTTAAATTGACCAAGAATAAAGCTGTAACTTACAAATAAGAAGAGCAAGAGTTTATTCGAGTAAGTTTATTGGCTAAAAACTATGTCCACAATCAACAGAGTATAAATACAGACTTTAAATAATCACCCGAAAATGAATATCTATTTAGACGGCAAAGGAAATTATGATAGCAATACAGTAGGTATTTTATGCGTAAGTCCACATGTTTGGAGCGTTCACCAAACTGGAAAGTACAGTTGAATAGCCGTTTAGTTGCAAGATTAAAACGTATTCGTTGAAAGCGCGTGTCAAAGACTAAAATGACATAAGTGTTAAGAACTGTTTAAATTAAATTACCTCAATTTCGTCTGTCAACAAGATCAGTTGCCCCATTCTAATGGACGTGTCGTCAAATTTTGATTCAAAGTAGTCGCGTAGACATTTAAATAATTGGTTTAATTCCATTCGAACAGCCTCGTCTTTTTCGATGAAAAGTCTCTGGGCTCCTTTGAGGGCGATAATTTGAAACATGACGGCAACTTCGACTTCGTCTAGTCGCGCAGAATGCAACTTTTGAGCCACTGTTAAGACATCATTGAAGAGTGCAAGCGCAATTCTGAATATAGAGTTTTCAGATGCACTTATTAAAAACAAACCTTGCACATTGAGTTGCATCCATTAAGTTTGGGCAAGAACTGTGGTAATTCAGCAATTGCTCACCCTCGACTTTGATGCTGTTCTCGTCGACAAAGTATACTTTGTTGTGCCGGAAGCCACTGTTACGTGCCGTGCTGGTCACAGAGCTGAACACTAGCCACGAATAGAAAATTGATCGAGAGAGGCTTTCCTAAAAGTTGCTTTTAATGTGAAAAGATCTAACTGTTTCTTACAATTTGCTCGCTGTTGAGGCCCAATGTGGAGAAACCACTTGCTTTCAAATACTTGTTCAACACGACGTATTCACCTCGAACTGAGTTTATTGTGTCCAAAAAACTTGGGTTTTCAAGTCCCATCCATACTCTGTCCTAAACATGCTTTCGTTACAGTAATCAATTTTGATCTCTCAAGTTTTATCTCACAAGCAAACTAGTTCCTCCCTCCGAACATTTTATCCAATTAATCAATGATAAAACTCACACAACGGCCGTCTTGAACTTCAATTGCGGCTTGAAAGCGATGGAGAAAAGTTTCTTGTTGGTGGCTCACCAATTGTTCTAAGGTAGATTTACACAGTAGCAATTCATTTTTGTCTTGAGAAATGCGGTTGATGGCCATCGATATGTTCAAACCAGCTCTAATGCAGAGCTGGAAACGACAGTATTTACACATATGACGCTGCTCGTGCATGGTGATTTTGCAGTTTTTTCCATTTAAGCACACGTACTGAAAATAAAACATCATAAATAATTAAAATGCAATTTCACTTACAGCTCGTTTATTCTTGATGGTACGGCGAAAGAAAGCCGCACAACTGTTGCAACAAATTGCGGAAAAATGTCGATTTGGCGCATCATCGGTACACATTGGACATTTTTGAGCGTCCATCTCTACACTGTTACATTCCCATTGGCCAGACGACGAGGAAACCGATGAACAAGACGAAGGCCACGAATACATCTAAATCAAGAAATCAATTCCAACTGGCAATAAATTGTGGAGAAAAGAATCACGGACAGGAGTTAAATGTCAAGCATGCAACTGCTATGCAGCCGCTTATATTCAAAAAATTTAGTGCGCAGAAATTTATAATTGTCCCGCCCCTGTACACAACTGCCAAATTGAAATAAATCTAATCTAAATGCGTAAGCAACTCCGACTCAATAAATTATAAAACCAACGCCGTAATTTGAATTTCTCTTCAATTCAAAAGCTGTTAACTACAGAAATATCGTCGTGAACTGCGCCGACCAATCAGCTGCAAAATGAAGTGAATGTTCGGTTCAGAAGACAGGACACGGTTTAGTAGAGGTCGTTTAAATGGTACCGCCTATCACTAATCGATTTCAAGAAACTGTAGCCTGGTTAGTAAGTATGTTTTGAATTGAAATGTGAGTTGCCAATTGAGTTAATCACTAACGTCTATCATACAAATCATTTTATTTCCTAATTTCAAACATTTAACAATAACAAACAAATGTTTAAAGAGTCTTTAAAGCATTTGTTTTGTAAATGCGTGTCGATTTCAATAAACTCAATACGTTTTAACAAGTACGTTTAAAGATATTTTAAAAGGGCTTACCGGCTGCAAATTTAAATGATCGCCCATATCAATTTGCTGGTGTGGCCACTCAGTCAGTTCACCGCAATAATCCATTCAATTTTCGACAATCAAAGATGATCGGTGTAATTAGTGAGCAAAAACACCACTATTTATACAAAACAACGGCACTTGCACTGGTGTTCAATGTTTATGAGCAGCGCTCGGAATTGGCGCGCCCTATCCTTCCGGGTACCACTGCACTCTTTGTCTTTGTCGAACTCTCACGTGTATCCACCGTTGTTGATCAAGGGGCGTTACCGAATTAACAAACAATTTTTGCACTCTTTTGTCCTTTGTTTTGGAACCCGTGGAATTTGCTGCATCGAAAATCAGGCGAACTTTCTACCATTGCGGTCACAATCGAGAGCACCAAAACAAAACTTCCTGTTTAAGGCCCGATCTTCGTTAAATTGTCAAATGCGCATTTACACGGCTGTTCAGCCAATTTTCAACATTAAAGACGACGCAAAGATGGATCTTGCGTGCTTGCTAGCCTAATTTTGGCGGGGTTTAATTGTG
Organism: Aphelenchoides bicaudatus; assembly: GCA_024699845.1. Classification (NCBI taxonomy): domain Eukaryota; kingdom Metazoa; phylum Nematoda; class Chromadorea; order Rhabditida; family Aphelenchoididae; genus Aphelenchoides; species Aphelenchoides bicaudatus. The sequence continues at coordinate 10,408,998 of JAMPIN010000002.1, read as the reverse complement.
CGCGTCAAAGCACAATCAGCGGATTTACGTCAAAAGAAAACCAGAAGGAAGTTTGAGTGCTCTCAAAAAAGAGTTCGTGTAAACTTCTGCGCTCTCATTGACGTGATTTCGGCTTTATAGTCGACGAGCGGTCAATTATTCGAACTGGAGTGTAACTTTCTTTCTGTCTATATGATTTCGTTTTAAGAGTTGTGTTGTTACTATTTAGTTGCTAAAAAGATTGCAGTCACAAGACCTAGTTTGCCCTAATTACTAATTATGTGTAACAAAGGTTGAAAGAGTTTAACAGGCATGCTTCAAAAGAAACTAGACAAAATGGGCCGCTAACGAACAATTTAAACGCATCGCCAACATTTGGAACATATAAAGAAAATGGTTGGCTGATTCTTGGAAAAGCTTGTGCCGCTCGGAAAACAAGCGATCAAGAAACAGGAGTCTTACGATTTTTGTAAACATTGCTCTCAAATCTAAACAAAAATAAACTTTGACGCTGGAGTTACTTACAAGCAGCAAGTTCGGCTACAAAAAGCAAGCAAGTCGTGTTTGCTTCCTGAATTGTACGTCGAGTACGGTGTTCTGAACTAAACAGGAAGGTAATAAAACGGGTGGATGGTATTTATTGACTTGGATTTGCGTCATAGTCACAGAATTGCTGGAAGTTGTCAACAGCAAGAAACCAGAAATCAAATCTCTACTGCAAGATTGTTTTATTGATTCAAGTTGATTGGTTTGAATAATTGAATTGCTTGTTGAAGTTTTGTGAAATAACTGTGTGTTGTTAAAACTGTTGTTAAAACGTCATTCTTTTACCTGCTTTCGTAATCACTTTCATGACTATACAATTTGGCGATTTTCTGGCGTCATCGGAATTTGTAAATAAATATGTTTAAACTCTTGGCAATACACTTTGATTTAAATAATTGATTTAAAGGGATACTAGAAACAGTTTAATTGTCAGACAAGAAACTTTGTAGTGTTGCCGCGAGCTCAAATTTTGAGTCGAGACGAGATCTCGATTTAGCTTTTGGGTCGAGATCGAGAATAAGCTTGGATAATATGTCTTCTTTAAAATGAACCTCGCGACTTATTTTTAAAGGGCCACCGTATAGACGAGCTATATTTAAAAGGAAATTTTTTGTTATAGAAACTTATTTTAATAGGAATACCACATTAAAGTGGGCACTTAAAGTCACGCAACGTTGCCATAAAAGTTACATGTCAAAGGATCTCGACTTTTCGAGACAAATTTTGAGTCGAGATCGAATCAAGTTTGAATACTATGTTTCTTCTAAAATGAACCTCAATTCTTATGTATTTCGAACATATCAAAGTTGACACTTAAAGTCACACAAAGTTGCAACGACAATCTATGTCTTAAAGCTCTCGACTCAAAATTTGATCTCGCGGCAGCACTAATTAAGTTTCAACCATCTTAAAATAAATCTGACCTTAAAAGCCATTCATTTAAATTATCAGCCGAGGTTTAAACCACGATCATCCAGTAAAGAATTAAAAACTTTAACTCTCAATTAATCCCCAATCAAGTTTAATTCAAAAAAGCAAGCAGCAATGATCCAACAACATACACTTGCTCAACCCAAAACAACAAAAGAGATATCAACAAATTTAAGAACAACAAGGCAAACTAATTCAACGTTCTCAAGACCACCAAAATACCTATTACCATTCCAAAAACTACAGTACTCTTGCCATCGGTTTTGTACAGGGAGCAAAACATTCGTTGTGCAATCGGCGTTCGGCAAACACGACCCGCTGTCTCGTCGTTCAGAACGCTTTTCGGTGGAAAAAGAAGGAACCTTGTAACTAAGTGCTTTGTCGATTTCTTTAATTGCATTCAACTTTTTGGTATTCAAATTTGGACATAGAGCATTTCCGGAATTTCTTCCATCTATTTTGATTTTACTTCGTAGTTTCAACTATCGTATTTATCGCTCCACTTAATGAATATGTTTAAGTATTTGGCAGCACGCCAGTTTTAAAATATTGTTCGAACAATAACAGTCGAAAAATAACAATCAAAGCATATTCAAAACAAACTTGCAAGAGCAGTTTAATTCTAACGTTTGCATTAAACAACATTGAAGGAGTTTCCGCATATTTGATTTAATAGTTAATCTCATATCTTAAACTCCGGTCGGAAAGTTAAAATTCGCATGGTTTGCGACGCTTTTCCCGACTATCACGCTGTAATGTGTTTATCTTCTGCATGCACACTCGACGTCGCTTTTTGGAGTTCGCCGACCAAGTAACAAACATTCACGGGTACACAAAGAAGCAATGAACGTCCACTGATAGATTGTTAGCTGAACGCTGCAGGCTTGGGATTTTAAACCATTTTGGCGAGTTCAGTTGCATAAGAGTAATCGTTCGCCAATCAATTAGCAGACTGTGAAAGCAGTAAGTGTGCAAAGAACGTTTAGGTGCAAAAGTTTTTAACTTGTTACATGTTCTCGACATAAACTTTTATAATGCAACAGAACTTAGACACTTGCTTCAACAAGGCAATTTTTGAATTAATAAGCATTTCAAGCAACCATTAAACATTTTGAGAACCAATGAGCATCTAGAATCCAGATAACGCTGATTAAATTATTGATCAACAACAATGTTAAATTTTCCACCCTTTGTTGTCAAGAACGTCTTGAGCGATTATGGTGCTCTGGCGTTTCCCACGGCGTCACTAACACCCTCTTGTTCTTAGACTTTTGCACCTTCGGAGAGTGGGTGGAAAACTATTTTAAGTGACCAGCGCGTCAAGACCATTGCAATTTTTGTGCCTTTGACACATAAGATCAAAAGCCGTTTTCTGAAGAAGACACTAATTTCACATGTCTAAACTTCATTGAACAGTCGGAACGGTTTGCTGAACAAGTGGGGAGTTTAAGATTCTTGTTTTGTAAACATGCGTGTTCATTTGTTTGGGGGAGATTAACAAGTTTAACAAAGCCTTTAACGTTAAAGAGTAGCTAGTGTTCGTGCGATAATATTGTTGGCACTTACGTGCTGAATAAATCTTTTAAATGCATTGACGTTATAATGCGTTGTTGATTTCATTTGACACTTTGTTAAAAACACGACTTAGTGTTAAAATCTAGTTAACTTCCAATAATTTAGCGGATGTTTATGCTTTGATCGCAAGCACCTGCAAAATTGTTGTTTTCGGACAATGCAAGTTTACGGCAGAGCGACGACACGTGAAACCATTCAGTAAAAGGGTATCATCTTCTTCCAATTCGCCGAGTGCACAGTTGAGCTTTGCGCGCCGTAACAGTGTAAAGGAGTTCGCCAAGTTTTGACATCCGTAAACCGTTTTGTTTATGCGGCTGTGGTTTATTTTCTTGATTCAGGGAATATCTAGTGTCAACTGCTAAGGAACTAATTAACTTATGGAATTTTTGCTTCTCACCGACGTCAAATACGTATTTTAAGGTTCGGCGGTCAAAGTATTGAACCTGTGTAAATTTACGTAACAAATGAACACGACACCATTATGTTCGTTTACTTCTAATTTAATATTTTGATGATTAGGGATTGCATTAAAATCAACATCCCAAAAGCTCCTTAACATGTGCTAAGTTCACTACATTTAATTAAAATCATACTCCTTACAAATAAATTCAATTCACAACTAGACCAGAATAATCAACATCGTGTTCGGCATTTCTAGCAAGAATATTGTATTTTAATCGGCAACTGGTCTTTAAAAGTTCAATCAAATCAAATTTAATGCATGTGAAGATCCTCCAATTGATTTGTAAAGACTGCAACCAATGCGCTTTGTTCTAATGACAACTCATTAAAGTCATAAACGTTTATTAAACAATATGATGTTTCAAAATTAGCCAAATAGTTTAGAACCGACTTTGCAAAGCAAATTGCCCTTCTTTGAATTGAGCTACACCTATTTGTTCTCTAAAAACCGCTAACGTGATCGGCAGTGTGTAGTGTTGTTGATCAGTGAATAAATCGGTTTTCACTGGTGTTCTTTTGAGAAAATTGCGTCCATTCAAAACATAAAAGTCGTAAAGTAATAAAAGTCGTGTTAATAACAATAAATTGAGCTTGAATATGTGTCTTAAAACAAATAACATATCGTAAATATGGAATTGACTGCGTGAAGCTACATTTAATTTATTACACCACGAACTGATTTCATTAAGCGGAAAATAACAGGAAAGATCTAACGGTTTGTTCCTGACGCTTTTGGCGGGAAAAGATTTATGATCCTCACTTAGATAAACATTATTTATCTTCCACGTAGTGGCGTGAACTTGCAAGTTAAGTGTCGGAGTCTCTAACATTTTTATTAAATGTTTCATCGCGCATTGGTTTGAATAACCAAAATTTGTTATTTGCGAGTTATCAGCTTTACTGAATCTCTCAAGCTGCTTTACAGTCAATTATAATGACGACGAGACGGAGAAGCGTTGCTATTGCATGGTTTTATACTTTATTGGTGTTTATGGATCAATTTTGCTTAATTACAAGTGAGTCTGCTACTTAGCTCGTTTTGTGCACTTATTGCTTTTTAGTGGAGACGGCAACAAAGAAGGAATACGTTTTTAATCCAGAGCACATGGGACTTCTATATCATCGCGCTTCCTCAAACGTTCTTCTACATGTAAGCTTGTTTATCATTATTTTATTTACATTCAATATCAACATTTTCAGGGAAAAGCAAAGAAAGAACTAGTGAATTTGCCGAAGACCGAGACCATCTTATTCAACGAGTGTGCAAACGCATCCAAAAATGTTTTACAGCTTAGCAAAATGTGTTTCGGTTGTTTTGGACACAAGAGACCGTTTAAAAACACATGAACTGAAGCCAGAAGATCCAGAATGCGTGCCCGATGAGGTAGCTACATTAATTTGTTAAAATTACTAATTTTAAGCAATCAACAATTTTAGTCCGATGGCAACTGGGTTATGAGTATGATCCGCGCTGCTTATCGTAAATGGAATTGTAGAAATGGAATTCAAACTTCAAACCATGCAGCCAAAGACGATAGCGTTGAAATCGTTAGAAACACAACAACTTTGCAATCACATTCAACAAACCAGCCAACTTTATTTGAAAACTCTAATAAAGATTAGTTAATAAGCTTCAAAACACATTAAAATTGCAAACACTTTCAGAACCCAATTTAAACAATCGTCGTTTCACCTGGCGTCAACGTCATACTCAAAAGCTTAACAGAACAAGTTCGCCACATAACTCTTTAAAAATCGATAAACTGCCACACTCTAATCATCTTTTTCAACAAAAGCCGAAAGGCTCTCAATTCTTCAAAAACGTCATGCATCAAATACAAATCAAAAAGCTTCCGCTAAGACGAATGCACAAACGCGACATTAGAGGCATTTCACCGCGTTGTTTAGTTCCCAAAAATGTCGAGATGTTGAGAACAGTGAGACAACAGTTTGAGAAGCTGAACCACGTTGTTAAATATATGTATGATGTGACAAAGTCGAATCAAAAGTAAGTTGTTTAAGCGATTACAATTTTGAATTTAAAAAACAACGTTGTTTTAGATTCTTTGAGAGCGTTGACATGAAAGTTGAGTATCGTGATAGAATTCCAAGCAAACATTCGCCGTTGGTTCAAGCACGTGAATTTGCCGAAAAGATTGAAAGCTTTGAAGACCGAGATATTGTCAGGCAAGTCAACTTCCATATTGATAAATGACAATTCAAGTATTTAAGTATTTTGTCGCCTAAACTATTGAATTTGATGCCCGAAACTTTGGCCGATCCCGAATCAAAACGCTGGCTATCACCAAACATGCTGAGTTTCCAAGACGAGGGCATGCTTCCGTTGCCAAGACTGTTTCAAGTAATTGCACTTTTTAAATATCAACTGTAAGTGTTTTAGATGAGCACATCAGATCACTGCGAAACTATGAGATGGATTGATCTTTTAATGGATTTAAGCGGAGCTAAACGCATGTTTAATGAAACAAGTGGAATATTTGGCAAATTTATGAACGAAGTCGAAGAGATAATGCATCCACGTATCAAGCAACTTGAAGTACACGATGGCAAATTTGAACACATCCAGCGATTAAGTTCAGGAGATCAACAGGTACATCAAATATTTATTAATGAATCGACGTGTTAATTTAAGAAACAAATGGCCGAGCATGGGATACACAGTAATGAACGAAGAACAAATGCAAATTGTCTACGGAAAAGAAGGTTTAAATAATCTTCGATTCATTGAATAAATAAGTTTCAGGTATACTGGCGAGTCCGAATGGAACGGAGTTTAAACAGAACGAAGACTTTGAACAATTGTTTGAAAATGAAATTAAAATCCTCGGTAAGATGACAGAGAAAGATTTCTTAAAGGCACATAACGCATATCACCAACACGTTCAAAGTAAGAAAAGTTCTAAACTTAATTTACAAAAACTGTTTAGAGCGCAAAAAACGTCAAGTTCCTAACATTTTGGATACACTTTTGCCAATGACTGACCAGCCTCAATTCTTCTTCATCAGGTTCTACATTTAATTTGTTTTAAATTTACATCTACTTTCAGAGTATTGGATCCGTTCGCATTTACCGCCCGTATACGAAATGCCAATGTTATGGGTCCGTAAATAGTGTTTCTCATTCGCAAGCAATTGAAAGGGCAACAAACAAATTGACAAAAAACAATAAGATAGGGCTTTCTTGTTGTTTCAATTGCTTGCGAATGAGAAACACTGCACGGATCCATATTGTTCTTTGAAGGTCCTTACATCCTTTCGCCATTTGCCTTTTACTTGCAAATTATCTCACCGACGTTACTACACATGGAAATTTTATCGCCTCGCGCCTTTATAGCGACAATTTTCTCCGTATGTAGACAGTAACTTCAAATCATAATACATTTATTGTGATTCGAAGTTATTGTCTACATGTCATTTTATAGCCATTGACGTTAACTGTCCGAGTGCTTGCCCCTTCAGCGTTCAGGCTTATGCTTTTTTCGCCAGTCACTTTGGTAGCTTGGATCATGGTACCGGAAGCCTTTCTGGCTAAGATCTTCGCTCCGAAATTGTTGAACGTAAGAGTGATGTCCCCAGAGACATTCAGCTTTATTTTATTGAGCCCCATTGCTGGAAATGTGCGCGCTCTCAGTCCGAACACCATGAATCTGCTTGTTTTGAGTCCTTCTTTTGGAACGTATCAGCTCTTTTCTGGAAATAGACATGTCATTCAAGTGTTGTCGCCTGGAATCCTTGGCGTCGACAGTCAGCCATTTTTGAGAGAGCCATTCCGAGCTTAATAACTATTATTTAATAATGATTACAATCCTGCAAATCATATCTTCAAACAACTAGCAGTAAGTTTAATGTTTAGTTGTTTCAAACTGTTTAAATGTTACTTTCAACGACGCCAATTTGTTTAAGAATAGGAATCTTTAGAAACGTCTGATCCAATTGTTTGGTTTTTTGAAATTTCTTACCGTCCGCGCGCCTATTCAAAACGGATTAGCGCTTATCGCCCTTTTTTGTAACTCAAAAAAGAAGCCATTAATCGGCTTGCGCCTTTTCTAACTCAAACATACGGTCCATTTGTTGTCCGAGACGGCGTAAAGCCGATCTGATTTTTCTCGCCGAAAAGTATTGACCCATAAGTTTTCGCCTTGCGTAATAAGTAAAACCTTACCTCACTTCGGCTATATGGATAAAGACAAACAAAACGCCTCAGTGAATCTATTTCGGCAAACTTTAATACTTTGCGTTTAATTTGTTTCGGTTTAAAAAATTGCAACAAAGAGCCCGTTAAATAAACAATTATTGTTTGTTTTCAGTTTAATTGATTAATTACTTTTTACTACTATTTCATTTGGCTATTATTTCTAACATTCGGCATATTGTTTTAATGACGACGAGACGGAGAAGCGTTGCTGTTGCATGGTTTTACACTTTATTGGTGTTTATGAATCAATTTTGCTTAATTACAAGTAAGTGTTTAAATCTCAAATACCAAACACTAAACAATGTGCTTTTTAGTGGAAACGGCAACAAAGAAAGAATACGTCTTTAATCCAGAGCACATGGGACTTTTATACCACCGCGCTTCCTCAAATGTTCTTCTACACGGCAAAGCAAAGAAGGAACTGGCAAATTTGCCGAAGACTGAGACCATCTTATTCAACGAATGTGCAAACGCGTCAAAAAATGTACTTCACACTTAGCAAAATGTGTTTCGGTTGTTTTGGACACACGAGACCGTCTAAAAACACATCAATTGAAACCAACGGATCCGGAATGCGTGCCTGATGAATCTGATGGAAACTGGATGACAAGTTTAATCCGTGCCATTTATCGCAAATGGAGCTGTCAGAATGGCACTCAAACATCACTTTCTAATTATTCAACTAAAGAGAATCATTCTCAAATCAATGTTTCCATCAAAGGCAGCAAACAGATGCACAACAAACCAAAGTTGCCCGTATACACAACAAATTCACATCAAATCAACAAGATAAAACCGACTAAACAATCAACAAGTAAATTGAGCTTCATTGGAACTCCAAATAAAGGTTTGTTAAAATCTATAAAAACACACTTTTAAAGTTCAATCTATTCCAGACATCATATTAAACAGACGTCGATTCTATTCTAATTGGCGACGAGCTCGACTGCAATATTCAAACTATTTAAAAATCGACAACAGAAATGCTTATCAACTGCCTCCGTCTCCTTATTCTAACAGTAAATCTCACTTAAACTGGCCCTCTCGACAAAGACCGAAAAAGTCCCAGTTTTTTAAAAGCATCATGCATCACTTAAACATTGAAAAACTTCCACTACAGACAACACCGGCTGTACAAGAGAGACATTCGAGGTATTTCACCGCGCTGTTTGGTTCCCGAAAATGTGGATATGCTGCGAACTGTGCGTCGTCAATTTGAGAAGCTGAATCATGTCGTCAAATACTTTTACAATGTAACAAAGTCGAATCAAAAGTGAGTTTTTTCAAACTTTAACGACAAACAAAACAGTTTTGTAGATTCTTTGAGAGCGTTGACATGAAAGTTGAATATCGCGATAGAACTCCGAGCAAACACTCTCCTTTAGGTTTGTATACTTAGCAGTCTTTTAAGACATGTTAGTTTTTAGTCCAAGCACGTGAATTCGCCGAGAAACTTGAAAGTTTTGAGGACCGGGACATCATCAGGTATATTTATGTTGTTTAATCAACTGTAATTAATACTTTAAGCATTTTGTCTCCAAAGTTGTTAACATTGATGCCTGAAACGCCAGATGACCCTGGTTCGAAGCGGTGGTTGTCGCCAAACATGTTAAGTTTCCAAGATGAGGGCATGCTTCCGTTGCCAAGACTATTACAAGCAAGTTATTTAAAACAACTTACTGGGTGGGGTGGGCCAAACTCAAAAAAGCCTTGGCGTTGCCGGGCCCCTGATGTGACCAAATAAGTTTTTAGATGAGCACATCAAATCATTGCGAGACATTAAAGTGGATTGATCTTTTAATGGACATGACCGGTGCAAAGAGAATTTTTGCCGAAACCAACAACTTGTTCGGAAAGTTCATGGGCGAAGTAGAAAATACCATGTATCCGCGTGTCAAAGAAGTTGAAGTGCATGACGGAAAGTTCGAACGTCTTCAGCAGCTAAACTCGTGGGAGCAAGCAAAGCAAATGGCCGAACAAGGATATGCAGTGATGAACGAAGATCAAATGCGAATTGTTTACGGAAAGGAAGGTTTGTTGTTGAAATGGATTCAAATTTTGTGCAGTTTCAAATATGTAGTTTTGGACCTACGACAAAAATGTTGCAATGTTTATTTGTCTAGCCCACGAATTTCAGGCATAATGGCGAGTGCAAACGGAACGGAATTTGCACAAAATGAAGACTTTGAACAAATATTTGAAAACGAGATCCGGATTCTTGGCAAGATGACGGAGAAGGAGTTTCTAAACGCCCACAAGAAGTATCATCAGCATGTTGAGAGTGAGAAAAGTTCTGAACTTAGTTTATAAAGATTGTTTAGAACGTCAAAAACGCCAAGCAGACGATATTTGGGACAAGATTCTTCCTATGACACACCAACCGCAATTACTTGGAATTCGGTAAGTTTTGTTCTAGTTACTGTGTTACAAGATTGTTTAGTGTCTTAAATCCATTCTCATTTACTACGCGGATCCGCAACTCCAACGTCATGGGGCCTTACATTCTTTCGGTAAATTCCAGGAACACAGTATTATTAATTTTTAAGTTAACAATAAGCTCATCTTACGTAGGATGCTTGTTAAATAGCGTTGTAAGAACTCTCGAACCTTTCAACTTTAAATTTCAAAAATGTTAACAATCAAAGAAAGCTTTGTTTTTTGAAAAAATCTATTAAACTTTAAGTCCTGGAAGAAGTTTTGGGCGAATCGTGAGTGTTTTAAACGAACCGAGTCTTCAAAAACATCACTTAAACAAAGTTTTGGTTGAGATATCCGGAATGATGTAATTATTGTATACAAGACTAATAATACTGTATTCCTGGACTTTTCCTGTTTTTAGCCGTTTGCCTTCTATTTGCAAGTCGTCTCTGCTTCATTGCTACATATGGAAATAATGTCTCCGAGAGCCTTCATAGCTACGACATTTTCACCGGTACTTTTAACAGCTCGAGTGCTCTCTCCGTCGGCCTTCCGGCTTATGTTGTTTTCACCTCTTGCATTAGTTGTTTGGGTCATGGTGAGAATAGAGTTCCGAAAAGTTAGTTTTCAAAGTTTTTTCTAGGTTCCTGAAGCTTTTCTGGCTAAGATATTTGCGCCAAAACTACTAGACGCGAGAATCCTATCACCGGAAAGCTTTTCGTTTATTTTATTGAGTCCAGCAGCCGGTGTATTGAGAGCGGGGAGTCCGAACACAATGAACATGTTGGTTCTGAGTCCTTCATTCGGCACATATCAACTTTTCTCTGGAAATCGGCACGTTATTCAAGTCTTATCGCCCGGCATACTCGGCGTCGACTCACATCCCATTCTGAGAGAAACTGTTAAACCTGGAGACAAAACCATGTCTGCCCAAGCAATGCTTTTGCCCGGTCAACAACCTCCACAAATGACTATGATACAAACAAATCAACTTCCACTGAATTACGGCGGTTAACATTGAAATAAGTACAATGATCTTCAGCTATTTCGAATTGTTTGCTTTAATTGCTAATAAACTGTTCATGTTGGTCTTTTGTTCCTTCGACAGAGAATTGCGATGGTTTCATAAATTTGCTTTGCCGACAGCCTTCGAAACCGTGTCAAGCCAGGAAGAAATCCGATCCACTTCATCAAAACAAACACTTAGTGTGCAAAGACCATAAACACGTGCGGATTTGCTTTAAAAAATAGATCAATGTATATTGTTAATTGTAATGGGCAGGCAAAAGCTAAATGTAACTAGACCGGTTATTCGTGTACTCTTTCCGCCTATTTATCCATTGGGTGAGTTTTTAATAGTTCTGTCGCGACATTATAAAAGTTGTTATCGAAATTCAAAATCGTTAGTGTTTAGACTTTAATAATTTAGCTCTTACACAATAACTGTTCGATTAAAAGCGACAAAAGAGAATTCTTTTTCTTTTAAAATGTAACAACTTCAAAGAGAGAATTCAGTTTCTTTAAAATGTAACAACCTCTAAACAATGTAAATAACTTGTTGTTTAAAGTGTTTCACAAAGAATGCGTGCCAAAGCCGTGCTTATTGTCTTCTAAAAAGTATCTGCATCCCGGCTTTTTCGCCGAAGTGAGTTTTATGTAATACAGTTTAAACTTCCAAACTGTACGTTGTTAAGTTGATGAATCTTCTCCTGAACGCTCTTGACTATAGAATGGAACCGATATTCATTGGAGATGTGGACAAGCCGTTTGAAGTTCAAGAATATCACGCTAAATGGACGAGTCCAGTAAGCACTTTCAAATCTAAAATGCTTTTAAAATTGGATTTAGATGACCGGTGATTTGTTCCGAGAAATGCTGGATTATGTACGCAACGGCAGCGTTGATTTTATTGCATATCCGGTACATCGCACCTATCATCATCAACTTGAATTCGACATTTCAATTCCGATTTTCACAGTGCGTGTCTTGTGTGTCTTTTGTTAATTTTTTAATTTTAGTCAATTTACAAAATTGCTTATCGCGGACTATCTGCAAGATCAAAAGACAAAAGCTCTTTTTGGTCTTTTTTGACCATTTATAGCCACGAATGCAAGCTGGCCATAGGCGTGATTTTTGTTTTGCAGTCCGTTTTTTATGTCTGTAACGAATTCATGGCTAGAAAGAATGCTCGGAAAAGAAACTCCGACAAGCTTTTAACAATTGTCAAGGTTAGTTTCAATATGCGTTTATTAAACAACTTTGCAATTTCAGTGTGTATTCTTGGCGGCCCGTGTTCAATTCGGCAAGCCTGTAAGTGGCTATACAAAAACAACTGCCGGTAAGTTCGTTTGAACGGTGTAAAGACTCTATGTTCTGTTTGTTTCAGCAAGATTCGGCACGGCGTGTAGTTCTTTTCTAACGGTTGTAGTAGTGCTAGGAATTTATGGCCAATTAATGACAGCAAAACTTGTCATCACAGAGACAGAAGCAGGCTTAAATAGAATCGAACAAGTTTTTCCTTTGTTAAGGTTTGCTTTAAAGTGCTTTGTACACAAAAACATAATTCATAAAAATTCCAGAAGTCACACATATCATTTGTTTAACATTTCAACAAACGAGTGGTTTTATGAAATGCTTAATGACGAAACGGCTTTTCCATTTCCGCAGTTAAGAGAAATTCTTGAAGTAAACCCAATGATCAGCATAAACGACTTTAAGCAATCGCCAGGTGAAGTAATTTACAATCAAGGCATGCTAATTGGCCAAGTTATAAGCTCGGATATGCACAACTTAGTCACGCATTGTTCTATAAACACAGTAGGAAGAAGGACTTTTTAAAGCAACGTCACATTTCATTTACAAAGTAAGTGAGTTTCCTGCAACAAATTAACGAACATGCCATTTTAGCGCGGCAACAAACTAAAGCCAAAGATTGATCACTTTCTACTAGAGAACATAGTGCCTATTCAGCATCTTTACCGCAAATATGAACAATTTATGGACTCTTTGCATAGGAATTGTGGCGTCTCCGAGCACAAAATCAAGACATCTCGTCCGTTTTTTGGTGTCTGCTTAGCAATGGTTTTCCCCATACTAACGGCATTAATCATTTTTGTGATGGAACTGTTTTGGTGGCATATGAGGAGTAGACAGTAAAAGTGTCTGTATAAATAAAGTTTGCCAAAGACTTTTATGAGTGGGTTTTCTGTTGCTATATTGAATTACAAAGAACGTGTACAATTTAGAAATATGTTTATTATTTACACGTGAATTCATTGAACAACCAAATAAAAAGACTGCGCTTAAATGTAAAAATCTAAAGAATTGTTTGCTCTGTCATTTTTGTTTCGCAAATAAGCATAAACAATTTCAATAAAAAACACAACGACTCCAACGAGAAACATTAAAACAGAGATAATGAAAGTCGTTAAATAGGGGTAAATTCCAAGTGGTTTAAAGCGTTCCTCTGTGCACATTTGAATCTTTTTCTTCTGCTCTAAATATTTACGGCAAATCCGCATGATCTGAACGATATTCTCCTGAATAACTTTGTTGAATACTTTGACAAGTGGGCTGTTTTTCTGCAACAAGAGATGAACTTCCATTTTTGGCAACTCTCTGTTGAAGTCAATTAGATTGCAGTACTTAACCGATTCGTAGCTAGCTTCATCGTCGTCCTAAATAAAACAAAGATCATTTAACAGTTTTTAAAGCTTACTTGCAAAAATACAATTGCTTTGCCGTCTTGCAATTTAAGTAAAGTGTCTTCAGATGATGGACTAATTCTCAGCGGATTTTGCTTTAATGCTTGTCGCAATTCTGGATATGGATAGGACTTGTAAGTGGCGACCGCTTGATAGAACCAATTATTCGGAGTGGTTGAAATCAGGTAGTTTTCTCTATTGGTAATCCGTTTGATCAGCGAGTCCAATGATTCAATAGGAATTCGAGAATCGGCACGCAAGATGTTAGACAAAATAGCTGAACTGAATATTCCAAGTAAGATTGCGCATTGTACAAGCGAGAATATGATGCTGGAGAAGTTGCCTAAACATGTAAGTGTTTTTAACTTCTTTGCAGCAAGCTTTATGTGGTGTTAAAACATTTACAGTATGCCCGCGTTACTCTTATTTGATGACAAAAACTGCGCGTCTCAAATATCCACTCAGCAAATCTCATGAGTGCACATTACAAATTCTGGTCTGTTGCCAAACTTCAACAAGGAATAAGTTGCAAGTGCGGAGTACTTTGCTCAACAAGAACACCAAAGTATGTCGAATAAGGAAGGACTGTCGTGTAAAATACGCAAAGTTTTCTGTTAATTTCTGAACTTACCGGCACATGTATCAAATTGCATTTTCTTCGGCTTCATGAGTTGGAGCGAAATTGTGTTCCAAATACTCTAAAAATTACAAATGTTTCTGGAATTAAACTGTAAAGAACCTCAAAGATGCTCGTTCTCGACTGTGGTCGCATTTTCTGTTCAACTTTTCTGATGACAATGGCCAAACAACACTGTAGAATTAAGGCAAACAAAATGATGATCCAAATATGAGACTGATAAGTATTTAAAAAGCCGCCAATCCCGTTGTAAACATTTATGTGCTGTCTCATCAAAAGTCGCGATTGAACCTTTAAAATTAAAAGAATTACAAGTATTTGTTATCGGGGGGGGGGGGGGGGGGGGGGGGGGGGGGGGGGGGGGGAAAATTTTTTTTTTAAAAAAAAAAAAAAAAAAAAAAAAAAAAAAAAAAAAAAAAAAAAAAAAAAAAAAAAAAAAAAAAAAAAAAAAAAAAAAAAAAAAAAGGGGGGGGGGGGGGGGGGGGGGGTTTTAAAAAAAAAAACCCCCCCTTTTTTTGGGTTTTAAAAAAAAAAAAAAAAGGAAAAAAAAAAAAAAAAAAAATCCCCCCCCGGGGGGGGGAAAATTTTTTTTTAGGGAAAAAGGGTTACGGACTGACTGACTGACGGACATTGCAAAATTTTTTGAGGGGGCAAACATACTTTGTAGATTGGCGTCGTGAATGAAAATTGTTCCTCTCTGTTTTCGGAGTATTGAAAGCCGAGTGCCATCAAATCAATCTCTCCGCTTTTCATCATATCGAGACCTTTACAGATTGACTCGTTTAACTAAATAATGAAATTACAGAGTGGGCCAAAAAAACGCTAACACAAAAAAATTGTTTGTGTTTGAAACTTTTGATTGACTTTTTTGACAAAAGACTTTTTGCTTTTGTGTTAACGTTTTTTCGGTCCACTCAGTAGAAATGTTGACTCTAAAAACTTACTCGTTTCTCATTCAATGGCACTGCTTGGATTTTCATGTTTAAGTTTTTTGCGATCAAGTAGATAATTTCTGATAATTGACCCGGATTTGGACACTGTCCCTGTTGCTTTAATTGTTGGAAATTGTGGACAGCTTGACGAGACAGCCGGGTAGAAGTGAGGATATCCAACGCGTAGCACCGACGGCAATTTTTGATCCATGAAGAAAATAAATGCAAGCCAAACAGTTTTTCAACTCTTCGCAACAACTGCAGAAACAGACAAGCTTGCAAGTCCACAATATTTATAGTCAAAGAAGGCTTGCAATTCACGAATCGTTCTTTGCTCCTTTTACCATTTATTCGACCAACTTTGAGCCTACTCGTGGAATTGGTGTCCACTTACTTGGCGCGACAAAGATTGTGCAGGCGTTCGTTGTTTCATTTGAGTAAATGAATTCATGGCGGGATTATCTAAACCGTTGATCGATTTCCGCATTCCATATAGAAAAAGCTGTGGTTTCTGTTTATTGTAGTTCTTGTTACAAATTGTTACATAACGTTTCAAGCGTTTAAACATTTGTTTATTCGACACATAACATTAACGATAAGAAGCTTTTAAAGAACCGTGACGAACAAGTGGCTGAGTCTTTTGCAACCTCAAATTGCAATTTGAAACAATTTCGATCAGAAGTACCAGGATTGAAAGCGCTATAATAAGCAGGCACACAATGAACACTCCAATGTAAGGGATGATTCTAAATCAGTTGTTGTAATCAGCCTTCTTTGAAAATGCGGAAGTTTTAAGACCACACTGAGTTATCAAAGAACTAAACGATAAAGCGAAAATTCTTGTAATCAAACATTCTAATAATTTAAACAATACCCGATTGCTTGATGACTCTTTTTGCACGAAGGGCGATGCATCTGCTTCAAGATGTCTAGATATTTTCGACTCAGGCGTAGAATTAGCATTTGATTCTCTTCAATCACTCGATTCACTTTTTCTAACAAAGTCGTGTTTCTGGGGAAAACAAGTTTTGCTTCAACTATTGGCATGTCTGTTTCAAGTTCTACCAAACCGCAGTAAGTCATGGAGTGCAAGTACGTTTCTGAGTCGTCCTGCAAAGGTTGTTCTTTAACAAACACTTAAAACAATATTACCTGGACAAATACGACACTGCGGCCTTTTGTTATCTTTTTCAATGAGTGATTGAAGTTTTCAGTTAGTTTAATCTAGAAACCGACAATAACAATCATTTACTGGGTGGACCAAAAAAAGTTTCAAACACAAAAATTCTTTTTTCAAAAAAGTCAATCAAAAAGTTTCAAACACAAACATTTTTTGTGTTAACGTTTTTTTGGTCCACTCTGTAAACTACACAAAAAGATTACGGGGTTTTCTTGAAGGGCTGTTCTTAGTTCTGGATATGGGAAGGCGTGTGACTTGTTGACTTCTTCGAAGAACCATGAATTCATATTCGACGTCACCAAAGTAAATTCTCGTTTAGAAATCTTCTCAATCAAGCGCTCAATAGAATCGGCCGGAACAGCGTGCCCTGGATATAACATTAAACATGAACAGCAAACCAATAATTTACCTGGACGCAATATATTTGAAAGAATCCAAGAGCTAAAAACGCCTAGCAGGACGGCGCATTGTATCAAAGAAAAGAAGATGATTGACATCTTTCCAGCTTTACTTGTAAAGAACACCTTCTCCGGTTGTAATAGTTGAAGTCCTGAATGCTAATGGTTACAAAGTTGAGTTTTTAAACCTTACTAAGCATCTGCCAAGCGCTCTCGAGGATCCCGACATGCTTAGCGCCGCTCATTTGGACTTCAATTTGGCGTATCACAGCACACAAACAGAGTTGCATCACAAGAGCTGTCAAAATTGTTATCCAGGTTCGTGAATCAAAAATTTGAAAGAAGCTCCAGATTGAAGAGTAGATCTGCAAGTCAAAATACGATAAATATTGTTCAGTGATAAACAATTACATTTTCCGACTGTCTCATCAAAAATTTCGTCCGGACTTTATATAATGGTTTGGAAAATGCAAAGTTTAACAGACGTTCCGGTGTTGTTTCAACTGCCTGAATTGATTAAATTAAAAACAACCATTTTATTACAGAAACAAGCCATAGCAAATGTGTCGACACTGGCATTGTGCACATAGTTTAAAACGTCTTGCATGTCATCTGAATCAATTGTTTCTCCAGGTTTGCCATATGCAATTGGATCTATCCGCATATTCAACTCCTTTGTTATCATATGCAAAATCTCAACCATGAGACCGGGAAATCGGCAGCTTCTTGTCATTGCCATCGGCGGGAATTCTGGACAGTCAGTGTTCACATGAGGGTAGTACCTCGGATAAACTAAAATCAATCGGCTTGAAAATCTGTTTTGTTGACTTACGAATACGCATTGTGTCCATTTTTAACAACAGGGCGATCAATTGAGCAACTGTACTGGCAAATCAATATAGTCAGGAACCAAAAACTCAACCAAAATGTACTTTCTTAGGTTGTTTTGTTATTTGACGCAGCCGAACGGAATGTGCCGGGAAATTGGATATTCTCACTGTGGGTGAGTTTATTGATGAGGCACAAAGAGAGCGCTTCCACATTAAAAAAGACTTGCCAACTTGCCGATCTATCAATTATTAAGAGGCGCAAAATTTTAGTATATCGGCCAAGCCGGAAAACTGAACGCACTCGATGATCTTGACGTCCTTGAAGTGTTCGTCATTTGTGTCGTGTAAATTCACGTGCAGAGCGCAATTCTCTTTCTTTACAAGTACAACTTTGTTTGTGATCCTTCAATTTCTTTAACTATTGCAATAAAAAGTAACTAAACACTTCCACAAAAGTTATCATTTTTGATAAGTGTTTATGGAGTTTTTGACCAGTTGTGTCCACAAAAAATCAAAGACCAGAAACGGACGTTACGCTCCGAATGTGATAACCAGATGCAGGAAATACCCGCTCTACGACGCTCGGTGAATTCGGATCGCATTGACTGATAAGCCAGCTAGTGTCCACTCCGCGAACGAGTATAATAGCATTTGTTTGCAAACAAGATTGCACAACTAAAAATTGTGCAATTAGGAGGGCGGACATTTTGAGTATACGTGCATTCGGCAATTTTCGAATCAACCTGTGCACAATTATGATATAAAAGTTTTGTTTCATCTGCTCCGGTTTTTAAACTTCGTGTCGCGGATTTCGTCCAATTTCATCCAATTTTATTATTTCAATTGCAGTTTAGATCAAAAAATGATCCGTCCAAAAAGAATTATTGAATCGACTGTCGGACTGGTCGCTGCTGCTAACTTTCGTCAACTTGCCAAGCAAATTGTCTGCGTAGGCCGAAACTATCCCGATCCAGTTGTTGATGCAAAGTTGCCAAAGCCGACAAGGCCAATCTTGTTCATGAAATCAGCTAATGCCTTTATTAGCGAGTCGCAAAACATCCGACGTCCACCTGGCTGCAAAAAGCTTTTAACTGAAGTGGAATTGGGTGTAGTTTTTGGGAAAACAACTTCAAACGTTTCAAGGAACGAAGCAATGAACTACGTTGCTGGATACACCGGTAAGCTTTTAAATTGCAAATTTTATAAATACTAAAATAAACTTGTACAGTTGCATTGGACATGACAGCAGGCGACATTTTGGTAAGTTAAAAGGCATCTTAAGTTATTTCAACATATTCACAACACTTTTAATTTAAGGAAGACTTGCGCTCTCAAAGTTTGCCCTGGTTTGTTGCAAAGAGTTTCACAACTTCCTGCCCCGTTGCCGAGTTTTTGCCTAAGAACTTCGTCCCAGACCCTCATCAATTAGAACTTTTGTGCAGAGTAAATGGCGAAGAAAGACAACGAGAATCCACAAGTAAAATGTTCTTCGATGTTCCAACTTTGATTGAATTTGCCTCATCGTACATGACTTTGGAAGCCGGTATTTTTGTTCATTTTAATGTGAAATCCCTAAATTCGTTACAGGCGACGTCATGTTAACTGGAACGCCGACAAATGTCAAAGAATGCAAAGAAGGAGATCAAATCGACATTTATTTGTCAAACTTGCTAAAAGCAACATTTTTTGTCGAGTAAATTGGAACGAATAAAGTTTTGAACAGTTAGTTGAACAGTTAGTGTAGAATGAATGCATTTTTTAAACAAGAAAATAGCGCGCACGAACAGTTGACACGTTTTCGCAATTTTCAGTTCGTCGCCCCACTAAATTTTGGCCGAATAATTTATTCAACGCCAACGTTCCTATTAAAAGCTTTATATTAACGTCTACATATGACTATCCTGATGAATCGCAAGAAAGCCGGGCCGTCTTTAAACAACTTTTTTCCAAGAAGTTTGCTGTTTAATTTGAAAAGATTGTTGATTTTTTGTTTAGAAAGAAATAATCGTCCAATGAGTTCAACTGTCACATTATCTGAATCTGATGACGGTAAGATAGAATGTCTTGCATGTAATCAATAGAATATTTAGAGCCTACACCAAAAAGACCTTGTGACATTGTAGATAATTTATTGAACAATAACACGCCTAAACAGAAACTGCGCACAGTGAAAGAAATTGTCTTGCTGGGCAGAGACTTTTGGACTTTGCGAAAAGGCGAATGGCTTAACGACCAAATTCTAAATGCGTATCTGGAGTTGATCAAAGAGAGAAGTATAAAAAATTCCAAGCTTCCGAAGGTTTGCTTGCATTTGAGTTTGTTAAAGTTTTGATTTTACTTTTAGGTTTACACATTCAGCACTTTCTTTTATAGCACTTTATGCACTCGAGGTTTTAACGGTGTCAAGCGTTGGACGAAGGGAGTTGATATCTTTGCTTATGATTTGCTTTTGTTTCCAATTCATTCGGTGGATCATTGGTCACTTGTTGCAATTGATCTCAAAAAGGATGCATACGCCTACTTTGACTCGATGAAATTTGTAGATGACAGGGAAGCTATTGATACGGGTAAGCGCCACATCAAGAAGATATTGTAAGTTCTCCCAGTTTGACATGGAATCAACTTTGCTTTTTAGCGATTACATGAAAGATGAAAGTCAAGACAAAAGATGCGTTAAATATGTCAGAAAGCACTCAAAAGCATCAACTTTCGTAAGTCTTTTGAATTTACAGGTAAAGTTAATTTGCTTTATTTCAGAACGATCCTGTACAGAAAAATGAAACCGATTGTGGAGTCTTTGTTTGCTGTTTTGCTGAGAATCTAGCGCGTGGCAAGGAATTTGGAGACTTCGATTTTGAGCAAATTGACATGCTTAGATTACGCAGACAAATTTGCTACGAACTTGGTGATGGAGGCTTAACCAAGTAGATCTATCAATAGCGATTTGGTTGTATTCTGTTCTTACTTGTTGATTTGCGGGTTCATAAATGTTTTATATCAATTTTGTATCAGTTTGGCCAATTTGAATCTGTTTTAAGAACAGTTAAATGCTTTAGTTGGAATGTGTTATGGGAATATTTGGAAAATGTTCTCAGAGTGTACTGATATTAAATTGTGAGAAAATTCTCGTTGAAACGTCTAGCTTCAAACATTATTCATTATTTTAAGATCCAAAATGCGGCCACCACACGCACAACGAGGTCATCGGCAAGCAGGACCGCCACGAGCTTCTCATGCACCTCCACCGCGTGCTCATCTAGCTGCCAATGTTGCACCCGAATTTCCGACTTCGGCAGAAAAGTCATTGAGAAGGTTTTAATAGTAGATTGCTTAAAAATGACATTTTAAATTTATTTAGCATCTTGAATTTTGTGAAAGGCGAGATAGATCCGAAATTCAAACGAACAAAAACCGCCGAATTACAACAACAACTGGATATTGAATTATTTGGACTTAGTAAAGACAGTCGCCGTGGCTTGTGGTCCTCGATGCAAAGGCTCAAATTGCTCGACATGATTTGCAATTTTTATTTGGTAGCTTTTTATGGTTCGAACAATCTTTCAAAGCCGCCTTTAGGTGATAGAAAAAGAAAATGACGCTTCCAAACGCTACGAGTATTTTGATGTGATTTTTTGCGGAAGAGAAGGCTCCGGAGCTGCGCATGAACATAGAATCAGTCTGTTGGTTAAGTTATGCACTGTAGCCATTCAATTTCCGTGTTATGCGCTTTTTGACGACATTGCTACTTGGTTTATGAAGGTTGAACTTAAATTTTAAATCAACAATAATTTACACACTTTAGATTCGATCCGACGTTTATGCTAAACGAATCATAATCGATTTAGTTGAAGAATTTGTGCTGGCGCCGGACGAATATGGATTGGTGAGTTAAAGCATTCAAAGTTTTAATTGCAGTTTATTTCAGGCTAACAATGTGCATCCACTTCACGAAAAGTCATTTGAATTCTCATGCTTCTTTATTGCCTATTCGGTTAACAAAAATACGCTGTGTCCGCAGTTGATTTCTATTCTTGGCGACTGGATTGTCAAAGATCCTAAGCGAATTCTCGACTTCATATCTACAAACCAGCCTTTGCGTATTCATTTTAAAACTGAGGTGTGTCTTTTGAATGCGTTTAGGTTAAAAGCTTGATTTTTAGTGCTTTAAGCATATGATTACATACGATGTGGAAAATTTGCTGGATGATGCCAATCACGACAAATTTCATTACGCTATTACGCATGTTTTATTACAATGGAAAAAGGCCAACAGAGAAAATGACGTTGAAATTCAAAATCTTGAATTGACTATATTGAGTGATCTTATTGCCAAGTCAGACAAACTAGAAGAGCACCAATTATTGCGTCTGATCCAAAACGTAGACGCTGCCTATCACGCAGGACATTATTCAAGACAAGAACTCGTCAAATGTTTGCAGCAATACGACAATTGTGCGATTGGAAAGAAAGCAGAAATTATAGAGTTGTTAGAACAAAAATGATTTGAATCCTAATCTCATTTTTATGATCTCTTTAAAACCGGTATGAATCGTTAAAATGTTTTATCTCCGTCCTAATAAATGAAATTAAATGCAAAGACAACTGAACAATTCAATAACAATGTTTATATACCATACAACAACAAATAACTTTCGGAAAAGCAGACTGACTACATAAACAAGCACCCACAAAGAATTTCTGATGACATTTGGATGCGCAAATCTTCCATCTCTTCCTGCTTGAATTTGTTCTTGACGTCGCCCTGACAATAGTGCTTGGCAAAACGGAGCATAAAGACGCCGCAATCAACGGAATTGAGCTGTTTTGGACTGTTCTAAACACAATATTCACAAAAGGACCTAGACTAAACAATCTTACCTGTGAGATGCAAATGTATCCCTCGCAAAAATCCTTTTCGTTGTGCTTCTCTTCGGCATGCTTGTTTACGAACTGACTAAAAGTTTGAAAGATTAGTAAACCTCTGCCAAAAATAAACTTACCGAACATATCCGGTGTATTTAGTCGCATAATCCTCTTCTTGTTTGCGATCAGTAAATTCCAAAGAGTCATAGTAAAGGAAGCACCTTCGCCCTTTGTCCATGACCACGATTGACCAATGACTCTCATTGTTGATCGGGAAAAACACGAGATCATACTCAAAAATGTCGTCCTTTCGGAACCATAACTTGACTCCATTGTAGCCTTTCTTTGCCCAAGCTTCGTAAAAAAACGTATTCACGATGTAAACCTAAACAAAACTATTAGACCAAATTGATTCTAAAAAACAACTTTTTTGTTAACTTGCGGAAGCTTATTGTGGCACTTGGCAATAATTCGTAAATAGACATCGATAATGGTGTCATTGAGATACTCGCCAAATCGCATTGTTCTGATGTCACGAACGGTAATATCTTGAGAGTGCTTTCCAGTCTTCACCCTTCCAAGCTTGACAGTATCGTCCCTTGTTCCTTCAATTTTTGCCAACAGACGAATAATTGGGATATCCATTTGGTGAAACGGATGAAGATTAAAATAAAAAATGAACGTTAACGTGAAAACTTTTGAAAATAAAAGCAAGCAGCCAAAAAGTCGTGTTGAGTGCATTTGTCAAAAGTTGTCGAAAATTGTCATCAAATTCTTTGAGGTTGTTGTAGAGTCTTCAATAAACAAAGAATGAGCATTAACATTTTATTGCGCTTTTATAATTAAACCATTTATTGGGTTCCTTTGTTTAATAGATTGTATTGAATACGAGAGGTGGTTGCGCACGTTTGAACGTGCCCCAATCCGTTGACAGTGACTGCCCTGTCTTGGCCTCGTATTTCACTCGATCGTGTTCCACAAGAATTGAGGCCTACTGAAAATGAGTTGTTTTGTTACGATGAACGATTCAAATATGCTAACCTATTTCATCCGATGTGGATTGAAGGACATAAATTTTACTTCCTTCATAACGAGTCCTTGAATTGATGTCATTGAGGAAGCGAGAATTACATCCAATTCCATTAATTCTATTGCATACGCCGACGCCAAATCCACCGCACGTAACTAAAAAGTATATTAAAACAGCTAGTCTGTAAAAACTTACCAGCTCCGTGCTGCGGTCCCGCAACACCCAAATAGGTTTGAACAATGCTTGTTAAAGAGCCGCCAAGATTTTCTCCAGTATCAACGCACTTTCCGCCTAAAATAGCTTTCCGTGCGATTGGGCCGCCTAACGAATATGTAACAACATCGACATCAGAATTAGTATAATTACTAACTACTTCAATCAATGCACGAACACCTTTTACATGTTGGCAGCGCATTGCAGCCTGTATTGGAAATCCATTTGGTCCCGCTGGTTCCGTACGTCGTGGCATATAATTCTTCATTTGAATATCCCATTGACTGAAAGGCCTTTGCCATTGACAAAGTAGTACTGGCTTTTGTCATCATTCCGTGCACGAAGATAACTGGTCTGCGGCTAAATCAACATGCTTTAATAGAATAAAGTTAGATTTTAACTAACGGAGTCTTTCGGCCAGGTTGATGCTGGCCTCCTCCATAGGATCCACTTGAACCGAAGTCTTTTCGTGCAATCAGCTGCGCAGTAGCTTTTCCATAATTCGACACAATAAAATTATAGAAATCATCGCTAATCGTAGATGCCCCAAATCGGCAATAAAAGAGCAGGATGGTCAAAATGAGGATGTATCGCATTTTGCGTAATAAGTCGCATGTCCGAGCTTAAAACTCTTAATATACTCAGAAGTGAACTCCCGCCTCTGACCACCAATGTGCTCCAAACATTATTTGAATGGCTGCAACGAGTTTAAACGGAAACAATAAAACGATCAATTGAAGTTGTTTGTTCATCTGCTCATTTGTGTAGATTTGACTGAGCATTCTTTCACTGGTTGTGTACGTATTTAATCGGGTGCGAATATTAAACTTAATAAACTCGTTGCGTTAGTTGATGATCTTTTTATATTTGTAAAGCATTTGTAGCCACAAAACTAATCTCCACTTTGTGCTAATTGAATAGTGTAAATATTTGAATTTGCGAGGCTTCCGTTTGATTTACTCAAAAACAGCTGATCGTTCCAGAATGCTGCAAAGATCAAATTTGACCCCAAACTATAACAGAATCCACTTTAAAGACTAGTTAAACAAACGCTTGAAACGGTTTTAAAGTTGTTGCAAAAGTAGTGCAAAACACAAACTAAGAAAGTTTTTTCGAACAAGTTTTACATTTGTCTTTTTTAAAGCATTTTTGCTGCGTTTTTGATTCAAGCGAAAGATGAGAGACAAAGCACTAGTACTTGAGTGCGTCACAAATATTCGTACAGTAATTTCGGCTCCAGATGAAAACGAGCTTTATGAAGATGACATGTCAATTGTTGACCAGATCATTGAAGGGTACGTTTTTGAAGCAAATTTAATTTAATGACTTTTGTTTTAGATGCAAAAGCCTTGATGCATTGATTGGCATATGCTCAAAAATCTTTCTCGAAGAGATCATCAATCAGCGTTTGGTCGACACAAGCACGGTAGATATTGAGGACGGCGATTCAGTTTTCTATACTCAATCAATGAGAAATGCAACTCGACTCCAAGAGCATTTGAAACTTCCGGCAATCAAACAGACCGAACAGTTAGCGCCAACTCACGCATTTTTGTTGCACACCTTGCCCGATGAATATTTGGTTTCGTATTTGAATTTGTTGAAGTTTTCGAAAATTGTGGTAATAGTTGCCTTCAATTTAAGCATTTAACCGTTTGGAATTTTAGAACAATACTCTTGTTCAACATTTGATGCAACATCCATTGGATTTGGAGATTCAGCTGGTCAACGACTTCATTTTTAAGTTTGTTAGCAAGAAGCTGCAAGATCCGAAGTTGGGTTTGAGCTTTAAAAACGATGTAAACACTTGAAGTTCATGAATTGGCTACTTTTTTCATTTAGATCAAGTCAATTCCAAATGTCAGTCTGATCCTTGTTTATCCGCAGATCAATACGCCATCACACGTTGGAGTTCAACATGCGCACGAAAACATGTTCAGGTTGCTTTTTAGCTTTGCGAATTAAATAAGGTTTTTGCTTAGATTATTGTTACCGGCAATAGCTACTTGTGTCGAAAAGGTTAGTCTGACTTTTGGCGTTGGTTCGGATGCCAAAACTTTGACAGTTATGTGTTTGAAGAAAATTCGCGATTGCGTCGAATCTATGGCTCGTCGTCGACCAAATGACAATATTTTCCTGGCTGGATGGGGTCTTAGCTCCTTGTTAAATATTCAAGCTGTTCAAAAGGTGCGTGGAGTCACTGCTCTTCTCAATTTTGCTACTCCGATGCGCAGTCATCATGATCTTGGTTTTCGAGGTGTAAGTTTACGTAATTCATGTTGATTTGAGAGAATTTTACTTTTAAGAGTGTCGATGATACAATGTGTGTTTCTTATTGCCCGTCGCTTTTTGTTGCCGGAACTATGGCCACTAATACGAATATTCAAGAATTGCTACAGTTGAAGGAAAGCATGATCTGCGATGTGCATGTGATTCCAGTCAAAGATGCTGACAATAATTTGTGTGTATCTCCATTGAGTTTGAACTGCGATCGTATGACTCAAAAAAACGTTGAGCGAAAAGTTTTGGTGAGTAAATATCTTCAACATGCTTACAAGCTATTCGTTTAGGATCAAATCAAGGAATTCATTCAACAAGTCATTTCCGAGGGTGGTTTGACCGCAAAGCAACGCCGCAAATTCTTGGTTCCTGTTAGACTTCCGGACTTGAACGATATCAATTTGGAGCTGTTGAAGAATCGAGCCGTTGGAGCAATGAATGCACGTGGCAAGGGCAAAAGAAAGAAAAAGGACACATAGGTTGTTTGAAGCATCATTACGTTCCTTGTTGTTAGCCGTGAATTCAATTTATGGAAAATAAATTATTTATTGAATAGACTTATTTGATGTGAAACTGCCTTTGTTTGTTTTAAAGTTCGGATAGACTTTTATCTATTTGTGATTTTGCAATTAAACACAAGTAATTTGCTTTTGACTGAAAATTATAAATGTGAGTGTGAAGGACAAATGAATGGACGCACAAGCAGTGTCAAAACGCTTAAGTGCGTGTAATATTCGCACAGGCGCTGTGAGCATTGAAAAGCGTGCACGGTCTTGACACGACTGTTTTGTGCTTTAAGGCTTTATTGTTTAAAAGTCCGTTTTGAATACACCCCTTATTTGTTTCGTAATATTTGCGCCGATTTCATAACTTCTGTCTATAACTGATAGGTTTAAACACTATAAATCTGTTCGTGAACAGCGCGTTTTGCATTGCTTCTATTCTGACTATTGTTTTAGCACGATGATGCTTTCTTCTGCAGCAGCTTCTGGAACTCAAATGAAGTTCAATCCGGTTAACGGAAATGATACTATGGTCAAAAATGGGATCAGCAAAGATATCACGACCAAGTTAATGTGTGTCACAGCGATGCAGCAGTATCAGAACAAATCATTGGAGGTAAGATTGGATTTCAAATTTGCTTTCTAAATTTTGATTTTTAGGAGCTTCGTGTTGAGGACTACCAGGCAAACAGGAAGTTCCCAACAGTAAGATTTTGTTTATATGTGACTTTTTAAATACAACATTTTAGGCCGGCAGCACATCATTTGGTGGTAGCGGAACTAGTTCATTCGGATCTACAGGCAGTTCAATGTTTGGAAGCAATCAGCAATCGTCGGGAACAAGCTCACTCTTTGGAAATAACGCCGCAAAGCAGTCGATTTTTGGCTCAACCAATACTCAGCAACAATCAGGCGGTTTATTCGGTAAACTTAAAATATCATAAAAGCAATCTCATTTTACGTTTAGGAAGTAATGCAGCAAATCAAACCAGCTCTATGTTTGGCACTCCACAAAAAACACAGTCTATTTTTGGATCATCGACAACAGGACAATCATCTTTGTTTGGAGGCGGAACTGCAGCAACCTCTACTGGAAGCAGTTTGTTTGGTAAGGCCTTTATGCATTTTAAGCATTTAAGCAAATCGTGATTCTAGGCGCAGCAGCAAAACCGTCATTATTTGGCTCAAATACATCTTCGCCGTTTGGAGCGACCTCGACTGCCTCTACAGGATCTTTGTTTGGCAACAATGCAGCGCAGCAACAGCCACAATCAAATAGCCTATTCGGTTCAACAACTAATCAGCCACAGTCAAATAGTTTGTTTGGTATGTTTTTACGAGGTGTTTAGATTCTATTCAGCAATTTAGGAAACAACGCAGCAAAGCCAGCCGGTTCATTGTTTGGAGGCTCAACAACAACTCAGCAAACTACAGGCGGACTTTTTGGAAACACGCAGGCCAAATCAATGTTTGGCAACACAACAGCTTCGCCTTTTGGAGCAACTAATCAACCAGCAACTAGCGGTGGCAGTTTATTTGGCGGCACAACAGCTTCGCCTTTTGGAGCAACTAATCAACCAGCAACGAGCGGTGGCAGTCTATTTGGCGGCACAACATCATCTCCTTTTGGAGCAACTAACCAAGCAGCAGCAACTGGAAGTATGTTCGGAAATGCAGCTCAAAAGCCGGCCACTGGATTGTTCGGCTCAATTACATCTCAGCCAGCAGCAACTGGAAGTATGTTCGGAAATACAGCTCAAAAGCCGGCTACTGGATTGTTCGGCTCAACTGCGACTCAACCAGCAACGAGCGGCGGTTTGTTTGGAGGCGGATTGAATCAACAAACTACAGGTGGCATGTTTGGCGGTGGATCGACTTTTGGTAAGCTTTTTAAATTAAATCTCAAACAATATCACTTTGATTTAGGTCAACAGCCAGCAACTCAATTTCAACAGCAAACTTTGGCTGGACAACAACCAGTTGTGATCGGCGGCGATTCAAGTGATGCTGCTATTCGACAAGCTATTATTGAATCTCAACTTGCCATGTATCCCTATGGCGATAGTCCTCTTTTGCGATCATTCAGTTTGAAGTCGAACGAGGAAGCAGTAAAAGAAGCGGTCAAGCAACAAATGGAAAAGTAAGTTTAATTGAAAACGCATTTTTAAAGGCCATAATTTCAGAGAACGCCAAAATGAAAACTACTTTGGTTCAAAACTTGGTGCTCAAACTACCCCAACAAACTCCGAAGGTGCTGGCAAACGCTATCAACAATCAGCTTTGTCGGCCGGTCGACCTTCTGTGTTCAACTACAAGCCACTTGTTCAACGTAATGGATTTGCGTCAACTGATTTGAACTCATCTGTTCCTGAAAGCCAACCTGCTGCTGAATTGTCTTCATCATCTATTAATGACTCATTCAAAGTTCCAAAGTCTAACTTATTTGTTCCTGCATTGAGTTCACTTTCTAAAAAGCGTGACAATCCGAAGCACTTGGATTTGTCTGTTTTGTCTGACGCTGTGCCTGATAGTAGCCGTTCGGCTCGTTTATCTTCAACCGTCCAAAGCGAAGAGCTCCATACTTCGTCTCCAATTATTACATCGTCTCGAGACATTGCTCCTTCACGCGCTTTGAACTTCGATTTGATGGTCAGTCCACAAGTATCGAGCATCCAAAATGTGAACTCGCCAACAGTTCGAGTCAACGAAAGCTTCAACGACTCTGTGGCTCAACTAACTACTCACAACATTTCTCAAGAAAGCGCTGCCGATATGACCCTCATTCACGGACCTGCAGGAGTTACTTTGTCCAAACGTGACATCTACACGGAACCAGCATTTGAAGAGTTGGAGAATTTCGTCAAAGATGGGAAGGTGCATTTGGTTGATGGATTTGTTGTTGGACGTCTTGGTTATGGTCGCATTGAATGGCCTGGCGCAATTTCGTTTTCAAACGTCGATCTGGGTGATCTGGTCCGTTTCCAGCGAAAACAAGTTGTTGTCTATCCGGACGAGACTAAAAAGCCTCCGGTTGGCGAAGGATTCAATCGAAAAGCAATCATTACTCTTGAAAACATCTATCCGTACAACAAAGAAACTAAAGAAGAGATTCGCGTAAGTTGATTGGCTTGCTTATTCAACCTAATGACTATGTTTAGGATCCGCTTTGCAACGAGGCACAAACCTTCAGCCGACTCCTTGAGCGCAAGTGCTTGAAAATGGACTGCGATTTCTTGGAATACGATGCTGAAAGTGGAACTTGGATGTTCCGCGTCAAGCACTTTTCACGTTATGGTTTTGTAAGTTCACTTACATGCTGCTTAATAATGCCTCCAACTATTTCAGTTTGAAGACGAAGAAGACGGAGATACCGCCGCTCAACCGCCAAAACGCCACAAACCTGATTCCAATCCGTTGCAGCCAATTCAAGAGAACGTGATTGACGAAGTGCAAGAATTGGAAGAAGACAACACATCTGCGGACTCAATCCCTCGTCATGGAAAAACTTTGGGCTTCGACGACTCCATGCACGATGCCACTAATTTCATTGATCCAAAAAGTCTCTTTGTTTGTATGTCTTAATTTTGTGTGGTTGATATAAATGTGATCATTTTAGCCAACTTTGATGAAGCGAAGTTCAAACGTTTGGGCATTGCTGAAGACATTCTGGACTTCATGTAAGTTTTATGCCCTTACTTATGTATTTTGTAATGCATGTTTTAGTGAGCCGAATTTACAACGAGACACCCAAACAAAAGTGGCTCACACCATTCGCCGACGTGTACGAATCATTTCTAAATTCACTTTGAACGACAAACTCTTCTCTGACCCAGCTTTCAAGTATGTTGTCAATTTGCATGGCCATCCTTTGGCACGCAGAATTGGATTTGGTCCGTCAAGCAATACATTCGTGACTGCCTTGTTTGATGCTGGAAAATCAACTAATCAAGTTCTTCTGAGCAAAATCAAATTGGTCCCGACTATTGAAGCTTATTTGATCAACTATTTGAAAGAGAAGAAACGCGAGTCCGATTTTGACCAGTTGATGCAAACTCAACTTCTGTGCACAAAGCCGCCGTCAAAGTTTCTTCGTTTGATTGATGCCTACCTTTTTGATGATTTGAGTAAGTGCTTTGGACATAAATATCTCTATTGATTGCATGTTTAGGAACCAAGTTTTCCCTTGACGAAATCGACGAAAAAATGCACCGCTTTTGTGAAGCAATTTGCCAGAATTTGGACGATACTCGTTTTGGTTAGTGTTGAATTAAATCGTTAAATTAAATCCTGCATTTCAGATGTTCTTCAACGACATGCTTTCAACAACTGGTTGCGTGAAGAGTTGCACGAAGAACTGGAAAAGAAGCTGGAGTCCCTCAAATTGTCTACCAAAGTTTCGCCGTACGCGGCTGTTTGGTATTGCCTCTATTACGGCTTTGTTGAAAGAGCCGTCAAGATGGCAGCCGACAGTGGTCTGGCACAGTTGAGCTTGTTCATTAGCTTGTACATCAACGGTCGTGTTTCTAGCAAAATTTCACAATATGCAAAGAAAATGGTGAACACTTTATATATTTTTGAACTGTCCTGACTTGTGATTTTCAGTTTGACTCAATGAAGCAAGTGAACAGCGCAGATCCATTCCGACGTCGTATCTATAACTTTTTGTTCAGTCCCGTTGGAGACGAGTCAAAGATCCATGCATTGGCCGTTTATTTGACATTTTCTGCTCCACGTGAGTCGAAGATTCCGCACGATTTCACTGGTTCTATTTCCAACATGTCATAGTTATCCGTTTATAATTCACATGTTCTTTTCTTAAATTATTGCCGTTACTGAATTGTTTGTCTTTTTAAATATCTCCCCTTCTAATGAGCTATTGTTTTGTGTGTTGTTGAATAAAGTTGATATCAAGGTTCAATCTAAAGTAAGTGGATCATATTTGTTCCCAAAAGTTAAACTTTATTGGTGAACTTAATGAACTTCGAATGTTTGTTTACTCTTCAATCACGGTCAACCACTCTATTTACAAGCCTCGCACAAAACATTGGAAAACTCCGGCGTAGCTTGTACTTCGATTTTGGAAACTGTAGGGTACGGAACAAAATTGACTGCTGCTTACTCAAAATAGCTAGTGACAAATCGTTGCCTCCGACGCGCAAATTAAAAACACGACTCATTCCGTGCACTTTTTAATTAGGGAAACTCTAAGGAGCTCTGGTTTGTGCTTGACCCAAAATAAACTACACAAATCGGCTATATAAGTAATGACTCAACCGAATCCAAGTCATCGTTTTCAAGAATGTTCAAATTTATTTGCCTATTTGCTTTGATTGTCTGCTCCATGACTTCAGAATTGGTTTCTGCACAAAACTTCGCTGATTCTTTTGCCAGTGGCAGCTTGTTTTCACCGTGGGGAGCAGCTATGGCGCCAACATATTATAATCAAGCCTATTATCGTCCAGCTGGAATCTACTATTAAATTGCTGCTCGCATTTGAATCAACAAAATCTCAATTATGACGCAAAGATCTCATTGTTTGTTTGCTTTATAACAACGATTCAATAAATAACATACAGTGTGGACAAAAAAACGTTAACACAAAAGGCAAAAATTGTTTGTGTTAACGTTTTTTGGTCCACTCAGTACTTATTTAATCAATTGAATAGGTTTTGCACTTTGCACATAAACGGATTTATTAACCTACTCCAGTTTGTACAGTTTATTCGGCTCTTTAGGCGGCTGGTAACTAAGTTAATTACTTTAATTGAATAGGTTTTGCACTTTGCAGCATTAACCGTACACGATAGTTCTTTAAACGAAATTGACCAGCCCAAATTCTGTTCTACGATCTAAAGAGCAATGTCATTGACAGCTCGATTAAAGTTTGCTTGCAAAGATGAACTGACTATATAACTAACTGTCCAAGTGCAAAACACTTTACAACACGCTTCCACGGCTTCGGCTCTTTTGCTAATTAGTCGATGAACGATGGCTAGAAGGGAAACGCAGAGCGACGTCAGCACATAAATCTAAATTTTAAAGAATTGCGGTTTCTACATGTATCTGCGTTAACGCCCGACAAGCAACCGGACGACTTTACATCGGTGAATGTTTGATGCTGTTATGAAATTGTTGAAAATAAGGTGATCTTTGACCAACGTTTGGTAATGTTGTCTTGAAGTTTTCGGCGGTCAACTTGAAAGCATGCAGATAAATGTATTTCTTCGTTCTCGGTGTTTTCTTAAACACACAACCTGACGATTGTTTGAAAGTTCAGAGCTCCGCACCAAGGACATGTTAGGAATCAAAAATAGAACTTTTCTGTATGCGTTGTGTAATTGATTCGACAGTTCTTTTATTAATTGTGTTAGTAACATAAATTGAATTTGTTTCACGAAAATTCAAAAATTTATTGCATCACTCAAAAACAACAACATCATCAAAAATCATCACTTGTCATACTGTAAGTTGTTTCAACTCAAATCTTGGTTCATCGTTCTTTTGACGTAAAAAGATCCATTTGATTCGGCGCCAACTTGACCATCAACTTTGGTGTTTGTGCAGCGAGCATTACGTGACAAATCCGAATTTAAACATTTTAATAAACAGTGAGAATGAGCTGAATTGCGTACGTGCCAACTTGCAATTAAAACATTTTAACAATTGTAAAAATCCGCCGAATGTGTACGTGACAACTTGAACTACACGGAATCAAACTAGATCACCAATTACTTCCATGCTTGCGTGCTTTTTTGATTTCCACAAACTATAACAAATGTGGATTTTATAGCGAATGTGGACTTGAATTAAAACCGAATGCACTCTTATGACCCCGATTCGTTTATCGTGACCTGTCGTCATTGTTGCTAATATTTGGCTCATGTGATTGCGCCAATTTGCAAGTGGAACCTTCCAGAAGACTTCCGCGCCCGCAAACACCAAAACAATTGAGCATGCACCATCCATCAATGATGGGTAAGTCGATGAGACAGCGGTATGTCCCCGGCCTAAATGATCCATCACTTTCCCAACATGGTGTTAATTGGGTGATAGAGGCGGAGACTGAAATGTGAGCTACAGAGTTTCCGTCAAAACACAAACAACATGATTGTGATTTTTGGTTTGCGCTTCTGGACATCGGAATTGGGACAACCCCCTACATCCGATTTGCACTTGCTGCGTTACTATAAATGCCCGACCGTCGAAACAATAATCAACAACTCATTCCAAGTTGATTGTTTTCTTCTGTGCGCTCAATTGCGATCTTTGTCTACAAAATGCGAGCTTTCGTCGTCCTTTTCTTGGTTGCCTTACTAGCCGTCTATGTTAATGCTTCAGCATGGGATGG
This sequence comes from Aphelenchoides bicaudatus, assembly GCA_024699845.1. Taxonomy (NCBI): domain Eukaryota; kingdom Metazoa; phylum Nematoda; class Chromadorea; order Rhabditida; family Aphelenchoididae; genus Aphelenchoides; species Aphelenchoides bicaudatus. The sequence continues at coordinate 10,374,954 of JAMPIN010000002.1, read as the reverse complement.
AGCCACTTCGGGCACTATCTTGGTAAGAATTTGATGTTCCGAACTAATTTAATCATTTTCTTTTAGGCAGCACGTGGCGGAGGTCTTGAGCCGTCTTTCTTCTCAGGTGGTGGCCCTTATTATAATAACTACGCTGCTTACAATCCATATGCCTCGGCAGGCTTCTTCGGCAGAAAGTAATTCCATCTCTAATCTCCATTATGCTTCACGTGTGCTCACTACTCCACCAACAGATCTCATTTGAACAAACTGGTTCTTACCTTTGCTGTTGTTGAATTGTGTTTGTATATCCCGTTATTTAACGAAATAATAAAGTCACATTGAAACAATGGTGCGTCTTTAATTCGAATCGGTTATGGTCTCTTTGTTTGACAACTTTACTGGGCGTCGATGTTAACAGACTTTTTTGTGTCAACGCTTTTTGGTCCACTCAGTATTTTTAATTTTATTTGATCGCTTAGAACAAGTGTCTAAATGTATTTTTAAGAACTTGTTTAAAGCATTTAACTACACATCTTCTAATCAGTCATTCCAAATCAATTGTTTAAAGTATTTAACTACACACTCTTTTCATTTTCGTTTCATCCTCCAAATCAAAAGCGTATACTTGTGCACTTAAACTCAGAAACCCAAACAAAGTTGATTATTGAACATTATGCTTTTTCGAGAAACAGGAACTAAAAGTGCATTCGATCACCAAGTTGGTCATTTGAATGATAGTCACAAATCAAAAAATTAGAAACTCTCAAGCTTTGCAGCCTCATAAATTTCATTATGTGTTTTGATTGTCGAATGACGATGGCATTTGATGGGCTGAGAACAAATTACACAATTGACAGAATCCGTGAGCGAATTCGTAAGACAAAGATCACAATTTCAAATTTGATTGATAGAATTCTTTATTGTCGGCGATGTCAGAGTTGATAGATCAAACAAAGTTCTTGCAAGTCGATGCTTTTTGAAGAACGGAATGACTGTAAAGTTGATTGAGATCGTTTTCCGTCGAGCGATCTCTGTTTTAGTTGACCGCAGTCTTCAAACCAAATAACAACATATTTTTAATATGTTTGGAAATTGTTTTTTACACAACTTTAAGTCAAAAACATTATACCGCTGATGTTTTTAAATTGTCTACAAAACAAGCGATGTTATTCACAAAGATTTAATTTCGACGACCAAGGAATCAAAAATCATGTTGCAAACACTTTCATTAACTCCGAAACAAACAACTGCAAATCGATTTTCGTCAATGTGAATCTAGAATTCTCGCCCAAATTGCTCCAAACCAATTCGTAAACAACAGTAAAAACCTCCATCCACGCACACTTCAAAACAGCAAAGAGCAATTGATTAGTAAACATTGGCCGCCGTCACCTTTGATGTTCATCTTTAAAAGTTAACCACCACGAACGTTAATGGCGCGCGGACTTTGAACAGTGCAAAACATTTGTCTGCAAATCCACAAACTGGTGATGCTTGTTTTCGGCGCAATTGTTTTTTGTTTTTAATCAACAAACATACTAATTGATTGAAAAATTCAAGTGATTGTGGAACGTGTTCGCGCACCAAAAGATCGCTTCCGGCTGGACTTTTGGCGTGTTCATTGATGAAGTTATTTTTGGAGTATGAGACAAGTTTTGTGGCGTAAACATGCAGGCTATTTTGAGATAAAATGAATGGATTGCTTGAAGTGTTCGGAATGTTTAATAACATATAAATTGTGATGTTGTTGAACGCAATCAAAGCATAAAACGTTGCAAATTAAGTTAGCTTCTGTTCTTTGACTTTGCTGCTAAGGCAACATTTTTAAAAGCATCATCAAGTAGGTTAGAGTACTTTTAAATTAAACTCACGAGTCACTTACAAAAAGACTTGATGTGGTTTTCCAACTGTTTCAAAATAATTAGCACCTCTTTTAGAAATCAATTGGATAACTTGGAACAATCCCTTTTCAGTAAGTTCAAAACATTGGAGCCCACAAAGTTGTAGCCCACAAAAGTTGTATTCAATTTGTTGGTTGCTTACTCATCTAACATTGCTTTCTTTACATTGGGTGCCCGCGTACTCGCGCTACAAAAGTCAGCCGCACAACTATTAAAATCACGACAATAATTTGCAACAAAGACCTTTTTAATCATTTAATGTCACAACTACTGGGTGGCCCAAAAAACGGTTACAAACATTTTTCAAAAATGAACACACAAAAAATGCGCTTTCAAAGAAACTTTGACTTGAATGAATAAACTTTTTTGAAAAATGTTTGTAACCGTTTTTTTGGCCACCCAGTAATTTCTTAACACACTTTCAACAAAGCCAACAAATTGTATTGATATGTTTATTTAAGCAAACTATCAAAACTGTACAAACATATTATACAAAAGACTATAAAAGCGACAACTAGATTTGAGCATTGAGATCATCGGGATTGTATTGAGAATCAAATATGTTTTGATGAGACGGTGTTGTGTACCTTGGAGCCAAATTTTTATCCATAGAATCCATATCCAGCATAAGGGTTATAAGCAGCGTAGTTAGAAAACGAGGGAGCTGCACCTCCACCCAATGCTCCTCCGAACGGAGAAAGAATGGTTCCAGATGTCATCCCGTCGGCATAAGGGCGAGGATAAGCTTCAGTTTGGCTGATCAAGAAGATGGCAACAAGGGCCAAGAAGAAGAGAGCTGACTTGAAAGCGGCCATTTTAGCAGTAGTTGAATGGAAGTAGTTGAGAGCTTAGAATTGAATGCAAGTTGATTTGATGGCCGTTTTGCTCCGACTTATATACCTTTTTTGGGGCGTGAATTCTGTTGTCTTCTTCCAGAATGTTTGTTTTGTTTTCCAAATTCGGATGCTAATTTTAAAAGTACCGCCCCGTTTAGTTTCTGGTCCGTTTGTGTTGTAGGTGGTGGCGCTTCATCGTTGTAGTTTGAGTGAAATGGTTTCGTAGCCTTCGATTTGCAGAGTAGAAAATTTGAACGCCAAACTTCGGTGACGTTGTCGAAAAGCGCAAGCTGTTTCACACTAATTTGGTGATTTTAAATGAATGATTATGCTCTTTGAATATAAAGTTTATCTTTAAGTTTACAGATGCAATTCAAGAGTTTCAAGACAACTAGAAACAACTATGACTTTCTTTGTTTAAAAGTAAACACTTTTAATCTGTCACACAAAATCCATTGTTCGTTTGTACAACATGTAAGTCAATTAAAAACAAAATTGTAGTCTAATGTTGAATTCTGATGGTCGCTCGCTGTGCTCACGGAACTAATCAATTTGTCTTTTGTGTGCTCGAAAAGCACATTGCGCAAGCACATCCAGGACACAAACTCGACTACAAATAAACTCCTTAAACTCCAGCTCTCCGACCATGCTGACTCCGAAGTCACCATATTTTTAACACTTCAATCAACAAAGTCCATTTTGAAGGATCTGTAAAGAAAATGCTGGAAACAGTTTTGCAACTCCATTTGGAAATTGTCAGCACGCGCCACGCAAATATTTTGCTTGTTTAACACCGAATTTTAATGTCGCTGTTTTTGTTTTCAGGCAAGAAACTTCACATGGAAACTAATTACTTGCGCAACCACCTTTAAAGTTCACAAATCAGCCACACAGTTAAACACGCATCCACGAACTCTCCAGTCTGTCTAGTCACTTCGTGCATACTTTGATGTGCAAATCCGTAGCCAACCATTTGAATAACTTTGGGTAATTAGAATAAACTTGCAAAAGCCATTCTGCAAAAACATCATCTGATTGATGATTACAATGAAAACATGTTGTTGCGGAAGTTTGAGAATGCGGAAACCTAATTGACTACAAACTTTTGTCTGTTGCAGACTCCGTTTTTGCAATTAGTCGTGAATCAACCGGTGGTCGCTCGGAATTAGCTGTTGTGCAGATTTGCAAAGGAAAATAAACAAATTCGACACTAAATTTGGAAACAAGGCGCGGGATGCTAATTTGTGAAGGCGCGTGCTGTTCAATGAACAGTACGAAGTCTACAGTGTTATTTGTTTGAACGACCCGTAAAATTGATCAGAAATTGGATTTTCTAGGTGTTTTTAGATCAACGAGTTGATTTTTGAACGTTGAGGTGATTTGTTGTTCCAAAAATAGATGCTTTGTGTTTCTGGAATATTCAAATATTTGAATACTTTGGTTCTTGTGGTCATCAACTGTACAGTGCGTGATTTGTAAAGATGGTTTATGTTTAATGAGTAGATGAACACATGAGCATGGAGCAACCGACGAAGTTTGCTCTAAAAAGTTAGTGTTTAAATATTTGAATTTGCACGTAGACACAAATCATTATCGGTAAAATGACGGATGTGTACGTGATTTGTTATACATTAATGATCAATTGAGATCTACGTGAGTAATTTGACTTTTAAGTAGTTTTAAATTTAAAGTGTACACAAGAACTGTTCAAAGCTTGTTGTTGCTTTAATAGCGTTCCGCAAAAAACTCTCAGAGTTGAAAAAATGTTTCGATCACACAGTTCTTTTTTCCGTGACAAAACTCATTTTTGAAAGCGAAATTCTCGTTGAACTCTTTTTGTTTTCCTTTTATAAAAAGAGATTTGAAAAAGAGAGTTTTTTGCGGAACGCTAAGCTTTAACAAATGTGATGAACATGTTGTATCTTCAACAACTATTCCAATTTAATCAATACTTAAGAGTCGTTCAAAGCTTTTTGTTGCTTTAACAAATACTCCAATTTAATTAATACTTGAGAGTCGTTCAAAGCTTTTTGTTGCTTTAACAAATATTCCAATTTAATCAATACTTAAGAACAACGATCCAAACAAATTCATATCATCAAGTTTATTTCTAACAATCAAAATAACAAATATGTGATTTACTGTACAAACATTAATAGAAACAATGAGATCATTTTAAAAGTGGTTGAGTATCAGTCGAAATGAAAGACGAAATTGCAGCACTTGTCAGCCGATTAAAAGAAAGAGAGACCTTCAGCCGGTTCGTATTTCAACGAGTTGATTGAATTTCCGAAGTTTGACATCTTTGGATCAAGTAGCTGTTGGTACATGAATAAAGAACCTCCACCCATAGTCATCGGTGAGATCAAATAGTCGGGCTGTTTCCATGGCTTGATTGGCGGTCCAAAGACAGAGTTATCTTCCACTTCACGTCCAGCGACCAGTGTGGCGGCAATCAAGAAGAGCACTACCAACAATTTGAACATCGTTTTCGCAGAGAAGAGCTTGTAAGGAGAAGTCGATTTAACAGTCAAATTAATGAATGATGCTGGAGAACGCCGGAGCGCCACTTTTATAGCGATTTTTTCGCCTACGGAGCAACTTGTAGTCGAGGTAATCGTGTGTGCGAAAACGACCAAATCAGCCTACAAACTCTTGTATTGTGTGTTTTCTGTGATTCTTGCCAGTTGCGCAGTTGTTTTGCTTAACCAAAGTTTTTTGCTCTTTGAGTTGTGGTCGAGCTTTAAGTTGCATGGCATCATGTTCAACGAGGTCGCTAAACTCACATCGTCATCTGCTACGTGCAGACAACTTCCGAGCAATTGGCTTTTGTGTTTTGACAGATGTTGGCAACCCTCGTTGTTTTTGTCGTCATTGTTTTCCATACTGTAAAGTGACAAAATGTTGTTTCGAAATAGCTGAAGATGATTTTTGCGTAAGTAATGACGAGTTCCGTTTGCAAATGCCACTTACAACAATTACTCATTAGCGGACTATAAAAAGGTTTATGACGTTGGGTGTACAGCCTGTGTGCGGGTGAGTACAGTTCGTGATGGTTGGTAACGTGTGATTTCGAGTCGGTTGCAAGATTTGTGCAATGCATTTGTTTCTAATTTGGTGACTAACTGGAAAGCGCGATTCTTATGAAAAATTTCATCATCCTACAAGGTTCACGAGAACATTTAATTGGATTGTTTTGGAGAATTGCGGAAAGCGGTTGGGTACTGTAGGTTTAAAATAGAACGTGATTAACTTTATTTCTTTGTTTTGATCAATTGAATGTTTCGGGTCAAAGTTAAATAAGGCTTTAAAGTTTTGATCGGTTGAATATCAGGACATTTACTGAAACGATTCACATTCTAAAAAGCTTTGAGATTGGAAATAACGCTTTAACGTTTTAATCAACCTATAACAGAAAGACATGACAGAACTTATCGAAACAATTCACAATTTAATAGATCACTTATCGAATACAAGTCACTTTTTGAAACGATTCACATATTAATAGACACTTATCGAAACAATTCACAATTTAAAAAATCTATAACAGAAAGAAATGATAGAATTTGAAAGTGTCACGAAAAAGAGCAAAAAAACTCTCAAAAGCGAGTTGAAAAAATGTTTCGATACAGCTCTTTTTTCAGCTCTCTTTTTCCGTGACAAAACTCTTTTTTTGCGGAACGCTAGACAGAATTTGAAAGTGTCTATCACTCGCATCGCAAAGTTTTAAAAAGTTGATTAACACTTTGCCCCGCCCAGTTATTATTAATTGTTTGTTTAAAGATATCTTTAAAACATAGCAAGTCACATGAAGGCGTCAAACATCACACAAATACCGTAACCATTTTATTTGATGATAAAAATTGACAAAAACACCGCAACACCGGAACTTACACAAACTCAAAACTAAAGACGGCACTTCTCATTAAAGGCAACAACAATTATTACTGTAAAGCCATTGAAATCATTAAAACTGTTGGAACCATCGGAACTTTTGAAACGCAATAAATCACCCACACTCATCAAACACACAAACAACACTCAACATATCATCAACCCCGGTGATCTTATGCATTCTTTAGCATTTAGTCAATTGAAACTTCAAGGCAGTTCTCAGAAGTGTCAAACACAAAGTTTCATTTCCAGCCAACGCCAAGGCTTCCGGTTGTAAACTTCCCTGTTTAGCTGTTAACGCACAAATGGTACATCGAGCACGGCGGAATTTTGTAGTTAACGACTGCATTTGCAAAAAATATGTTGCCGAATGAAGTGACTTCAAGATGTCATCCAAGTCGAAATCCATAGCCTACAAAATTGAACACTTTGTTTGTAATCAAATGTGTGCATATGACGTGTACAATCTAATTTCTGATCCGTTAACACTGTAAACCGGAGGCGCACACGAACACGGAACTTTCTCAATCGCTAAATGGCGTTCATACAAACTACAAGTCGTCAAGCATAATCATCGATTACTTGCGCGTTCCCCGAGTTCAGTTCGCGAAGTTGTGTGGAGAAGGGGTGTTGCTTTATGGGATGGGAGTTTGTAGGCTACAGATGACTGGATGACCTGATTCCAACTGTATATAAGCGGCGCCGTTTTCTCAAATCTCCATCAACTGGAATTCATTCGAATATTCAGCTTACTCAGCTCTCAAGCCACTTCCAACTACTTCCATTCAACTACTCCAAGCTAAAATGGCCGCTTTCAAATCAGCTCTTTTCTTCTTGGCCCTTGTCGCCATCTTCTTGATCAGCCAAACCGAGGCCTTTCCACGTCCTCATCCGTATGCTGACTCAAGTATCTCCGGAACACTTTTGTCAAACTTCGTCGGTGGACCTTACCCTAGCTACACCAACTACGCTGCTTATAATCCTTATGCCGGAAGCTACGGATTCTTTGGCCGCAAGTAGATTCAACAACACGGACAGTCTAAGTTAGATCTCGTCAACTGGTCGGACTTTCATTCTCATTTATTTGTTGTTTGTACATAATGCTTTTTGGTGCTTTTGTTAATTGTTGTTTTATTTAAATAAACTTAATCGTACCAATTCTTCGGCTTCTTCTTAAAAGAACTTATTAAAGTCTTCAGTTCAAAACAACTTGTTTGTTACAGTTAATAGAGTCAATAGAGTCTTTATGATCAAAAACCAATACGGTTTCATAAGTTACAGCCACCTGCTTCAGACCACACGAACTCAATCAATCATCGGCGCAAGTGTTTATTTAAATACAAATAAACAAGTTACAAATTAGTCTTCATAATACGGAACGGAGAAGACCTGGAAGATCTTATCTAAAGCATCGTTCTCCATGAGCTGATTAACAATTGGCTCTACGTAGTTCAACAGAAGTAGAATACGTCCAAATCTAATTCCGGTCATGGAGTAATAATTCTTCTGGATGTTCTGATACAGATTCTTGTAGATCAAGTTTCGTTGTACTTCTGCGAATTTGCTGTGTGCAGGCGAGATCATTTCAACTGAAATTAGTTTGATTTAAAGGTAAATACTTTAACTGCTCACCTTCATTGAACAACTTAATTCCAAGAACTGCTGCCATTTCGGTTTCTCTTAATTGGAGTTCACGCATCGCCCTGATCAAATAAACGCACAAGATGCCAACAGCTATTGATTGTCTCATTGCAATTGGCTTGTTCGGGTCGTTACGGTGGAAAACGTCGATTTGCTTACAGTCCAAAAATCTGTCCATGATGCAGTAAAAATCTCCAATCTGCCGGATCTTTAAAAGTAGCCATAGTTTGATAGGTTTGGAAGAACATAGAAAAGCTCCGGGAAAATGAACGGAAGACGTCTCGCTTTAATTTGACATCTAAGTCGCAAAATGCAGGAAAGTAGTCATTTAAAACGTTAATCAACAAGGAATTGCAGCCTCTTTCCATTCTAACGCTTTCCTCATAAGTCACCATGTGTAACTCGTCGGGGTCACTTTCTGGATAAAGTGCTGTAAATAAGAATCTTTGTTGGTTGTTGTAGTCCAATATTCCGCAGTTCATTTTTTCAACAATTGACAAGTTTCTTGAAAGCATCGAAACTACGACAGTAGACGTAGTTTGTTCGTCGCTTTCACTTGAAGTCAACAACACTCTGTTCTGAACTAATTCTTTTTTCATTCCAACTTTGAGGCATTTTGAAAGACGACAAGCACGACAATTTACTGCACGGTTTTCAACTTGACATTGTCCTTTCCTGTAACATTTATACGATCTGGCTTGTTTGACTGTGCGTCGGAAGAAGGCACTGAAATGAAAAATTAGCAAAATCATTGCTTTTAACTTCGTTACCTGCACGCTCTACATGCAGCTGCTCCAAAATGTACTCCAAAACTTTGTTGGTTGCAAATGAGACAAACTTCATGCGACTCCATTTGTCGAGTAAAAGACGTAGAAAATGCCTAAAAACAAATTTGACATCAACGTAGTGATCACGAATTGAATTATCCACGTTTTGACTACAAAACTCGAGGCAATAATCAAACTACTTTGTTCGTGCTCTATTTTTCAATAGAAACGAACAGAAACGGAAATGTGTAGTCAAAAACATCATCTTTAATTATTTAAATAAACATTTTGTTCATTAAAAAACGGGCAGCAGCGCAGACATTTAATGCACACGGCATGTGGGTGAAAAAAGGCAGTCGAGCATCGCGGAAACATGCATTTCTTTTTTGTGTGATGCAAGCAATCAATTTTCTAGTTTGTGTCCGGTGCGTATGTACAGATCGAATTATTTGATCATCGAGAGCAACGGAATCGGAATGCCAAACAAAACAGTTTAATTGAAAAAAAAAAAAAAAAAAAAAAAAAAAAAAAAAAAAAAAAAGGGGGGGGGGGGGGGGGGGGGGGGGGGGGGGGGGGGGGGGGGGGGAAAAAAAAAAAAAAAAAAGAAGGGAGGGGGGGGGGGGGGGGGGGGGGGGGGGGTTTTTTTTTTTTTTTTTTTTTTTTAAAAAAAAAAAAAAGGGGGGGGGGGGGGGGGGGGGGAAAAAAAAAAAAAAAAAAAAAAAAGGGGGGGGGGGGGGGGGGGGGGGGGGGGGAAAAAAAAAAAGGGGGGGGACCCCAAAAAAAAAAAAAAAAAAAATTTAAAAAAAAGAGGGGGGGGGTTTTTTTTTAAAAAAAAAAAAAAAAAAAAAAGGGGGGAAAAAAAAAAAAAAAAAAAAAAAAAAAAAAAAAAAAACGGGACGCGCCGAAGGGGCGAGCATGCTGGTTGACTATTAAATTGTTTCAATATGTAATTAAAATAAAATAGATTAGTTATAAGTAATTGTTTGCATTGCGTCATCTGACAGTCATTATGTTGAAATTTGCATCGTTGTGTACTTCCTGCTTTTACGTAATAAATACAGTATAGCAAATGGCATTAAGGACTTAAAGGATCTTACTTAAAAATTAATAACTGCTTATTTAACGTCTCGTAGCACCTGTGGGAATAACAGTTTATCTGCAAATAGTTATTAAACTCAATGCCATAGCAACCAAATCCCCTTTAATGACTATGAAAATCCGAAAACTTACCAAAGCTTCCTTTTTCGTGGAATTTTCAGAAAAATCAGCTGTGTACTCATAATACCTGGAAAGTGATTCTTTCCGTGGAGATTAAACATTTGCTTCGATGTTGCCTTTTGTTTCCACGCTCTGTTCACGGAATTGCAAGCTAAACTTGCACTTTTTAATGTTAAAGCGCTTTAGAGTCCAACAACTGTCTAAATAAAACTTGCACCTAACAGAAATTTTTGATTTCACTTTTTGCTTTTCGAGATGTTTTTTGTAGACGAATCAATCACAATAAATCACCAGTGAACTTTGTTCTCGCCACACTAACAAAAACAAATGGATTTCGTGGACATTGTTGCGGCGGCGCTAGACAAGATCCATGATGGCTGTTGCAAAAGTGGACAAATCACGGAAATCAATCAATGTCTCCGTGGAACATTTTCAATTGAATCGGCCGCCACTCAAATAGCCTTTTTGTTTAATTGGACAGGCCTTAGGTTCCCGCTTTGTTTATTCTGGTATATAAACTGACGCAGACCTTGTGTGTTTATCTCATTCACGTTTATTCATTTTCAAATAGATGCAGATGTTAATTTTTGGTCAGATTATCTGTTAGTTGCTGTTCTTTATTTACATTTGTGTCATTGTTTTTTCCGAACGCTTAAATTTTGATTGCGTATCTGTTGCGCAAAACGTTAAATTTATATGTGGTGAGTACAAGTTTATGACTCGCTTAAATATGCATTACCACCTGCAGGGATTAAACCTGTTGCTCAACAAAATCCCGTCAATTGAATGATCAGCACCGTTGTTGATTCAAGTCTAGTTTTAAAACAACACAATTGATATTTTTATTAACGTTTCTCACAATCAATCAAACAATTATTAGGTTGAGGAGAAAGTTTTTGCACCATTTCATACGTTGTTCGTTCGCACTCAGTGCTTCGGGTCATTTACATTTGAGCATTTGAAGAAAAGATGCGACAGCGATTTATTTAAAAGTATCTTAACGTGTACGCAAAGTTTGCATGATGATTTCTGTCAACTTCCAATTTAATTTAGGATGGAGTCGAGCGGAAATTCGCTGGCCGAATTCAAACCGAATGGCAATCAAGCGCCAACGAACAATAATCGACCTGTACCGCTTCCAATACGACACTTTTTAATCGACATCGGCTTTATTTTGGCTTTGTGTAAGTGGATACTTTCTATAACTTACAATAAGCATCAAATTTTCAGTTCTTGGTCTGGAGATATTAGCACGTTCAGTTGGACCGCACGAGAGCGGTTTCTTTTGCCAGGACAAAAGTATTCGAATGCCTTATGCACCAAGCACGGTTTCGCTTTCAATGCTTATTTTCTACTGCGTATCCGTCAACTTGTTAACGATCTTCTTTGTTGAACTCTATCAAGGCATTAAACTTCCGAACAGCTTGTATTCAAAGTATGAACAAAATCGATCAACGTGGGCCAAAATTGCCATTCGAGTCTGCATCTTCTTTGGCTACTATTTTGCTTTTGAGTTGCTCGTCTTGAACGTCACAACTTACACAAAATATCCTGTTGGAAGACTTCGTCCGCACTTTCTTGAAGGTAAAAATGCTTTCAATACATTCAATACCTTTTGTTTTTAGTTTGCAATCCGAAGATTCAATTCCATAACAACAACCGGACAGTACTTGATGGCGATTGCAGCGGCTTGGAAGAACTGTTTATTACTAACTACACTTGCTTGGGCAAAGACAAATACGCAATCAAGGAAGCTCGGCTCAGCTTTTTCAGTGGACATTCTTCACTTGCAATGGGTGCTTCAACCTATGCAATTGTAAGTCAAAGTTGATAGCATTAAAGTAACGTTTAAACTTTATTTAGCTCTATCTCCAATTCCGACTGGCTAACAAGATTGGCAACACCAAATTGATAGTGCCCGTTATTCAAGTTATTATTGGCGGCATGGGACTCTTTATCAGCTATTCGCGCATATTTGACTACAAACATCATTGGACTGACGTTGCGGTTGGGATCTCCGTCGGCATTATTATCATGGTTTTGTTGACTCGCTTCGTAGCAGGGTTCTTCCGTAAACGACAGTTCCAATTTGTCGAACCTCCGACCAGCATTATTCAAAACGACTCAAACGACTCACAAGACCAGACAATGAACACTTCGATGAACAAACGATCCTTCGAATGGAGCGAAGGCTATGCTTGAATTGCTTCGGTTGTTTGTAAATAAGAATTTACTTTTCGCTGGCTGAAAAGTCATCCTTTCACAATTCCAAATTTGTATGATTAAAATTCGAATAAACACTTGATAAGAGACGAATTGGCTGGTGTGCCGCGACAACTTATGATTATAAACAATGATAAGATATTAGCGAATTGCTGAGTTTAAGTAACAAAAGCCAAAGCTTTTGATGATATGTTTAAACACCAAACTACCTAGATTGCCGAACTCGTAGGCTGCCCTTTTTTGCTTTACTCATTTGAGCACAGGTCAATGAGCGCGCATTAATTAAACGTGGTAGTTTGTTCTTGAGACGTCGTGTTTAAAAGTGTTGTTTAAAAGAGTTTATTTAAACGTGTTATTTGAAGGAACTTCTTTTCACAATTTACAGAGTGGACAAAAAAACGTTAACACAAAAAATTGTTTGTGTTTGAAACTCTTTGATTGACTTCTTTGACGACAAAAGAGTTTTTGTGTTTGAAACTTTTTGATTGACTTTTTTTGGCCCACCCAGTACTTTAAAACAACTTCTTTAAAGCTATTGAATGCTTACGTGTATTTTGTGTCCGAAAACTAGCATTCTCTGCCAAAAGCACCCAAAAAGCCGTTAAGGAAGGTACAAAGTTGTTTGTGTGTGTTTCGTGCTTGCGCTTTTAATTTGTCTATAAATTCCGCGATAATGTTCTAACTCTTCAACTTTTGTAGCAAGAAATGGCGTCAGCAGGTGTGCTATTTTTCTTTACTTTGTTGCTGGCTTTTGTGACAAACAGTGATGGACTTAAAATATTGATGTACTCGCCTCGTTTTGGAAAGTCGCACATTATGTACATCGGAAAGCTGGCGGATCAATTAGCAGATGCTGGTCACGACGTTGTTCTTTATCAGCCGATCATAACTCCAGAACTTGCGACTTTGGTGGGTTCAAAACATCAAAAAGTTCGAGCAATTGAGCGAAAGCCAGATCACGAAATTCCAGAACACGCAAACGTAAGTGAACTTAAAAAGTGTCGAAACATTTGAAAACATTGTCACTTTTTTTTGACTATTACATTTATTTTTGTTTAGATGGATCACACTGCGTGGGAACCAAACACGGCTTCGCTGCCAAACACTGTTCGCTTATTGGGAATGCTTGGCACTCAATTCAGAGCTTCTTGCGAACGTAAGTTTCATGTGAACAGTCTTTTTAATGCCAATTTGTTTAGAATCCTTGTTAGATACAAAAATGATGGACAGGTTGAGAACAGAGAAATTCGACATTGCACTTTCGGAATTCTTTGATGTGTGCGGCTTTGGAATATTCAAGCGCATCGGAGTTGAAAGGACAATTTCGCTCTACACCTCCGCAATGCCATTAGATGATGCTACCTACTTCGGATTACCTGCAAGTACTTCCTTCGTCTATGATTTTGTTAGTCGCGACAGCATCGATGGATTTTTGGGCCGCACAAAGAACTTCATTCACTTCATAGTCGGTCGTCATTTCTTGATGGAAAAGTTTACCGGAGAGACAGCACGAGCATTTGAAGTGTTCGACAAGTCTTTGGATTACAAAGATTTAATTGCCAACTCCTCTTATGCTATGGTTAACATGGAGCCATATGTTGATTTTCCTCGACCAATCTCCCACAAATACATCAATATTGCTGGAGTTGGAATGGCAAAAGCGTTGAAGAACACAAAAACCTTAGACAAACAATATCAAGACATCTTCAATTCCGCTAAGAAAGGAGTTGTCTTTTTTTCGTTGGGATCAGTTGCTAAATCTTATTCAATGCCAAACGAAACAAAGAAAGCTTTCTTGGATGCGTTTGCTGAGTTTCCAGACATCAACTTCTTGTGGAAATACGAAAAGCCCGAACACAAAGTTGCAGCTTCTCATTCCAACGTTTATGACTTTGAATGGATGCCCCAGAAAGAGATCATGGGACACCCAAAGCTTTTAGCCTTCATTACGCACGGTGGAGCTAATTCTTTGACAGAGGCAAGCTATGCCGGCATTCCACTTTTGAGCATTCCTCTTTTTGGAGGTAAAATTAACTTTTTGCATAACGAAATAACAACACTTGCTTTTAGATCAAAACCGGAACTCACTTATGATCAAACACCGAGGAATAGGTCTTTTCCTGGAGAAAACTGAGCTTCAAAAAGATAAAATTGTCGATGCAATCCGCCAAATTGTCTATGAGCCTTCGTACACGCGCAGAGCCAAAGAACTTGCACAAATCATCAAGAATCAGGTAACTTTTAATTTACAAACTATTTTAAACACTTGTTGTTTCCAGCCAATGTCTCCCGACGACCGTTTTATAAAGCACGTAGAGTTCGCAGCAAAATACAACATCCACGACGCTTTGGACATGACAGTCGCTCGGAAATTGAGCACAATTCAATATTACAATCTGGACGTCATTGCTGTTCTTCTGTTGGCAATCACTTTAATTTTAACTGTTATTTATTTGATTCTGCGCACCGCTTTTCGCTGTCTATTTAGACGTACGACAAAGAAAACAAAGAAAGTTGATTAGATTGTTTTGTAAATAAATGAATTCAATAAAGTATTATAAATTGACTCTCACAGTGTTTGCAAACAACGTTTTGCATTAACAATTTCAATTTCACGTGCACAGTCGAGCATAGTTCTCCGAAACTGAAGCCGGATTAGGTGCCTATATTTGAAATTTCTGATCGGTTATTTTCCATGATCGTATAAATTGAGGGTGTTTTTCGGTCGATTTAATCGCAAACAACATACATGTCCGTTATATGAATTTGATCTAAAACAGTTACAATTCTCACCTTGTTTGAACATGTCAGAAAGCAAACTTGAACGTTCAACATGGGAATCGCCTACGCAATATCTAATGACCTGTATTTGCTATGCTGTCGGGCTGGGAAATATCTGGCGCTTCCCGGCACTAGCTTATGGTGATTTGTTTAAATTTAATTAAGTTTGAATTGTGCTTATTGCAGAACACGGCGGAAGTGCATTCCTTTTACCATATTTGTTGTGCTCTTTTGTAATCGGCTTTCCGATATTATTCCTAGAAATGTCTATAGGCCAGTTTTCGAGATCGGGACCTGCTGTTGCTTACGGGAGAATAAGACCTTTGTTTCAAGGAGTTGGGTGGGGAATGTGTTCCATTTCCATAATGGTTGCGATCTATTATAATGTAATTTGTGCCTGGATCCAGCTCTACTTATTTGTTATTTTGAACTGGTCGTTGGAATGAGTGGTCATCGTGTCGGAATTCTTTCAACACAATTTGTAACTTTTCTAACAGTTGCAATGTTTAAAGACAATTTAGATTGCCAAACTTCTCTTGAAGACGAGCGATGCAGCAACGAATTACATTTGAATGCGTTCTTTTTCAACGGATCTTGTCATATTGACGTGGTAACTCGCGAGATTCGTCGTCAGTTTTTTAAAAACTTAAGTGCCATCTCTCCAGCAGAAGAGTTTTTTGAGTAAGTTAAAGAACACACTGAGTTTAAAATATTGTTTAGAAATTACATATTGGACAAATCTAATTCAATGGAGGAACTAGGTGGAATTAATTGGAAACTTTTTATTTCACTAGCCATTGCGTGGCTGATAACTGCGTTGGTACTGTTCAGAGGCGTCAAAATTATGGGGAAAAATCAGTTGGTTCACGGGAAGTGTTCCGTATGTTATTGTGTTAATTTTGTTCTTCCGCGGAATTACACTGGACGGTTCTGAAATTGGAATGAGGTTCTACTTGACTGAGCCGGACTTCTCACATGTATTTCGTTTGGAGGTTTTCTTTTTGTAACTTATATTCAACTTTAACGTTTGCAGACTTGGCGAGCGGCTAGCACTCACGTTTGTTACACACTTGCAATTGGATTCGGTGGGATTTTATCACTATCGAGCTTCAATGAGCACAATCACAATTGTTATCGAGATGCATTTATTATTACAATGGCGGACGGTTTGAACTCTCTATTTTCTGGCACGGCAGTCTTCGCGGTGTTAGGGTTCATGTCAAAACAACTGGACAAATCGATTGATCAAGTAATTGAAAGTGGAACAGGACTGATCTTTATTGCTTATCCAGAAGCCATCTCCAGGATGCCACTTCCGTGGTTGTGGTCATTCTTGTTCTTCTTTATGCTATTTCCTTCTCGGCGTTGCCTCTCAATTCGGAATGGCAGAGGTTCTAATTACGGCAATCAACGACCAATTTCCAGCCACTCGTCCGTACAAGCATTATACTTCCTTAGTTGTTTGTGCATTTATGTTTTTGTCTGGCGTAATAATGACTACAAAAGCCGGGATCTTTTATTTCAACATATTCGATAGCTACTCCGCGTCCTTTTCCTTTAATTCTACTTGTAATCCTGGAACTAATCTTAATTGTTTATATTTACGGTCTGCACGACTATCTTCTTGACATCCAATCAATGATGGGAAAGCCAAAAACTCTAATAGGAAAACTGTTCGGGCCTTCTGGATTCTACATCTCAATTATTTGGAAGTACATCGCTCCGCTGTCCACAATGGTCTGTAGAATTCGATTACTTACTGTAAAGCCAGAATGACACTTAAAAATTATGTTATGTTCAAAAAACACTCCAATTTTTTAACTTCTTCAAAGTGTCTTTTAACTCCTTCTAGTTTTACGGTAATGTTTTTAGATCATCTGCGTTATAATTTTTATTACACAAATCGGAAGCACAATGACTTACGGCAAAGGAAAACGTTTATACAACTATCCAGGATGGGCGATAGCATTTGGCTGGCTAATCTCAATAGTTCCGGTGTTCTTCTTGCCTGCATTTATCATTTACAATTGCTTAAAGTTCAAACAGCAAGGAAAAGTAAAAAATTAAACAAGTTTCTTTTATGTCTTTTTGTGTTTAGAGCGCCGACGAATTATTTAAATTGCAACCGAAATGGACATCTTATGACAGGATTATGGGCGAGAAATGCAAAAGCAGCCCAACAAGTACCACACTCGTGTCCGAAAGCAACGCATAATGTTTGTAGTTAAATTGTGAAAGCAATAAAGAATTTGTCATTGTTAATTTAGTTAACTGCTGCATTTCGCAACCTTTTCGAATACTGTAAATTTAATTCACTTAACATTGCATTATTTATTTGATTTAAACTGCACAAACGGTTATCAGTGATGATTTAGGTGAGATGCGGAACGGGCCTTTCGCTTCATCAAATAGACTTTCGGGCATATGGGAATACAGGTAAGGGCCGTAATTGAGGAGAACGGCTAACAAGCATTGGTAATGGGGTGACACACTTCTCAGAATTTGTGTTTTAAATTCAACAACCGGATGTGTTGATACGGAATACCGGACAATTTATTTACAAATAGCAACAACAAATGACTTCTTTGTGAGGCGGCTCGACTCAAACGGTTCTTTCTGGGTGAGTATCTCATCGGATACATTTGGGGACTGATATGCACAAGGGACAGGCGATTGGAGCATTTTGTAGGCGGACTTTGAAGTTGTGGACGGAGCAACTAACAAAGGGACTAAACGGTTATCTGCATAAATGATTGAACTCCAAGTAGCCAATTTGCTTAAGCAAACGAAGAGAGGCTTCGGCGTCTACGCTCCAAAAGAACACATTGAACTGGTCTGAAATTAGTGAATTAGCTAGCTGCTGTTCGACTTATTGATTACGAAAAGTAGCAGTTCTTGAAGTTGACGCTGCGTTGAGCAACTTGATGCGGCGAACGTTTAGTCATTGCTTCGGGCAAGCCAACAAGGTCGGAGTTGACGTATGGAGCAAACGGAGATGGAATCTGGGCACTTGGAGTAGGATCTGGCCGGTTTTTTGGCCATATCTTGCATTCTTTGGAGCTGTTGGAGTTGCTCCAGTTGTTGAAGTTGATATCTCAACTGTAGAATGCTGAAACGGGGTCATCTTACTTTATTGTGCACAAACTTTCAATATTGTATGCAAACTTTAACTAATTAAATTCATGCGATTGCATTTCACCCACTTAAAGTCAAAGCACAACTTACCGCTTTGCGCCAATTTCCTCCAAGATCTTATTGTAATCGTACTGTGGAACGTTTGCGTTGGGGCTGACAGTTGGCACTTTGTTCTCTCTACAATTGATAGTCTTTACGTCACAAACTCGAGATCAAATTGATGCGTCCCTCTTAGTTTGTATTCGCCACAAAGATCGGGATCCTATACCTTTGTATCGAAGACCGAATACAAACCAAAAAAGATCGAAGTGTCTAGTCGTACGTGACGCAACCCGAAAGTAACTCACCCAACGGCCAAATTCACGTAGAGCAAAGTGCAGCATATAGAACAGAGCCACGACAGTATGCGCATTTTGATGCCGTTAAACCTGGAAATTTCGAAGTGATCACTGAGATTAGGGAACACGCCAAATGTAGTCCGCAAATAACTATCAATCCACATGAAACAATTAACCGGACGTACGCATCCCAGTTAAATGAGAACAATGCAGACCAAATCCGTCCATTATGATAATCAAAAAATAGAAAGCGAAAATGTTAAAAGACTTTAAAGACCAAACTTCAACAATGCCGAGTGATTCAAACTTGTGCAAGATAACAGTTTTTTCACGAACATCGTGTAGCTTCAAATCCTCTACAGATCTGCCAAACATCCCACAAACAATTAAACAGCCAATATTAAAGATTAATTATGTGCCAACAAACAACATACACTTTTGAAGGCACAAATAAACAAGAGACGTAAACAACTTTTAATTTAAGGACTAAGGAACTCTACAAATTAGGCCCTCCCAATATTGGGTCCAAGAATCCCGTAATTAGAGAACTCACTGTACGGATCAATGTTACTAATTTGGATGAGAAGCCGGCAAAGTTGCCAAGAAGCGCCAACACTACAGTATTGCATGAGTTTAGTCGGATTATTGCAATGTTGTCATCCACTAGCAGGGATTATGACTTACAAGGCATGCGGCTAAAAACGTAACCGAGCACTTGCACTGCAAAAAGAATTCGTACAAAAAAGTTCTGCATGATGTCAGTCAAGGAGGCCGGAAACAAAAGACTGTGGTCTAGACGCGTTCAACCAAAAGTCATCGTCAAAGTTCACCTACTTTTCCTACACTTGCTGGAGTGCGAAACAAGATTTCACACATTCTGCGCATATTTGATCGGTTCGGAAAGCGTTGGAATTATTGATATCGATGACACGGCACTTTCCACTGTGAATGCAACATTTCGGATTTTGTGCTCGGCGCGATGTTCAAGCTTGTGTATTTAGGTTTCGAATTTCATGAATTCCTCAAACCTGTCCTTCAAAGCTGTTCTTTAAAACTGTTCTTTAAAACTGTTCTTTAAAGACTCAAAGCTATTGTGAAGTAACTAGAATACCGTACCCCGACTGAACAGGCCAAAATTAGCCGCACACGACGACAGTCGATTGATTGCCAAATAGTGGCCAAGTTGGCTATTTATTTCGGGCAAAACGTGCTGGGTAGGCGGAAACTGCCAACCAATCACACGTAAATGGCCCAATACAATTTGTTGAGCGCAGATCACTACAATCGAGATGTCGCCGAAGCGTCGACGAAAGCAAACAAATACAATTTGGTTGTCATCATTTTAGGCCAATTGCTGTTGCGGAGAGGTCCTACTTTACTTGCGTGCCAATTGCACAAGCTTTCAAAATGCCTACATTTTCGGCATTGAGAAAGCGCACCTTCCAATAATAGTTCTCGCACAAGACTGATCATTGGCGGTAAGAAAAACACGGACCTTGAAGGTACGGACCTCGAAAACAACTCCAAGAAAGCTAGAAAATGACAAATCATGTCGACTGCTCACTGACCTTTAAAGGAAATTGATGCTCAGGAAAATTTGGCAATTCATCCGTTAATTTAATGAAAAAAGCCTTCAATCGGCCTTGCTATACGGATTCTTTGGCGTCATAAACATGTTTGATAACAGCCACTGTAGTTATTACTTGTCATACATTAAACCTTTTGTTTTGATAAATCACATATTTGTCACATTATGTTCATTTCCAGTAAGAACCAGAGTTCAAGCTCTTCTGACACTTAATCGGTCAACAAATGCATCAAAACAACTTTTGTATCATGGCCAATGCTTGCGGCTAGCTTGCGGCTAAAATTGTAAATAAGCTGCACACCCCCAGGGTGCGGCAAAAGAGTGTTAACTTTTTTCGTCCCTCCTTGCCGCGCCTGCGCCGCGCGGGCCGCGGTGTGGTTTTTGGGGCCGGTTGGCCCGGCGCCGCGGGGGCGCTGCTTACAAGACACTTCTTCGCCGGGGGGGCGGGGGGCGGCCCCCGGCGGGGGGGGGGGGCGCGGGGGGGGGGGGGGGGGGGGGGGGGGGGGGGGCGCCGTAGTCAATAAACATGGCCAATAATTTGCAATTGTAGTTATCAGTAAACGTAAAGCAAGTAAACTTTGGTCAAATAACAACAACATTTAGGCGAAAATAGAAAATTGTACGGATCATTTGATGTGGGAGCGATATTGTCAAAGTACAATAAACATGGCGCGCTTTATTTGTTCTTTAATCTTTTAAAATTAAATGTGTGATTTTGAAACACTTAAATGAGACTCGAAATATCAAATCGATAAAGTCAAGTTGATTGATTGAATGCGCTGGAGTTTTGAAATATTAATTCAATAAACTCAAGCAATTACTAATAACTATGGACCAAAAAGAAACGTTAACACAAAAAGCAAAAAATTGTTTGTGTTTGAAACTTTGTGTCAAAAGACTTCTTTTATGTTAACGTTTTTAGTCCACCTCGTAGATGTTCTAAGAGATTGTTTTTGCTGTAAAATTCAATGTGTGATTTTGAAACACTTAAACGAGACTTGAAATATCAAATCAATAAACTCAAGCAATTATTAGTTTGTTAAACTGCTTTAAAGACACACCTACAAGGTAGTAACAAATTAGTTCACTTTTTATCCGAGCAAATGGTTTTTGTATGTGCAGCTATAAAGAAAGAG
Source organism: Aphelenchoides bicaudatus (assembly GCA_024699845.1). Classification (NCBI taxonomy): domain Eukaryota; kingdom Metazoa; phylum Nematoda; class Chromadorea; order Rhabditida; family Aphelenchoididae; genus Aphelenchoides; species Aphelenchoides bicaudatus. The sequence continues at coordinate 10,353,514 of JAMPIN010000002.1, read as the reverse complement.
TGATAACACTTACAGTTCCGTTGAAATAGTTTTGTTAGGCAAAACGTTTAAATATCAAAGCAGTCAGCAATGATTTCAATAAAGTTAGTCAAATGCAATATGTGACATTTAAACATTTAAACAACATCAAAGTAGTCAGCAATCATTTCAATAAAGTTAATCAAATGCAATTCTATAACAGTTTAACTCCACTAGACAATTGATCGTTTCAAGCATAACGTCGCTTTAAACCCAATTAGGTACAGTTTACAAACTCTGCAGCATTTAAATCCGATTACCAGTTTCGGAGTCATGCTTTGTAGTTAGCGCTCCGCTACTACGCATTTTTCAACATACAATTTTCGAAATCAACACGTCGGACACCCACTCACAATTTCATAATTAATTTATTCAAATGCTAAAGAAAGCAGCATAACCGTATTTGTGTGTGATATGTTCAATTTGTACAACACTTGAAAAGCTAATGCGAGACTATGTCGGCAATCGAGATCAATAAGGCATTATGCGTCTGGAGAAGGCTACCGTATCGTTTCGTTCAAAGGTCACTTGTTAACGGACTTCGCTGGTGATTTTGGGCAAGAACTCCCGGATTTTCTTAAGGAATGGTCGGTCTTCGTTGAATCGTTCTCGGTAAATTGCAGGGTAAACGTGTTTGAACTGAAATTGAATGGATAAGAAATGAGTCATTGAGTGGAATTGCTTTTTGCGCGTGGGATCACTACGTCAGGCTTTATGAAATTTTACGTAATCGAATATTAGGTTGGCGGTGAGCTCTCGAACACCTCGCTTTCATTTTTGTGTTTGCTGAACAGGGACGGCGTGCGAAATTTCCTCTGCAGATCCACGCAGATCACCGCCGCCTGCTGAACAAACAACAACACCCAAATGAATGAGTAACACTTCAGCAATTCGTTCAAAACACACCGCCAATTTGTACAGAAATCAAAAGTCAGTATGCGGGACTAATTTTGAGAATGTGAAAAGAAACTTACATATTTGAGAATGCGTTGTCGTTCCGTTTGCGAGTAAACTGGATTCTCCACTACGGAGTTGAGCTTTTCGGTCAATTGGAACTTCAACTCGGCTTCTGACAAACGAATGTTTCGGCGCTTAGGCGAATCGTGAACGTTGTTGGAGACACGGTATTGGCTCAACTCCTCGACAGAACGACCCAAGTCGGACTGGATGGAATAATGTGAAGTAGATGGAGAGAGCGGAGTAGAGCGGCTGTCCAAGCTGCTTTGTTGTCTATATCCGAACATGTTTTGTGGAGCAGAAGAGATAGACGGCGATTTCACGAAGTTTTTGTAGATGTTCGGGTAGTGAGACTTGAACTAAAAATATGAATTAATCAACTTAATCGCTTGCGTATTTGAATTTTTTGCATGATTGCGTACGTAAATTTTTGCATGATTGAGCGCTGAATAGAGCGCCGGATCAGTTTCCACTTTTATACAAACTAGGTTCAACCCACGCGGCGAGCGTCATCACCTATCTACAAATAAACGGATCAAATTTATTCGGCCAGCTAAAGCCGGATTTGCAGAAAGTCATTCTAGAAGCGCATTTGGTTTACGTAACAATTCGATTATGAAAAAGTGTAGGCAATTGGAATGTATGTAGAGCGCCGGAAATCGTCAATAATCTCAGCAGCGAAACCCCTCGTTTTAATTGCCGCTTTACATCGACTCAGATGTCAATTTGTCAAATACGCAATGACCTCAAACGAGTTTCGCGTACTAATTGTCGCGAGTTGTGACAATTAGTCAATTAGAGCAATTAAGAACAACAACAATGGGTTTATAGAAAAACGAAGAAGCGATCTGGGCGGATAATCAAATTTATGCAATCATGCCTAATGATTAACGAGTGCGAACTGGTTTTCTTCGAATAACATTTTCTTTGGAAGACTCACCGCTTTGATCGTCTTCTTGCGCTGAACTTCGCTGATCGTCTCATCCACGCTGACCCATCGCAAGAATCGTAGGGCTGCGGCATCGATTTCCATTTGGTTTGGTTTGTGCTCCTTTTCGCACATGTTTTCCATGGAGTTCATAACCGAATTGGACGAAGAAGCCGATGTGGACGGAGCGCAAATTTCGGGCTCCGAGTTGAAATGATCCGGAGAAATGATGGACATGCGAGGTTGAGTAAAGCGCTTGCATTGGTCGACTGAAACGCTGCGTCTTGGTCGTGCAATGTACTTGTCAGTTGTGACTTGTTTTCCAAATCTAAACAACATTCATTAAATTTGAATTCAACGTAAATGCTCACTTGTAGAAAACATCCTTCTCGTCTTTAATCTGATCCACTTTGTTGGCCGCAATGATGACACCATCTTTCAGCAACAATTCAAGTACTTTCTGTGCGTTCTGACTGAAAAACAATCGCAATTATTGTGAGAAAGTTCATCGAGCGCTTAATCAATGTGCATTTTGAAATCCGCCACAGCTACGCCGATCACTACAAAATCGTGGGTGTTTCCACCAGCAAGCGTTTTTTGATCGAGTCTAATCGGTGGTGTCTCATGTTCCCACACGAGTAGTCTGCACCGGTCGATTATGACGAATTTGCGCAATTTTGCAAACTTGATTCAAATTGAAAACTTTCTACGCAACAGTGGCGAATTTCGTATGCAAATTCGTAATCTAAGCAAACATACCGCTGAATATCAGAAGAAGGAAAGAGTTCAGCTAACACGCTTTTCATAGTTGATACCGCTTGCTCTCCACTGAATGAGTTAGGGAAAGATTTGAAGTAGTGTTGATTAGTTTTAGTTTCGATCTTGTCGCAGAAACAGGCCAAGATTCGGTTGAACTTCTTTGTCCAAACAAAAGGAGTCTCCATTGTGTAGTTAGAAGTAAGTGTAGTAGAATGTAGTTGCAAAGAATTAAAATCAGGGATGCATGAAAGAACACGAGGTTCCACTGAATGAAGAGGGTCAAACTGAAACTGACCAACAGTTATTAAATAAAGCAATCGCGGGAACACGACCGCCGAACACGAACAAATCCGAATAAGCTCCCCGACGCACACAAAGGGGTGGGCTGTGCAGCCTCGAGAAAAGAGGTGGAGACTTTGTGCAGGGGAAATAGTGGTGGAGGCCGGACACTGTAGAATGCTTGCGCAACATTCCACGAAAATAATCAAATTAAGGCCAATAACGAAGACCGATAAACAATTGGCCCCACAAAATTTACAGCACTTTCCGGTTCTTAACAACAAATAAACAATTTGTAAAGTTTCCAGGAAAGTGTTTCTCAGCAAGCGTCGGGGATCGTAACCGAACATTGTGGTGAATCAATTTCTAGTCGCAACTAATGAGACATTTGAGACATTCTCGCGGTGAACTTTACAAGCCTTATGATTCTGGAAAACAAATTCCAAGAGACAATCAACCACATGAACAATGAGGGAACCTTTTGAAAATGCAATGGAATTCGGGCAATGATTTGGACAGCAAATTCGATGTTTGTGCAACTGTTCGGACAGTGAAGGCGTGAGTCGTTTGAGTCAGTTGTGCAAATTTTGAATTTAATGAAAAAGAATGAGAAAATGCAATTTTCATTTCAAATCAACGCAATTCGCGAACGTCACAACTCGAATAAAACAAAACCCGAACAGTACGGAAGTTTAAGTCTTGCAACAATCAATGAGGTACAATTATACAAACAGCCAGATCCGGGTGCAAAGTTCTGGATCACTAGGCCGCGCATTCCGATCCCGAATGAATGCGCAAACAACTCCACGCCATCAACTGTGATTTCTTGAAATAGGAGCTGTCAAATGTTTTGCACTTTTGCAGAAAAATTGCGCGGAAAATTCCACCACTCAAAAGTGGCCAAAAGCATCCGCTGTTTAAACGTGTTTTGCATTCGGTTATTTTAGGCAAAAAGCAAAAGCAAGTCGAGAGTCCTCAAGTGTCATCAAGTTTTGCGAAACGACCGTAAAACAACGCAATCAAGCATTTTGACGTAACTCACGCATTTTAAAGCAATTTAAAACTTAATCAATACGTAAAAACCATGGGAAAGCAGACAACAAAAGTGATTCAGTGCTGTGCACTCAATTATCTAATCAAATGCGTACATTGATCGGCCCGTACACGTCTCACTCCGCTGTAAACACGATTGCTGACGTTCAACTCCAAATGCGCACATGTCTTGTCCACATGTTTTCGTAATCCCCTCATTGGCCTTGTTTGCACTTTGAAATTCACGCGCAGTCATTTAATACTAGTTTAATATAGGTTAAGAATAGGAGAAAAACAGTCCTTGGTGGATTTTTGAGCTCTTGCTTTCGTGGTGTTTGCTCTCGAGCTGGATGGATTTTAAACGTTCATTGGAATTTGAATGCAAAATAATGAAACGGAACAGTCATGCAAAAGGTCCAGCATCGAACGGATTAATTGGGCCTTTATCATGGGGTGTCGCGTCGTCGCCTCCTTATCAGGCGGCCATTTCACCATCTCCCATCAACCAATTGAGCGTAATTTATGGGCGCTTCAGGCCGGTGCAGTTTACGAGTACAAAGAATTTCATGTTGACAAGCGGCTTTATTCAGCGGAAATGCAAAGCAGTATTGTGTTTTAAGCATTCTTCAAATTCTGTTTATCGCTGTTTTCGATTTTACGCAAGCTCTCAAACCGTTGTCATTCATTTCAAACCAAACATCTTAAGTCACATGTGGACATTTTAAATTTTCAGGCCCCCGGTCCCAACGAATCAAAAACCAGCAAGACCACCAAACTTGTGTCTTAAGAATTTACAGGAACACCTTGTAACAAGATTGATGTTTGATTCGAGTCCAAGAATGCGGGGTTAATCTAAATTGGGTTAGGAGGTTCCCCGAATTTCCAGGTGAAGAATGCGATTCAAGCGAACACCTTGGCAGGTGTTGTAGTTTGTTTTATTTTCGGCGAATGCGACTGCTAAATTTGGAGACGAAAACATCCGCCTAGCGCAAACATCTTATTCAGGATCTTTACGAACTGGCATGAGGAAATTGCTGCGAGGTAGCGTGTTTATGCTGCCCACACGCTACTTGCAGTTGAAAGGAATTAATTTACCTATTTCTTGCTATATTCGCGTGGGGTTGCTCGTGGACGGAACTGAAAGGGCACCAGATAATCGAAATGTTTATCCATTCGGCGTGCGGATTGTTTGTGGCAACCGAATTGACTTCAGCTGCCTAAAATGGCAACCAAACAAGTGGGATTAGCAGTCGTACAAAATGTGACAAAAGGTCTTCCGGTCCCGAATTATCAGCAATGATTGTTGAGGCTTTGAAATGTTGCACAGTTGATTGCAACTCTGTAAACAAACATCAAAAAGCATTGGAAGCGGGAACCCCCGTTGTTTAAAAGTTTCAAAGATCAGCAACGCTCACTGACGACATTGTCATTTAAAATTCCATACAATCATTTTCTTGATTGGCTCGATCTTCAGAAATTGATTGGTGTTTGATTTGTTGAAGCGCGTCAACAAAAAACAGCCGGATCAACATGTTATCCATTCATTTTCGCAAATATTGACGATCACGCATCGAAATCAATTAGATCTTGCTGGAAGCAAGACGCAATTGTGGCCAGGGAAAGACAAAAAACAGCGTGACTGTTCACGGAAAGTGATCCAACGACGATCTGTGTTCCAGAACTGTCGGCCGGATGTTGACTGTTGGCATGAAATCAAAGTTGTTTTGGCGGCTCGCCGAACGTGGGCGCCTCAGCCAATTATTATTGTTTGTTTGAATTGACCAGCTCATGCAGTTATGCAGTTGAAATGCCAAGAAGCATATGACCCATATTTGCATTCTTGCTTGCATTTTGTTTGCAGTGGGTTTGAGCGCGCGACCAGAAAATGTGACTTGTGTGGGTTTAAGTGACTTCCAGGAATTCGACCGTATCGGTCTAGAACTTGAAACCCTCTGTCTAATGCTGTTGTTGTTTTTGAGGTGGGAATCGCGTGCCATTGCTAATTAGTTAAGGAAATAAGCCTATTGAAATCTTTGTGAGTTCAATAAGGACTACACGGACCGGAAGCTTCAATGCACACCTCCAAATCCGTGCCATTTTTAGCATGGGGATTTGTGAAGATTGTGTGGTAAAAGAGGATTTGCGGGATGAAGCAAAATGTGCCGGACGCGTAAGCACAATCAAACAAGAATCTTAATAAACGGATGTGTTGTAGGTTGATTGTACTGAAAAGAACAGAGATTAGTTGCAGTTGTGAAGGAACCGGAAAATGCAAACGTTTTCCAATTAACTCGACTCCAATTAATAACTGCAACCGTGCAAATGTCGCAGAGATTACGAGTTTGATTAAAAAGAAATAATGACAAGGCGTTTGTTTCACAAACAAGCAAACCGACGCTTAAAATAGTCAACAATGGCGTCAAAAAATAGTGGAACAAAAAACAGATAATTAAATAATTGGAAAAGTTCCTTGTTTTGACGGAAGTGATGGAAACTTCCATTTGGACATTAAAAATGCGCTAATGCCAACTCGAAATTTTGAGGATTAGCTGCGAATTCGCCAAGTCATGGGTGTTTGCATGAAGCGCGTCAGAGCTTAAAACGGCAACAGAGGGAGAGTGTTGCAAAAATCAACTGAAGATCAAATCTGAGGCTTTGAATATCAATCGAAACGAGAACCTCTCTCGAATGGCAAAAATGACCAAAAACAAGCAGCTTTAAATAGACGTCCGAGTTGGTTGACGATCATATGCTTTTTGCAGTGAGAATCATGAATAATGAGCAAGATCAAAGCTCTGCAAACAACAAATGTCGTAATTACTTGAATTTTGTAACCACAACGATGAGTCTTTATTTTTTGTTGAAGTCATTGATCGATGATGTGAATCTAATCGCCTGAATCTAATCGCTTGATTTGCCAATGCACGTGTATTGTTTATTGCCAAAATTTGTTACACTAATAACAACGCTGATAAGCTCTAATCAACTGAGTTGTTTGGTCGTTGGCTAACTTTCTGCTCATTGGTTGAATTTTATGTTCGTTGACTAGACAACAAAACCACAGTTAGCGTTTAGTTGAAGTTTTGTGAAGCCTAATTGAAACACGCCATTTGCTGAGTTCTGGACAGTTTTGGCAACTAAAGATCAGAATGTGGACAAGCAGCAGTGTTCCGCGTGGTGTTTGGGGTTAATTTGACTGGAGCGGAAGCACTCTAAACATGAACTTAAGTCCATTTGCGGTTATACACATGCGATGCTTGATTGGATTAATTCTGTATGGAGAAACTAATTATGGCCTGTTCCGCTAATTTTTGGTTTTTGATACCCCACAAAGACCCATAAAGGCTACAACCTCTTTGTTCGTTTTTGGATGTTAATGCAATTTCATTGAAGTTCCAAGGTAATAGAGTAAAATTGAGTTGTGGCAATTTTTGTGTTTGTTTCTCGAACAATTTGTTGATTTCTCGAAAAACGGTGTTTAATGCTGTACAAAGAAAGATCTTGAAGTGTTCAAAAATTACAGATAAATTAATATATGTTGGAGATTGCGTAAGTTGTTTAATTTGAACTTCTAAATTTAAAAACACAACAATTACTTTAAACACACTTAACAAGAGCACAAAAGTTCACGAACTATTTTTGTGATTCGTGTCCATCAAGTTCAACATTAAATCCCCAATGAAAGTTGAGTTTGTTATGGATGGAAATCCAAAAATGTGGGTCTAATGCAATTGCTTGTTGATGTTTTTGGAAACATCACGATCATATTTATAACACGTTATTTCTGCTAAGCAGCTATTCCACGAATCAGCCTAAAATATCACAAAAACGCTTACTTGACACAACTTTAGCACACAGCAATTCTCAAAACTTTTGACAAGCGTCGACAAGTTTTTTCGTGCGGAATGTTTGCAAGTTTTTTCAAAATGTTCTCGGAAGTCGCAATTTAATGCATTTTCATTTTAGTTATGACTGTCGCTGGAAAAATGTTCGTTTTTGTTGCTGGGATTTACGCAGGAGTTTACCTGGCGCAGAATTATACGATTCCTGTTCTACCATCGCCTGAGCAAATTGTCGACAGAGTGAACCGCTACTTGGAATCGTAAGTTATTATTGCAGTTTTTAGTTTAATATTTTATTCTTTTAGACACAAGAAAGATCAGCCAGGAAGATAGTTAGCTAGGAGTCAATTGCTATTTCTCAGGCCATTACTACTTGTTTCTACTGCAACTCTTGACAAATAGATCTTTCAATTTCATTGCAATGTACAATATAGCTGGTTTGTTGAATAAATGTATGATTTTTTACTTTTGGCATGATTTCGCAATATTGCAGGAGCTTTCTAGAAAGATTGTTAAACTTTGTAAAAGCACAGGTTGTATTGTGTAAGTTGTGGATGTCGAACTTTCGATTTTTGCGGAAACTTAATTACTCAATATGCTTTGGGTGTTTTATGTGCGCCGAGCATTGATCCAAGCTATTTGTAAAAGCAGGCTTACCGGAGACTCGATGCGCGTGAAGTGCTCATTGAACAGTTTTATTTTAGCGACGAACACGCCAAGGAGGATTTGTTGCATTTGTAGTTTTGCACGCATAGCTTCTGGTTTCACTGCTCATCTTCGTTTTGAAAGAACCAAAAAGCTCGTCGATTATTCGAGCCGTTCGGAAGTCCGTTGATTGCAAATTGAGCATGCAAAACATATTTCAAATCTTTGCTATTGTTATCTGAAAACTGTTTGAATTCACCGTTGACCACAATTCCGCTTCAAACATGATCGAGACCATAAATGAATGATGAGCAATGACCTTGTCTCAATGGCAGACCGTTCCTGGTTTGCTTTAAATTTTGACAGAGCTTTACAATATTTGTTTAGTCAAACACTCCCGCTTCCGCCACAAATCTTAAACCGTTGTTGACCAAAACATACCTATTTTAAAATCTTTGTTTGCTTCCGCTCATTTATACTCGTTCACAGATCAACTCCTAAGCGATCTCGTAAATTTATGAGTTATTATATCGGAATTATTGGATGACGGACAAACGAACGCACCCACCCTATTGATAAATTGTCGCGCATTGTTCAGTTTTATTGTCTGATGTTCGCCGTTTGTTCAGTAACTTTCATCGCCAATTTAGTAGCAGTATAAATAGTTTCAAACTTTTGTTTGCTGGCCGTTTGGTGAGTTTTTTCGAGCAATCACGTGTCTAGAGCAAAACACTTACCGGAGAGCATTTAACTCGGTTGCATTTATGAAATTTAAAAGTTGTTCTTTGAAGAGACTGTTTTTGTAGGAACGGCGCGAAATAGTGCATCGATGTGCTGGCAAGACTGCCCTCTTTACCCAACAACAACTTGATGTGTTCACTTTGCGCAAAAGGAACTTCTTTGAGATGATTACCCGGTTCGGCGGGCAGTAAGTAGCTTACCTCTCGTGCTCCCCTCATGCTTATTCATCAACGAAAACACTTAAATGATTCTGAGTATTTGGCTGCCGATGATAGTTGTCAGCTTTAACGTTTCCCATATGTTTAAGATGCTTCTAAACTGCGTCAAACAACATGTTTTCAGCTAATAGGTATTGTTACCGTCTTTATGCACAAACGTTAGCAATTACCCGTTTAACAGTCTGGGTTCAAGCGGCGTTCAGTTTGCCTAAATTTGTTTGTTCCCCAATTTTTCCCATAAATTGGAATCATTTAAGAAAGTGATTGCGCTCCAACTGTCCTTTGACTTCCTATCTTGTCAGCATGTGATCCGAATGTTGTTGTTTTTAGATCGCGCTTGCAATTTTGTGTTGCGCAGTCATTTTTGTCGGTCGTGTTATTTATGCATGTAATACAGTAACTCTATTGTTTTGATTTTAGTCGAGATGCTGCAGACGAGAGGATTTCTTATATTTTCCATTCTTTGTACATCGTTTGTTGGCGGATGCTTCTCCTCCGGAACTACTAAAAAATATGAACCCACAAAAACGATGGACAAGGAAGCCGAAGCGCTCGCCCTAGAGCTCAAAGACAACTCCATTCACATGCCACAAAAGGCCGATCTGAGTAGCGACGAGAAGCTCCAAAAGGTCAGTCAAATCTTGCGTGTTCAATGACAAAAGTCGATTTGAACTTCTGCAAAAACGGAAACAATTTATAATCTTCGAATGCGTGATTCAAGTGGTTTTTTCAAATGACCTTGATACGGTTGCCTATCGCAACTTTAGATTGTTTATTTAGGCCTACCTGGACTCTTTTGGCTACACGTCGGCAATTCGGCATGAATCTTCAAAACGGCCGGGCAGCGTTGACGAAGAGGCTCTTAAGTAAGTAGTTTTTACAAATTCGGCGCATAAACACGCAAACATGGGTGATTAGTCATCGGAGTTCAAAAGTCTTAGAAACTAGGAATGACGACGTTAATTTTAGGGAATTTCAACGCTTCATGAACATCAACCCTGCTGGCAGCATGAATCCGATGGCACGAGCACAAATAAAATCTGCAATGCTTCGAAAACGTAAGAAACGAGCAAAATAGCTAAAACATTGTTTGTTTTTAAGGCTGCTCAAATGCAGACTTGCCGTCTGAAGAACGCAGCAAAAAGTTGTGGGAAAAAACAACAATTACATACAGAATTGTCTCTTATCCGATTGGTTTGAATGCTTCGGATGTGAAGTAAGTTTTGACTTTTAAGGATCCACTACCGTATATGTTCACGTAAAGTGCAATTTTGTGCAAATTGCCCAAGTAAATTGATATCCAACTGTGCGCAGCGTTTTATTGCCTCATTCAGTCAAGGTTTCACTTTTGCTCGTTTCAGGGAATTGATTGCACAGGCGTTCAGAGCTTGGGTGAGTTCTACAAAAATTACAAATGTTAAACACCGTGTTTAGGAAATTGTAATTGCTTTGGACTTCGTAGAAGCTCGACGTGAATTGCCATTAGAGGAGGTCGACATTGTTTTTGAATTCTCCGATCGGAGCGTCTTGAACAAAAACGACAAAACAGGCTTTGCAGTTTGTGGAGCAACAGGACCAGTCAATTCTCGCATTTGGATTAAACAATCGGAGAGATGGGGAACTTTCCAAGTTCAAGAGCCAGGTAGGCAATTAAACTTGATTAGATAAGTTAAATATACTTGTTCCAGGACGCCTCGACATTTTCCTCACCATCGTCCACGAGATTGGCCACGTTCTTGGCCTTCCACATTCAAGTGGGCAATTAACATTTTTGAAATTAAACAGCAATGAGTTTAGCCGATCAAAGTTCTGTCATGTTCCCAATAATTCAACGACAGCCAGGTGAAGAATTGCCGGTTATTGTAGGTTGATGTGCTTTTGAATGAATTATTAATGCGGTTTTCAGAACTCGGACGACGTTGAGAAACTACGCAATCTTTATGGTTAAAATATTAAATACTTCGTGACATTAATTTTAAATTTAGATCCACAAAACGAAGTGATCGAATCGATTCCGGACACCGGTGTCTCAACAGACAATCAACACGAAGATTGTCCATCTGCTTTGTGGACCATCACTCAAACACCCAGTGGCCGCTACGTTTTGTTCGTTGATGATCTTGTCTACCAATTTGACAAAGACAGAAAACAAATTGGAAGTGGCCCGGTGAAAATCCAGAAATTGTTCCCAAATGCTCCACAAAAAGTTGCTGTTGCCGTCAGTAACGGAGAACGAATGGCATTAATCGAAGAAAGAATTGTCTTTGAATACGTAGAAGACGAGGCGACTGGAAGATTCAGATTGGTCAATGGCTATCCGAAACGTCTGCACTCGATGGTTTTGTTCTATCCATCTATCGGCTTCCCTCTATCTAACGGCAGCGTCATTCTAATTGATGTAAGTTGCTTTAAGTGATCAAAAATGTTAAAATTGTTTGTTTTCAGGGTGGAGTTTTTGCTACTTACAGTTTGGAGCTCAACAGTCCAAGCTTCTTGAACGACAAGAACATCTATTTCCCTGGCTTACCAGAAGGTCTGCGTTCCGGAATCATCGACAAAAGTAACCCAAATGGCAATCTCTATGACATGTTTACATCCGACTCTGTCCATAAATATGATGTCTACCGCAAAGAAGTTATTTCAGTTAAACCGTTGCGCAGTTTTGTCCGATGTAAATAGTTTCAATAGATCTTAACACTCAAGTACAATTAATTATTCCACCGATATTCACAAAAATCACTATTTAATTGTTGCACATTCTTGCCGTCAATAAACATTTTAAACTCTTTATTGTGTTCAACTACAAAAGTGTGAGTCATTTCTAACTTACTCAATGATTCATTTTGTAAGCTCTTTGTTGTCCGGAAGTAACTGTTTATCACCACAGTTTTCAAAAACTGACGCTATTTCGACTTTAAAACCATGAACTCTTCGGACGCGCAGTAAACCGGTAGATTGCTGTTAAATAAAGTACGCTGAGGCGCCGTCTCCGTTAATAGAAATTATTACATTGTCGTCAGAGAAGTGGCGCTTTCACGTTATTATCAACTAGTTGGAAGTGTTTGTGTGTTGCTCTTTATTGATCGTCTTCTATTTAATCAATTCGCGTAAACGTTGAATTTAGCCAAAAAAGATTTATCAATTGCAGAAAGAATGCGCTTCTTCTTACTCCTAGCACTCGTGTCTTGCTTTTTTGTGTACTCTGCTTGGGCTTTGGGCAAGCTGCAAAGTGTGGCTGTAAACGGGACGCTGATGTGGTGAGTTTTAAGCAATTGTGTGCTACTAAATAATTTAACAAACCCATTTAGCAAGAAGAAGCCTTATGCGAACGTGAAGGTGAAATTATATGAAGTCGATTTTGCTGATCCAGACGACTTGCTAATGGAAGGCCGCAGTTTGAAAAATGGCACTTTTTACCTGGAAGGATTTGAAGAAGAAATTGGTCAAATCGCTCCGAAAGTCAATATTTGTAAGTTTCAAAACAGTTATTTTAATAGAACTGATTATTTTCAGATCACAACTGCGAAGACGAGAAACGAGAATGCCTTCGTTTGATTGAAATTTCTGTTCCAGCGGATCATATTTTTGATGGAAAAAAGGCTAAAAAGGTGTTTGACATCGGCGTTCTGAACTTAGAGGCGTTTTATCCCGGTGAATCCAGAGATTGCCACAATTGATTAACACACATGATTCGTTTGATAATTGCTCAAAAATGTTAATTCCAATCAATATTCAAAGACTCAAGCAAATTTCTGACCAAATAAATTTGTAACAACTTTATCCTGTTGAACTTAGTTAGATAACATTCGGCTACAAAGTTAAAAACTATCACGAGGTCAACCATTGAAATTGATGTTTCTTGCACGTTGATCTCCTTGTCCCATCGCTGGCAAATGTTGCGGAACCAAGATCACGGTATTGTTCGGTGGCTTGAGACTGTTCTGTTCTAAATTAAGGGGATTCTCTGCCAGATAAGAAACAACACCCGCTAATCCAGCTGCTCTGGCTTCTACTCGCTCAGGACCGGCCTAAATTTCAAAACAATCAATAAACAAGCAACTCTTTGAAAAACTCACCAACTTGTCCTGCTGAATCTTAAGTTGCTTTTGCTGCGGTGTAATAACGTAAGCTGGAGATTCTAAACAAAAAAACAGTATAAAAACAAGTTGCAAAAAACTCACGAATTGCACGCTTGTTTGTACTTTGAAGTCTGATTTGGTCAAGCATTTCTCGATAGCCTCTTAATTCTCTTTTGCACTCATTCTTAGCTTGACGGCGGACAATGCATAGAAAGACGAAGAACATAATCAACACCACAAGTACGCAAAACATCATGCTGCCAACAATTATGTACGCAAGCGAATAAGAAACATACCCATCTGAAAATACTAGTCTTAAAAGCTTGAATACAAAGTTGCCGCTTACCTTCAACGGTCTGCATTGTTTGCTCGGTTGAGCTAAAAGTTTTGTCAAATACGATCAGCTTTGCGTTTAGTCCGAAAAAGCTATTGCAAAAATGCTGCTTGTTATTTTCACTTTTCGTTATTGAATTATTGTCATTTTGCATTAAAGCTTTCTGTATGTTCTTCAACGATTTTCTACAATTGTGACGTTTATGAGATTTTCGCATAGTTTTAAAATCATACGTTTAGACGCTCGGTTTAGAACAGTTCATTTAAGTGTATTTAAACTAAAAATCCCCCGCTTGCCGCCTCTTGCGTGGATTTTCGTCTAGCCTGCAGTTAATCAATATTGAACTCAGATGCACCGCGAAGTTTTTGAATCGGTTGGCTCGAGTGATCTTCCAAATTCTCCAAAGCCGACTCCACCTTTATACAGACGTCAATCGTCCGGCTTCTGGGAGCCAAGTAGCAGAATGAATAATTTGGACGACAACTCCAATTTTCGCTCTGAAGCGGTGGAGTTGATGTTGTCATGGGTGAGCGGTTCCGTTTAAATCACATTGTTTTAACTTTTGTGGTTTTAGGCAAATCGTCTCCATCCAATGGATGTGCAATTAGATCGTGAAAGCATAAGTCAAGGCTACAGAACTGCGGAGTTGCTGTGTTCCATGTAAAAATCAAATTATCTTTGTAAACTTAAATACCTTGTTTGTAGGAGCGGTGAACACTTCAGCGAAGATGTAAGTAATATTAATAGTGTTTATCTTAACAAATGAAGTGATTTGTGCGTCCTGACTTATATATTTTCAGTTTGTTGATGAAATTCATGGAGACAAGGACACAAGCTCGGCAGGCAATGTGCGTAGAAATGAAATAATCCGGCAAAAACTCCGAGATTTCTATTTGCGCAAATGCAAGCACGACATGGAAAACTCTCCAATGATTTTTGTCCCAGCCACGGAGATCGGTATGTTTTGCAGAATATTTTTGAAACAAAACATGTCTCTTTAGCCGAGAAAGACGAAGATGCATTGGTCAACTTTTTAATTCTTATTTATGGCATTGCGGTGATTCTAAAGAACAGCGGTATGCATTTTTACTCTTTACAGGTTTAAACATCCAACCTGTTTAGCTACTAACATTTTTGATCAGTTGAAACAAGCAAAGTCCGACCCATTCCAAGAATATTTTGATCAAAAAGTCAAAGAGTTGATTGAACAACTGAACGGCAATGATCAGACAAGCTATGTCGAGATAACAAAGGACCTTCGCATAAAATTGAACGAAAAGAACCGTCTTGTAAGTTGATATCATTTTAATAATGACCAAAACCTCTTCAGCTCGTCGAACTTCGCGACAAAGTCTCTCACTTGGAGTTTGAGCTTGAGCATCACAAAGAAGAATTGACACGTTATGCCGAAAACAATGTCATCAATCAAGAACTTCAACGCAAACTGGCGCATTCACAGCAATTTGAAAAGCAAATCAAGGAAAACGAAGAGCTGATTCGCAAATTGGAACTTGATTTAAAAGAGCGCAAAACTATGACCGAATCTTTGACTGCGGAAAACTCAAAAATTGTAATTAGAAGTTTTAATTCCATCCAATCCGCATTACTTTTAGAAATTCCAACTGGAAGAGATCACAGCTGAACTGCGCGACGTTAAAGATGAAAAGTCCGAAATGCAACGTCGATTTGTGTCAGCCGAGGCACGTGCCAAAGAATTTGACGAAAAGTATTCACGTCTACGGGAAGACAGCACAAAGCAGCCATCTAAACGTGACTATGATGTCTTGATGGAGCGCAACATGAAGAATTTGGCCATGATCAACGACTATGAACAAAAAGGAAAGACATTGGAAAGCTACCGAAACACACTAACAACTCGTGAAATACAGTTGGAGCAAGCGAAAAAAGAATACGACGAGTTGTCACGGCAATTCAACATTTTGAAACAAGCTAACAATGAACTCAAAAAGAAAGTGAAGTCGATTGAAGAGTTGAAATCGAATGGACTTGAAGTTTCGACTGCTAAAAAGTAATCAACATTCAGACTAGTTTTGTAGTTAATTCTGTTTGTTTATAGCTCTGAAACTGCCGATGAGTCGACAAGCGATTCGCCAGCTTTGGAAACGGAACTCACAATTGACGAAGAGCTTCAGAGCCAGCCGGAGACAAGGTGAGTTGTTTAAATGATCAAATCAACCAATTTAAATTTTAGTGAGGACCTGGCCAATCTCCAAGTTGAAGTTTCTCGTCTGCAGTCTGACAAACAAGCCGTCCAAAAGGAGTTGGATCAACAAAAAAGGTATGCTGAAAAAGAGAAGAAAGATATTCTGGCCCAAGTGGCGGAATTCCGCAGAGCAAATGAGCGATTGGCAATCGAGTCCGAGACGACAAAAAGTGAATTATTCCGTCTTAAAGCATCGTTTGCCAGTCTTGAAGACAAGTGCAAAAGATTGGAGGAAGATCGAACTGCACTGAAGAATCAAAATGCTGCTCACGAGCAAACAATTAAACGTGCTGGCATTATCATAAACGAGGTAAGTAATTTTGAATTTATGACACTTTGTCTATCATTAAATTTGCGTGGATTTAAATGTTTGTCAAACAATAAGAACAGACATCTAAACATTTCAATTATAACAATTCAACGACCAAAAATGACTATATTCTAAGAACTCAAAATTATCAAATGAAAACAAGTATTTAACACAAAACAAAAACATATGTCATAGTTGAAAAGTTTAGATGTTTGTTTCTTATTCTTAGGACAAACGTTTAAATCCACGCAAATTTTGTGTTCTAATTATATATTTCCAGTATGTTTGCCAAAATGAAGATGGCTCATCGGCTGGATTGTCCGGAGGCGAAGTTCTTCAATTGAAAACGGATGTTAAACGCCTCGAAGAGCAACTTCGCCAAAAGCGATCGCAATCTGATGCATACAGACACATTTCAACTGAGGAGCAGCGTCTCATCACTACTGAATGGTATGAACAAGCCAGTCAAAATTTGCGGCAAAAGTATTTGGCTTCTGCTTCTACAACTCTCAATAATGGCGACACAAGCCGTGCTTCTATGACTCCTGACCAATTCAATTACACTGCTCATTCACATCTTTCCGACCTGCAGAACTCGGCATTGTCTTCAGCTCGGTCGACGCCGCCTCACCCAAACACTTCAACAAACTCGACTCCCAGCTCTTCAATGACCAACTCTGTGAATGCATCGGTCGAAAATGCTGGAGTTATGGGTCAATTTCGCTCATTCCTCGGACTTCAGCGTGACATTCAAACGCCACGCACACCAAACAGGTGATGATCCTCTTTTGATTTTGTAATACGGTTTCGGTTTGATTTGCCTTATTTTCTAATTGGTCACGCCTCAATGACGATCTTTTACTCCCCGTGCTTAATAATTTAATTTGTGCATAAGTTAACTGCAATAATATTTCAGCATGTGATACACTTTTTATTTTACGCTACACAGGGTCTTTATTTGCGTTCTCTCAACTCGTCTCATTCGATTTTGTTCTTTTCTGTACTCGTTTGTACAATCAACTCACGTATTGTATTATTCTGCTTTATACTCCTCGTCTCTATTCGCTACATATCTTTTCTACTGTTTTCATGCAATTTGAACTGGTGCTGTTTGTTGTGTACAATGTTCTCGAATAAATCTTTGCGCGAATTGTTAAAGTCTCATTTCCACTGCTTTCCACTTTCAAACAGCACCAATTTGTATTTGTGACGGTGAACGGTGTTGTTGTGCTTTAATTGTTTGTTTTGCAGCGTCTAACTTGGTTGCCAATTGCTCATTGATGGTGTGCGGATTTAAAACTTTTTTGTTTGCTTCTATTATGTTTATTCGTTTCAGCAGCAATGGCACATTCGGCAAGTCATGCGTTTGGCTTCTTCTATCTTTGTTTCTGTTCCTCGTGATTCGTATATGCGTGTCTTATGCATACGACGAGACACTTACATTATTTGGAACATATCCATGCGGAGTCTCTCGATACATGCCGTTTGAGCAAAACGAAGTTGGCATGATTGCGAAGAAGTTTATGTCACTATTCTCCAAGCTTTAATTTCCGTTTTTGTGCTTTAGTGTTTTGAATCTTTCTAAGTTATCGATATTGTTTGTTTTGCTTTTGATGTAATTAAACTGTTTTGTAGATGGAGTGAGAACCCAAACGCCCAGCCTATAAAACCAAAAGTTAATCCGTCGAATGTGCATAGATCGCTTGTGTAGTGCATAAGCATTAACCAGACCATTAATTTATTTGTTATGTAAATAATTGGGGTTCCTTGTGGGCTTTCAACCGCAACGATGGTCAAAGAATACGCGTTTATTTATTGTCACAGCATCAATAAAGTTTATTTTCAACAGTTATGTCGGCTGAAGTTTTTGGTTCAATCTCCATTTTTAATTTTGTGTTCGAAGTTTTTGAAAAATGATTTTTGCGAATTTGTAGATTCAATGAAGCAAATCTTGTATAATGCTCTGAGTAAACCAAATGCCGTTGAAACTTTCACTCAAAGAGTCTCGCTCTTGCGAAAAACGTTGCGAACAATCGATGAAGGAGTTCCAAGGACTGAAGAAAACATGATTCGAGCATTCAGTTCGTGGAGACATGGCATTTCAAATGAAGAAGCAAATAAAATCCGACCAGGTGATAGGTTTGTTTTTGTAGATAGGCATTGAATAAATTAGAATTTACATTACAGTTCCGTACTTGTGCCACTAATTGAGTCAAGCAAAGATAAACAGCCATGGATAATTTTTACACATCGATCTTACTTATTGCGCAGACATCGTGGAGAAATCTCATTTCCAGGAGGTAGAATTGACGAAAACGAAACAATTGAACAGGTAACATGGTAATTGTTTCTAAATAAACACTATGTTTAGGCTGCAATAAGAGAAGCTGAAGAAGAAATAGGATTGAAAGCAGATGACATTAAACTGTGGGGAAGATTACCACCAATGAGAACTCGATTCAACAATAATACAATAACGCCTGTTCTTGGAGTGATTAACGAAGAACGCGTTGGAACACTTAACAATTCAGACAAGTGAGGTTCAGTCGATTTTCATGGTAAGCACTCATTTTGTTAGATTTAATCAAATGTTATTTTAGTCGCCACTAATCGAACTTGCCAAAATGAATTACACGGCTTTCCGTCTTGGTTCGACTATTTATCACATGCCAGTTTATCACACAATGAATTACAAGATGCTGAAGAAAGGAGCAAATGCGTACGAACCTTCTGATCAAATAAGAATTTGGGGCTTAACTGCTGGAGTTTTAAACGAAGTATTAGCTGCGTTTTTGCCAGATGAACATTACAAATACGTGCCGTAACTTTTACTGGTTTCTAGTTGAATAAATTTTTATTTCTACTTCAAGTGGTTTTTCTGTTTGTTTTCTGTCGATTGAATATTTTTATAATTCGCTCTAATTTCTTTATTCACTTCTTTGTTTATAGGAAAAATGGCCGACGATCTGAAACAACGTCCGAAAAACGCGCCGATGCGTCCAAGTGAATACATGGAAATTCAAAGAGAGGCAGGCAGTTGTATACCGGAGTTCAAAGCAAGTGTTGTCAAATGTGCAAAGTTCGGATTTTTTGCAGGCATTCCGTTTGGTTGTTATGTTGGCTACAGGTAACACTCGATCGTATCCAACAGTTGCATTTATTTTTTAGATATCATCCGCGTGCATTTAAACCATTCATTGGAACTAGTTTGGCTGCCTCGGTTTCTACGTTCTTGACATTCACAGGTGTTGGAGTTATCGTAGCTACGTACAATTGCCTAAGAGTTTATGTATGATTCTTTGATAAATAATAAATAGTTCGTTCAATTGTTGTTGAGTTTGAGGTTGTCACGACTGTAAGATTAGAGCAAAGTGCGTACTTTTATGAAAGTTTATTTTTGCAATTACTAGAAATTGGCAAAGCAATGAAACTGATAAGCAATCGATTAGCACAGAATTTATGTTTTCTTAAATCTTTAGTTGTCTGCAACTAATTAATGTTTATTTGATAAACGGTCTAGCTGTACAAAACAAATATTTATGAACAATCTGAAGATCATTTGTGAGGATAAAGCACGTAAAACTTAAGCTAAACAATATCTATTCGGACTTTGATTTTTGACGCAAAGAAAGCAAATAAACGGAAACACGAATAAGAAATTGCACAGCTTTAATAAAAACATATAGGGTCAAGATTATGGAGGCAAATAAAGGCAAATAAATGTCTAAGTTGTTTCGGATTATAAAGTTCAATTCGGTAACATAGAGCTCAAGCTCTCGCCCGTCTACATGTCTGGCGGAGTATTCTACCAATTTGACAAATCGTTCACTTGGCTTAAATGGCTCATCTTGAAGCTTTCGACTCAATTTCTCGCCATTCTTCTGATAAGTTTCGTCATTTAGAAGCTTTGCAATTTTCTCAACCAGCAATTCAGTTGTGACTTCCTTGACATTTTGATAAATTGCCATTCCACGTCTAGTTAACAATGCAGCGTTGTAGTTTTGATCAGCAAACAAAGGCAGAGCTAAAACCGGTGTTCCGCTGTAAGCAGCTTCCATAGCCGAATTTTGACCTGGAATTGACTACTTTAAAAAGAAGTTTGTGCAATTTAATAACCGACCGCAATGTGAAATGAACAATTTGGTGCGTTTGTCACTTAGAATTGAAGTTTGGTCCATCCATCTAAAAACTAGTTATTTAGCAAAGAAAGGAAACTTAGAGCTTACTTGACTGTAAAAACGTTTGGTGCCTGCGCAAACAGTGCAGTATCGTTTGGACCTGGCTGGAAGCGCCAAATAACGTTTAATTGTGGAAATTGCGCGAACGCATGAATAAACGATTGTTTAAGCTGTAGAGGCATCAAATGCGAATCGACAATGCTGCCCATGCTGATCAAAATAACTCCCTTTGAGGCTTGTTTGAAAATAGTTTCAATGTTTGGCTGTTGTTCTTGACTTGGCTGTTTAATAGCAATTCCTCCGATATATTGAATCTTTCTTGTGACAGGACTTGGGTGATCAAAGTGGTCGTGCACATTAACGAAAACATAAGAAGAGGATCTTAACAAACTGCGGAATGACGGCAAAGTCGTTTTATACTTCTCTTGAACAAAGTCGTGCATCTTTTGTGTTAAACCTCCCAAAAGTTGAGGATAGTAGATGTCGATAATCAAGTTGATTGCTCTTTCCTTCCATGACAAGGTTGGAACGTCGGCACTCGAAGCGAAAACAGACGGGATGTAGCTTCTGTCAACTGGAATGCCATGTGCAAATGCGATCTCGTCTGGAATTGAAATTGCAGAAGAAACAATCTTAACTCGGACGCCAATCAATTCCGCAACGTAGAACATGCACGGGTCAAACATTTCACCTATGAAAACGTCGTAGTTTTTGCTCTTTAGTTGTTTAATCATTGTAGGGTGATTGACTATGTCGATGCAGAACTGAAGCGTTGTGTTTTGATACGGAAGTGAGCGATCTGCGGCATCCAGCTTAACATCTTCGTTTTGGAATGGATTTTGAAAGAAGTCCAATTCATGGTAGCGTGTCGGTGTAGTTGCGTAGAACTTTTATGACATTTGCCTTCTCAGTTCCAGTCCTGTCCTCAAACGGAATCCAGTGTCCATTAAACACATCCACTGAATGTCCAGCTTCAACCAACAAGTCTGCCAACTTTCCTTGAAACTGCAAATGACTGTATCCCAGCGACGGCGAATTCACCAAAATCCTCAACGGCTCATTCTTTAATTCCAGTCCTTGCACTTCAACAAATACAATTAGAAACAGCAAAAATAGCGACGACCTCATTCCTCAATGTATTTTGACGCTAACTGAAATCGATACAACCGGATTCAAAGTTTATCAATTTCAATTGTGGTGAACGAACAAAAATGTTGCTATTGTCAGGGAGGCGCTCATTCGATTGAAATCGGTCTCTTTGACCACTTATCTGTTTTTCCCGTTGATTTCGCCTTTCGATTTTGCGGCAAAACAACAAGAGTTCAAATTTTTTAGCATTCCGGTAGGAGCTTAAATGGTTGTGCCGACCGCTGCTCGCCTCCTTCGCTCCTTATCGGACTAATCAATTTCTTCTTATTTTATTATTGGTCGAACGACCCGGCAATGTTCGATGTACTTGTGGAACATTTAAAGTAAGCGCAAACATGTTTACAGCTCGGGATGGATATTTTCCTGCTTTTACAATAAATTTTGAATGTTCGGTGCTTTGATTACGGTCATTCGAAACTATCCATTTTGCTGCCTTAACTTACTCACTCAATAAACTTGGAACTTTACTGAAATCAAAAATTCATTTGATCGGATGATAAAATTGAATACAAACTTTTAAAAGTAGATGTACCTGGAAGGAAACTAACAATGCAGTTGTTAAATTATGCATAACAATCTGTGCAAAAAGAAGTCTTGCAAGCAAAACGTAAAAATGTTAATTTAATTGGGCCATTAACGTTCTGTCCAACAAAATGCTTGAATCGACTGGCTTTCGATTATTGTTCGAAAAATGCTTCGGCTTTTGGTTGCATTAGTCTTCTTCGGTGCTGTAAGTGCTTTGCAAACTGATCAAGTTTACAATCGACATGTGATTGGAACCGAGGATCGTGTACCTGAACACAAACCTCGATTGATGTTCGGCGGAGGATTTGAGAAAAGTCATGTTCATCGTGTAATTGGAGGCAACAATCATATGTATGGATTCCGGAAACACCATGTTCCTCATGTAATCGGAGGCCCCAGCTCCATTTACCACTCGCCGGTAATTTAAATTCACTTTAAAAATAAAATAAGTTCCACGTTTCAGTACATTCGAGATTATAAAAAGTTGGGACAGTTTACAAAGGTAACTTATTTAAACAGTTACAGGCACCTTAACTATTTTAGCAATATATTGATTTCGCTTTGGTAAAACGCCCACACTTGCAATTTTTAATTCAATTTGATGCCGGAACTAATTGTAAGTGTTCTAAGTATTGCACATGTTTGATCAAATGATTGTTTAGACTTGGAAAGGCATTCAGAAACCACAATACGCGTATTGCTCGGAAGATGTTATAAAAAGATCAGATGTTCGGATGAAGAATTGGAAGACTACAGAGTTTATGATATCGTCGCAAAGTCGTTCAACGACGGGCAAGTGTTGTAAGTAATTTAAAATAAAATAAACTCGTTTAGACGCAAGTCACAAATCGACTTAAAACGTGTCATTCCAACTCATCCGTTTTTCCACAAACAAAGATCGAACTTTAAATGACAACTGTTGAAATTTTACTGCATCATTTAATTGGGTCCATTTTAAACTTGTTGCAATAAATAAGTTCTTCGTTCAAGTTCCATTTAGTTGGACAGTTGATTTGGTCAATTGAATCCGCTTCTGCACATCAGTTTGAACGTGAATTCATCGATGGCTTGAAACTTGTTCCGCTACACAGTTAAGTGCATACACTCGTCAACATTTTTCGTTGAAGATCATAAGCATGAAAAAGTCAATGTCTTAGAATAAATTCAACCGCTTAGTTGAGAAACATTTGCAAAGAAAGTATGACAAAGCAATTAAATCAACGTGCACAACAATCGAAAGCAATTTTGAATTTAAATTAAACACTCTCCTCAATTGCTTAAAACAACAGATTGTTTGATTGACATTCATTGTTGGTTGGAGACAACTTTAAACGATGCGTGTTGTCTTTACGTTGATTCTTCTTGCCTGTGTTGTTCAAGCTTATGTTCAAAGGCATAGAAACTATGGTGTACAGCATCAGTCGAGTCCTGAGTTGTCTGGTGCGCTTGAAAGACTTTTACAAACTTTGTCGCAAGAATCGAAGAAAGAAGAGTTGGTTGTGTTTCCGCCGAAAGTGATTGATGACTTTAAAGGGCCAATTGTTGAAGTGAGTAAATACTTTTTGTAAGTTCTGTAACTGTGAACTTTTAGAAAATTTTGGACGGAGTTGTCCAGTTCTACCCCGGCTACTCGGGACTTATTGCATTCAAAACCATCGAGGTCAAGCATGGCAATTTAATCAGTCACTACAGACAGGTTGCTCCTTATTGGAGTTTGTACGCCCATGGGATTTCCGGTAACTCCAAAGAGCTGTGTTGTGGAGAATGTCAAAGAGTTTATGAAAATGGTTATCAGGGCTCGAGTGTACAACGGAAAACTAAAAATCTTGAGCATTGAACCGGTTATTAAACACTGAATGTTGACAGACATGTTAACTGCAAACAAATAAATTGTTAATCAAGTTGTGTTTTTGAAACATTAATAGTTAAACTTGAGTTGTTTTATTTAACACTTATAATTGACACAATTCCTCAATAGAATCCGCGACCGTCATTAAGATTTCTGATTTTCTTGATAATAATTTTATCGTGTCCGTGCTGTTCAGCATTTACGGCATAAGTAGTTCCAGACGATCCAGAAAATCCAGTTCGGGTATCAAACGAACTCTAAGCTGATATTGCTTTAAATCGTGATCTTGAGAGAACAGGTATTTTTTAGTACGAGGTTCTCCAACTACTTTAAAGTTATCACCAGTGACGAATTCCAAAAAGCGAACAGTTCGGTCAATCAATTCCTCAAATTAAGTGCATATAAAACACTTAACCGAAAACGTTTAAAACTTGCCTTTTCTTCCGGCCCATTGTAATCAGGTATTTCTATCCTTTCAGCAATGACCAATGCAGCCAACAAAGCAATAAACGTAAATCCAAGAACTCGAGACCACATCTTGTTGTGTGTCGTTAAACAACAAATGACTTCAAATTTAAGACTATTCGCTCTTAAAGTTCTGAACAGTTTCCATAATTCAAAATCCAATTTGATTAATTTTATGACCGCGTGGAAACTGCCAAACAATCAAACTTGCAAAAATGATGCAACAAATAAATTTCAATTCTTTATTGCTTTTCTGCAAAAAGTTGATTTTGTTTGAAATGTTTTTTCTTATTTGCAGAATCAAACTTTAAAAAGAACAAAAACATCATTGCAAAACAATTGTTATATTTAGTTGTTATTTGTGATGTTTGTCGACTTTAGCGCTCAATTCTCATAAAATTGGGTTCCGTCTCACGCTCATCATCCTGCCGAAACAAATATCTGAGCTTATCAACACAACAAAGTTCTCGCTCATTCAACCATTGAACAGATCCGCTTTTTAAAGGCAACACCGACGCTTATGTAATCAGAAACTTCATGCGACGATTTATCCCGCTCCACAATTCGTCAGTGGATTGATAGTGGAAACACATCCAATTGAGCCCCACCTTTAAATCATTATCCATGATCATTAGACTTTTTGGTGGAAGTCCGCTGTGGTCACTTTGAATGTCTTGTGATTGTTGAAGACGATTGAGATGACGCACTCCAGGCAGTCACGTTCTTCGTCGAACAACCCGTGCGTATGGGCACAATTTGCACAATTTGGTGTTAACTGAAACTTGTGTATAAACATCACATTTGAGTCATGTTTCAAAAACGTTTCGTTTCAAACATTTAGTCATTTTTGAGTAGTGTACAAATTATTAGTAAAGTCGTTTAAGGTAACATTCAGCAAACTGCTCACGCGCAAATGCAATGCGCGCTGCAAAATCTGCACGATTTCATCATAACAAGATGAGTAATGCTGTAAAAATCTGGTTCAGATGAAAACTGTATAAATTGAGTTGATTAGGAGAAGCTGATTGGGGAAATTCCAACTTTACACTGTTAACGAATGCGCGAACTCACAAATGTTTTGTATGGAAATTTCCATCGCTCACTTACCGTATCAGTTCCATCTGCCAATTTGCGTCGTTAGTGCGCTTTAAGGTCAACAATCTTTTGAGTTGTAGAACGAATGTTGAATTTTGATTTCTTGACGCGTTTGATTTTTGACTTGTTGTGAGTTTTGTGTTTTTGTGTAAAAAGTGTTTTGAGTTGCTTGCTTACTCGAAAAGCATAAATTGTCTAGATTGCCTCTGGAAACCGCACAATCAAGATTATAAACAGATCTAAATCATTGTCGGACACAAAAACGAGTGGACCTTGTGCCGCACGGATCGCCCGTTCTTTGCTCTTTTCGTTGCGCTGCCACGCCAACTGTAAGTATCTTTAAAGATCGTCGTGAGCACGTTTTGTTTTGCTGTTTGTTTGTTATTTTTTAATTCAAGCGAAATTTGCTCTTTGATTGCGCGCCACACCAGATTGTTTGCAGTTTTGCATGTTTATCTTTGCTTACTCATTCACTACAGTATACGTGCCTTTTTCGAGAAAAAACCGCTGCTGCCTCCTCTTTATTGTGTCTGGTGTTCCGTGAATTTGTTGCTCACAGATTGTCATCAATTATTAGCTAACTCCTATTCTTTGGCTGCGCACGCTTGGCCGACTTTGAATGTAGTTGTTTCGTCAAGACTGCATATGGGATTTTGTTCCGCCGCCCGCGAAGTTACCCTCAAAGTAGAAAGGTAGACAGTTGTAAGATCAAGAATCACAAGATTACAACTCCGAATTTGCTTGTTTGGGGAATCCGAGTGTGCTCATTGATGTGGTTTTTCATTGGTGTTCGGCTAGTTGCTTCGTCAAGGATGGGAAAGTTCCCAACGAGTTCCGTTTCTGCGCGTCTCCTCAATCGATCACAACTACACCGTTATTGAAATTGATCGTTACGTTGGGTTTTTCAACAAATAAAGGTGTTTGGCGAGCTGCGTACAATGTGGGTTAAGTTAGTTCATTAAGTTGTTTATTACGGTACGCTTGTTTATTTATAAACGAAGTTTACAGTTTGTCTTGTTGTTGACAGCCTGAGTGGCCATTCTTTGGCGGCGTTTATTTTTGTAATCCTGTTTGCGTAAACACTTGAATTGATCGTTGGAAACGCGTTCTTCGTGCGTGGACAATGGGCAATCCCTACGCAACTTTGTTTATGGCTATTCCCGATTATCATTCACCAGCTGTCTATTTTTTGATCCCACGTGGTGGTTTGTCGTAAATTCCGATTGATCCCCTACTGATTGTGTTGTTGATCACGCATTTGTGTAGTTTTGGGTTGATGATTTCGCAAGCGCCGCCTATAACCAAAGATTGTAAACGTGCTTTTTGGGAAGTTTCCAAACTCACTTACAGTGACGCCCAGCCAAATTATTACTGCGCCGAGCGAGTCGTATGATTTTGAGCGCCGGGGATGCCATAATGCGCAAAGTGTTTACGTGTAAACAACAAACGTCATCAACGAAATTCCGCGTGCCCACCTATTTAAACTCAAACGTAATTAACCTAAAGTTTCAGTTACGATGGAGACCGACAAGCGGACATCTCTGTCTGTGCAACCACACGATGACCAGCTGTCTAATTGCAGCAGCGACGAGGACATTCCACAAAGACGGTCAACAGATTGTTGGCAACGATGGACTTGGCTTCTTCCGGCATTCATTGTCTTTTATTCGTTTGTGAAGGAAATCAAAGTTGGCGAGCCTTTTCTCTTCAAGTATCAAACTGAGTATCTAAATTTGACGCGAGATGAACTAAAAGGCGAGATCTACATTTACATGCCTTACACTTATTTGATTGCGTTGGTGCCAATATTCCTGCTCACGGACTTGTTTCTCTACAAACCGACCATGTTGGTTGAAATTCTTGGCCAAATTGGCTTCAGGTCAGCACTTGTATTCGGTCACAGTGTCTTTTCTCAGATTCTTGGTGTAGTCTCTTACGGCATTGCTTCCGCTTCGGAAGTTGCCTTCTTTTCGTACATTTACGCTCGTTTGGAAAAGGACCAGTATCAAAGGTAAGTGTTTAGTAAGTTTTGAACATTTTAAATGCGATCTGTTCAGACTAACAAGCTGGACGCGCGCAGGCACAATGGGCGGTCGAACATTAGGATACTTAGCTTCGCAGATTATCATTTTGACACAAATTGGCAACTACAGAACGTTGAATATCATCGCATTCGCCTTTCCATGTGTAGTTTTGATCTTTTGTTTGTTGATGCCGAAAGTTCATTGGAAAAAGCTCGTAGCAAGAATGGCAGAAGCCAAAGGTTTGTTTTGTTGATTTTATTTAAATAAACAGTAAGTTTAGCGGCTAGAATTATGAACTCGAAGAATCCGAACAAGGAGATCAAAGTTCCTCAAACTTACACGGAGTATTTGGCCAAACGCATTCGGACTCTGCATTCTGACTTCGTCAAAATCTATTCTTCATCTACTATTCTGAAATGGTCAATTTGGTGGGCCCTTACCAACTGCATGCATCTTCAATTTGCTTTGTTGTCTCAAACACTTTGGGGCGAAGTTCAAAAGCCAGATTCTAACGACATTCCAATGAACGGATTTGCTGAGGCTTCGTATACTTTGACAGCTGCAGTTTCAATTTTGGCTATGAACACATTCACAATCAACTGGCAAAAATGGGGAGAAGCCACTCTGGTGATCATTTCAACTATTGATGCCGTCATCTTGGTTATCTACGCAAGAACACAATCAATCTGGATCATGTACGGCTGCTATATCGTCTACCGCTCACTCTTCCAAGTTATGATAACAATTGCGCAGTTCAACATTGCTCGTGCAATGGTTTGCGAGTCCTATGGAGTTGTTTTTGTAAGTTGAATTTGATGGAGTTTCTAGTTACTAATGTTGTTTGTTTCAGGGCTGCAACACTCTCATATCTCTGATTCTTCAAAGTGTTCTTACACTTGTTGTCACGGATCAGAACGGCCCTCTGGCAATGAATATTCGTGATCAATATCTTCTCTACGGTATTTGCCATGCCATTATTGCCACTATCTTCCTCATTGCTGTCATCTACAGTGTTGCATGCTACCTCACACGACGTCCAAAGATTTCTGACAAAACTCGCTCACAAATCTTTATGGTCAGTCATGCCAGTTTGACTCACGATGAAGAGGAATTCAAAAAAGAAGCCATTAGGGACGCAATTGATGTTGTTGAAGAAGAGAGTGATCAAAATACGTCGTCAACTTCAACTTCAGACACCGAAGAAAAGTCAGATACAAACAGCAATGTTTAAATCATCCAACTGTTTATCTTTCCACAAAAGCTTTACGTTCCGACCCCTTGCCAACTTTTCTCATTAGGGTATTTGTTTGTTTTTAAAGTCTATACGCGGTCCCGACTTAATTCTCTGGTTCATTGTTAAGTTTGCTCAATCTTCTCCATGTTTGTAAATAGGACGCTGCTTTACCAAAGCAAAGAGTTTTATGAATAAAGTGTTTTGTCGATTAAATTGACTGGTTAAATAATGTTTATTCCGCAAGAATCAACTAACTCTATAGAAATCACAATATGTGTTTAAAAAAATATTACGTGATTATAAATGGTGCTTGAAATCTTCGTTATCTAGTCACTTTGGTTCGGCGAGTCCAATCACTCCGCAAGCTGAACGTGCTCCGGCATTGCCAGTCTTGAGACTTTCTTCTTTCTTGTCGCCAACACCCTTGCCCAAATCATCTTCTCCGGCGTGAACAACCAAAGAACGGCCAACAACATTGGTTTCACCAGTCAATGAAATTAGACTGTCAGTGAGACTGAATTTGCAAACGCCGTTTGAATCAACTTCAACGTTGCCTAGGTCACCAACATGGCGGTCGCTGTCGCCTGGAGCTCCGTGAGTCTTCTTATACGGATTGAAATGCGGTCCGGCAGAGATGCATCCGTTAGTGCGGTCACCATATTGATGAACATGGAAGCCGTGCTTTCCTGGAGCAAGACCTTTGATTTCGCCATCGATGTTCACAGGCCCACCAGCTTTCTCCTACAAATAAGTTGAATGCAAACAATTGAGCACTAATATTTACTTGAGTAAACCAAACGGTTCCCGAAACATTTTCGTCACCTTGAAGAATAGCAACAGCGCGATTAGACATAGTTGCAGCTTCGACCTGAAACACAATGCAAATAATTAGAATATTCGTGAAGGTTTTTGTTTGTAAGGCAACGGCAACCTAAACGCACGATAAGGAACGAAAAAGGTTGGCGGCAAAAGTGTAAACCCGCTTTTAAAGACCCATTTGCTGACAAAACCTCGCCGCTTCTGCAACCAAAATCGAAAGCACAAATCAAAACAATTGAAGAGTTTGGGTATGAAATGTGTGTTTACAAATAGACATGCACTTTCTCTTTTCTTGCAAGCAAACAGTTGTTAAGCAAAAATTGCAACAAAGGAAAGTTATTTTCAAAAGTAGTATTTTGCTGTTAGTGGACGGACAGTTGAAAATAAACTTGCAACTTTACCTTAAAGTAGGAATAAAAAGAGTCAGCCAACGAGCGCAGCATCAAAAAAGGGCAGAGAGCAGAAAAGTGAAGGCAAAATAAAAACAAACAACTGGTAAACAACTTTCCCTGTGGCTTAATGTATACTGGACACAGTTTTTCCATTTTGAAAGCGTCGCTAGTTAGTAAACAACCTTATAGTAACTTGTTGACGAACACTGAATGCATATTTTCCTAATTGACTACATAAAACAAAGCGCTTCAAGCATATATTTATTAATACAAGACCTAACAAATATTATAAACACTCTATTTCTTGTCCAGAAGCGCAAACTTCTCGGGCGATTCAACAAAGCTTCCAAGGTCTTTCAATGAATGTGTTTGAGAACCTCTTTTTGCTGGTTTTGGCATTTGTGGTCCAGGCCGCCACCCAATAAAGCTGAGAACTTGAAATGTACATGGAAGATGATCGTCTCCTTTTCCATACATTGACTGGTAAATTGCTTGTGCTGCAATCAAAGTATCTCGACGAAGTGCCGAACGTCTTTTGGTTGCATTTGATTCGCCCATTATTTGAAGATCATAAAGAATGGAAAAGATGTCTGGATAGCCGATCTAAACTACAAAACTATTAAAAAATAAACTCAATTTGTTCACCGTTATTTCGTCCAAGTCCAAAGTTATCATTCCAAAGCCAGCTTGATTCATTAATGACCCAATGTCTTGAGGTTGAACAAACGGAGAAATATGAGAGCCCAATCCACCAAGTCGTTCCATTTCAGCCAATTGGAGTGAAACGCGGAGTTCATGCATAGTGTCACTAGCTAGTAAAGATCCAATCATTGCACCATCAGGCTTTAAAATTTGCAAACAACGTCTGAACCATCCAGGCAAATCATTAATCCAGTGTGCAGATAAAGAAGAAAGCACTAAATCGACTGACTCGTTCCGAAACGGCACCAATTCTTCGTCAGCAACAATGCTTTCAACAGTGAACTAAAAACACATTGCTCAAATGTTTAAATTAACTAATACTAAAATACCTCTGAATTAGCCGTCTCTTTTGCTTTTCGTATCATGCCTTCGCTCATATCACACTGAATAAGGACGCCAACATTTTCCTTTATCAAGTGCGGAGCAATATAGCCAGTTCCACAGCCGAGATCAACGCATACGTCATTAAATTTTGTCAAATCGAATACTCTGTCTGCAATTCTGTAGCCACATTCTTCACGCAAATACTGTGCTTTATCAAAATCAACTGAATTGACGGCCCAATTGCGTTGACGGCGCTTCAACTCACGATCAAAAACTTGCACATTGCCAGGTATTGTTGAACTTGATGCTTTACATATGCTTGTTCTGTTAACTAATGTCAATTGTCTGAGTATTCTGCTTTGACTCATTCTGTAAAAACAACAAATAAGAAGCAAATTGAAACTATCAAAAATATTCAACGTTTCTCAACAATTGAAACACAAAAATCAACATTCTTCAAACATGAGTTTATTAACGACTAGAATAAGTTAAACATGCTATCAAAACGATCACACTATTGCTTCAGTTTTAAATAACCTCGTTTTTGGAGCCGAGCTTGATAAATTAGCCATATCACAATTCCGACATGCTCAACATTTAACAACAAAGAAGCCCAAGCACGGGGCGGATAAATATTGTAAACAACTTCAATACCCGCTAAAACAAAGGCCACTGCAATCCATTTGAAGAAAGTCCAAGTAAAGTTCTTGAATTCCGGTCTAAACGTTAAAGTGCATAAACACTTTGATATGTTTTAAGCTTACGGTTTTAACTCGCTTGTAGAAATTGTTGAATAGAGCAAATAAAACAAAGAATGGTAGTACCACGTATAGAACTGAAAGTGAATCGACCTGGCAAAAACAATTCCGGCTAAATTGGCAGTGAAAAGTGAATACAAGATGTCTAAAATATTGGTTTATTTTTAAATTTAACATTCAGTTACCGTGAGTGTCTAAATTGACTAGTTTTCCGTTTCTTATCAAATCAGTAATCAATTTAAAAAGTCCTCCATGTCGTTGGAACCAAGTTGAGAACATGAAGATGAGAAGCAAGAAAACATGAGCTAACAGCAAGATTAAATGGAAATTTGTGGCAAGGAAGATATTCTCCGGCAAATGCTGCCAGTTAACAGACCATCTGTACTGGAATACGCGGCCAAGTTCAAAAGCTCTGCCCAAATATGCCAACGGGTAGTTTGAAAGAAATTCAAATCCGACTACAAGTTGTACAACTGCGCAGATAGACAAATTCATGACAGTTTTCCGTGGCCCTTCCGACAAAAGCATAATAAAGAACAGAGCTGGCGCAAACAGCAATCTAAATGTTTAAGCTTTATCGTACAAATTCAGCAACTACTTACATGTTCATTTTAATGCTGACAGCCAAACTGTAAAAGATGCACGCAATTGGAAAGCATTTGCGGACCATAAAGTTAGCCGAAATGAAAAATAACAACATTGCAATTGGATCATTAAAAAGCCGAAGAACAAAAATGGAGTGAATTCGATGTGATAAACTCAGCATTACAATCAAAACTCCGGCGCCAATCTGAAAGTTGTATGATAATCGATTTCGCTTAAATAGTTTTTACCTGTTTTGACTTTATAAACAACGAGTAAACGGCTAATTGATTAAGGAAGTAGATTCCAACAAAAATTCGCTGAGCGAGTTGAACATTGGCGCCATTTGACGTGAAGTAATTTAAAATAGTGTAAACGTACAAATGACCGGCCGGATATCTAAATATGTTTTAAGATGACCAGTTAAAAACGATGTTATTACACTAAAGGTCCAGTATCTCCGCGAATTTTGAAATAATCTCGTTCTCCATTCTTATAAACTTCAACTTGCTCCATGTACGCAGTCCAGTCAATGTTGGTATCTAAACATAAGAACTTGAATTGATTGTTATAAATTAGACACGTACATTTAACTCGATTCAACATGTACCAATTGACTCCGGCATCAAGAATAAAAACAACTATCAATGAAATCAAGTAACCCAGCCAATCATAAACAATAAAGCTGGAAATCAACGCTTTCCAGTAGAGTCGCATTGATTGAGAGACGTTGAGTTGCCGACTTTCCGTGACATTATTGTATGTTTCGGCCAAGAGAGGCCGTGAAGTGGAAGTTCGACGCTGCCTGACTGGAGGCATCTGAAAAATATCACTATTTAATTAATCACATAAACTGTTTTTATTCAAAAGCGCGTAAACATGTGAAGTTTGAAAACTTTTTTGTTTGACAACACGCAAAACTTTAATTATGCAAAGCTTTGATTGTGGTTATTTCACGCTTTAGCGGGAAGTTCCGAATTTAAAGACACGAGTTTTATTTATAAAAGAACACTTTAAACGCAGCAAAATCGTTCAACCTTACTTTTAATATTTTCGCCAATCTTAAATATCACAATGCCAACAACTATAATTCTGCTTCAAAAACAATAAACTTTTTGACAAAGAAAGCCAAACAACAAAAGTGACGAGATAATTGAGTTTCTTGACAATGCGTCGATAGCAGTAACATCGGACACAAATGAGAACATTTGCATAAATTATGAAACAGTGCGAACATGGTTCTTTGATTTGTCCGAGCAACAAGAACAGTAAATTAGAATTGAAACGACTCGTTGACGATACAAACGAATTTCTTGTAGCAACTACCGGACTTGAAGACAATTGTTAATTATGATATGCCTGTTACAAATTTTGAGCACATTTGCCAAATTGGTTGCACACCTTTTTCAATTGCGGACAAGAAAGAGGAAGAGCAATTTGAATTTGTTTGAAATAAAGTTTATAGTTTTGTCATGTGTTATTTTTGTTTTGGCATCTTTTAGAATGCACGTTAATTGAATTTGTTTCGCATTTCAAAGGCTATTGTTTTGAGTTTGTTGGCCGAAAGCCTGACAAGCGTTTGGTCAGATTTAGACGCATTTCAAACTGGACGTTTGTGGAGTTTGAAATTGTATGCATTTTAAATTGCGTTTGTGTTTTTAAAACTTATCCGCGCCAATTTTTGTTTACGGCATTTATTTGGCACTTCAACAAAGACGTGATTGCATTCACTTCTGTGCGCTTTCTTTTAATTAAACTAGTGAGATCAAACGTCTGATAAAACAGTCGTTGGCCAATTAATCCCACAGTGAAATTCGAATGTTTTTCAACTCATTAGACTTCTCTCCAAATTAATTTAAGTCACGTTCAGTGCTAAAGTTCTTGCCGTGCAAATGCCGACATTCATAGGCTGCAATTGTTTTTTAGAGCGCATTTATTTTTAGGTTCTCTATAAATGCCATCCAAACAAATAATATGGATGTGTTTTTGGATTATTTGTATTGGTGAAAGATCTGCCAGTGCAAAACTTCCAAGCGGCATCTTTGAACGCCGTTGTTCAAACTCAAGCATCTGTTTAAATGGAGGCGAATGTGTGTTGAGTTCAACTCGTCTAAACTCGGCAAAATGTTCTTCGACAAATTCCCATTTCTCTGATGCTGACCAAACTTGTCTAACCGTTGTGCACTCAACAAAATCATTTGATGCAGCACAAAAGGAGTGTCAACAAACAAATGGACACTTACTTTGGCTGGCAAATGGCCAAAAACTAAAGTGGCTAAGAAGTAAGTTTGCAAACAAATCAGCCGGAATTTGGACTGGCGGAAAAGAAATCAACGGTGTCTTAAAATGGGAGCCAAATGGAACAAGAATCCATTTGAAAGATTTCAATTTGAATGAACTAAACGGTAACAATTGAAACAGCTTTTTTGCTTCAAACTTCTTTTTAGATTTTTCGTCAGAACGTTGCTTGGTTGTTGAAAACGGCCAATACAAACTCGAATCTTGCGACCAATCTCACTTGTTTGTTTGTGAAGCTCCAATGGACACATTTGATAGCAACAACGAGTGGTATGCCCAGTGCCGATGTCAACGTGGTTATGCTGGACGATATTGCCAATTTTACAAGTCCGAGAACGAAGCTTTTGATCGTATGCGGTGTGCAAATGAAAGTTTGAATGGATTTTGCACAGAAGGCACTTTAATGGTTGACTATGCCTCTTATGGTCGTTCTGATTCCTGCAAAAACTCTAACACACCAACGGCAGAATGTTTTGACTCTTCATCACTTGTGATCCTCATAAACAAATGCCAAGGAAGAAAGAGCTGCAAAGTTGACCGGATTTCTGATTTGTTTGGGGATTGTCCGACGGATGGAATGGGCTTATTGCACAAGTTTCGATGCAGTCAAGGTTTTGTATTTAAGTAATTTCGATTTCAATTGTTGTTTAGAGCCCGAGACCAAATGTCCAAACAACACGGTATTTGCAAACGAAAGGTGCTATGAGTTTTCAAACTCGACCATCAAAAAGTCCTACACAAATGCTTGGCTGCACTGTGCACGAAAAGTAACAACAGTACAATTTCTTTGATAATTTAAAACTATTTAGGGAGGTTTGCTTGCGCACTACAACGAAAGTGTGAACTTTGGTCAAATGCTTGGACAACTAAAACCGTCTCCTGATTCCGAATTTTGGATTCACAACAATACAAAAGCCAAATTGCCGTTGATTGGACCACGCCGTCCAACAGAGTGTTTAGCAGTTGCTTGGTGGAATGCGGAATTTTTGTCACAACTGCCTTGTTACGCAAAACTTGGCTTTTATCTGTGAGTACGTTCCCTTTCGGCTTCGGCCAACCACGAATTTTGGATGTTCCGATGTAAGTTATATTTATGGAACTGGGTGCACAAAACAAGAACGGTGTGAGTAATTTCCACTATTACCGGCCAAATTCTTTTAGTTTGTTTGGTCATTAGATTAGTAAATTCGAAGCGATTCAATAACACTCAAACAATTCGTATTTGATTTGAATCATTGCGGCCAGTTTGCACTTTTTACAAAATTGCCTTAATTCAATTTTATAGACAAAACATCCATTAACAAAATTGAGTGCGCGCAAGAAGAAAGCGTTGGAGGTTAAAACAAACAGTTAGTTATTTTGGGCTTAGATTTCATAAATTCTTCTACTTCTCCTCCGCTTCATAAATGGCAGTTATTTATATTCAATCTTAGACAAACATAGTTTTCAAGTAGGCGATTTTCATCATTATGAACACTTTTTGCGTCCGGTTTAAATTTTAATTTCGCCGAACAACACTTGAGTAGAAAGTTGCACAAAAGGTTTTGCGCGAGCATTATTTGTGTTTGGAATTTTAGTCGGCCTTCTTTTGCTGACTCATCCAACGTTGCGCACTCCCTTCCGTTCACGTAAAGTCGTTTGTTTGGAAACTACTTTACTCCTTTATGCTGAAGAAGCAGTCATTTTTATAGACTTGTGTTGATGACCTTTGAAGTTGAAGTTATTTTTGGAATGATTTCGATCATTTGAGTGGATAATTTGAGTTTTCGTTAAATCAATTGAGATTGTTGTTTGTTATTAAAATAGCTCTTTAAAGACAAACGTCATTTTAATCGATTGAGCAAACACTAAAAACACTATGTTTAAGCTACATTGTAGGTTATTTGCGTGGATACCGTTTAAACACACACTTAAGTTGGATGTCAACTTAATTCCGATCAAATCTGAAAGAATTTAAGCGCGCACATCTTCATTTTGTATCCGTCATTCATTTTAGCGCAGATGCACAACTAATACTGGCTTGTTAGTCTTTCAAGTAAAAATGCTCAAAGCTTTCAATTTGGTTCTTGTTTTTTGTGCACTCATTTTGATGTAAGCTTTGAAATAGTTTCAAATAACAAGTTTTAACTTTGTTTAGAGCAATCAGCGAAGTGGACGCCGAAAATGAATGCCGAGAATTTGAGTGGAATGGACAGAAAGTTCCAAAAACTGCCGAGTGTGAAACTGCGCAAATTAACTGTCCGGATGATTTAGAAGGTAACATTGAATGAAAGGTAATTAAATGCGGCTTTCCGTTTAGGTCTTGCTTCTTTTACATGCCAATGCAAGAGTATTGAATGGACTGACGAGCCAGACCTTTCTGAATGCATGAGCAAATCAATAGCTCCATTGAAAGATTTGGTTTCTACAAATCAAGATCCGCTAAACGTAATGAGGCGTTTTAACGAGGAAATCAAGAAACTCGTGGACAGTGGAGATCTTAAAGGAGGCGATATTGTTGTGTTTGTCGATTCGGCAGAAGATTTGTTGCCAAAGGCACACCAACGTCTTTTGGAGCCAAAACGAACATCAGAATGGCGTGAACAATTTGGACGAAAAGTCTCAAAAGAAATCGGCGAAACGGGAGATCAGCTCCTAAACGAAAACTCACAGCCAGCGTGGATGGAATTGAAAGACGAGCAACGCATTGATAAGGCCGCTCGTTTAATGACTCTTCTGCAAAACATGCTTATTGTTTTGGGACTTGGCAAGGAAGCTGGACAGAATGCGTCGGTTCATTTTCAAAATTACGGTAAGCATTAGAAAACTCAATCCAATTTATTCTTGTTTTTAGAGGGATACATTCAATTAGCAGCACCTGTTCCACAAAACGCTCCAATGATGATCAGCAAATTTGTTCGAACTGAGAGCTTTGCACCGGTAGAACCAGCACCAAGTGAAAAAATAGAGTTTCAAACTGGTAACAAAATGCAGTTGCCCGGAATCGACACATTGAGTTTGTTTCTTTTAAAGTAACCAAAATAAGGACTTAACTTTAGGCAACCTTGCTCCACGGATCAATCCATCAATGTTTATGACTTCAAGAGTAGCCATCGGACATCAGACATCAAATGATGAGTCGTCGTTTGACTCCGAACAGCCTGTAAAGATTGGCTACTTCACATTTGCAAAACTTGGACAACTTATGACAAATTCAACTTCTAAGGCTCGTTTAAACAGCGATGTTGTTGGCGCTTTTGTGAACGACGCTGTCTTGAGTGTCAACCTAAGTGCAGCACAACCGGCAAACTTTACATTCAAACACTTAATGACAGATGGAGTTGCAAATCCACGCTGCGTCTACTGGGAAGTTCTGGAAAAGTAAGTTGATGTTGCTTTCTAAAAACAATAACAATTCGTTTTTTAAGTCGATGGGCGACCGACGGATGTCGTTTAATCAGCACAAACAAAACTCAAACGCAATGTTCTTGCAATCATTTAACATGTTTTGCAATATTGATGGACTTTACAGACTCGTTAACAGTTTATGGCGGACAAAATGGAAAGTCAAAACGTTGGCAAGCAAATATCTTGGATGCTTTGACTACAATTGGCTGTACAGTCTCAATCATCTGTTTATTTCTTTGCCTCCTCGTGTTTACGCTCTTCAAATCGCTATACAACACAAGAGTCACAATCCACCGCAACCTGTGTTTTTGTTTATTGATTGCTGAACTTCTATTTCTTTTCGGCATCGACTACACACAAAATGTGTCTGCTTGTCGAGGAATTGCCGTTGGACTGCACTACTTTTTCACTTGCTCTTTTGCGTGGATGTTCCTGGAAGGATATCAACTCTACTTGATGCTTATCAAGGTTTTTGAAGCAAACCGGACACGACTAATGTACTACTACATCGTTGGCTATGTGTTACCGGCTCTCACAGTTGCTGTAGCTTTTATGATGGCTCCCGAAAACTACGGAACTCCAAATTACTGCTGGATCGATGTAAAAACAAATACGTTGTGGGCTTTTGTCGGGCCTGTTTCTGCAATTTTAATATTCAACACAGCCACCCTGTTTGTTGCATTGCACACGGTGCTTTCTGTTCAAAATCGAGACAGAAGTTTAGCCGATCGCGTTCTTGGTAAGATGACTTACTCAAAGTTGATTTTAAGCAATATTTTAGGTTGGCTGAAAGGTTCAGCAATGCTTCTTTGTTTGCTGGGCACAACTTGGGTCTTTGGATTCTTGAACGCAATTGATTTGATGTCGCCCTTCAGCGCCTTTGCCTTTTACGATTTTGAACTCCTTACAGGTTTGCTTCCATCGATTAGCAACTTAACATTGTTTCTGCACTTTGTGCAGCAAATTGGCTTTTTTGGATAACTCTATTAATCAAATCAAACATTAAAAGCAAATAATTACTGTAATGTGATTTCAGGGCCTGTTCATTTTTGTGTTGCACGTTTTGTTAAACGAAAAAACAAGAGAGACAGTTGTTAGATGTTTCCGTCGCGGACTTTGTTGCAACACTCAACTTTCCGACAGCTCTCATCAAAGCTCGTCGTACCAAAATCACCGTTCGGCCAACTTCTTTTCCTTGAACAAAAATCGGTTTTTGCAATGGCTGCCTTTAAGAAGCAAATCAAGCACGTCGGACACATCGCAAAGCAGTCAAAAGCAAGCAAACAACCTGGGCGTTCAATTCAATAAAACAACTTTGCCGTTTGTTGATGAAGAAAAAGAAGTAGACGAAGAAACAACCAAGAAACGCTTACTTACACCACTGGCCAGTGGCAAACACGTGATCATCGAGCGATTCTGATTCATTCGACATTCCTATTTACACACAACCAATAATCTCATTTCCCTTTAAGGTCTAACTTTAGTGCCATCACATAAACATGACATGTAGATACTGAAAGTACTGAAAATAAATTATTTTGATTGTTGCTTGCAAAAAGTGTTTTGTGTGCAGTTGATGTTTTTAACTATTATGTGCAAACTTCATTTGAAGATTCATAAGAAGTTTTGATTGGCATTCTGCAAAATTTCACTTTTCAACACGTTTCACAACACACAAAGGGGGGGGGGGGAAAAAAAAAAAAAAAAAAAAAAAAAAAAAAAGGGTTTTGGGGGGGGGGGGGGGGGGGGGGGGTTTGGAAAAAAAAACCCAAATTAAAAAAGGGGGAAAAGGGGGTTTTTATTTTTTGGGGGGGAAAATGTCCGTAATGTTCGGACTTATCCTTTGTTTTTTGGTTACTGACCTTGTTGGAACTTACACAACACACAAAGGACACAGTTTGCATGAAAGAACTTGCCATGGACTTTGGATGCCGTCAGTTCACTTACACGGCTACTGCTTTGTTGAAACAAGTTCCCGGTCAAACTGCACAGAAGTCAGCCGTCTTTTCAAAGTCGAATCTAGCCAGTTTGACCAAGTTGCTTTCGAAGACGTTCCATATTTGGTTCGCTTAAGAGCACTCCAAGAGCATGCGCTGTTGAGAAACTCAGATCTTCAACTCTGCATTAACTTTGACACAGGTTATAAAGAGCCAGTCACCGGCTGCGAACTCAACTATCATTACTTCAACGGCACTTGCTACACGGCAACAAAAAGAAGAGTAAGAAACATTCTTCAACTTCTAGAGTTAATAACAACTTCGCATTTCAGACCAGCTTTGAAGAAGCAAAAAAGGAATGCAGCAACCTTGGCATTGGCGGTCGTTTAATTGGAGGTGATCAACACATTGCAGAACATGACTCGGAGCTTGAAATTGCACTCGACTTGACTAGGTTCTACATCAAAGACGATCTCTTCACTGCGTATGTTCAAATCGATCCAAGCGGAGAAGATGTTGTTGATCCACTTGATAATGCCCACGTCCAAGCAGATTACGAGACTAGCCGTTTGCAATTTGTGCACGACACTGAACGTCGCTGCTTTATATGTGCAGTCAAACCTTACACTAAAGCTAAACAACTCGCCGATCCAGTTGCTTTGCCTTACTACGAAGATAGATTGGTAGTGTACGATCCTTATCCTCCGCCTCCAGTTAAACCATCAGTTGAGCGTTACTTGGTTGATTTGATCAGATTTCGATGTCCAGGAAACTTCTCAAACACTGCACAACAACCAGCTGTTTTACGATATCGAGCGGATCTGGATGACATTGATGCTAACTTTCCGTACGGCTGCCGATTTGAACAATCCGTCGGTAACTTAATTGCCAATTTGAACAATCCACGCACAAGACCTCCAGAACTGGACAATGTCTGCCGATCTTTGGTCCCCCTTTATCGGCATTACGACAGTGTTTGTACGTTTTAAACAAACCGGAACAATATTGATCTCTTCAAATTTAGTGCATCGAGAATACTTTGCCATTCACAAACCAAAACGTTACAAATTTGGCGGCTCTGATGATTCCGAAACAACTGATCCGATTGGTTTCTGCGCCCAACGTAAAGATGATTGTGAAGCCTCAATTCCACTTATCAATCCGGGTTCCAGCCGTCATGTTTGCTATTTGTTCAAGAGCAATCGCAATTTGGATTACGTAACGGCTTTTTTTAATGTTTCAAATACAAAAACAAGTTTTAGGGGCTTCGTGAATCAAGACCTCTCCGTTACATGCAAATTGGTGAATCTCGTTTGGTTAGAATCTACACAAGCAGACACGGAAAATTCGATGACTACACTGTTCAATCAGATTCTGCACCCGATTCGGACAGCACTAAACCGACTTTGCTGGCTAGTGTGATCAGCTCGTTGCGCTATAAGGAATTAGATGCTTATTGTAAGAAGCATTTGGTTCCGTTGTATCGAATTCGCAACTTGAAAGGCCACAATGATTTCCTTATAACATCAGAACACCATGTCCGCCAATATCGTGAACAACGGGACGAATTCACAGGAGAAGAATTGTTGGGTTACTGCGCAAGCCGTCCAGGATATTGCGGAGCCTCGTTGCCTATTCATCACTACATCTTCCGTAAAAATGGTCATCGAGATGACGCTTATTACAACGTCCAACAGCCTTTTGATTCTAACTTTCAACATGACATAACTTGCTACGCTTATTAAACAACTTAACTTATTGAATTCTGAGTGTGTTAACTAGTAAACTAATTGTTTAAATGATGATTGTGTAATATAGCTTCTGAAAAGAATCATTCTTTATTTTGAACAGCAATTAAAGTTGAAAGATGCAATACTGATAAACAAGACTTAAAAAATCTACATCCGTCCTTATCTGAATTGAATCAAGCTCTCCAACAACAAATTAAAGCTTATTTATTAATCTAAATCCATTACAATAGTGCGAAGACACAACCTTAACGGTTTCATTGGAAAATGGGATTGCGTTAACTTATACTATAGATTTGGCCACTATAAACACCGCTTTATGTTCTACCTCGTGTCGCGTCCGCATAGATCCCAGAAGTTTGAAGACTATTAATTAAAATGTTCCTACTTACAATGTAGTCAGACTGGGATATTACAACTACATTCCAATTGAATTTTAACTAGATTCTGTGCTGTTTCGAATATCAAAAAGTTTAGGTACTCAAAATCCCACTATCGTTTTGCAATGATCATCAAACACTTACACAATCAAACAATTGAACGTTTGCTGGAAATGCAAATCATCACCGCTAACGAGGTTGTTAAATTAAAAAAACGAGCTGTCTTCGTTTATGGGCTTTGTTCAACTCTTCAATCAACAACACGAACACTTTCAATAACAATTCTGCATTTCATTTTCCGTGTGTTAGCTGAATGCACTGGTTTTTGCTAACCGTTTCGGCCTTTGTGCTGTTTATTTGTGGTTCGGCACAGAAAGATCCGCCAGATTTACATGCCCGAGCATGTGTTGGATTGCCATATGATTCTTTACATATCAACGGAATCTGTGTTGTTGAGTTGAGAAACAGGGGTACTTGCAAAGAGATTCATCGCTTCTTCCAAAATCTAAACAGATCATTTACTCCAAGTGCTTTCCGCGAAATTCACCCATTGGTTCAAAAGCGTCTACGACAAGAACCAGCAATTCAACATGCAAAAGCCGGTGATGCACTTTGCGTCAACAGTAATTTTTAACACTTTATGTTTGCTAATTAAGTGATTTAGTCCACTTTTCACATCAAGTTAGTCGCTGTCCGAAAAACTTTCTTGAATTCCATGATCAATGCTACACCGCAACATCAAGACGAGTTCACTATAAAACTGCTCAAGAAGGTTATTTACAGCTTTTGTGCAAAAACGGCTTTGTTTTAGAGTGCGCAATGATTCGAGGCTCTTTGGTGACTGCGAACACTCCGGAAATCGTTGGATTTTTGAACTATTTGGTCGAGTATTACATTCACGACTCCGTCTTCACGGGCTTTGACAAGATTCATAGCAGCCGATGTATTAAACACATAACTGCATTGTAAAATTCATCTAATTTAGATCAGAAACCAGACGGTTTCCACGTTGAAGCAAATTACCAAAGCGGTCAATTGCTTTATGTTCCACCGACTTCAAGTCGCCGTTTTGTTTGTGCTGTGCGAGTTGGAATTTACACAATTGCTTTACATAACTCAATTGCACTGCTTCCGTTCCCAGATTATATTCAAATTCACGACATTGATGCGCCAACGATCCCAAACATTAAAAACTTCGGCACCTACTTAGCTGATTTGTTTGAGTTCTTAAGCATGAAAACGCAACAATATCTCTACCGAGTGGACTTACTGGAAAGTCCTCCTGAAGAATCTTCCTTCTCTCGTTCGATAGGAGGCTTAATTTTGCCCCTTCGAGTCAAAAACGTCTCAGTGTTACCGAAACGTGTTGCAGACGTTTGTGGCGATTTGCAGTTGCTATACCGTGCTTACAACAACAAAAGTGATTATATTTGTTTTTTCAAACTAGTAATTGTTTTATTTTCAGGCAAAGTAGAGTTTTTGATTTTGAATCCAAAAGATTCTCCAGATCTACAATTTTACGCTATTGGATTTTGCAGTGTGAATGAAGGTTATTGTGGAACA
Source organism: Aphelenchoides bicaudatus (assembly GCA_024699845.1). Classification (NCBI taxonomy): domain Eukaryota; kingdom Metazoa; phylum Nematoda; class Chromadorea; order Rhabditida; family Aphelenchoididae; genus Aphelenchoides; species Aphelenchoides bicaudatus. The sequence goes on along the minus strand of JAMPIN010000002.1, from coordinate 10,309,739 downwards.
AACGCTCCTATTTACACGCAGCCAAGTAAAATTGATCGCCCAATATGCTATGGCTTCAAATATCAACGAGATTTAGATTCAGTAAAGAGTTTTTGCCAAAAATGTCTTAAATAACTATTTTAGGAGCTCAACGACCAAAAGCCATTTAGATACGCCCAAATTGCTTTCCGCATTGAACCTATCTACTCAACTTATTATTCAACTCACTTCAACACGCATTATCACAGAATTGCAAACTCGGGCGGCATCAAATCAACAAAACAATTTCAATTGATCAATCCTTATTATGTCGAAACGCTCAAGCCTTACTGTTCAAAGCTAATACCACTTTATCGCGTAGTTGATTTTATTAACGACAACTCAATGCTGGTCATCAACAGTACAGAACTCGAATACTATCGAAAAAATCGTGATCAATTTGAAGAAGAAGAGCTCCTCGGATATTGCTCAAATGAAATGAATTATTGTGGAGCCGTTTTGCCACTGCAAAGATATACAGTCTACCACGAATTCGCCAATCATATTGATTCAGTCTATTTCCCACACATGGTTAAAAACAAAACTTGTCCAGATTGTGATCGTTATAACTACAATGGCATTCTCTGCTATGCTTATTAATTACTCTAATCGATAATTGTAATAAATTTGACTGCAATAACTTGTTAACGCTCAAATAAACTCAAAAACTTCTGATCAATCAATTTATTCTAAACTGCGCAAATTACATCACCCACAGAGTTATTTCTATTTTACAGTTGCTTAGCGTGTTCCTCGCTTCTTTGCGGCTTCAAGCATCTCGTCCTGGAGCTTTTCCATGATCTCCAAACGCTGATGAGTAACTCCCTTGGGGTCAAAAGCAAGAGTCGGTAACTTCCAGTATCTAAAAGTTGATCAGTAAAAATATTCATTCGCATCAAAGTCTTACTTGTCACGAACGCGTTCCCTAAAAATAAGTATTATTAATAAACTTATGTAAAAAGACTACCAGTCCCACGGCGGAGTCGGGTTGCCTAAATACGAAAAGATTGACCACAACAGATGTGATATCCAACTTACTTCGGTCGAACCAAACTTCAATTTTTCCAGCACTCAAATAAACAGCAAACGAGAAGATAACTGCCCAGAAAGCAACCAATCCAAAGAGTGGATAAATTTCAAATGCATGGCCCAAACGACGAGTCAAATATCTAAATTAAGAAGTTTAATTAATAAAAACTAGATGATTGATTGCAACTTACCGGTAAGGAGTGTCTCCCAACTTTTGTGGATTGGCCATTTTAGGATCACGGGATCTGTCGCGCTCGTAGAGGAAATGTCCAACCTCGTTGACAGTCAACTGCTTTTTCGACGGTTGTGGCTGAACGGTTCCATTAAATCCAAGCAAACGGATAGTGCACACTTCGGTTCGATGCAATGAAGGCATCAACATTCGACTCAAAACGGCAGGCATTTTTTCTAAAAGTCGAAACAAGTCGATTATAAAAAGTGCCTTCAAATAAACAAAAACAAGTTTTATTGAAATTTGAAAGTTTGATTTGTTTGAGCTTTTATGAATTAAATCGTTTCCATCAATACAGTTCAAAACTTGAAGACAACAGGACCGCTCATTTCACGTGAAGGAAGCCTTTTCGGCTAACAAAAAACAACAAATATTTACGTATTTGTTTACTTTTACGAAAGAGCCTGCAACGCATTGTGAACTCCCCCTTTTGCCTGTAAATAAAAAACCACTTGCCATCTAAATTTAATGCCTTTATTCACATGTATTAAGCTGCCAACTTAATTCAACTGTTAAGGTTTGTTTTTAAACTATTTGAAACTACAAACTTATTTTCAAATCATCATTTCTCCGCTTGTTTTCATTTCCAAAACTCTTCAAATTAATCACGTTGGCATTGTTTGCTTTGCGCAATTGATGACCCAAATGTTAATTAAGTTTAAATGCTCTTTGATCCACACGCGTACCCGCTTTGCACCCATACTTTGCTCTTGAAACAAGCACTCTCCTCCCACTCTGCACCCAGTCGGCTGAACCCTTTGAAACATAGTGGAGAAAAAAGTAGGCCACGGAAAGCAGTGACATAATAAATAATAGCCGCCGAACGGCGTCGAAGCTTTTTTTCGTGCGAGCCCGTCTGAGAACGTGACTTTGCTGCAGATGGCGCGCAAAATGGCCGATGCAAATCCGAAACAAGCCATAAGATTTGACCACAAACGTGAATTTCCGAAACAGAACAGGGCGGATCTGTGGACACATAAAATGGAACATCGAAATGAGGTGTTGGCAAAAAGGTTAGCGATTTTGGTTTCAGAACTCAGTTGCACTGATTTCGAGGAGGGGCATTAGCGGCTACAGTAGAATTTCCATAGGCTTATGTTTGTTTCACCTGCTTTTTATTTGGGGTCCAAATTATTTTATTAGTTTACACTTAACTTATTAGTGCTCACTTCTTTCACACTTGCTTTACACATTTACACAATACATTTACAACTTTGGTCTTTCAGATGCCAGCAATTTTTTCCAAAACTTTTGCTCCTGCTTTGCGCCAATTTGGACGCAATGGTTTGTTTTCTATGCGAAAGAGCAGCACTGTAGCGGCTCCAATGCCCAAGCGAGTTGTTCGTGACACGTCAGAAGGTATGCTTTAAAACTTGTTGCACATGTCTAAAATGTTGTTCGTTCCAGGATTTCTGCAATGGGAAAGAGATGTTTCTAGAGATTCTAAGGCTGCCAAGCCACAGCGCCTCGGTGATACACCCTACTCATTTGCCACTCGTCGTTTAGGACATGCATTTGAAGTTTATCCACTTTTCGGAATCGTCTCGTTTTGGGTTGTTATCCTCGGCTATTCAATCTACGCGGCGTCAAACAAATTAGAAGTGTGGTTCGACAGAAGTGAGTCTTAAACATTCTAAACAGATTTATTTATGTGCTGATTTAAGGTCAATCGGAGGCTCCACACGATTGGGCCAGAGCAAGAGACACGTATTACAAATTGCACACCGTCTTGTTTGATCCCAAAAACCAGACACACCAGAGACTTCCAATTATGGAACAGTTGCAAGACGAGATGTTCAAGGCCGCACAGGCTCGAGGCACTCGTCCTTCATAGATTTGTTTAGTTCATTTCACTTGTTTATGTGTATAGAGTTGTTATTGCCATAATAAATGACTATTAACTATTGATTGAATGTTTAAGTAATTAAATAGTGGATTTGTACACTGATCTCAATCACTAAAAATTGACTGTTCAAGAAAACGCAGAGAGTTGTTTATTTGTTTTGTCTAACAAAGGCTTTTCAAAACTTGACATTTTTATCACTTCTTTCAAAACGAACACATTTCGTTGTCATTCTGCCTTTTCTGCTTTCGTTTGTTTGTTTCGAAATAAGTTGTTGCTTTTCGATTTTTGTAGATGCTCACTTAACAATATGCATTTTTAGAGTTTAAAGCCTAATGCCTGAACATCATCCGGCAACTCGATGCATGCGTGCAAATTCGCCGTACACCATACGCTTAAGCAAAAGCCAGCGTGATGTTCACAATAACAAGTTTGCATTGGCTAATGACGAAGGAAAGGTATGAATTTAAAGAATTGAATGTTATAAAACAGTATTTTGCTTAGATTCATCGTATCTTTTTGAAAGACGAAACAGAGGTTGAGTTTCTCAATTTGGTCTCTCCGAGTTGCATTTGGGTTCGTTTGACTAAAAACGTGGCTGAGAATCTGGACTTGAGAGCACCGTAAGTCTTAAACGTATTCTTCTTAAGTTAATAGTCATGTTTAGTTATCCGATGAAACAAGCTCTCCAATTCGAAAGGGACATTGCACTTAAAAACAGTATCAAAGAATATGATTACTACATGGCTCCGCGTATTTTGTCCGAAATTGCAGACGACGAAAGCGATAATTTTGCTTATTCACGAGCCCGCGTGTTGCAAATCAAAAACTTGGAGGAGGGCATTTATTGTTATGCTTTCTACATTGATTATGCCTATGGAAATTGGGTCAAAGCGGTAACTCTATTTAGTCAACTATTTACATGATTGCATTTTGTTAGGATTCATTGGGTATCATGCCGAAGAGAATGAAAACTATGCCGTGGCAAGCCATTCCTGTTTCTTTGATGGGCGTCTCACCAGCCAAAAGTTTTGACATTACAAAGGTAGTCTATTTCTATAAAGCGAATGTATTTAGATTGTTTTTAGGATAAATACAAATGGACCCGAGAACAATGCCAAATTTTACACAATATCATGAAAAAGTACAAGCGTTTTGATGCCAAACCGTTCACGTGCAAGTTATTGAATATTGCGGACTACAACCATTATGCACGAGTTGAACTTGAGGCTTTAATTGACAAGGATGCAGAATTTGAAGAGGAGATTGACGAAAATGATGTCATTCCACAAGTAAGCATCATCTTAGGTTTAAGCGCTAACTTTGTATATTTAGATTAACGACGATGAAATCTCAGATGAAAATGGACGAGCCAATAGTGTGCCAAAACAGAAGTCGAAAGTTTTGTTTAAACCGGTCAAAGTTTCTGTAAATTATGAATTCTATTCCGAATCACGAGTTCATGGGTGATTTAATTCACCGCTTTTATTAATTAAATATTAACTTCAGGGAGCCAATTGTAATCAGTGCACATTATGACGAGCTTACTACGCAGAAATTATTTGATGTCGAAAACGAAGAAGCTGATGCTGACAGTGAGGTACAGAGCTTGAGAATTTACAATAATTATAACAAACATTTCAGATTCCTGCTTTGGACCCGAGTTTGCTTATGTCAGAAAGGTATCGTGGATTTCCAGATGAAAAATCACTCACTAAAACAGATGAAGACATTGCAGGTTTGATTAACTAGTTTGAACAATTTATAATTTATTGTTTAGCTGAAAAGAGTGCTGAACTGAAGCGTCAAGTTGAAAGACAAGAGGCTGAAATTTATGCCAAAGGAAATATTGAAGAAGAGCAACAAATTAAAGATGAGATAGTCTTGGAACATGAAAAAGCTCTTCGAGAGTGGGACATAGCGTTCTACGAGTATCTAGATACGCTCCCTGAATATGCTAAGCCTCTTACTCCACAGGTCTCAAAGCTGAAGACTTCGCTGGAAGCGGGTGATCAATTTTATGTGATTTTGAACTCAACTAGCTTGGTGAGCTTTTTGGCTGCGTTACATATTGTAAATTCAATTCTTAGAACTCTCCTTACGACTTTTATGGACACTTACTTAAATCGTTTGAATCTGCTCGCGATTGTCAGAATGCAATGATCGAAGTTCCACTCAGAACTTGAAGAATGGCAGGCCAAGTTGAATGATTTTTACTTGAATAGTTCTAATTGCAAGAAATTCAATCTCAAGGAAATGTAAGATTTGTTTACTTTTAAAGGCGATCTATGCTTTGTTTTTAGCCAAGAGGAACTTTTGGCCGGTAGGGCGGTTTATGCAATTATATGTCAAGTTGATCACTTGGAGCAAACAAATTTTGTGCGAGGTCAGAATTGTGAGTTATGTTGACATGAACAAGTTGGGCGACAATATTACATTCTGCAACGTTCGTCTTCTTGATCACGGTGGCACACAAACAGTGAATATGGAAACTCTTCTTCGAATTCACTCAGCGTAAGTTTCTTGAATGTTACTTTGTTACACAGTTGTGCTTTTAGGCATGCTTCTGTTCCGCCTCTTTCTATTCAAATGTGTTTGGCCAATATTGTTCCAGAAAACCCGATTACGGAGTGGCAGGGCAAATTGTTGAATCTGAACGATCCTTGGGACTTAGATCAGCAAGATTATTTCCAACTTTTGGCAAAGTCTGATGGTCCAATGTGCTGCAAGTTGATTGAAATTTGGTCGTAAGTTTTTTGCTTATCTTTTGGAATTGCTATTAATTCTATTTAGTGAATCGGGAAATGACATTTTGAATGTAAGGCCAATTCATTTGGCTGATCAAACGTACTTTGTCAAAGATTTGTGTGTTGTCAGCAGAACGACGGAATTGTCGAATTGAAGAGCAAATGATTAAGGAGCGAGCTGCCAGAAAGGGCGAGTGCCCGCGGGAATGAGTTGCAATTTTCATATATTTGTATTTTGATTTATATCTTTGTACAATGCTCCAATAAATTATTGTTTGGATACTTATTGTTTTGGGCAAACGGTTGAATCCGATTTATACTTATTGTTAAAATTGTGTTTTTTAAAGACCTCAAAGAGTTATAGCTAAAACAATTTAGGATGACTGAACATTCGTACGAAGACTTCTTGGAGTTGCATGAATCGCAGCTATTGACGTCTGCTGTGCCCGAAAAATTTTGGAAGCCACTATATGAGAAATTGAAAAACTCTACACTTGATGCCGGTGAAAAGTTCCAAATTGTTGTTGAGCAAAACGAAGAGGAAGGAACTCAAAGCCACAGCGTTGTTGCATTGAATGACTTGTCTGCAAATGACCCGGACAACATCTTCTTGATTGATCATGCTTGGACTTTTCATTTGGACAATACTACACGCGTCGCTTTACAAAATGTTTCCGGTCTGAAAGAAAGATTGATGGAATCGTTCGGAATAAAAGTAATTGATTGCTTTTAAAACTTGATAATGCTTTGCAATTTAGGCCGAAGATTTGATGGACGCAGATGATTTAGCGGGATCTGATTATGTTGGAAGCGAATCTGGAAGTGTCAAAGAAAAGCCACACTTTTCCGGTTCAAAAGAAGGCGGTGACGGTAATGATTCGGATCATTCTTCGGCTCCATCAATTAATGAAATGGATGGTCGCATTATCAACCGACTGTTAGAAGTTTTGCCAAAGTTCATGGGTACTTACACCATGAAAGTACAAAAAAGCGTTATCGACAACAGTTCAATGCCGGTGTGGTATATCAATGATGAATTTGGACTGAATGTTGGTCACAGCACAGAACCCAACGTTCGGATGATTCCCCTTTTTCTACCAATTTGAGCATTTTGCCTACACTTTGTTATTTCCACTGAAAGACATCAAAGCTGGAGGTTTACCATTTTATTAAATGCTCATCAAATTATCGAATTTAGAAGAAGTTACTCGAAATTATGTTGCTCAATCACTTTACAACACTCGTCCAGAATGGTACCACGTTTTTCGTTTGCCGTGGGAAGAAGCTGACTTGACAAACGAGCCAATTAAGTTTTCACATAAAGATGATGCCTACTTCTTGGATGGCCGAATTCCTGACCAAATTGATGGCTTAAGCACCGGACCAGCAATCGACCAACTAGGCGTTCTTGATACCGTGCAGATTTATGCCACAGACAATCAACTGTTGAAAAACTTGCGTGAAGTTCAATTTGAAATCACCGATGATCCATTTAAAGCTGATGTTATATGGAGCAGAGAGCACTTCCATGATTTTGCCGCGTTGGCAAAACGTAATCCAAAAGCTCTGATCAACCAGTTCCCATTTGAATCAGCTTTGACCGTCAAAGACCTGTTTGCTGCGTGTGTGCATGCTTGTCCGGGATTTGAAAAATCTTTTGATGAAGAAAAACTGGAGTGGACTTTTCCGTCATTTTATCCGGCCACCTTTAATCTGAACGAAGAGCTGCCGTCGTTTGTCACTTATTATCAAAAGCGCAAACAAAAGGGACTTGAGAATTCGTTTATTGTAAAGCCCTGGAACTTGGGCCGCGGACTAGATATTTCTGTGACGGACAATTTGAATCAGATCATTCGACTTTGCGAGACCGGACCAAAAGTAACTTTATTCAACAATCTAATGACTAATCTTGCTTTAGCTGGCAAGCAAATACGTCCAAAATCCAGTCTTGTTTCGTCGACCAGATTCAGGCAATGTTGTGAAGTTTGATTTGCGCTACATTGTTTTTGTTCGGTCAATTGAACCGTTGAGCATCTCCGTTTACAACAAGTTTTGGCCACGATGTGCTATTGACAACTACGACCTACAAACACTAGACAACATATTCGCTCACTTGAGCGTGTTTAACTATACAGAAAAGGAGAAAGTTTTAAATATCCGCTGCGAAGAGTTTGTATCTCAATTGCAAGTGTTGCATCCTCAGATTAAATGGGAAGAAGTTCAAAAGAAAATTGACGATGCCATTGTGGAAGTTCTGAAAGTTGTGAAACGGTAATCATGTTAAATTAAACATGTGTCAATTCATTCAATTCAGAAAGCCACCCTGTGGAATTGCACCGAATTCACAGTCGCGAGCTATGTACGGATTTGATATTATGCTGAATTGGAGCGGTAAGTTTTTCAAAATCGTTACCCTTTGATCACACTTTAAATTCCAGATGAAAACCAAAAACACGTTGAAGTCAAGTTTTTGGAGGCCAATTTCATGCCCGACTGTCAGAGAGCTTGTGAATTCTATAAAGATTTCGCCGACACTGCCTTCCAGACTCTGTTCTTGGGTGGCGGGTCAAAAAATGTTCGCCAGCTCTGTTAATCTTTGATTGCTTACGTCAAAAGTTCGTTCGCTTATTGTCGAGTACACTGGTTTTATTTGAGCCGCATATTCCATTGTAATAGTTGTTAGAAATAGTTGTGCTGGTCAGAGTTGTAAGGCAAACTGTTAAGAATAAATTTATTATTTATGATGAGCAAAGTGACTTTACGTGAACCGAATTTGATGGTTTCTGATGAAGTCGCCTCGGACAAGTAACCTTGAGTTTCGGTAAAGTACAGCCAATTGGAATGAAAATGCAGAAGATTGCTTACAAGTTCCTGCAACCGGACCTGATCACACAAAAGGACGAACGTTTAGCGAATTTAAGTACGTAACAAATTAGGTTCATTGCGGGTGTTGTTTTTCGCGCGCATCCAGGCGCCGTTGACGCCATTGTCGAACAAACCAACAAGTGAGCATCCTGACATGCATAAACAAAAGTGAAATTTGTTTTCTTGTGGGTTTCCTGTGGTTTATAGGTGCGGAATGCGAGGGCGAACTCAACCAGTTCGTGGGTTTTATGAGTTTGGCAACGTGAGTTGTCGTTTCGAACGTGCTGTTACTTGTGTCTACAAGTCGTAAAAGTAGCGCTTTAATTTTGTTTTTCAAAACTTAGATCTTCAAGTTTTCGCAATTAATTCTGTTCTGGTCACAAACTTGATAAACTCTCAATTATTCCGCCACAATATGTGAAGAGATCAAGTTGGAACAAGTGAAACACGACGCGGTTTGGCAAGGACGCCTAATGTGCGCAAAACACCGAGACAAATTTCGGCTGATAATTTCACGGTTTCCAATGTTCTTGTGTGACGGCGCCTCCTTCTTCAACACCTCTAATCAAATAAAACCGCAATATCACGAACAAAACAGGTATCTTCCCTTGCGTCTTTACCTGGCGCTTGAAAAAACAACACGGGAACGGGTCGCGCGTTTTATCGACTGTTCCAAACATTTTAAACTCGTGGCGGTTTGGTGAGCAGCCTAAATTGGTTATTAGTTAGTTAATTGGCGTTTGGTCGAGTTTGTAATTGTGTAATTCCGCTCAAATATCTCGTGCGCGCATTACTTTTACTAAACTTCAATTAACAGAGTGCTCGACTTACAAAATGGTTCAAGTAAGTTAACAACCTTTTAAACTCACTCAAAACATGTGTTTAGATCTGGCTGATGGAAACTTACATTTATGGCGATCCAAGACTTCCTCATCATAGATTCCCGCCAAAGAAATTGAATGGTGATGAACTCAGTAAGTTTTCCTCAAAGTTGCGTTAAAAGCCAGTAATCTTGGCACTTTCAGCAAAAAAAACCGGCACCCTCTATTACAAATTAGACTTGGATGATCCGATTTCGTTATCAAAGCGAATTGCCCTCATGAAAATGGAGCGAAAATTCAAACGAGAAGACACTCTCACACTTGACGCTCAAAGCACAATTGATTTCGAAGAGAAAATTGCCGAATTGTTTGAAGAAACAGAAGCCGATGAAGATCAAGTAAATTGCAAACGTTCGGCACCTTTATTAACTTTCCTGTTTAGGCACGCATGGTTTTGGAAGGCAGCGCTTATTACGACGTTGAAGGAAAAGACGGCGAGTGGAGTGAGTTTTAAATATTACTTTAGAATGCACATCTGAACACATTTAAACAATATTAAATTTAGTTCGCATTTTGGTCGAATATGGCGATTTGATTATAATTCCGTCAGGACGTTCTTACCGAATGACTACAACTCCCAAAGTAAGTCTGCACTCCATTTACTTCGTCTCAAACTACGTAAACGGTTTTACAACTTCTTCGTTTCAGAACTTTGTCAAAATCCGTCGTTTCTTCAAAGACACCGAATAAATGAGAACAACTGAATTTATCATCTGCATGTCACTAATTAATAGCAGCACATTTGCTTTGTTTCCCGATGAATCTCCCATTTGTACTCGGTCCTCAACCGTCTCTACTGCTAATCGAGTTTTTCATTACTGTCAAATTTCTATATCCATAACTAGTCATTGAATAAATTTGTTTACGGGATTTGTTTTTGGGAGTGTGCAAACTTTATAAAGTGGGTCGAATTTGTATAGGAATTCACAAGTTTGCACGGACTTTGCATTCATTTTTGCCGCCAGATCTCAATTTATCGAACCCTCACAAAAACTTCGCAAAAGCTTTGCAAACCTTTAAAAACCGTTGATCGTTGATTCGAGGATCATTTGTCAACAAAACTGTGCAGCAGACTCATCAAAACAACTCCACGTTGTTTGTGCATCCCGATTGACTCAGCGAAAACAAATTATCCACGCGACAGTTGATTTAAATGGAAATCCACTAAAAACACCACTATTTATAGTCTGCGCTGAGTTCATTTGATTGCCAGTTAAGTTTTGCATTCTAACCTCGTTTTAACCTCATGTTTAACCGTACTGTACTTGTTTGTTTTTGTGTGTTCGGCTTGACCACGGCTTGTAATATCATTGTTCGAATTACAAATCAAAGCAGCGAGCCTTATTTTGTGGAAATAAAGACGCCAAGTGGCCAGAAGTCTCCACTGTAAGTTGTTTTGCAGAGTAAGTGTTACTTTTTTGTTTTTAGATTGGCTTTAAATTCAATGGGCACACAAGCCACTTACAACTTCAACGAACAGATTTGTAGTTCTCCAACATCCATAAAAGTTTATCAAAAGAATGGCAACAATGTCGGAGCACTTATATCCAGCTCGTCAGCCGTTCTAGACGGCATGGGATCGATTGATTATTTGGTACGGAGTTGTAAAGTTTTGCTTTTATCGCTATTTTTAGATTTTTCCTGGCGGTTCAATCAATGTCGGCGCAAGGATCGGCGTTACATGCGCACTAGGCGGATGTAAACAAGGCTGAATTGTTTTGATTTCTAATTTGTACATTACATAAACAGTATTATCAAGTTCTTAAATAAATAATTTTAGTTTGTTTGGTCAACTCTAAAGCTCTCAAATTGCTGCAATTCAATGGCAAGTTGCTCAGTAAAATGGACTTTATTCACATTACTGTTTCATAAGATGCGACTTTTCAGTGCTGTTAAAAAATAGCGGTGGCGCGGAGCTTGATTCAAACGTGATGCTTATATAGCGTTGAGTGTTCATTTTCGTTCTACGCATATCGAATTTCATCCGAATTTCACACAAAATATATCAACCGTAGTGCGCAAGTCGGCACTTGTGATTAGAGATTTGTTTGAACGACTTGTTTGAAAACTTTATAAATTTAGAAAGCAGAATAAAATTGACATTATTTAGTCACAACAATCAAAAAGTATGTAAGTTATGATGAGACTCTTCTTTTGTTTTGAATTAGTTCAAGGGAATCGATGTTATTCATGCTGTTATTTCAAAACACTTGCGAAATCAAAATGTGGCTCCAAATTTAACACTCCATATTTATGCAATTTCAACAAAACAAATAATAGACAATCCCCAAAAGTCTCCTTTGTGGATTTCACAAGCCGTACATCGAGCTGTTTACCTTTTCGGTGCCACACAAAACGGCACTCTCGACTGCAAACAAACCGAATCGATTTCACGAAAAGAATAAAACCTAGAAAAGTACACTTTCACATCTAGCATTTGTTGGCACACAAAACCGGAATGCGGTGGTAACACGAGACCAAGTGAACAAGCGTTTTTGGTGTTTTTGATTGTCCCTTTGGTGTTTAACAGCGCAGTTATGCGGCCACATCTATTTGAATCTTTCAACTGTAAACTTACCTCATTAATCCTACTGATTGCAATGAAGTTTGGACACGTGAATGCCATTGAATGCTTCGACTGTACAAATTATCCTTCGAAAATAACGTGTACGGCCGCCGCAGGTAAAATAGCTTTTAGAGCCAATCTAGTTATAAACTTTAGAGTGTGAAGGAGTTGGCTGCTACTTTAGTGAGTTTTGAAGTTACTCTTACAAACAAATGCATTCTTGTTTAGTTCTTAGTAGCAATTCCACATTCTGGACTGCCAGTTGTTCAAATTCAATTTCAATAACTGACCGACAAACATCTTGTTACAAAATACCGGACGGCGATGAGTACTGTGTTTGCTTCAAAGACTTCTGCAATACGCCTGGTATGTTTAGAATGCAGTTTAGTGTCTAATTGTTTGTTTTAGCCGAAATTGAAAAAGCAGTTGACTTGCGACATACTCCATTCACTTCTGAGCCTACAGTTCCGTGGGCTGAAGCAACGACATCGAATCCGCATTCAACTACTCCAACTCGCCCAACCATACTGGTAAATACAATACCGACTACGCTTCTTTTAGGCAAACCGCCCGAGTCGGACGACGATTCGCCTGATCATCAAATCACGGCGGTCAGTTTGATCTCAAATGCAAAAATGCTTGCATGGCGTTTAACTTCTAAAATTTGTTAAAAATAAGCTTCTAAAGACAATCTTTAATCGAACCTCAAAGTATGTTTGCGTTTTAGCCCGGAGATCAATCGGCCACAACCATAAATCCGCCAATAACTTCAGTTGAACCGCGAGTACACTTTGCAAATAACTCTGTTTTGATCAACGACACGGCTGAGGCGGCTGGAAAGGCACTTGCCGATGAAGTCAACAATTCAAACAACACTCAGACTTCACTTGACGATGAAATAGGAGTTACAGAACCAAACTCTTGTCCACAAGTCCTATTGAATATCTACGCGTTCATTCTATTTGTTCATGTAATTATGCCGTCCCTTGTAAATGTGCACACCTATTTTTTCCACTTTATTTGTTCAATAAATCAAGCTTCTACATTGACACAACTTATTTTCGCAACTATTCACATTTTTACAAAAATAAAAACAAACATGACTCGAGTCAACTTTTTTCTTCGAAGATTTAAGTGCAACTCATCCATACAAAACATTTTTTAAAATGGTGTTGTCGATGGAGAACTCCAGTCAATTTGAGGATCCACGTACCTTAACCAAAGATGAACTGGAATTGCTCAAAAACCAAACAGAAATGACGCCCTTCAAGAAGAATAAACTGGAAGCAGATGCTAAGAAAAATTGGGATCAGTTCTACAAGCGCAACTCGACGAACTTCTTCAAAGATCGACACTGGTCAAAGAATGAAATGGGAGATATTTTTGACGACATCGACTTAAAGGTTTGTGATACGCTTTAAGGTTGCTTTTAATTTAAAAATTTCAGCAGAATCTTGTTTTTCTCGAAGCTGGATGTGGAGTTGGAAACATGCTTTTTCCGCTTATTGAGTATTTTCCTAGTTGGCAGTTTATTGGATTTGATTTTTCTTCAAAGGCAATTGAACATCTACAAGCAAGATCTAAAGAGGAGAACATTGAAGGAGGTAATATATTCTAACGTTTGTTGTGCTTATTGTCTTTGTTTAGTGTGCGCTAAAGTTTTGGATATCACGACTGGAAAGCGATCGGATTTGGACTTTCCACCTGCTGATCTAGCAACCTTTATATTTGTGCTTTCTGCTTTACATCCGGACAAATTTGATCAGGCAATCCAGAACTTGGCGACGTTCATCAAACCAGGTGGTTCAGTTTTTATTCGAGACTATGGAGCAACAGATCACGCAATGATCAGGTTCGGAAAAGGGAACAAAATTTCAGACCGATTCTATTCCAGACAAGATGGCACCAGGTAAACTTGTTTATACACTTCTAATTCATTTGGCTGCTTTAGAGTATTTTACTTCTACAAAGAAGAACTGCAAAGCTTGTTTGAACGAAATGGCTTCACAACGCATGAATGTGAGTATTTGTTCAAAAAGACGATAAATTATGAAAAGAAGCTGAATGTTGACAGAGTTTTTGTTCAAGGAAGATTTGTGCGGGTATAAATTGTTGAGTTTGTTGTTGTTGTAAATAAATAATTATTCAAATCATGTGTACGAATTTTCATGGTCTGTTGCCGTTACTCATACTTTTTGTTGTTTTGTTCAGCTTTTAATTTCTTTTTAAGTCTAGGCAATGAATCACCACAACAACCATGTGGATTTGGTTATGGAACAAGATGGCCCATCAACTTCTTGGCTTTTTTCACTAGAGCATCTCGATGACACTCCATCAAGACGCGTGGACATTTCAGAAAAGGATGAGAACAAGAAACGGCGTGAATCCGTCAAGATGATACGAGACATTGGCACTGGAATGAAAATGTAATTGAGTTTATTGGTGTGTGAATTAATTTCTTACTTTTAGGAGCATGCAAGGCGCAATCGCCACAGCAAATGTTTATTTTCACAGATTTTACATGTTCCACTCAATGATTGAATACCCGCCGAAGGCGAGCATTTACTTTTAATACACTTATTTCTAATCTATTTGTTTTAGATTGCCGTTTTGGGTTGCTTATTTTTGGCTGGGAAAGTTGAAGAGACACCAAAGAAATGCAAAGACATTATAACGAATGCTCAAGCTATGTATCCCGAGGTTTATGTCAGAGGAAACAACAGTAAGTTGTCTAGCTTGAATACACTTAAGATTTTTTGAATTTGCAGAACGATGTGATGGACTTTGAGAAGATTCTGTTGCACACGCTGCGCTTTGATTTACAAGTTGAACACCCATATCAATATTTGCTCGAGTACATAAAGATATTTCAAATGGATGACAATGTAAGAAACAAAGTGATGAATTTTGCATGGGCATTCGTGAACGACAGCTACTTCACTACGCTTTGTTTAATGTGGGAACCAGAGGTAACTTTTTTGACAAAAAGTCAATTATAATTTAATATTCATTTAGGTTATTGCAATTTCTCTTTTGAGGTTGGCAATCAACATGGCGCATGAGCACAAAGGCGATGTCAAGTACGCAGACCAAAATATGCATCCGGATTGGTGGACTCACTTCGTTGAAGATCTACATTTGAACACAATCGAAATCATTGAGCAAATCATCAAGAACTCTTACAAAGAATCAGCAACACCGTAATCACTGCTCTACTTTTGTGATATTCTCGTTAGTTGTTTTATCATAATAAATTATTATTGTTCATTTGGTAGTAAGATTTATTTGTCCAAAAGAATAACAAAATCAAGAAAATTTGGAAATAGTGATCTTTACTGTCTCTCCCTTGAAAATGTTTGCTTTGAAGTTCAAGTGCATACACAAAAAATTATTTCTGAATATTTAAACGCACTATCTCTGATTTTTGACAAGATTCTACAAAACTAGTACGTTCGTTTGATACATAAATTGCCTTAAACACTCATTGATGTATTTATTAAATTTGAAGATTCATATCACAGACAGCTAATAAATTATCCAATAAAACTCAATTGATTGATTTAATTCGGTCAGACGGCAGATCCACTCTTAACATCAAAGTTTTCTTCAAGTCACTGATTGAAATCAAAGTCGACGAAGTCGTGTTCTGAAGTCCAGCGAAGTAATCAACGGCCTCATCCACACTTTCAACATTCATAATCGTTACAAGTTGACCAAGGCGAGCACATTTTTCTCTTATCGACCAGTCGGCAATTGTAGTTAAATAGGTTGCAAAGTCGCGAAATTCTTTGTCTAGCTGAAGAGCACCCAATCGATTGAAGTAGCATTGAAACATAACATTTTCCAGCTGCTTGGATGCTTCTGCAGCAACAACTCCGAGAAATTCCTAAAGTAAAAAGATGATCGAACCTTATGAGTAATTAAGTTACCTTGTAATTCTCAGGCATGAGTAAATGATTAAAATTTCCAATCAACTTGTCAAGCTTTTCAATAAACGCATTAATAAATGGATCGTGCGCCTCATATTCTTGGAACAATTCATCACTAAGCTCATGATTGAACGTTATATAATCCTCAGCACTAAAATTGAACAATTAGAACTTGAAACACGCAGAACTTGATTACCTGTCTTTCAACTTTGACTTGAATGCAGCATCAACAAGCTTTCCAAGCCCAATTCTTGCAGTATGTGTAAATTTCTTCGACAGATCGTCAAGTTGACCAACTGAATTGTCCAATTTTCCCATTTCACGTGTTGATAAATGAGACAAATGACGAGCAAATTCCTCCTTCAGTCCCAATTTCAACTTTGTCACATTGTCAACCGAAGCTTCTCATATTGTTGAGAGCAATGATAAAAGCAGCACGTTGAGTGTCCGGTCCAGCTTCGGCAACAGTTTTTCCATGATGCAGAACTTTGTACGCTGCTTGAGGCTGTTTGAAAAGCTTCCTAAACAATGTGTAATTTATAAAATCTGATCTAAATATTACCGCTGCAAAGCCCACACTTGGGTATCCAGTCTAAATGTTAAGCAATCAAAGACAGTAAACACAATCAAAAATACCTTGATAACGTTGTTTACATGAACAAAGAAATCAGTTTCTAACAAAGTGCACCCATTATTCAACATTGCACAAACGCAGTCCACTGAAGACGAAGTAATAGATCGACGAATACTTTTACGCACAATGAAAAAGACATCATCCAGTAATGAGCTTGTTAATGCACCTTCTTCAACGTCTTCCATTTCAATAGCTTTTCGAACAGATTCCGTCATGTAATATTGTTCCATCAAGACATATTTGCCCAAAATTTCCTTTAAATGCGCAAGTTAGGACAGACCACTTAAGATTAATATTACCTGCATTTTTGTGCTCAATAAGGATCGGTTCAAAAGTGAATCAAGCTTTTTGTTGCGTTCTTGGCGTTGAGTTTTCACCTTTTCAGCAGCTGCTTTTCTTTGTTCTTCAGTCATTTCATCGAAAGCAAATGCATCCTCATCGTCTTGGCCTCCAGCCTGAGATAGTTTTGGACTCAATGTACGATATTCATCATGGCTTTCACTTAAAGCCCTGGCCGGTGCTTCACCAAGTCGTCGTTTCAAAAACCGCCAATAAAGCTCGCATCGTGTATGCATAATGGTTATTTCCGAAAGCGTTATATCCAAATCACGTGCATCAATCTTCTCTAAAAAATAACGACTAAGACAAATGATTAAACGCAATAAATTACCTGTCGATTTACCAGCACCGCATTATTCTATCTACTTGCTTGGCTTTCACATCTAATTGACGTCTTTGTACAAAAGTGCTCAAAATGCGATTTGCTTGTGAATCCGCCTCAACCTAAATA
Organism: Aphelenchoides bicaudatus; assembly: GCA_024699845.1. NCBI lineage: Eukaryota > Metazoa > Nematoda > Chromadorea > Rhabditida > Aphelenchoididae > Aphelenchoides > Aphelenchoides bicaudatus. Next base: position 10,292,205 of record JAMPIN010000002.1, on the reverse strand, counting down.
GTTTATTTATTAACTACTACATCATTCATTTTTACCTGGATAATTTCCAATAGATCTAAAAGTTTGTCAGGACCATAGAAATTGTCAATAAGCGATTGGTGAGTTTCAATTAAACGTGCAACACCTAAACGCAAGTTGGTTAAACAATTAAGAACTGAAAACCGACTTTCAAGCAGCAAAGTTAATGTGTCTGAATACAAAACATTTCGACGTTTGTCATCGGTTCCTCCAGCCATCATCACCTAGAATAATATAACTAATAAAGTCATGTACATTCTAGCTACCTTATAATACTCTTCGCCAAATTGCTCCACTTTGGAGACCAAAAAGCTGCCAAAACGCCGAAGACCTGATGCATGCTCGTTGATCATTGGGAAGAACTTGAAATAACGCTGCATTGTCGCCTCATCATTTGCTTCTCGTGCCTCGTCGAACTTCTTTTCAATGATTGTTTTCAAGTCGGTTGTGGCTTTTCGCAAAATTTCATAACTTTGTTTCATTGATTGTCCAGTGTCTAAAAGAGCCATTTTTGAAAAATGAAATTGTAACGCAAAAATGTTTTTTGAATTGATGAAGTTTTTCGTTTAGAATAAATTTGCACCTTTCAATCCAACTTGATCGCCAACTTTAAAAACAGCCGAGTCTAAAGTAAGAAAACGGTGAATATGTTGAGTTGCTTCGTCGTAATTTGAAGTTTTCATTGCAGTTTGTACTCCTTCTGCGCATATACGCAAATCTAGCAAGTCATTAACTAGTTGAAGGCATTCGACAACCCGGCCTTTTGATTGATCCAAAGCAGAAACACGACCGGAGATATTTTCGGCCAAACCGGAGACCAATTTTAAACTTCCATTTAACTGTTTCACATCTGATTGCACGTTTTCAACGCGACTACATAGTTTAGCAACAGATTGTTCAAAGTTTCGAAGAAATTCGTCAATGCCTTAAAGAATATAGTTTTGACTTTTATTTTCAAGTAAGGTACCTTTGTTTCCAACAACCGCTTCCAGCTCGCGTTTTATTTCATCTAACAAGTGTTCTTCTTTTTCGCGCTCCAATTGCAACTCGGTTCGAAATTCACTGAGTAAATCGCCAAAATCAAATTGCAGATCTTCGGATCGACTACCAATCTTCTTGGCAATTGCAGACTTTCCATTCCAATGTAGTGTTTCTGGGCGACTAAACACCGAAATTATTAACAGACTGGCTTAAAATGAACGAACCGTTAAGTAGTCTTCATCCATTTTTTGTTAGCCAGCCAACACGAACATTTAGAATAAAGGACTTAAAACCTCGAATTTCCAAAAAACGTGTAAATTCAGTTCAGTGACGTGCTAAATCAAAAAGCCAGCAAGCGCAGAAATCCAAGCGTACATTATTGAAATGTTTTGTCATTGCTTGTCAAAAGCGTAACTCCAATTTAACTCACTAGTTTATCAATCCGTACATGATAACAACTGTCATTGAGTTGATATTTTATTAATCGAAAGCCCGAATATACAAACAAGTGTTACTGGTATTAAATGAGATATGTGAGCAATTACAAAACTGATTCGTTTACAATTCCCGTGTTTAGTCAGGCAGATGCTGGCTCATTATTCAAGTGACTTTGAAAGTGACGTCTTTCCAGAGTTACAACGTTTTCCGGAGCAATGTAGATTTTGAATCGAATACGGCGAAGTATCTCGTGAAGGTAGACAAAAATCTAAAAGACTACTCGTCAAATAAGTGAGCACTTTCTACCACTTACAGTAACACCAACTGTGATTCCAACCAAAGCTCCGAAGACGACGTCTGAGTTGTGATGTTTGTTGTCAGAGATTCGTGAAAGTCCAACAAAACTCGCAGCTGCAAACAACAACACATTCCACATGTACAAAAACGGAAGACAATGAAGAAGTCGACGACGCAACCTCATTTGAGTGTAGACCTAAATTAAAAGTGAGTTTAGTAATTTTGAAGGTTGAAACTTACAGTCAAGAAAGTGGCGTAATAGAAAGCCGTAGCCGCATGTCCCGAATAGAAAGACAGATGAACGTCGCGAATTAAGCGATCGTTGGGTCCCGTACAAAAATAAGAGTCCACATATGTTCCTGGTTTGCAGTCAACATTGGGACGGCACACGTCAAAGAAATGAGGTCTTAACCTTCCGCAAGAATACTTCACTAACTAAAATTACTCGAATGAGTTTTTCAAATAGGTCTTTAAAACACTTACATTGTACAACATAAAGTTCATGCAAAGTCCAAGTTGAGAAGCAAAGAAAACATAAGATCCGGCAATTAATCGTTCGTTGAGAGGAAGTTCATCGGCAGGACAAACTTTTGCTCCACCCAAACCGTAGAATGGCTGGCATTCGATAATAAAAATCTAAACATCGAATCAACTAAACACATATGGATTCAAACAAACAAACTTACAGTTATAATGAGAAGAAAGTAACCAGTCAAGTGAACAAGAGAAATGTCAATAGTGTTATCGCGATATTTGTACTTGAGGGCGCTGTCGTCGCAGATGTAACCTTGATGTGCTGGACTCAATTTAGGCAACAAAACGTAGGCTGAGATCAATGCTGGAAACAGTTGTACTTATCGAATCAATTTAATCATATTAATTGCAGTTATAGAATCTACTAAATTGATTGCTTACCTATTGCCGCAATAAACACCAGTTGGACAAAGAGAATTATCGGAGTTTTGTATCCGGAATGGATCTGCGGCGGGTTGACATTCTCTGTCATTCACGCTGAAAGTTATTAAAATAGTTTAAATTCAATTTGATCAAACAGCACGGAATTAGAACACAATTCTACACACTAGCCTTCTCTAATGGAATAAGCATTCTGGCAAACGCAGTTTAAATGTGCTCAACAGATCCGCAAACGATCGGCCACGCCTTTAAACACATTGCAGAGATATTTAAAAGTGGTACGTTATGTACAAAACGCAAAAATCCCAATGATTCATTTTCTGCAATTGCCACGAATGTGTCCACTTTCCCAGCAAACAATTGTAATAAACCATCCGTGACTGATACAAAATTTAACGGAAGTCTAATATCAGGAAGCGGTGTTAAGAAGCACTCAAAAGCAAATTCTTAATTATTCACTTCTGCAGCTGCCACGAATCACTTGCAGATTTCGATTTCCCAGCAAACAATGTAATAAACGATCCGTGACTGATGCACAGAGAAGTCGTTAGGTTGTCTCTAATTTAAAGCCTTAAATAGCTGCAATAGATGCCGGCGATTCATTCTTTGTTTGTCTTTGCTCGTTCACAAGATCATCAATTGCGTAAAATCCCGAAGTGATAAGCAGAACGTTAAACAATGGAGAAAACTTCTTTAAGCGACCAGATAATTTTGGAGGTTTTTTGACGACAAACTTTGATGTGTCATCTAATGTTTTAACTGCTGGCTTAGTCATAGTTGAAAAGATAAAGCACAAATTTACACGATCAAGTTCACTGATTAGCACGTAACTTGGGAAACTATGCAACAGTTTAAATTGCTTTTCGGGCAACACTTAATTTAAAGAATGATTTAAATGCAGAGAAAAGCACTCAACATCTAAACAACTCTCAACTCCCAAAACACGTGGAAAATCCTTGTTGTTTATACTCAAAATAACGTTTGGACCACTATTTTCCCCATTCTTTTCTCCCGCCAACTAAAAAGTGTCTATCTTTGCCGTGAAATGAATTGTTGCGGGTTGTTTCATTTCGGTGAGGAAACCGAATAGAAAACTACAAAGTCTTTAAAACCACCGCCATTTTACAAATTCTTACACCAAAGGCTGCGATTTGATAAGGCGCCGGGAAGGTCAGCGCGCCGCAAAACAAACATTTAAATTTTACTCATAAAAGCAATTTGAGGAGGAAACCTTTTGAATATCGCAAGAGGGAAGCGGAAATGAGGCAAGCAATTAAAAACACGTAATAACACGTAATTGCTGCTTAGGAGCCGCGTAAAATGAGTTCGAACAAAAAATCTGTCATTTTGGAGTTCATTTAGGCGCTCACTTGTTACCGCCACTTTTGCATGGGGTTGCTCGCTCTTTGCGTGTGCATGAATCATCGATTGCTTTCTCCCCAAAGGCTGTCTATTCTTTTTTGACCTCTCTGGCGATCAGGCGCAAAGAAAATAGTGCATCGATCGCGGAGACACACACTCGGTGCATTCAAAAGCGCTGATAGTTTTTAATCGGATCATTGTTGGAAGTTATTGCATTCCATAATGCTTTGGATTATCGGATAATTTGAATTTAATTATGCCTTAAGTTTAAAAGTTCACTTTTGATGGTGTGAAGATTCGAGAAAAGCGTGTTTAAAATAAGTCATCTCCGTTTATTGCTCATTATTCGGTTCTGTTTGTCACAACGTTTTATGTATAGGTTTGTGCAACGCAAACTATTCGCAACGATAACACCTAAAATAAACAACGGCTTTTAAATTTGTAGTGATTAAAAGATTAAAAAGCTGTGTGTTTTGCAAGCACAACACAGTCTCCACACAAATGCAACTCCTTCTTTTAGAAAGGTAAAATTGGACACCACCATGTGCGGGCTGTCATTGAATGACACTAATTGGGCTCGGAGAAAAGCTGACCTCAAACGTTCAAACACAAAATTAACCGTTTATTTCAAGTAAACCCTTCAACATAAATTATGCCTAACAAACAAGGCATTCAATAAATAACTAATTAAATGCAACAATTACGACTATCCTACAGACCCTACAAACCGATTATAAAAGATTGATGGACCAGCCAGGATGGGTGAAACAAACAGAGCCTTCAAACAGGTTACCGCTGTAATTTGCGGCAAACCATGAGTCATTTTGGGCGTACTTTTAAATTAACAGCCTTTCAGAAGTTTTGCTTGTTCCACTACAAAAGTCAAAGCGACTTTTAAATAACTAATTAACAAAAAAGATTCGACGACTTGAATGAATTCGAGACAACTTATTAATTACAGTCTTTCTTGAATTAAAATTGTTCGGCAACACCGTGTCGACGAAGCTTGTGGACGTGTCTTTGACGCTCCAATGTACATCCCAAGTAAGGCAGTGTTTCAGCGGATTCCTCGTTGTTTATACTGGTGCACATTCGATACGAGCGTTGCATACGAACAATCATTTTGCGCAGAACATGTACAGCTTGTTCATCAGGCAAAAGAATGCGTGACAAAGCACACCAACAAGCAACTTCTCTTATTGCATGCATGTTGATTGTGACAGAAGAATTGTCTTGAGGAGTTACCTAAAACGTAGATGTGATTCACAGTTAAATAATTTGTAATTACCTCCAACGCAACTTGGTCGTTCTTTCTAAACAATTGACTCAACTTGCAAGGAGTGCCACTTTCGTTAAACACAACACAAATTGTTGAATTTTCAATCATCTTCTTCTTTTCTTGACATTCGGCTTCTGTTGTGCAAGGAATGAGTGTTGTGATATGAAACCGAATTTTTTGCAGCAAATCAACATGTTCGTAGCAAAAATCAGTTTTATCCGTTTTGCAAGGCTTTCCAAGTCGACGTACAAACGAAATAAAGCGCTGTGATCCATATTCAGTCATCAAAACGTCGTTCATGTTTGTGTGGTTATCTTCTCGCAAGTAAATTACAGACACGTCATGCATTTCTTCACTTGGCATGTTGTCTAAGAAACTCAACGATCTTGCAATCAAGTCGTTGTCACGAGGGAGCAAGCGCACAGCGAAATGATTGCCACGCAAGTGAAGAAGCAACGATGTTGGATCACTATTGTTGGCACATCCCAGTGCGTTGTCAAAATCAAAATCTAACGGAATTTCGGAGAATGAGCGCATAACGTAGGATTCAGCACCAAAGACATGACGAATTACAAGTTGGATCCATTCAGGCGATTTTTCTAAATCACACAGTTTAATCAACATTATAAAGAAGTCAATCAAAAGTTTCAAACACAAAAAAGTGTTTTGTGTTAACGTTTTTTGTCCACACGGTAAATAATATTTGTTGCATAAACTTTCCTTACCTTCAACACAGTCCAAAAACACATCATCTGAACTCGGAGTAATGTGTCCAGAAGCCTCTTCCGGCGGCTGACTCAACTCTTTGGTGTTTCGAGAAATCTTCTGCGGACTCACCGACGAAGAAGTTGATGCTTTTGTTGATTGATGGCGTCTACGAAGCAAATCATCAGATTCTTTTGATGTTGATGTAATTGAAGTGTTTCTTTGTTTTGTAGATGGCATGTTGATTGTAGTGTTTGTTCTTTTCTTGTCGCGAGACATTGATCTCCGATTTATTTGAATTGCTTGGGCGGCTCGATTAGCTTTTGCTCCAACTTCGCTGTTTAAACGGTCAACTGAAATTGTTGCAATTCGACGAGAATGCAGTCCAAAAATAGCAGGTTCAGGAGGACGAACAAATACACGCAGAGTCAGGATTGTTCCATCGACAACCCAGTGTTCAACAACCTTCTCCACCAAGTTTGGGTTGATTTCACTTGGCGATTGTTGATTGTTTAATGCGGATGCGGTAGCAATGCTTTCGTTTGTCTTTGTGCCGGAAGAAGCGAATGAAGTAGCTTAGATTTTCAAGTAACTCTATAGTAAGTTGATTGTTCTGTTTTGGCGAGTCTTGTTGTTGGATGTTGTATTCTTGAGTCAGAATCTGTTGTGCAAGTTCGTTCACTCCTTTAAAGTCGCCAACCGGATCAGTTTCCAACGATATTGTGTCTCCAGTACTGAACAACGGAGTTGGGTCTTCAAACGGCAGTTCATAAATGGGCTGTCTTCCATCACCACTTGCATTTCGCTCAGACAACCCTTGAAGATAGAAGTGGCCAAGTTCAGTTGCCGCATTCATTTCGCTTTCCAGTGAGATTTGGTCGTGGAAGTTTCCGGTTGGCTTTTTAATGTTGCTGCGCTTCTTTGACGGAGTTATAATTAGAGCGGTAGGATTAGGGTGAGCGTCTCCTTCTGGCATTTCATTGGTCATCAATGTAGCAGACATTTTGACAGTTGATTTCTCGCTTGTTTCTGCTTCTGGGCTTTCAGACAAACGTGACGGCTTTTGTAGAGGATATAAGTTGTTGACTCGAGCAAATGACCCAAACATCTGTGCAGCAATAGGGCCACGCATAGACATCGGAACACACAAAAACCACTTCATAGCTGTTTGGTAAACTGACGTAACAATGAATGGATGAAATTGTCGAGCATTCGAGTATGGAGCCAGCAAGTTAATTATTATCTTCCACTGCTTCTCTGTAAAGAACGCATAAAATTGAACAATGTCGGCAGCGTCGTGCAAAAGTTCAATTGTCGGAATGGCTAATTGAGCCATCGGTTTTAAGGCAGCCAGATTCTCCAACAAACTTCTGTTGAATAACGCCATTTCGGGCAACACTTGGATTGCCGAATCTGCAGCCATCAGCGCTTGAGGACATCCACTTTTGACCAAATGAACGATTATTTTGCTGGAACAATTTTATTGTTATTATAAGTTTGAGTTCTTCTTACCAGATCTTTTTGTCACTTGCCGGCGTGTAGTTGACAAGTTTTCCCAACACAGGACACAAATAACGAGCAAGTTTTGCTTTTGGCAACATGGGATAATGCTGTTCCATCCGACTTACAACTCCCAAAATTGAATTCACTAAGTTTTGAACATTTTGAGTGCCGGCAGAGTAGACCAAATTCGAACTAAATTGGATTGTTGCCAAACGTTAAACTTTTGTTAAAAAGTACTTACTGCTCAATTACTCCACTAACAAATTCAAGAATCCGGTAGATCGTCTCGGTATTAGTCTCTGTTTGTAAGCCTAAGGTTGTTATTTCACAAATTGCTGCCCATCTGTATTGGCCTTGAGTGTCGTTGCCCGCTCGGATGATGTTCGGATTGTAGATAGGCTTGAATTGAGTTGGTGTCAGGATCAACACACGTGCAATTTGTCCATTAATTGGATGAGATTGAAAAAGAAGCAGTGTTTCAAATAAACGCATCCGAACTTCGTAGCCAGTAGGGCCATTCTTGACGTAATGCAGCTCCAAATGCCGAATGATTATATCCAACACCGTCTCGAAGATTTCCAAATTCATAACAGCAAAGCGCTCGTCCAGTAGCTCTCCGATGTAGCAAGCCGCAACTTCCAAATTGTCGTTATCGTTGTTTAAATTCATTCCATTGTTGAAAACAGTTCGAATAGTGTTCAAAATGTTCATGTAGATCTCGTTTGTCTCGTCGGGATCAATTTTTGCAATTTTGGCGACATCAAACAACACACAAATTAAATAGTACTGAAAATGTTTCAAACTTAAAACAATTAAATAGCAATTACTACCTGAATGGATATCTCTTTCTCGATTGGGATCCTTGAAACGACAGGTAAGATGATCTTTCTCAAAATCTCGTCTTCGTGCAGTAAACGCCACTTTTTGTAGAAATTGTGCATTGCATACACCGATTTCTCCCGCCTGATCAATGAGACTCCTTCATACAAGAACTGGTTCAAAAGACGATAAACTTTGTCGATCCAATTTGGAGTTTCAGGCGTTAGTTGCTAAAAACAGTGATTAAATTTAAACAGGCTTTAAAATTGACTTACTGCAATTCTGTAATCTAACAGATTAATTGCCGAGGAATCCGGTCTGTCAACAATACAACTTTCAAACAACGAATAAAGTTCTTCGATGTCTCCAGCATATTCTTTTCTATCATGCAGCAACTCGACAGCGGAAATAATCGACTGCAAGTCATGTTTGATGATAACGGCTGCTTCAACGTCATCTCCGTATAAAGTAACAGCGCTTCTGAGTAGTTTGATTAAACTTGACCAATTGAAAATATTCAACGTTCTTCCGTACTTCACAACTAATCGTTTAATCGCATTCATAACTTGACGTGCAACCAAAACATTTGTGAACATTGCTTCTTCAAAGGCAGGCAAAAATATGCACGGAGAGCAATTTAAAGATTCAATCCGCTTTGCTCCCCACAGAGCTTGTGCCACGACGTGAACTGCACCGCGAGTAACTTGAACTGCTACATCTTGTCGATTTTCGTTGGAGTTTGGAACAAAAGTCCGCATGATGTGTTGGAGATATTCCAGAGTGGCGTAGGAAAAGTCAGAAGTTAGCAACTCATTAAATAAAGTTCCAAGTTTTCTCTGCTTCAACGTCCAGACAAGCAATAAAACATAGAGTTGTGATGATTAGGAACAGCTCTGATTTCTGAATAACGCAATTTGCAAAAATAGTTTCAATCAACGTTAAACACAGTCCCAAGTGATCTCCAGGTCCTCGGGCTATACGCTTACAACAACTTCCAACGATACGGGAGAGTGGACTCGTCGTCGAAGAACGCACTTTGGTGATGAATTAAATTCGTGCACAGTTCGATTAGCTCCGAAGCCAGGCCAGCGTTGTCAGAATTCTCCAACACAGCTTTCTCGAGCCAATCAGCAACCAGCTCTGCAATCGAGACTTCAAACGGCTCCACAACTTTGCCGTGATCTGTCAATGCAGTCAACCAGCGAGCTATCTCCAAATTCAAGCCACTAGAACCAAGACTTCGAATCTGCTCGAAGAATGTTAAACGAAGTCCCAATCCGATCTCCTTGATTTGCGACACAGTAATGTTGTAAATTAAGTTGAGGAAGGGCTGCCGATAAATTGGATTGTCCAGCCTAAAACTCTTGTTTGATTAAAAATATTCACATTCAAACTTGCATGTCTTTTGTTTCTCCGTAGATACCCTCCAGTGTGCTGACTTGAAGTTTTCGTTGCCGTGCTATTGCTGACAGCGTTTCTAACGTTCTGAGTCTCACTTTTGAGCTTGCTTCTTTGTTGATCATTTTCCAGGCATTCGAGGTAATTGAACCTTCGTTGGAGATGTAATTTTGAAAGTTCTGTTGCGAGTCTTTTCTGCCGCCACGAAACAGAAAGTTAAAGATGCCACTGGACGGTCGATTGGTTGTGCTATTTGCCGTTTGAATGATAGGTTTTGTGGTTGCACTTTTGGACTGTGGTGGGTGTGGGCGATTGTTTGCAATTAAGTTTGCTGAAGTGTTTGGTTGGCTGCTAGTTGAAGTGCCTAAATTGCAAGACGTTATTTAAATAAGCAAGAACATTCAACTACTAGTTGTTAACTTTTAAACAAAAATCTAAATTCATACTTGGTGGAGAAGGGAAAGCATCGTTTATTGCTTGTTGTTGATTTGCATTCAGAGAAGAATTCAATGCAGGTAGATCTGAGCTTAAATTGCCATTACGATTTGAAGAAGAGTTATAATGTGGAAATTTAGAGCATCCTGCTGACATTCCACCACCTTGATCTCTAACATTTCCATTGCTCATTAAAGCTAAACGAATCACAATTTAATAAGCCTTGCTGATCAAAATTCGATATAAATGTGGTAATCAACCAAACAGAAAACCAAACAAAATGAATTGAGTATCATTTTTATTCAATGTAACCGGTAATGAGATTATATTTTCGAAATTTATGCGGAGTCAAATCTAACAAAGTGAAATTTCTAGTCTTCATCGCTGAAGTCATCTTGATGCAACGCTTCAATCTCAATCCTGTTTCTCTTCCGGCAATGCTTCATCCATTTCGGGAGACAAAACTAGCGTTGATCCATCACCTGCCGATGTTATCACTTGCTGATGCGTTCGACGGTATGCAGTGGACATAACAACTTGAAAATGTGAACGAATAATTCGCTGATCTTTGTTTGGATCCAAAAAGATAGTTGCGCTTGTCTGAGTGTCTGATCGGGAAGCTCGTTGATTTGGAACGCTCTCTACGGAATTCACAGGAGGACTTCTGTTTGCTGAATTTGGAGTTAGCCGACAAACAACTAGATTCTTGTCAATTCCAACAAAACCATATAGATCATTGCCTTCGTCGCCAAGATCTGCCATAGCTGTGCATTGCCCATCAATTTCAATCTAAAAAACTAAATAATTGCTACTTATAAAACTCAACTTACTTTCAAAGATCTTTCAAGATTCAACGTATAAGCATCCCAAACATGAATATTTTTGTCATTTGCCATGCTGAAATAATAGATGCATTGAACGCTTTTGTTACTCAAAAAATTTACCTAACGACGTATTGACCATTTTTCGAGCAGCGAATTGAATTAACACAGCAATTGTGAGCTTTTGGCAACTTAACACGACGTTCATTTGAGTGCATCAAAAGCGTAGACTTAGCCGTAAGTTCTGCCAACTCTTGTCGTCCGCTCCTGATATCCCAAACAACCATGTTTCCAGCTTCAGAACCAGCCAACAACAATTGAGATGGTGAGTTCATCCAACGCAGGCATTTTGCAAATTTATTTTTCCATCGCATGTGTTGAATGTGATTCCTAGTTCTAAACATCAAAGAGTTAATAAATATTTTAAGTCAAAAAATCTACCTCGGATCGATTAAACGCACACAAGAAGAGCCAAGAGCAATAGCAATGAGACCACTTAAATTCGGCATTCCCCAATGACAGTCCAAAATAGCTGCTTCATTCTTGTACTTGTCAACAACTCGCATAGTTTCAGAATCCCAAAGTCTGACTTCTTGATCCATTGAAGCACTTACAAACATTCCAGAGTCGACTGGATAGAATTGGCATCCACTTATTAAATATCTGTGCCGTCTAAACCAGTAAAGCATAAATAAATAGGACAAAGATATTAACTTACTGAGAAATCGGAGATCTGTAAACGGTGTGCTTGAGTGGAACTGTTTCAGAAACGACTGGTGATTCCATGTCGACAATTGAGACATCTCCAACACAACTTCCGCATAATAAACTAAATTTAATCACAATTAACATTGTTTTCAAATTTATACTTACAATCTACTTTCCGCATCATCAAACGAAAGTGACGACGCTCCAACCGGCCTATTTTTCCATGGTACAATCAGATGTTTACGACTCTCTTTTAATGACCGTATTCTTTCGTCAATTACTGCACGTTGATCGTGCAAAACAGGAAAACCCCTAAACACAAATTAAAAGCTAAATTAGAACAAAGCGCTTACAGTTGCTGGTTATTCCATTGAGTGACAATATTAGCAGTTGACGGTGGCATAAACCCAAAGTTCGATAACTAAACTACAATATTTAAATCGTCATTTAACATGCAAAGCAAATATCAAAGAGTCAAAAACTCCCAAAAGTAAAAATCAAAATTATTTTTTACAATTTATTACAGACAAATCAACAACACTATTCAGTCAGGATCTTTGTAAATCAAATGCGAGACCCCTCGTCTGGTCGAAAGATTGTTACTGGCGCGAACATCGTCATATTTCTTCAAGTGGTGCGGCACCATCTTTTGAGCCAACTCTAAGATGTGTCTACTCTTCAACATTACAACCTGAGAAGCCCAGAGCTTTTTATTCATAGATGGCAAATGAGAACCCGGCAATCTGCAATCAAGTTCCACCAGTGTATTCACGAGATCATCTGTGAAGTTCTAAAGAGAACGCAATTACATACAGCAAATCAAAAACACAAACCCGCAAAACTTCCTGTTCAATTCCAAGAAAACTTGCTGTGCCCGTTTTCAATTTCTGATCATCATTGAAATCCATAGTAAAATCCATTTTCAACTTAGAGTCAAAAGATTCATGCAATTCATCTTTGCTTTTCTGGATCTAAAAAGAATATGATTCCTAGAAAAACACGCTGAGCTCACCCAATAACTGAAGTTCTGATGCGAATTGTAGAAAACATGCTGAAGTTTGTGAATAGCTTGAAAGTTGTGCGTATGCAATTTGCAGATGTAATAATTGAATTTCTTGTTAGATGATTCTGTTGGCTTGAAAGTCTGTGGATTGTAGCACTCTTCCTTCACTGTAACTATGAATTCGACTATATTTGAGCAACCCTAAGTTAAATATTACTAGCAAAACTTCAATTCTGCAGACTTACCTCCAACTGGCATTGTCCATTATCTGCTGGTTTTCTAAAAACATTATTAATTCCCAATTGAAATTACTAAGCACTAACTTCAAATTATAATTGATAAGCAAAAATGTTATCTGTGAGCACTTCGCCAATTTCTCAAAATCCAAATCCGAAATTTGGCAAACATGCTTTAACATAACGGAGACCATTTTGATCAAATTCTGCACATGTAAAAACGAAAGAACTCGTTTATCCTTTGAAGCGTCACCTAAACAGATATTGTTTTCTCATAAAACAAGGCAAAAGCTTACATTCCAAATTTGATGCAATCTGTGCTACATATTCGAATGCTTTGCAGGCATGCTCACGCAATTTGTCAAGCTCTTCTGTAAACACTAACTAAAAGCAAATTATTAAAAGTGGCAAAACTTCAAAACAAACCCGACGATGCAACTCAGAAACATACTCCCAACAAACGTCGCACGAGTTGAATACATTGCGAACGCGTCTGAACAGTGGATCGCACTTTGGCATTTTACATTTGGACACAACTTTCAATGTCTTAACAAAAAGCTCCTTATCGAATTGCAGACGAAGATTTTGAGTGGTTTTAGGTATAGTTTGAAACGCTCTTGAAGCTCTGCGTTTTCTTGATGCTGAAGTTGCTACAACCTTTTGTTCCTTTTCCGGCGTCTAAAAATAGTGATAAATTTGATGAATCTTGAAATTTCTAACCTTTCTGCTTGTTGATGGTTCTTCATCCATGGTGTTTATGCAAAAAAACTTGATCGAACAGTTTGCAAAAAGAGTTTCCAGAAATTAAAAATTTCACATAGAAGCGAAGTTTTCTCATTGAACGTTGTTGAGTTGCAGTGTTTACAGACTTTTTGTTTCAGTGCTTTGTAAGTAAAGTCGAACGTGTTTAACATTTAACATATGCACAATGTGTTTTATTTCAAAAGTGCAATTTAAAATAACATCTCATTAAATTTTTATGCACTTTAAACAGTGCAACAGACAATATCAGTCTAAATCTAATCGAATTATTTGCATGAAAATTGTCTGCAAATTGGACGGTTTTGTTTCGAGAAGGATCGACTGTGTGCAAAAGAGACCATAGAAATTAATTGATCAGGTGCAACCACCACAAAATAAGCTCTTCACCGACTAAACACGAACACAACAACATTACAGCCATCTCCCAATAAATACACCTTGAGCGAAAGCCGTTTGATTTGTTTTTTACTTCAGCAAAGCGTCTGGAGGCATTTCAAATATGAGCTTAAAGGTGGTTGCGCTACTATTTTTTTGCGTTCCGGCGAATAGCTGTTAAGTTTCGGCCACAATTGACTGGTAAATTGTTTAAAGATTTGGAGTCCTACTAACTGAAATATGTTTAGGCCTTCTGCCCGTGCAAATTGAAAAGTTCTATCAACAACTCTCCAAAAACGAACTGTTGAGCGTGAGCGAAGCGATGAGAATTGAGCACGAAAACTTCTACAATCAAGTCAAGTACCTGGACTCTACTAATCGACAACTGGCCAAGAAGTTTTTCAAGGCTTTCGATGATTTTAATCAGAAGATGAGCTCGTTCAGCAAGACATTAAAAGCTTTCTATTTTTGGCGCGTTCTGCATTTGATCAACGACTTGTTAGTTTTTGATGCCACCGAACCTAACTTGAACAAATTTGTCTCTGACATCTCCATCGAATGGGAATTTTTGGACCCAGCAGATCAAGTCCAATTGCGTCAATCGTTTCCCGAGTTTGTTGACCGTATTAAAAGTAGGGCGTTTTAACTTTACAACACAGTGAATGTATGTCAATTTCTAGGCGTCGATTTCCAAATATTTGCAGCCAAGGGACGAAAACTGTGGTCAGTAGATCGTTTTACGCACCCGTCTAACTAATTTCATAAATCTCCAATTTAAACATCAAAAATCACACGATCTCGTTATTGTCTGTAAATAGCGTTTACGTCAAATAAACGACTACTTGGAAGGAACAAAGCGCGTGTCTGAACGCAAATGTTACTTGTTTAAAGAAAAACATTTACGCATTCGTTGTGCGCAATTAATTTTGACGGCGAATCTGCCTTAAAAGCCGAAAACACATCTTCCATTCGGTAGTTTTGGCTGAATTCTGACAGGATGAACACTAAATGTCTGCTTACTGTTTGCCCTTTCTTTTACTTGGTCCGTCGTTGGCGGAGGCCATGTTTCGTGATCTTCCATGGGTCATCCGAAGTAAGTTTTTAAAGTTACATTAAAGTCAAAGACAGAATTAAAAACTGTATTTATAGATTTGTTTCCGAGTGAAACTACACAATTCTACATTCAATAAGCGAACAAGACGAAAAGACTCTTCTTAAAGTATTTATTATGAGCCGAGGCGACGCTGATCGTGCTCAACAACTTGTTTCACAAATTGATCCCATTTTGTACAAATCATACTCACAAGTGTTCCCCGCCTATTACGCCAAGTTAAACGGACTGTCACCAGAGACCTTTAAATTCTACAAAATTACAGTAAGTATTCAAAAAACAACTGGGTTTAAACTACATATTTCCAGGTATTGGACAAAACCAAAGCGCTAATTCGGGCATCTTCTACGCAGTACGACTTCTTCAAACATTTTGCCGTAATCAACAAGGAATACGAAAACCTGAGCGAAACGTCGAAAGCAGAACTAGGAAGAGCATTCCCTAATGTGAAGGAGTATTTGGAAAGCGCTCCATTTAAAGTTCGTTCAAAACTCGGCGCCGACTACGATTAACTTGTCAAACTAAATTGTAAATACTTTATTGTCAATATGTAAATTGTAAATAGTCACATTCAATGTGTTTGATTAAATTATGTAGCTTGATGAATTTACACTCTTTCTTGTGCCCTTTAAAACCACACACATCAAATCAAGACTACACTTTTGCCTTTTCGGCAAATAAAATCCAGCTCAGGGTTGTCATTGTGGACTCGAAGCGATCAAAAACCAAAAAAGTTCAATTTGGATAGACGTTTTTGAGAAAAACTGAACAGAGAACGAGCACAAACTATAACAATTTGTATGCGTTCTATTCAAAACTCCTGTGCACGTATTGGACACCTTAAACTATAAGCCGCCGTCTTGTTGGTGCACATTTACCAAACGACTTTTTGTGCTTGACCGCCGAGGGTATAAATAAGCGCCAAACAATTTATTTGTTCGTTGATTTTTAAAACTATTCAATTCTCTAAGATGTCAAGAGTGCGAGTGCCAGCTTCACGTAATGTCGATGTTTCAATTTTGGGAGAACAACTTGTGTTTCCGACTTCCAAACGAGTGGCGCCAAATAGATTTTTAAAGGTAAGTAAACTTTGAATTTGTTTAAATGTTTTAATTGTTTAGGCGGCAATGACTGAAAGAATTTCAACTTACATTCACGGAGAACCCTTGAAGTCTGGAATTCCAGTTCAAAAACTCTTGAATTTGTACGAAAAATGGAGCCATGGAGGCTTTGGAATGCTATTAAGTGGAAATATTCCGGTGGATTTCTATCATCTCGAATCGGCCGGCAACGTTTTTATCGATGAACGTTTTGAAACGCCAGAAAGACAACAAAAAATCGGAGATTTGGCAAAAGCAATGAAGTCCGGAGGTGATGGCTTGGCAATTGCACAGCTAAGTCATGCCGGCAGGCAAACTCCATTCATTTTGAATCCAACGCCTTTTTCTGCATCCGACGTTCAGCTTGAAGTTAAGCGACGAGGCATGGGATTTGGAACACCGAAAGCATTGACACTGGAAGAAATTCAAACCGAAGTGATTGATAGATTTGTTTATGCGGCAAAATACTGTAAAAATGCAGGTAACTCAAAAACGTTTAAAGATACTCAAACAACTAAACAATGTGTTTTTAGGATTCGATGGAATTCAACTCCACAGCGCTCATGGCTACCTTTTGGCACAGTTTCTTTCGCCAACAACCAACAAACGGACAGACAAGTACGGCGGTAGTGCTTTGAACCGTGTGAGACTTGTTTTGGATATCTACGAAGCAATCAGAAAAGAAATTCCTGCACAAACTGGATTTGTTATTGGCCTTAAATTCAACTCGGTCGAATTTCAAGCACATGGCCTGGAAGTGAATGACGCAGCAATTATGGCAGAAGCAATTGACAAAGCTGGATTCGACTTTATTGAAATAAGTGGAGGAACTATTGAAAAACTCGCCTTTGTTCATTTAAGTGATTCGACTAAAGCCAGAGAAGCTTTCTTTCTGGACTTCTGCGAAAAAATCAAGCCATTTGTAAAAAGCACTGTAATCTACCTCACTGGTGGATTCAGGACAGCCGAAGGGATGGTCAACGCAGTCAAGAGTGGATCAACTGCCGGTATCGGGTTGGCGCGGTTTGTTTAAACAACTAAAAAGCATTAATTTCGGTTATCTTTTAAGACCGATTGCGCAAGAACCGGATTTGCCAAAAAAGATCCTTCAAGGGTTGGCTGAAAGCGCTGTAAACAGTGTATTTGAAGGAAACTTCGCTGCTGGCAACACTGCTGCAAATTCTCAAATGGAACAAGCCGGGCGAACAACAATGAAAGAAGCTCACGGTGATCCGTGTTATGGAATTATGGATTTGAGTACAGAAGAAGCTGCTCACCAGTACAAAGAAGCTTTAAGCAGATATGCAAAGAAAATGGAAGCAGATGCACAGTCTGGACATCCAATTGTTGGAGTTTTAGATTTTCATGTTAACGGCAGTAAACTGTAATGTGTTCAATAAAATACTTACTTTGCACACTCTTTTGTTTTCGTAATTATGTTTTTCACTCATCAAACGCAACAAATTATGTTCGCGCAAAGATCTCAAACATTTTAAACTCACGCGAAAGCAATTTGAGAAGGTCATTTTTCACTTTCATTGCTGCTCACGCGGCTTTACGTCAACAACTTGATTGCGCATGGAAATGCCCCGGTAATCAGACGCGGATTAGTCGCACCCTCGCATAAAACACCACTTCAACGTACTGAAGAAGAGACTTAAGATTCGAGTGGCGGTCAAAAACCGGCCCGTCTGTTCGTCTCTTCTGGAAGCAGTCGAGTGATTAACGTCCTCTTTCCCTCCTCAATAATCACGACTATAAATACCATCCGAAATGGGCTATAGTCGTCTGAACTTAAACAATTACTATGCGCTTTATTGCTTTCTTGATCCCGCTAATTGGCGTGTGTCTTCGCAGTTAACTTTAGAGATTTGCCACCACAATTGACTGGTATGCTAATTTATCATTTCAAGATTAGATGCTTAACTTTCATTTCAGGATTCTATCCAAAGAAACTGGCTCAATTCTACACCGGCTTGACGGGAGACCAAGAAAAGCTTATCGATGAAGCGATCATGTCCAATCAAACAGACCGAGAAGCACAGTACGCCGCAATCAAAAAGAAGAATCCAGAACTGGAGTCCAAGTTCCGCAGCGTAAATGAAGACTTTGTGAAGAGTTTGAGCAATTTGTCGTACCTTGCAAACTCTTTCTACTACTATCGGATCTTTGCAGCGCGTCGAGCAACTTCAACAGCCAGGAACAACCGTTGACCAGTTGAATGAGTTTGCCGGAGACATTATTCAAGAATACAACGCCCTAAACAACGAAACACAAAAAGAGTTGCGAGAGAAAATTCCGGATATTATTGCAACCATTAACGGTAGACTTGTTTAAATTTAAAAGTGATAACAACAAGTTTAGGCAAACAACTTGCTGACTTTGCAGCCAAAGCTCCTTACATCAAGCCCTACCTTATCTATTTGTTACAAAAGTGGGATATGATTCCAGTCGCTGTTCGAGAACATTTGACTAAAGAAATGCCTGAATTGGCGGCAGCTTTGAACAGCGTAAATGTCCGTGCCTACGCAAATGGACAGCAAACAAACGGACGCCAAGAGATCCAAAACTAAAACAGCAGTCAGTCGAATCGCCGATCATATTGATTATCCAAATAGCTTTAAACTCTGCACAAAAGCCTCAATCACAACTTGCAGTTGCATTGAAATGTTTGTAAATAAACTGAATAAACAAATTGCTCCGTTATTCAAATTCAAGAGTGTAAATATTTGAGCTTCGATTTCCGTCGCTGTTCACTGCAGCTTCTGGCGTTCCCAATTTGTTTATGCGTGAACGGCGGTATACGCTGTAACATTGGCTCTTGCGCACTGAATAACAACACTAAAGAAATAACAAAAAGGCAGTACAAGCGACACATGATGGCGACGGAATAGGCAGAATAAATCAGCTGAAATCGTTAAGAAAATAAACTTACAAGTCGGTTTCGCACAAGGTGTGTGTTACACACAAATGTGTTGCTATTAGGGATGCGGATAGTTTGTTACTCAATTGGCCTCTTTCTGCTGTTAGTTGCGAGTGTAGAAAGTGCTCCAATTCAAATTCATGCTTTTGGTGAGTTTTGTAAGTGTTGTTTCTTTTAACTTGGATGTTTAGATATTTACCCAAGCGAGTATCTCGATGTGTTTAATATAATTTACGAGCAAGATTTGGCCAATCAATTCCTCAAAATCTACCACAAAGACGGCGTTGATCCGCCTGAACGCTTTTTATGCAGACGCTAGATACGAATATCCGGGTAATCTTTTTACTTGGCGGTTCATGTGATGAATAAGGAATTTTAGAAATCGAAAAGCGCGTAAGAGGGAATTATTGTGAACGTCCAGCAACGCGCCAGACACCTGAGTCCGAAAGCACGTCAATTTTTAGAGTTGGTGGGTGATTTATGAGGGTGAGTAGTTAAGAAAACAAATACGTTTAGATGTCAAAACACGTAGAGATTGTGCTGGCTGGCTCGCAGTCAATGATCAGAAAGCATGTGACGAAGCTACTCAACGAATGGTCTTCTTTGTCGGTGCATGACAAAGAAAGTTACAGAGACCAATTTCCGGACTCAGCTTTAATTTTGGACAGTGCGTTCTTTCGAATATTTAAAGTCATTTAAATCACTTCCAGGCGAACGATATCAACAGCTGATTCAAAAGAACTCCAAGTAAATAAGTCTTCCAAGAATTAGAACGACCCGAAACGCCGCAAATCAACATCACTCGCCACCGACAAGCAGCCAATTAACCGAACGATCATTTACCATTTAATTTCGAGACTGACTATTCATTCTGTTTTGTATGTACATAAATATTAAATGATAACGAACAATTGACATTTGTCTTGAAAGCGGAACTCACTCGCTTAAGTCACGGTGAATTTTGAAGGTCGCTCCCACTTTCTGTTGTTCCAACGCTTGCCTACATTTTAACAAGCGCGCGATGCGGACAACGCTTCTTTGGCTATTGTGTATTGTTTTGTCTGATGGAGCGCCGCAAAGTTTGCCTTTTGACCAAATTATAGGTTTGATTTGATCAGTTTACACTTCTAATTTCCGCCAACTTTTAGCAATATTTCCTGCGGAAGTCTATAACTTACGAGTTCCTATCACCGAACAACAAATTACATTCATAGAATCAATTGTTGACGCCAATCCTGACAACGAGCAGCAACAATGGACTTTGATTCAGGCAAAAGAACCTCGATTAGCCGACTCGGCAAGAGCTCTGTGGAACTTCTTACAGCAAGTTGAAGAACGGTTAAGTCCGCCAGGCAGATTATTGTTTAACAAAGTGAAACTTGTTACAATGTTTTCGGTTAATCTTAAAGGTTTTTTAGTTGATAGACGGCATCCCTATTGCAAAAATGGTTAAATTTAATAGGTAAAAAACTACTCAACTGCTCGAACAAATATTTACACTCGGTTCACTTTCAGGAACGAAGATCAAACGGAAATCAGAAAGTTTGTCTACGAGGCTCTCCGATTGTGGTACTCTATGGATTTGGCGTCAAAGCAGAATTTTGCAAAAGTCCTGCCAAGGAATGCAGCAGCAATTTCAAATCCCCAACTTGGTGCACTTTGCTTTAAGCACTTTTTAATTCAATGTATCTGCAAAAGATGTTTTTGATTATGAAAGAAATGAATGTTATTGTTTGTTAATTCTTTTTTGTGAGCTCAAATGCGGTCAGGCATATGTGACTTTTCAATCAATAAGTTATAAGATACTTGAAGGATCTCAATAAAGTGTTTATTGTCGTTGACTACTATTTACAGAAATGTTAAAACAAGTAGTGTCTATGATGCAAAATCTGCAAATTCCAAGATTTGTTTGTCCACAATTAATGCTAAAGATTTTTGATCATTATCAATGTATACAACGAACAAACTTACTTTCAAAAAAAGATGCCATTCCAGGGAATTGCTTACGCATGCTCCACTTATCGCGCTTTGATAAGTTAGTATATTTCTGTAGTCTCAGTTGTGTTAATTTCTTCAACTCTTCGGGCGTACTTTGAACAACATTAGGCTTGACTAGCAACTGAAATCAAAACATGTTTAAAGGTGCCTTTAAATTTTAAACATACCAAGTCAAAAAGTTCTTGAGCACGCGGTGTTAAGAACTCTTTTTTATTTGAGATGTCATCAATAACTTTATGAAGACGTTCGGCTAGTTTGGGATCAGTTTCGTGGAGTTTATCGAAGACTTCGGCCTTCTCGTCAAGCAACAATTGACCCGTTTGCTCCAAAAACAGTTCCTCTATTAGGTGCTTCTCTGAAGATCCCAAAGAAAAGAAGAATTTGAGAAAGTCGTCAGGCAAAACGTCTAAATAAGCAATTTTAAATCGTCAAAACAAGTCTACTAATAATCAACTTACTTAACATGGCTAGTGGCGGCAAAAGATCAATAGACGGTTTTGCACTCACCGCTAAGAAAATAACAGCACATAGGCAGAGAGGAAACATTATTTGAAGTGGAAAGGAGAACATCGAAATTCGAACCTATTTATGATTTGCTCTCGCCGAGGTAGTGTACATTGATTGCGCGTGCTCGCCAATAACGCGCTGCTCGGATGGCGCACAAAAGAGATCGTTAACAAACAATAAATTAGATGACAGTTTACGTAGTAGACACACAAACAAGGTCAATTACAAACAAATAAAGTCAACAAGTGATTATGAAAATATTCGCCGAATAAGATACTAATACATTTATTCATTCATTCGCTTTAAGCAAAACATATTTACGTGTTCAATCAATAAAATATAGTAGGCAAGTTCACTGCTGCTCTTCTTTAGCTGCCTTCTTGCTCTCCTTGAGAAATTCGACGTACGACTTGCCACCCGCGTGAGCCTCCTCAACCTTCTCAACCCACTCGTCGAGCAACTCACGCACGGTTTCCATGTTGCGTGCAGATAACTTGCAAGTCTCAAAGCGTGAGATCGTTGTCTGCGACTAAAGAACGTGTGATTAAATCGAAAAACTAGAAACCCACCATGTCGGTCTGGAAAACACCACAAATTGATTCAGCAGCCTCCTTTTGCGAATAGTCTAAAAACAACAAGTTACAAGATCGCTGCAGAGGACAAAAATTACTGTAAGTATTGCGGCGGGTTTTGAAATTCTTGGCCATTGCAGCCAAAGCTTGAGCCTTGTCTTGTTCGATAGTCGAGTCATCTTCAACCGAAGTCTCAATTGCAGTCTCATCTGAAGTTTCCGCCTTGACCTTAGAGAATTTCTTCAACTTGACTGGAGAGGCATCGCCGGCACCCACTGGATTCTTGGAACGGGCACGCTTCTTCGGCTTACGCAAATCCTGAATGAATCGCTTCAACTCCTCATAGTTCTGTTCAGTCTCCTTGCACTCCAAATACAACAAATGCTTCTCGTAAATCAAACGCAATTGGTAACCAGCTGCTGACGATTCGCTGATTTGTGGGTTGGCCTCGGTGCACAAAAGTTTCCATGCTTTGTCCTTGAGAACCTAAAAAACTGATTAAAAGCATTCATCCAAATAGCTTTTACCTGCTTGAAGCCACCGCGACGACGAACTGAAATGTAAAGGCGATGCAAATCAACATTCAATTTTGAAACGAGCGGTACACCTGTCAACTGAACACCCTGCTGATAGTTGCACAAAATCAAGTACTTGAAGAACTCGCGGCGCTGTGGAATGACCTGAACATCGAGCTGTTAATTTATTTAAGGAGTTCGCACAAACCTGAATTGGAACCAACTCTGATGGCTCGCCTACCAAACGGTCGATGTCTTCACTGAACATTGCCAAAACAGCAATCTTTTGATGCTCATCCATTTTCAAGGCAACAGTATGCTAGATACGAGCTAACTTAAAATTCAAAAAATAAACTCAATTAAAAAACGAGAAAAGCCTGTCAATCACACAGTTGAAGCAAAACTCGAAAAATAGTGGTGATATGCACTACAATTAGGGATTTTACGGTATATACTGTAAATTTAAAGTTATTGTTTGCAGTGAGAACAAAGTGTTTTAATGTGACTATTGGCTCTACACTTCTTGTGTATTGTACCTCTTTGCCACGTTAAGGCTAATTACGTAAAGAGGATTTTGGGACTTTAACCCTCGGAATTGCAACCGGAAAATGCATTCGACTAAAATGCTCGGGCGGAATTTCAATTGTGCTGTCAATGTGCGCATTCAACGCCTTTTTCATCCAAGGAGCTGGATAACCCTAAATTGTTGATTAAAACATGTTTGTGTTTTTAAAACCCACCGATGCTCGCTGTGGATCAATGTCGTTTAATTGATAGTCTGTTGATGTGATGGCTCCATTTCCAAGAGATTTTTGAGCAGGTGCATTGTTTTTAAACACAACTTTTTGAATGATGTGCAACAAGCCAACGCCAATTTGTGCTTCATCACTGGACTCAAGTGCGAACGTCCTCTGGCTTCAAATTGTTCACCGAGTTCAATAGCTTTGTTGACACATCTATTAATTTCAGCCGCTGACATTTTGCCGTCTTTGTAAGCAATCATTTTGTTTGGCATTGCTGAACCATGCTTTTTCGGGGCTGTTTGTTCTTCGACTGAATACAAGTTTGCCAAATCTTGTTGCTCTTCTTCAATCTCTTCAAATGCATCTTCGTCTTGATCATCTTCCTGAACGTGGAAAAGTATTTGAAAGTGTTTTTATATATTTAAGTCGACTTACCAAGTTAGCAATCGACTGAGTTGTCTTCTTGCTTGACTCGGTTTTCTTTGCAACGAACTTTTTGACTGGCTCAGTTTTCTTTGCAACAGACTTCTTGCTTGGAGCAGCCTTTTTGATCACACTGTTATCACTTGCAAACTTGTTAATCCACGCAATCGATTCTTTTGACTTCTTCTCAGCAAGTTTTTGAGCAAGCTCGGCAAGCTGAAAATGTTAATTTTAAATCAATGCAACGTTGCGTTTTGTTAAGTTTTGATATGCTTGTTTTGACGGTTAAAATCCTCATTTTGATCGAAATTTGCACACTTTAGCAAAGACTTTATTAATAAATATGAGATTCAAGTGTTGAAATATTATTTATTGAAGAAGTGCAACTCCGGTTTATTGCAAAATTTGTCAAGATTATCCGCTCCACTGTAGCTTGTAACATTTTGATACATTCCACAACAGTTGGTTGATGCTGTTGTTTGTGGAACACTTTCTTTCAAGAACGGTTTTAGATAGCAAGGAAGTTCGAAGTTTGTGGCAGCAATCTCGCGTATTGAAGTTCCAGTAGCAATTGACCCGCAAACAACTCCGGCAACTATCACGCTTATGCAGAAAACGAGAGCAAGTTTGCTGTTGTACTTCAACATACTAAATGATTTCTAATTTAAGCACGTTGTTTACGACTTACTCTTTAAAGCTGACAACACCTTCGTCTCTTCCCGTTTCCAACAGTCGGTTTTCACGTGCCTTCAAGAAAATATAATAAAGATTCGGCAATATAATACAAGTCAGAGTAAACGTTGATGAGCCGATTAAATTAATGACAGGTCCAAAATTGGGTATGCTTAGAGCCACGAAACGCAACTAAAACGAGCACTCCGCCCCGGACCAAGACTCTTTGAATGCCAAACGCTAAACAAAGTTGAATTAAGTTGTTGATGGGTTTTTTTACTTTGCGGAGCTCCAAAAAACTCTTCTGCCTCCAAGTTGAGTGGATTTATCATGATAAGCGTAGACAAAATGCAGTGGATAGCAATTAGAATGTTAGCAGTTTGCTGGATCCACGGCGTTTGAAGAGAATTAATAATCGAGTAGCGGAGTGAGTTGGCATAAACAAGAGTTCCCGTAACCATTACAATTATGTAAAACAGAGTTACAATTGAAAACGACAAAACAACGGCTTTTGTGAAATCCTTTGGCTTTTTCAAATCATGCTGTAAACAATTGCTTTTAATAATTTGTTGCAATTTCAAAAACCTGAATGGTTGGAAACGTCGCATGTCCGCCCCAAGCGAAAACGATTGTGCCCAAACCAATGAACAAGCTAATAACATTGAATTCGGCTTGCTTGCTTTCCGGATAACACGCTTCAAAATCGATAAAGCCAGAAGTGATAATTAACACAACGGTGAGCCCGGTACAAACTCCAGATGCCACAATTAAAAACCAGAAGTCTTCTGGGCTTTTCAGAAGTGTTAGCGGGAAAACAACGACCCAGATGATCAATATCCATATGCAAACACTAGGAACTCTTTCTGTATAAGTAAGTAGAAAGTCGTGAATGTTTTTAGCCGAAAGTAGAAAGAACACAACCTAAAAACAGAGCGATCATCTGAGTCAAAAACAACATCACTTTCAACTTACCACTATTCCAAATTGAGATAAATTTACAGATATTGATGCAATTGTTTTTGAGACTTTTCCGAGCGCCTTTTCTCCAATCTCTGCGTAGGGTCTAAACAAAAACAGTGGTTTTAAACATACACACAACAATTACTTTCTCGTAAATTCATGATGATAATGGGGCCAATGTCTAAGTAGAATTCTCCACGAGTCTCCCAAGAAATAAAGCTGCGAAAGTCGTTGCAAGCACAACCATGAAGCAAACAATAAATCCAAGATAAGATCCTGACTGCTGGATTGCTGTTGGCAAAGCAATCATAGAACCTCCGGCCATATCACCTGTAAAGACGATTTTATATTTAAAAAATGTTATTCAACTAGCAACTAATTTTAAAAAGCAGTTCACGAAACTCTTTGCTCACCAACAATGATCAGCGCGGCTGTTATCCAATGCAGTCCATGAGACTTTACAAATTCGCCTTCAACCATGTCTCCATCAACACTGTGTTCATCGGCAACTCTAATCTTTCCATGCACAAATTTCCCCATAAACTGAGGCGGCTTTCTGTAATCACAAGTAAATGAATAAACAGTTCAAAACTTACTGCTCCTCAACGTGCACGACTTTTTTGATAGCCATTTCAGTACACTCTAAAACTGCTACCGATTAATAAAAGTGTGAAGGAACACGTTTTGTGCTCGGAAGCTCGCATTGTTAATATACGCATTCCAACCTTATCATTCAAATGTGAAGGAACCACAAAAAGTTTATTTTGTTTGCTGGAAGCCAAAAAATCAACGCCAAATTACAATTGAGGCGGCTCATCAAAAAATTAGAAAAGTTCGGCGGTGTGAAAACTACGCCGTCAATGTGGAAAAACAGTGTAAACAGGGCCGTTTTTGTTCATCGATGTTATTTATACGGTTGTTTTGAAGGAGGCGTCATTTTCATAGGCCAGCATTTAAACAATCAAACAATTGCTCATCAAATTGAATGTTATAGACGTCATATTTGGTTTTTAATTCCTCACATATCCTCTGCGCACGACTGGATCTCGGTGCTGGATTTGTTTGTAAACAACCTAATTGTTGTTTTTCCGTTCGTCGATTGATTCAGCAGGTAGGAGCAGGTAGGTGCGCCAAATCGACCAAAAAATCGGGTCACGCGCTGCAAAATTTTGATGTCCCGTCAACAAGGCCGGAATTGACGAGTTCTCGAGTTGCAATTTGATTTTTGCAGTTAAAACGTTTTGAAATAAAAGATCGTTTTTGTTGTGCTGCTTTGTTTTAACCGCAAATGACGAACAACATTGCTTTCGCTAACAACTTTAAAAACATTAAACACCTTTCAAGAAACGAGACTAAATTTATCATCAAAGAAGCAACTTGTTTACTCGTGTTTTAAAAGTAGTAGCCAGAGTTTAATTACTAGTGTGGACATCATTTGTTAACCTTTTGATGCAACGAACGTTGAAGTTAGTTTTAAAACTGTCAATCATTGTCATAAACAATCTTCCCGCTATTTTGTTTCTTTGAACATTCTTGCTTTGAGACCTTTTTGTTAATCGCGCTTATTTGCTGTTTTTGCCAGACTTTTTAAAGCTTTTTTGCTCTCTTATGTTTAAACTAATTTAATTGACCTGTTTTCAGGACTTTCTAAACTCTTCTTCTCAAAATGTAAGTTGAACTTTTCGGTAAACCTTAATTAATACTGTTTGTTTCAGGCAGGGTTTCAACGAAGTTCAGTTGAGTCAATTGGAGAAGTTGCTGGAGAAGGCGTTGGCTGAACAAAGCAGCACTACATGGGTAAGTATTTTGGAATTTTCATCGAATTCAAATGTGGCAATTTTGAGAAAATTTAAGTTTAAAACCAAACCCTTTTGTTCGGAGCTTAAATAAAGATAGATTAATGTTTAAATATCGTGAATGTTATCATAATTAAATTGCAGGGATTGACATTTGCCATCTTAGCCACAGCTTTATTTGTACTGGCACTATTGATTATTGAAGATCAGATTAAATATCTATACAATAAACATTTGAAATAAATCAATTACATTATTTTTCTGTTGATGATTGGAAGCTAGTGTTTGCAGGAGCATTGATCAGCTTTTTGGTGCCAAAGATTTTGGAAAATCGACGCTATTTCTGGACTTTATGGAATCTGTTAAAGACGCATCTTTTTTGATTGTTGGACTTTCTATCACGTTCATTTCAATGCTTATTGTTGTTCAATTTATTGTGTTCAAATAGTAATAAAGTAATTAAATTCATTTTGTCTTTATTTGGAATTTTTAGATTTTGTTACTTGTGCGCTTACAACTCACAAGCGACCTGGGCGCTTAGCCGACATGAAGAAGTATGTCTCAAGAATTTGTTGAATATCACAATAAATCATGTTTATGTTTTCATAACTACGTTTGAAGTAGACATTTAGCAATTAAGTCAAAGATCTCGAGACTCAAGTGTTAATTGTTTGACTTCTTCGGTTGAGATTTTCAAACATTGAAATACGTTTACATCTTTCAAGAAACACATCTCAAAACAGATTGTTTACTTATTTCAATATGTTTTCGCATTTCGGAGCGTCCACTCAAATTCTCGGCATTCCTTTCTGTCCCATTTGTCACACAATTGCCACGAATTCGTGAAGTTTCAAGCGCATCCTGAACAATCACGTCCGCAAACAAAAAACACAAATTGGAGAATGGCCAGCCCGCGAAAAGTGACAGCTGATCAATTGGCAAGTGCAGTTGGCGACTACAACTTACATGCTTTCAGCTGGACACCGGCTGTTGTGTCGAATGGACGGCATGGTGCGAGGTTTTGGCACATTAAACGGATTAATTTATTTCCTCGGAGTTCAAGCAATGAACTGGCAGTTTGGTTGATTGAAATGGATGGACAAACGAATTAGCGTTTGTGTTAAAGACACTCAAACAATTGCATGATATAGAAAGCTTTATACTTTTAAACTAAGTGTGAATAGCATAAGTGCTATTTAAACTATTTTCTTGCGATGGAACTCAACAAACTTCATTCATGACTTTGAGACCAAAAAACAAATCTATTTCGATCGCACTCAAAAACGCATTCTTTAAACATGCAATCAAACATTTTCATTGCGGCGACAGCTTATGACATTTGTCATTTGCACGAAAACCACCCTCACGTGCAACGAAAACGCGTGTACCTCTCAGGTTTCCACAACTTGTTCAACAATTTGCTGAAATCTTTGCCGCACTCAAACGACACACTTCCCCAACAAATTCCAACGATCAGCAGAGGGTGGTTGCCAAGAATAAATCCAATTGATCAGCTGTTGAAACACCGGGAAGCAGCTGCTGACTTCCAGCCCTCCGGCAATTAGTGGCCAGGCTTTGAAGAAAGGACGTGGATCCGGGAATGACCTCCACTCCTGGGCGACGATTGCTGGTGACATTTGACATGGCCGCTGGAGCTTACCGGCGGATGTTTGGCTTTTAGTGGTAATAATTATTCAAGCTGGCGCCCTTGGTTGTGATTTATCTTTTCGCTGGAATTTGCAAATTTTACGACTTTGCGAGTTTTGAAATCATTTGAATAGAGTCTTGAATCGGATCTGCTTTTCTTTGATCATCAAGTGGACATGTTTTTCGCATTCAACAAATCAATCGTTTGTTACTTTTAATCAACTGAACATGCTTTCGCATTCAACAAATCAATCGTTTGTTACTTCACAACTTTTTAAAATCAAATAAAACAACGCTTTTCTATACGCTTAAAAACTAATCAAAAACATTCTATTCATTCAACGAATCAATCGTTTTGTTACTTTTGATCAAGTGAACATGTTTTTTGCATTTAACAAATCGATCATTTCAATCATTTCAATCAAGTAAGACATTTTAAGCTATCGTTTCAACACTTTAATTTAACAAACTAGTTAATACTTTTAGGCTTGATTGCAAACATCCGGTGAAATCATTTATAGTTCCGGCGCAAATCAATTTTTCGTCAGTTTTAGCCATTCATTTATTGAAATAGACCAAAACATCCGGCGGGGCAGTTTATAGTTCCGGACTTGTTTGTGATAGCCAATCGAAGTCGGAGACACGCTAATCCATTAGTTTTATTACGAACTTTAATGCGGACCGGTTAAATAAACAGAGTGGTTGTGTGATTTCTTAAACAGTTGGTCATTCCTCCACCCTCACTTTTGGATATCACATTAGTCGTCATTCGTTTTTGGGGAGGCCGCCACTTGAATAATTGCCCAACAATTGTTCGTCGCCATCGGCAATCAGCCGGCATTCGCTTATCAAACACTCGATTATTATAAAGTTTCGGCGAAACTCCAACCGAACACTGGAATTGGATGTTTTAGAATATAGTCATAATGTTTTGTTCTTGGTCGAAAATGTTTTTGAAGTTTCTAAAGTGAGATCATTTTGATTTGAAAGTTATGTTTTTGCATGTCTTGCGTTCAAGCAATCCGAAAGCCCCGAAAACCTTGGATCAATATAACGGGATGCGCCAAATACGCGCCGTTCACGTTTTTATGATCCACGCAGGGCGATTATTTTCAGTGGGAAAGAGGTACCTGGTGCGCTCTCGCAAGCTAATTGCTAGTTGTCACCGAACAGGAAACCTTCGTGTTTTTTCGCATGAGGCCATCCGTTTTTTGCGTTTATTTGAGTTTCCTGCATTGAGTTGCCTTGAAAGTCTGTCCGGCGCCGCAATTTGTTTTTTGCGTAATTACCGGCTACAACTGTGATTCTATTAGCGCAAAATGGGCACTTTTGAATTGGCGTATTGCGTAAATTGTTGGGAATTTTGTTTGATTTGTCCGGCTGATTGCAGAAGAAATACGTTATTCAGAAAGAAACGTTAGTGAGATTTTGCGTAATTTGAAATTAATTCGAATTACTCAAATCACTTCCAAATCTTTTCGCTCCATTAAATATTTGAAGATGACCGCAGCGTTCCTCTACTTGGATGCGCCACTCATTATCATTTGAATACTTAATTGGCTTTTGGATTTTGCGCATGTGAGCCGAGAAGGATACTCAATCGATTACGCTGCGCTTGTTTTGGCGACTTGATAGTGTTGGCGTGAGCAGGGGATTCTCTGCGCACAAATTTCTTGTGTGCCACGAGCCTTTCGTTGTATATCGGCATTCCATGGAGATCACGCCGCAAAAGGTGTTTGCAACATTCGGTGGGCGATTATGCTGATCTTTCGGATTTGTTTGTCGAGATTTTTGCTATTTGTTAGTTTTAAATGATATAACAGATGCTTTAGACACTTACAAAACTGTATTTAATAATTAAAGCTCCTTTTTAAACGAGTTGTTTTTAGACTTCTTTTTTGAACAAAGAATTTTTGTGCAAAGAATGTGATGAATAGCCGTTTCTACTTGATTAGCCGCTGAAACAAACGCTATTACATTGCAAAGCTGACACGCTTTTTGGTTTTGTGTAAAATCCGGACCGAACAATGCTTCCACGCAAAATTAATGCCTCTTTTTCCAATATCTAATTGCACTTTTAACGTGTGGATTTAAAGATTGCGTCTGTGTTCTTTTACTGTGCTTTAGTTTGACTCAGTTTAAGACTTCGGGGCTTTAAACAATCCTCAATTGGAGGCACTTTCGAAGACGATCCGTTAAAGAATTCTTAATTACCTTTCGTTTTCAATGCAACAGCATACTTGAAGAACAGAGGTGCGCTTCAAATACACCTTTTATAAGTGGTGGTCATTTTTGGATGAGCAGCGATTGTGGGATGAAATTGCGGTGTTTAGTGAAATTTGCGTCTTTTCGACTCGTCAACGACAGTTTCTTATTTCGTTATTCAAATTATTTGTTCAAAACAAACTGATGCGCACAGTGATCCCCTACAATTGAATGCCGGCTGATTTGTTTGTTTTTAATTTGCGACGGCATTCTTTCTTGACAATTGTGGTCAGTTTGAGTTGAGAACCGGTTTTGAATAAAATGTTCCCTTTTAATTTAGATTATGGTTTAAAACAGAAACTATTTACATGCGCCTTTCAGACAGTCCGCGCTTGAATCCTCAACATGCGCGCATCCCTCTCAAAAAACCATTGTCCATATAGGAAAACCGGAAATCGCAACGGTGGATCAAGAGCCCAACGGTCTGCTAAATCGAATTGTTTCACGTCGATTTGACAATTGTGGAGAGCGCCCACAATTAACACTCCAATTGTGCCTCGGTTGACCTCCATTCTGCGTCGCTAAACGTTTGCGCTCCCCCGCTCTTCTACGAAACGTCTTCCACCAATCAATAACGATGATGGAAACTAGACTCACACACGTTCCTCCAAAAACAATGCCTCCGGAGACCGAAGACAATCAGGAGTGTAATAAACAGTTTCCTCGAGCAGGTTTGCTGACTTCGAGGAATTCGGTTTTTTAAACTTTAATTGGGTGTGAGTTACAAGAGAAATGCTTTTAAATCAAAGAAGTCTTTTCTTATTTGTCTTTTCAATTCGAAACATCGCAAACCATTAAATGACCACCGCTATTGTTTTACGCTTGTTTGTTCGGATGCGTGTGTGCCGACCAGTGGTGGTGCCAGTTAATCCGTGATCGCATGCAAATTTTTTGCGCACCGCTTTTTTGTTGTTTCGTTGGGTCGGCACACGATGACCTTTAATTTCCAGAGTTCATTTCCAAACAATTCTGACAAACTATATATGTTTGTTTAAACTTACAACTCTCTCTTTATTTTTGCAACAAACTTTGAGCCGGTTCTGTACACAAAAACCTAGCTCCTCCGCATTTCCCTTCCAAGTTGCAAATCCACCGATCGTCGCGCGAACGAAACAAACACAAAAAAGCTGGTCACTCGGATGTTTTTGTCGATGACCGGACGATTAAAGCAGCAAATCGCACCCAATTTTACTTTGTTGCGTAAACGTTGCTGCTACTGCACTGATTGTTAGTTTTTGCGCGCGACGGAAACCTTGATGCCATTTTATTTACGGCTTTCAATCGGATTTCGTGAATTGTTCGGAGTTTTTTGAAATTTAATTACTGGCACCGTGCGTGTCATTTAATAATCTTTGTGCAAAGGAATTAAATGCTCTTTGTTGATTATGCCCAAAACAAACTGCTTGACAAGTGGGGATGGTTCAAAGAGTAGCCGGAGATCTTTACGCGTCGTTAATTGTTTGCGCCACTGGCAAACAGCAACGCAAGTCCTTGATGCGCGGCGCAAAGTGCACGCTGTTCATAAGGTAATTCTTGGCTCTCATTGTTGTTCTTTGCTTTTGCCATTTTTGTTGCAAACTTCGCCAAAAATAGTTCTTATAATTTGTATACACTTTTGCGTACAATTTTGTCTATTCGTCTTAAGCGAAAATTCACCGTTTATTAGGATGGAGATTTTTGACGACGATAGGGAAGAAATTTGATGTTAAGGCATTAATTCCGTAAAATCCAGCGCCCATTATTTCGTTGATGTTCCCGTGTGGATTTAATGCAAATTCCACTTTCTTCTCTCCCCGAATAATCAGTGATCGCGCTATGCGCTAATCAAAGGAGAGAGTTTTTGAAGAAATTGCGGCATACCTTTGAGAGGATTTAGACTCTATTCGCCTACCATTTGACTCTAAGGTTTAGGCGCCTGCGTGTAGAGCGTCAATTTTCAACAGCAATTTGTACTTGCCGTCAATTTGTTTGTTTTGGTCATTGGGCGCTGTGCGCGGCCATTTCAGGTGCCTTGGCGGGAATAATTCTCATTTACTGAAATTTGTAGTCGAGATTAGTTGTGCTTGATTGTTTCTTTTTTGAGTGCTTGATGTTCATTTAATCTATTTTCTGCAAGCTTTTGAACTTTGTTCATCTTTTGCATTCGATATTTTTAGAACTACGTTGCCAAAATCATAAAAAAATCGGAAGTATTTTCTTATTTCATAACTCTTAATATATTTTTAGTTTGTATCAATTTTTCTGCAAGCTTTTGAACTTCGTTTATCTTTTGCATTAAAAGTTTTAAACCCCAGATTTATTTAAACAACAATTTTTGCGCCACCCTGTTAAAAAGTCTTTTCTGATTTCACAATTCTTTGCAGTTAAAGTTGTTTTATTTCACAAAATACATTAGAAGTTTAAACCCCAGATTTATTTAAACAACTAGTTGTGATGATAAACCACAAAAGAGTCTCCACTCTTCAAACTCCAGATTTATTTAACTACGTTGCCAAAATACACTAGAAGTCATCAAATAGCTACAATTTTTTGATTTCACAAGTTTAATCAGTGTTGTATCAATTGAAAGAAACAATGCGCACGGTTTGGAAAACGTTTTTGTTTCTTTCATTGACAATGACCATTGGGTATTTGTTTGTGTCGTCGACGAGGAGCGTGGTGAGTCTTGATGGCCGCACAAGAATTCCAGCGCAAGAACAAAGCGCATGGCTGGCGATCCGCTGTCTCTTGTTGATCGGGCTCGTCCATGTTGCTGGTAGATATTTTGGTCCGGCTATTATCTCTTGGTTTGAAATGCTTGTTTATTGTAAGTGTCGAGCTCTGCAGCCGATTTCTTCAAAGGTTTGCAGCCAATTTGTGCCATTACGCAATGAAATGCCGAGTGGAATGTGCTGCGCATAAATTTACGCTGGAATTCAACGGTGCTCGGTACTGACCTTGCCTATGGCGCTTCGCGTAGCTTCGTTTTTCTCTTTTATCAACCGGCTCGCGCACCAGCTATTGAAATTCCAAGGCCACTGCGCATTGGATCTAAAATGCCGACGTCACACATTTTTTGCGCCTTTCGATGATTACTGTCGTTTTTTGCATTCTAGTGCAGTTGTAAACATAAACAAGATCGGAATTTATGGACACGTCGTTCTTTGCCTCTTTAATTAACCAAATTTGAATAAGCTTATCGCAACATTTGTTTGTTTAGTTTGTAGGCTGGTGACATTTAACCTAAATTCGTTCCTCGCCGCATGTACTGCCCAAAATTTACAAACACTTTGTGCGAGAATCGATTCGTTTTTTGGGTGTTGATAAGAAGGGAATTTATTTTTAAAAGCTTTGTCCACGAGTTTCGTGTGGGCACCGAATTGTGCTTGTTTTGGGCTTGTCTTCAAAGGAGACTGATAATTTTAAGCTGGGCAAAGTGTAGCCGATTGTTGAGGGCTGTTTTTCGATCTTCTCCCGACTGCGAAGTCTGTGTTTTTGTGTTAACTTCTAATCCGTACAATTCTTGATGATTTTGATAGTTGGCGTGAACGGTCAAGTTTGTGCTTCGCAAACACTGCAATAAATTTAACCGTAAAAGTTGGATGAGCCGCCGTTTTTGGGTTAACTTCTGTTTGTTCTTCTTCACTTCGGCGTTCAACAACTTAAAAACCTCAAAATGTTTTTTATTTTCACTGCAAATTGCATAATTCAAATAGTGTTCGTTTTCAAGTTGTTTTGCGTGCGAAACAAGGAAGAAGAATTGTTGCGCTCGCTCTTCTTTGCACTGAAGCGTGTGATCAGCGCTCAAATTGAGAGTTCTTGAAAGCGTTTCAATGGTCAGTTGCTGTGATATGATTCTTGATCATTAAACGGTTCAAAATAATGCAAAGATTGATGTAAGTATTTGAAATTAAACTTTTTACAAGTTGTTTGAAAAGTGCAACTTAGTCGACGTTCCGGAAATTCTCTGCATACAATGTTTGTTGACTGTTTTCACCTTTCCGGGAACCGTGATCACTCATCATGTCAAAATTGTATGAGCTGCTTGTAGGTGTACATTCAGATGTTTTGGTTATTGTGGTTGGCCGGCAGCGATGAATCCTCTCATTTATACAACTTTCTGTCCGAAACTTTGGCACATGTGGTCGCAGACAACGCGCGATTATTAGTTCATGCACGTCTATAACACAAACATTGGGGCATGTCCGCGTCGCCTGTATGCGAAGACGAACACAAAACCCGGTGCGCAATCATTGTTTTTTCGAATCGTCTCCACAACACAAACTTATTATAATTGACGGGAAATTAGCGCATGTTCCTGCCTCCCGGCTATCATTCAATTACGCTGTGATTAGTTATCCGCTCCGGTGGCCCTATTGCCTAATTAAGCGTTTGCTAATCGTTGCACGAACGCCCCAGAACCTGTCTCCAATTGCATCGTTGGATTTCCGGCGCCAGTCAACTCTTCTTCTGCAACCTTGCAACTTTAACAATTTGTTTTAACAACCTTCTTTAAAACAACGTTTTAACAATATGTTTTTTGCAAAATGTTTTTTAGTCAGCTGATTCTTATTACACTTTCTGACTGTTCAGAAAGTTTAACGACGGCGAACGGCAAGCACGCTCGTAAATATCCTTCTGTGATTCTCGACGAACACTTGCTGTCCCGACCAATTAGTTTGGCTTCCACTTGGCTTATTATTCACACGGCGTTGACTCAAGTTGGCCTTTCATGGATGATTGGTGTGCAGGGAGACAAAATTGATTGCGTGAAACAATGCGAGATTGGTTTATTGTTTTGGCGCGCAATCCTCCCATAAGGGTCGTTTAACTGCCTTTCTTCCACGATTTGAATCGGGTTTTGGCGGAACCACTCCCAATCACAACAATTAGCCTATTCCAAACACCCGTTGCCCAAAATTGAATTCCACTTTTGAATCCCGATTGAGCATCTGTGTCATTTCGTCGAGTTTGTTTATGTTGCGTGCTAACCGAAAATAGCAATTGTGTGTTTAAAAATATGCACCTTATTGTTTTTTGTTTAGTAAGTTACTTTGATATTGCGTTTTCGAGAAGCCTACGCAACATGTTTGCGTGCTTTCACATACAATTCAATGTAACTTTGACGTTTAAAGACTCTTTCGACTAGTTCAGCAGATCCCACAAATCGGTATAAATGTTCGGCATTTCGTGTTTCGTTTGTGTTGCATTTCGCGTTTAGTGGTTATTTCATTTCCTGCGACCAACATTCGTGTGCGAGACTTTGAACCGTACCGTACTCCAAATTCCACATGGGATTTGTCGTAAATCAATGCTCGTTATCACCACAAGGGCGCCGAATTTCACAAACTCCCGATTCAATGTTATGCGCAACTTCATATTTGAATCGCCGACTAATTTGCGGCACTTGAACATGCAAAATTATTGCAAGGGGATTTGCTGCGGATTTTTGCACATTTGCGCGTTGGTCATTTCTTGAGCGGTCATTTCGAGACGTGTGCGCGCTCCGCCCCATAACTTGAAAGTCTTTGGCGACTCTCCAATGATTGCTGATTGATTGCAGAGAATGCGAACCATTCAAAGGGTGAATTCGTCGTTGTCAAGCGGTGGCACAACAGGTAGTTCGCCGTTGTCGACTTCGCTGTCTTCTACGGCCGTCAACTTCTACAAAGCCTCTTCGTCCAAACAACACTTACTGACAGGTAACTTAATGTTGATTCTTGTGTTCTAAGCACGTTTATTTACAGAAGAAGAAGAGTTGCTAACAGTTTGCCTTCAAATCGATCCCGAAGAAGAAATACTGTGCAGCGAAGTGAGTGATTTAAAAATGTTTGTTGTTTGTTTGTTGAGCGTTCGAAACCCCACAAAGTCGTCAACTAAATCATCTCCGCGAAAGAGCATTTCCGCTTCTAAACAATCCAAATACAGTGAAGGAATTATTAGTATGGATTTGTTTGGAAGGATTTGTGTTTTCGAGGAACACAGCCCATTTGTTTAAACACCTCCTCTTCGCAAAATAGACAAAGACGCTCCGGCCATTGGATTTTACGTTTCATTGTTGGGGCGAATTAAATCCTTAACGGTTTATCCTGTGCTTCGTTTTTATAAGGTGCTCTCATCAAGTGTCCTTTTCCAGTGGTTTTTCGGGAGCAAACTTGTACTAACTGATAAACTGTTTTTGTTTGCTTACTTTCCCTGATTGCTTAGACGTTTTTCCCACAGGTCGGTTGCGTTCTTTTTAATTGTCCTTTGTGAGACATTCCTGGAATCTTTTCGCTCACTAAGGTTGTGGAACTAAATTATCTTTCCATTTCAAAAGCAATTTTTAATCACTCAAATCCCCCGCTTACACCTCCAAAATAAACGTCATTTTGCGAAAGTTTTGGAGCCTTGCCGAACAGTAAAAGTACACGAACAGTTATGAGATTGACGAAACTCCCTGTTTAATAGTTTGCGTGCTGCACGCGCGTACATGACATTATCCTCATTTTCGGCATTCTCGAATATAAAAGCTTGCAATTAAATGTCCGCCGTTACCGTCTCCACTCACTTTCATTTGTTTAGGTCAGTGTTATTGCTGGACAGTCTTTGATTGACGCCTTAACTCCATTTCTGACACAGAACGGCGTTGCACCAATACAGGTTGAGATTTTCTTGGAAAATTCGCGGACGCCCGTTCCCACACTGAGCGAAGCAAGATTTCTGGTTGGTCAGCGTTTGAACGTAAAATGTAAGTTGTTCAGTTGTAAAGCATTAACTTCCGTAATTTTAAGTGAAACAACAAAAACAACCGTCTCCGCCAGTCATGGTCTCCAAAATGGAAACTAAATCTACTCGTTCAATGGACGACCCTGATTACCGCACATATGACGAGGCAGAAGCAGCCAAAATTTTCTATATGGACAAGGTAACCAAATACAATTAATAGAGCGCGGCAAAAAACATTAAAACAAAAAAGCCTTTTTTCAAAAAGCAACACAAACAATTTTTGCTTTTTATTTTAATGTTGTTTGTTTGAAGAGTTTAGCAATGTTTTTGTATTTAGGCGGGCAGTTCACGGAATCTCTTAAATCCAGGCACTTTCTACGAAGGTTCAAATAGCAATTTTACCGTTCCTCGCCGCAAAGGCTCACTCAATGTAGATGGAACAGCTTCGGGTCTCAACTCTCCAATTAGCATAGATGATCGCTTTTACGGACCTTCCGAGCTTTACGCCGTTCCCAATTTATCCGGGTCCTTAAACGGAACAAGAAGACTACGGGCGCCAAGTTCAACGAGGAGATCGACGTTGTTTGGCGGGAAAATGGTATAAAACAATTCGAATGAGTAACTTGACTAATTTGAATGCTTTCAGGAAAAGTTCACAACAATTTTGGACAGGATTTACAAACCCGTAGAAGAAACGTCTTTGTTGAGTTCGCCGAGTTATGAGGTTGAAAAACACTTCTCAGACGTGGTCAAATCGCGCAAAGTTGAACAAAACGATGTGCGAAGAAATCAAGTGAGAACAGCAATTGTTATCAGCATTCAATTCAACTCATTCTATTTTAGGAAGCAATTTGGGAAATCGTAACAACCGAACACAGATACATCAAGTTTCTTGGCAACATGTGCGATTTGCATAAAACTCTTCTTGAAGTCCAGCAACGCGGCTTCTTGCACGAAATCGACCCTCAACTTGTTTTCCTCAACTTCTGTGAACTGTTTAGAACAAGTATCGAATTTTGGCATAGGGGCATTCTTCCCATGCTGAAACACTCAAGGTAACACAGTGTTGAATGCCTTTTAAACTTTCTTTGTTTGCAGACAAACCGGTGAATGTTTAAATCCGTTGTTGATGCGCGACGCCTTCGATGATATCAGTATTTGGTCAAGATGTTATTGGGAATTCAATATCCACTACAATCAGAGCCACTCTTACATCACAAAGAAGCTAAAAGAAAACGAGACATTTTCCGACTTTGTTCGAGTAAGTCTTTTCAATCAATCAACTGCTAATAATTTGCTTATTGCTCGCCTCAGTCAACATTTTTAATCGAAATTTTCGGTCGCGGCGCAAACGGAAGTAACTCAATTAATGTCGAGCATTCAAAAATCCGCTTTTGATTGCTTAAACGCAATCCAATTAAATATAATTAAATGTCTACAAAATACAGTAGCGGCTTTTCGTTGAATTCCGTGCTAACATTACCGATGAAATTTTATGAAGTTTGTCCATTATGAGAATGTGTTCGGTTAATTAAGTGCGTGCATGCAAAAATTGTTTGTTCGATGTCGGGGAAAATGCGTCGCAAAAGCTCGCTTGCGTGCTTAAATCGGTCAAAAAACAAAAAACTTTTTCGACAACTCAATAAGAAAATTTTAGTGGATCGAAGGAAAATCAT
Organism: Aphelenchoides bicaudatus; assembly: GCA_024699845.1. Taxonomy (NCBI): domain Eukaryota; kingdom Metazoa; phylum Nematoda; class Chromadorea; order Rhabditida; family Aphelenchoididae; genus Aphelenchoides; species Aphelenchoides bicaudatus. Next base: position 10,252,555 of record JAMPIN010000002.1, on the reverse strand, counting down.
TCATGAACAGACAAAGACTAGTTGATGTTTTGACAGCTCCAGTTCAACATTTGACTCGTTACCCGTTAATGTTGCGCTCCGTTGTTCACAGCACACAAAGCAAGGAAGACAAGTTGCAAATCCAGACAATGTTGGACAAAGCAGACGAAGCAAACATGACACTCAATCACATGCTCAGCAACAACGACATTCACATTCAATTGATTGAGATCATGAAAACAATTGAAAGTTACGACGCTGTGGACCAAGACGAGTACTCCAAACTTGTGCCTCCATATTGTCCGCCTTTCTTGAACCTAACTCAGCCAATGAAGTACGCACTTTCTCCGGCTCACACACTTCGAAGAGTCTTCACAAGAGGCGATTTGAAGTTGAAAGACGGACGAGCAGCTCCGAAAGTTGAAGTCCACTGCATTTTGGTATGAAGACATCATGTTTTAATCAATAATCACTTCTTTTTGTTTAGTTCACTGACATGCTTTTAATTTGCAAGTTCACGTCAAGACGTGCCGATCGTTTCCGAATCTACAAGTCTCCATTGGTACTCTGCCGAATCAAAACAATTCCATTTGCCGAAGGGAACGGATTCTACATTGTGTCCTTTGATCGATTTGATGCACCGTCCGCATTCTATATGTTCTACACCGTTAATCAAGAAGAGTCTAAACGGTGGATCGAGTTGATTGAAATTGCTCAAAGTGAATACACAAAACTCACAAACGATCCAGAAAACACACTTAACGGCTTCTCGCAAAAGCAATTCTACTATCGCGGCCAAGAGCTTCTGCATTTGCATTATCCTCCCGAGACCATTGCTTTCTACCACCGAAAGAGCCACAGCATGGACTCCCAAGCAATTGCTCATCATGCAAGCACGCGTAAGTAAACAAAAAAGCATACAGTCTTAATTACTAGTTTTAGATGGTCTGAGGAGAGAAGCCGAAGTTGCATCCGCTGAACAGTTAGATCGTCGAGGCTACGATCAGCATCCGCCTTTACCGCATCAAAACAGTCATCCAATGCCGCTCTATCATCAGCCAAACAGTACAGGCAACACTTTGAACAGGCCTCAAAAGATTCTAGTCGATGACGATCCCACACTTGAAAAGCCTGATGATCACTTTGATGACAAAGAATCGTTGGACTCGGCGAGAACTGGAGACGATGTCTTGACTCCTTCAACTGAAGAGAACTCATCTGGAAGAACAAGCAGCACTGGACGTCGATTTGAAAAAAGATACCACACAGTTGGAGAAGTTGAAGCCACTAAATCGTCTCCGTTAAATCCGATCAACTCCCAGTCGGCAATCCTCAAACGATTCTCGTGGAATGTCGGTTCTCAAAAGAAGATTTCGCGTTTAAGTGATGTGAGTTTTCTTTCCGAGTCAATCAATCAAAATATAATTGTTTGCTTGTTCAGAAACTTCAAACAACAAAACCGACACTTCAAACACTCCAACACAGTCGCCGATTCAGTCAGTCAACTACAGAATCCAACGACTCTTTTGGCTCTTCAACTTCTGGCATCAGTACTTCGTCTTCACACGACACTTCGTTGCAGAACGGCTCCACGGACCCAATTCCAAATTGTCACATTAGCCGAGTTCGCATTGAAGAACAACTGGAACAACAACACGTGTGCACAACGACAATTGGCTCTCCCACCTCAACAACGACAATTACGACGGCCAACTGCACAAGTCCGAACGCCACAAAGCACGATCCACTTAAAATCGAGTTGACCGAGTCTATTTATTTGGAACGACCTCCACCTATTCCTAATTTGCCACCTCCAGAAACCGATCAAAGTTGTTCGAGCGACGAGCACGAAGAAAACGACCCGATATTGATGTCAAATCCAAACTTTACGGATCCTCCAGATCTTCTCAAGTTAATATTAAACGACGAATTAGACACTTCGTAAGTTTACTTGCAATCTAATCTGTACATTGAAACACTTTCAGGATTGTCTAACTACCTGTCTTTCATCCCTCCCACAAACATTCCTCAGCAATCAGCAGTTAATCAACCAAAGTGCCTCATGAACCCCGTCCAAAACAAAGCCCCATCAGTTCTTTCACGTTCTTCAGAAGTTTTAAACAATTGTTGCTTGTATATAAAGTTTATTATTATTGCGCTAATAAATCTTATTTTGTTCAAAGCTTTGGTTTGATTCCGTGTGTTCGGAAGGCATTCATTGTGTTAACATAGCGTCTGAACTGTTCATCGCCGGCTCCACGCGGTATAGCTAAATCAAATGTTATGTTATTACAATTTCTATTGCTTACTTCCGTCAACATCCTTCAAATTGTAAGTTTGTGCCAAGTCCGTGGTTAAAAGTGTTTTTCCAGTGTGTTTGATGATCGCTTTTGGGTCCGAAGCCAAGGCGGAGACACACTTTCCAGCGAAATAGATTGATTCGGCGTGTTCAAACAAACGCTTGTCTGTCTAAAAACATTTTTGTTGAAATAGTTAATTAGAATGTTACTTTTCCGCGTCCAGCCAAAATAGTCTGTTCAATGATCTCCGTTTTAACTGCGCCCGGCCACAAAGAAACAGATGTTATTCCGTATTCAGCTAAATCAGCAGCCATGTCACTTGCAAGTTTGTCACAAGCGGCTTTTCCAACGCCATAAGCGGTGTTAAAGAGATGTTTAATTGATCCCGGAGAACTTAGAGTCACAATCAATCCTTGTTTGCGTGGAGCCATTAAACGTGCAGCATACACAGAACATATGTAATGATTTCGCAAGCCAACATTATTTACAATATCCCAATGATGTTCCGGAGCGCCATCACATTCAAAGAACTTGCGCTGGACATTCTTCCCAATATACTGCACAGCTGCGTATGCATTATTAACTAAAACGTCCAATCGGTTGTTTTGTTCTTTGGAGATTTGTTCAAATAGTCGTTTGACTTCTTGAGGTTCTTCGTGATTGCAATAAACGGCAATTCCTTTGCCTCCAACGTTTGTTATCTGGAACATTCTATTAACTGTTTTAGTTGTTAGAAACAAACTTCTTGAGCAACTTCGTCAAGTGAGCTCGTATTTGGAAAATTAAGCCGTGTTTGTGCTGGTCTTCCGCTAACATAAACGGTGGCTCCTTGACGTCCCAATTCAATTGCAATACCTTTGCCTAGTCCTGAAAACATTACTACAAAAAGTTGTTTAACATGTTGACAAACCTCTTGAAGCTCCCGTAACCAAAGCAATCTTTCCTTTTAAAGACATTTTGCAAAAAACGCTAAACAGAAATTGATTTCGGCGAGAGCAGCGCGCCATTTTATAGGATTGATCAAGAAGGGAGCATCAAACTACAACTATTGTATGCACAATTGCACAGCAAATCACAGGTACATTATTTATGCGTTTCTTTTTGTAATCAACACCATTATTTAAGTTTAACATCGGTTGTGACTTAACAACTTTTATTCGAATCGTTCAATTTGAAAATGACAAAAATCGAAAAAGTCAATAAACGAAGAAATCAAACAAGTCGTTAAGGAGAATAAGTTGTTAAGGAGAATAAGTTCGGAATTGATTTAGCATGCCCAAGTATTGAAGAAATATCTCGTAGTATGAATTTTTGGGAACGTCTAAACAGGGAAAATGTTAAATATTAATTATCAAAAATCAATTACTTCCGTCTTTGTCCACGATGCCATAACGTTCAGCTAATTGTGCAGTTAACAAAACTTTGCCGGTTTCTTCAAATGCTTTTGAGTCGGAAACAAAAGCTGTCACAGTTTTTCCAACAAATTCAACCGATTCGAAAGCTCCATATGCGTTTGGATTTGACTGCAAAAATCATAGTGTAAAGTAGTTACTTAAATTTATCTGCTCACTTCAGCAAGTTTTTTGCCTGCTTCTCCATTAACGGCTTCGGTTGAAACAGCACCTGGCCATATTGAAACAGATGTGATGCCAAATTCTTTCAAATCTATAGCGACGTCAGAAGATAGTTTATCGACCTGAACATATTGGAAATTGAGTTCTAAACAAAAGAAGAACTTACAGCGGCTTTTCCAACTCCGTATGCAAGATTGAAGATTCTAGTTAAGGCGCCAGGTGAACTGATGTTAACAATAACTCCCGACTTTCTTGGAACCATCAATTTGGCTGCATAGACAGAACAAATATAGTTATTCCGCAAACCGACTTCATTAATCACATCCCAAGCATGCTCCGGAGTGCCGTCACATTCGTAGAACTTTTTACTTGAGTTTTCGCCCATGTATTTAACGCCAGCAAACGCGTTGTTAATCAAAATATCTAAACGGCCATTTTGTTCTTTTGCAATTTGTTCAAACAACGCTTTAGTCTCTTCAGATTTTGAATGATCGCATTGAATTGGAATTGCTTTTTCGTTGAAGTTTGAGATCTGCAAAAAGAATAAAAGTTTTAAAACTCTTTTAAATTACTTCTTCGGATAGTTCACGTAACGCATCCAAAGTCCGACCAGTTATGTAAACAGTGGCTTTTTGCTTGGCCAATTCAATTGCAACACCGCGTCCAATTCCATAGGAGGCTCCAGTAACCAACGCAATCTATAAATTAGTTTCTAATGTCTGTAATTAAAAGTTGCTTACCTTTCCGTTCAAAGACATTCCCACAGCAGAACAAAACAACATAAACACTTAGCCTTTAAATACCCGCGCTCCGTGGTCTTTTCGTGCTCACTGTTGTTTTACGAGTTCATTTCGATCACAATCGGGAACAAAATGCATAAAACTCTTTCAACTTGTTCAAAACATTTGCAATGATTAGAACTTTATTTTCATATCAAACGAATAAATGCGTTTTTAGCACAAACCACACGTTTGGGCGCAGTGATCACGTTTGCTTTGTTCGGTGTAGAAAGCGGAGGCGCAGAATGAATTTCTTTGCCACTCGAAACAGCTAAACACAACATTTGGTTAAATGAATCCAAGTATTGTTACTTTGGCGACACATCTTTGCAATCAAAAGTTGGATTGTTTTCTGGTTCGTCTCCGGTTTGTTCATCATCGCATTTTTCGCAACTTTCTCTGCAATATTTCAAAACAATTGATTTGTAGAAGCGGTTGTCACAGAGTTGAGCGTTTTTGATTTCTGGACAGTTTTCTGCTAGATCCAAACAACCATCAGTATCAACCGGTTCTTCTTCGCCTGCAACAAATAAGTATAACTGTTTAGAGTGTCAAGTTACTTGACCCGTCAACAGAAACTACTTGAAAAACAAGAAACAGTCCATAAAGAACGAATAAGCAACTTGTTTGATTCCCCAAACAAAGCATTTTAACTAGTTAATAACTGGAATGCATAACTTGTCTTTAAGTGGCAACTTTTTGATGCGATTTCGACGTTAATTCAAAAAACGTTGGATACAAACAAACATGATAATTGTTTGAGAGACTGGTGTTTGTTCAAATGTCCGTGGGTTCAAGTGAATGCGGATCTCTATGAATTTTGCAAAACATGGAATTTGATATGCGTAAGTGTCCAAACAAGTTAACACATAATTTATTCGAAAGCTACATTATCCGAAAACACCCATAGCGTCCCAGTCACTATCTTTACAAAATTCACACTGTTTGCGACAATGTCTCTGCATTAAAGATCTATACAACGTGGCTCTGCATAGTTTTCGTCTTTGGAATACTGCGCAGTTAGATGCTGTGTCGTGACATTCGCTGTCCGGGTAATCGAGTTCGAATGCTGAAATATATTGTGATTACAAATATTAACCCTTTTAAACAACTTACGTCTTGCTCTCACTCCACGTTTTGCTTCAACAGCAATCAACAAAAGTGCAAAAAAGAAACAACAAGAAACAACGAATCGCATTTGTTAATGTGATGACTTTAAAAAGTTGATTGCTTTTATACTTTTTTGCAAGCGTTCCACCGCAAATATCCGTTTCTGCTCGAACTAATTTAAAAAATCAAGCAAAACAACAAGCCTTTGTTATTTGATTTGTTTGCCGATACGGATTCAATTTTGTTCTGTTTTAGTTTGTGTTTGTTAGCCAGACTTTTAAAATAATAGACAAATGAATTGATTTGACTAATTTTAAGTACTGTATTTATTTCACAACAGTTCAAAAGCACTTACAAAGATGATCAAAACTCGAATAAACAAAGTAAACAAACAATCGAAATCCAGAAGCGCAATTAATCTTGCCGTGAACTTTACGGAGATCAAGGTTTCAACTGTCCGCATGACTATAGCGTGCCTAATTCGCCAAACATTCCTGCATCCAAATGCATAGGCAATCTTTGATTTTTTACGTGTTTTCTTTTGGCACCAAACTGGAGAAAATTTGCGCGAGTTTGTTTATGTTTACGCGTAGAAGAGAAATTACAGCACGCCGACCACGAATGGTCTCGAATCGTTTTTTAGTTAGACGAGTAATGACAACCTTGTAAGTTGTTTATTTTAGCCGAAGTCAATCGGGTATATAAAGTAGTCGAGTTGGCTGCAGTTTTAGTCTTGTAGCAATGCGCTTAAATACTATAATCTTGCTGTCTTTCCTACTTGCATGCATTGCGTTATGCAATGCGGCCAGCCAATTCGAGGAGAAGAGCTTTATGAATGGACCAGCCGAATCGCCTCAATTCATGCACGACATTGATCAGTGAGTTCTTGAAGAGGCTTTGCTGACTGTTTGAAACCTTGTTGTTTAGATTTGCTGGAGAACATGGCATCCGTGTAAAACGACAGTGGGGCTACTATCCACGTTACTACGGCGGATATAGAGGTCAGTAAAGCCTGTTTTGTTGGTTTAACTTAATTGCATTTTGCAGGTGGATGGGGCAGAAGACGTGGATATGGAGGGTGGAGAAGACGCCGATGGGGCGGAAGACGTGGATATGGCCGCAGATATCGTGGCTATTATGGAGGTTACTACGGCTAAATAATCCAGATCCACTGTAATTATTTATTTTGCTTTGAAATATGTATGTAATAACTGTTTAAATAAAGTCCAGTTTATTAACAACTGATTGTTTTATTGAAATTACTCGACGTCAAAAGTTACACGATAGATAATTTGAAGAATACGGTTTTATGGTTATTTGGTTTGTTATCATTTAAAAAGTTAAGGAATGTTTGATATTAAAATGACTCGTTTATCCGCAAACTTTGTCAACACTTCAACAATTAATTGTTCTGCTCTACATTCTAAACATTTCGAATGCTTCAATTTCAAAAATCGCCGGCTCACTTTGCATTCTAAACATTTCAAATGCTTCAATTCTTTCTCAAAAATCGCCGGCTCACTTTGCATTCTAAACAGCATTCCATTTGTTTTCCGTGTCCTGCACGCAACGACACATGTTTCGTCAAATGTATTAATATAAACATCTGAGTCATTTCTATTCTATTCGAAAACGTAGTCAAATGATCCTGTTTAGATCTCGACGAGTAAGCAAATTTAAACTTTTAAATGTTTAATTGATTTTCTTTTGTTTAGAAACATTTGCGCAGACAACGAGTATGTTAAAACTAGCGTTCCGCAAAAAACTATCTTTTTATAAAAGGAAAAGAAAAAGAGTTCAACAAGAGTTTCGCTTTCACAAAAAAAGAGTTTTGTCACGGAAAAAAGAGAGTTCTTTATTTGAAAAACAGAGCAAAAGAGAATTTCGCTTTCAAAAAAGAGATTTTGTCACGGAAAAAAGAGAGCTCAAAAAACAGCTGTATCGAAACATTTTTTCAACTCGCTTTTGCTTTTTTTGCGGAACGCTGGTTAAAACCTATAGTTTTAAACTGGTTTATTTGTTTAGAAAAAGGACATAGTCATGGCAGGCGGAGATATTCTTATTGACTACTTTTTTGCTCAACAAGAAGACCCAAACGAGGAACCACCGTCTTCAAGTGTTCAACGTGATGATTCAGTTGATCGAACTTTTGAAGCGATCAATTACGACTTGCTGTCCAAAGAGCCAATAAACATCGGAATGCGCAACGGAAAGATAGTCATAATTGATGATGAAGACGGAGATGAGTTGGTAATTTGTTTTAAATTATTTGATTTATGCAACCTGTACACTGCTTTCAAAAAGTTTAAAACTCTATAAGTTTCGATGCAAGTTGTCCCAAATCTTTTCAATGGGATCCAAGTTAGGTGAACATGCTAGCCATTTCAAAAAGTAAACAACTTGCATCGAAACTTATAGAGCGCTGAACTTTTTGAAAGCAGTGTTTTTAGAAATCCGAATCACCAAACAAGTTGCCAAAGGATTCAAAATGGGTAACACTTGCAACGCAGTGTATTGATATCATTTAAACAATTTAGAGACGATTCAAGAAATGGTTCTATTGTTCATCGCTAACATCCGAATGACAAGTTTTGTAAATAAAGATACTTTTATTTTGCATGTTATGTGTACAGACATGAAAGACATTTGTTTATCCGCGGGTAATGATCGTCTTCTTCTCAATTATTGTAACTGGTCCACGTCCAACTGGCATCATCGGAGGTCGACCAGGAGTTGGCCGGATAGGACCGATCGGTGGCCGAACAGGAGGTCTGTAAGGTGGAACAAACACAGGTCTATAAGGAGAAGGCGGCGGTCCCCATCGTTTTACTCGGATTTCACTGAAAGCGCTTAACAAATTAATCAAAACCGGAATTTAAAACTTACTCATTCGCCAGTGCAGTTTGACACAAAGCTGACAAAACAAAGAAGAGAGCAATCAAAGACAACTTGACTGAAACCATAGTTGAACGTGTTGAATTGTAGGAATCACTTGGAGCTTTTATATTCACACGTACTCGAAGGCCGGAGCATCATTGATCAGCATCAAATAACTTTCTGTGCATTTTTCGGCAAACGAACCAATTGGTTCAATTTCCAGACACAGTTTTTCGAAGACGACCTTTAAAGAAGCGCGTCACCAAACAGGGTTTCGGCTCAAGTGCACAACAAATTGCGGGTCGAAAGTGAAGGCGGAAGGAAGCGCCAATGATCTATTTGTTAAGATGGCCTGATTGAACGTTTCGATGTTTCAACAAGTCTACTTCTCTTTACGCTTTACGTCAAATTTCAACAGTTATTTCGCCGATTTATTTCACACACCAATTAAGAAATAAAAAACAGAACTATTTGGCAAACGATAATAAACTTTAGTTGCAGATCTTTCCAGGTTATCGTGACTGATTTTTGCATCCACAATATTCGGCACAGACCTGATTCATCATCTTCCCATAGGTCTAGAAGGTATAAGATCAACTGTATACGTTTAAACAACACTTACATCATGCTTGCACAAATCTTTTGAGTTTGGCTTGTGGCAGTTAACAGTGGGATCGTTGTGACATCCTTAAAATCGAAATGCTTTTTAAATGTTAAACAATTTACCTGGTCTTCCGCAGTTTGCTGCCTAAACTAGTTTGTTTTAAAAGTTGTGAAACTCAATTGTTACCGGCTCGCTCAAGTCGATTGCATGTGCAAGTGCGACGATGGCAAAGAATAAAATGACGAAAAGACGTAAATTGAACATTGTTGTCTGTTGAATGAAGCGCTCGTCAATTCCGCAATTTGGCTTATAAGTCCGGCCAGGCCGAGAATGTGATCGGAATCTGCAAATTGAGCAAGTCGTCGACAATTAGCGGCTTATTTGCACAGTGGTCTGTCGGCGAACGAACAGGCTCAGTCGTGTAATCAAATGTATACATTGAATTCGAAAACAATTAGCGAAACGAAGCAGATGTGACATTTTAATGAGTTTCGTTCAACTTTGACGGGGCAGAGAATCTCTATTCTCGATCAAACGAATTACGTAATAACAGTATCAATTCACTTACACATTAAATTTATTGGGCACAACGTTTAACAGATTAAGCTTTATTTACGCAATTGACACGCATAATTATTACAATTGTTTTGAATGAGGTGTGTTTTAGGAACAAATTACGGGCATTCTCCACAAGTTTCCTTACATTCCACCTTCATCATCTTTGCGTAAGTCTTGTGCATACAAAGTTTCTGCTCTTTTTTGCACTCAGGATAGTTGTCCTTGCAGTCTGCAATTGGTTTAAACTTTATACATTGTCGAATATTTGTGTACCTCCTTTTGGTTGCTCTGGTTGCTTATCTCCATCGCCTCCTTTTGGTTGCTCTGGCTGTTTATCCCCATCGCCTCCTTCTGGCTGTTTATCGCCTCCTTCAGGCTGCTCTGGCTGTTTATCCCCATCGCCTCCTTCTGGCTGTTTATCTCCCATCACCCCCTTCTGGTTGCTTATTATCTTCGTCTTGATTTGCCGGTGGATCAGGGTTGTCTGGCTAAAAACAACTTATTTGTTAAATTCTATTTCATAGTTCCCACCATTTTGGGACCTTCCGGGTCACAATCTTTTAATTTGTTGGCCAATTCATCGACCAATGGCTTGCCGTCCACATCGGTGACCGAATAAGCAGTATGAAAGTGCGCAAAAAGTAAAAGAGTTGAAACGGCAATCAATCGCAGCATTGTTCTTAAAAAGAGAGTTTAAACGTGATTGAAGAAAATTAAAATCACTTACAGTGAATACTCAAACACCGACTTCAAATACACATGAACTGCAATTGTCTAACGGAAAGTCATTCTAGTTGACGCGTGTTTGGAGGAGAACAAGCCTTCAACCCCGCGACAGATGTCCAAATAAAATCGCCCAATTTAATGTTGAATCCTTGTCCCTTCGTGAAAATGCGTCAGCGGCGCAAAAGAACATGTTCATTTAATGAATTATCGATTACATGCGTTGTTTACGTTGTAGATGTTTGCGTTTAATGCAAAAAACCGCTGACAGCTGGGCACTTGTTTTTGTTTGAACTTTAAACAAGAATGTTAATTAGTTTTTTAATTACTGATTTGTGTTTGAGTTAATCAAAAAGCTTTTGAAAAAATGTGATTGAGCTGTAAAACGAATTGATTGTTTTTGGTGTTTGGTTTAAATGATCAGTGAAATCATTGAAGAACTTGATTATGAAACAATAATTGTTCTTTAGATTAATTTAAACTTGATGTTCTAACATCGTGATTGACTTGTAAAAACAATACTTGAATACATTAAACTTTTAATTGTATTGAATCGTTTAAATGATTAGTGCAAGAAAATAATGTAATCAAAAAGCAGAACTTGATTATGATTGAACCGTAAAAACAAGGTTTTTGTGAGATCAACACTGAAATAATTGAATACATAATTGTTGGTTAGATTAATTTTAAATCAATGTTCTAAACTTTTAATTGTTGCAACAAAAATAGTGAAAGTACTCAAAAGCGAAGCAACTTTTAATTGTTGCAACAAAAATGGTGAAAGCACTCAAAAGCGAAGCAACTTTTTTGTTTGCATTGAAAACGTTCAATTTGTTTAAGCACAATTAGTGTGAGCAAACATTTAAATTCGAAGAAACAAGTGTTTCATTACTGTATTACGTAAAACGGAATTTATTAGTTTGCTTTATTAGTCGCTATCGCTACATACAATAATAATAGTGCAATCGATTTATTAGTAGTGGAGACGCTGCGAAAACGCCACCTCCGTTAGTGCTGGCCAAACAATGCAGAAATATACAAAAACAACAAGTAGGGCTCGGGGAACACACAATTGAGAATAAGACCTGTATCTACCGTTTGAAAAATGCTGAAGATGAATGTTAACCGTATTCGATTGGCGGATGAAAGGCTCGCGGTTTAACAACGTTTGCACGTAGCACGGCACATCTTGTAGGCCATTTTCTTGTAGTCCTTGTGGTGGCAGAGTTCTTCCTTGCATGTTGCCAGCTTGTCTTGGCACTGGGCCTTTAGGGATATATGCTCGTTGCAGAGGGAGCAGGAAATTGGACACAAGTGAACCATCATTAATCGGTAAGTCTTAAACGAAACTGTAAAGAGAATGAGTAAAATCAAGTTTACCTTGTGGCGGCAAATTTTTGTGTTGCTACCGCATTTTGAGTGGTAGTTCTGGCATTTGATTTTGCTTTGGACTTGCACTCTGCCGGCCTCCACTGCTGGAAGGATCAGGGCGACCAACAAAAGAAAGCTGACGAACAAAGCGGAAGTCTGCATGTTGATTGGAAAGATAGAAAGGCAACCTTTGCTTCGATATGAAGGACCTGTGTGGAATGGTGAATTGGAAAGCGTGTGGCCGACGTTTAAAAACCTCAACAATGGGGCCGTCCTTGCCGATTGTTCGACAACGAGTTGTGTTGCTTCGGATACGCCAATCATGTCCAGCTGTTTAAACACGACATTGCGACTTGTTCGACATGAATTCCGATTATTTGCATGTCGTAAATGGAACAGGCCTCTTTACCTGGAAATTCTGAATTTGCTCAGACGGAGGTCGACTTTGCGTTAATTGGATTAAATTGGATGTTTGTGATGTTAGAACGATAATGTTGATTCTGATTGTGCCTCAGCGCTGGCGAAGACGTCACAGTTGAGCTAATAATTGACAAGTTTGGGTTCGGTCCGGAAGCACATGTTTTGGATTTGTTTTCTATCGACAGGTTAGATATTTTGTTGTCGCCGAGGACCGGAAATCCAAATCTGTTCATAAAGATCGGCTGGCGTCGGCTGGCGGATCTCCAAAAATACACCCTTATTTGTCACAAATTCAGAAACGGAAGCACCAAAATAACATGCAAACGTGATCAAAACATGGTTCAAGCATGTTTCCTAATAAATTTTGCAGTTTTGGAAATAAATTAGGCTACAGTTGTTTCAATGAACATCGGTTTTGTTTAATGTGTTTTCTTTGATTGAATGAATTCGCCGAAATTTGAGATCTCAGATGTTTTTTGAATTTTAAACTTAAAACAGATAAGTTTCGATAATTTACCTAAACTTCAATTGCTCAATTCGACTGATAGAACAAAAACGCATCAAACTACTCAACTATAAAATTGAAAAGCGATTGAATTCGTTCAATCAAACAAACAGACAAACTTTTTCATTTTCTACTTTTTGATAAAACCAACTGAAATAACACTTTCACACAATCAATCAAAACACTCAATAAAATAAACTTTTCGATTTCAAGCTTTCGAAGTCAACCGACTTTTTTTATTCTTTCAATTTGTTGATTTTGTTTTGAAGCAAAAACTTCAGTTCTTTAAGTTGAATCGTAAACTGCCATGCGCGCAATTGGCGACAAAATCTTTGTCCCAGTGCGATTGCTCGCCTGCCAAGCCGTGTTGTTGGCTTTTTGTACATAAAGTGCAATCGGGGAACACTGAGTCATTCTTTTTGACTATTTTTATCAGGCTTTCCACGCGATGATTTCATATCTAAACAGTAATTGTTTCTAGAAACATGTGGAAGGCATCCATTGGAGCAAAACCTGTGCCACCTCCAAAGCCATCAGCGGACGATGATTGGGAAACAGATCCGGATTTTATTTTAAGTTTTTAAGTGATATTGAAAAGTCTTTTTGACCTTAAAATAACTTGTAGTCAATGTTCGGAACTTTCATTCTATTAAACGCCTTTTTAGAACGATGTCAGCGAGAAACAAAGTCGTTGGGGTGCAAAAACAGTCACTGGATCGGGCCATCAAGAATCATTTCGGTTGGATCAACTACGTGACGAAGTGATGAAGAGCGACAAAGACATCAAAGACAAGCAGATGGATCACATGCCAAAAGCAAGCGAAGGATATGGCGGAAAGTTCGGCGTCCTTAAAGATAGACAAGATGCTTCGGCAAAAGGATGGGATGAAAATCAAAAAGTAGAACCACATCAAAGCGTCACCGGTAAGCAGCTTAATTTTGTGTTCAATTTACATAACTGATTTAGACGGTGCAAAAGGCTTCGGCGGAAAGTATGGCGTGCAGCAAGGACAAGATAAGTCGGCTGTTGGATGGAGCCACAAAGAACAACTTGCTAAACATGAGTCGCAAACAGACGGTGCAAAAGGCTTCGGAGGAAAGTATGGCGTGCAGCACGATAGAAAAGATAAATCTGCAGTTGGTTGGGATGATCGAGCTGAACTTTCCAAACATCAAAGTCAAACGGATGCTGCAAAAGGCTTCGGAGGTTAATTAAAGTTCGTAACATATCTTATTCATGCTGTTCTTAGGAAAGTACGGTGTGCAGAACGACAGACAGGACAAATCCGCAGTTGGCTGGGAAGAAAGATCGGAACTTTCTAAGCATCAAAGTCAGACAGATGCTGCAAAAGGCTTCGGAGGGAAATTCGGCATTGAATCTGACCGTAAAGACAAATCTGCCGTTGGTTGGGAAGAAAGGTCGGCACCATCTAAACATGAATCTCAATCACAAAGTCATGGATTTGGAGGGAAATTCGGTGTGCAGAACGACAGACAGGACAAATCCGCAGTTGGCTGGGAAGAAAGATCGGAACCATCTAAACATCAAAGCCAGACGGACGGTGCAAAAGGCTTCGGAGGGAAATTCGGTGTGCAGAACGACAGACAAGATAAATCCGCAGTTGGTTGGGATGAGCAACCAGAAAAGTCAAAGACAGGTAAGAAAAAGTTAACAAAAAAGTCTTTTGTCAAAAAGTTTCAAACTCTATTGATGTTTTTAGTTGCCAAAGAAGAGATTCCTCGTGCAAAGGCTTCTGATTTGCGCAACAGATTTGAAAAACTTGCTAGTCAACAACAAGACGACAAAGTGCAACAAGAACGTGAACGCCGTAAGAAAGAAGATGAAGAATTGAAACGTCGCAATGCAGAAGCTGAACGTCTTCGACAAGAACGCATTGAACAGCAACATTCTCAAATGCCAGAAGTTCAAGAGCACGATCACAACGAACATGTCGAGCCAACTCCTCCAACATCAAGTCGCAACCGTGCTTCCATCGGCGTTCGTTTGCCAATTGCTACACAAAATGTTGAGCCAGAATATCATGTTGAACCTCCACAACCAACCAGCTTTCCAGAAACTGAGTCTGACAACTATGAAAGTGTTCCAGCAGAACCCACCAGTGCTCCAGTTGTGGAGCCAGCACGTGTACAAGTTTTGCCTTCAAACAACGGTTTGCCTTTTGGAGGCGCTATTCCGCGTCGTCAATCTTCTACAGCAACTGAAGAAGATCCAGCTGATTGGGAAGAATCAACCCCAGAACCGACTGTGTTCAAATTGCCAGCCGCACATTCAACAAACTTTCCGGAAGAGCCTGTTGAACCAAGTCCAACGCCAGTTAGTTATAACAGCAGCAATCCGGCTGCTTATTCTTCCACTCCACCACAACCATCTGCTAACTACGACTTTGTGCCTGAAGTTCCAGAAGCTCCAAGTCAGCAAACTCACATCCACACTGCTGCACCGACTCAAAAAACCGATCTTTACGACTTTGTGCCAGACGAGCCTCCAGCCATGCATCAACAACAGCAACACACTTCGAACACAACTCATACTGCACGCGATTTGTACGAAGAACCCCCGGCAGACGAGCCAGAGCCTTCAGCACCTCACAACGGAAGTGGAGGAATGACAGCCATCGCCTTGTTTGAATACGAAAAGCAAGATGATGACGAAATTGGCTTCGACGTCAACGACCTGATCACGGACATCGAGCAAGTCGATGCAGGCTGGTGGAGAGGAACGTGTAAAGGTCGATTCGGTTTGTTCCCGTCCAACTACGTCCAGTTGCAATAAACTCAGATGCCGCCCATGCTCAATTGCTCAAACGACGCACTTCCCCGAACTCCAAATAACCGATGCCTTAAGTTCTTTGTTTTGTGCTAACTTCCCTACTCAAAACGACTCCAATACTTATTCTAACTTATTTTAAACACACGTAGCCGAACGCAACAGCCTTATTTATCCGTTTTTGAATTCTTTATTGTTCGTGTAAATTAATGTAGAACAAGCATTTCAATCAAATAAAGTTGTAAACTTGTGAGACGAGATCAATTTAATCGTTTGGAAGTCTTCACACGTAGAAAAGTCGAACCTAAACTTAGTTTGATTTAATGGCCGTAAAAAGGTTCCTATACCTTTGATGTGCTCACTAGCAACGAATCGTCGTAAAAGCAAGTTTCAATAACTATATTCCCGCTCAACACCGATGCTGGCAATATTTGACCTTCTGGCGCGGCTTCAATCAAGTTTTGCCATGTGTTCGTTGACTGTGGAATTACAAATCCGAAATCAAAGTACCATTCTAAACATAGTTAAAGTTAATCAATTCGTCGAGTAGTCGAATACCTTCAATGATGTTGTCTTTCAAATAAACTCGTTGTTCCAGTCTAAACTTCTCGATTTGCTTTTCTGATGTGAAGTTTATCTCTCTCGACACTGCTTTGCATTTTAAGATTGCTTTTGGAATGCGAGCTAAAATTGTTAATGTTAATTTTAGTTTGTTTACAGAGTGGGCCAAAAAACGCTAACACAAAAAATTGTTTGGTGGGGGGGGGGGCCGTGGGTTGAGATAATCACCTTCGTGAATAACACTGGGATCTGCCATGTCTTCTGTGCTTTGCCAAATCACTTTGCCTGTGTTGGAGTCTCGCAAATTCATCCAATTCCTTAAGATTTGATTTGAAAACTTGCAACTTCTCGTCAAAACTTACAGTTTAAAGCCACTCATTATTTCGTTTGCGCGATCGTTCATCTTCAGAGACGCCAGACGTATAGCTTGCGTTTCAACAGCCATCCTTGCCGGAGATTTCTAAAGATGTGAATGTAGAAAGAATGAAGCATCAAATTGGTCGTAAAAGTCTCTATTTATATTCAAAAACTCCGCAAGCTTTCGCAATGTTCTGTCAAAATCTCCACTTGTCACGCAATAGATTGAGGATTTCAAACGATTGGGACAGTTATCTAATCTATATGTAGCTTACTTTACGGAAGAGACTCGGGGAGCGCATTAATTATTGATTCCAAAGATCCGTAGACGAGAGAGCAACAACGTCAACACATGGGCAATAAATATTTTCGGGCAAATATTCCGACTGTGTTGCTGATAAGGCAAACAAAGGTTAGAGTATGCGTAGGATGTTCAGAAAACAGAAATGCAGTTAAAGTATGTCTGGCTTTGGTTTCTTCGTAGAATTTGAACGATTGGATCAGTGTTCGGAGTTGACTACTCGCAAGTGGACCGAAAGACAGGAAATTTGACTCATTTTGGCCTCCGTTTAACGACGTATGCGTTGGAACAGCGCATGAATCAGATTAGTTGTGAGGGGAACACGTGAAGTAATCGCTTTTGCAAACAACTTATTAAGTGACTATTTTAAATTAAAAGCTTTGAATAAAGAATCCACAAACCGATGTCCTTTTGGTAGAGCGTTTCCTTTGCGTACTCATCAACTTCGCCGGTTTTTATACAGCAGTTTCCTTTTTGTGCTTGACTGACCGGCGCTAATGACTAAAATTTAAGGAGATTTGTGGTCAATTATATGGCACGCTGCAAAACTGTCTGATTTTACGAAAGTGTCCGGAAACACGCTGTTTGTACAAAAACATCCGGCCCAATCAAACAGAGGGTCAAAATAGAAAACGTAACTTCAACTCGACCTTTATTTAGAAACGGACTTACGCTTGATTTGAGTCAAAATTGATTCTGGACATTTAAGTAGTCAATCACTGTTGACTGCAGACATTAGAATTTCAAAAAGTCCAGAACTATTTTTAACACTCACAACCAACCCACGAAGCGCTTGATGACTGATTCAACTCAAAGCAATGTATACGACAAAATTAGAGCATAATTAGTCGCCTTTCATTCAAAAAAAACTTGTTAACGACAATTCTCGCGGACACCTCCGTCCCAATGCCAATTGCTTTCTGTTTTGTGGGCTTCGGTGGCCAAACCTTTTTGCTTGTTGTCCTGGCAACTGTGCGCCTAGCCAGCCGTGTTTTTGATAAATTTGAAAGATTAGATGATGTAAGGCTTTGCACAAAGTGCAGTATTCTGTTTTGTTCGAACTCTTAATTCCCTGACGTTCGATGTCTCTTGTCGTCGAAACGAAAGTACAAGCTAATAAATCACGCCACCGTACATCGAAATTTACAGTCTATTTTAACGAAATATTCGAGCCGATCAATCAGCGATGGTTGGGAGAAATGGTTTATTTACACGGCTATACACATTGGTTTGGAATACACGAGAACTTGAAAAATATGAAATCCATTATAAAGCAAGAAGAGGGGGCACGCCGGCGTAAATTCTTCAAAGTTGCTGCTACACAAAACTGCATCACATTTGGTTCCGTTGAATGCAAGCTTCAGCTGACTAACACACGGCTTTCTCGTCACTGCCGAATACCGATTCATTTGAGTAAGAAATGTACCTGCAATTTGATCATTTTGAATACTGTTCGGTCTTTAAGTTCGAAGTTCGAAAAAAAGAACATTGACACAAAAAGCAAAAAAGTTTCAAACACAAACAACATTTTGCTTTTTTGATTTTCGTGTCAATGCTCTTTTTGTCGGATCCTGTAGTTTGCAACTTACATAAATAGATCTTCTTCGTGGAAGTCCTGGTACAAAGCTCCCATTGTTTGCATGGTTTGTGGAACGGTGTTTTTGACGAAGAAGAACAGAGCTTCTTCACTGCGAAGGTGGATTCGCTAAAACAGTCGGGAATTCAGAATATAGTTAGTTAAACTGACCTTGCGGATCAAGAAATAGAATTGACCGATTGTCAAGTCGGAAGGAACGAGATATCTAAATTACTGAAGTGACAAGCAAGTCTAGTGTTTAAAACCTACTTCTTCTTATCCAAGTCCTGAAGTCTTGAGTTTGGTTCTTTTTCGACAATGACTGGAATGCGGTCTGGATACTTTCTTCGGATCTTTTCGCCCTCAGCGCGTCTCTTCTCGAATGAGTTTTCTTCCTTGTACATCCACTTCATGACTGTTGGTGATTGGAAAGTGTAAGAACTAGCTGAAAGCACCGGAATTTAATTGTTAAAGGTGAATAAAGCGCGGATAATCAGTCTCGTGACTAAGCAGTGGACGCGCATGAATATCGATTTTCGGACAAAGCTCTGCCGCAGAGGACAGCAGGAGATTTGAATAAGCGTATAAGTGGAAGTTGATCGAGACAAGGCCGACCATGTGCTGAAGTGTCGATGAATGACAAACGGGTAACCTGTTTTGTTGATTGTAAACAACGACGGGGCCGAAAACGACAGCAAGATGGCTGATTGACGACGACAGAGTGTCGAACAAATACAGCCAACAAGAGAGGCTAGAGCAGGGCGCACGCGATGCTGCCCCATGTGAGCAAAACGCCTGCCTTTTCGATGAGAGCACAAAGAACAAAACACCACGACGTAAACACAACTGGCAAAGACAGCGCCAGGCATTTCGATGATTTCTCATGGCCGAGAAAGAATGTCGTTGCCATGCGTGCGCAAATACAAATAATGAGTAAGAGAGTCGAGAGTAGTGCCTTACATTGTGTGAACATCGCGAATATTCTTGTTATCTTATTGCTAAAAAGCATAATATTTGATTTTTGAATGAATCAGAACAACTTTTAAAGTCTCAATCGCTTTAAACTTATTAAATCAAAGAAGCCAGCTGAACGCATTAAAAGAAACGATTTAAAAACACAATGAAAAACTCGCGTGGTTTTTGTGAGCACGTGCTTTCAATTCTGCCTGCAATAAACCTTTCACCGAACGCTAAAAAGTCAATTAATAGCAGCAGGCAACATGACTGTCCAGCAACGCGACACTTATGAAACTAGCATCATTTTGTGGAAAGATTTCGAAAATCGATGACTGTTTTAACGAATCTGCGTTTAAAAGCAAAAACTCCGTGTCGATTGTGAAACAGCGGGTGTGCTTGCTCTTCTTTATTGACAAACATGGCGCAACCAAACCGAAAAATAAACGCCAAACGTCTGATAAGTTATTAACCTTACACAAAACTCCGCACCCTTCAAAACAAACAAAAATCTAACTGTTGCGAAACAGCTTCAACAATCAATATTCCGAGTTAATTAAAGCGATTTATTGGTAAAGCATGTAAGCATGTAATTTTGCATATAGGTCATTTGAATATAGGTAATTTAAAGCTTTTGCTTCCATTGCGAGAGAACGACTCGAGCAGGTTGGCTGCTGACATCGGAACGCCCTTCTTTTGTGATTACTGTACCGTCTTCTCTAACGACAATCAACACTGGAATGCCATCAACTCCGTAGCGCGAAGTCAATTCACTAACAATCGATTCGTTGGCGTTGGGAAGCAAGTACAACCAGTTGCCGTGAGCTTCTTTAATGTAGCTGATTGCTTGGTCGTCGCTTTGATCGAACGAAACAAAAACGATCTCAAATTCGTTGTTATCTTTGTTGAGTTCGGCGTAAAACTTGGCCAGTTCCGGAGTGAATAAACGGCATGGAGGACACCAATGCGCTGAGAAGTAAAGGGCTAAAAAGGTTATTCAGTATTTTATCAGTAACTTTATGAAAACTCACCTACAACTTTGCCCTTTAATTGAGCAGCTGGTGTCGTGCTGCCATCTTTGCGCTTTAATTCGGCTCCCTTGAACAAATCGGCCATAGTAACGTTTAGCGAATCTGGAACAAATCAAAATATTAAACGCAAACGAAAGTTGAGAACGTTGCCACAACAAAAGAAATACACGAAATGAAAACAATAACTGACGTGTAACGCGCTCATTTCAACACTTTAAACTCAACATTGTTTTTACAAAAGAGAGGAATCGACAAAATGTCATAGAAACGATGCTTCCATTTCCACAGCAAACTAGCACAACAATAAAATGATAGACGAACGTTTCGTCAGGCCCAACAACAATAGCTGCGAAAAAACACATTAGTCAACTGGAATAAATTTATTATTTGCACAAATATATTTGCAGAGCGCAAAACAAATCTGACTCGTAGCGGCTTGTAACTAATTCATGATTTGGCCTACTCGCTTATGTACGGAAATAACAATTAGATATTTTTCAGCACAAGAAGTAGAACAACCAAAAAGACAGTGAGGCAATAAACAAACAACGCATAAATTTAAATTGATTAGCTATGAAAGTTTATTGGAGTAACAAAACAACAAAAAAATGTACATTCCCTAACAGACAAATGAGCAAAGCTTGCACCGGTCATTTTTACACTTGAGATTGCAGCTTAAGACGCGCCTCCTCAAATTCCATTTGCTGTCTAAAATAACATAAATGAATTTCAAAAATCATTATGACTGAAACTAGAATTCTGCAGTGACTCACCTTAAGAAGTCCTCGTAATCTTTTCTGCGCCTATCTTCCATCATACTTTCTTTCCACATCTTCATTTCATTGTTGCTTTTACTCCTGTCTGGCAACTTGAAACCACGCATCTGAAAATACAGAATTAATCCTCTTTAAGCGCACAAACTATTCGGAGATAAGAAAAACGGATTGTGAATGTAACTTACCAACGGCTCAAAAATTTGCGGTTGATTGAAGCCCCAAAATGAGACAACCGGAAACGCTACCAACAGAAAGTATCTTGTAGCCTCTAATTTCCATCCGCCCATGATTCGAGTTGTGATCGGCTAAAAATCGTGAGATTAGTGAAATGTAATCAAAAGCGAAAGCGAAGCAAAAATTTCACGCAAAGTAAAAAGGATGACAATATTGCAAAAACCTCAAATAACTTCCAAAGTTCTTTTTAAAGCGATAATAAGCACAAAATTAATCAACAAGATTACTTCAGTAATACGTCCACATACACACAATTAATAAACAAGTTCTCACAAAACCGATGTTTCAAAATCTCATTAAGTAATCACCTTTATTCATTTAATGTTACCGCTGCTTGCCTATTATTGTAATGGAATCTTCCGCCTCGAGCTCACAAAGATCTGACGGAGACCGAAAGGATGTAATTATGGAGGTAACATGTTTTGATACATTTTAAATACAGTCTTGGTTTTAGAAGTGGCGTGCTTTTTTCAAATTGACGGACGTTTCTGACCATATCAAAAATCGCTATGCGTTGGGCAAGTTGGTACAGATTTCTTTGATTCAGTATTTGAAATTGCGAGGAGTTTACTCCGAAGAATGTTTTATCGAACGCTTCTACGAACATTACGAATTTGTTACGCTGAATCTGGACAACGAAGAAGGCGTTCGGTTAAATGAAATTTTCACAACCGTCGGCAAGTTCATCAATACCAAAGTTCTGAAAGCATTGCGCTTCCAAATATTCCACAATCCGAGCAATCCACAAGAAATTGGCGAAGAACTGGTTTTCCAGTTTAAATATGTCGATGCAGTTGAAGTTGTGATCAGGTAAGTTTTAAAAGAAGCTTATACTTACAATATTTTAATTCTAGCTTTGGGTCTGGAAATGTTACACTGGACATGAGCGACTGCTCGTTTGAGGCATTTTTGCAGAACTTTGGCCAAATGTTGGGAACTATTCGAAACTATTGTGAGTATTTGGAACCTTTACCTGACTACTGCGAGAAGAGACTCCGGACATCTTTCTACTCAAAACCCTCGGCCAATATTGGCGTTGGAGAGTTTAAAACCGTCCAGGGAACACCTCAATATGCTCCCGATATGGTTTCGAAAAAGGTTGGAGTTGCTTTCTTGCCTGGTGTCGCGTAAGTTATTTAAATTGTAATACTCTAGACAATCTTACTTTTAGAACTGCTGCAATTTTGCGAACTTATTACACGCACGACGCGATGGAAAGTTTCATTGATTCTAATGCAGAGGCTGCCATTTCAAATGAAATCAACAAAATGATGCACAAAAATATCCAAAACTAACATTGAACACACTTTTAGTATCTCATAACACCGCTTCGTATTTGTTTTGAAAATAAATGATGGAATTTGAACTATGAACAAACTTATATGTAAAAGTAACAGAACTTGTAAAAAAAGAAATTATTCTCGGCGACTCGAAAAACGTTAAACGCAGACTGCGTTTTAATTTTCTAACAACTGCATAATGTTTATTAGAGAGAAAATCTATAACTTTTTACTTCACGTCGACGGGTAGACGCAATTAAGAGTATTTATTAGTGCAATTTCCTCCAACGCTATGCTTTTAACCAACTACTTAAAGTGATCTGTTATGGATGAAGATGAGATTCTATCGATTGCAAAGAGAGTTGCGTCTTTGGCTGACGGTCTACATACAATTCCAAATGAAAAGCGCGTAGAAATCTTTATTGTCAGTTTGGAGGACAATGGCCTTACCGAGTCTTCGCTGGTTCCAGTCTTTGTAAGCTTGATTTTGATGTATTTAAAAGTCTTTATTGTTTAGATTCAATCCTCCACCTCGATCAAAAAATACAAAACTAATCGATTATGAGAACTTGCACCCGAAACCGTGCACGCATCCGAAGAACGTTGATTTTGTTCAATTGCTGAAGCAACTAGCTGAGATATTTGCTCTTTCGTGGGCTGAAATTAACCCGGATAGTGGTAGAGTTATTGTTGATTACCGGAAATCGGTGCGGTTCAACCACTTTCTGCCGGCAATATGCTTTGTGCAAGTTGGACCTCTAATTCGCTTAGTTTACTATGCTGCCCGGAACTTTCAAAACACACTTCATACTTATTCTCTGTTCTCGTTTCAAAACATTCAAACCGACTCGAAAGTAAGCTAATCTTTTTCGAGTCTGCTTTAAACGTCTCTGCTTTTAGACTTTCAATCTTCTAATTTATCAACTTATTGATATTTATAACTTCTTTGCGGAACGTCATTTGTGTAGGTTACAATAATGTTTTCAATTGTTAATCGAGTCATTTAGATCCAATCTTCTCTGCTCACCACATAAACGCCGACTCAAATTTATGGTTAAACGTCGGACTTCATTCAATTTTAAATAGAAATTGCTTTCACCGTCACAGTTGTTTAAATGAAAGTGGTTCGAGGTCGGAAAAGAAACTCAATCAAACTCGTTTATGGGAATTAACCGAGTCATGGAGAAAACGAAAGATTTCCAACTTCGACTACTTGATGGCACTGAACAAATTCGCAGGCCGAATAAGTGGAGATCCGCACAGAAATCCAATTCTACCGTGGGTGGTTGATTTTTCAAGTGAATGTGACGGCTTTCGTGACTTGTCCAAAACAAAATATCGACTAGCCAAGGGAGATCACCAACTTACTGAAGCGTTCAAATTTCAACATCCAGCTCATCACATTCCCGAATTGCTTACCGACATTTGCTATATGACTTATCGAGCTAGAGTGGAAACCAAAGAAACTTTGTGTCGATACGTTCGTCCACAGTGGACTCCAGAAGAGTATCCTAACAGCGTATCTCGACTATACAAATGGACGCCGGACGAGTGCATTCCCGAATTCTTTGAAGATCCGAGCATTTTCACTTCAATTCATACAGACCTTCCCGATCTTCAACTGCCTGAATGGACAAAAACTCCAGAAGCTTTTATTAAATGGCATCGTGAAAAGTTAGAATCCGAAGAAGTGTCTGCAAATTTGCATCATTGGATCGATTTGATTTATGGCTACAAAGTAAACTTGTTGAATATTTAAAATTAATCGCATTTTATTGTTTAGTTAACTGGCGACGAGGCAATTAACGCCTTGAATGTGCATTTGTGCTTTGTTCGTCGAGCTGCTGAATTTCAAACAACTGGAACCGTTCAACTGTTCACGCAGCCTCATCCAAATCGGCAACCAATGGTTCAAGAACAGACACCGATCAACAACATGTTTGAGAAAAAGTTTGTGCCTGCCTACGCAAATGATAATTCTCCACTAACGAACAAGAAACTGCAAACAATTGATTCGGAAGAAGCTTTCAACTTAAGTGAACTTTTGGAACGCATTTACGAACTTCATGTAAGCTTATAAAAACACACAACATTGATGCAATTTATCTGTTTAGACGGAAGTTGAAGAATATGTAGAGAAGAGCGCAATGTCTATTGGGGTCACAATTGTTGAGATGTCTTTGCCTTCTTATTGTCGAGATTTGGCTGCGAATGCATCATTTAAGGATAGACTTAAAAGAGCTCAGTCACTGCTGTTAACTGAATTGCCCAAGATTCCGCGTCACATTAGAAAAGCATTGTGTCTCTTGCTTCAAATTGAAAATGACGATAATGACGGAAAAGTAAGAACAACTTTTGATTTCCTTACTTTTCTTATTTTATTGTTTTTATTTGTTCAATTTTTAGAGATACAGACTTTCAACATCAATGCTCAATTTCTTCTCGCTGCCATTTCCAGTTGTGCCTGCTCATAATTTGCTTTGCTTGTACCACAGCTCAGATCATTTGTTGCACGGGGCGTTGATAAACGATGACGGTAAATTTGTTTGAGTTTAATTTTATATTTAATGTGTTATGTTTTTAGAACAATTGGCACGAAGCTACTTTTTGGAGAAAATCGACATCGTTTGGAATGGGACAGAGTTTGTAGACTTCAATCCAATTTGGCGCGACTTGTTTATTGAAATGCTACAAGAACTGAGATTTGCTGTTCTTGTTTGTGATCGTTTATTTGGCCGAATTATGGAGTAAGTTTTGATGCAGATTTCTTTTTACGTTTAACTAATTTTTAGGTACGCTGACGGAAGCGAAGAAGATGTGGTTTTGAAGACGGCAATGATCCGATTGTTTGAGTACAATATACCTGACTTGGCTGTGCTATTTGATCGACGTTTCTTACTTCAGCTATGCATTAGATTTGGAAGTCGCATCTTCTTTTCTTCATTTCTACCGCACATCGTTGAAGCACTGCTCTCCTTCTCTCGTGTTCTTCATGAAGTTTCAAAAGAATCAGTTCTTTGGCTCACTAAAAGATATGGTCCGATCGTTACATCGACAAAAATTACGCCGTGCATTTTGCGTTTGAATGGCTCTGTGTTATTTGAATCCCGATCAGTTGTTGCCTGACTTTGACGAGGTAATCAAACAAAATGAAAATTATAAATTCAAAAACATTTTACAGATAACACTGGACATTCATGTGAACGGAGACGACGCCTCGGCAATGGTTATTGACTGTTTGTTGGAAATTTCATTTATTTATGGACCAGCATTTATTACGCTCCACTACCTGCCTTACTGTGCCGACTTAATTGATCAATCTCACAAAAGACTTACGCCAACTCTGGAGTCTGCAATTATCTCAGCTACGGAACTCGTTCATTCTTCTTGCAACTGTTTATCGGGTTCGTGATTACAGCAAAAGCTCAAGTTTATGCCACTTTTAGACAAACAACTAATGGACAACTTGCAAGATCTGATATGTGACAAGATTCTTTTTCCTGCTGTTCGTCTTTTTTGTTCAACAAATGTGACATTCTCAAACGACAAAGTCCGGCGTTTGTTTGCATGCAAAGTAGTAAAACTTATTCATTTGCTGGGATGCCGAATCGGTGCAGAAAACGTTCAACGAAATATGAGTGGTGTTATCTTGCGGATCTTTTGCACTTTTAATGTTTTGTTTGACATTGATGACAATGATCAAACTTCTCCAGTCAAATTGGCAAGCAACTATCCGAAGCAGGTATTGTTTTGTTTTAAAATCTCCGGTTTCAAGTACAAGTTTAGTTGGCATCAACGTTCACTCCGTCACTTGCAAAACTCCTACTCCACAACTTCTCGTCAATTTGCTCACGCCAATACATTTTAAATGCACTTCCAAATACAAATCTAATTGCACGTCTTGCTGCCACAGGCTCGTCAAGCTCTCCAGTTCCAACTCATTCCAAGCCGCTGGATATTGTTAAAAACAAAAGCACGTCAGACGTTTTGGCCAGTGTAATAGGATCAAATGTCGAAGCTATTTTGTCGAGTTCTCCAGCTTCTGCATCACTTGACTCAAGAATGCATATGAACGAAGGCGGTAACCGATTATCATCGTTTCAAGTCGGCAGTGAAACAAGTAGCCTTGCATCGGAATTAATAGGCACCCAAGAACAATTGGCTTCCGGATTTGATCCAACATCTAATTTAACATTAAAGTAAGTCACTTCAATCAAGAAAATTAAAACGTAATGTTTTAGTCGAAAGATGACCGAAGAAAGCATATTGCATTTGGCTGACAATTGGGTTGACCGATTCCGTGCCACAATTTCGGCAACTACAGATGCACTGTCTTTTGACCAAATTCAGCTTGTAACTTTTAATGGCCACACTGCAGCCATTAGAAGAATCTGCGCACTTGACAACGAAAATTCATTCATCACTGCGTGCCAAGATAAGACAGTCAAATTGTGGTCAATTAAAACAACCGAAGAAGTTTCTAACTGCCAATGGACGTATTCAAAACACCAAAAGCCGGTAACGATTTGGTCTTCTTTCCTGCTTTGTCTTATATTGTTTCGGCTGACACGACAGTGCATATTTGGGATCCGTTTCGAGGATCTGCTATTCATCAAATGGAATGGCCATGTGAAGTGAACAGCGATCATGCAGTTGTTGCACTTAATCGACTTGGACAAAACTTGCTGGCAATTGGTTCGTCGTCTGAAAACACTATTCGGTAACTATTGTTTACAGCACCTATTAATTTTTCAAATTTAGGACGTTGGACGTTAGGACTGGCTGGTGGACACATCATTTTTGTGCTTCAAAAGCAATGCCATCAAGCGCGTCCGGAGTTCGTGCAATGGAAGTCTCGCCTAATGGCCTAAAATTGGTTGCAGCGTTGAACAATGGAACTATATCATTGATCGACACAAGAACAGGAAAAATCCTTGGAGTTTCTTTGTTGCAACATGCCGACATTTGCCAGGTAAACACATTTCTGTAATTTGTTTAAATACTTATATTTTTAGATTGCTTGGCTGGACAACGATTGTTTTGCAAGCATTCACACTGATCATCAATCAATTGTTTGGCAAACAAATCCGCGTTTAAATGTTGACCACAAAATTGAAGCTAACAACTTGCTGATCCGGCACTCCGACGAACAATTCTTCACCTTACAAGCAAACAAGATGCGCTTCTATCGCCAAAATCAATGCCACAGCGAAGTCAAAATCCGACCTGAATTCATCAACGGAAACATCACAGCAATTGAGCTCTTGCGACTGAACAAGATGCTTTTGTGTGGTTCAAGTACGGGAGTAATCAAACTCGCTTCTTAATCTATTTAAATTCCGGTATTTGCATTTGCGGTTTCTTCAAACTCATATCATTCGATTTACTTCATGCATTGTGATAGTGTTTACGGAGTGGACAAAAAAACGCTAACACAAAAAATTGTTTGTGCTTGAAACTTTCGATTGGCTTTTTTGACAAAAGACTTTTTTGTGTTGGCGTTTTTTTGGTCCACACAGTAGCGATGTTAGAATAATTTATTTCTCCGATTGTCACTTAATTAAAATAAAGTTCAAAAGGTTTAAGGCATTCGTTTATTTCCAACAAAAAAGCCGGACTTACAATATCAAAAAACAAGAGATCCCGTTAGAACTACACGTTTCGTGACAGAAGTGGAAACTTGTTTAAGTAAAACTCGTCTAGAAAACAGTCCAAATCGGACGTACTCACTCAAGCTGTTGGGAAGGCACAACCAGAATATGATAAAACTTGAAGGAAATGAAAATAAATTAGACCATCGGATTTTTCTGCTCGCTCTCTTCCGAGTCTTCGGAGCTTGATGATGAATTTGAGTCTTCGGGATCTGCTGCACACTTTCGTTTCTTGATGCATCTGATCTCGTGTACAATCTCGTGAGTCTCCTTTCCGAGTGTCTCAGGCAAATAGAAGTAGATAAAGACAAGACACAGGATTGACGGGACTATTAAAAAGGGTACCATTATTATTGGACCGAAGCGGCTGTACATTGAAGTGACAGAAAAGTTTGTTATAGCAATTAAAATGTTGTTCAGTCCGTAGCACAGGCAGAAAAGAGTCGAGCGGTGACGTTGAGTAACGAGTTCTGAAGATAAGATTGTTTACATCAGTTTAGACTTCATTTTAAAAGTTACCTGGAGCGATAAACCATGAGAGCGGTCCTAGGCACGCGCCAAACGTGATTGCGTAGAGATAGAGACTTGCCATAGCAATAAACTTGATGGAGACGTGGAGGTGTGCAAGCATGGAGAACAAGACAAACAAGCTCAAGGACAAGATGGCCAATGCTCCGGATGAAAGGACAAGGAATCGTCGCGGGTATCTGTCGATAAACAAGGAGCCAAATAGACAAGCAAGTGTGAATGCAACAAACAATCCGGTAGATGAGAATTCAGCAAGTTCACTAAAAACTGTGTTATTCAAATTGCTCTTTAACAAGTTACCTGTCAACTCCGATGTGTTCGAAGAACTTAGTCGACGAGTTCAGAATAGGGTAATAACTCAAAGTTTGAACTAAGACAGCAAGTGCCAGAAGTACAGCAAATCTCAAGTGCCAAGTAGAAAGAACTTCTCGGATGGAAGAACGTTTCTTTGCATCATCCAATGTCGATTCACGCATAAAGTCGTCCAAGATTCTGTCATTCTCCTTCTTCTCGCCTTGATAGTACTGCAAAGACTTCAGAGCTTTGACTCGGTTTCTTTTCGTGATCATCAAATACTTCGGCGTCTCGGGGATCATAAACAAGAAGATCATTGACAAGGCGCCAGGCAAGATGGAGAATCCGAGTAATTTCTTTAGAGAGTCTCCAAGTACTGACCGCATTCCAAGAACCATTCCAAGCACACACATCAAACAGTAGCCAATCTCTCCAAGAAAAGAGAATGCTCCTCTCAGTTGGATCGGTGAGCATTCTTGCAGATACAAGATCAGGCAGGCGTCAGAGAGGGGTGAGCACAACGCAGCCACGAATCTTCCCAACATCAACAATTCCGGAGACCACACATGAATTGCCAAGAATTGAATTGCAGATCCACAAGTCATGATAAAGGTTGAGAACAAGTAGCCGGCTTTTCTTCCCAATTTGTCAGTGAACCAAGGAGCAATGATGGAGCCAAAAATCTGTGCCGCAAACCACACATTCAAAATCGTTGAATGAATAAGATCATGTGTCTGCGTCGAAAAGTGCTGATCTCTGAGTGCAAAGGAAGTGTTCAAGAAGTTCCTGACCTCATGCACCGCCGTATTCACTGAAGAGTTAGTGAATGCTGACGGGAAATTAGTGATGGACGTCAAAGCGGAGCAAATTATAAAGAGTTTAATAGTATTCCATCTGGTAATCATTTTGAACGCCGAGATCTGAAATACTAAATGAGTTTTAAAACAATACTAATTGCGTGAGCACGTTAAACTTGCGCGAATGATATAAGAAAACGTGAATTCTCACAACTGAGCTTTGACACTAAATCCCAGCAACAATTACTGTAATTGAAGTCTCGTGAAAGTTTCTAAATAAAGTTTGCGTGGGCGCTCCAATTCGATGGTGGATTTAGCGAATTGTTTGCAAATCCACATTGGGTCGCATGTACCAAAAAGATCAAATAGCCGGAGGCTGTTCGGAGTCCCCCAAAATTCGATGATCTTTAGATGTTGAACGATGGAAACTGTTCGGCTGATATGGGCTGCGTTCCTGCGTCTCATCGGCGCATATCAATAACCGCAAAACAATAGATCTGTGCGCGAAACAATAGGTTCTGCATTCTTTGCAAATTTTGATGTGAGTTTTATTGCTGACAAAAACAACAAAGAGTCATTACTGTACGGAACAAGGAAGCAAATGCAAACTTAAACAGCAGATACTTAAAATCAATATTTAAAACCGCCTTTGTTTACGAGTAGCCAATTCGAAGTCTAAAGTCCACTTATTCCAACGGAAACACGCATGCCATTGATCTCACACGTGCGTACACACCTTTAAAAATCGCCAAACAAACTACAAAGAGACTCAAAGAACAAAAGCGCCAAAAATAGACATGAGCAAAAATCATTCACGCAACAACAAAATAGTCAAAAAACTCGAAAGATTCAAACAACTTCTGTCGAGTACAGTAGACCAAAGAGAGCTTGTAGGGACGATTAATTAAATGTTAATGAAATATTAAGTAGGTTGCACATGAATTTCTCGACGGTTCACTTTACACAGGAGTTGCGTAAAATTTCGTACTTTGATAACGATTCGCGCACTCAGCAAGGCGGGAAAGCCACATCAAAGGCCACAATGTCAGGCGCCTGTATTTTTTATAAATTCCGGCGACACTGATCGAAGACGGGTTTTGTTTAAAGTGGTTGCGCTTTTGCGTTTGGTAGTTATTGCACAGGCTGGCAACAATCACAAAAACTATCCAATTAGACGATGATGACCTTCGGCAATTTGTGTTAAAAACAAAGGCGGATTAGAGCGGAGTGTTCGGCAAGAGGTTTGAAACCTTTGTGCATGATTTAAGGTGTCTGCACTGAGAACAGCTGCTCGATAAGTACGTAATATAGACGTCTTTAAAATAACCGGAAGGAATGAACTTTCGGACCGTTTCATTTTGTTGCTTGGATGTTTTGATTCAACAAAACAATTCAAACTATTAAGAAGACAAATAGACATCCCGGAAATAAACAATGAGTTTGCAGCGCTGTTTTATCTACTTACCTACTTACAGCCCAGTAGGCCAAAGAACACCGCCACACTCGAAACATGAGCTGTCGCGACGAACTACTCGACTTTTCCCAAAAACAATGCGGTCGAGATTTAAATTCAACTTGAATTGGTGACTTATTGAACTTAACTTTTTGCTTGCGTGAGTTTCAAGCGTTTTTTGAATCTTTTAACTAGAATCGTTTTGCAGACTTTGTTTTAAAGTTGCACAACACTCTACAGTCTCAAAATCTAAACAGAAACACAACATGACAAAAGGACGAACAAACAAGCGGATTCACGGAAATGCCAACAAATTAGACGTTCTATTTGGGGCACGGGGCAAAGAACACTCCGGGGCAGTCGGGATTATGCAAACCCAATCTATTTGTAGCTGTGGTGCCGCGAACAGAGGGACAGATAATTTGTGTGCCGTCAAAATGGGGCGGGTCTTTTGAAACACAGCCTGAGCGGAACTTTGGTCGGCTAGTCGTTTCAAAAAAGTCTGATGTGTAGACATTTTTTCCACCACTCGTGTTCGCACGGCACATGTTCGGCCAAAGAAATGATGGAGATTTGGTTCGAGCGTGGTCGTCAAATTTTTTGTTTCGGGACGTTTAAACAAATTGCTTGAGGTTTGAAATGACTTGTGATGGAAGAAACAAAAATGTTGTAGTAACATTTCAAAGCAGGTGTATTCTTGCCATATTTGGTAGGCTTTACGAATTCTAAATGTCATAGAAGTGCTTCTAATGGAAACTCGGCTTAAAAGTTAATTTAAAACAGACGTGTTCTACACAAGAAAGTTATTTTCGGACACTTTTTATGAAAATGAAGTGCACCTCAAAAACTACACAAATATTCAAAACACAATCAAAAAAACAATTCACACATTCAAAAGGTGACTCATATTCATTTTGCGAACAAGCGATTTTCTAGAATTTTCGTTGGATATCGAGCACAAAAACACTTTGCGGAAAGCAAAATTAGAATCGTTACATGGGATTTCGAAAATGGCCTAACATCATCGGTGTTTGCAAAACGGTTGTTTGTTCGAAAACGACAAAAAAGGCATCGTTCGGAATTGCGCAATTCCAAAATCTTAATAGAGCTTTTCGGTCCGGGTGAAAAATGACTGATTAATTGTTTGCGCTGATTTAATGCAAAATGACAGTCACCGCTTGGCGTGGCGGACGACTTTTGCAATTAAATACCGTTTTTTGATGCCTAGTAGAATAATAATAATTCGGTAAAACTAGTTGAGACGTTTGAAACATTCTCTTTCTTGCAACAATTGATATTGTCTTGTTTAACTAATTTCTTTTTAAAAGTTCAGTTTAAACAAGCAATGAAAAGAGTTCACATTATGAAGGACAGCTCTGAATCTAATAAAAAAGCCATAAAAATTAAAATAACAAAACATGTTGGCGACATGCTTTAAACATTCGTGTGAATAACTAAACTCTTCATGTTGCTTCAATACAGAAATCGTAAAATGAAATTGTGTAAAAAATACGTTCTTAACAGGTTTAAAGATATAAAAGTTTAGCTAATTCGACAAACACTTCCCACGTTTTCATTCTTTGACCGAATGCTCATTGAACGCGATGAGGTTTTTATTAAAGCTTGCCGTTGACTACTATCATTTTTTGTCAATGAAATACCAGAGACTAGACTTTCATCAATCACCACCAAGTCGTTTGAACACATTTTGGCAGGATAGTAACGGAGCCGTAAACAAACTACTGAACATTCGATAGGGAAGGAATGCAGGCGAACAAAAACAATAATTAATAAATTTGTTAATTACGGGCGCGTCACACTGCTCGGTTATTTTAAGTCATCAACGTTCTATTAAACTTTGAAATTCTTCGCTCAAAAACGAGTACATTTGATGATGACTAAATTCCACTTACAACTACAAACTTTATTAAAGCTATCCCATAAATCCACATCACCAAAACGAACTGCCCGATTAACAAGTAGACCTTGTTTGTGTCGTCAGCATGCTCATAAATAAAGGCTGTTTTGTGTCTTGGCAGCTCCAAATTAATATTCAGAGTTTTTTGATTTCGACAACTCACCTTTGTGAATTTGATGTGAGAAAGTGACTCAACTCCAAAGTACTTCAAAGACTTGAAGAAGTTTAATTAAAAGAGATGATTTGTTGCGTTCAGCAGATTCTCTTTGGGCTGTTTTGACTGTTCATTTTAAAATCTGTTTATTCCCAAATAACTTCACAATTGTTACAAATGACGTAAGAAAGTGATTGCCGCATTAATCGTCAAAGAACACGGACTTTGCCAGCTGAAAGAAGCTAAAGTTGTTTAGATATGCAGTTAAAACAGCTTACGTTTTTGACTTCGCTAAAATCATGCATTTCCACATATTCGACTTTTACGGAAGCGGTCTCCACGATGTCAGTTTCAACGCCGTCGCAGTACTAAAACTTGCACTTTCAAAGGAGTTTAAAAGTTTGTAAGTTAACCTTTTCCATGTCTCGGATCCGGTATGACTGAGAGCGATTGATGAAAGTATCCAAAGTGCATTTGTGGTTGCAACCTGTTCAAAGGTGTTAAACATTAAAGTTTTAAAACTTCCGAACCTGTTATCCAATGAGTCACGTCTGAAAAGTGGAATTAAAAAAACAGCAATATTTAAAGACTTGCCGATGAGCCCGTGTGCTTCGGGCCAGTAAAGAACCTGAACGTTCGAGTAAGCTATAACAATGTTGTTTTAAACTTACAGAAACTTTGTATTCGCCAGGATCCTCCACCGATTGATACAATTCCAGCAAAACACACGAAGCTTAATGCAGAGTTTTATAATGCAACTTAAAGTTGGAACTTACCGTAGTGAGGCAGTCCAGTCTCGTTGAAGTTGCTTTCTTAAATTAAAAATGTTAATCAAAGTGTTAAACAACTGCAAACCTTGAAAGCCGAAAGTTGAGAACAACTAAAACGCCAAACACAGTTTAGTATTCGGATGTTTGTTAACTTACAGAAGAGATAGTTGTGTCATGTGCGGAAAAGACATAGTAACGCAACGGATCAAAGTATCTGCAACGTTTCTCCTCTTCTTCGGCTAAATTCAACAATGTTGGCAAGCAAGTAGTTTAAAAGTTTACTTCGGTCGATCTTCTTGTCCAAACAAAAACGTTTTAATTCCATGTGATCAATCCTAAACACTCCGTTGTTTGGAAATTAACTCGACTTGACAACTTACATAGTCCAAAGCAGTGGACCGCCAGTCAATTTGGGCAACTCAATTCGAAAGTTGATGTTGTCCTTTTCGGCAACTCCAATTCCATCTTCCAAGTCGTCAACAATGCCGGCAAGCTCATCAATTTGCTCAAAAAGTTCTTCGGTGAATCCAGACGGCATTTGAATTCCAGGAATCTGAACAGACAAGTGTTTAAATCTCTTATATGATTAACGGAACGTACATCCGACACCTTTTCAACAAACAACGTGTCCCGAACCAACTTGATGTCTTCCAACTCAAATTTCTTGATGCCAGTCAATTCGATAACCTTGTTGATAAGATCCTAAAACATAAGACTTGTTGAACAAAGTTGAAATCACTCTAACTTACTCTGTGATCTTCAACGGCCTTTTTGTATTCGGGAGTTGTTTTCAGTGCGCGGAAAGCTTTCTTTTCATAAGAACAGTTGTGGACGCCGCTCTAAATCAATTTTGTGACTTGAAAGCAAAATTTAAACAACTTACAACAGGATCATTCATTTCCGGGACAGTGTGTATCGGCACAAAGTTGAAACCAGCCGGCCAGCCAGCTAAATTTAAGTTGTAAACATGCCATTGGGATTCTTTCTTACCAACATCCGGATAGTCTTCACCGGCAACACCACTATTCTTTGGATAGAAACCAATCATGTTGGAGAGAGCGCTCATCAAAGTGCGATTTACCTGGAGTATAATTATTTAAAGTTTTGTTTTAAACATACGTCTGTGCTTCGGACATAGACCTAAAAGCAAAGTTGTTAATGTCAGTTGTGTTTAAAGTACGTGCCTCGTTGTCGACGTATTTTTTGCTAACAAAATCGTTGTAACGGTTACGCAGTTTCTCGCCTAAACGCATGTGTTGAGCCATTCCTTTCTGTAAGTATTATTGAGGTAATTTAAAAGTTTAAAACGACTTGCTGGAGACAATTGCCCGAAGCCTCCGCCGGACCGTGTCCAGTTTTTCGCCTAAAATGTCTGGAATCAAACAAATGTCAAATGATTAAAGTTTACAGTTATCGGATCGTTTGGAATTTGAAACACAGGTGAGCGGTCTAAAACGTAATTAACACAAAGTTTTAACTTGAAACAAAATACCTCCGTGGCGCCACAACTAAACAATTACATTTAAATTGTTGAAAATCACTTAAATTACCGTTTGTGTGAAGACGAGGTTCCATTCTGGATCATCATCGATTGGAGTGGCCGGCTTGGCATAACGGAACTTTTCGGATGCAAAAGTCAATGCCGGCAAAAGAAAATACAAAACAAGTTTGATCTCCATCGATTCTGGAACTAAATCTTTAATCAAAACAGAATGTCACTAACAATTAAAGGTTGCAAGCAAAAAAGCGGCCGATCAAAACGGCAGCGAAAGTGTAAAATGATTAGAGATTTATTGAAATGAGAAAACAGCCTGCCTTCCCAGTCAAGTAGGCGTTTTTACAACAACTGGCCGGACGTTGGACATTCAGCCAGGTTGCTTTAAAGATTAAATTGCACTTGTAAATTAATTAAATTGCAATTACAGTGTGGGCCAAAAAAACGTTTCAAACACAAAAATGCCTTTTTGTCGAAAAGTTTCAAACATAAAAAAGTCTTTTGCTTTTTGTGTTAACATTTTTTTGTCCACTCTGTATGTTATTTATAAACTTCAAAGTTTTCGGTTTCTCAAAACACAAGCAAACATTTGCATTCAATCCGTGGGTTCGTTTTGTAATTGCATTCACAAATTGTATACATTTTGGGCTCTCACACTCTCCTAATTTCTCAGCAGCCCTCAATGTCAACAGCTAAAATTGTATTTGTGATGAGGTT
This sequence comes from Aphelenchoides bicaudatus, assembly GCA_024699845.1. NCBI lineage: Eukaryota > Metazoa > Nematoda > Chromadorea > Rhabditida > Aphelenchoididae > Aphelenchoides > Aphelenchoides bicaudatus. The sequence goes on along the minus strand of JAMPIN010000002.1, from coordinate 10,216,120 downwards.
TGGCGCTTAGCAAAACGGCCAACTTGTTATTGATTGCATTTAACTTTCAATTTGGCAAACTTTGAAGATGAGCGCCGTTGATGTCGTGGAGAACTTGGAATTTATTTGGTGGATCCCGCTATTCATCTATGCGTGTATATTTATTCCAGCGTTGTTGAGGATCCGGAAAATCCACATCAACTTGAGGATATTGATGTGCAACGTCATCGTTGATTGTTTGTTGAGTGTAGGATCTCGTTTAATTCTGCGGATCATGCAGCGCTATGGAACTGTTGGAACAGTCGACTCCTCAAAGTTCTGCACGGTGTTCAGCTTTGCAAACGTTTTGTTTTTAATCTCCGGCACAACTACACTACTGTTTTTATGCCTGGAACGTTATATCGCTGTAAGTGTAAAAGCATGTTCAAATTAAAGTTACCTGTTTAGACAATGCGTCACAGAGGTTACGAACATAAAGGAGCTCATCTGGCCGTCTTCTCCTTGATTGTAAAGGTTAATTAAAGTGTTTAAACTCCCAAAACAATTAAACATTTCAGTATCTGTTGTCTATTGCTTTGACTTACGTGATAATCTTCACCAGCAACGACAAGAAGATTAGAAACACTGAATACTGCTCATACATAGACTACCACCCCAAAACGGTGATATTTATTTACTGCTTGGGCATTGTGTTCTTTTTATTGGGACTAGCGGTGAGTACTTTAATCACATCACTGTTAAAATAACTTGTTTAGATAACGCTGTTTCTTTATGCATACAATGTGCGCAAACACAAAAGAATCGGAGATAATTTGTCTACCCGTTTTCAGTTCAAAGAAAACATTTCAGCAACAAAAATGCTTCGTTATCGTAAGTCAAATTATTGGGTGGGCCAAAAAAACGTTAACACAAAAAAGCCAATCAAAAAGTTTCAAACACAAACAATTTTTTGTGTTAACGTTTTTTTGGTCCACTCCGTAGCATTCACTTTTTATTGTTGATTTGTTTAGAGATGGAATGTTACTTCGCTATCAGTTTAGTTGGTGCGCCAGTGTCTGTTCTAAATTTGTTCATTGCTGAGATGCCAGACACTCAAATGCTGTTCGACTTGTTAAATCAGATTCCCTACATTCTTTATTTGTTCTATTTAACGTTCTATTTATTGCATGTCACGTTCTACTACGATCCTTTCTTTTTTGCACTTGCTCAACCATTAATGACCAGGTTCTGCTGTGTTGTTCCGTTAGACGAGTTAAATTCGGATTCATCTAAAGATCGGTTAACAGTGGACAAAGAAGGCGACAATTATTTCCAGCAATTTGCTAACATGTGGGGAGGACCTCCAGAACCGCAAACAGTACCAGCTGCAAAGAACGTCAAAACACGACCAACGAAGAAGATGTTTGCAAATTGATCTTCATTGTGCTGTTTAAATGTACTTTGAATAAACACTGTTCATCATTTTTGATCACATCAATGTTTTCTTGAAAACTTGTTGTTCTCACGTTTGTAGAAGCAAACTCAACTAAATTTAATCTCCGAACTCTTTCAACGGTTTGATTACGGTCGAACACGGCGAGATAAATCACGTGTCCGCTACAAAGCTTGTACAAGCGTTTAACAATGAGAGAACACGCTGACAAATCCGTTCACATCTCATGCCTAATTCCGACAATGCCAACAATTAAACACTCATACTTGTCTTTCTCACGCAAACCATCTAAAAGCAAGTTTGCAAATAAGGCGGGGGAGCGAGAATACACGGTAGGAATTGGCTTCTAAGTTGTCCTTGAAGTAATTAGTCATTTGTTGGATAGTTTGTGCGTGTTATGGATTCGGAAAGGAAATCAATTGGACTTTATGGATGCATTGCCTTGACGTTAGGCCATGTTGTCGGATCTGGAATCTTTACAGCTCCTACGGCGATCATTCGTGAAACTGGTTCAGTAAGTCAAAATCTTGATACAACGATTTTATCTGTTTTAATGTTTAGATCGGTCTGGCACTTTGTGTCTGGATTTTTACGGGTCTCTTATCTCTAACTGGCGGCTTCACGTTTGCAGAAATAACATCTATAATTCCAATATCTGGATTTGGTGCAACCTTTATGAAGTTCTCTGGATTTCGAAGTATTGCGTTTTGTTTTGCGTCTTCACAGATATTTCTGATCTTTCCAACAATTATAACGTTGCAAGCACTCACATTTGCCCAGTACTTTATGGAAGCATGCGACATTGTTGTTAGTGATTCGCAAACAAAGTTCTATGTCAGCTCAGGCATTGCAATTTGTGTCTTGGGCAAGTTCTTTGAAGACCTTTTTAAACAATTTAAATGTTTAGTCGTTTTGTTGCTTTTGAATGCGTTTGTAAAGTTTGCACATGTAATGAAAGTTAACATAGTCCTGGCTACTTTTAAATTCGGCACACTGGTATTTATAATAATTATGGCTTGTTTTTGTGGTGAGTCCTCAAAATTGGCACTCAACATGTTAGTTGATTTCAGGAAATCGAAAAAACCTATCAACTCCGTTCAAAAACTCTACATTGGATCCGGACAGGATTGTATCATCCTCGTACAGCGCAATGTTTGCTTTTGAAGGATATGACATTATTTGTGTTGGCGTCGAAGAAGTTATCAATCCAACAAGGTAGGATAAACTATATCTGCAAAACAAAACTACTGTCATTTTAGAAACCTCCCACTTGCAATTACAACAACACTTTTAATCGTCAACTTGATGTACATCTTTGCCAATTTAGCGTTTTGTTTGGTTCTTGGTCAAGAAAACATGATTAAGATGAGTGCTGTCGATTCTTTAAACTACTTTTCGCAATTGACACTGGGAAGAGCAAACTTTATTCCGATGTTGATAACTTTGTGTTTATTGAGTTCTATTAACTGCACCATATTTGGTGCCAGTAGAATTGTGCACGTGTCATCCCGTGAAGAACTGCTTCCAGGCTGGCTGAGTTGTTGGAGCACAAATTTGAAGTCTCCACGAGCAGCTATTTTCTTCCACATAACGATGGCAATTGTAATTCTACTGTTCTTAAACTTGACAGCAATTTCTAACATCAGCGCGCTTCAAGATTTGACTAAATATGTCCAGAACTTCACTGTCACCTTTCTTTTGCTCTTTATTCGACTGTCTCGTCTCAAAGTCAAAGACAACATTCTACGAGTCAATATTCTGTTTCCCTGTATATTCTTAGTGTCCAATACTGCCTTGATACTCAGTACTTTGTTTACCAAATGGGAACAAATATTAATGATGATCGGAATCTTTGGATTTGCAATGCTAGTTTATTTGGTGTTGGTAAAGCCCACAACTGGAATTAGACGGTTTTCAAAAGTGGAGCAATTCTTTGATACACTTGGAGGTAAGGCCTTAAAACTCAACTGCTCAAAAAGAAAACATTTGTTGTTACGAAATTGCTTCCAGACAACAAAAATTGCAAAATTGTATTTGTTGTGCGGAAATACAAAAAGTTCTTTTAATACTTGTATCAAATTGATTTCAGCGGTCTTTACTCGTTTCGCCGAACGCCTGTTTTGCCAGACAGCCGATCGCCCGCCTATAAAATCGCGGCCACTTTTGGAGCTCAAGAATTAACAACGTGATGCGAGTTCAATTGTTTGATCAGTCAATGAGACTAATAAACTCTAATTGCTGCTTAATTAATTTGTATGTGAATTGTGTGCATTGAACGCAAGCAAAAAACAAGTGAAATTTAAGTAGGAAAGAGTAAGTTGACTACAATTCTGTGTGAAAAACGTTTGTCGACTGTGTTTACTGTATTCGAGTGCCAAATGTTACTAAAAGCGACAACTTTTTTGATGTAAATGCTGCCGGGTTGAAAATGCTGGATGAATCAAAACGTGTTCACATTGGATTCTTGGGATGCGCAGCACTTCAACTTGGTAATATAATCGGAACAGGTATTTACTCTGCTCCAACATCGATAATTGATTCAACTGGTTCGGTAAGTTCTTTTAAAATGACGTTTTTTGATGGCACTTCTGCGTTGTTAGATTGGATTATCCTTATGTGTTTGGGTGATAGTCGGTTTAATTTCAACGACTGGAGCGCTTGTGTACGCGGAAATTGCCTCGATTTTGTTACAATCCGGAGGCGACGCAAGATATGCTCACTTCATACGCTGGTATCAAATCTCTTTTGTCTTCACTATTGGACAAATTGTAATCTTCTATCCAGTAACTACTTGCTCGAAAGCTTTGGCTTTTTCTCAATTTTTAAGCTATGGATTCAAATGGGAGTTTAGTGGACAAACGGCCAACTTTTATGCGAACTTCGGAATTGCAACAACGTTAATTCGTAAGAAACACATTTTAAACATGTTGTTGACATTTGAGTTTTTAGTACTTTTATTGGCAACAAATATTTGGATACGCGCTAACTGGCTACTGCATTTAAATGTTTTGATGGCCTTCGTCAAAGTCGGATTTCTGTTCTTTATCGTCATTGTCGCTTTTGTAATTGGTTAGTTTAAACAACTTACATACATTAAAGTCTACTTCTTCTTAGGTAATTATGAATACATTTCAAACATATTTGCCGGCTCAAATTTAAATCCAGACTTGATGATCACAGCCGCGTATGGTGCCGTGTTTAGCTTTGAAGGTTATGATCTTGCCGCTTTAAGTGTCGAAGAACTTAAAAATCCAAAAAGGTTTGTTTTACTGAGTGGGCCAAAAAAAGTTGATACAAAAAAGTCTTTTGCCAAAAAGTTTCAAAGACAATTTTTTCTGTTAACGTTTTTTTGTCCACACAGTTGAATAAACTTTTAGAAATCTTCCTTTGTCAACTTTTTTAACCATGAGCATCGTTATTTGTTTGTATGTTTTAATTAACATAGCATATGCATTGCTGCTAGGCCGTGAACAAATGCTTTATTTGCAAGGGTTTGGAACAATTCAGAAAGTTTTGAATGTATTGTCTGGAAGAAGTGCTAATTTTATTATGCCTCTAATTATTGCAATTTGTCTAATTAACTCGGTGAATTTAAAGTTCTTTGGAATGAGCAGGTAAATAATTAACTTAAACACTTTCATTAGGGTCGAATTAAACTTTTGTTTTTAGAATTATACACTCCATGGCGCATGTAAAGATTTTGCCGAACTTTCTAAGTTGCTATCAAGAGAAAGTTGGATCGCCTCGAATTGCGTACATCTACTGCGCATTGATTTCAATTATCATGTTGTTGTTTTTGAACGCAGACGATTTGACGACATTAAATCAGCTGTCAGTTACTTTTCAGTGGTTCCAACGCGTCTTGACAACTGGAGTTTTGCTTTACATACGAATAGCTCGACTATCAACCGACAAGGAGATATACCGAACCAACATTCTGTTGCTGTGCTTTTATTTTGTCTGTGTAAGTGGCTTGATTCTCGGCACTATTTGGATTGACTACACAAGAGGAATCATATTTATTGGCTGCTTTGTTGTTCTTCTTCCATTCTACTTCATTTTTTGTTCGACGAAAGGCTTGAAGAGGTTTGACGGATACTCAAGATTTTGTGATGCTTTTGAAGGTGAGTTTTTTAGGAGAAGTTCTGCTTATATGTGTTTCTTTTAGATCGAACAAATATGGCGGCTCAGATAATATTTGGCGGAAATACAGAAACAATAGAACTGAACAAAAAGAAATAAACGATTTGATTCCAATTGTAATCGTTTGCGCCCCTTTAAGACCTCAAACTTTGTTGAACCCGATTCCACGTGTTAATCTCGATGTGTTAATGACCAAATTTGCAAACTGCGTCAATGAGCAAGATTTTTGAGCTGTCAACAACTAAAGACAATGTGCCAACCGGCCTTTTAATTGTAGTCGTATAGAAATCAAATGAGCAATGGCGAAATACAATTTTCTTGGCGACCAACCTCACTTGCGAGTTCAATCAAGGCCTGGGAACCCAAAACGCGGGAAACGACAACCTTCACTGTGTATTTCAAATCCGCAACAAACAATTGGCCACGAATGTTGGCTGCATTCAACAACAAGTCTATTTTTAGTTGCGAGAATTCAGTCTGTTTTTGCTAGTCGATGTGCACTTTTTAATTTGAGACGTTTGTAAGTATGAGTGAAAAGAACCAAAGAGCTTATATCGGATTCTATGGACTGACTTGCATCATCATCAATAACATAATTGGATCTGGCATATTTTCTGCTCCCTCGTCTATTATTCAGAGCGCAAACTCAATTGGTTCAGCAATTTGCATATGGTTTGTCACTGGCCTGATAGCGACAACAGGCGCACTCGTGTATGCTGAACTCGGATCTGTTTTAACGTTTAGTGGAGGCGACACAAACTATTTGAATTTTATCAAATGGAAGGGACTTTCCTTTACGTTTACTATAACCATAGTGTTTATTCTCTACCCAACGGTCTTGTGCATTCAAGCACTTACGTTCTCCGAGTACTTCCTTCAAGCATGTCGCTTTGGCTTTATTACAACCGATAATGCAAGATGGTGGGCCAACATTGTGGTCGCTTTTCTAGTTATTCTGATTATTGTGGTTATAAATTTATGGCTAAACTCCGCTCACTTTCTTGAGATTCATAATTGTTTTGACAGCTACGAAAGTGTTGCTTCTTCTCGCCGCAATTGTCTTGGCATGCATTAAAGGAAAGTTCTCAAACTTGAATCGACCATTTGAGAATTCTACTCTAAATCCAGACGACGTTGTTGGCTCTTTTTACAACTCGTGGTTTTCTTTTGATGGTTACGACATTGTGGCGACATCGGTTGAAGAGATTATTGATCCTCAAATGTATGTTTTCTAGTTTAAAGGCTAACTTGATTAATTCAATTCTTTTCAGAATACTACCCAAAGCAATCTCCTGCTCCATGTTGACTGTCATTGCGATGTATTTGTTGATAAATGTTAGCTACGCCTTGGTTTTGGGCACAGATCAAATGATCAAAAGCGAAAACATTGTAAATGTAAGATTTGAACTAACTAAACAACTAAGTTCTAACGCTTTTCAGGACTTCGCAGAAGTGTTGTTAGGCAAACAAAGTTACTTAATTCCAGTTCTTGCTTGCATTTGCTTATTCGGCGCTATCTATGGAACAGTCTTTGAAATTGGAAGGATTACCCATGCAATGGCAAGGGACGGTGTAATTCCAAAATGTCTCAGCGGCTGGAACGAGGACAAAAATATTCCAAGACCTGCAATTTTTGTTCATTTCGTCTTTGGAGTTATTTTCCTTTTTCTCATGAATTTGAATGAACTGAACACACTCAATGCTGCTCAATATGTCTCGCAATGGCTTCAAAGAGCTATTTCCGTGTTCGTTCTCTTATTTATACGCGTCAATCGCTTCCCAGTTGGTGAGAGCGTGTTCCGCATGAATATTCTTTTTCCTTGTTTATATCTCGTGTGCCTGGTCTCAATGGCTTTAAGTACTGTGGCAACAGATTGGCAAACGTCTATTTTTACGATTGCGGCAAGTGGAGGCGGACTAATCATTTATTGGACTCTTCAATGGCCCAAAGGACTTCGAAGGTCAGGAACCATAGACAGGATGCTTAAAAGTCTTGACGGCAAGTTAAGAATTCAAAACGGAACTAATTGAATATGCTTTAGAAAAGAGTGCAAAAATTGCCGAGACACTGTTTGGGTGCAAAGTTGAGGAACCTCGATTTCAATAAATTATGTATTGTGAATAAACTTATTCTTTCAAAACAGACATACAATTACAGTCCAGCTAAAAGTGCCCGTTTTACTTCCTTGTCAACAACATAATTTTTGATGTGTTCAGTTTGTTGCGGATCACCGTTTAAGTTTGCTGGCTTGACATTTAAAACAAAGAAGAACGCCATTTTTGGACAGCAAGCAAAAGCCGAATTGGTCTTGAGTTTTTGTTGTGTGCAGGAGATGAACGAGTTTTCAGCTGTCCCACGCCCAAACCAATCACAAAACCATCCTTTTCAGCCAAATCACCTGTTCTGAGAAGAATTGTTAATTAACAGATTCACTAATATCGCTATTGATAATTTTGTCACTTGCTAACTTTGTGCTCGGCACGCTGTGGTGTTTCAATTTGTTGCGTCGGTTACGGTATCCGTTTCCTGTGAAAATGGTCGGAGTAGTTGAAAGGCCTGACTTTAAAATAGTCGATGTCAAAGATCCGTCGTTTTTGATCTGTAAGTTTAAACATCGTATTCTAACATAAATAACACTTTCATTAGACATACACCAAGCCGGCGGATTTGTTGTTTCTGTTTTGGGGCTAGCTTTGAACATAGCCTTGTTGTACATGATTCGGAAGAAGTGCCATTCCGCCGATAAGCTGAAGCCAATGCTCACGTTTAGCAGCAGCACGGACATCATCCAATCTATACTGTCGTTGCTTTACTTGCCTGTCATCTACGCCCACAACGGATCTTTCATCACTTTCAACAACAGTCTTTTGTTTCTGTTTCCGAACTGGTTCGTGAACAACCTTCTCTGTTCAATTTCGCTTGCTTCAATCTTTTCGGCAATAACATGCGGTCCTCTTCAATTTATTGGACGTCTACATCTACTAAGACGGTGCAAGAAGACAAACGGGTCTCAGCTAAATTTCTATGTCTCTGCAACGTTCATTGGATGCTTGGTTTCGGCATGCACCACTTTCTATTTCTATTCACGAGTGGATCCAAGTTTTCTCTCAGTTTCCCACGGAATTTTAAATGAAGCGGGATTGGCTATAAACGAAGTGAACATTCACGGCGCATCAATCAAAGAATCTCGTCTTCACTTCTTCTTGATGTATTTGGCTGGAATTTGCTTGGTCTCGAACTGCACAAACATTGTTTGCTGGATATCGCAAAGACAATTTGTGGGCGAGTTGTCGAAGCAAAACAGCGCAAGTCCGACAACACGTAAAATGAGAAACGAAGTAAACAAAATCTTCGCTGCTTTAATGTTCTCACCGCTTGCTACCAATGTCATCCCAGTTATTAGCTTCTTCTACACTCTGAAATCAACTGAAAACCATACAAACCTTTCACTTATCAGCTCTTTCTTCTTCATTCTGGGACCAGTCTTGAACGGAATTACCGCGCTCCTTTTTGTGCGTCCATATAGACGCATCTTCAAATACTGGTTGGGATTGAACAAGTAAGTAAACCCTGTTTGAGTGATTTAAATGAAAACTTATTTGCAGAAGGCCGTTGAGTTCAAGTGAATTGCATCGTCACAATGCGATGCGTCGTCAACAAACTTTCTCAATTGAGACGTTCGGAGTTGGGCCTAATCATCGCCACATACCGAGCATTCATCGTACTTTGAGCATGTACCCAGCAGCTGATGGCAGTGTTGTTGATGAACCTTCTAGATATTAAATGTCACTGTACTGTTTCTTTGTAGACTTTAGTTAAGAAGCTTTACAGCAAATTAACAATCACTAACGTTCCGCAAAAAAAGCAAAAGCGAGTTGAAAAAATGTTTCGAGAACAGCTGTTTTTTGAACTCTCTTTTTTTCCGTGACAAAACTCTTTTTTGAAAGCGAAACTCTCATTGAACTCTTTTTTGCGGAACGCTAACAATCACATAAAGTTCTCAAGTTAAATCGACATGCCTGCCAATAAATAGAAAAAACTCAAGATGCGAACTTAATGGTTGAAAGTTTCACAACCAATGAAGACAGATCCTCGATTGTCGTGTTTAAAGGTTAGCGTCAAATTAGTGTACTTTATCCGCATATTCCAATCAACGTTTGCCTTGTCCACACGAATAATATTTGAACAGAAGACTTGTTTAATTAGAGGCAGGGTGCTCGATGAATTCCAACACCAAGAGCACACAATACCCGGACGTTTTCATGGGTCAAAGTTGTATTCAAAGCTTTTTTGTTAAGCGATTTGTCGATTAGTTTAATAAAGAAATGAATCTAATAAGACTGACTTTGTTTTGTGTTCTGTGTAGTCAATTTGTGGTTTCTCACGACTTTATGGACATTTATTTGCTGCCAACGGATTTTGAGTTCGGTTCTCCGCAAAACAGACTTTCATTTCAATTTGCCTGTAAGTTGGACTTTAAAGCTTCAGTCAAATATTTGAAATTGCAGGCGACGGCTGTAAAAAGATACTGGATCTGGCAAAAAGTAATAAGCTTTAATTTTAACTGATTCTACCAACTGCTTGCAGATAAATTACCGAATGTCGGCCAATTAACAAAAGATGGCTTGACTTCCGCGGTCAAGAAGGCCTGTCAGCTTTATTATAAGAACCAGATGATTAAAAGAAAGCTCTGTGAAACAACAGCCGGACTTATGGCAGGACAGCTTGCTGGGAGAGTTATACCTGATACAGGCGATCCAAAGAAGATTGACCCGGAAAAGAACTGCAAACTGCTAAAATTGTGTTCTGACTGCTAGAATTTGTAGTTGAAATAGCTTAATTTTGAATCGGGTTCTCTAGTTTGAAGTTATTTGTAGAAATGCGTTTAATTCGAATTAATTAGATTGAATAAATTTATTGCTTACAAAGTCGTCAATCAATCAGAATTAAAAGAACAAAAGTTTGGAAGGGAGACGACGGTTTGAATTCTTGCTTTTAGAAGATGGAGCGCTGTCGTCACTGCTTGCATCACGGCCATCACTGCTTGCCTGTCTGTCGTGGAATGGTACACTGTCGTCATGATCGTTAGATTTCGATTCCGGGTCCCGAGTTGCCAGTTGCTGTTTGTTTGAGAGTAGTTGTTTCAAGCTTCTTTGTGGACGATGAAGGCCACGGAAGGTTGCCGGCCGAGAAGTGAGAGCAGTTAATAGGTCTGTCCAAAAACTCAATGTTTTCGTCGTATTTGATGCCATATTTGTATAATTCCGGATTGATTCGAATCTTTCCTTTCTTGCAACTGGAATTGGCAAGTTAACATTCAAATTTAAACAGTTTAAATACTCACTTGAAGTCAGTGTCCATTCCGTCATTCAAAAATTCCTGAACTGATTGGAACACAGCAATGCTGCCATCGATTGCGCGTCGGTCTTTGTTGCTAGTACATTTCTCACGCGATGCACACGTAGCAGGCAACAAAGTCTTTTCAATGAAGCTGAAACAAAATGATAAATTGATGTTTACAGAGTGGAAAAACGTTAACACTTACTTGCAAAACTGATTCTTTGTCATTTTCTGTGTGAGTGCGTTGCTCAAGTCGGAAATGTGTCTTGCACGGTATCTGGGGTCGATATTATCCATAAAATCCTCCATGCATTCTGTTGGCTGTACTGCAGTTCCAATATAAAGCGCGGGCAAGAAGGCTTGAAGAACTGAATCTTCAATACAATTCTTTGCGTAATTTTGACTAAATCATTAGTTTAATCAACTGTAAATGTACTTAGACGACTTACGTCGCATTAGTCTGGATAAACGAGTCATAAATGACACATTGTCCGAGAGCCTGGAGTCTGAAATCATTTGAGCTGTTTTTAATAACCAGAGGTTTAAAACTTACGACAACGGCAACCGTTTGGCAAGACTGTTTTCTTCCTCTTCACTACTGGAGGGGAAGTTCAATGCGGCCGCATAGCCGACCAACGCAATCAAGAGTAACTTTCGCATCTTTTACTCCAAATCAAATTTTTCAACCAAACGGTTTCTGCTTTTATTTGACCTTTTTGAGAGTGCTCATTGGCATGATTATTCGCTTACGTTCGTCAAATGATTCACGTTCAAACCAAACTAACCGAAATGATTAAGCATGTTTTGAAAATAGCAAATTTCAAAGGAGTTCAAAAACATTTATTAATTAGTCTTTATTTCTTTGCACATGGACATTAAAGACACAAACACCGCTCAAATCACATTTTGAACAAAATGACGTAAAAATTCAAGTTGATTAGAAAGCAAATAAAACTGATAACAATCAAAGTGTTGTTCCAGACTTTTTCGTTTTGATTTTTCTTTTAATAAGGAAGTGTGAAATGTTGTCAACAATTACATTTGTTTGTGAGTAACTAGAACAATTCAATTTGCGTTATTTGGTCAGCGTTAGTTTCGAATAACATAAATGAATAAACACGGACAATTAAGGAGACTGTACAGTTCATTTTAATTACAGTAGTTTGAAAACATCTTTACACAAACTCCGAACATTAAACTTTTATAGTAACTCCAAATAACAACTAAATATTATCAAGTTTATTTTTAAGAAACGGCATACAAATTGGCACGGAACATACTCACGAACAATATAGATCGGTGATGTGGGAGTTGCTATCTTGATCATTTTGGACAAATTTTGGAGAATCAACGAGCAGATTTGTAGTCTAAGCGAAAACTATTGCAAATAAGCATAGACCACGGGTCCATTTTTGCCTTGTCTCCTCGTGCGGCGGTAACAAACTCCGAAACGGCAGGGTTTTAAGAGAACAAACTGATGACTATTTTTTGTGCAACCCAGCATTTAATAAACAATTTGACGCGAAGTTGGCGTATTTTTAAAATTGTCTGTGCGACGGAAACACTGAGACCAAACGGAAGGTGTTTGATCTGTTTAAATAAGTGTTTGTTGATTACAGTTGCGCGTTGTGGGTGTTTTATTTGTTTAAGCGAGTTGTTCTGTCATTTTTGGGAGATCTTTGTTGTTTATCAATTTAAAGCTAAGTCCAAATCACTTAACACAAACAAAAGAGTCACAAACTCGTAAAGTCACACTTTTTTGTTCAAAAAAGAGCGTTTCTACAAAACAAAGATAAAAGTAATCAAATATGAGACTAAAAAGCCAGACGAACGCATAAAACACGTTCTAGTGTGCCAGTGCATTTTAGAACAAACACCGGTTGCTTAATATGTGTAATTATGAATGTTTACACAATTCACAGCTTATTTGCGTGTAGCAAATTTAAAACATGTCTTTTTATCGCTTAAGTTGTTTAGATAAAGATGGGCCGTCAAAGACACACAAAAAAGCCAACAACTGAAGTGGAAACTTGTCCGATATGTTCGGGAACAACCGAAGGCTTCCACTTTGGGATTTTAAGTTGTCGTCCTTGTGCGAGTTTCTTTCGTCGAACAGTCGCTTCGAAGCACATCTACACTTGCTCTTTAAACTCCAATTGTCTACTTGATCACACAAACCGGACAATGTGCAAAGGATGTCGATTCAAGTAAGTTTCAACGTTTAACTAACCTTGTCATAATTAATTGCTTTTAGCCAGTGCATCAAATCTGGCATGAATCCCAATCAAGTTCAATACAACCGTGATCCAATTGGAAGCAAAAAGCAGCAGAAAGTGCCGGAGAAGAAAGCTCTTGAATACAACGTGCCTTCGACAAGTTCAACAATGTCTAATCTGAGTAGTTCTTCTGAAGAAAATCCACTTCTCCAAAAAATGCTCAACTCCTACAAAAACTACTGTCGATCAGAAAAAAGTCTCTACAGTTTATTGTTTCCAGACAATCCAGTCAACAGCGACAACGAATACCAACTTGGCCACGTTAAACACACTGAATTTATTAGATTAGAACGTGGAAATCTTTCATTTATGTACACGATGTTGAATGACTGGTGCCCGACTTTTGGAACTTCTTTGCCGTCTTCAATCAAAGTAATATTAAGTTTGACGACGTTCCCTTTCAACTTATTTGTTTTTAGATGGACGTCTTTCAAAGCATTTTTAGAGCTCTGATGCCGATTATAAAATCTTATCGAACCGCACTGATCTTTCCTGATTGTTCGGATCCTCGGTAAGCCTTTAAAACAAAAACAGCGAAATAACTCAACTTTAAGTATATTTTTGGCGTATGGTCAATATATCTCGCTAACCGAGTTGGAAGATCACTTTCAAACTGATCCGGACCCAAAAGAAGCTACAAAAATTAACTTCAATATGTGCATGCAGACAAGACGTACCGGCACGAAAATGAACCGTTTAAATGTGACGGACATGGAATTTATTGCCTTGGCTGGAATCATATTCTGCAACGAAGTATCAGTTCATTGTCCAGCATTTCCGGACGTTTCTCAAATGCACGAACAACTTATTCAGGAGCTTTACGAGTACATTGTTCAAACTTACGGCCAAAAGAAAGTTGGTCCACGAATGGGGGCTTTGATATTGCTTTTAACCGATTTCGACGTAAGTTTTCTTTAATCTTAAAGGTCCGGCGATTTTTGGCCTAAAACAATGTAGTCAAAAGTTAATTATTATTTCCATGGAGACCTTCCAAATATAATTATGCTTTTGAGCAACTAACTCGTTCTTTAATTAAAAGACTCATTAAAATCACAGTAATCTTTAAGGGTCTGTTTCAGTTGTTGCGCCGTTACAATATGTCGAGTTTTTAATGCCCACGAAATCGAGGTTTTCGACTAACCAAAATGATCTCCGCTGCACAGAAATTGTCTTTATCTTTTTGTACATTGGAATAAATTAAGAAGCAATATCTTCGAAAACCAATTTTCTCCACTTAATCATAAGGAATAAACTACAAATTACGCGCGAAGTCGTCAGACGTCGACGGCGACCAAAAAGTGTGTTCTGCGAGTGGAGGAGATTGGGTGATCTTGCTTGTGTTTTGTAGTTTTACGGCGCTCCAGCCTCCCGGTTTGTTTCGTGTTGCGGCCTGCGGCTGTTGCTTTTTGAGTGAGCCTGCTTTCCGCGTTCGCTAGGAATTTTGCCTCCCGGTTGAATAATTTTAGCCAAAAATGGAAGATGACGAGAACAGCTGCAAAATTTGCTTCGGCGTTGCTGATCACATGCACTTCGGGGCTCAATCTTGTCGGTCTTGTAAGTAGATTTAACTGTTTCCGTGTTTGTAATTTCGATCTTTTTACAGGTGCTTCGTTCTTTCGCCGCGCCGTCGTATCAAAAAGAAGCTACAAATGTTTGCGCTCAAACGATTGCATCTTGAACAAGGGTGAGTGTTTAAATCGTAATTATTCATTTAATTAAACAAATTTATTCGCATCATGCTGTTTTTGTTTTCTTGCTTTGTTGAAAGAGTCTTTTAAAAACTAGACAAACAAAGAAGCGACTAATTCTGTACACAGCGTAGAACACCAAAACGAAACAAAGAACGATAAAGGCAATAGCGTCCAAATTATAGAACTCAATTGTGCTCATTGTTCGTCCAGGCATGTCCAGTTGCTTTACGACGTCAAATTTGGCAGCGAATGCTGAGTATTTCAGAACGCGTTCATCGACACTCATAGGTTTTTCAGCAATCATCCTTGCAAGTTGCTTGGCGTTTGTGTAGTAGCTAAAACGTGCAAGTTAGTTTAAAGCACTTTTAAAGTTTGATCACCTTTTGTCATAAATAATTGCGTGCAAGGCTGGAATCAACGAGTCCGTAGTGATGTTATGTTTGTGAATCATGAGAGATGTTTTGCGGTACTGAAGCATCAAAGCATTTCGCGGCATGTCCGTATAGAAAGGGATGTTGATCTAGAGTTGGAGCAGTTAAGCAAATTTTAATTGCTTTCTACACTCACCAACGGAACTCCGAAATAGGTCGCTTCTGTGATGCTATTTGTTCCAGAATGTGTGACAAATCCCAATAACTTCTTCTGTGCAAAAATGTCTACTTGAGGCAACCACGTCTCCAAATGCAAATTGGGTAGTTTCTCCACTTTTCCATCTCCCGGTTCTTCATACTTCCAAATAAACTCAACATCAGGAAAGGCTTTGACTGCTTGAACAAAGGCTCTTCTGACTTTCAATGGCATATTTACACTTTTAACCACACCACCAAACGAGATATAAATGACGCCACGTTTAGACTTGTCGAAGATTGATTGCAACTTCTAAACATAACAGATTTTAATAACTTCTAAAACACGAAGCTTCAAATCACCTTGTTCAACTTTCCGCTGCTTTTCACGACTTTTTCTAGTCCAACTCCGGCAATGTCCACAATTTTGTGAGATATTGGACAAGGAAAGTTGACTAGTTCGTCCGTGTTCGTGAACCAGTAAGAAGCGCGACCTGCCAACTCGTAAAAAGTAGCATTGATTCCGTTGCGTTTAAAAGCTTCGTGCATCGGCTCAAACATCACTCGATAGATGTACGGTGTCAAGAAAGTCTGGACAAGTTGTGCTTTAAATCATCCCCAAAAGCTGATCGGCGGAGCTTCAGGAAAGTGGATCGCTTAAAAATTGAGTTTAATCATTTCGATGCTTTTTGTTGATTTCTAAATAGTGCAATTCCGAAAATAAAACTTGCACGGATTGTAGCTCGGCATAGATGGGATGCCTGCTAATCCATTGAAAACGTCCAAAGTATTAGAATGTACAATTATGTGCTTTTTGAGCCCGATCTTGTCAAAGATTCCCATGCCACAAAGATCTAAAAATATACAAATTACATTTTGCAAAAAATGCACTTTACCGAAAAACTCGGTTATGCCCAGATCAAACTTCTCTTTGCGCAGTTGCTCCATTAACGCTTCGTCACAGAGTTGATGATCACAAGAGCGGACGAAATGCTGGAAAAGCGACTTGATTGTACTCCACATTTCAAATAATCCGTCGCCCATTTGCCATTCATTTGTGAGGCTAAACAAGTAATTGTCATATACTTTCTTTAAATATTGTCACCCCAAACGGCTCATTATGACTTCTGGTTCAAATCCAAGCGGTCTTTCAATTATTCTTGCTCTTTTGTTGTTCAACGACGCTCCAAAGTTCTTTCCCATGTCAGGCATGTAAATCACCTAAATAGGCTTTATACTTTTAAACAAGAATCCACTTACAACTTCATGACCTCCGTCCATTAAAACATCCGCAATTTTGTTCATGCAAATGACGTGAGACTTTGTTGATTTTCCATTATAGATTAAGAATTTGAGGCCACTTAGTTTGCAAAAAACAAAACGAAACAAGTAGAAAAAGAAAATGCATTTTGTTTGTTTGGCCGCAACGAAAGCAATCAAACTTCTAGCGTTGTCATCTTTTATATGTTGCGATTGCACTTTTGCGTTCGTCGAAACAATTAGTAAAGCGTGCAGACATTTTTTGCAAAGGGAAAGAATACTTGCGGCACTTTCCTTTTTGATGCTCTCGCTTGTTTGTTTTGCTGTAATTGATCTGTCCGGCAGTTTATCATCTAAAAGTGCAACATTTTTGTGATGTTCCTGGTTGATTCGGAGTGTTTAAATGTAATTGTTTAGGAGCTCGTCATTGCAAAGCATGTCGCTTCAAAAAATGTCTAAACTCCGGGATGAGAGCCTCAGCTGTCCAAACAAATAGAGATCCTCTTGGTCCAAAGTATCTCCGAACAAAGGCTGAAAACACAGAAGATTCTTCGGACACTCAAACGACTCAGTTGCCAAAATCAACATATTCCAACGAACTTGTTCCAAATGGCAGTCTTGTACAACATTTTTTGGTCATTGATAAACTTTGTGCTGCTTTTCGAGACTTTGAACAAGCCGAACGAGCTTTGTATGCATTGCTGTTTCCGGAATACGCTGAAGAGCCAAAGTACCGAGCCACAATTCACACCGACTTCATAAAAATGGAGCGTGGAACAATGACTTCGGCAATAACGTACGAATTTTCAAACAACGTTTAAAACTGAACTTTATTTTACAGACTGATCGAGCAATGGTTCCCGTTCATTAAGACTCAATCACAAGAATTCAAACGTTCTGTCTTACACAACTTCTTTCCAACTTTCTCCGCAATGCTAAAATGTTACAGAACCGCACTTATTTTCCCAGATCCAGACAGTCGACTTGTTCTGGCGTATTGCCAATATGAAGACATCTCAAACTCAGACTACCATTTCCAACACAACAAAAATCCCACAGAAGCAGGACGTCTCTGCTTGGGATTTCGTCTAAGAACACGCACAATGGCCGCAAAATTCAACGATTTAGGGAATCCAATGTGTTGAAGTGATAGCAATGGCAAGTCTTTTGCTATGCAACGAAGTTGAAATGCTACTCGGTAATCACAGAGCTATTGATAACTTCCGGCAACAAATCTACGTCGACTTGCACAAATTAAACGAGACAAATGAATCGTATGGCCTGAGAATCGGAATCCTTAGTTGTTTGTTATCCGATATTGTAAATTTGCGCCAACAAGTGCATGAAGTTGTTACATTGCTTAAAATATTTACTCCACATCGCATTGAATTGTTCCCGGAGTTTGAAGATCGGTAGTTAATGCATTTAACCTGTTATGTATAATGTTGTTGTGTACAAAACTTATTTAGTGGCAATAAACTCTATTAAAACTCAATAACAACACAAAAAGCAAAAAATTGTTTGTGTTTGAAACTTTTTGACAAAAGACTTTTTGTGTTTGAAACTTTTTTGACTCATTCTGTAACTACTATCGAGATGATTCAGTGAAGGTACAACTTTCCACATTTTGACGCACGAGTTCCAACAAAGCGTGGTATTTGCATAAACGTATAATTTGTACATTTGATCAAAACTGACCAACAGAATTTGGGTTAATTGAACAGGTACGACTCAAATTCTCAAAAGCGTGGGCACTTAAACAAACTCACCCTTTGAATGTTTGCAACTCCCTACTGATCACTCTATTGAACAGCAGCTGTGCCAACATCTCGCTTAATTGTATATATAATGCGCAGATCACACATCTCGACACAAGCGAACACTTTGACATTATGCAAGTCTCAATTGTTGCTTTGTTCTTGTTGTCCGTGCTGATCAGCAATGTTGTGGATGGCAAGGTATATCAACGTGCTGGAATGAAAGTTAATGTAGAGGATAAAAACTCTGGCTTATCTTCGGATTTTGTCAACAAGTTGGTCAACGTTTTCTTCACTGTCTACCCGAAAGAAAAACAAGCTTACAACCCGAAAGGCCGTCAACGAAGTCAACTTTATTCTTGATCCTGATTATAACGGAGTTGCTGAGTCTTGGGGTGACAACATCCGTTTCAGCTCCAAATATTTCAAAGCACGCCCAAAAGATCTGGACGTCGTCACTCACGAGGCAATGCATGTTCTCCAAGCCGGTAAGTTAAAAAACCAACTTACCAAACAACTTTTAACCGTTTTGTTTACAGGTTCGAACGGCCCTGGCTGGCTCATTGAAGGAATTGCTGATTACGGACGTCATCAGTTTGGAGTTAACAACAAAGCTGCTGGCTGGGCTTTGCCTTCTTATGAACCTAACCAAAAGTACACCGATGCCTATAAAGTTACCGCTGCATTCCTGAAATTCGTCGAAGGAAAACACAAAGGAACAGTAAAAGGATTGTTCACGGACATGCTCTCGAGACAGTACACTGACGACTCCTGGAAGCGCTTAACCAAAGGGAAGAGTGTTGATCAATTGTGGAATGAATACAGCAAACGCCGTTAACTACTACTAACTACTTTCATAATATCTAATAAACACTGTGCAATTCAATTTGTTATTTAAATTTCGTCACACAACTTAAAAATTAACGATTTAACGTCTAAACGACAGCTGCAAACTATAAATGTAGAAATAAGTTTCACTACACAGCTGTCGTAACTGGCATTTGCTTTTAAATGCTATTAATTAGAAGGAAGTTCCGAATGAAATAGGTAACTTTCAGCACTTATTTGTTATTGAGTTTTGAAAACGGACTTTGTTTTAATTAACGGCACTAAACTCCATCTGACTGAAATCGAGTTTTTGGCGCACACGGATCAAGAAGTGGACATTTTAAAGATTGGTATGCACATTAACAGCGTTATTACTATTGTTGTTAATTCGCTGGCCGTTTTTCTTATTTGCAAGCATTCAACGGTGCAGATTGGAGTTTACAAAAAATATCTTCTCAACATTGTTGTGAGTTTTCGTTTAGTTTGAAAAGCATTGTCATTTTTAGTTCTGGTCGACTTGCCTTGATCTATACATAAGTGCTCTTTTTGTTCCTTATTTGCCGCTTCCTATGGTTGGTTTCTGTTCTTTTGGAATGTTGAGATATTTCACTGGACACGTCGCCCAAACACTCTTCGTCGTAAGTTTACAGGGTGGGCCAAAAAAACGTTAACACAAAAAGCAAAAAACTTTTTCATATTTGAAGCTTTTTTGTGTTTGAAACTTTTGATTGACTTTTTTGTGTTAACGTTTTTTGGCCCACTCTGTATTTAAAAAGTTTAATTAATCAAAACTATTCAGTCTATTCTTATTTGGTTGATTGGCTGTACAGGTGCCGCAATTATTTTGGCTTTTATATATCGTTATTTATCGTTGACCGAACAAGCTTATAAATTACACAAACCGATAAATCTTACTCTAATTATCCTTTTTCAATTGTTCTTTACAGCACCAAGTGCATGGTTTAATTATTATGTGACACTAATAGACTACGAAGAGTCATGGCAATTCGAAAAAAGGGTTTTTGCGCTTAACAATTCTTTAAGTTATATTGTTTTAGAGACTTCAATTTGTAATGGCATCTTTAGCTGATAAGTCGTGTGTTGTTTTTACTGCCGGGACAGCTCCAGTAATTGCAAGTGTTTCTGTTTTGAATGCTTTACTAATCTGCAAAGTTTAGAAGGCGTGGAACAGTTATGTGATTTTAATTGTAATTTCTTTGTCCGGCTTCATTGTTTCGACTTTTATGCATAAGATTTTGAAATACATCCGCAACTTTAAAAGCATGATGTCAAGCAACTCATTAAGAAATCACAAGAACTTGGTCATATCACTTATTGTCCAGGCATTTGTGCCATGCATTTGCGTCGTTATCCCGTTTTCAACAACCGCCGTGTCGGTAATTTTTTGGTACGGCAACATACAAGGTTTGCTTTTAAAGACAACTTTCATTTCAATGCACTGTAACGCTTCTGTTTAGTTTTTCGAAGATCAGAAGTCGTATTGTTTTTGGGTGCCAGTCTCCACAGCTCACTAAATAGCATAACAATGATTGTGATTATAAAACCTTATCGCCAAGCAATGCACAGCAAGCTCAAATCACTGTTCTGTACCTATCCTAGAAGATATATTGGCTACTTTACGGAGCAGACTGCTGTAAGCATCCACACAGCCGAAATACAACCCGCAAACTTTTAAAATTGTCTTGATTGCAATAAACGAGTTTTCAAATCAATTTATTCCTCGAAAACTTGCGAGTTACCCGAAAACACTTTTCCGATAACGACCACTTCCAGCATCAGCTTAACAACTTGTTCCAGGTGTTGCAGAAGAGAAAGCAAAGCGCCCATCCGTTGACTAGCGGCTACTTCGCCATACGTTGAGAACAAGTCCAGGTGTAAGTCTTTGAATATTTGTTCTTTCCGCTCTTCTGTGACCTTTGTTTGAGTGCCATCAACAACAGCAACTTCGTTCCACAGAAGAACTCCAATCAACGCAGCTGTCTCTATACGTCTTGGCTTCATTTCTCTCATCCTGTTGATCAGCCCTTTAAGACGTTCCTTCAAATCGTCACATTGTCTCAAAGTCGATTTCAAATCTTTCTCTGAATTGAAAAACTCATCCATTTGCTGATAATCTAAGTACTGTCCGGTATGAAATATGTACCGACTGTCATTTGTATCAGGAAATTCAATGCTTGTTCGAAACGACTGATCAAGCATTGAGAAGTGCGCAGCAAATGACCGAAGGACTTGCTGCTAAAAACAGAAACATATTAAGTTTGTAAATAAGCGATTACATTCATTACTTTTGTGTGTACGTCGAAGAGGGTGTCGAACGGGTGGAAGTAATTGTTGAGCATGTCGAAGACTAAATTCATGCAACCACGCTCTGCAAACATTTAAATGTCTCCACACACTTGCAAGTTTTAACAAGTTACCCATTTTGATGTGTTCGTCTCTGGAAACAAGTCTAAAGTTATCTGGATTTTCATTTGGATACAGCATCATAAATAATGAACGTTGTTGCTCGTGATAGTTCTTGTAACCTTTGCATATCTGTTCTAAGCAATTGTTCGGATCTTTTTGTGTAATTGTCTAAACAGTCATGGTTAAACAGTCTTTAAATGTGAACGAACCTGTAAACTAAGATTAGTTAATTCCGGCAAAACAGTAGAATGTGGCTCTAAGTTAGATGTTTCGTCCGCTTCCAATTTGACTTGTTTTGATTTCTTTGCCGGCCGAATTGCTTCCGGTTTCATGCCGTTCTTTAAACACAACTCCA
Organism: Aphelenchoides bicaudatus; assembly: GCA_024699845.1. Classification (NCBI taxonomy): domain Eukaryota; kingdom Metazoa; phylum Nematoda; class Chromadorea; order Rhabditida; family Aphelenchoididae; genus Aphelenchoides; species Aphelenchoides bicaudatus. The sequence continues at coordinate 10,194,065 of JAMPIN010000002.1, read as the reverse complement.
AACGGCACGCTTTACAGGAATATCTCATTGCTTTGCGCATTTTGCATTTTCCCTCCTGTGTGCATTGGTAATTTTTTGGTACGGCAATTGATCGTCTAAAGAAGGCTGAACAAGCTCTGCAACTGTAACATCCAAAGTAAAACCCTCCTCCCTAAAAATATCAACAATTTAATAATTGAATACGATAAAGCTCACCGGCAATCCGCAAATCTGACAACATCGATCCGCCGCCGAGCTTGTTGAAGCCATAAATCTATTGCCGCAAAAGCAAACAGACGCAATTCCGAAAAAGCAAATGAAAACGCTCCAAATAAGCAGCAAACAAATGATAAGGTTCTTCCGCAAGAGAACTACGTATTCAGCTCAAACAAAGGCTAAAACGTCGACCGCAATTTTGTTCTAAATTTCTTTAAGCAAAGCTGTTGATGTTTGAATGACATTAAAGTTCAGAATCTATTGAAGTTATTGCGACTTCCACGCAAAAGATTATAGTTTGTGGAATGCATTAAACACAACACGTACTCTCTGCTGCAACTTATAAATTTATTCAATCAAAAACACCCAGAACAACAATTTATTCATCAAAGATGTCCATGATGTTCTTGCGGTTAACAAGTTTCCGCATGGTAATTGATTCCTTCTCTTCAGTTGACATGAGCTGAAAATGCTTGTAGATTAAAACTCTGAATTCACTTACATCGGCGTGCAGAAGAATTAATGAAAGGAAGGCGATACGTGGAGCAATTTCGCTTTTTGGATAGTGCTTTTCGACATCAGCATGCAATTCATCGTAGGTTTGGGAACGAAAGGCGGACATTATGTCTGATTTGAATACAACGCCGACTAAAAAGACGTTTATATGAATTGATTGCAAAGTTTATGTAATTTACGTGCCTTCGTTGCAAAGTCCGACTGTTAAAATTGCGGCCAGTTCACTTTGTCGTATGTTTTGCTCCTTCATTTCTTTACACAGTCTTGTATAACGATGACAGCACACTTTTATCGATTCCCACGCAAATTTTGGGTTGTCGTCTACATCGTAGAAGGAGTCGTCAATTGAGATGTACTGTCCGTAATGGGTTATGAACTTAGTTTCGCAGTCTCCGTAAAGTGCATTTAAATAACAACAATAAATTGGCATGAAGATGTGATGAAAGCCGCGAAGAATTGCAACTTTCAACTCCATCGGCAGTTGTTTATAAATCGGGCACCATTGAGCAATCAAATTTTGAAGTAACGGCAAACACCCACGTTCCATGTTTATAAACTCGTCGTGTTTTACGTGAACGGAAGGAAACACTTGTGAAGACGTTTCGGGATAAAGCCTATAAAGTCTTTTGATATAAGTGTCTCAAAAACAATCATTACATGTAATGAAGAAACTTTTCGCTTTGCATATAGTTAACCAAATCATCTTGAAGCTTGTCCAGCAAAACTAAACTCCTCGAAGAAGAACTTAGCGTGGAACTATCCAAACATGGTTCTTTGTCAACTGGCGAACCGTTGTTGCTTGAATTGCTTGGAGAAACAATGTCGAGTCGTTTTGACTTCTTCAATGGACCGTTTTTGTCACGATTCAATTGAATATGCTCTGCCGACATCCCAATTGACTTGCACTTCTCGAAACGGCAAAAAGAACATGCCTTTCTCAACTCTTTTAAAACAACACAATTGCCATTTGTTTTGCATTTGTACTTTAATTTATGAACAACCGTCCTGAATGTCAAATGAAAAGTTTCAAATATAACCACAAGCTTACCTGCGAAAGAAACCGGAGCAGGGTCTACAAACTAATTTCCCAAAGTGCTTTCCATCTGTTGTAAGTCCGCAAACTTCACACGACATGCCAAAAACTACAAAAAGTTTTGAACTCAATCGAAAAAGCGGCAAAAACAAAATTGAGTAAGCAAATAGTGAAAAGTCTGTTCGAGAACGAGAGCGATGAAAATTGATCAACACAAAACTTTTTGTAGTTTAAACGCCTCGTGCTATCTTTACTTCGACGTTCGCTGAATGCACATGATTTCCGAACAACGTGCCCGCTAGTCGATAGACTGCGCTCATCGAGTGATAAGTTTTATTTAATCGCACTGAATTGAGTACATTTGAAGAGTTAAAGTTTGATCATTTTTTGTTATTAAATTCGAGTTATTTAATAAGTTTATTGTGACTAGACAAATTGACAAGTGTAAAGTTTGTACTGCAGGAGGTTTTGTACATTTTGCAAATATGAGTGAGGTACATGGAGAATAAAGTATATCTACAGCTGATCAATCCCACAATTCGATTTCCGCTGCGTGTGGAGAGAAGAGCTTGCACGCTTGAACACATTCGTCTATTTCCTTTGAGATGTTCTGTAAGTCTTGTACGAGGCAAATTAACGTTCCAAAGCGGTTAGCAATTTCAAAAGGCGGATAATTATAAGAAATGTCGTCGTGCAGTTCTCGGTAGATTTGATCACGAAACAGTTCCATTGAGTTGTTGTTGAACATGAAGTCAACTGAAGATGCTTAAGTGATTAAAGATAGGCAGCTTAAATAACTCACTTTCGTTTGCCAATATGATTCCCATCAAAGCTGCAAGTTCAACTTCTCTCATCTGCAGTAGTCGAACTTTTTGGACTGTAGGCATGACTTTAAACCAAATTCCGCTGCACAATTCTTGCGACAACTTTGGATTTTGATTGTCTCTAAAGAAAACTGGACTGTTGTTTCCATAAAGTCCATAGTGAAATGCAAAACGCTGATCACCATATTCAGGAAATATTAAAGATGTCAAGTAACACTTTCTTAGCGGTGAAAAGAGCCGGAAGAACGATCGAAGCAAGATCAGCTGAAACGATAAGTTTAATTAGTTTTAAATTGTAACTGTTACTTTTAAGTTGGAATCGATTGTCTCCATCGCTGGAGTGATTTGAAAGATCATTTGCTGGATCAAAGACAAACATCCTTTGTCCATTTCCACTAATTGGGTGTGAGTTGCCAGTTCAAACACAATTACGTCGCCATTCTCCTTTTCTGGATGTAGCATTGTGTGCAAATGGCGTTCTCCTTTAAAGTATTGTTGTATATGCGATTGTAATTGATTCAAAAGTGGAGTTCTTGTAGTCGGATATGGCATGTGAAATTGCTGTGACTGTTCAAAAGGACTCGAACACGACGATGTAGTTGGAGCACTGCCTACCGAGCAGCCAGAAGAAGAACTTTGATCAAAAATTGGTTGAAAATCTGTGTGATCTATCAACTTCGGAGTTTTGTGTGCTCGTGAACTGTCTGTTGTGTTCCTAGGAGTTTTTAACGGCCCGTTTGAATCTCGATGCCACTGAACATCGTTTTTGTCCATCCCAACTTCCACGCATTTTGCTAATCGACAAGACGGGCATGTCTTTCTGAGTTCTTTAGTTAGTTGGCAATCGTTTCCAAATTTGCAAGTGTACTTGGAGCCTTTGATAATGGATCTGCGATAGAAGGCCGCACACGCTCGACAACTAAGTGCCTTGAAGTGGTAGCCATCGTCTAAATATTTAAAATTTATTAATTAAACTATTATATTTTCTTACCTGGAAGACCGCAAATGGAACAAACCATTTTGACTGAGCTAAAAAAGTTATGTTTAAAATGAGAAGAAAGTTAATTGAATAAACGAGAAAGTCACGCAACATATTCAAATAAGAGTGTAAGCATGCGGAATTAGTAAATATTACGAGGCTCGTTTCATGATAAAACTTATATGCTTAGTTGCAGTCAAAGAAAGGCAGTGGCCGTCGAGTAAAAAGAACAACTTTAAAAACCAACAAAAATGCTGAAAGTTCACGTCAGCGCAAAAAATCGAACTCAACCCCAAATCGGAACATTGCGCGCTTCATCAACGCCAGTCGCCAAATCGGTCTGTTTATTGATCGCTAAATCGGAGCGCGAGTTCCTCTCTTGTTTGTATTTTCTTGCTGCTCGCTGATAAAACAAAGCAGAGAGTTTCGGTACATTTTGTGCTCAACTCTTTGCGGCTTTTCTCTGCACTCTCAAAAACGGTTACAAATCAGCAATCGAAAATGTGTGCGCAACAACAATCGAGTTACTGGAGCAACTTTTGGTTCAGGTTTGTGCACCCGGCAAAGCACTCATTTAATTATTGCATAAACGAATAAATTGTTACACAATCGGCACGCGTGTCTGAGAAAAACAGCCAGGTTTGCGCCTGAGACCGTTAGCTAGCTGCCATGACTACAAACTAAAGCGCAATTGGATAAAACCCGAGTAGCGAACATAGACTTCGGCTCCGAAATGGACACAAAAAATCTCTTCAAAGTCCAAATTTCATACATCAGTTATCACACGCACCACACTGGTTGCGGAAGCGCGGTCAGTTTTGTTCTACCAAAAAAGTGCTTGTTTATTATTTATTTATTGGCAGTTGTTTACGAAACTGCACGGAATTAATTACACGGGGATCAAACTCCAAACTAAACAAGGCAGGTGTTAAAAGAAATGTCAAGTATCTTTAAAAGTTGTAAACATTTGATGAGTAAGCGCGTTTTGAAATCGCACTGATTGCAAACAACTCTCAAGTGTGCAGCGTCACTTTGTTTAAATACCCTACAATTTTGGACTTGTGTACTGATGCTCATTTGTTGGAAAACCTGTAAGGGTGTTCATCGCAAATTGTGTCGATTTCGAAAGCAAGCATAAAATAGAGCTGATGTGTGCGGAAATGTGCAGCAAATGAAGTCTGCTACAAGATAAGGATGAATGGAGCACAGAACGCACGCATTAGCAGTTAGAACTTACAGTTGTTGCTCGATTTCGCAACAGGAAGCATACGTGCAAACAAACGTTGTGTGCTAACTGATGTTTTAATCGGTTCTTGTTTCGGATAAGGTTCCCATTGAGTTTATTGTTGTTTGCTAGTGAAGATGATGCAAATTGTGATTTTTGAAATAGTGACAACTTTCATATTTGATGCAAAAGTTTATTCCATATTAGTGATCATTTAATTACAAACAGGATTATTTGAATTTACTGAGCTCCAGCTTTGGTGGCAGCGTTCAAGATGGTCTCCAATTGAGCCAACAATTGAGTGACAACTCCAACAAGTTGGTTAACAAACGACAATTGGCTGACCAAATCGATGTTCTTAGTCAAGTCAGTCAACAACTCTTTCAACAATTTCTGAACGAGTTCCAAGATTTGAACCAAAACAGATCCGAGTGATTTGACTAAGTCTTGCAATGCTCCGACGAGTCCTTCGACTGGCAAGTTCAAGATCTTAGCGACCTGGCCGAGAACTTGGCTCAAGTCTCCAGTAACTCCGTTGACAGTGTTTTCGACCTAAACAATTGATTAGTTGAAAGAGGTGTTTAAAGATTAAAGATTACGTTTCCGACAGCGCCTTCAACTCCAGAAGAAACAGTGCCCAAAAGTTGTTTGACGATAGGATCCAGCTGCTTGACCAAGTTTTGAACAAAGCTCAAAGGATCAGTTCCAGCAGGGATGTTCAAAACCTTAGTTAATTGTTGCAATGCTGCAACGAGTTGATTAACCAAGTCAGCAATGGTTCCGGTAAGGCCTTGAATCAGCTTAGACAAGTTGTCGATCAAATTTCCAACAAGGCCAGTGACTGGTTTCAAAATGTTGCCAAGGTCCAAGCCTCCGAGCAAATCAGTTGGAGCAGCCATTGAAAGAGCCAAAGAGGCACACAAGAAGATAGCAACTTTTGAATTGAACATCTTTTTAATAAGAGTTGTTTAGAGTTTTTTGAAGAGCTGAAGAAGACAGTTAAAACTGTTTGTTGAGTTGAACTGATGAAGTTGGTCAGCTTTTATAGTAACTTTTGTTATTGATGAACTTGGAGTTGTTAAATTGTTTGTTTGGGTGTTTTTGTAGGTTATGTAAATTGCTGAACTATTGCATGTAATAAAAACAACCGTGTTTTCAAGCTTAACAGTAAATTGATCATTCATAATCGGATTAATGCGTTATTTGTAAATTGCTTGACATGATTAAACTCAGAATTGTTCAGGCTATTTTTTAAATTTAAAGTGCATCTGGCAATCCTTAATTTTAAATCTAAACACTACAAGCGCCAAACACAACATAACTTTAATTAGGGATTTACTTTGACAAGTGTTTAATGTTTTATTTCAATATGTACACTATTTACAATTAAAACAAGCATTGGAATTCAACCGAAGTAGTGTAGTCCTCGTGGATCGTAGTTGACATGGTTTGAATAAAACGGCAATGTTGAGGCCAGTCCTCCACCGTGTGGCATTAGAATGGTTCCACTAATGCTTGAGTCGTAGATTGCACGCGAATCCACCAGTTGGATAGTCAAAAGGAAAAAGATAATAAACACGTTGAGAAACATCATGTTGTGCAGCAAGATTACAAGTTCTTTTAAAAACTCACTCAATGGTAACAAAAAGTCTGCAAGCGCTTATATACGGTGTTTTCCGTCTTCGTAATCAATTAGTTGTAGCGTGTTTTTGAGCATGTGCAGATGGACACTTGGATTTTAAGAGAAAAATCTTTCAACTCTCACGTTCCAATTGCACTGCCAAGCAGAATCTCCGTTCTCGGTGTTGAAAAGTGTGTTGCGCAATCTAAATTAGTCGTTTGTATTCTTTCCGTGTTCAGTTGATCGATCAAAGAATTCGTGTTCACTTGTACTTTGTGATTGAAATGCGTGACTTTTTTATTTGATGAAACGAATCTTTTCTTGCAAAATTTTATTTAGACAACATTATTGTGCTTCACAATTATAATTTACCAAACGTATGTGTAATCACGAGTGCTAAGCGTAAGAGGTTTATCAAAAAGTGGCCGAGTAGTAAAGCTGTCCATATACATGTCTAAAATAACATTTATACAAAATGCAAACATTAATACTTATTACCTGTATTGAATCTAGTTTCGTTTGCGTATGGAAGATGTTCTCTAAACATGAGTTTTCGCTTAGCACCGCAACTCCTTGCGTGTATATCTACAGAACTAGCTACATGGGTATAAACTTTACGTCCAGTGGGTCATCCTTATAGGACGGAAGAATCCAAGTATTGTTGCAGGACGGATCTGGTGCACTATAGATGCCTACCCAGTCGCACGGAATTGTTATATCAGTTTTGGGTGGAACAACAGTGCCGAGAATTCCTTTAAAAATTATTAAAATCAACAAAAATTATGACTTACGCACGTATTCGTTTGCCTTGTCTCTACGAAATTTGATGTCGTAGTAGTGATTGAAATTTTCACGATCATAGTATTCAAAGAGGGGAACAAAATATTGGAAAAGCTCATTTCCTGGATTCACAAACAACTTGTCTTCTGCAAAACTTCCAGGCAAGGCCAGAGCAACAAACAGAACTGCAAACATTGCGAAGATAAGGTTTTTGAAATTGCAATCTTCTTTATATTTGAAGACGTCTCTATACTTGGAAATAACGATGCAAATTATTCTTTTGTTGACATTTTAATAAGTTCCTTTTAAATCAATTGAGCTTCTGTTATGGTTGTTTGCATTTGAAAGCTAATGCAAATTATCATGTGCAAGCTCGTTGATGTGAAAATTGAGTGGCACCAACGTTTTCATCTTGTTGTTTGTTGAAAGTGCATAAGCACCAAATTACTGTAATTAGCGCATCAGTCGACGAGGAACATAAAATGTGCACTTTAACTGAAATGCCAAACCTGTAATTATTGACAACAAATGGCACCTCCTCAAAACTGTCATTGTTCGACGGCCGGAACAAACCAGTCAAGTTGTTATTGGTTGTTTCCTGTTTTCAAGAGTGAAACGTTTATTCCGCAATAAGCGCAATTTAAACTTTTGTTGCTTGTCGCGAAAATGTGTCAAACGGTTTGTGTTTTTTGCGAAGGTGCGTGAACAGACTTCAAGGTCAATAAACGGAACCTCAATTGTTTTTATGTCCAACAAGTCAACGAGTCAATGAGTTCTTTGCTTCAATAAGTACAGATGAGCTTCAATTTGAATAAAGGCATTGTTTTGTGGAATAAAATGTTACAATTGTTTCTTGAGTTGTTTAATTTGTGTGCTTACAAAATGCTTTGAACGTTTCAATAATCAAAGTAGCAACATTGAAGACTATTTTGCTACTCCGTCAATCTTTTTCACGTACATGATTTAATGTTGCGCAAACTCCTCAAATTATTTTAAACTCCGACGCGCATCATCTTTTCAATTGATGAGACGCCTCCATAATTGATTAGAGGAATCAATTGCCCGCGCTTTCTCGATTCACTGTAACATGCCGCTGGCGTAGATCAAAAGTTTCAACTTTCAACAACTATTAAAACAGTGGGTGCAAATGAACTTTCGCGAAACTTCTCACGCAGAGTTATTCACGAATTGCACCATCGGTATCCGCCATTCTGTTTGTTTATTGCGCATATTCTAGCTTCCGAGCTCTTAAGCAGAAGTGTTTGTTTTAATTTTGAAATTGCCACTATATTCGCCATTCACTATATTCAGCATGTTTACGACGTTTACGCACTTGCTGACCTTGGAGGTGCAACGAGATCTCTTTCCCGCATTTTGATCGCAACTGAAAGCCTGGAATGTAATCAGAATTTGACGAGATGAGCGCCGAAGGCCACCACAACCTGCAACATGGCATTTGCTTAAGAGCAAAGGAAAAGCAAAAGAAAGTCAATCACTTGTGGGACAAAGACCTTTTGCTTTGATCAATCAAGTGCGCATTCTTTTCTCGCAACCTCAACTTCCTTCTTTGGTTATCAATTAGATAATTGTTTTTTGAGTTCTCGGCGATCTAGTTTGATTGACGACTACGCTCCCGTTCCAACTATTATCACCCCCGTACAAGTTAATTTCGTGCAGAGTAACATCTTTCGTGTAGCCAGCGCTCCAAGTCGGCGCAAATCTCCGACAGGGTTTATTGGTTTTTGATTATTCAAAGTAGTTGTGGTATCCGCTGCTGCGTAGATCAGAGTAGTAGTTCGGGTGCGCGTTCGTCGCAAAGTGACGCCTGGGATTATGCAATTTATTACCTTTTGGCGGACTCCTTCCACCAATGTCCACCTCACTGCATCACTAGCGATTGTCGTCCATCATCCGTTTTATGCGGGGGCGATCAATTAGTTGCCGTTTGGCTCGTTTCGCTGTGAGTTTCATGTTATTGGGGTAATTGCGCAAACTTCAACTCCTTTTCATTTCAATGGACATCTTTTTGATTCAAATAGCATTCTCTTCAGTCATCAAGCAAAAGTGTTGATTTAGCAAATTCTCTTCAATCATCAAAACTTGCTTGTTGAATTTAAACTTTTTGACCTCTCTTTTATTACTGTCAAAACCGAAGCTGGAATGTGAGTTTGCATTACACTCAACGATTATTAAAATTGCGATCATTGGCTTCCTATTGTTTTTATAAGTTGGCTGCTTCCGCCAACGAATTCCCGCCGCTTTTCGCGCACATCGTCTCGAATTCATTCAAGTTTTATGCAAACTCGATCAAATTAACTGTCTGTGTAATTTTTTATGTGAGCAGTCGATTCGCGTTGGAAACATTGCTTTGTCGAGCACCTTTTAAAAGTCGAGACGAAGTGATGAAATTCGTAGAAACTTCTCAACGTTTAATAAGCGCATCACATTTGCAATTTGATTAATTGCGAGTCTGTTAAGCGTGAATCTGGTTCTTTTTGGCGTTGTGTGGATTAATTAGTCGGTTTTTGCTTGGAGTGCAAAGCTGCAAAATCGATCATCAGATTTGAGTTCACGGCGACATGCTTTTGAATACAGTCCGACTGCTTTCGCGGTCGAACGCCTAATTTGATAAGAACATCCGGTTCGCGATTACTGTGATCCCAAACAGCAAACATAACATGTTTTTTGAGATCATATCTCTTTTAAGTTGCGAGTGACTCATAAAGCTTTGAAACTTATTTTCATGTGAGCTTTTTCAGGCGTGGGCGAAAGTGAGTCCAGGTGAGTTTGGGCGTGCTTGAACGGGTATCTATCTATTTGGCTTTGTGGCGGCGTTGAAAGCCATTTGGATGACGCCTAAAGGTCAATCGCATTGGATGTGTGTTCATGGCAGCGCAAAGGTAGAAAGGCGTCGGCTTGGATCCAGTTTTTGTCTTCACGTCGGTTTCTTTCAATTGAATCATTGTTTTTTGTAGGCGTGGGATTTGTTGCGCAATGGCGGCTTTCGAATTTGTTCTTCAGGTGGCGTCGCTTGCTCACGGGGCGGATATTAGGCATGAGTGAATTGGTTTATTTGTTTACCTGAGTAGTTGTTTTGTTAAGCGGCTTCATCACTCCTTAATTCTCCAAACTTAAACACATTTACTAGAGAAGTGTTAGAGTCTTTTGTTGACTCGTGAACAAATTCATATTCTCCTTGCAAAAAATACTTTTCGACACTTTGTACAGATCTAATTTCATTAAGCTTGTGCGCATTATTGAACTAATTTACTGAACGTATCCGGATTGAACCGGAAGTTAAGTCCGTTGACTATGCAAATAAGGCCTAATTTGCTGAAACAAACAACCTTGTGTGGTCAATTAGCGGTTGCACAAGCCACTCGATGTCCGTTCGTTTCCACAACTTGCGGTGGTTTTCATGTGTTCGGAGGGATTTCCGCTCCACGCAACACACTTGCAAGTTTCACTTTCTATTCCACTTGCTCCGCGACTTCACGGCTTCCAAGGGCTCGACGTCAACCTGACGTCCTTCACCCAAACAATTGGCGGATTTAAAATGATAAGGATCTGGTTACGCATTGTTTCAGGGCTCGGTTATTGTATCGAGTGATGTTTGAACTCACGCGGATCTCTATCACCTGTTCCACGTCTCAAAACATCGTGTAAACATTTTCTTGACACTTGTATAATGTCTAGCTGTGTGACTGTTGCGAGACCTATTCGACTTCAGGTTTTGGATTCTTTAGAGATTTGCCCGATCCGACAAGTGTTTGCGTTCGATTATTAGTTTGTGTGTGGTTGTGGGCACATTCCGTCGCTGTAATGTGGTTTCTGTTGTGTGGCGCGAAAGGCACCTTGCGTAGTGGACGCTTCTCACCAATCATTTCACCAATCATTTCGCGTAATAAATCCCCTTCTATTGACCACATTTGAATGGCCATCTGAAAACCAGTCCACACATTCTTATGCAACTCGTCTTCAAATTATTTGAAAAGGTTTTGTTTACATTATTGTTTAGCATCACAACTTCTATTCGTTTAAAGCGCTCACAAAAAAGCTTTTGACTTGTTTAAAAAAGCTCTCACGAAATTGCACTCACAAAAAGTGTTCATCGACAAATTCTTCGATAATCAATTACATTAGTTAAAGTCAATTAGCCGAGATCTTTTTACTATGCATTTATCAAGATCATTTCTTGACGGAAGCTCGTCAAAATGCGTTCTTTAAAAATCCCCAGAACTTCCTTCTTTCGTCCACTTGATTTGCGCGAACACTTGCACGAGCAAGTTCCAAATTACACACAAGACGTCGAGTCTTAAGCGCTGTTCCACGCAAGCAGAATTACGTGCTTGTGAGTTTTGAACGGGACATCTTCAAGCTTACAAGCCGCTGCGAGGCTAATCCTCTGAGTTTCGGAAATAGACTTGTCAATATAATCAATTTTTATGACGCGTTTTCTCCGAACCAACTCCTAATTTGTTGTGACAGAACAACACCTATTAGTTGATCTGTTCATAGCTCGGAGCACGTGTTTTTTCGGCTCACCTATTTGTTTACGCGTCGACCGACAGCTTCGAGTAAATTCTATCCTTTTCTTTAGTCACCTGCCTCGCTGATCCACTTCATTTAAGCCATCAAGACGGCGCCCAAAGGCTAGCCGAAACTCTTTGCAAATCGACGGGTATCCAGCGCCTTTCACAATGAAGCATCCGACGCATCACATAGAACGTTGGTTCTACATAATTGGAGGCCATATTGGCAAGCATCCTACTCCAATCATGGTCTCGGCACTGGTTTTCACCTTTGTCTGCTCGCTGGGCATGTTCAACTTCCACGAAATCAACAACGTTCGATCCGAGTACTCCCCTTTAAACGCACCTTCTCAAAAAGAGTATCAGGTTGCGAAGACTTTTTTGAAACAGAATGGAACGATGGGTATGCAAACAACTTAAACGATAACATGCAAACATGATCATTAATTTCAGATCCTTGTTACATCTTGACACAGCCACGCGACGGGGGAAGCTTTTTGCGTGACGAATACCGATGGCTTGTCTACAACATGACCAAGGCACTGCAGACGGATGTGAAAGTCCAAAAGAATGGCCGCTCATTTGGATTCACCGATCTGTGCGAGCCTTACTGTGAATTGAACACCGCTTTCCTGGCTTTTCTCAAGCTGTACGATCCAAAAAATCCATCAACTTTCACTTATCCGTCCATTGAATTGTTCGGGACTCAAGCGTTTATAGGCAAGTTTTGAAAAGTATCGCTTTTTATCAACTTAATTCATTTCTTTAGGAAACAACGTTTACGGCGTAAAGTTGAAAAATGGAACAAACGAACTGCTTTCTTTCGACACAGCCGTTATGCCATTTTATTTGGTTGCTACATACGAGAACACCGACGTAATGATTGAATGGCAAAATGCTGCAATTCGTCTGTTTAAACAGCCACAGTACTCAAAACTCCTTAAGGTTCGTGAAATAGCATTAAAAAGTTCATTCAAACAAAGATCATTAATCTATTTACAGACCGGAATGACTGGCGACAACTTGGTAACACATGAAGTGAGGAGAATGGGAATCGAGACAAGTCCGTTGATTATTGGATCAATTGTGTCCATGATAATATTTGTTGTGACCTTTTCATTCCGGTAAGACTTTCTCGCAACACAATGATTTAAGTTCTGTTTAAGAGTTAATTCAATTCAAAGCAAGCCGTGGGAGTCATTTATTGGTTGCTTGATTCCGCTACTCTCCATCATTGCTGCAATGGGGATCATGTCGTTTTTAAATATAAAGTTTCAATCAATTGTCGTTGCGGCCTTGTTTCTGGTGCTTTCGGTTGGAGTTGATGATGTTTTCATAATAATTAGAGCGTGGGATCGGGTAAGTTTAACTTTCTTGGTAACTCGAAACAACTAAACTGTTTTAGACAGACACTCGTTTGTCGATTCAAGAAAGAATGGCTTGTGCTCTAGAAGATGCGGGACCTTCAATTACAATTAGGTACGCCTTTAATACATTGCAAGGTTATAATTATTAACTTTAGCTCTTTGACGAATGTGATGTCATTTGCAATTGGAGCTGTTTCAGTGAGTAATTTTTGCTCATAACTGAACTTGACTTTCTATTTTTAGGACACACCAGCAATTCGAACATTTTGTATCTTTTCTGCGCTGGCAATCACAATTTGTTATGTAAGCATAACTTTTGATTATTGGGCTTGAAACGCCGACAAACAACATACTTGCTAGGTCATCAATAATCTTTTTAAAATGTTGTTTAGTTTTCACTCTGTTGCTTACGCAAAGACTATAATTTTGTTAAAAACAAAGATTGTTGACGACTTGAGAAACAATGTTGTTTTTTGATGTTTCAAGCCAATAAGCAACATTTCGTTTAGATCTATCAATTAGTCTTGTTTGCTGCATTGATTGCATTGTCTGGAAGACGTGAGGAAAAAGGATATCAATCAATGCTATGCTGCTTCAAAGCTGATCCACAAGCACATTGCGGCTTGGCAGAAAAATGTGGACAATTGCACGACAAGGTAATCATTGTTGTCTTTCCTTTTATTGTAGTGTTGTTGTTATTTTAGGTTGTTAAATGGTGGGCTAGAAGTGTTACACAGTGGAGAATGAGGCTTACTCTTGGAATTGTCATGTGCATTTACTTCTATTACTCGTGGGTCGGGCTTTCACGTCTACAAACCAACATTTCAATTGACAAAATGGCGCTTCCAAATTCCTACTTACACGACTTTCAGCACTCATTTGAGACAGCGTTAAGGAACATGCAGGTCTGAATTTAGCTTTTAGTGATTAATCAACTTTACATATGTTTTAGCCGATTTCCGTGTTTGTTCTAAAGCCGGGAGATCTTCGAGATCCACAACAGTTGGAGAAGGTTAAGTCTTTGGTCTACGATTTTGAACATTCGCTGAATGCATATGGAGACAAGTCAACATTCTTTTGGCTCAATCAATACGAAGATTTCTTGCGTTTCTATGGTGAAAGTGACGAATTTGCTTATACGGAAATTCCGGCATTCTTCCGCTCAGCAACATACTTTTATTTGAGTTCATTTGTTCACATGAACGAAACGGCGTGCAATGAAAACGAACCTGAATGTATTAGTTCTTTCTTTTTCATCACTAACTTCCATCACGTTATCAAGTAAGGAACTTTTAGTGTGATTTTGAAAATTATGTTACAACTTTAAACAGTTCTTACATTAATGATGATTTTGCTAATTGTAGATATCACGAACTAGTGCCCACAGTCAAAGGTAACTTATCCACACTCTAAATGTATAACTTAATTGTTTTTAGACTGGAGACGAATTGCAGACAACTATTCGGATTTAGGATGTTTATGCTTACAGGTAACCCTTTTCAATTCACTTCTCTTAACAACAATATCCTTTTCAGCGATCACACTCCGTTTGTTGATCAAACAATGGCAATCGACTCAAATGTATTCGGAAGCGTTGTTGCAGCATTAATCTGCACTGCTGTTATTTGTTTGATCTTTATTCCTCATTTGTTGAGTGTGGTATCTGCAGTTTTTTCTGTTCTGAGCATTAGCTTTGGCATTTTTGGACTGTTGTCCCTGTGGGGAGTTGATTTGGATCCACTGAGTATGGCAGCCTTGTTGATGGCTATTGGATTTAGTGTTGATTACATTGCTCACATCAGTTATCACTACTACAAAACTCCACTCGGAGTAAGCTTTTAAGATTTAAATATCAAAGCTTTACAAATCAATTTCAGCATCCACGAAAACGCATGGAACACGCATTGCAAGTGATTGGATGGCCAATGTTGCAAGTTGGATTCTCAACATTAGTCGCATTGTCTCCACTTCTTTTCAAACAGTCTTATTTGGCTATGGTCTTCTTCAAAGTAATCAATCGATTCAAACAATCAAGACTGATTTGAATTTTAGACAATTGTTGTCGTCGTTTTGTTGGGAATGTTCCACGGATTAGTAGTTTTGCCTGCAATTTTAACCATGATTACACGCTATGGCCAAAAATCAGACGAGGCAAGTGCTGATTCGTCAGAACGCAGCTCGCAACGATCAAGTGAACGAAAGGAGAGTTTCTACAAAGTAAGCAACTAATTAAAATGCTTTTAACTCTTTTCATGTTTAGTCACAACATCTCATTAGAGCTATCAGCAAAGAAGCTGGCTGGATTGTCAAGAAGACAGCAAGTTTTCGACGCGACAAGATTGAGCCGTTGAGTGCTGCCGAACTTGAAAGTGCAATCTATACCGGTCCAACTGCGTTAGTGCACAAAATTCCACTTGGACGGAGCACATCGAATGCTCTCTAGTGCCAAAAGTTTTAATGTTTAATTTCAGTAATGGCCTTAATATGTAAGTGATTTGAAGTGCCGACAACACTAATCAAACTCGTTTAGGATAACGGGTATTCGCGCGGAACACTGCATCTATTTAAATTTGTTCCACAATTCCGTTGATCTCAAGTCCTCTATGTTATATATAATGCCTTCCCCCAAACGCCTTTCATTTGTCGTTTTGTAAATATAGTTTCTGGAATTTGAATAAAACGTTCAAGTTTACGTGGGGAGCAAGAAATCAATCGCTGCAAGTTGGTTTGTTGGGCGTATTGTGAACGTATTATGTGGAGTCAATAAAAGGACAAAATCGTAAGTGGATTGAACCGAATAATGCCAGTGTTGTTTGCTTGTGCGCGACAAATACGTAAAATGGAGCAACTGTTGTAGATGTTGATCGCCATTTTTTAAATTGACGTAATTTATGTTTGGATGATTTGAGTTTGTGTTTTGCTTCAAAACTAGGGATTAGGTTCTTTTTAAATCCAGTTTATAACAAAGTCCAGTATATAACAAAGTCCAGTATATAATAAAATTCGTCTCCGCCAGAAAGGTGCAATATTGTTTGGGCGTCTAAGGCGCCGTCGCAACTGACTCATTTAAACGGAAAGCTAACGTTGCTCACGAATTCGAACGCATACAACAAAACGTTAATTAACACAGAACGTTTGACCTATGGGCCTTTCAAAAAACACACTCAATCAACTAACACTATTGATTTTGCTTTATTACTTTTGTCACTTTTATTCAAATTGAATCAGCAAAGTTACTACACTTTTTGAAATGATTTTTGTTCTCCGTTTTGTGTGTTTGTGCACAGTGTGCCACCTTCACGAATCTGTTAATGGTTGATCCGCGTTTGTATTTGCCCCAGCAAGTTGGCAAATATGCACGCTGGAGTTCGAAAAAAGCAAAAACTACTAGTTTTTGGAGTTGCGCGAAAACATCTGTTCCGAGCGGTTCTAACTTGTGCAAATACTACAAAAATTTCACTTGTGGGCCGGAAAGGCAACCTTTAATGGGTTTTCATCAAACAGAAATCGGATTGAACAGTTAAACTAGTAGTTGCGGCGTCGTTTACAGTATTGCTGGAGTTTTTATGTCGTGTTTAAAAAGAAGTTTTAATTATCGAGCAAGCGTGTTGAACATGTTATACTTCTTCAAATATCTTTAGGTCTTTTAATATCTTTATTTAATAGTTTCAAAACACACTGTACAGTCACTTCTCTCGTTTTGCTCGCAAACGCTTCAATGTTTGTTTGTGTGAAATTTAGTGGCACCAGCTTGTTCTCATCGCCACTTGAACGGTTCGAAAACGAGGAGCTAGCAAACTGATAGGCTTCCTTGTCACGCAATTATTGATTTTTGCTGCGCACGCTCAGCACCTTTGAGCCCATCGAAATCCGAACACTCAAGTGTCTTCCAGGCCACCGTTGCGGTTCAATTGTTTTGGTTCAGACACAGCGATTCAACAACAGATCATTCTGTGGTTCGCAAATTTTTCGGATTTTTGATTCAACTCACGTGCTTGTGGGCGTTTTCCTCCCACACTTGCAAACATTTCAACACTTTCAACATTTATTAGAAGATTCAAAGCAATTGACAGAAGAGTCAGTTGTTGAATTGATATTGTTGATTGATCACTTGAACTTCGTGCAAAATTTCCACCAATCCGTCAAGTCCGGAATTCAAAGCTACAAGCGCAGCGAGGCCTATTGTCTCACGCTTGATTGCTCGTTGTCGACGTGATCCGGCAAGCAAACATCTGTCCGGACACACATTCAAATCCAGTGGCGCAATGATGGAGCCTGTACCGGATGTGGTTTTCAAGAAGGAGCGAGGCAGCAACTCACTTGTAGGTGTTAAAAGTCTAGCCGTGTGGTTTTGCTTTAATTGGTCGTCTCACTGGCGTTCCACTAACGTTCCATCACTTTTTTCAACACTCACTTTCTCTGTCTTCCACGAACATCGGCCTCGGCTCCAATTATGCAAAGTTAAGAGTTCCTGTTTGTGTGGAAATTTGCGTGAACATTTAATAATCGGTTGCGCAGGCGCTCATCCTCCAATCGTTTTTCCTTTCGCGCGCACATCGGCTCCGGGAACGAAAAAAACAGAAGGGTCTGAACATTTGGCTTTCACCAATGACAACCAAGGCTCGTTCATCCAAGCGGAATCCTCTCTTACCGGAACACACACCCATCGACGGTGACTATAAGCCGGGATTTCCGACGCTCGAGGTGGAGCTGCAGCAAGGAACGCGAAGAGCCAAATTGCTGTGCAGTCTAGTCCCTAAACTGTGCTACTTTGATTATCATCTTCGAACTGCAATGACCTCTGTATGAGCTGAGTGGTGGAGCTGTTTTCTTCGCCGACTGACCACAACACTTGAACACCGGTTCGTCCTTATTGTTGACCGCACCGACGGCTAATCAGCTGCCTGTTTGCTTGCTTGTTCGGCCTGACACCCGCCGGAGGGCAAACATCATTGTTGTCTTTCCGTGTCGCGCACACTGTTGTCTTTGGAAAGGTTGTTGTTGTTGGTCATTCGACGACCACGCTTCATTCACCGGCCATAATTTTATTCACTAATAATCAATGTGGTCTTCAAAAACCTCCAAAAATGTATTCAAGGTTCGTTTACACTTTATTTGTTTGTGTTCTAAGTTATTTTTAATCGAACGGTTGTTTATTTGACTTTTACGATGCTTTCACACGCTCTCTTTTTTAATTGACCGATTTACTCAATAGTCTACTCGATACTCAATAGTCGAATAGTGTGATGAATTTTGTGAGCGCTTTTTTGAAGTCAACGCAAATCCAGTTGCACGTGAACAGGATATTTGGTTCACTTGATTTGCAATTCATTGTGGACTTTTGAAGCGGATTTGGGTCAACGTGAGCAATTCTTGCTGAATCAAAAAGCACATATGATGTCCTTTTGCAAACAAACAAAAGCGGAAGACTTTTAAAGTAAATATCTGTCAGTCGTTGAAGTTGGTTACTGTACATAAATTGTTTTAAACAAACATTTAAAGTATTTTAGTTGCACAAACATTTAGACTAAGCGTTGCTTTACAGCTGAACGCCGACTATTTATAGTAGTATGCAAATTCCGGTAATAGTGAGTCTTTTCGGAAGCGATTTTTGAAGGTGACACTAAGTCGTATGTCAAACTATTCAAACATGCCGCACTAATTCCTGCGCAAACACGCAAAAAATACCCGAACCTATACACGTCGCACGTAAACAATCAACTGACCGTCGCGTCGATGAATCTTAATCGTCTTTTGATCGACTGGCCAGCGGTCATCAACAACAAACGAAAAACAACACAAGTCTCGACACTTTAACGATTCAAAGATTCAAAGATGAATGTGTTAATTGAATAAGCGCCAAATTAATGACTCAATTAACAGGACTCAATCAACAAGACTCATGAAATTAATCACTTGCACGCATTTACAATTTAAACCAGATAATTTATAGTCCCGAAAACTCGTTAGAACACTCAAAAGTTATTTGCTACTTGGAACTGCTTGGAACTCTTGGAATCGTCTAACAAATTGACATTTAATAAACGTGAGTCCCGCCGACGAAACGTGTAAAATCCGAGCGTTAGAATGATGGATTTGTTGAATGGGCTGTTGTCGAACTGTTACGACTAGTCAAAGTGGGAGTCAGTTTCTTTCACCTCCTACCTGCCATGTCATTATACTTTTTACGCAAAAGTCTCCCTATCCAACGCTCCTGTTAGTTGAACCCTTCACAGGTCAAATACATCACCATCGGGGAGGGATTGTAAAATTTCAGCATTTGGCAGGCACCCATAACGAAAGGTTTGAGTGCGCAAAATCCGGTTCGGATCATTGTAGGCCTTCGGCTGGCGTCCAATCACTTGCTGCTTTCGCAAACTCCGAGGCAATTAAATCTGTCTGTTGACGAGAGCGATTATTGTAGAGCCGAACTGGCGTTGAATATGTTTTTGTTTTAGCTGTTAAAGAGAAGTTTTGTTGAATGAATTTGAAAGACTTTAAAGAGTTTGTAATGTTGAAAGTTCTTGCTTGAAGTTTGAAACCTAGACGACATGTCATAATGGCAAGTCAAGAGCAACGAATTCCCGTCTGTTCGCCGGCGTTCTTTGTGGCGCGCACTTTTATTGTTGGCCGATTTAGTGTCTTTTAATGTTTATGCGGGTCCAAGAATTAGCATTCCAATGTTCACAATTTGCACAAACGTTTGAATCAGCTTTATTGAATTTTTACATGAATCTTATTGTTGTTATTCACGTTTTTCCTCTCCACAGTGACAGTGTTCAGTGTGTTTTTGAATTCTTTTTTAATGAGTTGACTAACATTTCTAAGATCTAATCGTTTGCTGTTGTGTCCAGATAGTTCTAAGATAAAACACATTTAGAAAGTACGAGAAGTGATGGGTGACCGACGAAGACGCTTCTCCACTGCGCAGCAGGTAAACAATTCACAATGTAAATGCAGTTAAATAACAAGTGTTCAGATCAATCCCGATACTTTAAAAGTTATATCCAAAGGCAAGCAATTGGACTCGATCCAAGATGTCGAGGAAGGTGATACACCTCCAATGGCGCATCGCAAGCAGTCGATTCCGGGCAAATTTACATCAACGTTCGGACAACTTGCCTTGTTCAAAGATGACGAAGAAGAAACAGCAGCAAGTGGAGGCAAATCCTTTATCAGTGGATTCACAACTCCGGGACCCAAAGAAAGAGCTTCCAGTGCGAAGAAAAAGGTGAAATTGAGAAGGCTTTAGAAGTAAAAGTTGAAAGGTTTCAGGCAGATTTGGGAGTAATGCTTGGCGTCTACCTTCCTACAATTCAACACATTCTTGGTGTCACTATGTTCATCCGTTTGTTCTGGGTTGTTGGAGTTGCAGGCGTTTGGCACACTCTTTTCCTTTTGTTCCTCTGTTGCAGTTGTGTAAGTGCTGTTCTTTAACGTCTCACAACAAACAACAACAATTTAGACGCTTTTAACTAGTATTTCGCTGTCAGCCGTCGCAACAAACGGTATAGTCGAAAGCGGAGGTGCTTACTTTATGATCAGTCGAAATATGGGAGCAGAGTTTGGAGCCGCTGTCGGAATTCTATTCTATCTGGCAAATACAGTCGCTACGTCTATGTATTTGGTCGGTGGAGTTGAAGTTTTGCTGGTTAGTGATTACCCATTTAACACAGTTGATCTCCGACTTTTAGCTGTACATATTCCCTTCATTAACAATTGGAGGCGAAGAAGCTCACAGCGAAACTGGTAATTTTCATAACTTTTTAAAGTTGAGTCAACATTTGAAACGTGAGCTTTTTTGCTAATCCATTTTACATCATTGGTGTTCACGGTTCAATGAGCTGCGTTCCCGGAACACCACAATATCCATTTCAAAGAGCAATAATTCGATTCAAAAAGCAGACACAAAAATAAAAAAGCTTGAAACAAAACAGTTGTTAATATTAATGTTTAAGACATGTTTGGAATGATGTCTCACAACTACCGAATTTACGGGACTGTTTTGTTGGTTCTGCAAATGGTCATTGTGGCCTTTGGCGTGAAAGTCGTCCAACTGATTGCTCCTGTTTCGCTGGCTTGTGTCATTGCTTCGTTGTTGGCCTGTTATGCGGGCGGAGTTGAAAAAGCGATCACAAAGACTGGACAACAGTGAGTTAACGGCACAAGTAACAAACATTCACTTGATTAATTTAGTGTTTGCATGCTCGACGACCATCTTCTAAACTCAAAAGTGCTAAACATGCCACCGCATTCAGACATTGCAAATCTTTGTACGTATTGTCGGAAAAGCGAAGTGTAAGTTGTTGGTTGCAAAAGTGGAGTAAACAACTTTAAATTGCAGGATTGGAGAAAAGTTTTGTGCTGGAAATACGTCAACGGAGATATGTAAACAGTACAAAGGTGGCGATCTAAAATGTGAAAATGCGTTTCCTGGCCTGAACAAAGACGTTCTAAACTCCAACTTAAATCCAACGTATTTGAAAGAGTCCGAAGCTTTGCCCGGAATCAAAGCCGACAAAGACCACGAAGTGTATCAGGTAAATTCGTCTAAATGTTACAACGATTGGCACTTGATCTTTTAGGACGTGACCACATCATTCTTTCTTCTACTAGGGTTCGAAGACATCTCTTTAAGTTCAATAACGTTTAAATAATATTTAGCCATTTACTTCCCTGCGGTCACCGGCATTATGACTGGGTAGTTATTATCATTTTAACTCACCTTATTTACACGTTTAGTGCAAACATGAGCGGTGACTTAAAAGATCCACAGAAGTCAATTCCGGGAGGAACAATTGCAGCAACTTTAACAACATCAATGATTTACATAACCTTGGCACTGTTGTTCGGCTCTTCAATTACTGGCGCGGTTTTACGCGACAAGAACGGCAAAAGTTTGGACTCGCATATGGTATAATTTGTATAGATTATATAACTTTAAATATGCGCATTTAGGTTGTTGCTGCGTTAGCTTGGCCATCTCCATGGATCGTCATTGTCGGATCTTTCTTGTCCACTTTTGGTGCCGCTCTTCAATGCTTGTGCAGTGCTCCTCGACTTTTACAATCTATAGCGAAGGATGATGTTATACCGTTTCTGAAGCCATTTGCACGTGTCACGAAAAGCAACGAACCGTTTTTGGGACTTTTATTCACGACTTGTATTGCTGAATTGGCTATTTTACTCGGTGCAGGTAATTTAATGAACTTGATTGAGTCGCTAAAATAATGAGTTTAGTCGATGCAATTGCTGAAATTCTTGATTTCTTCTTTCTTATGTGCTACGCTTTTGTTAATGTGAGTTTTTTATTTGATTTTCTAATTACATTAAATGTTTAGCTAGTTTGTGCTCTTCACTCCTTGATGGCTTCTCCTAATTGGCGTCCTCGTTTTCGGTAACAACTTATTGCTCAAGACTATACTAATCAATTGATTTTAGATACTATCACTGGTCGTTGTCGTTGGCTGGCGCGTTTCTTTGCTTCTTCATTATGTTCGCTTCACATTGGTACTATGCGTTAACTGCTTGCATTTTGACTGCCGCTATTTACAAATATGTTGAATGGAAAGGAGTAAGTTGAATTGAGACTATTCGATGATTGTAATTGGTGTAACTGTTTAGGCTAAAAGAGAATATGGTGATGGCATTCGTGGATTGGCTTTGTCGACTGCACAATACTCATTGATGAAAGTGGAAGACAAAGACCCACATCCAAAGAATTGGCGTCCTCAGTTGATGATCAGTAAGTACATTTGAAACAGAAAAGAAAGAACTTTGAATGTTTTCAGTGGTAGATGGAAAGTATTCAAAAGAGTCAATTGATTTGCGTTCATTGAATTTGCTCAATTTGGCTGGTCAGTTGAAAGCAGGCAGAGGATTGGCATTTACAGTTGCATTTGTCAATTCAAACGGTGCAAGTCACGAAGAAGATCGTCGCCATGCTGAAAAGATCAAGGAACACGTCAAAACTGATATGGAGCAAGTTCGTTTGCGTGGCTTTGCAAAAAGTTTGATTTACAGTGATGATCAAATCCAAGGTAATTTTGAAATGATCTTCTCAATTTAATGATCTAATGTTTAGGCTGTGTCTCGGCTCTTTATCAAAGTATTGGAATTGGCGGCCTCCGACCGAATACTGTTATGCTAAACTTTCCAAGATTTACTGGCAACACTTACGAAAACGTTGCACAACATCAAATCTTTGCTGAACAGTTGTTGCGTGGCGTCCAAAATGACAATTGCATGATCATCGCAAAAGGCATCACAGACTTTCCACGTCAGAACGATCGCTTGCATGGGTACATCGATATTTGGTGGATAGTCAACGACGGTGGAATCTTGATGTTGATTTCATATCTACTCCAACAACACAAAGTAACCTGAAATCATTTAACTCTTTGTAAGCACTGATTTTAAGGTCTGGAAAGGCTGCAAACTGCGAATCTATGTAATTGCACAATCCGAAGAAGACAACGAAGAAATGAAACAACGTCTCCAAAAACACATTTACATGCTCCGCATTGACGCTACTGTCTTTGTAAGTAGCAAACTTTCGAAGTTTATACAATTTTTGAATTAAGATTGTCAATATGATCAGTCCTGATGTGTCCGACGATGCCGTTCAAAAAACAATCAGCATGGAGCAGAGAAACAAATTCTTTGTAAGCTGCTTTAACAAACTTGACAAAACTTACTGAATCTAATTTTAGAAGAACATGTCCAATGGCTTCTCCAATGGTGCTTTCACGCCGGACGAAAAGGACCGAACTCCATCAGGTCAAAACTCTTTCCGACATCGAGACGCTAGTAGCAATTCTTTGGACACTCCACCGCCAAGCAACAATGCAACACTTAATGCCGGAAACGGACTAATTGAAACCAGCTTTATTCAGTAAACAACTAAATTAAATCAACTTTACACTACTTATCTTTTAGATCAAAACTATTCGACAATTCAGACACTGTGGCCAGCGGAGAGTCAATAAGCATTAAAGATTTGGACAACACCAAGGTAAAAGCGATGTTAATGTGCAAACTAATTCACAAACATTTAGATCCAAAAGATGAACGCTGCTGTCCGAATGAATCAAGTCATTTTGGAGTGAGTTTAAATTCTGCAACAACTTTAATTGACGGAGTTTAGATACTCAACCGAAAGTCAGCTCGTTCTCTTGTCGTTGCCTAAACCGCCAAAGACCACAAAACTAGTTGTAGAAAACTACTTGGCTTACGTAGAAGCTTTGACCGAGAATCTGCCTCGAGTCATTTTGGTAATTATTGCATTCAACGTATGGAGTATTCACAAAAACGTTTAGATCGGCGGAACAAACAAGGAAGTCATCACGGCCGACAGCTAAATCATTTCTATTTTATTCAAGGATCGACCACAAGTCGAACTGCATTATTTTTATCCGGTGTTCGGGTCACAACTTTCGATTTTGCTGGCTTCTCATCTCTTAAAATATGCGTTGAAATAGATAAACTCTTCCACTTTGTTCAATCTTGTTTGGTCGCTTTAACTACTTGTATGTTTGTTTTAAGTTTATTTTGCAGACGTTTATTATTCAAATATTTGTAGTCAATTAGTTTGTACGTTTTGTTCGGTTAGCCTCCTTGTGCGACTGTTATATATTCTGTTATTATTTGTCGGTGAACACATGTAAAAACGATATCGTGTTGATGAATAAAATTTTATTCTTGACGTGAGAAACATAGTTTTGTTTATAAAACAATTTGAAACATAAATTAAAAGCAATTTAAACACGATCTGGCTTTGCTTCCGGTTGAGGAGTTGCCGGCTGAGTCATCACTTCTTGAGTAACTGGTCGTTGCTTGGTTTTCCAATTCCACACAACGGTTACGATTAGCATCACAATTAATATTGTGGCTGAGAGGGCTAGGTTGTGATGATTTAAGAGCTCATTTGATTTGATTTAGAGGCACTTTAAACAATCAAGAAAAGAAGACTCACCGAATGCACTGATAAATATGATTTTAGCTGTTGTGAGA
This sequence comes from Aphelenchoides bicaudatus, assembly GCA_024699845.1. Taxonomy (NCBI): domain Eukaryota; kingdom Metazoa; phylum Nematoda; class Chromadorea; order Rhabditida; family Aphelenchoididae; genus Aphelenchoides; species Aphelenchoides bicaudatus. Next base: position 10,168,981 of record JAMPIN010000002.1, on the reverse strand, counting down.
CTCTTTTTGCCGTAATCCCATTCATCTTTATCGTCCGCTTTTGTGGTCGACATTAAATTGTCTGTGGAGTTTTCGAACTCGGGCATCGTTGTGGACGAAATCATAGAACTAAATTGTAAGTTAAAGCGATTGACTAATTCAAACAGTTGAGTACCTAATAAGTTTTGTAGAATTTCTATGTGCCGCCAGCATTGTTGTGTGTCGAGTTGGCCGAATCTGTATGGCTAAAATGTCCCGATAAAAATCGGTAGAAAATCCAAAAACTGTACCCAACAGCCAATCAAGATTAAGTAGTACGAAAGCCGAGGAAAGAAACACACTTGTCGACTGCATCGTTTACACAAAATGGAAAAAAACAAACAGTTTTGAAAATATTTTCGACTTTTGGGCGTCGATACGAAATCGGCATGTTGTTTAGTAGTCCAGGGTTACGGTCCCGGCAACACTAAGTAGTCACATTTAAAATTCTCAAAAATATTCCGGCAAGGTTCCAAAAGCGGCGGAGTAGTTGTTTTGAAATACGTCAACATCTTAACCTTGTGGTCAAAACGTTAAAGATCATTGAAGAGTGTCAAAGTATTATTAAACATTTCAAACAGCAATGATAGATCATTTAACCTCACTGTACTTAATTTATTGCACTCATAAAAATAACAATGTAACAAAGATTATTGAAGAGCATTGAAAAGTGTTTTAGTAGACAAGTATTTCAAAAACAATATAGTTTTGTTATGTGATTTTAAGTTATAAACTTCATTGTATTCATTCAATCAACTTCACTGTAATCATTCAAAACATTCAAAGCAATCAAAAAGATTTAAAGTATTCTTAATTTATTGCAATCATAAAAACAAACAATGTAACAAAGAGATCAAAAAAGATTATTGTTTTTGTGCCTCGTCGGTCTTTTTCATCTCGATCGGCACGTTTTGTTTGGGCGCCTCGACTGCAGCAAGCTTTGGAATCTGGATGCAGAGCTCACCGTTCTCGGCCAACTCACATTTGATCTTTTGTGGGTCCATTTCTTTGGGCAAACGGATGACTCGAGTAAAGTTGCGCTCAATGCTTTCGCCTTCTCGTTCCTCGACATGTTTGCCAGTGACAGTCAAGCGTCCACCTTCCAAGTCGACATTTAGTTCCTCAGGTTTGAATCCGGCAGTTTGGCAGCGCAATGAAAGATCACCTTTGTCGTTGTATTGCAGTTGAGCTCCAAGTTCTTGGTCAGGAACATGCTGGACTTGACTCATCAAGGAGTTCATAACACGGTCCATTTGCTCGATTTCGCGGAATGGATTGAAGGCATATCGACGTGGGCGATAGAAGTCCATCGGGTAGCATGAGAATGGATCGGAGTAGGACATCAAAGACATCTTAGCAGTAGAAATATAACAGAAGTAAGTTAAAGTAGTATTCGATTTGATTTGAAGTTGCCTTTTCACTCCAAACGCTGGCTTTAAATAGAGGCAGGCGAAAAGCGCCGCGAAACAAGTGGAAGCGCGTAGAAAAGAGTAGAAAGGCGTAGAAAAGTGGCGAAGAGACCAGCGCTTTTCGCAAGCTATTTGTTTCGCAACTCGGAGTGCATTTGCACGAAAGATGCTCGAAAGACCGCGAAAGTTCCTCAAATTTCTTCGCTTTTCGAGTACATTTTGTGTTCTGCATATATAAGCTTGAATGTTTTGTTGAACAACCAGCATTCATTTAATCGAGTACTGCTTTATTCGCTATGTCTTTGATGGTATTTGAGCCTTTCTTTGAGTCCTCTCTACTTGCATGGCCCGAACTTCAACGCTTGGAACGCGAAATGGGCGCTGTTGAGTCGAGCAAAGACGGAGACTTCAAGTACACTTGCAACTTCCAAGGATTCAAACCGTCCGACATCCATGTTCATCACGAAGGAGATCAAATTATGTTGGAAGCTCAGCACAAACACAAAAGCCAACACGAACACTTCGAACGTTCATTGAAACGAGTGGTCAAATTGCCCGAAGGAGTCGACAAACAGAGTGTTCGCTGTGAAATCAACGAAAAAGGAGAAATAGTCGTTCATGCTCGGAAATTGGCCATCGAAGAGCTACAAAAGCGCTCCATTCCGATCACCTTCAAGAAATCTCAACAATAAAATCTAATCATTTAAGTCTTGATTGTTTGATTATTCAACTGCAATAAACATGTCATAACGATTTAATATGAATTTAGTATATTTTTTGAACTGGATTTAAAAACTGTCAACCAATGTACTCGTCAACAAATGGTAATGTGTTCGGATTTGAATGCCGATTTGACGTGCCGAAACGACCTTGTCTAGATGCAGTGCCTTATCGCCACTTCTCCGAAAAACACCACGTATAAATCAAATAATCGGCGAAAGGTGGTGAACGGCGCTCAATTGAAATTTATTATCGAGAAAAATCGTCTCGTTTACCGTCTAGTTTTTATAGACAATTAGTTTGTTGATTCAAATCCGGGTAGTCAAATATTGTTTAAAGACCAATTTGATTTGAAACCACTAAAGTGGGCGAAACGTAATGGCTGACCGCTGGTCATTTTCCCGCTTTGTTTGTCTTCACCTGTGTGTGATTGCTCATTATGCGCCGGTGAGGGACACTTGTAGTTGCGGAATTAGAGTCTAACTTTAAGCGACCGATCAGTGAGCGCAACTTGCCGGCTTTTGGTCCATCTGCTTTGTTGTGTTTTGGCGAACGAAGAGGGACGCCGGCTTTGAATTTCTGCATACGGCGTTCTTTTCCTTTTTATGAGTGACCAGCAGCTTTCTCCAATTAGAATAGCCAAATAGTAGCGTTGATTGGACTTTAAACAACTTTTACATACTTTGCATGTTAAATCAGCAAAGTGCTTGTTTGCGTGTCTTTCGAAAGCGAAAAGAAAATACCTGTTTATCAAAAGTTTGCTACCCAGTTTTTTGATAAGTTTCGGTTTGCAAAAGTTTAGCTACCCCAATTTTTGATTCGAACTTTGAGCAAGGTGCACTTTTCAGGAAAACAGCGTCCGTTCTAACATTTCCACTCTTAGTTAAACGATCTAACCAAAACATTTTTGTCATACAAGTGCAGCAATATTCAATAAGTCTCCTTCATTTTTGAGTTTGAATAAATTTGGTAGATTTTAAGTGGTTTTCTTGTATTTAATAGGGTCGCAAATCACAAACAATTCAGTTCTTGGGGTGCTTTGGAGGGTATGTTTATAGTTGGTTGAATTTGGCCCCTTCCCCTCTTTTAATTTAAAACTAAAAGCTTGTAGCGTTCGCTTTCAACTCTTGAAAGCAAATATTGGTTTTGTTGGCGCGTTGATTAGATTAATTAGATGAGGGTGCTTGGTCAGCGGGTCTTATTAAAATTCGGGTTTTTTTCGCAAAATCGACAAGTACCGATTAAGGGTTTTGCGCAAGAAAACACGATGCTTTGGACCTTTCCGTTTGCATCACAAATCTTGACGAAACTCACACGTGCAGTTGCGTTCTTTGTGTGCATTTATGCGCGGATCAACCACTTATATTTCCGGGTTATTTTGCCCCATTTGCAGGCAAGCATTTTATTCACAATTTATAGCATAAAGTTAATGCAAAGCCTGTTGTGTCGCCAAGTTGTCAATTCGACACTCAGTTTCGCCCAATATAGTTCGCAATGTTTGCGACGCCTTATTTGATCGCCCTCCAACAAGCAAATAATACAAGCGAAGTGATAAAACACCAAACAAAGGCTGGCATTACAGAGGCTTGTTGAATGGGAGATTAAAGTTTCGGGCGTTTTCAATGGGCGTTGTTGAACCGTGACAGTGTTTTGAATGTGGGGATTTTTAAAAACCTTTAAAAATGTAATTAGATTTGATGACTACTTTTCAGTCAATTATGCATATAAAGGCGTCAATAAAGTTTATCTAATTTAGCGGATAATAAACTTCTCTCATTGCTGACGTCTTTTCCGACTTTTCATTGGTCTTGTGGCGTGTGAAAACTTCCGATATTTGCGTGTTATCACAGTTGACGACCAGGTTTATTGTTTTATTGGCGTCCACCCTCACCGAGCACACTTTTGATTAGAAGCCACGATGTTGTTGACTTTTGTTAAAAAGTAAGCTCTAAAACGGAGCTGTTTGACATTTAGTTTAAACTTTAATTCGGTTCCTCTATTGAAAGGTCAGCAATTTGAAACCAAGTCGGCTTATCATCGGAGAGAAAAGTTCCGGCCCAGCGGGTCGATAATAACTGATTTCATAAATTCTATTTGTCAACAAACTTTTTGTGGCACACCTGTTGTCATTTGCTTATACAATCGAAATGACTGATTAAATTTGCACGATTTGAAGCAATCCGCTTTTCTTGTGTTCATTTAAACTTTTATGCAAAATGTCTGTTGCAGTCTATGCTGTGCTGTATAATTTCGCCAACGACACACGTCCTTTCACATTTTTCTGACGAGCGGTTTAAAGGCGAAAGCTTATTTTGCATTCACAATTATTCGGCTGTTTGTTGTTGTTGAACGGATCATCTTACAGCAGAAGCACATTGACGCGCGCAATTGTTTCGCTGCAAAGCAATTGTTTTTTGTTGATTGCAGTTGCATAAGAGCAATTTGTTGCGCTTTGGCATCGTGCTTTTTGTTGTGCTGCAGAAGTTTTAGAAACTTGTTAGACTTTAAACTAGCGTTGTTAAACTTGAAAGCAATCAATGTGCTGACTCAATCCAACACATTTACTGATCGACACGATAATTTTCCCTAGAGGGTCACGGTTTCGTGACAAAGCGGCAGCGCTTTATAATTGACGCATTCTGTGGAACTGGATCCGTTTGCCAATCGACTCAGCGTTTTGTAGCTTTGAATTGAAAGCGAAAATGCCGATGCCATTCCGGAAGCTTTACACAATTTCACCTGACCGTGAATGCGCTGCGCGTTCGACAAACACAACAAAATGCTCATTGACCCTTTTCCTCATCCCTTTTCACGCCTGTGATCGTTGCGAATTATTTCATTCATAATGACTCTTTTTTGCAACACAAACTGACCTTGAAGACTTTTAATGTCAAAGTGGTGTTTGGTCAAAAAATGTTTGATAGCTTTTTATTAGTTTTTACCAAATCCGCTTTCTTATCTTTGTTTTTCGCTGACAACTAAACGGTTTGTGTGTTAAAGAAACCGAGAGTAGTCACATAATCCGATCATTTCTTTGCGTGGTTTAGTAGGTTTGAGAGAAGAAGTCGGTCAACAGCGGTTTGGCGACTACTGAACAAGTTCTTCCACCATTGTTTATGCAATTAATGGTTTGAGGAGGGAAGCTTGCGTTTTTGATACGATTAGCGTTGCTTGTATTGTTTATGCGCATCGACTTGTTTTCATTTCGACTTGTCAATTTTACACGTTCGAACTTATTGTTTGAAGTTCGTAAAACTACAAGTTAAGCAAAACACCCAGAAGTAGTAATAAGCATTTTGTTTGCTCAGCACAGAATGAGCTGTTTTTACGGACGCCAAAACAAACGCCGGCTACTCTCTTTCATCAATTGAAGCGGCGATTTTCGCCCGAAGTGAATGTTTATTTTTTGGAACCTATGAAAGGCTGGTCATTCAGGAGGCGTTTTGTACAGTCGACCGGCGCCCCAAGCGGATATCGTCTCCGAGTGGAATAATACCTGTGCTGAGGCGCTTCACTTTTAGATTCCCCTTAAAATGTCCTTCTCCATTGTCCGTTTTGTTTGACAAAGATTTCTTTTGACATTTGAAACGTGGGAGACCAGTGTTGTAAATATTGTATACAGTTTTATGGCGATCGAAATAGGTTATCAGCTTTTATAATTGGTTTATGTTCAAATTGTCGAAAGGCGCCTAGTTGTTTTTGTCATTTGACTTTTTTAACTGATAGCGTTCTTTTGTTGTTGCGCTAAACATATGATTGGCATTAATTGGGTGGAATTATTAGAGTGGGAACTTCTTTGATATAAAGGTTGGAATTTTAATTTCAAGTGCGCGGATCGGTTTCGAACACTTTGCATAGATATCGCATCGTGTTAAATTAAGCGTGTGATTCAACAGCACCGTCCCATAATTTAAAATAACAAGTTGTCCGCAATCAGTCGCTCGCTGATTGCGCAAACTACATATCACTTTGAATCACTTTGAATGGAAACAACTCAATTCGAGCGTAATCAATTCGTTTGGCGTTTATGCGGAGTTTATTTTTGTGGAATCTGCAAGATGCGTTCCACTAACTTAGAAATTCCACTTCACTTTACTTTAGAATTCAATAATAAACAATCTTTTTATGTTTAGTGGCGAGCAAATCCAGAAACGAGCTCTAAAAACAGCAGAATCTAATCAAATTAACACTACGCGTACGAGTGCCCCAAATAGGATGATTCACAAAAGGGGGGATTGTCCAGTTTTTCAAGCTAATCCACGTTTCTTCGTTTCTTCAAGAAAGCCGATTGAATATTGTTTTTGTTGCAGGCAAATGCGGAAGACGCAGCAAACAATTGAAGTCGTTTTTCAATTGTTATTCAAATCCAATTAAAGTGCGTTTAGCGGAAGTTTTGTCGTTCAATGAGAGCAGTTTGCAAACTTTTAGACAATTGACTTCTTTATTTTAAAGTTCCAACCACGATTAACAGTTACAACTTTCTCTAAAACCGTACATGATTATCCGTCCGTTGATGCGCGAAATATCTATTTTTACGATTCGGCGTGTTACGCAACATTTTTACGTGCTATGCGCATGTTTTTCGTGTCATTGCAGTATGTTCATTAATCGTCAATGATTCAGCTCCGCATGTCCAGGTGAGAAACTTGGTTTAATGGAAAACCTATTTGAAATATTCCTTCGCGAGTGGACTTTGCCGGGTGTCCAACAAGCGTTTTATCAACTGTGCATCAACAGAGGAGTTAACCCGGCGGACTATCAAAATATCTATGAAAAGTGAGTTCTTTTAAAGTCTTTAAATAACAAATCAATTCACAGATTGAAACAAGCAGATCGTTTTTGTGACAGCAGTTTCAAACAAAAGCAATTATGGGATTTGCTAGACAAAAGACGCGACCAAAAAGTCTACCAGAATCAAACTGTTTGCCGTGGAATGAATGTTTTGATTGTCGGTGCAGGGCCATGTGTAAGTTGTGTTTCAGCAATTCATCTAACCTTATTTATTTAGGGACTGAGAGCAGCTATTGAATGTGCGTTGTTGGGAGCTCAAGTCATTGTTGTTGATAGCAGAGACAAGTTTACAAGAAACAACGTCTTGCATTTGTGGAAGTTTGTTATTGAGGACTTAAGAGGACTTGGCGCTAAGTTGTTCTTTCCAAAATTCTGCACAGGCTCTATTGAACATATTGTAATTTTAATATTTCGTTGTAAAATTTAATCTCTCTTGTTAAGGCAATTCGAAGACTGCAGTTTATCCTTCTCAAAGTTGCGCTTGTTTTGGGAGTTCAATTCTATGACAAACTACAATATAAGGACTTGAAAGAACCGCAAGATGGAAAAGGATGGAGAGCAATTTTCGAACCGTCCGATCACATTCTTAACGACTTTGAATTCGATGTTATTATTGGAGCAAGTGGGAAGCAGAAATGTCTGCCCGGTAAGTTTACTTTAAAGTCGTTCATAAACTAATTCAATTGTTTTTAGCATTTAAACACAACCCGGTTCGTGGAAAACTGGCAATTGGAATTACAGCAAACTTTGTTCGTCATCGGAACAAAGAAGAAGACAGTGTGCCGGAGATCCAAGGCGTTGCTTATGTCTACAGACAGGACTATTTTGATGACTTGGAGCGCAAAACAAAAATTCAACTAGAAAACATTGTCTATTACAAAGGCGATTCGCATTATTTTGGTAATTTTTGTCAACATTCAAGTTTTTGCTAATTAATCGTTTTCAGTTATGTGCGGCAAGAAACAAAATTTAATCTCCAAAGGCGTGATAAAGAGCGACAAAGAAAACGTCAAAGCTTTACTGGCAAAGGATAACGTTGATACGGAAGCGTTGCAGAAATATGTTGTTCAAGTTGTTGATTATGTGACAGATGGAAAGTTAGGACAATTGGAGTTCTCATTAAATGGAAGCAAGAAGCCAGATGTTGCCGCTTTTGACTTTACGGTGTCTTTTGTGTCATTTTATTGTTCTTAACAGTTTATTAATTTAGACTTTGGAATCTGCCGATCATTCAACGCGCTATGTCAGATATATGGACCACTCTTTGATTTTGAGCTTAGTTGGAGATTACTTGCACGAACCTTTTTGGCCTACAGGATCTGGATGTGCAAGAGGATTTCTAAGCGTTATGGACACAGCTTGGTTGTTACGCAATGTTGGAATTGGCAAAGAACCGATGGCAAAGTTGTTGGCTGAACGTGAAGGTGTATATTCTCTGCTAAGTCAAACACAACCGAACAATTTGTCGACTGCCTATCATTCAGTAAGACAATGATTTTAATTTTGTTTATTAACTAAATGCGTTCTTTTAGTACACAATTGATCCGTGCAAACGTTACACTCGTTTCAAGCCAACATTGCCAGCAGTCGATCATTTGATGGGCACGGATAATGATGAAGAAGATCTAGCCGAAATCTTAATGAAAATCAACCGACAAAGTTCTTCAAATGCAGAGTTTTTGGAGCGCTGTTCGTTGTTTCGGTTTTGCTACATGTCCGCATTGTCTAAGAAAATTAGAATATCAAGTTTTCGACGTTCAAGGTTTGAGTATACGCATAGCTTTCTCAAATATCATGATCATTTTAGTTGGGCCGATGGCTGTGCACTTGCTGCGATGATTTCCAAATACAATCTTGATTTTTCAACTAGTGTGCCAATAACAAGTCCGTGTAATCCGTCTACACTTTGTCTTGAATCGTTTGCATACGCCGAAAAACATCTTGGAATTCCACAACCGTGCAAAACTCAATATGAGTGGGCAGTAATGAGGGAATCAGACAGAATTGACTACTTGGAAAAGCTAGTCGAAGTTTTGCGTGCCAATCCATATTATGCACAGAGTTGTATGTCACCAACTCTGCTTAACAACTTCAACAAAGAGAAAGCGCTGGCTAGTGCTATTCAAGCCCGGATCTTGCGGCCAAAACAGTACATGCAAACTGCCAATCCAACTTTTGATCCGGTTTTTAATTTTCCCGCTCTTGAAGATGCTGAGAACATCACAGTACGAGCAAAACGTCCAAAACTCGACGGTACACTTAAAGCTCTGGACACACTTGTAAATACAGCACGTCGATCTTCAATCGAACCTTTAAATCCGGAGTTGATTTTCAAGGTAATTTTCAAACAAATTGCTTGTTAACTGATGTTTTGTATCTAACAGTTTAACTTAACAACTTAATCAACTTCTAATTAACATTTACTGTTTTGTGCTTAGATTGACAAGATTGCGTCTGGAAATTATGCTCGTGGAGGCCAGTCAGATCAATTTAGAGCGGCAAGCAAGTTGGTGCCAAAACGGAATGAACCTCAGCAAAAAGTCAAATCTTCGCCTCCTCAACAGAAAGAAACTAAAAAGTCAGACACCGTAAGTTTTTGTTAGTACGCACTCATTTGCACCAATGCTTTGCTTTGTTATTTAAATTTTTGTTGGCGTTGTTTTGCCGAGGTGTGTTGATCATCTGGCGCCGCGTTGGCAATGGTTAAATGTCAGGACGCCTTTACTTGCAAGCGTTGTTTAACAGCGCTGTTTAGCTAACTCGTTGTGCTTTTCCACTTTTGCATTATATGTTTAAAGTACTCAAAAGTAATGAAAACAATTTTTCTTATCTAGTTTTTTCGTGATAAATCACTTTAGACTATTTATGTTTTGCTGCACTTGCTGTTCTCCTAAAACAACTTTATGAACAATATAAACGATCTTTTTAGAAACTCACTCAACCAACTCAACTTAACGAATCAATAACACGCGGATCTTTGGCTGGTGTTAAAACAGTGAGCAAGTTTCGACATCAATTTGATAACAAAAACAATTCGACTCGACAACGAACGTCGTCAATAAAGTCAAATACTGATTCAACTGCTTCCTCGTTGACTTCACAGCTCTCTCAATCAGACACAAGCAGCACTGAAGACGATCATCCTACAGATCCAATGCATACTACACAAAAAGTCGGTTCTTTGCCGTCAAATGGCCTAAGTTATCAGCCGCAAACTCACAAATCATCGAATGCAAACAACGAAGTTGTTTATAGAGTAAGTTTTAAGCTTTGAATTAAACTTTAAAACACTTCTTTTTAGTCAACAACGCACCAACATCAATTCGTTGCTTCACGTAGACCGATTTCTGTTCCCAATATGTTGCCAAGTCCTGAGCTCCACAAAACATTTGGACAGCGCAAACCTACACAGCCTGTCAATACGGCTCAGCAACAAGTCTACAAAACAGTTAGCCAACGTCGCATGAAGCTCTGCGCTCTTTGCAACAATGAAGTCTATTTGGCAGAACAAAAGATTGTAGACGACCGTCTTTGTGTGCACAAGCAATGCTTCAGATGTGCTTACTGTAATCGAATACTCGAACTCGGAAAAGCCTTTGTTGATCGCTCATTCATTGACAAATTTGGCGTTCGTTGGTACTGTGCTCAACACAACAGCAAGTCAGCAGACGACAAGTTGCAACAATTAATGAGAGCAGCAAACAAACAAAGTAAGTGTTTAAACAATTCAAACAACAATTTAAGTGATTTTCAGAGAACTCAACCGCAGTCGTCGCCATTGTTTCTCCAACAAAACTGACTACACAAAAACAATGTTCTATCGAATTGCCTCCACCAAAACCGTCATATCCAGAGCGAACGTATGTCGATTCTTCAGCACAATCGTCCACAAGCTCTTCGTTAAACGAGTTAATTGAAATTAGTCAGCCGTACAAGGGTCCTTCAATCCTTGCGTGAAATGGATCTAAGACCACCAACTCCGCCCAACAAAAAGTCCGGTCGCTTATCCAGTTCAACTAAATACCGAAAGCGTTTGAGTGATTTGAATTCGCCAACACAACTTATTGAAGCTTGCAAGCAAAGGAACAACTTTACGACTCGTCTCGCTCGGATTAGACAAAATCACAATTGAAGAAGACAAAGAGTTAGAAACTAATCCCGACACAACAATCAAATGTCAACAAAGTGAACATTCTTCGTCAAGCGATCAAGAAAATGACAGGCAATCAAGCGAAGGCTTTGAAGAAGATCAATACTTCATTGAAGATGAAGAGGAGTTTGTCGATGCCGGACAAGAATCAGAAGGCGAGAACGACTCGGATCCAATTATTGATCAAGACGCGTGGGATGAATTGAAGAGCTATTTGGAGAATTCGTTGATCGATTCTCAGTTGATGACACAATTTTGCGAATCAACTTCGGAACAAGCACGAAATCTTATTGAAACATTCAATAAGCGTTCTCTACTCAATCACTTCAGTAATCAGCCAGCAACTCCACTTCCTCCCACTCAACGACAGCAACAAATTGAACAAAACACTCCTTACTTCACTCCGCGTCAAGATCGAGCTGAGACTTTGCCTAATGCCGAAGCAAATCAGGACTTCTTTTTCACGCCAAGAACTACATTGCGTGCTCCAGCGCTTGTCAGACGCTCTTCAACTCTGGACCGAAAAACACAAGTAGAAAGTGGTCAACTTAAGCCGAGGATCCAGCAAGCTGTTGTTTACGCAGAAAGTAGCACAAAGATGAACGGAATCGATCATGCAACTCCACATCGAGCACAGCGCCAACGTATGCGTAGAGGACCTCGTCGAGCCACAGTTGCTATTGATTTGAAGCGTGAAAGTTTGGCTCCTGATGATGTCGTTGCCAACAAGAACTTGACTGAACAACAAAAAGCAGACTTGCAAGAAACTTTGACTACAACTACTAATAAAATCCGACGCTCCCCATCTGTTCAACAACGTCGACGAGCATTGCACATTCGGCCTACAACAGAAAACCTGGACCGCGTGATGCGGGAGATCGAGCAGATTAAAAAGAGACGTACAAATGAAAGAGAACGTGAACTTCAGTCGCTTGCAAAGAAGAATAGACGAAGTGACCGAACGAATCAGTCAAATATACAAAGTTGGAAACTATCTGGAGAAATCACTACAAAAAGATCCACGTCAGTTATGGGAACTGGAGCAATGGCTAATTTATTCTCAACAATTTGAAGAACTACAGACGGAACTTGAGACATTAAAGCTTGAAGTGAAGATTCTTCACTTGGATGATCAATATCAACATTTAAAACTCAAACTTCACGCCCAGCAGGACGCTACGTTAACTGACAATCAAACAGACAGCGAAAAAGTAAGAAATGACAAAGCTTTTCAAACAATCTAAATTGATCAAATTTTAGAGAATCATGCAACGTTTGTTGGAACTACTCAACGAAAAAGACTCACAAAAAGCGCTTCTGCATGAAATTCAAACGGATATTCGACCAAAAACTCCCCCAGCCGAGTTACTGAAACGTGCTCCATCTTATACCTGGTGAGTTAATTGGCAAAACTAGTAAACATTGTAATTTAAATGAATTCCAGTTACTCGGCTGTCTTCCTGTCCAACGAGTCAAAATACACATTGTCTGCATTGAACAACAAACCAACTCAATTCAATGACCGCATCCCTGTTTAAAAATTGCCAAACTATTATCAACTGCCCTCCCCGACGTATTTATACGAGTCTTGTATAGTGCAAAGAGCTAAAGATGTTTTAAACGGTTTCTTTTGTTTGTAATAAAAATGTTTTCTTTAACGATCGATTTGATTGAGGCAACTAAAGCAACGTTTTGTGTTAGTCATCTTTTCATTACAAAGGATGATAATTATTGTTCTTCTATCGCGGACGCCAAACTCAAGTTCTAATCATCGAGGAACAACGGAAAGCACACCCAAGGCTTTTTGAAATTCAGCATGGAAACTTGGAGAATCTGGCGAATTTCCACTGATAAGAATGAGTTATGGCCTCCAGTCTAAATATACTAAAAAGCGAAGGGTTGGAGAGTGGCTTTGATTAGTTTTGCATGTTCTTGAGGTTCTGTCCGGTTTTGTTGTGATGTTTGCGGACTCGGGTTTGGCTCGAATTTGTGTGACTTGAGAACTTTTATTGAATAGTCTTTTAGGCAACATGCGTCTCCTAGTTGTGAGTCTTTTCCTGTTCCAATTGGTTGATGGTCTGACACTGGTGCCCTTCGAAGAAAGCCGGATTTATGAACTTCAACAGTCAGGTACTGTTTTTAAAAACTCAATTCAAACAATCCGATTTGTTTAGCTGCCGACTTTGAAGCATTTCAAAAGCTTGCTGCATCAGTAAGCGGATACGGTCAACTCACATTTAGACCAGGAGCCGGGTACACCACAAATGTTGCCGTCGGAGCCTCCGGGCAAATATTTAAGTTGTTGGTAGACCTTGAAGAACTCGAGAACCTGGTTCCCTGTAAGTCAACTCAAATTAAACAGAAATTACAGAAAACTTTAAGAGCATAAGTTGCCATTCAAAATGTGAATCCTTTTGCGATGTTGCTGCAATTTGCAAAACAAGTTGCCCAAAAGCGTGTTGTCCGTCGATTTCTAGCAATCCCGATTTTGCTTGTGCAGCGAAAAATCAATTTAACACAACTTTATCGACCACATTCAAAGATCCTAAACCCGGTAAGACCTGGACAATCGACAACGGCGAGCAAGACTCGGTTTTGGGGTCTTATGGCAAAGACATGTTTTTCTTCGGAGACCAATTTGATGTCCCAGTCGCCAGTGCTGAGTGAGTTATGTAATTAGAAGAAGTTTAATCAATTTGAGTTTTAAGATTCGGACTTGTGTCACAATTTTCTCTCTCTTACACTCAATGGCCTGCGGACGGCGTTTTGGGGTTGGCAAAACAGATAAGCAGTGATCCAACAGACTCACCGCCTGTTCTCTCCGACATTAAACTGTTTCAACTTTATTTGCAAGATTGCAGTCAACTCAAATACTGCGGCTCCGTTGCTTTTGGAAAAGAACTTTTGAGCGGAGGTGATTTGAATATTTGCAATGCCAGCGACACAGTCAAATTCACTTCTAACTTCAACGATTGGGGCTTCAAAGTGTCAGCTTTTGAAATAGCTGGCCAAGCAGGATTGTCCGGGTCGTGGCAAGTCTCGTTGAATCCATACGCGGCAATGATCAAGATTACAACTGACTTGTTCAAAAGCATTGTGAGCACAGTTTCTGGCAAATTCGACGACAACACTTTGTTGTATATGGTTGATTGCAGTGTAAAAATCACTGTCAAATTCGGAGTTGACCGTAAATTTAAAAGCACTGTTCTTGATTTAAATGTACTCACATTTCAGAAGCTCACTACTTGCTTTTGAAAGAAAACGTTCTAGTGCAGCAGCTTGCTGATGGCACCTGTTATTTGAGAGCTGAAGAGATGGCTCACAATGGAGACGGGTCTCCAAACGACATTGTTCTGGGAAAACCACTCTTCACACATTATTGCCAAACTTTCAATTTAACCGACGGAACTGTTGCTTTCCAAACATTGATTCAAAAAACTAAGAAATAAAGTTCTCGCGTCGAATCAATTTCGTAACTAAACATTGTTAACTTGAGTTTTCGAATAAACTTTTTTCGACAACCGATTGAATAGAATTTATTTGCAACTCGTAATTTCGTTATTGTTGAGCACTATGCTTATGGCACTTTGAATATACACGTAATATACAATACAGAAACTAGCCCTGTCGTCTCGACTGCTTGAATTGTTTGGCAAGGATTGCTCGTGCTGCTCTTGAAGAGTTGGAACGTTCCATCTTTTGACAAATCCATTCGCCAGTTTGAACTAATCGATCGAGATTTATTCCCTAAAAGCGGCAGTTTAAAAACGTAACACATTTGATTAGTTACCGTCTCAAATCCCATGTCTTCGAGTAAATACAGTAAATCTTCGGTTGCCAGATTTCCAGTCGCACCTTTTGCATACGGACAACCTCCCAAGCCAGAAACACTTGTATCTGCCACTCGGATTCCACGTTCAATTGCAGTTAAAACATTTGCCAGTGCTTGCCCGTATGTGTCGTGGAAATGAACTGCAATCTTCTCGACGGGAGCAACTTTTAAAACCTCATCTAACAGTTGGTTGACTGTTCTCGATGTTCCAACGCCAATTGTGTCGCCCAATGAAACTTCATAACATCCGTAACTGAGTAGCTTTTGAGCAATGTCGGCTGTTACTTTCGGATCTGTTGGGCCTAAATGTCAAATGGTCAAATTACTTTTGCGTTTAACAGTTTCATAGTTTTCAAGAAAAGAAAGAGCTTGCCGTTACCTTCGTCGGGATCTTAAATTTGGTGATTAGAAATGCCTGTGTCTTCAAAACAATTACCAGCAATAACCATTGAAATGTAACCACGCACTTTTAATCCTTTTTGGACGGCCGTTTCCGTCACCTCTTTCAACCTCTGTAGACTCTCTTCCATGGAGCAATTTGTGTTTTTACTAAAAAACAGTTGCACTTATTATCTTAATTTGTTCAAAGTCCGACTTACCGTGTAAATGACTCGCTCGCTGCTCCAAACACAGCAATCTCCTTGACGTTGTTGTTCTTGAGCTAAAACAGCCGATTAAAAAGGTTTGTTTGTGATTTCAAAGACTAACCGCATTGTTTAAACCGGCCAAGTTTGGGACCAAGACAGGAAAGCTGACTCCTTCTCTATGCTTAATTGAGTTGAGAACATCGTTATTGTCGGCAAGCTGTGGAATCCACTTCGGAGAAACAAAGGAAGTAGCCTCGACGGTTTGCAGTCCACAAGCACTTAATCTGTCAATCAGTTCAACTTTGACTTCTGTTGGGACGAGCAGCTGAAATGCATGTGAGTCTAGACACTTTTATCATGCTTAAGTTACCTTTTCGTTCTGTAAGCCGTCTCTCGGCCCGACCTCAACTATTCTAAATGCACCTCTCTGAAAACAAAGAATGTAAATTGTGTTGAGCGTAGTAATTAGTTTATTAGAAGAACATATTCAAAAAGTACCGAAGCTGCGTTGTTTCCAAACATCCTTTGTCCGATAGGTGTGCAGAGGCGCGTGAGTCCTGAGCCAGATACCGCTGATAAACACTGGCGCCGAATCACCGTTGTCGCGAGGCACAAGCTCATCCTCTTAACAAAATCAACCGTTATTTATACTCCGGGGAGGTGGAGAGAAAAACACGCGAGGTCATTTACGTTTGGCAACGCCGTAAGCAGACCAGACCGCCCGTGCACCTCAAAACAGTTGGCTTATCAACGAACGGTCGGCTCGAAAGAGACCGGTTAATTTTCAATGTGATGGCCGGTATTGATGTACACGATCAAAACGTGTTGATAAAAAGAACTATTCAGCTGACAAACTTGTGCTTTATTATCTGAATAAATTCTAGCAAGTTTACAACTCGAACAGCACAACGATCAAATAAATATCGTAAATGAATGTTTTACATCTGCCCGAAAGCGAATATTGCAAGCGGTCATATGAATATTTACAACACAAAGAACTCTTCATATTAAGCTTCGTTACCGGTACACCCAAACTATCACATTCTAAGAAATTTAATGTCAAAGAGCCCGCTTAGGAGTTTGAAAAAACAAGATATGTGACAACGAAATAGAATAAGCCAATTGGATAAATTATTAAGACTTTACGGCGCTCTGGCTGTGCTGATCCGAGGAAAGCTGTTGATGCTGAAAATATGTTTGTTGATCATTGAATACTTCTTCGCATCAATAATGACGCATTCTCATGTTAGTGTTTGAAAACGTTATTTTGAAAAGTTAGTAGTTTTCTTTTAAGAGTTGTTTATGACGCACAAATTAGTATATGCGCCGTTATCGTTTTAAGTAAACAGGAAGCTCACCGTATGTCGACCAAGCAAATCCAGCAAAAGAGCATCCCAATCGCAAAAAGATACTCAAACGTTTTGCGCCTTCAAAATGAAGCAAGTGGCACGCCAATGATGCAAATACGGAAGGAAGGAGACAGTAACCGATTACGCACAAAAGTTGAAAGAATGAGCTGAAATATAAGTTTAATGCAAATAAACTTGATTTAATTTTACATTTTGCCGCCAAGTAGTTTGATGTTGGCGGTAACCACACATGATCCGAAGAAAACCAGGCTAAATGCTTCTGTAAATGCCGGTGCTTTGTCGTTTTGACTGTCTTGTAGCAATCTAAATGACAAATTTAACTGATTCAAAAGAAGAATACTTACAGTGCCAAAATCACACAAATGAACAAGGGACCCCACAAATCCCAGTCTTGTAAGCAATTCTGATTCTTTGGTGGCACTAACACTTGCATGAATTTCGCTGCAATTAGACGGGCATCTCGTTTCTAGAATTTAAACAGTTAGCATGGAATAAAAGAAACCTCCTACAATTGTGACGATGACCGGCTCATCAAGAGTGTCGAAATCAGGTAGTTGCATCAACTGGATCTGAATTATGATTTGATTGTCTGTAAGATGTTTTTCCGCCAATTGATCCGCTTAAATCATTGTATGCATTTCCACGATTCTGTTCCTTCGATTGAATTTCTTTCTCAAGCTAAACAAGATAACATTAAAATGAGTCAGACACCAAAAAGAATTTACCATTTGTAAATCAATCGCCACATCGAGTGGATTTGATGGTCCACTGTTGCTCATCATTTTAGCTTATAATAGTTAAATAAATTATAGCTAATTAAGGCGGATTTAAAAGCAATTCAAAAGTCCAGCAAAAAACACGTAAACGTAATGCGAAAAATCCAACGTCAAGAGTGGGTAAAATGTGGCATCATGTCAAGTGTTTTTAACACCACGGAAATTGGTTATTTTAATCATTCCAAGTGGTTAAAGCTAACTTGAAGGAGCTAATTAAAAAGCATATGATGAATCGATTTGCATAAAAAGAACAACTAAATGACTTTTTCGACAAGTAAACTTTTTACTTGATGAGAAATTTTGTCTGGCGTTATGTGGACCGTTATTCAAGAACCTCTACGCTGCAAACATTTCGAGTACAATTATGAAAGAATTGCAATTTTGTATGGGGTGATCAGCTTAATTGGTATTCTTGGCACGATTCTCTACAGTTGTTTGGCAATGAACGTGGTTGAACTATCGTTTCCGTGCAGTCTTTACACTTCAAAATTGGAAAGAGCTTATCGACGACGGCATCAAGCACTATGCCAGTACAATGAGACAATTATTGGAGGTTTGTTGTTTTTGAGCTGATCAAGCTATTTGTGTTCATTTTAGAAAATCCAGATATCGATCCGATTGCAGCTCGTCTAGCGAAAAAACTTCCGCCGCCAGTAAAGAGGCAAACTGAAACAACAGCAGGCTCAAGGAATACATCTACTCAGCGAAGTCCGTGAAACTGAAATCTACTTGAATGTAATTGTCAACAAGAGTTCATAACAATAAATTTATTCGTAACAACTTATTTGTAACAATTTTCCTATCTGTGCATGTAGTAGTCAATTAAAGTAGAGAATGCTGCGAAGCCTGCAGCGCCAAAGATTGCTGGTTTGACTCCTGCGCGCAATCCCATTACTCCGCCGACAATTGCACCACTGTACGTTCCATTCTTCCAATCTGATTTGGCTCTTGCACTTTCGACTAAGCATTCAGTACCTGAGAATAGCAGACCAATTATGGCAAAGTTCTTCGCGTAAGATGCCATTCGACCTCGCATTTCGCCCCATGTTTCACGGATTGTTAACTAAAAGCAAGCAATAAGCAATTAGGAAAATGCAGTTGAAACTTACCGGTTTTGTCGGATCTTTATTGATACTCAAGCTGGGATCAACGGACGCTGTAAAAAGGCCAAAAGCTACGCCAACTCCACCACCCAACACAAAAGCCAACGACGCTTTGAATGCACAGTTTTCCATTGTTCTTGAAAGCAACAGCTCTTCTCTGGTCATTGGTGGGAGTGAAAGCATCTAAACAATAATTTCCACATTGAAACTAAGATTGAAAACAAACCTGTACCGGAACATATGGTTTTTTTGATTCCATAATTACAGCAAACAATTTTTCAAAGTTGTATTTCTCCATGTCTCAAAGTTCAATTGCAGAGTTTTTGATAAAGAGGGATTTTCAAATGCTAGCAAAAAACTAAAAGTTTGATTTTTACAGAAAACTCTTTTCAATGAATTTTTGACTATGAAGATGCTCAACTAATAAATGTTTTGCTGTAAATATGGAACCGATTTCTTTACGACGTCTACTTCCTAAGAAACAAAAGAGTTAAAAACAGTAAAGTTTCAAAAATCTTACCGATGTGCCATCTTGTGTTCTTTTATTCCATGGCCGAGTCTTTATTCCGATCATTTGGTCTACGAGTTGGACATATGATGACGGTTCATATTCAAAAACCGGCTCTGCCTGAATATTGCAGCTTTGATGATGAAGAAATTGCAAAATCTTACTTTTTTGTCTGGTTTCGGTGCAAACGGGTTGGCAAATATCTGATTAAAATCTGTTGTCGTTGTGTTCATCGTCGTTCAAGCTTAACGTGGATTTAAATTAAGTTGACTCAAGAAATATCTCGACTCGAATAATAAAATTCATTCAAAACGGCAACGAAGTTTTTAGACGAAGTGTTTTAGATTATAAATTAAAACTGGAAAAGATCGAATCTCCATTTAATGACTCTAATAACTCTAAAATTATACGGACCTAAAATCATTAGAAAATACATGCCAAAGAATGTCCAGAAACAAGCAGAAGACTTTTGACCCAAATGCGTCATTTCTGTCCAAGTTTTATTCGGAGCCATGCAACTTCTTAGAAGTTCCCCAGTTTTTTAGATTGTCTGTTTAGGCTTGCTTTTAAAACAAAGCAGACATTTAATCTTTTGATTGTATTTGAATATCGGTTCAAATAGTTTCTTAAACGCTTCTAAAATCATTACAACTTCCAAACCCATTTATCTTTCAGCAATTCTACCAATATTCGTTGAGCTTGTTGAGATGGCTAAGCGTAATAAATGTGCCGTTATGCGTAATCGACGGCGAGTCAACCGATACCACAAACGGTCAGATGAAAGTACAGACTCCGAAGAAATGAGTACCGAAATCAAGGAAATCTTCGATCAGGTTTGTGTTTCTAAAGAATGTAAGTAATTTATACTTGCAGATGGACATAATCTATGGTGAATTGGAAGGAAAACGTAATTATTTCTAAAAATAAGCGAGATAGAATACTTACATTTTAGTGAACTCGAATGATTCTTTTGCCTATCAAAGTCGTGACTTATGTGATTTGGATAATTCCATCGACTTTGTTTTCGAGCAAATTGGAAGTGAGTATTCACATGTTTAACATAAATCGTAGGGACATTTTCAGAATGGCTCGTTGGTTATTGTGGATGCCTCGTGCAACAAGAACAGACTGGCCAAATCGAAATTGAATGCCTTGAAAACCTGCTTGACAAACTCCTCGGGATTAACTATCAACTAGACTGTTAGTTTAAGCAACTTCTAGCGAACAAACATTTAAACTTTTAGGTTGGGATGAGTTGGTCCGCTCCGTTGTTCACGATCTACGCGATGCTTTTAAACAAGAAAAAAGCGCCATTGTTCCGCTAAAAGATTTGGATGAACTGGAGAGACGCCAACAACGCGTAAAAGACGTCCAGAACTACCTGATCAGAATAAAGGAACGCCATCAAAATCACCTTCTAACCAACGATCAACGTCCCTTTTCCCAGTTGAGGTAAACTTATATAGTTTAATCAAACAATTATGTTGTTGTTTCTAGCGCCCAGGAGAAAGACTCTCTCGCTTTACGCTATTCTCGCTTCATTCAAGCTTCATTCCCGTCAACATCAGTCGAACGACTTCAAGAGATCATCGGAAAGGTCACTATCGACAAGATCCCTCATTTGCTGCAGGCATATTAATATTTGTTCAACTTTTGGGTGACTTTAACTACTTAATGCATTCGGTTTGCCTTTAATTTCTCCAACAGTAGTGATTTTGCGTGCTTGATAAATTCCATTTGAATGCCACATCTGCCAATATGTTCAAAACACTTTAAGTTAACAGAAATTCTACATCTCATTAAATAGTTTTATAAGTCAGCCAGCACCAACCGTGCTTTTCTATCCAATGCCTATGTATTCCGAACAACAACAACTCATATTGTGTAATTTATGGCTTTATTGTTTTAAACGAATAAATTAAATCAGCAACAATTGCATTTTTGCTTATTGCTGCGAAAATGACCGAAAACTGTATTCTCTTGGACAAGGATGAATTCGTGGTAAGTTTTAGCAGAAATCTGCTGCAAACTTTTAAACATTTTAGCCGTTGCCAAATTCACAGTCAATAATTGAAGGATCTTCGTGGCATTTACCCTCCTATTTTGTTGACCGAGTACTTGATCAAGGTAAATTGCTTCAAACTATTAAACGCAACCAATTGTTAATTTTTTAGAAGGACGTGGAATTTGTGTTCAATGCGCTGTAAGTTATTGGCTCGAATTTGCCGTTTCGCAATACAAGAAAAGAGCGATTGAAATGCCATTCCAGCAGTTTATTGAGCGACACGGCAATTACGACAATCATGTGAAACCTTGGTAAACTTATTGTCGAACCTGTTTAATTTGGATAAATATTTATTGAATCGTCTTGTTTTTTATCTCTTTGTAGTTTTTTAAAAACGAAAGAATCTTCAGCGATAAATCAAATGAGCAAACAATTCAACGCATACAAAATAAATTACAAGTTTATTGCCAGCACAACAACAATTAATTACCCGCCTAATAGATAGTGAGAACAGACTATGGCAATTTCATACAATAAATTAACTGAGCAACGAAGAAAGCCCGAAAGTTAGAACCTCATTAAGAAACAACCTGAAAAACAACACAGAAACTTACGCTAATCGTCATTTATTTACAGACAACTAAACTAACACAAGATCAGGTCTTCTTCTTTGGCTTTTCAGGATTTGCTTCGAATACATAGCCATAATCTCCGCCGTCCACATTCGTCGGTGAAGTTCTGGTGTGCCATACAAGAATCTCCTTAGGATTTGAGTCCCAACCAAACGGCTTTGCATCCTTCTTCGGAATTTTGAACTGCTGGAGGAAACAATCTTCAGGATCATGACCAATACATTGCTTTCCGAAACTTGCACTAAACACGCCAAAATAAAAGTGCAAAGCCAGCAAAACTTACTCAGACTTCAAGATTTGCTTGAGATTTACAGCAAAACCAGCCATGTCGACAGCATATGCACGACCCGGCGAATAAACAGCGTCCCAGCTTTTGATGACACCATTTTCTACATGAGGAGCTTCAACTTTCGCGCCACCAGACAATCCTGAACATTACATCACATTAAAAGAACATGAAACTTCAATGCACTCACCAACTGCCCAAACACCAATGGTCTCCACCTTTCGAATGTAGTCGTTGAAGAGTCGGATGTCGTAGGAGTTATCATCGTCAGCAAAATAAACAACAGCATTTCGATCATAGTTGCGGTACTTCGTTCGCAAGTAGTCCAAAGCATAATTTCGATGAGTCCAACCACGCCCTAAAACAATTACTCAATTGACAACAACAAAAATAAGCAAGCTTACGAGGCAATCCTCCTGAAGTAACAGTGTTCATGTATACATAAGGTATACGGCTTCGCCTCTAGCACAGCTTCAACTGCAGGCGATGTTTTCAAATCGTCTTCAACCACAATCCAAACAATATCTGGCACATGCATAAGCGTCTGTGAAAATCTAAAATGCATGATTTATTGTGATGTTCAACAAAGCCTTAAGATACCTCGTCATGTCGGCTAAGCGCTCAGGTCGCTTGTGAGTTGGAGTAATGATGAAAATTGTCGTGTCAGTAGCAGCTTTAGACGTGTCATTGTCGGTAGGCGGCGGTGCACACGTAACGACTAAACAGAGTAATGCCCAACAGAGAGTAAGTTTTATCAAGCGCATTTTGAACTGATTCAAGAAAGAAAGAAAAACGCTTGAAAACTTTAAAAGGCGAGAGTTTTGTTGCTTTTGCTTTTTTTGATGTTTGTTGAAAATTTGAACGTACTTTGAGGTACAGGCGAATGGTAATTGATTTCAAGTACTGGAAAAGAGATCCAGGTGAGTAAACAAACTAAGATCAGGCACATAAATGGCATTACAAGTCGTTTCATGTTTTTTCTTTCACAAAGCTTTGGATTGTCTGTTTTGAGTTTTGCCTCTTCCAGTGCTTTGTACGGCTCTAACATAGTGGGGAATCTAAATTTTAATTATTTCAACCTGTTGATTGAAGCGAAAATCACGCAAACAACTATAAAATCAAGTACAAACATTCCGTTTTTAGATCAAATGCAACTCTTAGCGTGAACAAATATGGACGACGTTTAGTAACACGTCGTAGAAAAAACACAAATTGCCTAAAAATTTGGGCGCGGATCGGTGTTGCTATCAGCAATAAATGATTGGCGACAGTGCTTGCTTAGGCGCTTCAAAAATCAAATACAAACTTCCCTTTGCTTGAGGACACTCCAGAAAACATGATCGTGGACTACGTGGGTGAACAAACGGTGACGTTCAATCGGACGCAAATCAACTTAATGAGCACACATCCGTTCGCCATAATTTTGCTGATTAGGACTCAAGGAATTCTGGATGCTTTCCCGTTCGTACTTGGGAATTGCTGCAAATGCCAAAACATAATTCAAATGCAATTTGTCTAAGAAGCAAACCGTCTCGATATTAAAATCTGTCCGTTGGCCGGCAATTGGCAAATTGCGTGACTGCTAATAAATTAAGAACGTGTTGGTGCATGTTGCAAGACTGTCGAAAGCGCGCTCTTAATCATTAAATTGGAGTAATAGCAATTTAACGTACTTGCAGCATTTAATTTGCAAAAATAGACTTAAATCATATCAATGAAGATCAAAGGATAACTCATCAAAATTTGACTACTTTTTTGCATAATGAAGGGCCACAATGCACTGTCATCAAAATTGACTCATTTAAAAATTAGACTATTGACATAAACTTCTAAAAATATCACAAGTTTCGGCAGTT
This sequence comes from Aphelenchoides bicaudatus, assembly GCA_024699845.1. Taxonomy (NCBI): domain Eukaryota; kingdom Metazoa; phylum Nematoda; class Chromadorea; order Rhabditida; family Aphelenchoididae; genus Aphelenchoides; species Aphelenchoides bicaudatus. Next base: position 10,144,938 of record JAMPIN010000002.1, on the reverse strand, counting down.
CATAAAATCGGTCTGTCTAAAAACTTTTTACACGACCCATTACTTCGAAACTACAATAGCAAAACATCGACGTTAGACATTACGTTTTGTTGTTCTGTGATTCACTTTAAATGTATGTCTAACGTTCCTGTGCTTGATTTGTTTATTTGAGTTTGGAGCCGATTCGTGTTGTTCAAAGTTTATTGTTTAATTGCACGGACATTTTACATATAAATAAAACAGAGACCATAGTTATCCTCTAAACAAATTGCCGAGACCAGATAAAATATTGCCTTTTGCGCCAGACTGTTTATAGTCTTGTACTTCTTGTTGGAATCGGTTCTCTTGGAGTCTTTCAAAAGCGGCGCACTTTTTATCTTTGAAGATGTTTGGAATCTAAATTGAACGTGAACTTGTTTGTTTAGTATGCATAAAGCTACCGATCCGGCCGTTGTTGCTGCTTCAAACAGAAGATTTGTTTTGACTTTTGCGCCTTCAATTTCATAATCAATAACGGCGTGCTCGCAAGTAAGCAAACGGTCCGGATCACGTTTAGAAACCCAGTACTAAAGTTTAGTTGTTAAAAGTTTTGTTGTGTCGATTACCTCAAGAAGTTCGGAGTTTGTTGGAGTGTAACTCCCCTGATCAAGTCCGTTTGCTGCTAACCAATCACCAATCATGGCCAATTTAAATGCCTTGCCAAGAAGTGGGTTGTCAAGTTCGGTGAAGAATTGACGTTCCAATTCCGCTCTGTTAGGGCCACGTTCGTAGAACTTCATCCAAACATCAACTGCTCCCTCTTTCTGCCAATAGTCTCGTTGCCAGACACTTTTTGAAAATGCAGAACATAGTGTGAAGTTCGGATCTTCTGGCGGCGGACAAAGTTTAACAGTTAAGCGATATGTGCGTTCTTCAGTCGCTCGACACAAGTTTCCATCGGTGTTTTCGAGCAATTTCAACTTTCTAAAAAGTGTGTTAATAGTTTGAGGAGAAAGCAGCAGACCTTGACGATTTGCACCAGTCGCAATAATAGCATTCACGTCCACTAAACAAATTTTTGGAATTTAGATCAACAGCAACGCTTTAATTAGTTACCAAGTTGCAACATCCATGCCTAAAGATTGCAATTTAGTAAAGTAAATTCAGAAACCACTCACATCTCAACTTTCCAATCGGCTGAATGCTAACATCTAATTTCATCGCTAAACGGTTAATATGAACATGTGGTGGAAGCGTGATATCAATTGATATCTAAACATTAGCATAAAGTAATGCAAAACGTTTGAACTAGTTACATCAAAGCAGTCGGGCCAAGTAATTGCAAGATTTCCTAAACCAAAGAATGACACAATTTAAAACGTTTAAATTGTACCGTCTCCATCACGTTGACTTGGATGACTGAACTGTGGATTGGCCAAACGTATTCCTTGAATGCAATCTTGTCCGCTTACTTCACGACAGCATGTTGTTCGTTTAATGTTCTTTAAGCGAGCAATAAACAAGTTTTTGCTAATGATGGCCTGAAAAGAAATTTAATTTTTTCGTTCAACTTGTTGCAAAAGTTACTTCGTAAGACGTTTCGTTGATTTTGCGGACCGATCCAGTTCCACTAAAACGTTTGCAATTTATAAAATCGAATAGGTTTTTACATTGGAACGTCCTTGTCGTTGTAGACAATAGTGTTTCCGTTTTTGTCAGCAACCACTTTTCCGGCACTCCGACCTTCAGCGTCGTAGCATTGAGAAATTCCAGGTGTTTCGGCTAAACAAAAAGACACATTTAACGATCAAGGAGTTTGAAGCTACCTGTGCAGTGATATTTGTCGTTTCGTCGGCCAAACAAAGATTGAGCAACTGAATTCTCGCCAAGGTCGTGAGCAGAAATTTGAGCATCGGTTTTGCGTCCATTTTGTGAAATTGTGTATGCGTATTTGCCGGAGTTTTGCTTTTCCTGAATTAACAAGTTGCCAAAACAGAGTTTTTAGAGACATACCCGGTCAACAAAAGAAATCGTGCCTTGTCCGTCATCTTTGTTCTGTGTTTGAGGTTTTAAATTGAAGTCAAAGCGATCGTTTGTTGCTTTGAAATTGGAGCTTGCAACATCTGTTAAAGGACCTTCAGCAATTGTGTCCAGCTCATACTTTCCATCCGCTTTTAAAAATGCATGACGTTCGTTAGTTTGATTTTCAAAACGAAGTTGGGCTCTAAATTAATTAGATCAGTTAAGTAAGTTTTGAACAAAACACTTACTTGTGGCCTCCAGCTTGCGCCAAGCCTCCTTTTTCGCCAAAACGCTGGACTTGAACTCGTTCACCACCTTCAATTTGCGCCCCAGCACTATTTCCGTGAGCAGAAGCCGAAAGTTGTTTGTTGTGGTTGAGCAAGTCAACAAAGACTTTTTCTTTGTCACTTGCGTCCAAAGAAATCTAAACTTGTTTGAGTAAGTACAACATTTAAAGACATCAATTATTACATGCTCAACATTGCGTCCACGTTTGTCCAGCCACGCTGTATCCGCGTCAATGTGCTTCTGACGCTCGTTTAAAACAACGTGATTGGGTGGAGTACCGGCTTGTGCTTTGCTGATTAATGCAAAAACAGTTGCAAAAAACAGGCAAAATATCCTGTTGTCCATTTCAATCTTAAATTAAATGGACTTTAGCAATTTACACAATACGTTAAATTCGCAATGAGCTTTAACAATTTGCACAATAGACTAAAATCTACTAACTCCACAAAAAATCAATCACGCACACCTATCATCCCGTGCAGGACGAGATAAGCAGTCTTAATCCAATTGATAATATTCAGCCGGTGTGTGAGATTGGGCGCCCCGATGATTAACTTCAAACGAGCGCGCTCCGACTCTTCTTTCTCGCCTCCCCTTTTGTGGTCAACTGAAATCCGGTCTTTTCGGTGATCGTTACGCAACACCGTGGATTCGGGCTAATCGGGAAGCTGGCATTGGTCAGTTGGAGAATCTAAGATTTGCCCAATTACCTTGTTTTGCGGATTTGTGTTGTTTGTTTTTGAATTGAGCCAATCTGATGCATTTTTTGTTTCGAAAGCTCTAATTTGCTTATTGTTTAAATTCTTTTGTTTTGACATCATTTATTAAGTTGGTGACTCATTTGGATCAGCAAGTTTATTTACAACTCCAGAACCTTGTAGGTGCGTAAGCAGTTATTCATCGCTGAGATCCCCATCAATCACCGCAGAGCCGACTAACCTTTTTTGTCATTCAATTGGTGACGTTGTTGATTTAAAATTGAGTGTGTTTGTTTGACAAGAAATGTTTTGACATTTTATATACAAATACTTAGCGTGAGACAAAATGCACTTGAATGAGTTTGATTAAGTGGATACAATCTACATACTGTTATGAGAAGAGGAGAGAATTGACTAGTTAGAAGAGTCCGCTAAACGACTTGTGTCTGCAGCTTTCCGCAGTAATTGCTTGAGTAATGTCAACAATGACTCCTTGGAAGCGAACTTCGATGAAAACTGAGTCTGAAGCTCCGGAACAAGTCAGACGGCGAGCAATTGGTTGTCCCTGCACAACATGTTTGCGACCGACACCCAATTCTTCACGATAACGAACGTTATAGATTCGGACCTAAACTTTTAGTTAGTGGAGAGCAGATATCTAACATTACTTCATAATCCAACCAAGTTCCTGTGCCGGTGATAAAAATAGCATCATTGTTGCAGCCAGCGTAAATGTTTCCTTTGTAATTCAAGCGAACACGACCCAAAATTTCGCCTTCGATTGGACTAAACTTTAAAAGTTTATCAAACATTTCAAAATCAACTTGCCTGTAAATCAAAGGAGCTAGTGGATCATCTTCGTAAACTGCCTCTTCTGAAGTCTCGTCGTCTTCATCTTCTTCACGCAACGGGCAAGCAAGTTCCCAGCCTCGAACTCCATTGTATTTACTGAATAACTACAATTTAAACTGTAGTGCAAAAGCAACTAACCTTTCAACTCTAAATGGCTCTCCAAGCAGACGATTATTGTAATTGGTTTCACAGATTTGGCCGGTGCACATGCCTAAAAACACAAAGTTACTACAAGTACTTAAAATTGTTTGTGTTTGAAGCTTTTTTAACAAAACACGTTTTGTGTTCCAAGCTTTTTGAGAAAAGACTTTTTGTGTTCGAAGCTTTTTTGGCCCACTCTGTAAGTAATTAAAATTATAACTTACAATCAACCAAATGCTGTGTAATGTCAACTTCTCGGCCATTTCGGAACAACTCGACCCTAACATAGTTTCTAGCCGCTTGTTTTGAACGATCAAGTGAACATTCTGAATTTAATCATTAGTTTTAAGACTTTCAAATACAATTACCCAAATTCCCAGCAACTGCTATTTTGTCTCCTGCCTGAACCGAACCTCCATATTTGAAAGGAATCACTGTGCTAATCAAAACGTAGTAACCTCGCCATTGTCCTGAAATTTCATCAAAACTATAGATCTTTAGAGAACAAGTAAGTTTACCTGTTCCGTCGATTCTAACGCCCTGGTCAGCACATTGAAAGTCTGGTTCTCCGCCGAAAGGCTAAATTTGCTAAGTTATAAAAACAAATATCACACAAAGGCTACTTGATGATAAGTAAGTTCTCCGTCGAAAGGTGCATGAATAGATTCTTCGCGTTCACACAACAAATCGACAGCTTTTAAAATTTGATTGTCTCTGCTGAAAACAACAATTGTTTAAATAGTGTTTAAACTTCTAATTACCGTTTTCCTTCAAAATGACCACAGTCTGTGCCATCAGACATGCATGGCCGGACATTGCTCTGCAAGTTTCCGGCACAAATTGGCTTCATACATCCAAGACAGTTTGCTAGAACGGTGAACACAATTAGTTTGAATGTTTAAGTAAACACTTACCATAATTGACTAGAATCGCCAAAAGGAGCAGCGAACACCGAGCAGCCTTCATCTTTGCCGCAAAAACTCGACAAACGAAAGCAAAAGTTTGCCAATTCAAAGTGATGACCTCCGTTTTTGATTTGAAATCGAATACCTCACCCGGCGACAAGAGTCGTTTCCATTCATGAACACGCAAAGTCGATAAGATAACAGTCGGCTGGGTTGTCATTGCCAACAAACAAACTCTTTGGCTGTTTGTTCTCGCGGTTGACTTTCTCAAGGAGGCGCCGCATTTGTTGGCAACATTTGCAACTTTCCACAGCCTTTTCCTATCCGTTACACGATGTTGCAATTTATTAATTCTCTGTTACTTAAACAAACACAAAGTAAACAAAGTGAACAGGCAACTATGACGAACATGCAGTTTCAATGAGTTGTTTGAACTATCAAATGTGTCTTGTGTACAGGCAAATGAGTGTGGATAAAAATCTATGCAATAATGAAATCAATAAGCGGAATAAGTACACTGTGGATAAGGAAGAGATCTGTGTCACTGAGGCGATCAACGAGTCAATTTGGCCATCAATTGGATATAAGGTTTGGACTGAAGAAATCGAACATACGGGTCGTTTTTGAGTATTTGTTCCACGTGCTTCACCGCGTCATCAAACAAGGTTTCATCAACAGTCTTCTCTCTAATTCTCTTCAAGATTTGCTGGCGAACACCGAACGGAAGATAGACCTAGACAGTGAAGTTAATTACAAGTTGAGATTAAAGCATTTTACCTCGTTGTGTGCGCCCTCTCTTAAGTATTGTTCTTGGATGGTTCGTCCCATGTTCAACATAGCTTGACTTTTGTTCTTGGTTGCGCGGAATTCAACAACGGCTTCCCAGAAGCGTAGATTTTCTTCCGCATGCACAGAAAACAAATATTGACGGAAGTGGTGTCTGCCAACTTGATTACCAAGCATTGCTTCGAAAGAAGTTGCCCATCTTTCTGCGTAAGCCTTTGGAAGCAATTTCTCCAAGTATTCAATGTAAATTGTAGATCGTCGAAAGCGAGGAAACTGATCATTTTCGAGCAGCTTTGAAATTTCTTTATGCGCATGTTCCAGTGCTTTTTGATCGGGCTTCGGTGCTTCCGCCGCATCTTTCAACTTCTGAAAATTTCGAACACAATTAGTTTGAATGTTTAATTAATAGTGTTATTGCAAGTGTGCACGAAAATTCGTCATTCAACGTCCGTGTTCCACTTTCCTCGATGAATGTGGATTAATTGGAAGCAAAGAATGAAAACTAACGACCTCACAACATTAGGCGCTTAAAACAACGCGGAACCACTTTCAGACATGATTTCATAACTCAAACACTTGTTTAAAAAACTTACACCCATTGCGGTGCTTGACAAGTTGATGTACTGTCCGTACTTATCCAGCAATTCTTTGATTCCATTTCGTATGTTCTCGGGATCTTTTTCTCTTTGGAGTTGTTCGATGGCTTCAACAAACAGCAAGTTCTCTTCGGCTAGCGATTCGAATAAAAAGCATCGAAAGACTTGACGACCTAAATGCACAGTTTTAAAACTACAGTATATTTAACCGAAATTACCCATTGGGTCGCGCAAGATCTCCTCAACAGTGGAGCTGGACCATGATGCGGCTCTTGGGTACTCAATTTCGTCGATGGTAGGCAGTTCCGGCTTAAATAAATGACGTGAAGCATTGTAGAATCTCATATGTAAGTAGTGGACAATACGGCCACAGAACATATGAAACGGAATAAAAAATACTTACTGCCGGTCGCTCCGTGTGATTATTCTTGTCAAACATAGCCGCCGAAGTCTATAATTTATGGGTTAATAATTATGGAGTTAGCGTACGGCGAATAGCCTTTCTGTTCTTTTTACTTTGAGGGAACGATTAACAAAAACTTTAGCCCGGATGGCATTTCTCCCCAACCTATTGCTAAAAACTTGTTGCAATTAGCCTTTGTCAATACCAAACAACTAATTGGGCATTTTTGAGTATATTTGAGCATATTGGGAGTGTTTAATTGCGGAAGTTTGTTATAATGATGAACAAAATGCGTGTGGAAGCGAAATTATTCGCGTTAACGAATATCAAAATTTTGGTTCTTTTAAAAGTATCAATTTTGTCTGGCAAACGAATGTAACGGTTGATAATTACTGTTCGTCACGCTAGTTTCTTTCACATCAAAAATCAAATAAGCAGGCGTCAGACACATACGTAAGAAACGGTTTTTGTTCAATAAACTCCGCTGTTAAAAGATTACCATGTCGAAAGCAAGGGGAGATGTGTTACGACTGTTTGTCAATGATTTGGATCTTCGATTTGGCTCCGACTGTAGTTTATCGTTGCTGGTGTCTTCTATAACCTCTGCCTCACCGTCAGAAACTGATCCAAATCTTTGGATTTTTTCTTGGTCAGTTGGCGATTGGACTCGAAGAATAATTGTTTTCTTTCCAGCGGTTGAACTGAAAGTTATTAATATAGTTTTTGAGAAAGTAAAAAGTGCACTGAATCCACACAAAACTAACCTTTTGCGTCGGATTGCCAACTGATTTAAAGAACTTCTCCGCCGAGTCTCCACCCGTTTTGTTTTACCTGATTGGTCGCTAAAAATGTATGAATTGAGCGCAAATTGGATGGACGAAAAGTGAAATCTTTAAGATGCTAAGTGAAGTTAAGGTGCGAAGAAAAACATTAAAAGTTGATGAAACTAGTTATTTAAAAACCTCGTTGAATGGAGTTTAATCACCAAATAATAATCACTAATTGGAGACCAAAACATCAGGTAGGCTAATTTATCAAATAAACATCGCACGACACCACAACTAATGACTAACAAATCGTCGCTAATTTGACAGTGAATTCCACGTCTGATTGCTAAACTCAATAAAACCTAATTGGAGGATGCCCACCAAGTTAGACTACTGCTCTCAAATGCAGCAATAAAACAAATCCTTTTGAGATCAAATTACGAATTTTAATTGCAAGGCCATCCCGCAAAAACCCACTAAACTCGGCACATTCACCAATTAGAAGAGAATTGGTCTTCAGTGAATGCCGAGCAGACAGGTAGAATCAAACAGAACGAACAATATCGTGCCGGTAATCTTCAAGATAATCGTATAATTTTTGAGATTAACGCCCGCCGTCCCTCCTCAACAAATCAACACAATAAACTAGTCAATTTCCCAATAACTCATTTAATGAATTGGCTGGAAACGCGGAACTTGCTACAGCTCGTCCAAGCAGTTCAATTTTGCATCACTTTTTAGTTTGTTTTTATTCCTTAAATCACGCGGCCAAAAAGGGCGCGCACTCGACACACGAAAAAGGCCATTCAAAACATGTGCCAATTAACGCTCCGAAATGTCGCGTTCAAACTTGCCTATTTTAAAGAAATGACTGCAAACAACCATCAAGAGTCGACAAGAAGTACTTGTTTGAAGAGAAAAGTAGTCGTTCGTTTGTCATAAATAATAGTATTTTGATTTATTGAATTTCACGAAGACATTTTGTTTCTAACCTAAGTACAGGGTTGCTACGGAAACACTCAAAAGAGCTCGGTTAAGCCGAGATTTATTTACTTTTGTTGGAACTGCACTAATTTAAGATCATGGCATTTGCTTAGATGTTTTGGGCGGGTTTCAGGATTAAATATTCACATTTATTGTTCAAATAAGTTCTAATTCGATTTAGCTCGTTTGAATATTTAAAAAGTGCACACAAACTACTTTCATATTGTTCAAAAAATTAGAGCATAACAAGGATAGAAACTAAGAATGCGTGACTCCGACGCTCATAAATACCGACGACTACTAACATTATAACTATACCTTCCATTTTCTAAAAAAAGCAGCACGCAAACTTGCTCTAGGAATCGGTCCAAAGCAAATCCATTAACCCAATTACATCAATTAAAACGAAAACCCTGCGACGACCGACAAGCAGCCAAGTATTCCATGCCAGTCGACTACAAATAGGCAAGATTTTGCGTGGGAAAGTCCGGTCGTGTCGTTGCGAACCTAGTTCAAATACAAACCAACGACTATTGAAAACTTACAACCACACTGGAAACGAATTAGAACACTTAAAGCCTAATTGCAAGCGTCTGCGTTTACAACAAGTTCAAAGACAAACACAAACTACAAAAATGTGAAAAGTTTGCAAGATGGCAAGAGTTTTTTTAAAATCATCTGCAACTATCAAAACATAGAAGAAACTGTGAGAGTCGAGAAAACAATTGAATAACCTACCCGTTTTGTTCGACATAATTCCGCCACATTCCTACTGCTTTCTTCTGGCATTCGCCTCGGTTTTTGTCGGTGTGCGCCAGTTTGACCTGTCGATTGCGGCCTTTGTTTTGGACCTCTAAACACAATTAATCTATTAGCGCCACCAATCGCATTAAACACGCCGAACATTGGTCCGCAAGGAGACACGCTCACGTTTGACCAAAAGTTTACACGTAAAAATAGCACAACCAACTTGGTCTTTAATTGGCCAGACACTTCAGATCAAATCACGACTTGTTCGGTTTGCAACGATCTAATTAAATGATGTTAGAATGCGAATTTGCAGGTGCTGAATTTTAAACACCACAAAAACACCTGTAATTGAGCTGAGCAGTTCCGCTAAAATTTTCAACCAAATAAACAACACCAAAACGCGTTTGGAGACAAGAAGTCAAGTGAGTGCTGAGTAATGAATTTCAAGGGCTTTTATTCACTATTCCAAGACGTCGGCCTTTAGACGACAGTTGCGTGCAGTTAACCTGTAACAATTGTGGGTGCGAATACAATTTCATTGCGTTGTTGAAATTTATTGGTCCACTCGACGGCTCACGCGCACTTCCGGACACGCAATCAATTAAAATGCAATTTTGTTATGAAATCGGCGCCGTTTGCGTGATGATTTAAATCTAGAACAATAGGATCAGACATTAAGGCGGATGTGATCGTAAACGGATTTTCTGACTTCCGGGAAATCAAAAACGCATCCACACGCTACGCTTTCTAATTTATAGCGTTTGAATGTCAAAAGATTTAAAGAAACCGAAAACGTGTGAATTCTTTATTCAGCAGACAGATTATTCACAAACTCCGTTCCAACATGCATCAAATACCACGCATTCTAGACGCGCCAAAACGATTGGCGCATTTAATAAAGTGTAAACCTAATGAATCTATTATTCCGGATTACAAATTTAGACAAACAAACGAATCAGTAATTAAGTGTTGCAATTACACGTCTTTTATTCGGAAATTAAAGCTCCAGTCGAAGAGAAAGAACACTCACAAGCTACACTAGCAACAAATCTTGTTCTACTTGAAAAATCACTAGTTATCGAAGCAAGTCGTTTGAACTGTAATAAAACAACCAATTAGACGCCCAAAGTGGGAGTACATTTACTCCGCAGTTCTAAGAAGGAAATAACTACAAAACAATAGAGTTGCAAAAAGACTTCGTCAAACGGAGAGATCCTACGCAACGTGTGAAATTTTAATTAAATGCCGGTAAAGAATAATGTTCCGGATTGAAATCTTCCATTGATTTCAAAACATCTGCCAGACGAGGTCGGAGTTCTTCGATTGCTTTCTCGGTTTCTTCACACATGAATTCGGCTTGTGGGATCAAAATACATTCCATGTTCGCTTCGAGAGCTGAAAATGTTAATGTTTTAAAGAACTCTCTTAAATTGCTTCCTACCTGCTTTTGCGCCGTTGATCGAGTCTTCAAAAACAATACAGTTCGCATGTGATTCGGGTTGTTTGGTGAAACGCTTGAAGGTGCAAAGATATGGATCAGGCGCTGGCTTGCCTTCTAAACAAATGAAATTAAGAGTGTGGCCCACTCAAAACCTTTTTAAATTGTTGCAGAAATAACAAACCTTTGACGTCCGGATCGCTGCCAGCAAGAACACGATTTGGAATCACTTGCAACCAGTGTTGTAAGTTTTTACGAGTTTTTTGTTCAAACTCCTCCGCATCTGAACCTGTGCAAATAGCCATAGGAATATTATGGCTTTGCAAGTGAGAAACCAGTTTTTGGACTCCAGGCAAAACAGGACAATCCAATAAAACATCTTCCAGATATCCGTTGTAAGTTTCGAGCATCTCGTCTAATGTTATTTTGTCGGAAAGATCGTTAAAATCAATTAAACATTGAATTGCTTCCGGCTTCTTGCGGCCCATGATTTTAAGTTTCTGGTCGAGTGTGAACTCTTTGCCGTGGGGCTCGAGACATAATTTCATAGCTTTTGAGTATTGTATTTCGGAGTCAATCATAATTCCGTCAAACTGAAAGTAAATAAGTGTTTATTGAGCTTTTTACAAAGTGGACCAAAAAAACGTTAACACAAAAAGCAAAAATTGTTTGTGTTTGAAACTTTTGATTGACTTTTTTGCTTTTTGTGTTAATGTTCTTTGATCCACTCAGTATTGAATTGTTTAAATCAAAGTAAAACTAACGTCAAATATGACATGAGTGACTGGAGGTCGAGTGACCGTCGAAGTTCCATAGAAGTATGAAGATAAATATTGACCCATTTCTGGAAGTGTAACAAGTTAGTTCGAAACACAGCAAATCTTACGCTTAGGCAAAAGCAAACATGAGGCAATAAGCAATCACAGACAGGCGTCCAAAAAACAGACGAAACTTTTTGATTTCGAAAACAACGAGGCAGACAGCGAAAAAACACTGATGGGAAAAGAAAAGAGAACGGCAAGGCTATGCGAAACAAGGAGCACTCGTGTCTGGATTTCTCCGCTTTCATAAACCACAAGTTTTTCGTCATTTAGGCGACGTGTTCTTCACATGCAAAAAGGCCAACTATAAATGCAATACGTGTTCACTGTTGCGTTATCATGTGAATTTTGCAGCAAATTCAAAAAGTTATGTTCCGAATAGGCGTTTTATATTTAGCCCACAATTGAACTCCGAAAACATACTGTACTTGTAAATTGTAAATGAACTCCAGCGCGTTGAATTCGTTAAATACGTATGTAATGTTTGCATCTGAAACGTTGATATAACTTTAAAATAACTTCTTTAAACATTATTGATAAACGAATAGAACAACTTAAGTTGATAGTTTAAATAAATTGTGTTTGCATCTGAAACGTTGATATAACTTTAAAATAACTTCTTTAAACACAATTTCTTTCGCTTAGTTTTCTCATCACATTGTTCGTTTCTTGTTAGCGTTCCGCAAAAAAAGCGCAAAAGCCTCAGAGTTGAAAAAATGTTTCGATACGGCTCTTTTTTCTGTGACAAAACTTTTTTGAAAGCGAAATTCTCGTTGAACTCTTTTTGTTTTATAAAAAGAGAGTTTTTTGCTCTTTTTTGTGGAACGCTATTTCTTGTTTGTGAGTTTAAAATTGCAATAGCTTTTTTATAGACAGTTATGGAATGGCAAAAAAATCTAATCATTTAGGACACAATCACTTTTTAGCAAGTTTTGAAGTCTTTCAACACGAAGACTAAAAGTATCAAACTTACGTTAAAACAAATGTTGTTAAATAAAATGACGGTTCTTTGTTTAAAGCTCAATACATTCTTGATTAACGAATAGAAAAACTTTAATCCAAAACTTGTACCTGTTATTTGTTCACTCGACACAAAAGCTACAAAAATTGTTTAGCAAACTTGAACCCTCAGTTCATTGCAAAACACACTCTTAACCCTCGCAGCCACGCCAAATTTTCGTCGCAAACATTGCTCTCTGAACTTACTACATTGGTGTGCTCATTGTTGGGTGCAGGATTTTTCCGACAAATATATTGCTTGACAACTCTGTCTGTTGAAAACTGTGGCCATCCATTATTTATGTTGCAGATTTGTGTTCTGTAGCCATTTGTCGACTGTGGTCGATGCTCATTCGTTTGTTTTTGTCGAAGCTTACCGATTTTCATCAAACACGCGAGGTTTACGAAACGTTGTTTGTTTAGATTGTACGGAATGGAACCAAAATGTTGATCGCTATTCTCATATCTACTATAAAAATGACTTTTGAAACGCTGGTTGTAGGCAAAATGCTGTCTTTTAAGTGAGGCTGTGGAGTGCATGCACACAAATTGCTCTTTGCTTCGTACTTTGTATGCGTCAGCACAAATCACACAGTTTATGCCAACCGTAACAATCACTAATTAAATTGATTTGATTCAAATGTCTTTTATAGCTTTTTGTTTTGGTCGGTTGTTAAAATAAGCGGAGTTAATCTCCGACTATAAACTTCGTATTTCACTTGCATGCCCACTTTTATTGATTAAAAGACGTTCGGAGCCTTTTCATTAACAAAACGTCATTTTAAACAACTGCTGGATGATCTGACGGTTAAATCGGTTGAGAGTTTTGTAGTCCGATTTACGTTTTGGGAGTTTATATTTAATTGAGTTTGCTCTCCACGTTTAATACAATTTCAAGCCGGTGCGGATTTTGTGCATTAGTCGTGGTTTGGAGCCAGTTAGAATTGTTGTGTTGCGAGATTAAACAGTTTTGATCTTTTTTGTTGTTTTAAAAGCAGCATTTTAACTTGTTTAACATTTACTTCATTCATTTCATTTGTTTCCGGAAAAGTGATACTCAAACATCTGTAGTGTCGCTTTTGTAGCGCTTTTTGAGGCTAAAATTTAAGTTCCATGTGAGGACTCTATTTGTTTAAAGAAGACGCTCACGCCAGGAATCAGGCTGGCAGAATTTTTAAGCCGAACGAAACGATCCGTAGATTGTGCGTTCATTGAGTTCCGTTTATTAAGTGTATGCATGCATAGTCTCGATGACTTTTATCTCTGTACGTGGAGTAGGTCGATTTTCAGTCGCTCCCTTGTTGACTGAGCCAACGCTTTTTCCATATGCAAAATGAATTGAGTAGTGTGTTTGTTTGTGTGACGCTTTCGAGTCTTATCGATTAATTCGTGTTTAATTGAATGTTTTGTAGTCAAACAATTTCAATTTAATGTTTTCCAGAAATGCAGAAGAGACTTTCAATTACTGAATACTCTAATGAAGAAATTGCAAGTATAAGTGGAAGTTCCACACCCGAAGATCATCCAAATGGCGTCCCAACTGATTGTCGAGTATGCCTGGGGCCAACAAACAGAAATCATTATGGCAAGGCTACCTGCAATGCATGTGGCAAGTAATCTTTGTTTAACTTAATTAAAAGTTTTGTGTTCCAGCTGCTTTCTTCAGACGTTCAATCATTCAAAGACGTAACTATTACTGCACAAAGCATGACTGCAAAATAACTGGAGATGAGAGATCTAAGAAGATCTGCAAAGCATGCCGTTTCAAAAAATGCGTCGAAGTTGGGATGATAATAGACAGTGTATGGAGACGTCGGTTACTGGAAGAAAGTGATCAATTTCAAGAAACAACAACTCTGCAAAAAATGCTCAAAGCCCGACAAGCAACCTTCATGAACAAGATAAACATTATGTCTAAGATGTCTGTCAAAATGAACATCAAGATGGCAATGGGCTCTTTAAAACCAAGTAAAGAACAGACAGAACTGAGCAAGTTGAGTGAATTCGAAGTTCTAATGCAATACATGCGCGACATGGGCTTCGAAGATTTGGGCTTGGATCAAATCGACATGGCAAGGATTGCCGGTACGACATATTACAAATGGATGCTTTGCAGTGCAATTGTTGTGACTTTACGTAATAGTGGCTTATATACAAACACAGTCTACTTTTCTGATCGAGGACATCTTCCAGCAACTTATGATGAGTGCAAGGACTTCTTAACCGGCCACGGCGTAAGTATTTTAATGCTTGCCATTTATGTTTATTAAATATTAGAATCTTGTGCTTTTCTCATTCTATCTCTGTGCTTACAAGTCAACTTTTGTTGCGTCGCGTTTCTTTCCCGTTCAAAACAAATATTCAACGTTTATATATTAGTTGCAGGGATTCTTGCGTAAGAACTTGCCAATCCTGAGCAGCACGTGGTACAGTGTTTTGCGAAAAGGCATGCAAATTGGACGGAACGTTCACTCGTCAAAATTGGACAAGACCGAATTTTCTGCACTGACTTTTTTGATGGTTCTCCAACAAGCTCAGAAACTCTTCCCAAACAACAAATTGATTGACGCTCAAATCAACACACTTTTCAAAGAGATAAACAAGTACTTCAAAGAAAACTATGCGGACACAGCTTTGAGACTCGGCAACCTCGTCTTATTGTTGAATGATTTGGATTCTATTCTACCCGAAGTGCACGAATTTGCTGGCTTGTTAATTATAAGTGGCTATGACATTATTCTGCACAGAGCACTTAGATCTTACGGCTTGATGGACACTCTCAATTAACAGAATTTTATTATTGTTTTTTTGTACTTTGATGAAATAAAAATTGTACATGTCAACTGTACTCGTGTTGTTAGAAACTACAGTGTGTTTTCAACATTTGAACGTTACTTAAATAACTTGAACGCACAAATAATTAGTTGTATCCAATTAAAATCTGACATGTATTCGAAATAAAGCTTTGAAGATACTTTTTTGTGAAGTTGAATCAATTTTCATTTCACTCTTTACAGTACGAAATAAATAAATATCACAGTGGAACGCAATATTTGTTGTTTAAATTGTGTGTTTTAACAGTCCCTAATTAGGAGCTTTGTAGTTAATGCAAGGCTTTTAACATTTTATTAAATCTGCAAGCTTTAAAGATAGTCTCGAGTTTGTTGCTACAACTTGAAAACACTCACAGATTATTTTTAAACTTGACGTAAAGGCGCTGTTAAATTCAACGAAACGTTAAAAATTGGAAGTTCTCACGGCGTGAACAACTGTGTTCCTGTTCTTTCTAAAAAGTTCAACTTTGGTGAACATTTGTACCCATCTTCGTGTTGAGCTCCACAGATGTTAGTTTGAAGAAGTAATCCAAAAGGTCGTTGAATGCAAATTTGAAATTATTGCTAAGTCGATACAATTCGAGTTCAGACCAAACTTTACGTTTTGATGTGCTTATTGTTTTCTAAACAAAATCAAAGAACTGTTTTCACAACGTCTCCCATTCAAAAGCTAATTAACAACATGCATTCAAAAGAAATGCACACTTGTCATGTGAATGCCGACCGAGAAGTGCGTCAATACGCGTTGCTGATAAAATGAGGACAAATTGGTTTCCAAACTTTGCACGACACTTAAGTTGCCATCTCTGTTTTTCACCAAAGCCTCTGCAAACAATGACGAGCCAACAAAGTTTGAAAGCTTCGAAGAAAATCCAGCTTTTAAGTCAAAACAAGCCGTAAGAACATTGGTTGCTCCATTGAACTTCCATGTTTTATTCGGATAACCGGCCCTGTTTTTCGTGCACTGTAACAACAAGATGCAAAGTAAACATTCGGCCAACTTTTAAAGACCTTTCGTCGAGTGCGGAACTTTGTTGGAAAACACGGAACCAAACAGTCATTGAGTTCAATCTCGAATCGACGATATGCAAATCTTTTGTAATCATGCTTGGGTTTATTTTGCGCCGTTCACGTCACTTGCGTTTGCCTCCACGTTGTCAAAAACAACCCGTAAAATGACCTGACTTTTCAGGCAATAACGACTAGAAAAGTTGTGTTTTGTTGATTTGAACTGTTTAAGTGTGTTTTAACAACAAACAAGACTCACTCGTCCAGTCTAGCCAGTAAGAACGCTTAGCCTTCAAGAACGAAAACAATTTGATAACCGCTTTGCAGGTGCTTTTTCGATTCCTTTTTTCAACTGTTTTATGGTGTCCGAGATGTAGCCAATCAAGACATTGAAGGTTTTGAGACGGAGGGTTCAGAAAGTTGAACGACGTGGTAACAGAAGCGCTTGAGAAATTTGAGAACCACTTTCCAGCGTTTCTACCTCTTTTTGTGCACACTGTCCGCTTTTGTGTACTAAACGTCGCGCTTGGCGGTTGCCCCGCACTTCCAGCGTTGGAGGAGATAAAGAGAGAGAGTGCGCCTGACGACTTCTAGTTTTTGTTAATTTTACGTGAAAAATTATAGAATTGAACGGTGGTTTTTGGTTGACTGCCGGCGTGTTTGCTCTTTCCCCTCTTTCGCGATCGTCCTATGCAATGTGCTTGGACAATTCCTTGCATTTCGTGCCAATTCATTTCGTTCTTTGAATTGCTCTAAAAGTTGTCCTCTACGTTAAATATTAATGCGTGCCGTTTGTTCCAAATTTAGCTTTATAATTAGTTCGGGATTAGTGTCTTTGTTTAACTCGTTTGTCAGGTGAAAATAGTGTGGCTGTGAAAACCGAGATTAGTGTTGGGAACCTACCTAAACGGTTTATGCGTTCCGGACACCATTTCGTTCTGACCACAGAAATTTGTCGAATTCAATTACAACTTACGTGCAAGCTAATCTAACTTAATTTTGTCTCTTAGCTGATTCTTTCAAATTACATATTGTATGGATACAATTTTTGAAGATTAAAAAGAGTATTCTCGGCAGTTGTAGCTGTTTCATTGAGTGTCCATTTCCCATACAATTCCTCAGCTATGATGTTTATGAACTCGTATGACCTGATTTGATGCTATAATTCGAGGAGCATTCGTGTGGAAGACTCGCTCTAGGCAGTAGAGAAATGTGAAAAGCATCGCGACAACACTCCTTAAAAACGCAAATAGAGAGCACATTTCTTTTTATCACTTATTTTTGTTAGCAGGCATTGTTTAGGATCGCTAAAAATTGTCATTGCAATCGTTTCCGCCAGTTTTTGTGCGTGCTATAAACTCGAAATCAAGTGATTTGAGTGGTGGTGTCCAAACTTATTCGTGCAGCACGAATGATAAAGTCACAAACGAATTAGTCAGGGTCCGGTTCGTAGGGCCGATTCTTGACAAAGAATCGGATTATTGCGATGCTTTTGAAAAACGGATGTTTATGGGCTGAACGGAAATGCCAAGTTAGGGTTTTGTAGATTGTTTGGCCTTTGTGCGACGCCGCCTTCGGTTTCAATTTTTGTGCAGTCGGGGACTTAAAGGTTACAGTTGGAGGATCAAAATAGAAAACTTTACTTTCAACAATCCGAAACTATAGGAAGATTAAAGTGACTGTTCGGAACATATTAGTCACTTGCAAAAAACAATGCCAAGTATTTAAGTGATGCTTGAAAACACTCTTTTGTGTTTCCAAAAGTGTAGGCTGTTTCGAAATCTTTGCAACAAGTTGAACAGCTTTTGTAACAAGTTTAACAGACTATTTTAATTTCCGCTTTAATCAACTCTTTCGTCAGTTTGCTTGCTTGATCAAATTTAAATTGACGTGTCATGTACCCGCTTAATCGCTTTTTTCTTTTGCTTAAACGATCTACGGTCGTTTTCCCGCACGCCGACACGCATTGTGAACTTAAAAATCAGTCGATTTTGTGTGCACCAACCGGTGTAGCCTGTGATTTATGTTTGCAGCGTTGGGCTCTCCAGATTACGACTACAAAACTGCAACGCCTCATTTTCTGGTTCAAACTATGGCGAGAGCGATCAACAAAGATTTCAAAATTCTTCACATGTTTTTCAACTTTTTTGTGTGGGCTTAAAGTGACGGAACGTTGTGTTTGAAGCTTTTTGTGAGTGTTTGCATTTTTGACACGATCATAACGGGCAGTTTGAATTAATTACATGTACATTGTGTAGTATTTAAAAGGACACAACCCGGGAAATAGCAACATTGGCTTTGATTGTTACGGTGCCCGTAGTTTCGCAATGACGTTTAATGAACGGGAGACAAAGTTCCAGTCTATTTAATTAAGTTGCTTGCATGTTTGACGATACAGTATTAATTTGGAAGTTATTTTTGATAAAGAGTCTTTTACTAGGTTAAGTCAAATGCGCCGAGGACAATAGTTATAGTCCAGTTTTAAACTAATAAGCTGTAATTAGATTCTGACTATATCTTGCGTGGACTCTAAATTGCTTCAACTGGACTTTCGTTTTTGTCCGAAGAGCACTTTAAATTCTGTCTACTACATTAATAATTCTTTGAACTCAAACAATTTCAAATTCACAAATCATTTTATTACTTATTCATTTTGATTTCTTTGTTTGAAATCAAATTTGTTTAGTCATTCAAGAAAAACTTTTGAACACACAACTTCTAATTGAATGATTGAAGACAGAAGCCTAATCAAATTCAGTATTGCACTCTGAATTATACTTGTGTTATTTAATTTAGCTATTTTAACGTGTTTCTCGGTTGCTAACAACTTTAAAGACAAGTTTAAAAATAAGTTGCTAACTACTTAACCTTCAATTCAATACTGCGATAAACAAAGATGCTCCGGTGTTTATGTTCTTTAACCAGGAAATCAAATTGAACCCAACATATTTTGTTTGCCACTTTGTTTTCAGTTCATTTCAGTCTATTTTGGAATCTTATTCTTTGTCAAAGCTTATTTAAAACAGCATTAACTATTCTCATAAATAAGTCAATTATAACTCAAGGTTCACACTTTCCACTTTGTGCGGATATTTTAGGCCCGGAAAGCACTCTGATGTTTGGCCACAAATTGTGGAATCATTTCGCAAAAGACCTAGTGCAAACGAGCCGGAAGGCCTTACGTTTGCAACATAGCGCAAAAGCTTGCAGAACTGGTCGATGGGACGTACTTATGTTTAAACAATTGGAGTTGCAAACACACTGTCTAAAAAAGGAAAAGCGGTTACGACAATTGATCGGCATCTGCACATTTCTGATGATCTTTAATTCCACTGACGAATGTTATTAAGTTTGAAAAATGCATATTTTAAGTGGGTGCGACTTGCACGGTACCTAATAACATAAGCAAGTCCGTAAAAGAAAATGACTGATTCTTTTATATTGGGTGGAAGATTTCGGAGGAGTTGCAAAATGTTGATCGCAGTGCTTTTAGATTGAAATGGGTTTGGCCGCTAGAGGTTTTGTGTTCACCGAAGAAGTAGATCCTGGAGGCAAAAAAGATAAAAATTTGTTTAATTTAACTGACGTAATTTCAATTTCGTTTGAGTCATGTGGTTTGATCAGCAGCAAAAGTTGTGTGACCCACGTTTCCAAAAACGTTGCAAACTTGGATGATTTGTTAAAGCTGTGCTTTTAAGACTACCTTCTACACAACAAAACACTAAGTTAATAGAGTTTCCACGTTTGTACTTTCTTTTTTTGTAGTTGCTGTTTTTGTTGTTCAAATTGCTTTTTTGCAAAACATTTTAATTGAGAAACTTTGAACTGTGTAATTGAATAACCTATTATGTTTATTGTTTGTCATCAAAAGAGGAAAAGCAGCAAACACTTCCCATACCAATCTCACGACTTCATTAGTTTTTATTCCGAGGTTTGTACTCACGGATTTGCAAACCAGTCGGTAGTTAATTAAAGTCTAGATTGCTCGGCAAAATGTTTTCCGAAACGGCGTACAGGTTTGAAAGTAATGGTTTTATTCGGCGGCCATGTGGGACTAAATTGAACCCGACTAATCTTTGAGCCCTACTTGCTTAGAAAAAGCTTCCGTGCAAATTCGTGATGTTGATATTTGGAGATAGTCTATTATTTGTACTGTTGGCATGTTGTGGACTTTGCGTGTAGATATTGTGGTCCGGGGATCATTTTAGCAAGCTTCATTCCTTGCTTAAAAACACTATTAATTTGGCAGTATCGTAACACTCCACCAAAAGAATCCGCATTTCTAATACAAATTGACAAAAAAGGAAATTATAGTTATCTTCCCGTCCAAAAAAGCCGATACACTCAAAACAAATCTGTCAAGATTTTGTGCGCAAACGACACTTCCAACATCAATCCAAACATCACGGCAATTGGTGCTTGCCAACTCTTTTGTTAATCAGCACCCCCTTAATTCAACTTCCAAACTCATGTGCAAACACAATTTTAAATCATCAAAACTTGTCACACCGCATCGTGGAAACGAATTTCGTGCAATAGTTGTTGAGCTTTGTGCGTACCGTAATTTGTTAAACACTGTGCACATAAAACATTGAAATTAGTCACATTGCTTGCTATAGTTTGCGTAGTTAGTCCACAATGTTTACAGTATTCTCACGTTCAGTTTAGACATTTGCCTTTAAAAACAAATATTAAGCGTCGCATTTCGCATATAAACGCAGCTTTGTTAATTCGTTTGCGAATCGCCTCATTCTTTTCAACCACGTTTGCAAATTCACTCATTGTTTGCAATTACAATTCTGTGAATTGGCTTCGTCTGCCTTTCACATGTAATGTGGGCGCCTGAAAATGCCTGAACAAACATTGTAATTGCCGCATAATGAGTGAGCTTTGATCGCGAATAGTTAAATCCGACAGGTCAGAAGTTTATCTCTTTGTCTACATTGATATGTTGATATTGGCTTTTGTAACCGTGAATACAATGTTCACCCACACTTTTAATCAACTGAATAGACTAAATGAGGTTTTGTTTAGAAGAGATGCAAATTTCACTTGACGGATCTCCAAATACTGGTGATGAAGCGTTGGAAGAAGTCAAGTATTCGACGTTATGCAAACCGGGTCCATCAACAGTTATGGAATGCTTGGTGTGTGGATGCAGTGCAAAGCGAAATCACTACGGCCTATTGGCGTGCAACGCCTGCGGGATCTTTCTTTCGTCGCACAATTGCCAAATAGGCGGACTTACTATTGCTCAAAAAAGAACTGCAATTTAATGTCGGCAAAGAACACAGGTAACATTCATTTTGCTTTACTTTGAAAGAAATCACATTTCATCTGTTTAGAAGACGGTTTGAAACGTCTATGCAAGTACTGTCGATTCCAAAAATGTGTCGAGAAAGGAATGGTTATTGACTCCATATTCCGGCGCAAGTTCTTGGCTGAAGAAGACCAGTTCAGAGAATGTTCAGTACTTGAACGCATCATTCGTGCACGTCAAGCCACATTTATAAACAAGATCAATATACTCGGAAAGATCGCTCGCGAATACAATGTAAGTCTTTTCCAAAAAGAAGTAACGTTCCGCAAAAAGAGTTCTTTATTTGAAAAACAGAGCAAAAGAGAGTTTCGCTTTCAAAAAAAGAGTTTTGTCACGGAGAAAAAGAGTTCAAAAAAACTGTGTCGAAACATTTTTTCAACTCGCTTTTGCTCTTTTTTTGCGGAACGCTAAAAAGAAGTTGATGTGTTTGTTTTCAAATTACATTTTTAACGTTTAGTCAAATCCTCGCATGGGAATGTACAAGCCCGATGCCGAGCAAACAATCATGTCTAAGATGTCAGAATTTGAGGTGCTAATGATCTTCTTGAAAGACAGCGGACTGAGTGAAATGGGCCTTGAGCGAAGTTGACTTGGTAAGTCTTTCTAACTGTTTATTTAATGTAATTGCTTAACTTCTAGGCCAAAATCGCATGTCGAGTTTTCTATCGTTGGCTGTTTCTTACTGCAGTAAGCGTAACACTACGGTCGGCGGGCCATCACACGAATACGGTGTATTTTTCCGACCGAGGACATGTTCCCATTGTATACGACGAATGCTTTGACTTCTTTAAAGGCCACGGAGTCAACAACCTGCCAGTAATTGCAAAGTCGTGGTACGAACTGTTCTTAAAAGGCATGCGTGTCGGCAATCAATTTCATCAAGCTCATTTGGATAAGACAGAATTTGCAATGCTCTCTCAGATTCTAATATTAACCGAAGGCAAAGAACTATTTCCGTCTGTGACCGCGATTCGACAACAATTAGACGACTTGTTTCAAGAAATGAAAAAGTATCACGAAGAAAATTACTCAGACGTTGCTCTAAGACTCGGGAATCTTATTCTCTTACTAAACAGCATAGGCGACATGAACCAGTGCATCAACAATATGGCGATTTTAATGCAGATGTCCGGCTATCCAGTAGTATTGCCAAAAATCCTCGAAAATTACAAGTTTGAAAATCCCTGATTAAACTAGATGCATCCATTCTAATTTATTGTCTGAATTTTCAGACGAATTCAATTGATTGCTTTAATGTTTTGTATTCGATTAAGTGAAAATAAACAGTATAATTAAATGCGTCCACAACATCACGTGTTTCGAGTTTAAACCCTCAAAATGAAATTTCAAAGTGAGGCAAGGAGTACAAAAAATGTACCGAACACGAATGCAAACATTCTTTGCAGCTGCGCAGAAAACAATTGAACTTTTTAACCGATTGTGTTTAATCAGAAAAAATGTGTCGAGTATAAGAAATTTTGTTTCTTCAAGCAAAGATGTTCGAGTTGTTTTTTAGTTAAAGACGTGTTTGATTGTTGATATGTTTGAACGTTCAGTTCATTTGTTTCGCCCTCCAAATTGAACAAGCAAAATTTTGCGTATTCAAAACCGACCACAAACAGACCAAACAATGCACTTTCCAAGTGTTATCTACGCTTTTTGGCTCTTGCGACTCCGAGTTGTGCAGTGTATTTTAGATTGTGTCGTAGTATGAGTCCACGCATATTAACAGAGTTGATCTTAAAAATGAGGCGTGAATGTTTGAATTTGTCAATTAGTTACAAACGTCCTTGCTGTTTGGTTGAAAGAAATGAGCAGACAAATAACAACAACTCTTCTTTTTAAACCGATTTATTTGGGCGTTTATTTTTTTGTGGCTACAATCTGAATTCAAATAGAACGTTGACTTTGTTGATTTTAAGTTGCACATCTTCTACACGTTCTTATCAAACACAATAAAACGCACCCGTTTTCGCCCTATTTATTCGCTATTTTCGACAATCAACTGTACTTTTGAGTAATCACACTTTATTTAGCTGTAAAATGACAGTGGATATAGAGAATTCGTTGCCGGTGTTCATTCAAATGAAATGCTTAATTTGCGGTGGAAAAGCCAACCGAAGTCACTATTCAGTTTTTGCCTGCAACTCTTGTGCGTCTTATTTTCGCAGAACTATTCTTGTTGAAGAGGAATTATCTCTGTACAAAACGAAATTGCCACCTGACTGGAAGTAAGTCGTTTTAATCAAATTATTAATAAAAAGTTGTTTTCAAGGCAAGCCAAAATGTAAGAAATGCAGACTACAAAAATGTCTCGACCAGGGGATGAAGATTGACTGTAAGTTGATAGTCAAATGCCAAATTAAATGTTCAGTTTAGCCATTTTGATTCGCAAAGCCCTCTCCGAAAATGATCAATATAATGAAGGCACCGTAATGGAACGCTTAATGAAGTCTTTCGATGGCACTTTTGTCACAAAAATTAATATTCTAACCAAGCTTGCACATAAAAACCAAGCAAGTTTAAATGCTACCGGTTGTGTTTAATAACAACTTTGTTCAGATGAAGCTCGAATTCGGAGTTTTAAAACCAAGTCGTCAACGAATGGAAATTTCCAAACTGGCAGAATATCAAACATTAATTCATTACATGAAAGACTGCAGTTACAGAGAAGAGTTTGGCTTGCGTGAAATTGATTTGGCAAGGATAGCCAAAAGCGCATTTTACAAATGGCTCATTTTTACTGCGCTTGCGTCGACAATCCGCAACGGAGGGCATCACACATCCACTATTCACATTTCTGATTGTGGCTACTTGCCGTTAAGTTTGGAGAACTGCTGCGATTACTTGCGAGAACACGAAGTTGAAGATGTTGACATTTTGGGAAGGTAGTTAAACTAATTTAATTTAAGTTGTATTAAACACTTTAGGCCATACTTTAACTTGCTGGATAAAGGCATGCGGATTGCTGGTCGCTTTCACAAAGCACAGTTAAATAAAACAGAGTTCGCCCTGTTGCTCCAGTTGCTAATTCTGAAAGAAAGTGAGTTAGAATTTCCATTTCGAAACATCATTGACGCAACTCGATGCTTAAGATCCAGAAATTCTTATCAAACATTTATTATACAAGACCGCCGATATAAACACAGTGACGTTCGGTTAATTAAAGAACCCGGACACAGCACACAAATTCAAGTCGCTGATTATCAGATGTTTTGAGATTAAGTTACAAAAATTGTGAAAAGAAGCAAAATCTTTTCGACACTCGATACAAATTTTGTATTGTTTAATCAGCAACGAATTTAATCGAACACGATGTAGTTTAAACATTTTCTTTTCAGCTAAAGAGCTCTTCCCTTCGATTAAGGAAATCAACACTTGCATGGACAATTTGTTAAAAGAAGCGCATGAGTATTATGAGCAAAACTACCACGATGTTGAAGTTAAAATTGGAGAGCTGATCTTCCTTCTTTATGATATAAATGTAAGTGCTCAAAAGAATGGACACAAAAAGAATTAAACACTTTCTGTTTAGATTGACATTGAACATCAGCAGTTTGCTCTGCTCCTTTCCTTGACTGGTTTTAAAACTGTATTGCCGAGAGTTTCACATGACTATGGAATTGAGAACGCCTAACAACCTGTACAAACATAATAATTTATTGTAAATAAAGCATAAAATTAGTTGTTTAATGAAGTGATTAAACAACTGAATTCAGCGGTTGCATAACTTGGCCATCACTGAATTGTATCCATTTAGATAGAGTATCCCAACGTATTCGGTGAAGATTGAAGTTAAACGTTCCAGTTCTGCCAAGAATAACACTACATTGCCGATGCGGAGTCCTGGATTTTCATAGTTGTTCTCGAAGTAAGATTTTAACATGTTGAAAAGCCGATTCATCTCTTTCGGGATTTGTTGATTATTTGGGAACAATTTGTTGGCTGTCTTCAATGCATACAGGTGGAACTGAAAATACACATGCTTTAAGTAAAATCACTAATCGTTACCATTGTTGAGTGTTCGATGTCTTCCATTCGGACAGCATGTAAGAACTCCACTGTCACCATTGATTCGACAAAGACCTTCTTCGTGTACTTCGCGACAAGTTCATAGTCCAGAAGGCCACGACATGTGCTGACATACTTCTTCACAACTTCATCCTCAATTTTCATGAAGCACTCGTCTACACCGTACGCCGTGTTAGTTTTTAGACCTCCATTCTTCAAGGTGTTCATAATGCAAGTGAATGAAACCCACGGATAATACAAGTTGGCAAGTAATTGGGAATATTCCACTTTGTTGAGCCCAATGTCATTCAGACCAGTCGATTCCATGTATTGAAGCAGCACGTTTACTTCGGAAATTAGAGCGTTTACAGAGCAGGTGAAGTCCGGATTCTCAATACCCATTTGAATGGCTTTCTGGTCGCCTCCGCAAGCCTTTATTATTACTTTGAATCTGTTTACAAACGTTGCTCGCTGAGAGGTGACAATCTTCCACAGTAAACTTCCAGTAACAACTCCTTGAAGCTCAGTTACTTGTGTTCGTGTACTGCATACGGCAGAAACCAGCATTCCGTTTTGCAGGCACCTTTGAAATCTGCAGTACTTGCAAAAGCCTCTTCCCTCGCCACTTAGTATTTTGCAAGTGTTGTCGTGACTGCAGATGTAACGTTGCGCAATGGAAATAGTTCTTCTAAAGAAAGCGGCGCTAAAAACAAACTATATAATCATTTTAATCGATAATTTTACCAGGCATTGCAACTTGGAGCACCAAAATGTTTATTCAAAGCAACACCGCCACAGACGGGGCAAATTGCTCGCCGAACTGGAGACAAGCTGTTTGTTGAACTTGGTGATCCTGATCCACTATCAGGAGAACATAGACTTGAAGTTGATGCTGGTTGCACCAACAGAACAGAGCCGTCGTCCAAATTAGAAAGTTTCATTCTTGACTGCTACAAAGCACAAAACTTTAAACATATAAGGAAACAAACTGCCAACAAGCATTTGCATCTTTACACGCGCGAATTATTTATTTATAAAGCGCCCCGCATTTTCTAAACACGAATATGTAACAAAAACGCGTTTAAAACATAGTTGTAAGTCAATGTTTGCTATTGGAGCTTTTTTGGCCGCCTCACGACAAAAATTCGACAAAACCCGACCACTTATAACGTGAATGCTCGACGCAGTTAACATTGAAAGCTGAACAAAAGTCAAAAAGATGCGGTCAGTCGAAAGCACAAAATTCTTAAGTTCTGAATTGTTTGCTTTTTCGAAACAAACGCAGCACGTTTTTGTTGACTCCAATTTTGTTATTAAAGAGTGAAACAAAAGAGAAATCATAGAGGAAAGAGCCGGTCTTTTGCGTGGAGGAAAGGATCAATTTGCCAGCAACTATTTACACAAAAGGAGTGTCGTTTGCGTAGCCAAACGCTAGTCCGTAATAGACGACCTGTTAGATTAAACAAAATTAAAAATTTAGAGCACAATTTCGCGAGTCTTCACATTACATTTAAAGCCAATTACCGGTACACTTCCCAAAACATGCTGTACAATTGACATCAAACTGTAATTGAGTTTCTAAAGCGCCAGTTTAAACGCCAGGTTAAAGTTCTAATAAGCACTTTTGTAACAAAAACAGTTTATGTCTTTAATGTTCACACAAAAAGCAAACTCAAATTCTCACGCTTAAAAGAGCAATTAAATACATCAACATTAAAAGCAAACGTGCAAGTTGACTACTCCCCCATAATTAATGAAATCACAACCAATTAAAAGGCAACTGGACGCTCTTTGTGGGACAAAGCTACGGCCATCCTATAGACCAACTACATTTATTTAACGCATTCTTAGCCCTCCTGCGTTATCAATAATACGCAGCGACGGTGATGTATGCTGAAGCTAGCGCATGGAATGAGTGCTTTATGCTCAAAGGCCCAAAACAGAAGAGCAGGTGTGGCGTGGGGAGGCAAACAGCAGCTCCGGTACGCCACAAACGGAGCTGAAGTTTTGCGTAGATGCTGATTTTTCGTCATTTAAACTTCCCAATTAGATCAGTAGTTTCCAGTTTAGAAGATGCTGTGCATCATCAAATTAATCTAATTTAATTACAAAAAGATCTAATGTTCAGTAATTTAAAGAGGTCGCAATTCTAAGCACACAACAATCAAATATAAACTAATCGAAAAAACAAACTGAACTTCGAAACCAAAAACTACGTTCAATAAAAGAATTAAGGCCAAAAACAAGCATTATTTGTTTGTCGCCTTAAACTTCAAGAGCGCAACAAAACTACAAACTCAAACATAAACGCCAGCAACACAGGTTCCGAGAGTACACTTATTCCGGACACACCGCATTTGGACTTTGTAACGAATTTGTAAGCGCCGATTTGATCAGCCACCCAAACTTTGATAATCAAAAAAGAAATTGCTCAAAACATTGTCCGCGAAAAAGACACATTTTGATGTGCTTTTAAAAGTGACGTTTCTCGAAGATGTTTGCGTTGTTAAATACAAACATTCAAAAGCAGTTCAACTTGAGTCGTCAAGCTCTTTCTGCAAAGTTTAAATGATAATTGAAAACTACTAAAAGTGGATTAAAACTGGTGCACTATTGCCGGTTTGTCTCACCCACACATGTTTGATGTGATAGGTAGCAAAGACCGAGCAGAAAGTTTCTCCGATTGCGATTATAGCAACCTGTATTTTGTGGTCTTACGGACAAGTCAATCTCGAACGTGTGTGTTTTTGAGAACGTTAAAACTGTTTTGTTACATTCGAATGCGCTGAGTGACTTTATGTGTAAACAAAACATTCACTTGATTCTTTGGATAATAAACATTGCCCATTTTGTTCGCTACACTTTCGATATCAACTTAAACTTGCAAGCAAAATATTGTGCAAACAATTCATTTGGCTGCAACAGTCCAACATTTACGGCACAGAATACACGTCAAACTATTGCAAATAGAACTAAAAATTGGGCGGTTAAATTCGGGCCAAAATGCTTTACGGCTCACATGCTTTTAGAACAAAAGGTATACGATATTGCTCACTTGAATTTGAACTACCGTTTCTCATCGAAATGCTTTTTTGTTCACAAAAAGGACAGTTTAGTCTTTACAGCGGAAATTGCTCATGCTTGTGCGCAGAACGATAATGTTTACTCGGAGTTTGAATTTATTGCGTAATAAGTTATTATTATCTAATTGGCCACAAACATATTTTGGGTTAAATTTCAGACGTCAATGCGTGACAATGTTATTAGATTATTTTTAAGAACGTTTTTAAACATTCAAAATTTGTTAGTTCAAAATTTGTATATTGAAACTTGACCAAATTAAACTCCAAATGTGGGAGTAACTCTTATTTGCTTAGTCGTTAAAATTTCCGGATTTTGTTTTTAATTTGTGCCTATTAAAAGCGCTCATCATGACGAATTTTAACAAAAATTTATCAGCTCGACCAAAAACTTGTTGTCAATCATGTGTTACGACGAAACGACGTCAATTGGGTACAGTTTTCAACAGACCGGAAACGGATGAGCCAACAATGGTTTATTTTAAATTAAACGTTGATTTGTCTCAATCGACAACTCATCTGCTCATATAAAAGAGGCGTTTGTCGACAAACATGTTTCAACTTTTGTGCAAACTTGAATCAAAAATATGTTAATGTTTGCTTGCGGCACGTCTCCGTGCACACACTTGCTTAGAGATTGCGGTTTCTTTGTTTGTTTAATGCAAGAATTGTGACTCGACAGAGAAAATAAGGACAGGAACACACTTTGAGATTCATTTTGAGACTCATTTTGGTGACCACTATCTTGAAAGGAGTATAAATTTTGTTTATTCGTTTTTCCTCAGACCAATTGTCGTGTTTACGGACATTAACAATAGTTATTTCAAACCGTACTCACTTTATTCAGCTCGTCGGGTCCATAGATGGCCGCGCTTGTCAAAAGCAAAATACATTGTTGGCTTTGTAGTTTGTGACCGCTGGAGACAGCTCGAAGAGTGCGCTTCCCCCTCAAGCGTTTGGTTAGTCGGCAGTTGCTCTAGGTGTGCAGGCAAGCAATTGCAATCACCTTTGTGTTGCTTTTGATTTTTTACGAACCGAAATATCGATTGCCCGACGTCTTAATGATTTCTTGATGACTTTGTCAAATTCTGCCATGTCAACGAGATCTCTGTACTTGCATAATTTAATGAGTTGAAAGTTGTGCCCGATGTGTTGTCGTTGACGCCAAATGCAGACTGTGCAATTGTGTTAGGAATGTTAATTTAATTGTAAGCTTTGTACGTGATTATTTCAAATTATCTTCTTAAATCATTTTGTTGCCATTCTCAATTAAAGTAACAATGATCTCAACTTAATTTTAATTTGTTACAATTTTCATTTTGTTTGATGTTTGAAGTCACAAATTAGTTCAACTGAAAAGAATGTTTGTTGACTGCAATGTTCATATCTAAATGTCACAAAGCCTCCACCCAACAGAACACCGTGACCGTGTTATCTCGTTCGATTTCCGTAGTTTTTGTTGCAGAACTTTGCCTGGACTTATTAAACTGCGTGACTTTGATGACTTTGATTGAAAATGTTATAGCAACTTGAAACGTTTAGTCAAAAATTGTACTCTTTAAGTGCACCTTTACAACAGATAGATTTGTTACACTCGTTCGTCATTTTATAAATTATGAATTAAACCCGCGTTTCCCGCTCCCTGCACCATCTGGTTTTTTGGCCCTCGTTGCGCATTTTTAATTGTTGTTGAAAGTTTCGAGCAACCGGCGACACACAGCACAAACGGATCTTTGCTACTTGCTGTGAGTGCACAAAAATGTACCACATGTGCTTTAATGGATTCTCGGTTGTTGCGCGCACACAACTACAATTCAATAAGTTTAAAACTGACCAGGACGTTTTCGAATTATTAAATTTGCAATTTTGTGGCTACGATGTATTTCGGTCGAGCTTTTAGACTACGGATTTGGCAACTCAACCAATTATGGCGGCGATTTAATTAAGTGTGCCGACACTGTTGGAGCACTGTTTTTGGTATTCGGTTTGCATGTTCTTTCGCGCCGAAGTTTACGCGTTGAAACCCGAGGTTCTCATTGCTTCGTTTATTCACCTGTTTTGTACCCTGGCGGCCAGCTTTCGTTTCGCTTGTGATGCTATCTCTTCATTAACCACTATTCCCATGTGCCAACGTTTGAATTCATTGTTCGAGTCTCTGCTGCAAGTTGCCTACTATCCACAGCACCGGTTGATTTTTGCGATTCTTTGCAACATGCCAAGTTTAATACGTGACACATATTGGAAGAAGGAAACGGGAATTTAAAGCTACAAGTTGTGTAGATAGACACTCCGCAGAGCGCTTTTGTTTGTTTTGTACGCAGTGGTTTAATAATTTGAGTAAATGAAGTTTTTGAATGAGTTTTTAGAACTGTCATTATTTCGGTTGAAAGTCCGCAAACAGCCCACAACTGATAAATTAACACTCACCGGCTTTATACGACAAAACTCTATCCGTGATCAATCACGGCGTTTTTCCGTGATAAGACGTCACCTGAGTGCTTAATGATTTTGCGTAAATTGCGTGTAATTTAGTTTGCGGCAAAAATAATATTTACTCAATTCGATTCGATTGACCTCTCCGACCAACTTTTTGGTTTGTTTGGCGGTTTGACGATACAATTCTCATGTACAACCTTAATTGTTATATTTGTACACTCGGAATCGAGCTGCGTTATTTGTTATTCAATTTGTTGTTTATAATGTTTAATTTAATGCTAATTTTTAGTCCGAAAAGTAATGCTGACAAAAACTCCGGATTCATTGTTGTCTGTTGTGTCGCCTGCAAGTTCCGCAAGCAGTAGTACATATGGTTATGAGGATTTAACGTTGTGTTTTAAAGACAGGGCTTGTTGTCCAGTGTGTGGAGGAACAAGTCACAACAAACATTTCGGAATTTCAACATGCAATGCCTGTAACCGAAAACGTTTCCTTGTCCAGTTGTTATTATAACTTTTTAGGTGCCGCGTTCTTCAGAAGGACAATTGCGCATCAGCGACGTTACACTTGCGTCCGAGGGAAACAATGTCATATAACTCATGGAAATGCTAGGCATCTAGTGTCGGTAAGTTTTTTTCATTTTAAAAGAATCTAAAATCATCAACTTACAGATTCTGTCGATTTCAACGTTGCATAAAAGAGGGTATGAACATAAATGCAGTGTTTGTTCGATCTACCGATGAATACAGAGCCTTCGAGCCGGACTCACCTCTAAGAACTATACTTTTGTCTCAAAGAGCAACTTTTGTCAACAGATACACTTCTCAACTTAAAGGTTTGTTCCTAAAAGCTTTCGATTACAAGTCAAACACATGTTTAGCGTACAACAACGACCATGCTGCCGTAAAATTAGGTCAAAGTAATCCTACATTTAACTCAACAATAATCACAGTCTCGTCCGAATTCCACGTTTTAAAAGAATATTTGAATGCCGTCGGTTTTCGTGAAATGGGACTTACAACTTCCAACTATAAGGAATTGGCAGCACATCTGTTCTATTCTTGGATCTGCTATCATTCAATCATGGGCATTTTAAGGAATGCCGGACAGAAGACTGGCGTTTGTTATTTTATAGACGAGTCCCACATCCGTTTAAACGACGACGACATTATGAATTACATCAAAACGTTGGATTTACTTGATCACGATTGTGCAGCCAAGTAAGCATTAAACATCAAAAAAGAAACTCTTTTTATTGATTGTTTAGAGCAACAAAGCGTTTCTTTCAACATTCACTTGAAGTTGCAAGTCAAATCCATGTCGCGAGATTAGACGAATGCGAACACACTGTGATGTATCAAATCTTTGCATTAAAGGTCGCAGCGAAACTCTTCCCCGACAACAAACTATTCAGCGAGGCAATAAACGATTTGTTCACGCATCTTCAAAAGCATTATGAGAAGTCATTTGACGATCCTGCTTTGAAGCTTGGGAACATGATCTTGATGCTGTCAGCTTTGGAAAGGTCTACAGTTTGTTTCAACGACTACATCACCGAGTTGTACCTTAATGGATATTCAACTGTTTTGGGTAAACTCGTTTCTGAGCGTGAAGAAATTGAACTGCCAAAATGTAAACAAGAACCGCAAGATTAACATCATTTTCATTGCCCTTTTGTGTCGAAACAACTTGTTTGAATAGTTGAATAAATTTATTGAAATAGCGAATGGCAAGACTGACAACACGAAAAATTAACTACCACCGGTTAAAAACCTGTTGTATCCGTTTATGTAGAAAATATTTGAAACCTCCGTGAACACGCGACTGCACTTTTCGATCATCTCCATCATTAATACAAGATTGCCCATCCGCGTTGCATAGTCTTCGAACTGTTTCTTGTAAAAACGTTGCAGGTGTGAGAAAAGCTCGTTTATTGTTTCTTGGCAGCTGGCAGCGTGTTTTGGGAACAATTTAATTGCAGTCTTGAGTGACATTACCTGGAACATAGTTGCCCATTCGGGTTCTTGCATTCTAGCAGCATGGATCTGGTTGGCCGTGTGCAGAGCCGTTGAGAAAAACTGTTTTGTTGATCTGGAAGTGATTAGATCTTAGAAGATTTTAAAGTTAATCTCCATACTTAATAGCCGACTCGTAATCGAGCAATCCCGGCATAGTTTTTACGTAAGCTTCGATACTCTTGTCGTCTAATTGAATGTGGCTTTCGTCTACGAAGAATCCCATTTTTCTTTTGTGTCCCGAGTTCCTGTAAGTGAAATTGTGGCTACAAAGTGATAAGTATTTTTGTATTCAACGGTTTTTGAGATCAAATTAAATTAAACAGATACTGTCGATTTTGTTATTGAACTCGAAATTGAATACAATTATTTCTGCTTGAGCTTTATCGTATGCTTCGAAAGTAACTGACCTTAATGTGTTGACAATTGCTTGGTAGCATAGCCAGTTATAGAAGTTTGCTTTTGCTAACGTTACAATTTCTTGCATGGAGAGGCCGAGATCAGTTGCAAAGCCAGTTGTTAGTAGATACTCCAAAAGGACGGAAAATTCGCTAGCTATTGTTGCAGTTGTTTGACTGAATGTTGGATTCTCAACACCTAATTGCAGAACAGTGTGATCGTTGCCGTAAGCTTTTAATTGAGCTGAATACCGATTTACAAACGTGGCGCGCTGTGCAAGCAAGATCTTTCTAAGCGGCGAATCCTCAAAGAGTAAATATATTTCATAGAAGTGAGGCTATTAAACTTACTAGTGCGAAAGATCTGAACTCATCGTTTGATTGAACAAAAATGGCTGAAATCTCCATCCCCGCCAAGATACATCTCTGGAATCTGCAGTAACGACACATATGTCGTGGGTTTCCAAATGAAAGTTTGCATTGTTTTCCTCTGACACATATATAACGCCGTTGATGTGCCACAGATCTTCTGAAGAAAGCTGAAACGGAAATAATATAAGTTTGCTTGTTAGTTCGGTCAATTTGAACTGAATAAAAGTACCTGCACACGCATTGCCTAAACATGTTGTTATTTAACTCAAAACAGTAATTCTAGACAAACATGAGTTGACGCCAAAGTGTCGATTAAAGCTAATGTCACCGCAAACCGGACACAGCGACTTTTTAGTCATCAGAATTGTCTCGTCGTTGGAAACAAGCTGTTGGTAACTGCTCGAAGAACATGAAGTTGATGGGGAAAGTGAAAGCTCCGAGTCGGTTGATTTGTTCATGGAAATTGCTTAAAAACAGTTACATTTAACAACAGTTTTACAAAAAATACACCGAGCTCCCGCCTAACAGCTGTGCAAAACATAATCACGCACATTCAAATACAGCACGAACAAATCAAATGGCTTAAATGCAGAATTTCAACCTAATTGTACTGCGAACTATCCAAAATTGCCATAACAACCTGGAGTTGCTTAAATCCTACAATTAAATCTACAATTAACTAAAACTATCTTATAATCTCGTGCTTGTGTACAAATGTTTGCCATAACGTCATTACAATTGCGCAAAACAACTGCCAAACACCAGAAAGCACGAGCGTTCATTGTTATTAAAAACTATCAAGAAAGATAAAAACAATTTTTGTGTAACATTAAGCTTTCGATTTAAAAGCACACCGAGAGCCCACTTTTGCTTGCCTCCACAAACTGATAGGAATGAAAAGACTCATTCACAGTTAAACCAAAAGTACACGCGGCCAGCGGAAAGCAAACAAATTCACCTCATCAATAAGCTAAACATCACCTGTCTTCCACTTCCACGCCGCAACTTGGTGCCAAACCTAACGCGCACACAAATTTCATGGCCCAAAAAGTCTGCAATTAACAAGCCTCGTCTCCGAATTTCATTAACTACATTTTAAATAATGTCATTCAATTAGCAAAGAAGAACAAATTAAACGGTTTTTGGAATCGGCTTTTTAGAATTATCAAAAACTAGTCTGCTAATTCACAGAAGTCACCGAACTTGCAACACAATTTGCGGACATTTATAGCACAACTTTGTTGAACGATTTGCACAAACAAGACAATCTTTTCTCGGCCAGCTCCAAAAATCGAATTCACTTTGAGTGTTCAAAGGTTGTCAAAATAGCGGAGGTCGGTGTGGGAACAACTCAGGTGAATTTTGAAGGGAACAAAGTGGAAATGCAATTAGAGCAAAAAAGGTAACTTTTCGTGGGTGAAAGTTGAAAATTGCCAATTGTTTTGCAAATTGCATTACAGAGGGTGTCACAAATAAAAACAACTTGGTAACAAATGCAACAAATATGAGCAAACATCGGTTAGTGATCTTCGATGAAAAGAAATGGAACACGCAATCGTCAGAAACAGTCTTTACTATCTGTAATTGCTTTATATTCCGGGTAGTTGAAATTCCAAACCAACGTGAACTGAATGCTAAAGTGCAGCCGTTTAAACATCCACCCGAATGTTGACTTTTATAGAGCCGGGGTGTTCTGGTGTGAGCACTCGTTCCTCAAACAATTCCAGTAGATTGGATGTTCCGGGCCGCGTGGACAAGGACGTAATTTGAAATTTATCGCTCCTTTGTTTGTTTTGTTGATCGGAGCATTTTGTTGTTCAACGATGGAAGCAAAGTGCAACCTTTTATCAAATGAATATTGAGCTGCCGGGCAAAATACACGCGCAAACATCCTGACCAAACCCGATGATCTTTAAAATGCAGACGTCAGCGAACTCCCTCAAAGTTGAACTAGTGTACTCGAATGATTTTTGATTTACGATTGAACCCATTGGAATTCAAAGAATTGGTGCTGCCGTGACATTGATTTTTTTGGTCGAAATTATAAAAGTTATTGTAGAATCTCAAAATTGCTAGTGCATAATGTTTAGACTTTAATAATTTAGCTGCTAAAATTAACACAATAGACTGTTAAACAATAACTGTTTGGATTTTGATTAAAACCGATAAAAGAGAATTCAGCTTCTTTAAAATTTAACAATTGCAAAAAGATATTATAAGTTGTCTTGAAGATGTCGAAAATTCGACATTCAAAAATAAAATCGACACGACATTCGACATCTTGAAAAAAAGTCAACACGACATTATGTCGATGTCGCAGCAGCACTAAAAAGAATGCTTGAACTTTTTGCTTTCATCGTTTAATGTTTAACACTTCACAGACATACTGTACTTCTTTAATACAAGTGCAAGCTT
Source organism: Aphelenchoides bicaudatus (assembly GCA_024699845.1). Classification (NCBI taxonomy): domain Eukaryota; kingdom Metazoa; phylum Nematoda; class Chromadorea; order Rhabditida; family Aphelenchoididae; genus Aphelenchoides; species Aphelenchoides bicaudatus. The sequence continues at coordinate 10,108,641 of JAMPIN010000002.1, read as the reverse complement.
ACGTAATTAAATTGATGCTGATCTTAGTCGAAAGTGCAAAAAGTTTCATTAAGCGACAATTATTGCAACATTTATCTATTTAAACTTGCACTTTCCCTTCAACCTATTATAATTGAGGCGCGACGTTTTAGGATCCAACAAATGTAGTGGACGCAATAACCGGATGACAGAAATCACATTTATTCCGCTTCTTATACACAGACACAACACAATAAATAATTACAAGGAAATAGTATTTACACGTGACTCGCCGAAGCGTCGGCTGCCGAAATGGTCTTCGAAATGTGAGTTATTTTGCCGCCGTTCACTTGACCGCTAACTGACTGTACAGAGGTTGCAAATTGGCTAGAAAAGACCTTCTCCAAGCGTAGCCAACGTATGAGGGTCCTTCTGTATGGCCTGAAACGCAAAGATTTAAATTGAAATGTGAAGATGCTACCTTATAAAGTAGATAGTCATGAAAGGATTAATGAGTGGAGCTACTGCAAACGACAACGAAACTAAGAAGTTCATAACTGGCCAAAGTTCACATCGAGACAATGTGTACATTCCGCAGAAGCTCGGTAGAAGTGACATGAAGATTGGAACTAACGCCAACGAGAATAACACCTTATCAATATCCTCGTTCATGCGGCGTGTCGCTTTGGCCATCGCTGCTCCTCTAACAATGTTTCTAATCTTCAACGAGCAAAAGATAACAACAACGTAGCCAATTAGAGTATTGAGAAGCACGTATGAATTCCAAGTCTTCATGCGCTCATCATACACTGTTGCTCCGTGAACATTGTACATTGGAACATTATAACCTGCATGCTGGAGAATATTTTGTGCTTCTCGCGCAAACTTGAAATCTGCGTTGTTTGTATACAAGTTGAAGGAGCCAAGTATTGCAAGCAAAAGGATGACCATAAGAGTGAACACGAACACAAAGAGTTTGAGACCTCGTGGACGATCGCCGTATTTTACCAAGTAGAGACGATAAGCAAATTGAAATGGAATCACTGTCCAAGAAAACAATGTAAACATGCACACAAAGGACATCAAAACGCTGTTAGCGAAGACATTTGTAATGTGAAGCGGACTGTTGTTGATTGCAATCTGAACATGAACTTGAATGAGCAACCTTTAAAGTTTGGCATACCCATCGGTTGTGTGACCAGTTTGCAATTGGAGATGCAATAAGGTTTAAAATACTTGAAGTCAAGTCAACACTCAACCCAAACCATATTATGGCACGCATTCTAAACATCTCTGCGTTTGTCTTTACAATGATTGTTCCCAATAAGACGTTTAAGAATATAGCCAACGAGCAGACAATAAAGTTCACTCCTTTGTGAATATCTAAACTCAACATGATTAACAGTTTAATCAGCGATTAAAACTTGCCCAGAATAAAGTTGTGGCTTTGCAAACTCTTTGGCAAATTAACAATCTCCGTTCCGTTCAAGTCCCTTGCAAAACAGTTAGTTTCTATTGTTGTTGAATAGCGCCTGACTGAAAGCAACAAGAGGATACAGTAAGCTCGAAGCAACGGCTAAATCGCAACAAATGGGAAGAAACATTCGGGTGGTTGCCAATAAATACATGCTAGAACCCCATAATTTAAGTTGGCACGGCCCCCAAAGACTTAAAAGTACACGCCTGTGTCAAAAAAGGTCAATATTTGCGAAAGAAATTGTCAGGATGTTCATAGAAAGATGAGAAAAATTGCAGGTTGGAATCGTGTGGGAACAAAACAGACTTATAGGTGAATAAATTCACGGATAGACATTTGGAAGAGGCATATCAAAAGCGTTTTATTTCCTTGTTTAAAGTTACAGTAACCTGTTTTATTGAACTGTGCAACTCCGTTATATACAATGACTAAAGTTTCTTGGCATTTGAAATGCTTTTGCAAAACAGTAACGCATTAACAGAAAATGTTTAATGTCGCGAAAGACCTTAATCCTCTGTAAACTTTACATATATGCCGCTGATTAAAGTAAACATTTACAAGGAAGTTCACATTCCACAAAACTGACTCTATAAGTTCTGGTCGAACAGATCAATTCGCGAGTTAAAGATAAAAACTTATGATCAAAGTTTGTAGTATCAATTTTAAAGAGTTGTTTTTGTTGACAAACGTTCCGTTCAACCTATTAGCTACAATATCAGGGATTTCCCTGTAAGTAACGTCAATGTTCGGTAAACAGCGACCAACAAATTGGACCTCCAAAGCGGAAGACATTTACGTAATAGTACAGAATCAACTACAATTACAGTTTTGTAGAGAACGGTAACAAAGATAAAAATAGTTCAAAAAACAGTTGCACTTTTACATCCAGAATCGACTAAGTATGTCGAACCACGCAAAACTTTGAAACTTTCCCACGCTTCCAAAACAAGTTGTCTCAAAAACACTTTTGTTTGTTTACAGAATGCTTTTTTGTTCAAAAAACTCTCAGCTGCTCGCAAAAATAACTCAAGCGTGAACATCAGTTAATTAGTAAGTACAAGAGTAATTGTCAAAACTCTGGGGAGAGTTTTGAACTTTGAGTTATAAATAGACAGCTATTTTTTGCAAATAGAGCGCCTTTAACGAGTGGACATGGTTAAACATTAACGGAAATTCCTTGTGGACTTTCTTCTAATCCATCAAAGAATCATTATAGCGTAAATTGCGCCGTTGTTACATGAGAACGCAACATTCGGTGAGTGTAAAAACAAACGTTTGAACTTGGAGACCTGCTGTTTATTTAAGCATAATGGCCAATTTAAACTGACTCACTGATCAGAATGCATATTTGCTGCTGAACATTTTGATATTAACAAAGCGTAGGACTAATTTTAGACAAGTGGCTGTCACTTATATTTAGTTCCGAGTCATTTCAACCGTACGTGACAACGCAGAACAAAGTACCTAAAAGTTATGTGCAACCTTTTGTTCTTTCTTTGTTGCAAAGTGTAATTATGAGCTAAAATTACATTTGTTGCTGACCACTATGCAATTAAATTCGAAACAATAGGAAGTGAACTTAGAAGTGAAGTTTTGTCATTTAAGAATATAGATGAATAGATCGAGTGACAAAACTTATTAGCAGTTTTTATTGGTCTGAGAAAAAAGTTCGAAGCATCTGCAAATGAACAGCTCTTGCGACATAATTTATATGCTCCAAAAACGGAAAAGGCCAATTTCCGAACAAATAAACAAGCTGGCCAGAGTGAACGCGCACACCGAAAATAAACGTTAACATGAACATAAAGAATCCACAATTTATTCGAACAAGATTTTACAGATGAACACTTTAATATATAAACTGGATTTTGTGCCTTTCGTTTACAATAATGGCAAGTTGTTAACAGAGGTTCTTAATGTGTGGAAAGAAGGCGCTGGCACATTCGATCAACCATAGTTTTTGCGTATTTCAAGCGCTTGAAGAGTTCATGTGAACATCCACTTTCTGCCAAATGCTTAAGTTGGTAGGTGTGACAATCGCGATTTGCTTCAATGTAAGTAACTGCGTTCATGTTGGGGCAGAGAATGATCTTCGTGTGGTCCTACAATTGATTATTTTGTACTTGAATTGTATTTGAAAAGTCTGTGTTCTTTTAGTGTTGTAATAAAAAAGTGCTCAATTTAAAAAGAGAACTTGCCTGGAAGAAGTTCAACTGAAGTGTGCCATCACTCATCAATAATACAATAGCCGAATTAGTGCGGAACCATGCATCCAAGAAAGAGAAACGTGCATATTCATGTGCAACACTTTTGATGCCCGCGCCAGTAGCCAACAAATGCTTGTGCATGTAAGAACGGAAATAGGACAGCAATTTGAACTTTTTGTCCAACTCGTTCGGCGGAGACTCGATTTTGAAGAAGCTTTCGGATCCAGCTGCGTCCATATATTGAACGTGTACTCCAGTAGGATCAACCAAAATCTTCGTGCCGTCGTTAAAAATGACGCCAACACTGTCGTCACTGAGTTGATAGCTAAGTCCGTATTTGTTTGAGTAGTCGACCCATTTGGCAACCCAAAACATCGGAGCACTAGCTGGATCTTCGTCTTGAATGTCCACTGAAACCGAAACCGTGAAGAGCATAGTGGCTGGAAATACTTACATTGCTTGTTAGTATCGAGGTTGTCGCCTTCGTAGCAAAACGGAGCTAATTGCTCGGCCAACGATGCAAGCTGTTGAATAGTTGGAATTTCGGCCTTGTCAGTGGCTTTGAATTTGTTGACAATCATCGAAGCCGCATCTTGAGTCATTGAGGCACCATTGAGCTGGAGCGCGTGGAAAGCTTCGCCAAGACGAGTGTCAGCCTGAAAGCAATTGATTTAAATAAGTTGCAAGATAGACTTCAAAAAGCTCTTTTTCGTACTAAACAGATAAACTCAAAATTTACTTGCTTGTTTAGAAGTGTACTTTTTAGAAGTGTATTGTTTATAATCTACCTTAACCATTCCGCCGCAAACGTTCTCGTTGTTGAAACGAGGTATTGAGTTCAAACAAGATGCAGGCAATGCAACAGGCATGAAGCCGTTAGTGAAGAACGGATAATTCGGAATGTCGTGAATGTTTGGACGATTTTCAGGAGCTGGTGCAAGCAAAGCCGAAATTAAGTTGTGAGCATGTTGGCCGATTCTTTTCGGAATAGAATACTCGTTGTGACGGATTTTCGAGTAGGTTTGCTAAAACAAGTGCTGTTGTTAAACGCTTTAAAGTTTTCGAATACCTTCAACGACTCGGTCTCAAACGGCGGCTTGCCGACCAAGAGTGTGAACAAAATGCAGCCAATTGCCCAGATGTCAACCGAGTAAGAATGACCAGCTTTGAGCAACATCTCCGCTGAAACGATCCAGTATTTAAAGAAGAATATTCATAACACTTACGTGCAATGTAGTTTGGCGTTCCGCACAGAGTTAACTTTTTCTGACCGTCAAATTCCATTTTAGTTGCAAGTCCGAAATCTCCGATCTTGATGTTGAGATATTCGTTCAAAAACAAGTTTCCCAACTTCAAGTCACGATGAATAATCTTCAAATTGTGCAAGTACTGGCAGCCGTTGACGATCTAGACATCTTTAAATTTATGTTTAAGTGCTCCCACTTACCTCGTTGACAAAGTAACGTGCTTCTGGCTCGGTAACAGTGCGACGACGCTTATGCAACTCCATAAGTGAGCGTTTTGGGCAAAGCTCCAACAAAACGTAAACATTGTCAATGTCCTCAAAGTGGCCTTCCAAACGAACAATATTCGGATGTTTCAACTCCGCGTGGATCATAATTTCTTGCATCACCTAAATAAGTGGTGTCAGAAGAGTTTTAACTTCATTAATATACCTTGTCCTTTTGCGATTTCTTGGTAAGGATCTGCTTGGAGATGACTTTTCCAGCAAAGGTAAGCTTTTCACGTTCCGCAAACAATTCATAGCAACGAGCAAAACCACCTTTTCCCAAAAACTTTCCACGTTTGAAGATCGTTTGCCTGTGATTAAGTTTGCCATTGACCAATTCAGGCACTTCTTTTAACACCGGCTTGTTGCTTCGCTGAGACATCTTATTTGAGAACTAAAGTTTGCAGATAAAAGGGACTTTAAACAACAAGGAGTTAGATATGCTTTAAAATAGGAAAGAAGTTACAAGGAAACGACAGCAAGCACCCTCAAAAAAGCCAAAGCAAACTCAAAAACTATAAATGCGGCAATTTTCACGCTAAAAGTTTTCCGCACAAGACGCACTAGATTGTCAAATTGGTGTGAGTAATTTAGAAGTTTCAATCGACTTTGTGTGATTTTCGCATCTAAGAATGTTCTCACAGCACAACAACATTTAAGTTCATTATTTTAAAATGTTCTGCGGAAAACCATTCATCGCCGAAAAGCAAGAAGGCTACAATGAAAGATGGGGCGTCGTATTCAATAAGCAATATGGTGAGGATCACTCCAATTGGCGTCGTATGTTTTATAATTTAAAATATTTGTCTAATTCTTGGATGTTTAGCAACATTAAATACTGGTTTTTATGCTCAGTTGACTGAAGAAATTGAAAAAGTCTGGCAAGAATCTCGAATGGTAAGAATCTGTTTAAACTTCATCATAAAATCAATATACTTTCAGACAGCGAAGGACAGAAGATTGCGTGACAAGTTTATGGAATACTTATACCGAAAAACTGGAATGTGTTAATCCAGAAGGATATTTGTTATGTGGTGGTTCTTCGATCAGGTAATTTTAAAACGAAGCTCTTTTTAAACGTATTCAAACTTTTCAGTACTTGCGGGACAGTCAGTTCAGATATGGATTTATGTTATGTCATCAAAACGTCAAAAGTTGCAAACGAAACTAAATACAAACTGCCAATTGAGAAGTACAGTGAAGAGTGAGTTATAATCCTTTTAACACATGTAAACATGTAAATGTTTTAGAATTAACGCGTACATTATTGACCGAATTAACAAAGCATTGCGAGACTTTAAAGAAATCCGAGATATCGACTCTCGACCTGCACGTGTTCCAATCGTTAACTTTAAAATGAACACAAAAGACGTCATGCCAGAGGTGGAACCTAGAGAATTTGACTTCGACATCAATTGCAACTGTGTGGCCGGAATCTACAATGCTTATTTGCTAGGAGGTCTTGCCAAGTAAGAAACTTTAAACAAGAATTCTTTTTATTTGTTCCACTTTTTCAGCTTCGATGATCGGTTACCGAAACTTTCAATCATTATTAAAAAATGGGCAAAGGATGTGAAGATCGTTGCTGACTACCGATTCAACAGCTACAACGTTGTCTTGTTAATCGTTCACTATTTGCAATGTGGAGTCAATCCGCCAGTCTTGCCGAACTTGATGAAGCTTCAGCCTAAAGATTATGATGGTGAAACCGAACCTTGGAACTTGACAACCAGTATGGATAGAGATTCGTTGCCAGGTATTTTAATTTAAACTAACAACAGCTTTTTAAAAGGCATGTTTAGAGCCTGAAAACAAGATGGGCGTTGGTGCGCTTTTGTGTGGTTTCTTCCGCTACTATGCCCAATTTGATTTCAACAGCTATGGAATTCTGATCAGATACGCATCGGTTATCAAAATGTAAGACTTTCTTGTCCATGGTCTGTTTTATTGTTTAAATTTAGGCGAGACCATGAACCTTTTGATGGGTTGCGTGGTTCAAGAATGTTTGTTGAGGAACCTTATGACGGCCTGACTGTTCCAAAAAACATCAAACAAGAGTCGGACTTTATGCACATCAGATACGAGTTTAAAATTGCCAAAGTTATCATGAATTCGGGTGTCAAAGAAAAGACGTCACTTAAAGCATTACAAAGCCGCCAAGTCCCTCCTGGAGTTGCAACGCGTGAAGACGAGTTGGAAGAGGCTCAAGCACGTTTTAAGAGACTGAGATGATCTCATACGTTAAATTCTATCATTGTTATCAATTTATTTCGAATAAATAAGTTAAAACAACTCAGTTTAAACAACCCGATTTACGTGAATGAGTTCCTGAGGAAAAAACCCTAAATCTCCCAGAGTTGACGAAGCCATTTGAATATCAAAATCGCGTTTTGGGTAGAGCATTCTAAGTGTGTAGCTGTTGGGATTAAAGCCGTGATTTTGAAGGAATGCGAAGATTGCCTGAAATCAGATTGTTCATATCAATTTAAAAGCAAAAGAAACGCCGTTAATTGACAACTGTCGTTTAATTGAAGACAATGCCGTTCGTCGTTTGGAAAGCGCAACACCGCTGTGATATTTCTGGTCGCCAAGCTGGTAGTTACATAAGAATCCCAAGGTCCGAAAACTGGTGATTCTTTACTGTCTTCATCGCTTTGATTGCTCTTTTTCGCTTCTAAACAAAACATGCATTGTTGGGTTTTGAACTTCAAAAGCAAACCTGGAGAAATATGCAAAACACGTTTCATGCGTTTGGCTTGATGTTCGGCACTTTCGTCCGGTGGCGATCGCTTTCGAGATCCCATTTGAATAATAATCAAATAAGTAGATGAATATTGCTGGCAGTGATGATTTCCACAGTTATATTAACGAAACAACACTAAGTATTTCAAAACGAATCTTTTGCGTAAATTCACTAAAACTTTTTAAATAGGCAGAAGGAACCCAACATCCTGCAAGCTGCACACAATATTTAGACGCGGAGTTGTTTGTTTGAAGTTTTCTGTTTAACAGCAGTGTGAATATAATGTATTGTTTAAAAGAGAGTTTGTGACTGGGCACAACGAAATCCCTAAGCCGATATGTTGTTTGGTTTGAAGTAATAACGTAAACAGTTTATTCTTAAAAATGCAAAAATAAAGAACACGTATAATTTAAATCAAACACTGGAACAAATACTTTTAAATCGATATTTAGACAGATGGAATGCAGTTAACTTTCGTTCAGCTTTGTCAGAACAGGATCGTAGCCAATTAAATGTAGGGTTAAAACATATTCACTCAAAAATGTAGACCAGTTCTAAACATAGATGCTAATTGTAAATAAACTTGTTTGTAAAAATGACGTACATTGAGTTCAGAGAGCATTAAGAGAAGATTTCCCATACCGTGTTGCCAAGTCATCGTAATTCCGCAAGTAATGAAACTTTAATTCATTGAAAAGTCTATTTAATTCGGGTTTCAGGTTGATATGTCTTGGAAACATTCGATTAGCTGTAATCAGTGCGTAGACGTGGAAAAGGATAGCTTGTTCAAACTCGTCAATTCTGATTTTTGAAAAGCGATGTGCAGATTCAAGATTTTCGGCACAACATTCCAAAGTGATTCTAAAAGTGTTCATGTATTTAATATTGATAGTTAATTAATTAGTTAAAGCTATTTTCAGTGTTTAATTGTAGTTTGAACGAAATAGTTCAGTTTTTTGAACTCGAATCCAAATTAAACTAACTTGGCTGCACAATCATAGTCAAGGAGACCGGGCTGAGTTCTAACAAATGCTCTGATTGTTTCTTCGTCGGCTTTAACGAACGACTCGTCCACGAAATAACTGAGTTTTAATTTGTGGCCGTTGTTTCTCAGTGTGTTAATGACCGAGTTAAAGCAAATCCAGGGGTAGAATGTGGCTTTACTCAATTCAGTCTAAATAATTTAAAATTAATTTCTACAACAAGCAATACTTACAATCTCCATTGAGTCCAATCCGTAAGAAGTAAAACCTGATGTTCGTAAATAGTCCACAACAACAGGAAACTCAGACATCACAGTGATCATATTTGCAAAGACTGGATTGTCTTTTCCCATGCGTACATTATTGTGGTTGCCTCCACAACTTTTCAATTGAGAAGCATATCGATTCACAAAGGTAGCACGACAGGCCAAGACAATTGCACGTAATGGATCCGAAAATGCACGTAATTCGTCGGGCTCTCGATCAGAAATGGCATTGACATTCATACCCTTTTGAACACATTTCTGGAATCTACAGAACCGACATGTGTGCCTTAGATTCTTATCTGACGTAATTTGGCATTCATCCGAATGAATGCAGGTGTATTTCCGTTTCAAACTAATAGTGCGTCTAAAGAAAGCAGCACTAAAAACAATTTATATAGTCATTTTAATCAATAATTCTAACTTACCACGCTCGACAGCTCATTACACCGAAGTGTTTAGAATAGGCAAAGTCTTCACATATCGCACAACGCCGATGCAGTGATGATGAAGCCAAAACTGCCTGACAATCAGAGGCCTTTCGCTTTGTTGGTGATGCCTTGTTTGCAGCAGTTAAATCGACGTGCATTTTCTGCAAAAACAATCAATTCAAACAAATAAGACTTTAAAACTAAACAACACGTTTGAAGCTACAAATTCCATCAAACAAAAAACAAATACTAAAATGCGTAAATGCAATTTGAGCACCGAATAACTAACAAAAACACACAAAAAGCCAACGTCCGACGTGTTCGTTGTGTTCATAACTCGAGGCTGATCAGCAACGATGAATGTAGTTTGGGTTCGGCCCGAAAAACCTCGCCCTTTTCGTGCACAGACGGCAGTCGATATGAAACATTGGAGGAGTGTGGCTCCATTCTGTGCAAACAATGACTGCGGAGGATCCACAAAACCAGAAACCTCATTTTGCTAACTTAATGAAATTCACCGTCAAACTTGTGCCCTTTTATTGAGACGCCTCAACTGGTGAAACTCGAATCCATCAACCTTTTGAACCCAGTGAGCGGGCGTGGACTATAAAACAAGTTCAAAAAAGAGTGTAGTCACACTGAAAATTCGAACCCGTCTTTATCGACAAACATTTGCAGCGACCAAGAACGGCGTAGCCAAAGAATTTGGACACGATTTTAGAGGCTTTGTAACACTTTTCGTTTCAACAAATGAAAATGGACGACTAATTCTGCTGGATTTTATGCTTTGGTTCAACAAGACGGAGAGATCATTGATTAATGCGTGTAGTAAGCAGGTGTTTGCAGTGTTTGTTGTTCTTCAGAGTGTTTATAACAGAAGTCGTTATTGCATAAGCAGATTACTCGTAAACTTGGTCACACGTTTTGAACTTAACAATAAAAGTTCAGAAAGCTGTTCTTGGCGCAAAATGTAGGCTTACACTTCAAAAATTGTGTTGTTAAACATCACGTAATGCGTGAGCGTTGTAGCCATTGATCTCTGAGCTCTGCCATAAAATCTGTAGTCACTTTAATTTGACTAATTATTACAATTTCTATGTCATAAATGTTTATTGCATAAATATTATTTGGCGCATGGATTTAATTAGTTTTTGGATCTGGCGGCAATGTGCCTCCTGGACAGTGCACTTTTCCAAATAGTGAATTGTAGCCATTTAGAGTCAAGACTGTAACAAAGGTTTGGGGACTTTATATTCGTGACTTTATATCCGCTAATGTTTGAATTAAAGAACTTAGCTCACTTATCAATTTAACTCACAAAACATTTACATAAAGGCGTTCTGAATGAACCAGGATATTGTGCTCTGGATGAATCAGGACACTGTGCTTAGTTATAAAGTGTTTATTTGTTAAAAGTGTTTTGAATATTTTGATAACATTAATGTGATTGTTAACATCTTTTAAAAGTTGACCTGGCACTTTCGGAACCTTCGGTTCCTACATTAGCCAGAAGGTCAGTTCAACAACGTATTTGGCGGAAACCGATGTCCAGTAAGGCTGGGGGGGCGGTTTCGTAGATGCTGTTTGTTTTGAGAGTTATTAGTTGCTGTGATTTTAAGTACTTGGTTTCAACCTCTTTCAATCCAGTACAGAGTGACCGAGAATTTGTCAAAACGAGAAAAAAGTCACGGACTCTATAGTCCGTAACGAACTCAGACGGAGTCACTCAGTTTAAATGAATGTGTAAGAGAACTCACTCCCAAATCGCCCAACATCAACGTTAAATTTCCAATTTTAAGTGCAACTTCGTCATAATCGCCATCACTTGAAAAGTGTGTTTTTAGCTCGGTGAATATTTGGTCAATTGCATGTTTGAAACACTGATTGGAGCCGAATAGTTGTTGAGCTTTCTTTAATGCAAAAAGATAAAACAACACGGACTGCTCCAAGTCTTCCATTTGTGCATCGCGCATTCGGTTAGCGTAGGCAACTTTATCCGAACAGCATTTAAACGCATATCTGGCAGATAATTCGTAATCATATAAACCGGGACAAGATTTGACATAGTCGTAAAGAGCTTGCTTTTCGACTTTCACAAAACTATCGTCGACAAAGTAGCAAATATCGTTTTGGTTGGATGTTGTGTTCTTTAAAGTTGACGTAACTGCTCGAAATGTCAACCATGTCTTTAAACAACTAAGTAAGAATTGCATAAAAGTTACACTTACATGGAAGAGCTCTTTAGCTAGCTGAACAATCTCCGTTTTAGACAATCCAAGTTCAGCAAATCCGGCCAAATATTCGCTGAGGACTATGAACTCCGTGGAAATCACAATTTTGTTTGCAAATACAACATTATCTTTCCCCATTTTAACCATTGCAGCGTTTCCACCGTATGCTTGTAACTGGGCGGCGTACCTAGAGGTGAATGTTCCTCTTTGTGAGACCATTATTTTTCGAAGAAAAGATTCGGATTTGAGAGATTTAAACTCGTCTATAGTGCGGTCAACAATGTCTAAAATTACAGATTGAGAAAGTAGATTTGACAATAATTAGAGGATTTACGGTGTTTTAAACTTACGCTGCATTCGCATCCCACCATTAATACATCTAGAAAACCTGCAAAGTTTGCACATGTGCCTTGGAGGTGATCCTTAATATGAAGTTGCACGGAGATTAATATAAAAGCAATTACCATAATAGTCATTAACACTGCATCGAACGGGATCGTTTACGCATGTATATTCTCTTTTGTAAGAAACACTTCTAAACTTTAAAAGTTCAAGTGGAACGATAACAAATTAAAAATTACCGGCGAAAGAATGCTAAACGAATCGGATAGAATCTGCTGCTTACAAGCACTTTGTTTGTTCAAACAATTTTTGTTATTTGATAGTTTATTTTCGTAACAAAGCTTTGACCACAAGAAACACATCATAAAAGTCTTCAGATGTTAATTGTTTGAACAAACAAAATGTTTAAACTGATCTACCTGCACATGCTCTGCAGATTGAATTGGCTGAAAAGTGGATTCCAGTCGCGTCGTTTCCGCAAACAACACATCGCTCACTGTTTATTAGGGACACTTCCATTTTGATTGTTTTCTAAAAAGCTAATTAATATGGAAATCTTTAAAAGCAAAGAAACACGCACTACAAAGATAAAATTGTCTATGAACTCAATTAAATAATCCAAAAGCTTTTCTTAAAAACATTTGAACGACGTTGTTACTCTTTCCGAAAAAACACATCGAAACGTTTGCAAACTGTTTTTTGTCTCACGCCTCAACGCAAACAAACACGACATCATTGAGAACAGAAACGCTGACCTAAACTACACAAGAACTTAAACTAGTACGCTCTGAAGTTATGCATTGATCTCATGAAACGTACCCTCCGCTTCTCGTTAAGGTTCAAGGCTCTGGGTTCAGAAACAGGGCAGAACAGGAGTATTAAATTACGGAGCGGAAAATGGAGAGAGCGCCATTTTTGTATTGAACGGAAAACCTTGTCTAAATTTTTGTTTGTTTTGTTCGCCGCCGGTGATTAGAAGTCGAGCTTTGTTCCATTCCAGCAGCTGTTTAAGCATGCCAACTGAAGATGCTGATTACGGAAAGTCACGAATTTTCAAACCGACCTGTTAAAATTTGAAGCCGGATGTCTTTTATTTAAAATAAACTGTTTGTACACAATTTCCAGTTTGTTTGTTTACACTGTAATTGTTGAATTCATTTATGTAAGCACAAGTGAAGACTTTAAAGCATGCGTTCAAGATTGTAGTCGACCAGAAGTGCCAACAAAAAAATGGACACGTGGAGTTTTTGCTTGCTGGCCAGGACATGAGCAAATGGACCTTTGGCTTTGCACGCAGTGGATTTTTTGCGCCCTTTATGCGGCTTATTCGTTATTTTCTCTCTTTGTCAATAAAAACATTTATAAATCAAACAATTTTCAAATTGATTAAATCATGATCGTTCACGAGATCGTTGATCATCCGCTGCTATCAATTTGTAAATGAACAACTCACCTTTGGACACGTAGCAATAAATTGTTGTCAGTTTTGCATAAATAAAGAGTTTACACTCAAAAAGTGTGATCTAAAATGGAGCAAGTTATCAGTGCGCGTGACGTCGTGCGTTTAGTGAAGTATAAAAGCCGAGCAACTGTTTAAAAGAAGTTGATAGTGTTCTTTAAAACAGTAATTTTTAGAGTTAATAAATCCAAACAAGATGGGCAAAAAAGAGAAATCCGAATTCAAGCCAGCGTCGTTTATAGAAATGATGCGCTATGCAAATCGTTTTGATTGGGCACTGTTAATTGCTGGACTTTTCTTCACTTTCATCCATGGGTGTCTTCCCTCAATCAACATGATTATTTTTCGTGGCATTACAGAAGTGTTGGTTACTGGACAAGCTTCATTTAATAATGGAACGTTGGACATAAACGATTTCAGTAAAAACATGGTCATTTATATCGTCGCTTACTTTTTACACGGAATAGTGACGTTTTCGATTGGATACTGTTCAGTGAGTTTTGAAATACTGATTAATGTAACTTGGATGTTTGTAGACTGCTTGCTTCTTTACACTTTGTGAACGTCAAGTTTTCATGATACGAAAACATTTTTTGAATACTGTCTTGGCGCAAGACCAACAATGGTTTGAAAAGAATAACGTTGGAAAGCTTACCCAAAAAATGACGGCAGGAATCGATCAAATCCGTAACGGCACTAACGACAAGATTGCTGCGCTTCTTCAGGCCATAGTCAGCTTGTTCGCGGGTTTGTCAGTTGCTTTCTGGTTGAGGTAATGCGGTTAAATAATACTTTTAAAATGACTAAGTGTTTTTAGCTGGCAAGCAACTTTAATAATGGTACTTGTCAATCCGTTTCTAATGACAATTGTGATTTACTCGGCAAAGACATCAAAAAAGGAACTGCGCAAAGAAAATGAAGCATATGGAGAGGCGGGAAGTGTGGCAGATGAAGTTATTAACGGAATCCGAACTGTTGCTGCCTGCAATGCTCAAAAAGCTGAAATCAATCGGTACTCGAGCCTCTTAGAAATTGGATGCAATCATGGAATCAGAAGAGCTTTTTTTGTAGCGCTGTTTTCTGGACTTCATCTTTTACTGCTTTTCTCGTTAATGGGTCTAATTTTCTGGTACGGAACGAAATTGACACTGGAAGGGCAGCTCTCTCCAGGAAACGTGTAAGTGTTTATAGCTAATTAATTAGTAAGTTAATTTGTTCAGGTTTGCCGTATTTTGGGCATCTTTGGGCGGAGCTATGAGACTTGGTAACTCAATTCCGCAAATTTCTGCTATCCAAGCTGCCTCGCCTATCTGCGGGAGAGATATTCTCCATTATTGATCGAAAGCCAGCAATTGATTCGTCAAGTGAAAGCGGAGAAACACCAAAACAAGTGAAAGGAAGAATCGAATTTTCAAATCTGCATTTTTCATATCCTTCTCGTGATGCCAAAGTTTTGGATGGAGTTTCATTCACTGTTGAGCAAGGCCAGTCTATCGGATTTGTTGGACACACGGGTTGTGGAAAGAGCACTCTATTTACGTTGTTGTTGCGATACTACAATTACACAAACGGAGAAGTAACATAGTTTTAAAAAGCAACGTCTAACTTTTTAATTTCAGATAAGCTTTGATGGCATTCCAATTGAGAAGTTGAATGTGAAATGGCTGAGAAGTCAAATTGGCGTAGTCAGTCAAGATCCTGTCATCTTTTGCGGAACTGTTGAAGAAAACTTACGAATGGGCAACGAGAAGGCGACAATGGATGACTCTAGTGAGAGTTTGTGAGATGGCCAACGCGCATGAGTTCATCCGAAGACTTCCAGATGGCTATGAAACAAAAATCGGAGACGGTGGCATCAAATTGTCTGGAGGCCAGAAACAGCGTGTGAGTTTAAACGTTTTTGAATGAAGTAAATTAAATTTGGCAAGTTGTTGCGCTAAACTTCAATGTTTATTTTGATGCGAAGAAAGCTTTAATAATTTTTTCTACGGCGGCTGAAAATTTTCATTGTTTATTTTTCAGCTTGCAATTGCGAGGGCACTTATTTCCAACCCGAAGTTGCTTTTGCTGGATGAAGCGACAAGTGCATTGGATACGGCCTCCGAGCGAATTGTACAGGCAGCAATTGAAAGGGCAAGTAGTGGCAGAACAACAATGATTATTGCACATCGATTGAGTACAATAAAGAACGTAGACAAGATACTCGTTTTTGAGGCAGGAAAGCTTGTTGAACAAGGCAATCATCAAGAACTTATGGAGTTGAATGGTCTTTACAAACAAATGGTTATTGCACAAGAAATTGAACAGATTGGCATTGACGACAATGAAGAAACTGAAGCAGGTAGTGCGTTTTAATTGTTTCATTAAAACTATTCATGTTTAGGTTCTCCAAAAGGTCTTCGACGAAGGTCAACTGTTTCTAGAGCGTCTTCCAAAAAGAAGTTTGGTTTTAAAATTAAACGCCAAATGTTGTAATTATGTTTAGAGGCTATGAACGTTTGGACGAAAAGCTAGAAAAAGTTGAAGAACCGGAAAAGTCATCAGCAACTTTACTGGACATCTTTCGTGCTGCAAAACCCGAACACAAGTACATTTATTTTGGGTTGTTAGCAACTGTTATTCGTGGAGTTATTTGGCCGGTGTTCTCTCTCATTTACGGGCAACTATTTATTTCCTTAACCGATGCGGTATCACATCGAGCAACTGACAATTTCTCTCGTCAAAGCATGTTTATTGGAATTGCATTTGCATTGTTGGGAGTTGTGGCGTGTGTTTGTACTTTCTTCTCTGGGTTCTTGTTTGCGAAAACTGGAGAACACTTAACTAAGCGTTTAAGAGTGAACGTTTTCAGTGTAAGTTACTCAAAACAACAAATTGATTAAAGCAATATTGAATTTAGAACATTTTGAGTCAAGACGGGTACTACTTTGACAGCCCTCGTCACTCGGTTGGCAAATTAACTGCTCGTTTAGCTTCAGATGCTCCAAACGTGCAAGTTGCAATTGATCAACGATTGGCAGATGTTTTGCAGGGACTGGTTTCATTGACAACTGGGCTAGCTATTGGCTTCTATTTTGACTGGCACATGACTCCAATTGCAATGCTTACAGCTTTTACTGTCGTGGGATCTCAGCTTATTTTAACTGCCTACATGAAACGCCGTGGATTTAAAGACGCTGAAATCGGCCAAGAAGCAGCACAAATAGCCTCAGAATCTATTGAACATGTAAAGACAATTCAAGCGCTGACACGTGAAGATTTAATGTTCGAACGCTATTGCCGAGTAAGCCATTCAGATCAACTCTTTTAAAGTTTGTTATTTTAAGGCCAGTGAAGTTCCTCAAAAAAGAGCTATTCAAAGAGGACTAATGCAAGCGGTCTCATTTGGCGTCACATCGTGTTACTTCAGTATTCACTTTTCATTAGCCTACTTATTCGCGTTACTGTTTATTAGAGCCGGATATATTAGTCCTTTTGTGGCTTTCCAAACAATTGAAGCGGTGACAATGGCGTCTTTTACAGTGATGGGAGCAGCAAATTACATTCCAGAGTATTTGAGAGCTAGAATAGCTGCCGGACTTATGTTTGGGTGAGTTTTATATAAATTGATTGAGCAAATTAAACGTTTCTAGAATGATGAATGAAAAACCTAAAATTTGCTCAAACAACGGAAAAGAACCTGAACTTGACGGGAACAGTGTCAATCAACAACTGTTATTTTGCCTATCCAAACGCGCCGCAACATTTAGTTCTAAACGGACTAAATATTGAAGCGCTACGAGGCAAAACTATTGGTATCTGTGCGGACCATCTGGATGTGGGAAATCAACAATTATTTCGCTAATTGAGCGCTTTTTATGATTGCTTGTCTGGCAATATTGTAAGTCTTTTAACAAATTAATTAATGCTTTAAAATGCTTTTAGTTTCTGAACAACAATGACTTGCGAGAACTCAACATTCAACATGTTCGAAGTAAAATTGCATTGGTTAATCAAGAACCAACCATCTTTAACTTGTCTATCAAACAAAACATTGCTTACGGTCTGGAAAATGATGACGTGACTGAAACTCAACTTGTTGAAGCAGCGCAAATGGCCAATCTTCACGAATTTGTCGATTCTCTACCAGAGAAGTATGAAACAAATGTGGGACCTAAAGGCACTCAACTGTCCGGAGGCCAAAAAGCTCGTGTTAGTCTTGCCAGAGCACTTATTCGGAATCCAAAGATTCTGTTGCTGGATGAAGCGACTGCAGCCTTAGACTCTAAAACAGAACGACAAGTACAAGCTGCTTTGGACAAGGCCAGTGAAGGCAAAACTTCTATCGTGATTGCACATCGTCTTTCAACAATTCAAAACGCTGACTTAATTGTCGTCATGGATGAAGGTCGTGTTGTTGAATCGGGAACACATCAACAATTGCTTGCAACACAAGGCCTTTATTACAGTTTAGTTCAAAAACAAAGTGCATAATGAAATTGTTTGTAAATAATTTATTCTGGCGGTATCAGTTTTCGAATAAAGAAATCATTTCATCTAACGTTTCTTCCAAAGTTTGTCGGAATCTGGCTGAACTGGTGTTTGAACCGGAGTGATATGAAGTTATGTGAGCAATTAGGCCGTGATTACCAATAAATCTATAGCAAATTCCATAGCCTTCTTTGTGGACTGCGCAGAAACATCCGCCGTAATAACATTGCTCCAGATTTATTGGATTCAGATCTTCTTTCATGATGTTTGTGACAAGCGGACTTTGTGAAGTTGAGAGCTTCCATTGTTGTTTGACGTATTCATTCAAAAACGGACTGTCGACTTTCAAGTACTTGCTCATCACATACAAAACAAATAAATGGCGATCAAAACCTCCACCCGTCATGGACATCTTTGTTTTGATTTGGTGATTCGCGCAAGCTTCACGTAACAAACGGCCACATTGTTCTTGATCTCTCGAGTCTTTTAGCATTGCTTCAACGAAAGCACACGATTGCTTTGAGACTGTCCTAACTGTCTCGGTTCTTGTGTGTTGAAAGAAGCGTGCTGCCGCGGCTTCATAAGTAGATGTAAATTCGTTTTGATCTTTATAATAAGCCAGTTGAAGTGCCATTTGGAAGAAAGCGTCCGGCGAACAGTTTGTCTTCTTGATTCTTCCTTTGCCCCAATTCATATTTACCATTGACGAGAGGTCCAAATCACTGCTTACAAATTGGTAGTTTGTGAAACAGCGCTCAATCTCCGAAGGCATCTAAAATTAAATATTTATTTAAATTGTCCGAAAAATCTCACTTCTCCAAAAACTTCAAGCTCTAATTTTCTGGCTAATTGAAGACCGCTGCGTGGACGTAAGTCTTCTTTGCTCAATTCCGGGTAACTTAGATAAACTGCATCGACACCAAGTGCTTCTTCCATGGCGACAACAAACTCGGCTCCATCTGCTACAGAGTGCTCTGTGAAAGCGCCACAAGATGCATTTGATCCGAACATGTAGTGGATTGATTTGTCTACCCATCTGTTAGTTCCGTCACCGAGCATCATATTTGAATAAAGATTTGAGACTGTTTCATAGTTGCCAGGTTGATATCCGTAATCAGTGTCGTCCAAAACAAAAACTACAATTGCGGACTCAATAGCTTCGATGAACTTTCTGTTTGTTGGATGATCAATAAAGAACTTCTGGCGGTTTTCGGCCCACTTGTCTCTATTGTCAAGAGTTAATGCGGCAACTTTGCGCTCAATATCACTTGGAGTGTCATTTCGGTTTAAAATGTCTTCTATTAATCTAAAAATTGAAAGATGTTTGATGTGAATAACTTTTTGAAAGACTTACTGAACAAAGTCGAGGATCGAATAAAGTTTGTTTGTTTTTGGGTCAAAACATTCCAATTTGTAAAAGCAACCGTTTCTGATGACAACCAAATGCCGACTGTATTCATGTAATGTCCAATAGTCAATGTCTTTTGCTGGAACTCGGCAACTTGCATATAGTCTTGTGTAATTTGTGGAGCTCATAAATCCTTCAAACAACGGCTCTTGTTCTCTTGCAGCGTACCTCAACATACTGATTGCAACCAAGTAGGCACAGTGTGCAGCTCTACTAACTTGCGTGGCTCCTTCCGGTGGCTTTAGCGTTTCTCCAGAACAAATACTCGAATTAATTAATAAGTTGTCTCGTCCAGACAAGTAGACAAAACGCTCCCAAAACCCGCAGATGTAGTTCTTTGTCCACCAAGAATACAACCACGTATAACGTTGAAGTTTCCGTCCTTGATTATTCTCGAATTCATTGGCAAGTTGTTTGAGCTTTTCAAATTCAGACTGAAATTAATAAACAATTTCATTTAAGTTCATTTAAGAGTTTAACTAACCTCGGACAACAAAGGCTGCAAACTATCCAAATAACGACCAACTGTTGTTTTTAATGCCGGTACAAATTGTCTGGGCAACAACGGTTCACATGTCAAAAGTCCAGACTTCGGTGCTAGTTTTTTCCATAACATATAACAAGCACCCCATATCTTAGTTACTAACGATTTGCGTTCTTCAAACATGTAGCCTTTGTAACGGAACAGGAACAAATGTAAAATCGAGCGAAGAGCAAACACAGGTACCAAAGATAAAGCCAATCCACCGATCACATAATTGTACGGCAATTTGGCCAGAACTACTGGAATTCGCTGTCCATTCAAGTATAAATAAGCCGATGAAGCGGACCAAATGCTTGCAAAAATCCATGGACGAACTGGATACAGTTTATCGAATACTTTGTTCTGGAATATGTTTATTTTAATGTTCAAAAATTGAAGGAATCTTTGAAATAAACAAACCTTTACACTCAAAACAACGCGTTCCCAGTTTGATGGATAGTAGTGGTCACTATGTAGAAAAGGTAGCCGGTTCTTTCCATTTTTATAAAACCGCGAAACATTGTTTTTGTCGTGTGACATCCAACTAAAATATAAAACTAGCAGTCAGATTTAAAGTCCACGTTGTAAATTATCGAAAAGCACATTCATAAACCACAAAATTGAAAAAAGATAAACTCTATTGCTTTTGAAGCGCCCAATTTTTCTCTTCAGCCGCGTAAAATTTTTCGTTTGCACTCCGTGCACCGAACACTTGCATAACATAAATAGCCGGCCAGTTGCACGCGTTCTCAGCCAGAGAGACTTTGCTCTTTGTAGTGTTCTGTTTAGTCAGTTTGTGTGCTGTGTCAGAAATGTTGTAGCCAAATTTAAACATGGCGATGTTGTAAAAACAATTTATTTGTGCAAAAAATCAATTAGTCTGATTTAGTTTTCTTGCTTTGTCGAAAGAGTCTTTTAAAGATTAAGCAAACAAAGAAGCGTAAAAGTTTGTAGAGTATGTAAAAAGTCAAGAAGATTACAACAAAAATGAAAGCAATAGCGTCCAAGTTGTAGAACTCAATTGTGCTCAGTGATCTTCCCGGCATGTCCAATTGTTCGGCAACGTTGAACTTGGTAGCGAATTCTGAGTATTTTAGAACACGTTCGTCCACCTTCATAGGCTTTTCGGCAATCATTTGAGCAAGTTCTTTGGCGTTATTATAATAACTAAAACTTTCAAGTTAGTTCAAAAAGCATTTAAAGTTTGATTACCTTTTGTCGGTGATCATTGTTCGAAAAGCTTCAACTAAAGACTCTTTTGTAATATTGTGTTTGTTGACCACAACTGCTGTTTTTCGGTATTTGACCATCAAAGCATTTCTCGGTTGATCAGTAAAGAGCGGGATGCAAATTAAAGGAGCTCCAATATATGTTGCCTCTGTAATTGAGTTCATTCCAGAATGTGTAAGGAATGCAATCAATTTCTTTTGTGACAAAATATCGGTTTGCGGCAACCACTTATCCAAGTGCAAGTTTGGCAGCTTTTCAATTGTCCTGTCTTCAGGTTTCTCATACTTCCAAATGAAATTAACATCAGGAAACTGCTTGATTGCTTCGACAAATGCTTGTTTAATGTGCGGTGGCATTCTGAAGCTTTTCGCAACACTTCCAAACGAAATATAGATAACTCCGCGTTTTGAGTTGTCAAAAATTGATTGAATCTTCTGAACAAAAGAACTGTTAACGAGTTAGTTGACAAAGCGAACCTTATCCAGTTGCCCACTTCTTTTCACGACCTTTTCAAGACCAACTCCGGCGATATTGATGACTTTGTGACTGATGGGCGCTGGGAAGTTGACTAGTTCGTCGGTGTTTTCAAACCAATAAGAAGCTTTCCCAATGAAGTCCTTAAATTTGATGTTATAAACTGTTGTTGAAAGTTTAACAACTTACAGTAAGAGTTAAATTGATGCCATTTCGTTTGAATGCGTCGTGCATTGGGCCAAAAACAGCACTGTGAAAAAAAGGAACTCCGAGCATATGAATGAGTTGAGCTTTAACTCGTCCCATGAAACTGAATGGAGGCAATTCCGGTGCGAGCATAGAAGGATTAAAAGAAGGCATCACTGGAATGCCTACAAATCCACTAAACGTACTCAAAGTGTTGGTATGCATTAATATGATTTTCTTGATGCCGACTTTTTCAAAGAAACCCATTCCGCACGGATCGAAAACTTCAGTCAGTGCCAAGTCAAAATCCTCTTTACGCAGCTGCTCAATTAACTTTTCATCTTGCAGTTGACGTTCACACGAAAGAACAAAATGAGCAAAAAGCTTTGACAGGACCTAAAAGTTAAATTACTTTAACGAACAAATCAAAATAAACTTACTCCCCAAATAGCACCCATATTTGAGCTCACATTCCATTCATTCTGCAAAGGACTATCAACTGAAATCAGTGGTTCAAAATCCATTGGCCTTTCAACAATACGTGCTTTCTTGTGGTTCATTGCGGAGCCAAAGCCTTTCTCCACTTCAGGCATGTAAACAACCTAAAACAATGTGCTTTAAAACTGAAATCAAACAATTGAAAGAAACTTACAACATCATGTCCCGCCTTCAACTAAACAACAAATTATATTCATTTATCAAGAAAACTCAAGTAAAAACTTACCCAGAACATCTGCAATTTTGTTTATGAACAACACATGTGAACGAGTCGACTTTGGATTGTACAGAAGAAACTTGTAACTTTCAGCTTGTTGTTGAACCAAAAACAACAAAAATATGCCAAACAAAAACATCTTTCTCGACACAAGACGCCAAAAATGTTCTTGGCTAATTGCAAAGCGACGTGATATCACGTCTAAATAACTGAGCAATCAGTGTTTGATTGCGAAATAGTGAACTGAAACGTCTAGTTACAGCGCAAACGTGGGCAAATTAATTCCTTAAGTTACAAAATTGTGTTCATTGTGCTTGATCAAACAGAACTTTTATGTGGTTTTAAGAGCGGAGCAACCGATAAGAAAGTTTCTTGGTTGTTTTGGGCATACAGTTCTTATTTATTTGAATAGTAACATTTGTGTGCAATCAAACAAACAGTAATGTTGTTTTCGTGTTTAGTTGATTGTTGTTTCACTGTTCCAACAAATTTTGTCAATTCAAACAAGTGTTATTAAAAGAAGATAGCAATTGTAAAGTGGATGGAAAGAAAGCGAACTAAGAAATGTGATAACTCCTTATATTCATAACTGATATCAAGAATTAGGTCGCGAAAGAGTTACAAATGCTTTTAGAAACCAATACACTTAAAACTGAAGCGTTTCAATTACTAAAATTGTATCCGCATCAACTTTATCCGAAAAGGGCGGATTTATTAGGTCGATCACTCAAGGAACGCAGATAAACGTAAATTCGAATGTTAAGGCAGTGCTCAATAAAACGTAGCACTTGTGCGTCGCCCTGCATTTTGTAGTTTGTGTTCAGAATGTGCGCGTCTTAATGAGTATTTAAGTTTTTGCGTCTTTTGTTGTTCTGATTAGTCATTTGGTTGGAGCAGTTAAGATGAAGATCCTCGTTGTCTTGCTCTTACAGTTATGTACTGTCTATTCGGCCAAGTATCTTGTATATAATGTCAAATTCTCTCGTTCACACACAATCTATATGAATCGAATAGCGGATACTCTTGCGAAACATGGTCACGAAGTTGTAAGTTTTGAATTTTCTTTTTAAGCAACTAATTATTTTGTTTTTAGATCAATTACCAGCCAATTTATTCAGAAGAGTTCAACGACACTGGAACGAAGTTTGCCAAAACGATCAACCGAGAACTGAGCTTTCCAATTGACTTTGATCAAGCCTTCATGCATGAATTTGTATGGTCGAAGGAGACAATTCAGGAGTCAACGAAGGCATTCACAGTCGGGATCAAGATGTTTTACGAGATGTTTGCTAAAAACTGTAAGGATCAACTGCAAGACACTAAGATGATCGAACGGCTGCGTAAAGAGAACTTTGACTTGATGATTATGGAGTACTTCGATCCGTGTTCAATTGCAATAAAGGAAAAAGTTGGAATCAAAAAGCACATTGCAATTTATTCAATGCCGATGCCGCAACTCGCCAATTTGATTCTAGGATTGCCTTCGTCCTTGTCGTTTGTGCCGGATCTCTATGCATCTCAGACACCGCGAATGGGTTTCGTCGGACGAGCAAAGAACATGTTCTCCAGCTTCTTCATGTTCAACTTGATGCATCGACCTCTCTACTCCTCCGTCGAAGTAGTTGCTCGCGAATTGATTGATCCAAACTTTGACTTCTTTAAAATCGCCGGCACTGCATCTTTGGTCTTTGTAAACACCGACGAGTTGCTTGATTTTGCGGCCAATAACTCACAAAGTTATTTATATTGGCGGTTTGATTGGACTGAATGACAAGAAGGCTAACAAATTGCCAGAGGTATATTTAAGCTTTCAAAGTATGCTTTATTTGTGTTGTTTAGAACTTGGAGAAGGTCTACCAAAAAGCGAGCAAAGGTGTAGTTTTCATGTCTTTTGGGACAGTCGCTCCGAGGTAGTTTCAATTTGAATGCAAAGAACTGATAACCGCGTTTTAGTTATGTTATGCCGGCTGATTACAAGAAAGCGTTCCTTGAAGCCTTTGCTGAGTTCCCAGATTATGAATTTTTGTGGAAGTATGAAAAGCCTGAACACAAAGTTGCTGGAAATCACTCAAACGTTCACGATCTGGCATGGTTTCCTCAACGTGACATTTTATTGCATCCAAAAACCAAATTGTTCATCAGCCACGCAGGCCAAAATAGTTTGAGCGAAGCAAGTTATTCCGGACAACCAATCCTTTGTATTCCTCTCTTTGCTGATCAATTCCGTAATGCCCAAACTGCAAAGTGGCATGGCTACGGAGAAATGCTCGACAAGACTAATTTGACAAAAGAAGCAATAGTTGAAGGAATTCGAAAAATCATCTCAAATGACAAGTAATCAACTTCTTTCAAACAAACAAGTAAAATCAGCAATTTTAGTTACCGTCAAAGAGCAAAAGATATGTCCAAAATTTTGAACTCCAAACCTGTTCCGGCAGAGGAGATTTTCATCAAAAACGTCGAGTTTGCAACACAATTCGACTTACATAAACAGTTGGACATGTATGGACGGAATCTAAGTACTATCGAATACTACAACATCGACGTTGTGTTCTCCTTCTTCGCAGTTGTTTTCATTTCTTTGTACATTTTCTACAGACTAGTCAAACTGATTGTTTGGTGCTTGGTGAGTAGAAGACGAAAGACAAAAGTCGAATAAATAAACCTATTTATTTCTATTTACTGTGTCCATTTTTCAAGACGATAAGCGCTCTCCCAAAACATAAATTCAAGTCGAGCAGAATATGTGTAAACTTCCAGCATTCTGTTGATCGTTTCTTCCGACTCATCTTTGGCCATGTTGTCAATTAAATCGATAAACGTTTTAGTGCTTTTGTCAAACTCTTCGCTTCCGTATTGTTCAATCCACCGGTGAAAAGGGTTGTTAGGTGCTGAGTTTGATTTGATAGACTTGCCCACCTCGTTATAGATCCAAAAACAAGGCAATAAAGCGGCGAAGATCACCGGCAAAGAATCATTGTATCCAACAGAAAGCAAAAAAGATGTGTAGTGATGACAGGAGGGCGAAGCTTCAGTTCTAAACATGTTGTCATGATTTAAAACAGTATTCAAAATCATACTCATCAAACTCTTCTTTGCTGACTCCATATTCTTTCAAATAACATCCGTGAATGCTTTGTTCATGGTCTAAAATTCCCTGTACATTTTTGATCAAATAAGCCATTTCGTTTGGACTCTTCGACTTGGCGGCAGCAAGTGCAAAGACACGCGCATATTTCTCCAGATATTTTGTGTCTTGAATGATGTAGTAACGAAACTTTTGTTTGCTCAAAGTGCCTAAACACAGTTCCTCGTTAAATGGCATCTTCGGTGTCCGTTCATAAAGAGATAAATTGCGTTTCCAAGCAATTTCAGAGAACTTCTTCTGTGTCGACATCCTTTAAAACATCCACAGTTTAAACTTGATGAAGTGATACTTATACAAAAACTGTGATCAGTGAAATGTGATTTTGATTGTGTCTATTTAAATAATCACAAAGCATTCAACGACTTTTGTTTATCAAGAACGCTTTTTGCAATAAAAATTGGCGTTATCAAGACAGCGTTTAGATAGTTCTTGTTTATGTTTTGAAAATGGTCACCGCAAAAGAGCTGTTTGAATATACAGAGCTGGTGCGCAAAAAAGCTCCTCTTGTCCATTGCATAACAAATCAAGTTGCCTGTAATGTTACTGCAAATGGCAAGTTAAACAATTAGTTTGTTAACTTATGGTTTTTAAGTTTTGCTTGCTTGTGGAGCATCTCCAGCAATGGTGTTGGCGCCTGAACAAGTAGAAGAATTTGTTGGCGGTAAGATTTAATATTGATTTGAATGTTTTGTTTCCAACTTAATTAACTTCAGTCGCCGACGCTTTGTCTATCAACTTGGGCACTTTAGATTCTAATCAACGCAAATCCATTCAATTAGCTACCGATGCAGCAAGCAAACGTGGAATACCGTGGGTTTTAGATCCGGTTGGAATTGCTTTGTCGTGGACTAGGGAGTTTGCATTTGAACTGTTGGAGAAGAAACCAACAGCAATTAGAGCAAATGCTTCTGAAATCATAACGTTGGCTGGCGGAGATGGAAAAGCTCGTGGCGTCAATTCAACACAAACTCCAATCGATGCATTGCCATTTGCAAAGAAACTCAGGTTATTGCTTTAAAATCTAATGTATACTCTTTGTTCTATAGTCAAAAAGGATCAATTGTTTGCGTGACCGGCGAAGAAGATCTCATTATCAGTCAACATCAAACATTGCGTATTAAAAACGGTCATCCAATAATGGAAAAAGTTACTGCACTCGGATGTTCATTATCTGCAGTTGTGGCTTCTTATTTAGCCGTGGCAACTAATCAAGCAGAACAACAAATAGCTGCAACGGCTGCACTTTCTCATTTTGCTTTGGCCGGAGAGTTGGCATCTAAAGTGTCTGAGAAGCCGGGATCTTTTTCTACTGCATTCTTAGACAAACTATAGGGGGGGGGGGGGGGGGGGGGGGGGGGGGGGGGGGTTGAGGTGTTGGGTGCCGTTTTTTTTTGGGGGGGGGGGGGAAAAAGGGGGGAGAAAAAAAAAAAAAAAAAAAAAAAAAAAAAAAAAAAAAAAAAAAAAAAAAAAAAAAAAAAAAGGGGGGGGGGGAAAAAGGGGGGGGGGGGGGGGGGGGGTTTTAAAGGGGGGAAAAATTTTTAAAAAAAAATAAAAGGAAATTTTAAAAAAAATTTGTTAATGTTTTTTTGCCGCACCCTGTATATGACTTGAATTTGAACGAGTACGAAAAATATTTACAAGTTGATAAATTAGAATGAATAAAAAGTTCTATAACAAAGTTGTCGTTGTTTGTGACTGGTTTCTTTGACCGAATTGTTTTTTCACATTTCAATATTCATTTTGTCTAAATGTCTAAATGTTTAAGATGCACAAGTTATTGGACCTGAGTGTTTACTTAGTTTTGGATCCGGATCAATGTGGAGGGTCATCGAAAGTCTGTCGAGTTGGCTAGAAAGGCATTAAATGGCGGTGTGACAATTCTTCAACTCCGCGCTCCAACTTGGCACAAAAAAGCTTTGTTTGCTCTGGCAACTGATTTGTTGGCCGTATCGCGTGAATTTAATGTACCGTTTCTGGTAGATGATCACGTGGACGTCGCAATTGCTTGTGATGCTGACGGTGTTCATGTTGGTCAACGAGACTTGTCTCCAGAAATTGTCCGAAAACTGGTTGGACGTGGCAAAATTATTGGTTATTCCGTCTCGAACAACGAAGACATGAAAAAAGGCAATCGAATTTGATTCAGTAATAGATTACATCGGAATCGGTCCTGTATTCTCAACAAAAACCAAGCCAGACCACAATCCGCCAATTAACTTGGACGGCTTAAAACAACTTTGTTCAATTACCAAACATCCAACAGTAGCAATTGGAGGCATTA
This sequence comes from Aphelenchoides bicaudatus, assembly GCA_024699845.1. Classification (NCBI taxonomy): domain Eukaryota; kingdom Metazoa; phylum Nematoda; class Chromadorea; order Rhabditida; family Aphelenchoididae; genus Aphelenchoides; species Aphelenchoides bicaudatus. The sequence continues at coordinate 10,080,602 of JAMPIN010000002.1, read as the reverse complement.
ATTTGGAAAACGGAGAGGATGTTTTGAAAGTATAAGTTTTAAACGGTGTGCTTTTAAATTAACTAATATTTAAGTGTGGAACGAACGGCTTGGCAGTTGTATCAGCAATATGCACGTCAAAAGACCCGGAACAAGCAGCTAACAAATTTGCAACTTTATTCAACAACTTTGGTCAACGTTTTAAACAGCAATTGCATTCAAGACACTTTCAGCCAATTCCAAACATATTGACAATTGCTGGCAGTGACTCAAGTGGCGGTGCAGGCATTCAAGCTGATTTGAAAACCTTTGGAGCTTTGGGGGTATTCGGCCTCAGTGTTTTGACTACAATTACTGCCCAAAACAACCGAGAAGTCAGAAAGGCCAATGCTCTAGACGCCAAACTTGTTAAATGCCAACTAGAAACGGTTTTTGACGGTCTTCAAGTTGATGCCGTAAAGATCGGTGCACTTGCAAATGAGGAGATTGTTCACGAAGTTGCGGAGTTTTTAAAGAAACAGAACGTACAGTAAGCAAACAAGAGATTGTAATGTTTAAAGTCCTCAAAACTTTAGGTGGATTGTGCTGGACCCTGTTATAATTTCAACCAGCAAATGCAAATTAATGTCAGATGAGGGAACAGATGCATTGATTCGAGAGCTGTTTCCGCTATGCACTATTTTGACTCCGAATTTGGCTGAAGCTGCCGAGATACTAAACGAAGACGTAGCAACAACCGAACACGAAATGATCGAACAAGGAAGAAAGTTGCTAAAACTTGGGCCAAACGCTATTTTAATGAAAGGTGGGCACTTGAAAGGAAACGAAAGTCCAGACTGGTTGATTAACAAAGAAGGAGCAATTAAGTTTGAAGGGAAACGAATTAAACGGTGCTTTATCATTTTTAAAATAGTCACTTAAAGTTTGTTTAGACTACCAAGTGGACATCAAATAGATGAGATACACGGAACTGGATGCACTCTTTCATCCGCAATTGCCGCATTTCTAGCCAAAACAAATGGCGACTTGACAGAGAGCATTCGAAAAGCAAAACAGTACTTGAATGCAACAATTCTGGCATCCGATAACTTGCAAATCTGTGAAGGACCACTGGTTTTGAATCACTTTCCCTAAACTGTGTAAATTGTATTTTACTTGTGCTTAAAACGGACTCTTTGTTGTGAGTGCTGATAAAGAAGCGAATGCGCTGTGTCGTTTCAGCTGATAAACAATTAAGAGTAATGAAGTTTTTGAATTGTTTCAAAACAGAAAACGAAATCAAGGAACAAACATGTGAGTATAAAAAAGAATAAAAAAGTGTCTGCGGCAAAGATGTCTAGAATTCAATTTTTGCTTTTGTTGCTTGGAAATGTCGAAGCGTTCAAGTATGTCGTTTACAATCCAATCTATGGTTTGTTTGATAGAATTTAAACACACATACACTTTTGTTTAGCGCCGTCACATGTTACATTTGCAGACAAAATAGCTAAAACTTTAAGACAGGCTGGACATACTGTGATTCAAATTAACTCTGTTCAAACGATGAATTTCGACCCGAAAAAACTTGATCATCCCGATAATTGGATTCGTTGGCCAAAGACGATTGAAGTAAAAGATGAAATTCCGAGTAGATTGGCCAAGGAGATGTGGGAACAAGATGGACTAAGTCTGAAGGAACTATTCAAGCAATTCCATGACGTTGGTTCTCATCATGCCAGACATTGCGAAGATCAGTTGCAAGACGAAGAATATCTTCAACGTCTAAGAGAAGAACAATTTGATCTGGCGATAACTGAATTTTATGACATTTGTGGAACAGGCATATTCGAAAAGATTGGCGTAAAGAAGTATATAGCTTTTACACCCTTTCCGATGATGCTTTACTTGTTGGAAGCCCTCGGTTTGCCTTTGGGTAGTTCCTTCGTCCCGGACTTGTCCACAGTTTCTGGGCCTGATATGAGCTTTTCCATGCGTGTACGCAACTTCGGTTCTTCGTGGCTAGTTGGATCTGTAAACAAATGGAGTTTAAGTGGTTACACCGAAAAGGTGATTCAAAAATATGTGAATCCAAACTTTGACGCAACGGAACGTATCGCTGAAGCGTCTTACTATTTTGTCAACTCAGACGCAATTCTGGACTTTAATCGCCCTATATCTGACAAATATATTCATATCGGAGGTCTTGGCATTTCGGACACAAGTAACAAACCGTTGGACGCAGTAAGTTTTACAAAGCTCTAAAACATCTAAAGTTGCAATAGACGTTTCAACAAATTATGGACAGCTCAAAAAACGGAGTTATTTTGGTCTCCTTCGGGACAATTGCTTTGAGTCATGAAATTCCACAACGTATCAAACAAATCTTTCTTGATGCATTTGTTCATTTCCCAAACTACACATTTTTATGGAAATACGAAAAGCCAGAACACAGAATTTCTTCTAACTATTCAAATGTTGTCGAAGCAACGTATGGATCCCGCAACGCGACTTATTTGGTTAGTAATGTCTTTGATACAACTCTTACAACTTCTTACATTTCAGCGCATCCAAAATTGATGGGGTTCTTGACTCATGGAGGTTTGAATAGCATTATGGAGAGTGCTTACGGCGGAGTGCCTGTGATTTCGATAGGATTGTTTGGCGATCAGCAGGTATCGAAGTAATATTCTGAACATTATAAAACAAACTTTTAGAGAAACGCAAAGATGGCTGAGTATCGTGGTTTCGGGATCTATTTGGACAAAACTAATCTAACAAAAGACTCTTTAATTGAAAACTTGCGTGAATTGATTGAAAACAACAAGTAATCAACTTTTTTAAACAAACAAATAAGATCACTTTAGATATCGCCAAAAAGCGAAAGAAATTGCTCAGATGCTAAAAGAAAAACCGCTACAAGCAGAAGAGTTGGTTGTCAAATACACTGAATACGCCACCAAATTTGACGTTCATAAATATCTTGACTTGCCCGGAAGGCACATGAGTTTTATAAAGTTATCACAGTCTGGATGTAATTGCTTTTTTCATGTTCATTGTTCTGCTTACGCTATCAATTGTTATTGGCGTCCTTTATGCACTTTTAAAGGTGGTCGTTTATGTTTACAGGCTTTTGTGTGGGAAACCCGACTACAAATCGCTTCATGCCAGAAAAAATGACTAACGTTGTGTGTTAATGTTTTATTTAAATATACTTTGTCGAATAAATAATACTAAACTAGTCGTAGTCTAGGCTGGAGATTTGACTTGGTTCTTCACTTGGCATGGGAGATAAACCAACGGCGTTTGATGGTATTTCTTCGTCGATTGAATTGTACAGACGCCGAGTTAACTGCAATAAATTGCTTTTTCGGGCACTTTCAACAGAACGATAAGTGGCTAGCGGATTTTCAATCAAATTCGAGTCTGGTTGAGGACTTCTTTGAAAGCGACGCAAACGTCGGTAAGATCGATTGTTACTGCGTAGACTTTCACGGAAAGCCGATACAAACTTGCGGACAGAATGGACACGTTTGATTCCTTGACCTTGAAAGAATATCCAAATTCTTGCGTGTTTCTCGTCTAAACGTTTTGTTACATTTTAAAAAAGCGTTCTGACTACCTTGTGGCTTTTCGGTTATGGACTGGACATTCAAAAAGCATACGAACAGAACAACCATGATTAAAAGTGTGAAGAAGTTAATTGTAGTGAAAAGCTCACTTCCGTAGGTTTGCATAACATATGTAACGAGTATAGGGTAAATAAGAGAGCTGGCGATCGATCCACAGAACAATGGGTGGATTGAAGTTCCTAAAATTACTGACTCTAAATTGTTCATGTTGATGGTTACCTTTGTGTTTGGAAATAAGCATGATGTTTGACGGCAATATCATGGAAAGCCCCATTCCAAATAGAGCCGGGTAAAACAAACGCAACTCCTCAAAACTCGAGCAGCAAATCGAAACACCACAAATTACCTAACAATCGCATTAAATAGCCAACTTCTTCAATCAAATTTCTGCAATAAAACTTACTAAGCTCGAACAAAGCCAAAACATCGGCGGAAACTTGCACGCAAAAGCCAGTAATAACAAACGACTTGCCAAACATCCCAATAAGAACGCGTAGAAGAAGATTGCAGAATTGTCAGTTAAGGCAAATCCGAACACATAATATGGAAATATTGAAATTAAACCGGAGCTAAAGAATGCAAATCCGCTGGATATCCGTTCTACGTTTCGAGCATACTCGTTTACAACTGGTTCGGTCTCTTCCGTTTCAGGTTGACTATCAGGGGATTCGCGTTTCCACAAATCGTAGACGCAGTATCTGAAAATTGATTACAAGTTACAAGAAAAACTGTTGCGACTCAAATCAAATTTGTAGACTCCAATTTACAGATGTTTTTTTGCTTCATCACAAGCTAGCCGGAAATTAAGTAGCAAAGAGTTGAAATGCGAGCAATGTTGCAGTTAAATTGAATTTTAAAGACAGAATAGGAAGTGCAAGCAGGTGTTACTCAATTAAGAAAGGGCAAAATTCTTATTGCGGTTGTACCCACCCAGTTTTTGTGTTGACGTGAAAAGGCGGAGGCTTTCTGCAAACCAAGTCGCAACACTCACACACTATAATTATAGAGATCTTTCAGACTCACTGCACTTTTATTTTCAACAATGAGCTTTAATGTTGGCAAAATGCTTGACGACCGGAGTAATAATCCTTACGTTCACGGTAATTTTACTCAACTTGTTTTAAACATTTCACCAACTTTTTTAGATCCATTCTATTTCGCAAAGAATCCGCAAATAAACTCATTCAAAATTGATGATTGGGTTTTTGTTGTTAATTTTTGGTTGGCTACTGCTGCTGGCGCTGTTCTTAATCTACTGCTTCTATTTTTGATCTTTTTCCGCACACCGGTTCATCTAAAACCCTATGGCCAAATGTTATCGCTTTGTTGTTGCGCTGATTTGTACTACTTGTTGATAGATGTTATTTTTAAACCGGTAAGCTCTTAAGACTTGATTTACACGGTGGACCAAAAAAACGCTAACACAAAAAATTGTTTGTGTTTGAAACTTTTCGATTGATTTCTTTGACAAAAGACTTTTTTATGTTTGAAACTTTTTGATTGACCTTTTTGTGTTAACGTTTTTTTGGCCCACTCAGTACAAACAAGTAGCTTTCAGCACTTGATGATAAATGACGGCTGTTTAATTTATGCAAGCAAGGGAATCGTTTCAAATCTGACACACAGTATTCAATGTGTTATGACTTCACTTCTATGTGGAGGAATGCTATTTTGTTGTACTGTTTTGCCAGCTCAGTTCTATTATAGATATTGTTTGATGGTCAAGTAAGTTGAATTAAAGAAAAGTAACAACAACTACTGTTTTCTAGAAACGTTGCGTTGTCGTTGAAGCAAACATTCTTGCTTGGCCTTGTTGCCTTTTCTTTGGCGACGCTTTTGGTGGCATTTGACACTCCAGCTTACATGTATTCAGCGCTGGAGAGACCAACCTTTGATTATGGAAAATTGTGGTACTCGGAATCTGAAATACCTGTTTTAATGATAATGGACTCACGCTCAGTTTTGAGTCTCATTTGTATTGCTTATGCCGTGCTGGTTTCAAGTGCATCTTACTCACTGGCATTTTACTTCTTTTGGAAGACAATTCATGAAATGAGCAAGACAAGTTGCCAGTCAACTTCAAACGATTCAACCAGAAGACTGCAAACGCAATTCTCTCGAGTCCTCATTATTCAAGGTTCAATCCCATTATTTAGTGTTGTTTTGCCAATTTTGTCTGCTTTAGTAGCTGTGTTTTTTCGATTCAAAGAAACGGGAGTCATTGGGGACATTTTAGTTTTTAACGTTAGTTGGCTGCCTGTTTTGAATCCACTTTGTACAATTTTGCTTCTGCCTGCTTATAGAAAACTAGTGTTTAAGTTTTTCTGCACCGGAAAGTTGTCTAATAACTTCCAAGTAACGGGAATTGTGTCAAAAGACACATCGAATGCAAAGTGCACGCCCTCAACCGAATTCAAACATCAGCAGCTTAATAACTAGTTTAATTAAGTTTTAACGAAATAAACATTTAAAGCCTGTCTGTTCCAAAGATCATCTTTATAAACCAACCCCAAAAAGCACTGTATGACTGCCAACGCAACAATGACACACGACGAAGTGACTCGTAAGTTGATTTGAAAGTGGAGGAGTATGTTGAACGACTTGTAGATTGAGTGATAAGTTGTTTGATTCGGCGCAACTATTGACTGTTCGTTCAAACCGGGAGCATTTTGGTCATAAAACAAAGCGGATGCCAAGTTTCCAAGCGAGTAACTTGCAAAACACAACTGGACTAACAGTTTCTTTGCAGGATTCGGTATACGTCGCACGACCAAATCAAAAATAAGTGCTTGCTTTGATCCAATACAAAAGCCGACGCATCCGATAAAACTCAAAAAGACGAAGTCAAAGAGGTCAAGAGCCAAAATGCATAACGAAATCACTTTCAAGCTCAGAAGTCCAAACACGCATGCCCAAACATCGAATCTAAAAGCAAAAATCACCAACCAGTTAATAAAAACAAGTCTACTTTGCATATCCATTCATCCACACAACGAGACTCCCAACAAGAATACATCCGTTGAAAATGCAACTTCCAACTAACAATAATGGTCCAATTAGTTTAATGTGCAGAAACAGTGTCAAGAAGTTGAAGTCAAATCCCAAACAAAAGCACTGTGTTACGCAAACAACAAACAGTTGGACACGCCCACAGATCTGATTTCTAAACAATTAAGCGTTATCGAAAAGCTGGACTCATTTTACAAACCCGACGTTATCCATGTTGGAAGATTAAATGAACATTAACAATAACGGCGTGCTCTCAAAACTTCCAAAGCCGTTGAATGTCGCACAAACACGAGGCAACCATTAGCCGAAAACAACTGTGGCTGAGCAATTCTGTTAGCTAATCCTTTGCCAATATTACCGCGGACTGTGTGTGGATAATAACAAAAATTAATTCCCTGTCCGTTCTTGTATTCCGTCACTTGTTTGAAGTTTTAAGGTTTCTCAAATTTGCAGTTTACACATTTATTGAACTTTCTGTTTGGAAGACAACGAAATGTGAACAATCTTGTAAACTAAACAATAAGCACAATAAACAGACAACAAGACAACTGACACCAAAAGAGCAAGCAAGTCTAATCCGTGATATTCTACGGAGTTTAGTTGCCGCCCATAAGAGTCTAGGTACTTATGAACATCAAATTGAGCGGCATGTTCCGAGTATTTTAGAATTCGTTCTTCTGAGTTCATTGGCTTTGATCTGATTGTTTGCGAGAGCTCTTTGGCGTTTGATGCAATGACCGGATTATAAACTACTTTCTGGATTGCATCGATAAGGACATCTGCATTTAAGTTGAATTTGTCTAGTTGAACGCCAATTTGCCGGCTTTCGACCATAAAAGCATTTCGAGGCTGATCAGCAAACAAGGCTTAAGGTTGCATTTGTTATTTGACAGTAAAAACGAATTCAACTTACGGACTACAATCATCGGAGCGCCGGCATAGACGGACTGAGTAACAGAATTTAAACCACCGTGAGTAACGAAAGCTCGAAGTTTTGGATGTGACAATATTTTTGGCTGGTCGAGCCATTTCGATGTAACAACGTTTGGATGTCCATCGGCAATGTTGTCTTCTCGTTCGTACTTCCACAAGAACGTAAGTTTTGGAAAAGAATCAAAAGCTGCCAACAATGCCTTCTTGTTTTTGTCAGGCATGCCGAAGCTACTTGTCACCGAGCCGAATGACACAAGAACAACGCCATCCTCTGCTGTTTCAATAGCTTTCTTGATGTGCTAAAACTTGCTTGTTTATTTAATGTTAAAGAGCTTTTAAAACATACCGGATCTTCAATTGCACTTGAATTAACTGTGTTTTGCATTCCAACTCCGGCAACATTCACGTGCTTAAATGAAACTGGCCTTGGAAAGTCTAAATGTTCGTCCATATTAACAAAAATGTATTGAGATCGTGACATCAGTTCAGTATAATGTGGAATGTCAGGTGGAAACGCTTTGGCAGTTTGACCGAGAAACGTTTCTCGTAGATGATATCGGTAAAAGAAGTAGTTGAACCAGTTAAACAATCTTTCCTTCATCGACATTCTTTCTGTAGACCACCCAACTGAAATTAAGTTGATTGTTAGATTAGAATGTCTAATAAATACCAGAAAAGGACGGAGTAAACGATGGAGTTGCTTGAACACCAAACAGATGCCTAAAGAAGTTTTTACCGTTTACACACTTTATGTACTTCCAAATGCATGAACAGAAATAACTTGATTACTCAACGTTCTGACAATATGCACTCAGAAAGGAGAATAGTAACAAGCGCACAATTTAAAGATTGCACAAGCTGTGACCAAAAAGACTCTCAAATTGCAGAGTTGTTGGCACGTATTAAACAATTAGAAGCCGGTTCAGCTGCGGCCTCTAATTCAAATCGAGACAGAACTGGTAACTGCACAGGAACCGCAACGATCTCAAATGGACAGGCTATAGAAGCTGTGCGCTTGTTACTATTCTCCTTTCTGAGTGCACATTGTCAGAACGTTGAGTAATAAAGTTATTTCTGTTTATGCATTTCGAATGACATAAAGTGTGTAAACATACATATCTCCAAGTGGCATCGGATTCGAATAAAGTAAAATCCATCGTTTCAAACCGATCTTGTGAAAGATAGCCAAACCACAAATGTCAAAATATTCGGAAAGTCCGAGATCAAAGTTTTCGCTTCTGAGCTGATCCAAAAGTTTCTCGTCTGCCAACTGCTCTGAAAAAAGTACGTTAAGTTTAGATGCTTGTTTTAAACTGCGCTCTAATGTTACAAATTCTCAACAATCTAGGCAATTTCTTGCACACCTTTGCAACTGAATGAACAAAAAAAATTGAAATTGAAACAAGTTTTATTCACCCGTACAGTTCAGTCCACCAGAGCTTAAAAATGAGAACAATCAGAATAATTACAAGAATTGCTGAAAGGGTGAACGTTACATAGTAGCAATTTTGTTTGAAAGCTGAGTATAGTTGCAAGCGTACTTGACCACTATTGAACGCTTTCCTAAAACAATAAAGTATAAGTAAACTTGAAACCCTGTTGATTAAACTCCTTCGTGTTTTGCGTAGAAGATGCCTAATTTAAACGACGTAACGTAGACGTAGCTGGATCAAAAATTATCGATGGAAATTCACGCCCGTGTGCTTCGATAAGTCCGGCTATAACCGAGAACCCGACACCGATCGCTAATAATCCACAGACAACCATGCCAATTCTCTGAAATTAAAGCATACAATCCAAAAATTGCAGTATATTTTGCTCTAAACAATCAAAACTATAAATATTACCTTTTTGAACGGCAAGTCACGATAGATGAACCATAAGATGACAATAACCAAACAAACAATAGCAACGGACATCAAGATCTTGTAATTTTTCAGAATCCAATGCTTTTCATTTCTCGACAAATCAACTTGATTCAACAGTTTTGCTTCAATGCGGCGTTTCACTGATTGTGCTTGATCATGAATCGTCTTAAATCTGTTGAACAACTTGGCGTGTCGCAGTTTCCGTTCATTCTAAACAACAAATAAACTAAATTAAACATACCTAAAAGATCTTACGTTGTCATTGATTTGTGCGTGTAGACTTTCAAGTTTTACAATGATTGAGTCAGATAAGACTGCACTGTCTTGAATCAAATTGTCTCGTCTAACTTTTTCTTCTTCAATGTCATTTGGAGTATTGATTCGGTTAGATGCATTATCCAATTGAATGCCTAAAAACAACAACTAATTCGAACAAAGGTAATAAATACATACGAAACACCTCGAATGCTTGGACATTTTCAGAGATCTGTTCAGCAAGTGAGTCAAAGCTGATCTGTTCTGTCATCCTTAAATTTGCTAAAAACAATAGTCAAAGCGCGAAATCAAATAACAAAAATAGTCAAAACGTTTTAAAATCATCGCTACTTTTGGACAAACTTTGTCAAATTTTAAGAGCTTTGCTAAACCGTTTAAACAGACCTTTGCAAGAGGCTTCGAACTCATAACCCAATCCTCCGAACATTTCAATCGCGCCATGATAGCTTCTGTGATCAAAAACCCACGCATCATATCTGATGTCTCCTGTTTGAGTTGAATTGTGAGTTGCCGGTCTGATAAGGGTTCGAGCAAATTTTGGTCGAGACGAATTAAAAACGTCCACCACTATTGGAGCGTAATTTAACTGAACATCAAGTTATTTATTCAGCAACGACTGCAAAAGAAACTAACCACGTCGTGACCGGCTTTTCCCAAAATATCAGATATGTCATTCATCCATATTGTTTGACTGTGACCAAGTTTTGGATTGTAAACCAGAAACTTGAATGCATGTCCAACGGAGACTAAAAATAACAGACAAACGAAAAGATAGTGATGCATTTAGTCTGGACCGGCCAATGTTTGCTCAAACGTGGAATGAAAGACTTTTAAACAAGCAAGGTGTTCCCCATTTGAAAACCGGGTGTAAAGCGGTTTATGATCGCGCACAGCTCGAACTACAAACTCCGATACATCTTTAAGAGCAATCATTGATCAAGTTTGCCTTCATCGTTTTAGGCACTTTCGTTGAACTTGGTGATTTGCGAAGCGTACGAAAATCAGTACAACAAAAGTTTATAAAACACTGCTTCAAAACACTAAAGACAGTTTAAAAAACGGAGAAAGAATGTCGTCTTAATTGCATAAGAAAGAACCAGATGCTTATAGTGGCATGACGCAATTTAATTATATGGCTGTGCTCATATTAAATTACCAGCTTTTGAGTTCTGAATTAAGGGAATGTAAAAAAGACTATTGATAAAAATTTTAACGAACTTGTCGAAGTTTTTGATCGCTTTGTTTTTGTTACTGGTCAATAAACATTAAAATTGCTAAACGATCAAGTCCGTTTGTTTAACTAAAATTAAAAATTCAAATGAACTTATTGAAGTTTTTGATTGCTTCGAATCGCTTTATTTTTGCTACAGTTCAACACAATATTTAAAATTGTTCTATAACTTTGACATTATAAATCAAATTGAATTAACAGATTGAAATTTTTGATTGCTTCGAATCGCTTTAAAGAGTTCATAACATTAAATTTGCTCTCTTCTGTAAATCTATTTCAAAACTGTTCTGCAACTTTGACATTATAAATCAAATGTGATTACTCTATATTTACGTTGTTTACGTTGTTTACGTTCTTTCACAATAATCAAATTGATTTAACAACGATTGAATTAATCGTATACTGTTTTGTGCGCAATAAACTATTTGGAAACAATTTCAACACCGAGCAAGTCCAAAGAACACTTTATACATTATATAAAGTCTGCTGAGAACAATCTACGCTCTAATTAAACACCTTTTAAGGTCCGTTTCATTTCGTGCAAAAAAGGTCCAGATGTTGAAACTTTTTTAACTTCTTGTTTTGTATTCAAATTGCTCTATTCTGGTCGCTTTTTGAAATTTCACCGGAGAACAGGTGCTCGTCATACAGACCCTCTTCGATCCTGTTCTATTTGTAACTCAACCCAGAATTACGGTCTTTGTTGAGGAATTCGCCTTGTGATTATTTTTGGGTCCTCCTTGTTTTCACTTGGCATGAGTTTCCAATTATGCTGATGGTTTTCCGGCTAGATGGATTAGAGCTTACGTCCGCCCCGAAAGCCTCTTTTGGCGGCCTATAACTCGCATACGAATTACGGAAGCCCAAAAACCACCGCAATCCACCTTAAAGCGGGTTAGGGACGCACTGTCGTGTTGCACATGGATCAGGCACGAAAACAAGTCGTCGTGGAAGCTCCACTGCTTGCACTGGTCACTTAGACTACTTCTAGTCCTTTCTGTGTCGAAACTTCGCACTGCTGTCTATTTCTGACCGTCGCCAGCCAAATTCATTTTAATAATTCAATGAATGCACCTTTCGCTAACAAAGCCGCCTAGATTTAAGAGATTAAAAATGCCGAAGTTGCCACCCGGTGACGACCACTTTTTGTATTTTAAAGTTAACTTCCGCTTCTCTGGTAGCCACTGGTTGATCGCCACGCGCCAACTACAATGACTAAGTCCTGCTTATTCGTATTAATTAATCTTTTTGTCGGCACACTTGCTTCATTTCGAGCAGCAGTTTGCACCTGTCCTTTTAAACTGCAAGAACAGTCTAAACCTGCTTGGCAGCTCCTGTGCGTCCAGGTTGAAAGTATGAACCTTGTTTCCAAACCCCAAAAGCGCAAACGTGACTATCAATAACTGCGAAGTTGCAAAGCCCCGCAAATTTATGCTTTTTTCAACCGAAGACCACACTTCCAAAGGTGTTCGTTCGGCGTCGCCACCACACAAGCATCATAGACACTTGGCTGGTGTCAAAACACAAGGTTCCCAGAAAGTCAACAACAGCTACCGCAATTCCTTTCTCTCCACAGGTAAGTGTTGCTGTTTTGGAAGCAGCTGCGTATTATGTCAACTTCTTTGCAGCGCCACGTTGAGTCTTTTTGTGTGTGAAGAGTACGCCGGCGGCGCGAAGAGTACACGATTTAAACTACAATTTGTGCCACGCATTTTGATTTCGCTTTGATAGACCAACAATTGAACTGCGAGATTTACTTACTTCTTCTTTAATGTAAACAATTGTTTTGATTGCTGTTGTTAGTCTAAAGTTCTTTCGAGTAAATTGCATTTGAAAGTGAAACGCGGAAGCTTAAGGGCATTGTTTGAATGTTCGTTTGTCATTTGTGGCGGCCAACTGGGAAGAATGAGCGCAGGTGGAAACCAGTCAAGGTTTTCCTCGAAATCTTTGGCTTTCACGCGCACCTCCCACTTACTAATTGGGCAACATGTTATCGGGACAAACTTTGTAGTTTAATGAATTTGTACTTGGGCTCGTTTGTCCATCCACAGCTTAGGCGTGTCGTGTTGTGTTGAAATTTTTAGTAATTTGTTAAATACGTCTGCACTGCGTAATAAAAGTTTATTTGCTTGTTAGGATGTCAAACGACTCGTCGCCTTCACATTCAAGTCAGCAAAGCTCGCCTTCTTCGTCAAGTTTGTCTCCATCGACAGGTGAACTGACAGTTCTGAATTCAAGTTGTGTTGTATGCTCCGAGATCGTTGTAAGTGCTTTTGAATTGTGACAGTTTTTAAATCGAGCAATTCAGGTCCATCAACATTTTGGCCGGAGGGTTTGCAATTCTTGCGCGGCTTTCTTTCGCCGTTCAGTTAGCCACCGGAGAAAGTACGTGTGCCGAAGCAATCAAGCCTGTGATGTGAATGCCAAGAGGCACAAAAATCGGTGTGCTTATTGCCGCTTTAATCGCTGTTTAAGCGCCGGAATGGAAATGAGCAGTTAGTTAAACACATTTACAGATTGAACAAAAAAAACTTTTTGTTTTGAAGGCAACACCGAACAAAAGACAAAGCGCAGAAAGTCACAAAAAGTGAAAAGCACGAAGGCGAGCCGCCGTGCAAACCAGGGAGACATTTGCCCAAACCATAAAATGACTTGCATAGTAAACTTCTTTGTTATTGCAGAAAGGAAGATTGAAAAGTAACCAAAGCATAAGAGCGGACCCGAAAGAGAAACACGAGGCCGCCGTTAAAAGTAAGTTGACCAACGACAATTAAACATGTTTGAAGAAATAAAACCAACAGAGAAAGCGAAAGCGAAACAGCAACAAACTGTAGAGACCATTGAGACGTTAAGTTTTTAAGACGGAAATAACCCAGAAACGTTTATTAGCTAACACATGTGAGCGGAAAGAAAGCTGTATAAGGCTACAGAAAGCGGATTAACAACACTAGTACCTGGCCACCACGCCAGTTGACATTTTATAAGGTAGGTTTTGGCGGCGGGGGGAACTAACGCAAAATACTTGTTTTGCTTGGGCTTTGTGGCGCCTGGTTTGCCGCGCCGGGGTGGGGCCAGGCGGCGGGGGGGGGGGGGGGGGGGGGGGGGGGGCGCGCGAACTTTTTTGGCTATTTTGTTACGGAGTTGCAATTTAAACAATTGAGTATTTCAGAAGTGATAGACAATGTTGTCGGATTCTTAAGTGAAAGTGACGGTAGCTTGCTAGATACTTTGCGTAAGTTTGATGCTTTGTAAACATGAATTTAATGCTTTAGATTTAGGCTTGTGGCACCGGGGCAATTTCGTCTCGAGGCGCAAGAATTACATTCAAATCTACGGACTTCAGGTAAACTCAATTTTTTAAAGTTATGTTTAAAATCTCCTTTTTTGAAGAATTACGGCACTTTGTGGAATCAGCCTCGAAGTGGCGAGAGTTTTATTAGAGCCTCAACCGTAGAAGCATTTGTAATGAGAGAATTTCTCCGGAATAGCGGTGTGATTGAATTTGATTTCTACGATACGCAATATGAAAACATGATTTGTTCGGAACTCTATTTTATGTGGATGCTTCTTGAACTGATCTTTTCAACACGGACACATGGAGGCCAGCGCACCAAAAAGCTGTTCTATGTCGACGACTCCTACTTACAATATCATGAAGACCGCGTAACAGAATACTTTATGTCGCATCCAAACATCCACAGTCCTTATAGTTTGGCTAAGACCGGGATGCCAGCCATAAACTCCATATTAAAAACAACCGAGTTAATCCACCAAATGGGGTACGAGAGTTGAACAATAACAGCTAATAAATCCATTAAATTTAGAATAGACGATCACGAACGCATCGCTTTAGTTTTAATATCTCTTCTCAACAAAGCAAAGCGAACAATAACTCCCATTCCGAAGACCCAGGAATGGCTGAATGCCATCTTTGCAAACTTAAAACTGCATTACGACAACACTTACAATGACATGACTCGCTTCGGACAGTTAATGCTTTGTCTCGAAGCCATCGAGGTTAGTCACACTTGTCGGTACAGAATTCTCAAATTAAGTTGTCTTTAAATCAAATAAGATACGGTAAGAGTGACAGGAACGAGGAATGTCTAAAACAAATCCGCATATTAGATTGTGTGTTCTGATTTTTGGTGTTTGGGCAGACAAATCGACAGCTCGGCTAGAGTTTTTAGAGTCTACACTTTAATGCTTTCGCAAAATTACGTAGATTTCGGCGGAGGCCTTTAATTGATTAGAGTCAAAATTGATTAACACAATTGAATGAAAAGTTTTAAAACTTCACATATTAAACAACTCAAATTAAACAACAAGTTTAGGAAGCCCACGTTCTCCAAATGCAACAAATCACTATAGTTCGACTCGATTACGTGAGCCCGTCAGCTCATGGTTACGATTGTTATTCGGGAAAACAACTCTTCTGTAAATAACTTCTCATCTTCTCCACAAAGCTCATCAACAAGTTTTATGCACAAAATTGTAAGTTTTGTCCAAGATCTTTCGAGTACGACAAATGTGGTCAAAAGTTATAGGACACGCTAGTTAAAGTTATTTATGCAACGTAGAATTTGAGATTGAACTTTGTCGACATTAAACAAATACAATTTGCGGTCTTATGATATAAGTTTAGTTCGTAAATTGCACCGGAAAACATAGCTCTGGCCAAGAAGTCACAAACCCAAATTCTCCACACCGATTCATGCGTAATAAGTGAGCACGAAGTCCACAAAATGATACCCGTAAACAATTTAATGATTAATGCGGCTTAAAACTGACTGTCCAGGCCCGGTGTGCCTGTTGTGGAGAATGTTGATTAATTCTTCTGTCTCTAGTTTGTACCTAACAGCGCTCCCGGCCGTTTCCTCTCCAAAAACAATCTTTACACGTTCCAAATTCGGCGTTACCCGCTGTCCGACTGCACCTGCTGCTTAATATTCCCATACACAACGTGTCCAAAAGGAGAATAGCCTGAAAGCAAGAGTGCACTTGTTTGTGATATTCCCTTTTCCGCACGCAAAACATTAAATCTGCTAGCTGGCGAACGTCACTTGCAAATCTGCCCTGTTACTTTAATACTTAAAGTTTAAACTTGTCGACTGCGTGCAAATTTTGTATGCATTAGCATCTGTTTGCATTAGGTGGACTTTCTCCGATAAGTTTAACTCCACACCCTGACCATCTATAACGTTTCCGATCATTGCCATTTATGAATTTGAAATTAGGTTGCGGAGAGTCAAACGTGTGCTTTGCATTGTGTGTATTCGTTAAATGCTTTAGAATGTCTCTCGTCTTGCTCTCAACGCCCAAACTTGAAATTAATGATCCGACTACAAGTCAACAACTTGAATTGCCAAAACAACGTCGTCGCCGAAAAATAAAAGAAAAAACATTTTGTTTGATCTGCAATGAACTCGTTACACACAAACATTTTGCTTCGAGTAAGTAACATTCTTAATTGTTGTGAACTAATCAAATTGTATTTCCAGATGTCTGCAACTCATGCGGTTAGTTTTATGAGCAATACAAATTTTACACTTGGCACTGTATAGTTTTGAATTCAAAAGCTCGTTAATTTCGAGCCATTCTAATTAGTTCCTGGTCTTGAAAAGCCGCTCAGCCTAGAAAGTCCAATTTTTGTGACAAGAAAGATCGGGATTAGAGTTCAGAGAGAGCGGCCCTTTTGATTTATCAATAACAAACACCCGATTCTTTAAATCCACAATCTTTACAGCTGCTTTTTTCCGAAGATCTGTGTCGCAGTCGCGTTCGTATTTTTGCAGACAGTCAGAAGCATGTCAAGTAGGAGAACGTAGACACAAGAATCGCTGTGCTTTTTGCCGTTTCAACAGATGCCTAGAAGTTGGTAATTAAATTTCTCTCGTTGTTGTCAAAACAAAGACAATATTCAGGAATGCGAATGGACAAAGTGTTAAGTGAAGGAGTTACCGTACAATTAGGCAAATTAGCAAACAACACCGTTTTGGGCACACTTCAACGGCAACATCATGCCATTTTCATTTTAAGGCGGCGGTTTTCAATTGAACTTTATGGAGTAAGTGTTGAAGTTGTTATGGACTTAATGTTTATTTTGTAGACTTATACAAACATGTGGGAAACAAAACGGGTTGCTCAAACTTTCTTACAATCAACCGAAGTCGAACGTCTAGTGATGAAAGGTACTGAAGCAATTCAAAATGAATGTCTAAACAAACTGCATTTCAGAGTTTTTTCGAAATATTGGTCTCACAAGCGAAGAAGTTATTGGTTCGGAATATGAAGTGAGCTTTTTTAATTTCAAACAATTTTGTAAAATTGATAGCGTTCCGCAAAAAAAGCAAAAGCCAAAAGCGAGTTGAAAAAATGTTTCGATTACAGTTCTTTTTTCCGTGACAAAACTCTTTTTTTGAAAGCGAAACTCGTTGAACTCTTTTTTGCGGAACTCTAAAACAATACACTTTAGTCATCGTTCTGTGCCCAATTTTTGCCATTATGGATGCTCCTTGAAATAGTATTTAACACGCGTTTACATGGAGGCCATCGTTCAAAAAAGCTCTATTATGTGGACGACAGTTATTTACAGTACAATGAAGACTGTTTAGTTGATTTTTACAACTCACATCGCGACATTTACAATCCTTCTTCGTTGGCCAGGTAATTAAAGTTGTAAATATGATTTGATCACATTTTGTTTAGAACCTGCATGTCCTTATATGAGAAATACTTCCACGTTACTGAACTTCTACATCGCTTGGCAATTGACGAATCTGAACGCATGGCGATAGTTGCTTTCTGTGTTTACAGAAGAAGTAAGAGAGTTGCTGTTAACTTTAAAACCAATTCTTTTCAGCAATCCTGATCGCTGGCCCTAATCCAAACATGCAAAAGGCTATGGATTCCATGTTCAAAGACTTAGAAAAGTACTATGAATCTACTTACAACTCAGTCGCCGTCCGTTTTGGTCAACTAATGCTTTGTGTGGAAGCGATTGAAGAAGCTCACACAAAAATAGTTCAGCAACTAACAATAGTGTCATTGAATCTAAAAAACGCAGCGGCTCACGGCCAAAATTGTTGTTACTCCGTGTCATATCTTAAAGGCTAATTCTTTTTGAGAGCTTTCATTTTGTTCATCATCCAAACAATAATGTACATTTAAACTGTTTTAACACTTAAACTATTGCGAATAAACTGTTTTGTGCGGTTGTGCCGGGTCATTGTTTAAACATCAAATTTAAAAACGAACGTGACAATCCAGGTTTCATGCTTGAGCAATTGGGACAAAAAACACGCGTGCTGCGGAGATGATCGCCCACAAAAAGCAACTGATTTTGTTGTTGCCCCTGTGGCGATTTGTCTCTCTCCCGGTTGTTGTGGGGCCTAATCAACTGGATTTGACGTTTTTTGGCGGGCGTCCCGCCGATCAAAGAGGCTTGTTTATTTGCTGGAGATCCAAGTGCATATCCGCCGCCGCTTGAACCTCTATTCACACACAGAGGTTTTATTGATCGTTAAACCGTTTTTTCGAAAAACTTTTAATTTGATTTCATTGGCCGCGTTTAAACTTACACATCTGAATGCTTTTTGTTCGAGATTGCGTGTTTAATAAGAGTTTTAATCTACGTAATCAACGCTTTCAGCAAAAATGGTTGCCCCATTTTTTGAAGCTCCGCCATCTATTATTAACAAACCCGATGGTTCCGTCTTATTCGAATGCATGTTAAATAGCAACAGTAGCTCGGAACCTACTGTTCAGTGGTTCCTAAAAGACAAAGAGCTAACCGGTGATCGTTATGTTAAAAAAATTAAAAAGCAAGTTGGGAAGTATATCTGCACACTGGTCATGAAGGTACTTAAATCACATTAAGCTTAATCACGTTTATATTTAGAATCCAACACAAGCAGATCAGGGCGTTTACAAAGTGCTGGCGACAAATCCACAAGGTAAACACAGTGTTGAGCAGAGGTACGCCGCTGTTTGCGTTGCAAATGAAGTAAGTTGTCATTTAAACTATTTAACTTACTTAATTGTTTCAGGTCTTCAAAACTCAACAATAGGTCTCAAATTCGTTTATGCACAGTCTCAAAAACAACAAACTAAACTATCAAAGTCGGAGTAGGTCCTCTTCCAAATAGAACTCTTAAATTATGACCCGAATTGTTGCACGTTGTCGGTAATTTTGTCAAATTGATATTTGCCTCGGCCGTCCATTTGCAGGAACTAAAGCAAATTAAAATCGGTTACTTTTACTGCTTTTAAAACTTACATATTCGTGATGAACCCAGAGACTTTTCCGATGCGAGACAGTAAACAGCGTAATGTTTAATTCTCTGCATAATCGATACATGTCTCCCTCTACGTCAACGCTGACTAAAATTAACAACATTAACACTGCTTTTTGATTATCTAAATTACCGGCAGACGTGCACTCATCAAGAATTGCAAATTGAGGCCTGTGATAAAACAATCTAGCCATCTGTAAGTGTATGTATGTTGTAGAGATGAATAAATAAATGTGTTAGTTTGAATTGTGTGATTCATTTTATTGACATTATTGGTTTTTGTGGCCAACAAATACTTTCAACTATTTGAATATGCTTTTAATTGATTCTAATCATTTTAGCAATGGATCTCATCTAACAATTCCCGAGCCTCTTATTTGCATGTTGTTTACAAAGATGACGAGCAAGCCGCCGCTGAAGAGTGAGAATTCAAGATCTAAGATTGAACCGCAAAAGTCAAAAGAAGAGCTGTTGAAAGCAAAGAACGATCCCCAGAAAGTGAAGAATGAGCCTCAAAAAAGTGACTTGCAGAAGCCAAAAGAAGAACCGAAGAAGTTTAAAGTTGAGCCTTTAAAGTCAAAAGTTGAACCGCCAAAGTCAAAAATTGAACAGCCGAAAGAAGTTAAAGTTGAAGCGCCAAAGCCAAAACCTGAATCTCAAAAAGCAAATAAGCAGAAGAAGAAGGTGGAGTTCAACAAAACTGAAGTCTATTTATTTGAAGTCAGAGAGGGTTTGGATGCAATTCCAACAACAGGCGGAATACCGTTAGGAATGGAGCACAAACATCACGACAAACAAGAGTTTTCATGCACTCAATTCGAAAAGATGCATGCTGTAAAGGTAATTTTCGTTCTAGACTTTCAACGTTTAAAGTATCTTTTAGACTCCTCAGAAATCAGTAGATGAAAGCACACAAAGCACAGAAGAAAATCCGTCAACAAGTCCATTTAAAATGAAAGAACGTTTTGAGCCTCTCAGTCACGATGCAAGAAAAGGAGCTGTTTTTCTCTAATAATTTGCCGTTTGATCAAGTAAGCTTTGTGTTTGAAGATGTTTTGTATAAGTTGATTTAGAAAGGAATTGAAGAGTCGCTAGAAATTGTTGAAAGCAGAGAAACATGTGGTTGCAAGTGTAGATTTGGAAACTGCATGGTTTGTTTTTTAACTTGCGTGTGTTTTGTAAACTTCTTGCTTGCAGGGTCAATATTGCTCATGTTCAGCGAACGGAATTGAATGTCAAGTTGAGGATGATGGGTTTCCGTGTGCTTGTCGAAAAGGCCGGTGCAAGAATCCACAAGGACGCAAAGAATATAGCAGAACTCGCATTCGAGAGCATTTCTTCAACACTCTTGCTGACTGGATAATGACTGAGAAGCGAAAAGAAAACAATGCTGAATGAGCGTGCCACTTGTATATAAAACTCGGTGCTACTTTAATAACTTTCCACTTTATCCGTAAAGAATCTAGAATAGGCCTAACTTATTTCGAACTGCCACAATTCCGAACAGTATTTCTTGTAGTGATTTTTGTCGAATAAAATCGTTGTTTGAACCTACCGCCAAGCGTTGTTTCTCGCCTACAAATAGAGTATAGACTTAAAAGTAGTTTGAATTGATTACCGCCAGAAAGAACATCCATCCAGTCCTGCACCGAATCCCAACCGCCTTCTCGATTCAAAATATAACCGAGCTGAACTTGGTCGAGGAAGTGATTCAAGTCTTGATCGCGGATTCCTTTACGTCGCATATCCTGAACAAACAAAGATTTTAAAATGGATGAAAAGGTTGAGTTTACAGCAGGTTTGTCTGGATAAATGACTTGATCTCTCAACGTTCCCAATGCCATATATGGACGTTGAGGCACGTAGAATAGTTTTCCACGTTGAGGTTTTGTCAAGCGTCCGCCCCACAACGGCCAAAGTTCTCCAAGAACTCTGAACAACGAAGACTTTCCGCCTAAACAAACCAGTATAGGGCGTTTAGCAATGTTTCTAAAACAACTTACATCCATTAGGTCCGCATACTAAAACGTTTCGCCCAGATGGCACTTCCAAATTGAGCGACTCAACCAAAACATCTCCATTTGGCGTAACTAACGGTACATTTTCGAACCGAATAACATGGTCTTCAATGAATATTTCACCGGCGCCAGGCTGCAAGCCCAAACGAGCTGCTGTCAACAAGCTGTCCTGTAAAGTTTCAAAATGATCATTAATAGTACTGGAAGCTTCCAAACCTTTTCATCTAACTCGTCGCTTTCATTTGAAGCAACCATTGTTCTTTGATACTTTCCATCTTCTAAGTCATGCAAAACATTGATTAATGTGTCGACACGAGTTGTGAACCCGGACAGTCCTGTAAGCAACACAATTTCAATACTCACTTGTAGTAGAATTACTTACTGGTCAATTCACGTCCTGCCAGAGCCAATCTTCCAAGCGCTTCAGCCAACTTGAACATCATTCTTCCCGGAGTTGTAGTATTCTTGCATGATTTCATTCTTTGTCTTGTTCTTCAATGCTTGATTAGTTCTGGAGAAGAAAGGACGACTCATCGTGTACCAACCAACAATTGTGGCGACATACTTGGCAACAATGTTGTCAACAAAGCCAAGAGAGAACCGGAACAAAATCAAAGATCTTAAATGTGTCACCATCCGCTGGAAAGAGTTCATGACTGAGACCTTCTCACGCTCGTTTCCTTGATAGAAGGCAATTTCCTCGCTGTTCATGATCAAACGACTGTTAACATAACGGAATTCGCCTAAATCAAAGTTGATTACAAAAATGAGCAAAATTGACAAAAACTACCTTCCAATTGTTGCTCAACAACCGTCAACTTTCCAATTGGCCGACGAAGATAGGTCAAGAAAAATCCGGACATGAGCAAGTAGCCAAAAAGACGACCAGGAGCGCTGAATCCAAGGGATCCTCCAATGCGGCTCACGTAAAGGGCGACATCAACAAGTGGCTAAAATCAAAGTTGTGATTAACACAATGTCTTTAAAAGCAACTTTTTCTTACTTTGCTCAAGTTTGAATACAACTCCACAATTCCTTCACAGAATCGATCGACATCTTGGGTCAAAAGTTGATCTGCATTTGCGATTCTGTTGTCGAGGTTAGTCATTTTGTAGAACGTGAATCCACTAAATTGATTTTTATGCTTTTAATTGCTTCTTTTCACTCACTTCAAATAGTGTTGATATAGTTTGTTTGTCAAACGCTCCCTGAATCGCAACTTGAGTTCACTCAGGCCAAACTAAAAACTTTCTTTTATTATAAACGTTGCTTTTTGCTTTCTTGAACTTCGCCCTATGCGCCTTATACACACATTTAAATCCCATTTTACCACAGTGTTATTTGCTAACTCCGCAGCAATCTAATTTGACGCTTCAACGAGTTTTTGTGTTTGTCGCGCCAAAAAATTTTGTAGTAAAAACGAAGTTCATAAAAGTGTTTTGAAACATTCTAATTCGACATAGCAACTCACTTTGAGCAAATTGTTAACCACGCTGATGATTGGCATGCACATTGCATAATAAATAATTAGGCGGAAAAATTCACGTTTGTCTCGTTCAATAATTGCAGACTCAATGCTAAAATGAAGATACCTAAACTGAGCAACTTGTAACTTTTTACCTCGTTGACGTGACTGTAAAGTGTCAAATGAAAATAGTAATTAGCATATTTGAATACACTCTTAAAACACTTTTAACTAACCAATCATCCACAGATCCGCGTATGTCCGAGCCAACAAACTGAACGCAATCACAACCATGTAGAAAACCTCCCATGAAAACAGACTAGGAACAAGAATCTTGACGATGCGCCAAAGCTTCAAGAAGAACCGGAAGTCAACGTGGGACTTTTCGTCTGTCTTTTTGGACGCCACTTTTTCACGCAAATATGTAACTGCTTGTCGGCGCAAGTTTCTAAAGACAAGCAACTTAATTATTTTGGTTATAAATGTTTACCCAAGTCCATGTTTCTTTTTGTATAGATGCGCGATTAAAAGAACGGCTCCTGTGCCAATCTAAACTTTAACACATTTAAAACACTGTTAATCTTTATATTACCAAGGCAGGCGAAGCTTCCGACAAAGTTGGTGTCCAACGTATGAATTTACTCAAAGCTGCCGGCATTTCGCAAACTTAAACCAAAGTGATAAATGCGGAGAATTAAAGAACGCACACGAACGGTGGTCTCATTTCAAATCGCCACTTTAAATTAATGCTTGCTCGCTTACAACAGGGTACACAAAAACAAAAGTCTTATCAAATGGAAACGGAGCTTAGAATTTATGCACCACAAAAAGTTGATTTAAGCGAAAAGTCTCCGAAGTGACAAACTGTTTTGTTTGTACATCTGCACAAAATCTCTTTTTGATATTCCAAAACTTTCTTATTTTCCGCATAAAATTCGTTACCACTAAACACCGCAATCACCAAAATCTCCAAATGGAAGTTTCGTCTTGGGTGCGGAAAGGCGCTCAGACAGTCTCTTTCAAGCAAATTGAAACTATAAATTTTGTATTGGTAGCTGACCGCCGCTCCAGCACACTTGTCGATTGGGAGCTTGCCGAACAAACCGTTTTGATTGTCTTGGCTTTTTGGCGCGCACAATTCAATTCGTTATTTAAATTCGCATTTCGCTGTTTAAATCAAATCATTTATTGAATTCACATTAAAACATATGAACATTTACGAGAAGATACCGGAGGCAGCATACAACATAGAGACGAATGATCATTATTTGAGAACGAAGTCGTTAAAAGTCCAAAAATCCATATAAAAGTGTCCCGACAAACTGATGAGTAAGGCAACGTGCTAATTGAGTTGTTTGTGGATGAGCAATTGTGGCGGAAAGAGTGTGTAGAGAACAATAAATAGTAAATGCAAAATAGAATGGAAATTGAGCTTGTTGGGAGGAGATGCGGTGCATGAGTGTTTGGGTTTAATGTACAGGCTATCCGATCTGAACTATTTAAAATCTAAAACTTCATAAATGAACTTTGAAACAAGACACCAAACTACTAATTCAAATATAGAAGCCTAAGTCAAGTATTTGGTTCTACAATTATGGCGAAACAACTGGTGTAGCATCTCGTGGAGCAATAACTGTAACGAACGTGACAGATTTGTCGGGAAGTTGAGCAATATTAGTGAGTTCACGCTTGGTTTCTGGTTGGAGAGGAAAGATTTCGGCGTGGCCTTCCAGTTCATTCGCCAATCTTTTGAGAACTTTGTGTAGATCTTCTTTTTCCAAATTTTCATCAACTTCTCTAAGCCGTTTCGCCCATTTTTGGATTCTAAAATCATTTTAAATGCAAAGTGTCTCGTTGAAAGAAGATAGCGTGTTTGGAAGTTCTTAATTTTATTCGGACTTCAAATTAGTTTAGCATTGTTTTTTTGACTGACGTTTCGTAAAGCAAAAAATGCTTTAAGATGTATACTTTTAAAGAAACTAACCTGAAGAAATCAACACAAAGAACAGCATGAGCATTGCGTCCAAGCTTTGGCATTTTTTTGGGATTCCCACTAAACATAAACACTTTAAACATTAAACAGGAGAATCTCTAATAACCTGATGATGTGGTTGGCGAAGCGTTCCCAACTTTCATTCAATTCATAAAGTGCTTCTGCTTGTGATTGTGTCAGCTTTTGACCAACTTTTGCATTTTCCAAAACTCTTAAAAAATCATGTAAACAAGAGTTTGCTTATTGGGCTTGAAACACCGAAAAATAACTTTCAAAGTTCAAATAATTAATGTAAACGATAAATGTCTTTGCAACGACTACAAAAAATGTTGTTTGTCGGTGTTTCAAGCAACAAACAAAATTTTCGTCTTACATTTCGCGTGCCGATCGTTTTTTCTACAAATGAATGAATATGATTACTTTTGTTTATTAGTGTGAGTAGAATTAAATTCGGCTGAAAAGACCGCATCTGCAGTTTGCAAACACAAAACTTTATGACAAGTCAGCAGTGCGTGAACTTTGTTCCCGAAAACAAACATCCAATATGTGGACTAATTAAGAATTTGTTTGAAACGATTGATGACTACGGATGGAAACGTTTTGGTGTGGACTCGGAAATGATAAATGAACTCACCCGCTTGTCGCGTCGAAACAGCCTGAAGTAGCAAACAGCACAGCCAACAATAGAAACCACGACAATAATGATCACACATGCAATTAGGATTTCGGCCTGATTCTTCGGGCCTTTTGCTTGCCAGAAGCTTTGAACTTGAACCATTTTGTCTAAAGATATTTGAGTATTTAAGTTACATAAAAACGACGCGTCGAGATGACCGTTTGATACACTTCAAAAACGCAACATGTCTACCCGGAAGCTTTCCGAAAACACATAAAAAATATTTCCAATCAAAGATGAATGCAAGTCGGAGTACGGCCGCCGCTTAATGGAATTCCAATGCGCGCCAAAACAAATTAGGACAAACGAAACAATAAGAATAAGCAAAATCAAGACGGCTTCTTGCCCGCAACAAAAATAGAAGCCGAATTTCCAGCCCGCCCAACTTCTTTTTAACTTTTTCAAACACAACCTAAAACACTTTTTCAGCAAGTCTGCTCGTGTTTCCCGGATGAACTTGAGGGTTGGCGCTTCGCGTCAGTTCTTCAGCTCTAGTTGAAACATCCGGCATTAAAACGCCGCATTTTATCTATTCAAAATTTTGTTCGAGACTTGAACGGCACGACGAATTGAATTTGCAGATATGAGGGCGGAAAGTGTCTCATCATTTTTGTGGAATTCCTCGACTGAATTGCCTGCAACTTTTGGACTTGAAACAAAAGGTTGAACTGTTTTCCTGTTGGTTTTTTGTGCTCGCAATTCGTTATGTGTGAAAGTTGAATCTACGAACACGTCAAAATTAGGAGAATTTGTAAAGATGTCAAGAGTTTAAAGAACTGTAGAAATTGAATGTGACAAAGCAGTTTGATTTGGAAGTCGTTGTTTTAAACAAATAGAAATTAAAGAGCAGGTAAAGTGTCCGCGAACTTCGAAGTGGACGCAAAAAGAAGCGTGAATTGTTTGAGGGCACATCGCTTGCAACAATGCCGCGACCTGATTTGTCCCTGCATAACAGCGTAGTGTAAACAGCCGGCTCATAATCAATCGTCACGCCGTCCCGTCGCAGCCAAATGCCACATTCACGGAAACTAGCCGATCAATGCAGCTGACGTTTCGGCTTTGTTTTTCTGTTCAACGGCTGGAGACCCCACGCAAATTTAAAGTGTTCCTTCCTCTGTGGCAACTCAACCAAAATAGCTCTATGAATTGGCCTTTTGATTTGAATAATAAAATTTTACGTCTCCTGAATGTGGTTGAAATGGTAGGAAAGTTGTTTAAGTGAATGCAAATTGGTCTTACCTTCTTGAACTTCAATTGTATCAATACAATGTTCTTTATTACTGTAACAAACTTAAAACACTATAGAATCTGTCTAATGCACTAAATTTATTTATTCAAAACAAAATAAATGAAATGACATTGTTAAAAGCGTTAACATGGACAAAAAAGAAAAGTTTGTTTAAAAAAGCAATCAAAGAGTTTTTTGTTCACCCTGTAAACGAAATGACAATGTTAAAAGCGTTTCTGCAATTCACAAGTGTAACTTTTGATTGCCATTGCTCCCGCCCCATTTTCTTTAACTCTGGAGCCACCTGTCCGGGCAAAAACTAAATCTCCTATATAACAATTTTATTGTTTAAAAACATGCCTTGTACTGATTGAACAAGTTCGACAAGAAGAGATACAATTCCATGCGTGCCAAACCTTCACCGAGACTAAACACACGAAAGTATTTTTGAACAGAAAGTTGATATTACCAGACTCGCTTGCCCATTGAGAACGGCACCAATTCATCAATATGCTTCAATTGTCCGTTTTCGGTTAAAAAGCGTTCAGGTTTGAAAACACTTGGTTCAGGGAATATCTAGAAGTCGAACTGTGCAATCAACACAATAATAATAAATACCTTTTCGTCATAGTGGATTGTTGAAATTTGAACCGTGCAGTAAGTGCTTTTCTTTACTTTGTGACCACCGATTTCAACATCTTGAGTTGTTTGACGGAATAAATTTTGTGCAACGATATTTGCACATCTCTGTACTTCCTGCAAACTAGTTTGTAAGTTGATTACGACGGAAGTTAAAACACTTGCCATAATGGTTGCATTCAAATAAACCAACTCTTGTCTGTCCGAAGTCAAAATCAACCGATCAGATCCAATCACACGATCTAATTCTTCGTGGAGTTTTTGTTGGACGTCCGGATAGTTGATAAGAAAAGCAATGGCCCAAGTGATTGTTGCCTGGAAACAAAGGTTAGTTGAGTCTTGATTTAAAAATGACTTACAGTTGTCGTCTCTTGTCCCGCAAACCAACTAAAAAGTATTAAAAACCACTATCCAAAGAGACCTTTGTTATGAACTTACATGTCAAAAGCAATTCCGCGTAGTTGTTCCAGACTGGAAGGAGAAGTTTTGTTTAAACAGTGCATTTTAAGTTTAAAACTTACGTGTAGAAATCGGCGCTTGGCAATCCCAACCGTCTTTGTTTGGCCTTTTCAATTAAGAAAGCATCAACAAAGTCTCGCGGCTCCACGTTCTCGTCAATTTCTTCTGTTTTGACTCTTTCATGAATTTGGTCGTCAATGAAGTTGAAAACATGGTCAATCAACTTGTATGTTTTACTGCAATAACGCCAAGTCAAGTTGAAAATCCGGTCGTTGAAACGAGACAACAAAATGATCGGACTTGAAACTCCACGTACCATCTTCATTGTCAGTTCTTTAGAATAAAGTCGTGTAATGTGTAAGTTGTGTTATTACAGAGTGGACCAAAAAAAAGTTAAACACAAAAACGTTTCAAACACAAACAATTTTTTGTGTTAGCGTTTTTTTGGTCCACTCTGTAAATGACAAACCTTTGAGTTGATAAAATTGTTTTTGATTGCCATCTTGAGTGAAACGATAACCGAAAAGAAGCGAGTTGATTATCTAAAAGGTTCGACTTAAATTTAAACGTTTTCAAGACTTACCGAGCCAACAGCTATGTCTGTCTTCTTGTAGAAGTCGTGATTTTCCACACCGCTTTGGATATCTTTGTTTGTTTCCTCCAATATGTATTGAATTTCATCAACGATTCTGTCTTGCATTTGATTCTTGCCTAAACAATTATACTTAAGATGCTTTAAACTATGCTTACCGAGACCAAAATCTCTCAGAAAATGCAAGGAAAATCTTCGATTGTTTTGCCACAAAGCTCCGTCGCTGAAGACAACACCGCTTTTCTTTCCAAAACGAACATACTTCTGAAAGTCGGTGTCTTCTCCTCGGTTGGCAAACAACTCTCCATCTAAACAGGAAGAGTCATAAAACTCCTGATTAACCTTGAAAGCAAACTTTTTACAAACGTCTTGACGGCCAAGTTGTAATCATTTACTGCGACAACTGGCGTATTGCCGACCCAGTAAGTGTAAACATTTCCATACTGCTTTTTCCACTCCAAAAACTTGTATTCAAAACGTTCTACTTTGACCATCGAAAACACATTCCCAAAGAACGGAATGGGAGTTGGTCCTAAACTTGTTTGATGTCCACTTAACGTTTAAACTGTTGTTTACCGGGTGGATATCCAAGACGCTTGTAATACAAGTGGTAGAATATAAAAAGAGCCACAAAGATGATTGCCACTAACAAAACATGCATCGTTAGTCTAAACAAGTGTTTGTTTTAAAACAACACAATTTTCAAGAGCTTTTAGAACGAAAAAGGCGAAAGCGAAAATATTCTTCGTGTCGACCCTACTTTGTGAATGAATTTTGTGCTTCTTCAACTTGCTTTTATATGCGATTTCGGTGTATATGCTTGAGAACTTTCATCAATTCTTCGAAAAGAACTCAAAACCATGCCGACGTTCTGGCGTTGTGCTTGTTTTCGCTTCGAGAAGTGTTTAGTGTTAGTGCTTTTTGAACAAGTCGATTGCAAGTTTGTTTATTGATGGCACTTAATAAAACACACAAATTGCAGATTTGATAAAGCTTTTTTGATTTGCTTGATTGACATGAGAAATCATTGAGTTCCAGAAGTAAGTAGATTATATTGAGTAGCAGATGTGCGGGTCGAACAGATCTAAATTAAATTTAAAATTTGAAAGGTTAAAAAGAATTACCTCTATGTGTCTGAGACCATTTAACTAAAAAGTAACAAAAGATCATTTCAGTTCATTTAAAACTCACAACAACAGTGTTGTCAGCACCGTTAATTGCACTCGCTGTTTGGCCACACACTTGATAGCCAACAATATCGTCATTCGTTGAAAGCATAACATATACTTTTTGGCCTTCATAGTGTTGCCTAAATTAAAAAACGTGGTCATAAAGAATGCCAATTTAAAACATACGCCGAATTGTTTATGTCTTGCAAAAACTGACTTTGACAATGCATTCCGTTTATTTTGTTGCAAATACCAACAGGCAAAAAACAAGCTCTTGCACCAAAATTTGCGCCTAAACATTGAAAAACATGTTTATGTGTTTCTAAATGCTTACCTGCAACGCCCAAAAACACATTAACCAAGTTTGTAATTGGAGAGCCAATATTCTCTTTGGTGTCCACGCAAACTCCTCCCAAAATGGATTTTCTACTGACAGGGCTGCCCATTGAGTAGGCAATAACGTTGATAGAAGAGTTTGTAAATCCAGAAACGGCTTGAATGAAGTAGCGTATCTGCAATTGAACAATAAAGGCTACTTTCAACAATTAAACAAATCTTACAAGTTTTGAATACTCGCAAGTCATTGCTGTTTGGACAGGAAATCTGCAAACAAAGACAGTTTAACAAGTTAAAACTACTGGCAAGGATACATTCCCGTAGATCCAAACGTGGTTGCATAAAGTTCTTCATCGGAATACCCATAATTCTGTTTAAAGTAATCAGCCATCGGTTTTGTGTTTTGCGCCGACGTCATGTAACCGTGAACAAAAACAACCGCCGCCTTATTCGTTCTCTCTCCAGCTTTGTGGAGTCCACCACCGTAAGAATACAAAGGATTGTCGTTTCGTGCAAGTTGTTGAGCAACCGTATCTCCAAATTGTTGTTGGATGTAATTATAAAAGCTGTTGCTTATCGTCGCATCAACAGAACAGATGAACACAAAAAGTAACAAAAACTTCATTTCAACAGTTTAAATGACCGAATGGCAGAAGAGCTGGAATTGCTCGGTGATTTATACCCATTCGTTTTGATTGTGATCTTTTTTTCGTTCGCTTTCATCGCGAACAATGGGATTTAGTTTAACGCGACAAGAGCAACGGGATTGGTTGCTGACCTTTACCGATTGTGTTTAACTCGATTCGATTGATTGAAAATTGGAGGTTGAAAGTAGTGTTTATTCGAGGCTCGCACCAAACTACAAAATAGAAACACTTGGAGCTGGATGCTCACGGCCGCTTTGCAAGAATGTCGTGTTGAACTCTAGCAGTTAATAAGCACACTTGAACATGACCATACTTGCTCAACTAAAATGAAGAGTTAGACTTGAAAACAATGTGAGTTAAAATACCGTGACGACTTTATCTGAACCCGCAAGTTCAGAAATATAATTTCCACATTTATCTTTTGTTATGGTGGTGTCTGCTGTTGATTGCAATATATAAACTCTCTGGCCTTCATAGTGGCTTTTAGCGTTAATGTCATTCAAATAAGCGTTTCCACAGTTGGGGCCACATCGAGAACCACAGGCGCTCGTTGATCGTCCAACGCCGGCAACGGACAGATAAGTGTGGACAGTATTTGTAAGTGGAGGGCCAAGATCTTCACCTGTATCTGTGCACTTGCCACCAAGGATCGCTTTTCGGCTGATCGGGCTGCCCATCGAATAAGCCATAACATCCACTTTCTGGCCTGTAAATTGAGAGACAGCTTTGATCATGTTACGGACCTAAACGAACAAAATTAAATCATGTTTAAACATTTATATCTTACCCCTTTGACATATTCACACAAATAGCCTCGATTTCTGCCATATGGACTTCCAGGGATAGGCTCTCCATAAGTCGTGGCATACAATTCACTGTCAGAATATCCCTGACTTTTGAAGTAAGCTGCAATTCCGAGCCCGTGAGCAGCAACAGTAGAAGATCCATGAACCAGAATCACTGGAATGCGTGAAGTTTTTGTTCCGGCTTCGTGATTCCCTCCACCAAAACTGCCACGTCCGTTTTCAAAGTCCTGCCTGGCCAGCTGCTTTTCAACAGAAGCGCCATACTTGGATCTAATAAAGTTTCGAAAGCTTTGACTAATTGTTGCTTCACTAGAAAGAATTGAAACGCAAAAGAGCACTAGAATAAAGAATATCAACTTCATTGTTTTATTGAACTTTCAAATTCTCATGCATGACTTTTATAGACAGAGCTCTTCAAAGCAGCACATTGAATGTTTGATTTTGTGGCTGCTCAAGAAGCGAGCATAAAAGCAACACCCACTTTGTTTGAACAACTTTTTATTCAGTAATTTGTTAACTTTGCATCTTTGATCAGTTTAATTGCTATTGATTGTTTAATGAAGTTGTTTGCAATATGTTTATTCAAATATTCAATTCATCACACACGCTGTACAAGGTTGCTAAACATAAATGGAAGATTTTATTTGGCTAGTTACAGTAATTTTCCACAAATATGTTAGAGTGAATATGTTTGTTGAATAGAGAAAAAGCAGCGCTTGTCAAAGATCTTTCAAATAAAAGCTTTCTTGCGCGAATTGACATTTTGTCTTAACGTTTTTTAGCGCTCAACTCATTATTCTGCTCATTTTGATTTGTAGTTGCTGCTCTTTTCAATTTCATTTTTAGTTTTACGGGCGGTTTTAATTTTATTTGTTTTAGATGATGAATTATAACAATATGACTACTCAACAGTTGAAGACCGAACTCAAAAAACGCGACAGAGAACTTGAACTGAAAGAGGTATGTTATTTTTGAAGATCTGATTTTAAACTGGACTTATGTTACTTTTCGTATACTTTTTGCACGAAATTAAACCTCCAGAACTTTTATGCCCAAAAATTTAACATGCTTAAAACTATCAATTTTTACAATTAACATAATCATAAATGACAAATTTTAGCCGTCTGGAACGATGTTGGGTATAACGCTAATCTTTATTTTTCTTATCATCGTTGTAGCTATGGGATTTATGACTTATAATCAATTTATGGCAGAACCCTACTCAACTACTTGTAAATTTGCGACTCTTCTTTTTGTGTATTTAATAATGGTGATTTATCGTCATTGCCAATAGATTAGAATTAATTGTATTAACTTTCTTTTGTTTCAGGATCTGTACAAGCTACTTACTCTCTTGCTTCCACTGTTAGCTCTCTCCGTCACTTTTAACTTGTTTGCAATATATTTATTCATTTAATTCGTCATATACGTTATGCAAGGTTGTTGATTATTTTGAACTGCATAGTCCCTGTATCTCTGCACACTTCAATGTGGCCATATCCGTTTGTCTAAAAGCGGATCTTATTTTAAAATACATAAATTAAAACTACCGTGACTGTTCGATTAGTGCCTTTGAATTCAGAGATGTAAGTTCCACAGCGGTCTTTTGTAATCACCGCATCGGCTGTAGATTGTAAAACATACGTATTTTCGCCTTCGTAATGAGTGCGTGAATTTATGTCATTTTTCCATTGATCGCCGCAGTTTGGATAGCAGTTTACACCGCAAGAGTTGAAACCGCGTTGAACTCCGGCTACAGACAGGTAAGATCTAATAAATTTGAGTGTCGGTCCCAACTGCTCGCCTGTATCTGTGCACTTGCCGCCAAGAATTGATTTGCGTGACATCGGCCCACCAAAAGAGTAGGCTAAATTTAACTAGTTAAAGACAACTAAATAAACTTTACCTATGACATCTACCTTGTTGTTAGTAAACTTTGCAACCGCTTGAATCAAATCACGAATCTAGTTAATGTAACGATTAAAGTATTAAAAGAACTTTTTTAAAACAAAACTTACTCCGCGAGCATAAAGACACAGTTGATTTCCAGTTCTTGAGTATTGACTGTTTGTTGGGTCCCCAAAAGTTGTGGCATAAAGTTCTTCGTCTGTATAACCTTGAGCGCGAAATGCATCGGCCATTTTTACCGTATGCGCAGCTTAATTTCAACAAGTGTGAATTGGTTGTTTAGTCATTCTAAAACAAACCTACAGTGCTTGCCCCATGGACAAAAACAACTGGCACACGCGTAGTTTTTGTTCCGGCTTTGTGATTACCTCCACCAAAACTACCACGGCCTCCAGCAAAATCGTCACGTGCAATACGGCGTTCTACGCTTGATCCGTATGTTGTCCGAACAAAACGTCTAAAGGCTGGGCTAATCGAACATTGTACGTGAGTAAATCCAATCACAAATAAAAGAATGACAAGTTTCATACTGATCTAAAATGAGAGAACTCTTCAAATTGTTGAGGCTTTTGTAGGAACAGACTACAAACTAAAGTTCGAATCGGAAGAATTAACTCGCGTTGTTGAATAGATTCTCGCCCTTTTAAACTTCAAGTTTGTTTACACAGTCGCCGACAAGCAATATCAGCCTTTAAACAATTGTTTTGCTAGATTGCTTCACAACATCATTTGATGGATCCAAACAATCACTTCAAAAATTTATTAGCCTCATAACGGTGATACAATTTCATTTACTAGCGTTTTGTTTTGAACTTTCAATGTACTTCAACAATCTGAACTGCCAGAAACAATCGCGATCCACAAAGTTGCCATTTCCGTCCACAAAGAAGTTGCCAGTAAGATGAATTCCACAGCTGAAATTAAAGTGATAAATAGCAATATTGAAATAAGTGTTCTTACCTTTTGCACACAAAGCATTCTTGATGAAAATTCTGACCAGCAACTCGGACGCAATTATCAATAATTCCTTTGTGACAGCCTAAACATTTAAATTATCCAACATCGCATTAAAACCTTACCTGAACAAGTTGGAGCAAAATTCGAACTAAAGCACGAAATGCAAACAATACGATCTTTGCTCAATGCATGGAAATCCTCACTTATGGAAATTACTTTCTGGCACACGTGGCATTTGAAATGAGAAGCGTGATAGGCCTAAAAGCACGACAGTTAAATTGAAAACTCACTAAAAACTTACGCTTTCATCCAGAAACACAACTGGTTCATTGCCTAACTTTTCATTACAACTTGCACAGCGACGCAGCCAAGGACGCATTTTGATTCGAAAAATGTAACTAATCAATTGTCTGATCGAAACAATCAAAAACGCTTTTGATAAGTCGCCAAGAATTTGAATAAAGCTTGCTTGAAAAGGCACGAAAAAAGATATTTTTGCTATTTTTAGTTTGCGGTTTGTGCTCGATTGCTTCTCGTTTGACAACAGTTTGACTTTAAGTAAGTTTTTAATGAACTCCGAGTTTGTGTTAATAATACTTTATTGTTTAGCTCGTCGTCATGATTTTGTATCTGCTTGTGAGCTTTATCGTGTTCTCGACTGTAGCGTTCAAAATGCACTACCTTGACTTAGTATTTGGTAAGCCAAAGCCGCCTCCAAAGAAGACCGGATGGTTCGCATTTGCTCGCAGCGACAAGTCCCAGTGTTAAGCGTAAGTTTTTTACCTGTCTGTGAATAACTACTAATTTGTTTTATTTCAGCAGCTCTGTCACGAATTCAAGCACCAAATCTCAATGTACATCTTTGTGTTACGCTGATTTGTAGCTTTTACCGATCAATAAACTTGAATCATCATTTTTGTGAGTTTCGATTAGTTGATAGAAATTTATTTGCAACTTAAACAGTTAACGGTTTTACAATCGACCTTCGAGCCAAGTGTTTATGAACGTGAGGAAGCAGTCTTTCCTTTGTCGAGAATCCTTGTTCGCAAAAATTGCAGTGATAATGTACGCGTTTTTTGAGCTTGCAGAATGGCCTGACACATTCGTCTAATTTGTCGAGTTTTGAGGACTTGTTTGTTGCTGAACCTTCGATTGGGCGATGTGCCGTGAATCGGGACTTGGAGCTGCTGAAACTTGAAATAATGAAATGTTGGTTGTCTCGACAACGCTCAAATCCGGCGAACCGGAAGCAATCCATTTCTTTTGTTCGTTCGGCTAAACACAATTCTCGGCGAATAATTGATGCCGCCTTGTTTGCCAACTTTGAGCGTTTCAATTTTGCCCACCTTTTCGAAGTTTTCAACTCTGTTGATTTGATGATGTTATTTGACGTTGAAGGCAAAGTGAAACAAGGCATTGATTGTGATAAAGCAAGTGGATTTCCCATGGAGAATAATTTGGAGCAACTGAAAAGTTAGGGATTGAATGAACCACGTAAACGCTTTAATATGAAAGCTTACAAGTTTGTAAATGCATCTTCTTCTGGCGCACGATAACCGTTCTAAAATAATTAGTGAGTGTATAATTAAAGACTCAATTAAAATAACTTACTTTTTGACGAGGAGTGTCGGATAACAAAAAGTCTATTGAGAAGTCGGGTTTCTTTTTCTTGCATTCTGGCTCTTCTTTCAGCTCAACTTCGGTGTCTTTGCATTGGCGCTCATCCACCTTAGTTGACTTAGATGACCACAAGCGCTTGCAAATCTTGTCCAGCCGTCGATCCATGAACCGAAAATGAGCAAGATTAAACAAAAGCTGTTTGTCAACAATAGGGTGCGGGACAGGGTAAATTTTCGGCCTCGGCAGTTTGTGAGCTGCAAGTACCGGAAAGGAAATGGACTATTTTGTTGGCTTAAGGACGAGTAGTTGGGCGGACAAGTTTTTAGTCGGCCCAAAACGAAATGCCATTGCTTAAAATTCGGAGCCCCTCATCTTTCTCGACGGTTTGCTCGTGTGGAATTTCCTTCTGCTTCCGACTCGACCAAATTGCTCTTAACAAACCAAGGTTTGGACAGGTCCACTCTTTGTTTCTGCCAAAACTTACACGTCCAGTCAGAACTTAAATACTCGAACGAGCCAGTTCCTTTTGATCGGCCAAACACGCAACTTTCTGCAGCTCGCTTTGAATGCCGGAACAATCCAAACCAGTTAAACAAAAAGGGTTGCCAACACAACTAAGTGAGACGACGAAAGCAAAACAATGAACCTATTAGTTCGGACAAGAAGAATCCTTCGAGCGAAGATGAGAAGCGGCACAACTCCCGCACTTTCACTTTCACAAACAGGCAAGTGGCAAATTTTATTAGGCAACCATTTTCTACTCAATTTCACCAAAACAAACCCCACCGAAAGCGGCATTGTTGCGCCCGAAGAGGTCAAAACGGCCTGGATTCCGCTCTTCTCTATCCACCGACCGCTAATAAATATGCGCATTTGGGCCACCGAATAATGTCCACTGGAAGAGCATCCTGATGGCTCGACAATCCATTAGTCATTTTTGATTAATTTTCAATGAGACAGCCGTAATTGTTTAACTAATCGGCAAGCACTAACTAAACTCACTAAATGCAACAGTGCAGAAAAGTCGTGCCGATTCGAAGCTACAAGCGAAATTCAAAAACTTTTAAACCTCAATGCCTTGGCAACAACAAGCCCTCAAATGCAATCATCGTGGAATGGCATCAACGCTGGACGAAATCACTGGAGTTGCTGCTGACAACCGGCAAACAAAAAACGATTCCGATCCCTAGGAGACCATCTCTGCAAAGCTTTATGAATTTTTGCGTTGGTGAGCGCTTGTGTTGAAACAATTTAAACTGTACAAAAAGCATTGCGAATAAACACTCTTTAAATCAATTCAAGAATCGATTGTCAAAGATCAGAGATGTTGAAGTTTGGAAGTTACAATTTAGTACAAAAATCAGTTCCGTAAACAAGTTCTGTGAAAAAGCCGATATTTTGCAATTATGTCACCTCAAAACGTAAAGCGCCAATTTAGTTCGACAAATTGAAGTGGACGTGTCTGGGTACATCGATGTCAAACAGATTTTTTGTTCGAAAACAGACGTTTATTTTTGTCAAATTGGAGGTATTTACGACTTTTTGCAATGTTCGACCACTTTCGTTCGCGCTCAAAAGACAAAGAGGTGAGTTTTGCACTTTGGACACTGTTTCGGCCGATTTGACCGTCTAAATTAATGCAGAAACAAGTTCGACAAGAGTTACTGTATCTTTTTTATGAAAATTGAGCGAACTCCAACCGAAGCCGCCTAATTAGTAATTTATTTCGTTCGATGAGAAAATCGAAGACATTGATGTCGTTGGATCTTTCGGCTCTTTGCTTGTCTGCTGATTTCAAATCATTAAGGACCATAGTAGAGTGTGTGCGCAAGTTCGCCGAACAAAGACGAGGAAGCACATTTGCGACGGTTTGCCACCGGCGTCTTGAACTAATCAAGCTTTCGCTTACTGTACGGTTTGACTTCTGTTTACGAGAAGTGCTGTTGAATTTTAAGTTAAAATATGCTTTGCTGTGTTTATTGTATTTGAATCAAGATGCAATTTTAATTTGTGTTTCAAATGCTTTTTTTTTATTCACTTTCACTTTTGGCCTTTGTTTGATTTTTATTGACACTGTTTGCGTGAGCTCTAATGTAATTGAACTTGGGATGCGCTTTCGAATTTACTGTATTCGGTGAACTCGAGTTTTTAAAGGTCACTCAGTTAATTACTGCTTTCTTCAAAACATTTTATTCAAGGAGTGTTTTTAAAAACGAGTCATGTTCAATTTCTACAATACTCCCACTCGTGCATCTATTTACTGCACAAAGAATATAAATCTTTGATCGGTAATATCTAGAGATTAATTAAAGAGACATTCTTATTACAACTATTTTATTACAACTATTCAAAGGCCGAATTCAAACAGTGAAAGCAAAACAAGCAACCGAGGCGACCAAACAGAACACAATTACAACAGCAGACAGAAATTTGGCCTAACAGATCGCAGAAATCCAACCGAATGCTCACCAAAAACGAAAACACGCAGCAATGATGGGATGCGTTGCGCTGTGAAAATCGACAACAAGCCGCGTTGAACTGTTCTCTCTGTTGCTGACACGCACCCCAATGGTGTGAGAGAGGTTTATTCGCGGTCCGCTGCAAATTCCACGGCGATCTTTTGGCGCTCGCTTTCCTTTCGGGGATTTTTAATGATTAGTTGGATGAAATTTGCAAATTCACAACATAAACTTTAGCCGTTCGCTGATTTCGTTGAATTTGTTTGTTCGCAAAGTTCGTCGCGCTAACTATTCAATTGATTCAAAGTGGCTTTTGTTGGTCGTCTGCCAGGCATTGTTTGTTGTCGGAAAGACGTTTTTTGTTCTAAAGTTTGGTGATTTCCGCAATTCCGTTGATCAAGAGACGGTCTGCAGGTTTGGGGGAATTTAACAACTGGAAATTGATTATTTGCGCCGAAATTTCCAATCAGCGAAATGATTTTGGCGAAGTGGCGTAAGGATGCGCGCTTTGCAGTGAAAAGGTTGCTCAAGAATGTCAATTAGTGCCGCTAAATCATTTTTGTTGGTTTTTTGCTTATCAACGCCGCTTGTTAATTAGACGCCGACCACTCAATGCGTTGACAGCTTTTGTTTTTGATTGGCAACAAAGTGTTTGTGTGTTTGTGCGGAGCGGGTGTGTCGATTGTTCGAAATTCTTTGAAATTTTGTTTGAAACGGCGAATTCCGTGACTTTAATAATTTCGCTGTTTTAAACATTACCAAAAAGTTCATTGTAGTTTAAAAGAAACGTCATTTTGTAGTTGCTTCTTGAGTTTTTGAGTTTCTTTATTCAACTTGCAACAACCTGATCAACAAAATGTTTGCTGTTTGATTTCCTCAAAGGCGATGTTCAAAGAAGCGTCATTAAGACGTCATTTTCTTGAGTTGTAACAAAACGATCACCAAACCGAAAACGTTTATTGTTTGATTTCTTAAGTTTCTCTATTCAACTTACAACAAACTTCAAATGCTTATTGCTTTCTTTAAAGGCCGTATTCAAATATCGTTAAGACTTCTTTTATGTAGTTGTTTCTTAAGTTATTTCTCAAGTTTCTGTATTAAACTTACAATTAAACACATAATTCTGTGCG
Organism: Aphelenchoides bicaudatus; assembly: GCA_024699845.1. Lineage (NCBI taxonomy): Eukaryota > Metazoa > Nematoda > Chromadorea > Rhabditida > Aphelenchoididae > Aphelenchoides > Aphelenchoides bicaudatus. The sequence goes on along the minus strand of JAMPIN010000002.1, from coordinate 10,041,302 downwards.
TCAATTCATTCTTTATTCAATTTGCTAATTGAGATTTCACAACTTTAAACTTTTGTCGCAAGTTTGTTTGTTTTCGTGCTGTGCTTTCTTATTACCGCGAGTAATTCATTCCTTTACAGTTGTTTTTTGACCGTTTTTGTGCATTTCCCCGCGTCAAGTGAACATAATCAGTTTATTTATTGTTTGTAACTCTTGTGCCAACTAAAGTTGTTTTAAACGCCAATTGCAAACAGTTTCTGATGAATGTGCAGCGGAGGTTTGTGTAGATTGTGTCCGGACTTTTACAATCCAATTTAAGGGATTTTACATTGGCTGTGTTGCTGGGTTTGTTGTTGCCGTGATCCTTCTTCGTCAAAATGGACCACGGAGAGATGGAAGAACGACCAGTGGAAGGTTAGTTGCGTTTAAACGTTTAAACCTGTCTGTTCATTCTTGTTATTTACCAAAAGACTGCATAAGTGGTGATTCGCCAGGATTTGTAGTCAAAAATAACCCCCACTCCGTTGTTTTGACGTAACAACCGTGATCGTTAGTTTTCATCATCGCTGTAAAGTTAGATGTTTTCCAGCAACCACAAACGATTTTGATCTTGATTTGACGCATGTTCAAGAAACTGGAGTGTTTAAACCCGTTGACGGCTTTTGTTTGTTTGTTTGTTCGATGAGCAAGCACCGACTTTTTTACTCAATGGACTTTTCTTTTAAACTTCTATAGTGCACTTTGTTTGATTTCTTATTTTACAACTTCGAACACTTGCTTAAACACTTGACTTCAACGAAAACAAAAGATTTGCATTAATTTTGATCAAGGTCATGCGCTTAACACTCACATTTTGAGATAGGGGATTTAAATAAAATTTGACTATATAACGTACAGCAGCGTTTGTCAATTCGTTTAGTCAACATTTTGGGTTTCAATCACAATGGAGCATGTTCGTGAGCCAAAGACAACTCATTTAATTGGGCCGTTAAAAGTTAGTCGACATAAATTTGCTCAAATTAATGACCGGATCTGGTGATGAGACGGAGACTTCCTACTCAAAAACCACGATCCGCTTTCCCTCATTTTATCATTTTCTCGCCCTTTACGCTTGCAAATTTAATTGCTACCGGTTTTATAATGAAACTGTTGTTATAACTTTTGGTTTTAAAGAGTAAAGAACATCCGATGAACTTCATGCCACTTTCACGTTGTTCGTTGGAGATCGATTTAACATGAGAAATGGCTACGTCATGGATGCATGGCAACAGATGGCACATGCACATGGGTCAAAGACGAAAAGTGTGCGCAATGAAATGCATCTCAAGTCGATCGGCCAAGGAGTTGCATGTTCTGGCAGTCGGGGAGGGATGAAATTTAAAACTTTGACACCTGCTTGTCGTTTGGAATTTAAAGGCTCCCTGTCCAACGAATTATGATGCATGTTTTGAGAGTGCTGACCGCAAAGCTTGCTCAAAACAGTCGGCAACACGCCGCAACTAATAATATGAGCTAATCTGAGTGCAGCGATGGTGAATTTCGGCTGGTGTTTGGTGAGTTTGCAAATGGGTTCTTGGGGCCTTTGGGCGAACGGAGCTCGATGAAATTCGCAATGATTTATTGGATTTATAAATGGCCCGACCCAACAGAAAGTGCCGAAAACTTATTGATTTCGGCCTTTTGTGTCGGCGCCTCAAATTTATTGCTTATGCCGTTGGCCAAACAAACCTCACAAGAACTTTTGAGCTTTTCGACATAGTCGATATTGATTTTAATTAGTTCGGATTTCTTGTTTACTGGATTCTGCTGAGTCAACGCCACTTTTGACAACAATACAAAAGACTTATCGAATAAGTCGAACTGTGAGGCCGGAAATTCTGGCCATTGTTGTTAATCACAGGGACTTCCTGCGTTCAAGACGTCACTTGTGCCGAGAAAAAGAAGGGATAACCTATGCGTGTTCGAGGTGTTAAATGCTGGTTTGTTACGTAGTTGGTTTTCCAAAAAGTGATAACCAACTTGGGACGTCTTCGTGAAACGCCAACACAAAGCCTTATCGCCGTAGTCATGTTGTTGGCAAGAGCGTGATTTGCGGTCTTAATGGCCCGCTTATTTCGGGGCGCCTTCGGCTAGCCGAAAATCAATTATTATTTATTTTTGTTTTGACCCGCTCCAACGGCACTTTGAAAGTGGACGGCTTAATTTTTATGGCACTTCTCAGCTAAAATCGTTCTTTGATCTGCGCGCACGAATGTTTAAATAGCATCCTTTCCCGCCAATTAAATGTCCCATGATGACGAACACCGTCTATGATTTGCTCTGTGATTGCTTGAAACGTGCAGAAAACTGTCACTTGAGGCAATTTCGCCGAAATCCAAATTGACACGACTTCACAGTCAATTAGGAGAGACCGTTGACCTATGTCAAAAACAAACCTGCGTGCGGACCTCAAAAACCACCAAATTTGTGCTGGAAAAGAATACGGCCCAGTGATTTGAGCGCTCGTCGCCGAAGGCCATGGAAAAAGAATCATCGTCTTGAACTTCCGGTCGTTGCTTTTCTCAAAAACTCTGTATACGGAACGTTTGAGAGCTGCGAAAGTGCACGTTGTTTGATTGTGTAACGAACATTTTCGAGTGTGAACTTGAAACATAATTTAAACTCTCAATTATTACTTTAAGCACTAAAACTTACTCAAATTTTTAGCAAACGCGTATGGTCGAGACTGCGACACAACGACGGAAACAGTTCGCCTTCCAGAATGCCAGATCGCATAGCGTAAGTTTTAAATGAATTTTCGATTTAATTTTAATTACTTTTAAGGCGCCGCCAAGAAAGCGCTGGTTTCGTCGCGGTAAGTTTTTAAACGTTTAAAAGGATCCTCCTCCTACGTTCAACAGTGCAAGTGACCAAAAAGGGGGTTGTTGAGTCAGATCAATTGCGAGAAGATGGCGTTTGGCGATTTCTGAGTAGGCGTTCAGTTGCTCTTATTGTCACTTACTCTTTTAAAAGCTATTAGGTTGGCATAAAAACGTTTTACAATACAAGATCTTGCACCGTTCTCCACATTACATCGCGCAATAAAAGTTATTAGTCTGTTTATTAGTCACGCCCTTTAAAGACTCGACTTGCGCTTTCAATGTCGAGAGAACTGTTGAAACGAGCTTATCAAATTTGCGTACTAACGTGTTTGTTCCGGTAGATTTTGCATTTTAGCAGCGCGATTAATCATCCCCTCCATTGATTGAAAGCAAACATTAGAGGGAATCAAGTCGTTGAGTCAGTTGTTCGCCCAATAGCATGCATCTTGAGGGTTCTTTAATTGATTGACTTTTCTCTATGAAAAACTCGTTGTTTAATGCGAAGTGGTTGCGAAAAGGTAAGTTTGTTGAATTAGAGGAGGATTCTTTAAACTGGTCATTTTAATAAACTTGACACTTCAATATTTTAATAATACGTTTCAGGTCCATTAAAACGGGTGGGTTCACAGCAATCAATGCTTTACGACAAGATGGTCTCCAGGTAATTAAACAAATGTTATTCATAAAGCCGGACTTTATTTATAGACAGCTAATCGGCGCCAATAGCTGTCTGGCACAACCTTCAAAGCCAATCTGTTGCAATTGTCTTTGGATTGTCAGAATGAGAAAACCGATGACCATTTGTCCTCTACAACTTCTTCAACCTCTCCAGCGGACGAACATATTTCTTCAGCTCCCGTGTCCGAAAACGACTTAAGTGACACTGATTATCAACATTCAGCACATGCAAGTCGAACTGGTCAGTCGTTTTAAAAACAACTCCAACAAAGTAGTGAAAGTTTTTAGACTTGGACAACGACAGCTTGCAAGATGAAGACATTTTATCGGACGAAGAACTAGATGAAATTGTGGAGCTTGAACAACGCAACTTGAATACACGGTTTTCTATTTCTAATCCAGAACTAACCAATGGCCAGTTAAAGAACTACTTTCCCGGCCTATCAGATCACTTGTCCGAGCATTGGAGGTTAGTTGAATTGAAAGATCTGTTTTACTTTTTAATGGCATGAATCAAAAAGCGCTTGAACATTTTTTTAAATCTTTTCAATCTTCTCAACTTTTGATTGTTTGTTTACACTATACACATTACTTCTTTGTATGTTTTAAACACTGGCTTTTTTTGGAGGAAGTGAGACTTATAAAATAGATCCGTCAATTCCGTTGCAAATCGGAACTTCGCTTTAGCGATTCCAAGCATACGGTTTTTACCCTAACAAAAAGTCAAAGCACCCAACGTTGTTCAAGGAACACCACATTTTATGCTTGACGTTGTGCTTCGAAGGCGAAAGCTCTCCAGACATTCTATTCACATAGCTGTCCACTGGAGTATACCGTTTTTGAAAAACGTCAACTGCTTTGACGACAGCTATTTTTGGTGGCCGACCAACAGGTGTTCTTTCTTATTTTAGCGCCACCTAAATGAGTATGACGTTGTACTGCTTAAGGCAGCAGGATTATGCGTGGATTATGTGGGACTTTTGAGTCTTTAAATTAGATACCGATTCTCGGAACATACTCATCCCAAAATGACCCTTGTCGATTTGCTTTTTGAGCTCACTTGTTTGTTTGGCAAGTGAGCTTTGAGTGTTCGTTTTGTTTGCAGCATTAAAGCGAACGCATGATGATTTGATTACGCATGTTTCATTCAATTGACAGCTTAGTTTGCAACGGTGTTTAACTACTATTTTTGTTAGCTGTGAATTTACAATTATCTTTGGGATTAAAGCATGTGGTCTCTGTTTCTAGAAGGCGGAAGTCATGTTGAGGTCAGAATAGTTTTAAGCTCGAATCTTTGGAGAAATTTAACACATTTCGCAAGCAAATGAAGTATTACGAATTCGACCCAATTTGTCGACGATAACTAATTATGATAAGTTGTTTGCTGGCACTTGTTTACACCACACTCCGACGACTTCAATCATCATTCAATGTAATTATCCGCAAATCCTCATCTAATTTCCTCGCCACAAAAAAGGCCAATCCGCGTCGACAAATGGATTAAGCAGTTCGACGTTGTGATTTCTCCACAACTCCATTCGCTGTTTATCTTTTCACACAAGTAGTATTAGCGTCCGGTGGCATAAAAGTCCAACTTTAAGAGTTCATTGTACCTTTTAAGAAGTAGCTTCCGTTCTTCTCCGACTAGCGATAGAGCAGGACTTATAGTTTTTGTTGTCTGTGGGCGATGCGCTTTAAATTCAACTAATTGACTCATTATCATTTTGGTGACTCGGATAATTTGTAGTGATTTGTAAGTCAACCCACTTCCAGCTAGTGCATCAATTCGTTGACGATCGTCACGAATTTTAATTGTCCCACTTTTTGGTCTTTTTGCTCGCGTCAAGATTCGATTAATGCACGGCAATTCTGGCCTTTTTCTGGACCGGAAGTATCCTGTTGGCTAATTTTATTGGGATTAGCATGGCTGCTGATTTCACAAACCTTTTGAGGGAAACCTGCAAGCGGTTAGGCGTTTTTGCAAAAGAAAACCGACTCAAATGAATCATGGGTAATTGGGGGAGGCGGAAGCGGCGCTTGTTGCTAATTTGCACTATTGATCATTATTTATTGTCTGTTTTTTGTGTTCAAACCAAAAATAACGTGGTTTTTGGATTCTATCTGGAGATTACGTTTGCGCGTCTCGACAACCTTCTAATTGGCCAAATTTAGCAGTGCAGCGCTCCTCGTCCAAAAATCTGAACCCAGTTTACCAACTTGTACTTTTCCAGCAACTTAGCTGTTTTTTGGGAGCACTGCTGGGCCTTCGAACTTTAAAACTTCAAAGCACACCTGAAGAAGCGAATAGCAATCAATTTGTTGTGTGCTTTAGTTGACTTCTTGGTCAGCAGCAGGCTTCCGTCTCGTCTTCAGTTTCTTTGTCGACAACTTGGCAGGGAGAAATTTGAGTCTAGGAATGGTGGCGCAACTCTCCGGCGGAAGCAAAAGGCGACGCTTGCATTCGGAGTTCAAAGATGTCCCTTCATTACATAATTATTCCAAAGGTGTTCCCAAAAAACACTGCTCCCGCTTGATTCATATACTGGCAGGCAGGTGGAAACACTGTGCTTACGCTATATTTTATTCAGCAGTCAAAAAGAACACATCAAAAGAACACGTTTTTGTTGATCTTCGTTCGTTCTGAGAGAAAATTATTTCTAACAAAAAGTGGCAACAAAAAAGTGACACAAGAAGTTGTATTCTTTCTTCGATGGCTTTTAAATTTTGTAGTGGTCTTTTTTGCGTATGCAGTGTGCTAATTTTGAAAGTTAAAGGCCAAGTTTCACTTATCGAAATTAGTTTCCCGCAGCTGCCTTCCCATTCGGCGTCATTTTTTGAACACTCATTGTCGCATAACATATAAGTTATCTCAATTAAGTTTTGACGTTCGTTGAATAGTTTGTGCTTTCTCTTGTTGCATATTCAAAGGTGACAACTTATAAGGTTAGTGAGTTTCTTAAACAAATGTGTGCTTTGAAGTAGTTAAGAGTTAACGAACTTGGCAACAAAGAAGACTAGAAGAAGGCAAAGAAGTTGTTAATCCCACTCGGCACCGCATAATGTTTCATTTACGCATGTTGGTGTTTATTGAATTAGTTGTGGGTGAAGTGAACGACTGCCTACCTCCTTCATCTTGTTTGGGTTTCAAACTAATTTGTGGGTCGAGAGGGTGGAAACTTGATGCGCGCGGTTTTGTTCGCTCGGAACTGGGCCTCCAGATCTTATCACACTGGCTCCTTTTTTCGGACGTTAATAGTTTGACGTAAATTCCGTGCGTTGCAACACTGCTCAGTTCGCTGTTTACTCGAATTCACAAAAGCACAGGTCATTTGGGCCACAACTCCAAAAAGCTCTCGATCGTCGACGTTGCTGATTAGACGCAAAGCGAAAAAGAAGGTAGATAAGTGATGACGAATGCCGACTCGTCGTTGACTTAGTGGAATTATTCAGCCCGTTTAGTGCTTTTATGAGAGCCGATTAACTATGTATGTATTGCTTTTTGTGTACGTGACGCCAGCGTTCTTTAAGCAATTTTAAGGAAATTGCAAGACGCAGCAGTTTTAATTCTGTTGCTCAAATAACTCCGTTGCTCGAATTTTGTTTGTTTCTTTCAATCGCTTGCGAGAGAGGAAGTTGGTTGAAAATGATAGCTAATTTTGCCGATATGCAGTGAGCCTCCCTCTATCTCCTCCTACTCTTTTGGAATCTTTGGACAAGTCCGAATGCAAATGCGGGTCAATGATTATTCGTGTAATTTGTTATCCGCACACCTTCATTCCCTGCATAAATTATAACAAAATAGTTAACGAAATGTTTTGACAATTAAGTGTTTCTGGCTTTATTTTGCATTATTGTTTGGTCGGCAATTGTTTTCGCAGTTTTGATTGTCCTAAGTCGTCGAATGTCGACCGGAGAAGATTAAGTCGATGGTGCTATTTTAGTTGTCGCTCAAGCGATTGTGCAATCGCTGTGGCCGCGAAACCCCACGCATTTTTCGTTTGTGGATAAAGGGATTGCGTGCTTGCCGAATCGACGATTAGCGGTAATAAAGAGTTGAGGGATTCTTGAGCTGTCTTTCCCCTGTAATACTATCAACACTCACTTGCTGCCATTTCCGCCGACCGGCAGGGATCATTCCGTCGGTTTTCGCGGATAACCTTTGTGTTCGTCTGTTCTATAAATGGTGGCCGAGGCGACTACTTTGCGGGTTTGAGTCGTTTGCGTGGGTCTTTCCAGAACATTGTACTAATTGATGATTTAGTTGTTGTTCTCTTTATTAATTTAAACTATTATGTTCCACAAAACGTCGCATTTCAAATGTTGAGTTTTCGACACAAAGCCTCCAAAATGGGCGAAAAACCACCGCCACTTGTCAGTCCATCAAATTCAGCTGGTGTTCCGTCGAGTGATCCTCCATGCTGCGGCACTGCTTCTACCTCGCCAGCCAACTCAATAACTTCGGACACTTCGACTCCAAGTCGTCGGTACTTCTTTCCCAGTCTGAAGAATAAAGAACCAGCATCAACATCTGCTTCTTCAATTGGGTCAAACTTTTCGTTTCGCAAAAGCAGTGTGACGGCTTCGGCTCGATCTGATCCTCCAATTGCAACTCAAAATGCACCTCCGGAGCCTGCGAAGCGCAAAAAGTCAATGGTTTCTGTGACAGGAGCCGCTGCAAAGCGCACAATGAGGAAGAGGTTTTCGGCAGCCAAGTTGGCTTTAAGGAAGCTTTCACACGGAGGCTCAACGCCCAACGTCCACCATCGTGCCGATACAAACTCAAATGCCTCGACAAGTCCAGCTTCTGGAATCGGCTCTCCAACCAACGAGTTTCCTCCCTCAAATTGCAATCACTTGACTAACGACGAAGCAACAACAAGTTCTGCTCCAACCAACGGCTCATGAGGTTTCAACACCGCCAACTTTTATGTCAGTCAAAAGCTCGACTTCTCGGTTTTTTCGCAAGTCAGGCTGCAGCAGTCATTCGTAAAGTGTGAGTAACTTTTACCAACTCTTTGCATTTGAATGTTGTCAAACAACAAGAAACAAACATCAACATCTTCGAAGAGCAATTTAAAGAACAATTTAGTTGTCATAGTTGAAACGTTTAGATGTTTGACAACATTTAAATTCGTGCAAATTTTGTGTGTCTGACTTATATTTTTAGTTCGTCATCAAATGCACCGCCTCAGTCGTCAGCGTCTCTTTCCCAATTAAATCCAACAATGAATCCCGCAATTGAGGCGTTGAAGAAGCAGCCACTCGGCCCTTCACTGTCGTGGGATCCGGGCGAACAGCAACGGTATGTCACTTGCACGCATTCGAAAATAGAAATTAGCAAAAAGTGTTTCCAGCTCGAGGTCTCCGTCGATGGTCTCGAGAACGCGCATTCAATCAGATGGCTGCAATGAAGACAAAAAGCGAAGAAGATCACGCGGATCTTTGGCACAAACTGCTGCCAATCTTTTACTTCATTCGACAAACGACTCATCTAAACAGAAGCAGAAAAATGATGACGGAACAGATAGGATGTCAAAAAGTTCCACAACTTCAACGCGCAGACACTCACAACAACTAGCTGGAGACAAATTGGACCTAGAAAATCACTGCTTACATTGTTCTTTGGGAAGTGAATACAGAAGGAATCGTTTACGCAACGAAATCGAGACTGCAGTCAAAAGACTAGCAAGGCGGTTGGGAAACAATCGTTCAATTGCCATGAGTTGGGATCATAATAGAGATGAGTCGGCTGCAAGTACAAACAGTGTTGTATCGATTAACACACCGCCCCCGGACGCGAATTCTGCAAACCAGAACGAAAAAATGCATAGAACAATGACGCCGGTATCTTTGTTGTTTTTCAATTGTTTTTAAATGTGAATCTTTGAAGGACATAATCGTTTCTTCTATCAGTTCCGACGAAGATGACTCGGCTGAACCGCCTCAACCGCCTGCTGTGAGTGCCATCAAAAGGGAGCCAAGTAGTGATCGTTGTTCAAGCTATCCAACAAGTGGAGAGACTAGGCGAGCAATTTAATATGCTTGTTTTTATTATCTTTTAACTATTTAGTTCTGCGTGTTCAACTGCCTCTCCGTCTCCACGAATTCTTAGGCCTGATTACTTTTTTAGCATGGAAGTTTCTCCAACTTCAACTGCTCCGTTTGATTACACAACTGCAGCGGGAACGGCCGAAAACAAAAGTCCGGCGCCAACGAATGAAAACTTCAATGGTCATCGTCCACTTCAAGCAATGGACACTTTGAAGCCTCCGAACTTTCACTTATCGCCTAACTTTCAAAACTCTAACTTTCTGTCTCCAACTGACGCCAGTAGCTCTCCGCCTCGCTCAAACAGTGTTGACTTGTCGATGTTAAGAAGAGATATTGAATTGTGGTCGATTAGCAGCGGTGATCAAAGCGAAATAGAAAGTGATGGGTTTGAACCGGCAACTCCGGCAGAATCCATCAAGACATTACGCTCAAAAAGTCACGATCCAACACACGAAGGGCCCGAACACATTTTACGTCGGCCTTCTAGAATTGAACACTTGAGTGAAATTTTTCGGTAAGAAAAAGCGCAAACAAATTTTGTTCATGCCATTAAATTGACATTTAAAGTTGAAAGTCAATTTTCAAAAATAACTCTAATATTTGTTTAGAAAAGCATTAGCTAAATCGCCAGTTGTCAAAAGAGCAGCAGCCCTTCAAGAGCAAGAACAGAAGGCCGTCAGCAAACATCGAACAAGTCGTTACTGGCTAGATGAGAATCTTGAACCGAACTGTCACATTTGGATACCAAGTGGCAATGCTTCAAGTTCTAACGACACCGAATGCTACATTGGCGAGAAGGACTGCGAGAAAATTGGCGAAAAGAGAAGATGCGCTGCCTGTCGTAAGTTATTTGAACTGCTTTTCTATTAACTTGACTCATTTGTCTAGACATTGTTGCACACACTGCATGTTTTCCTTTATTGGCTAAGGTGGTTTGATATTTAATCAATTCCATAATAATCTTTTCTTGTTTAGATGAATTTGGGCTGCAAAGTTACATTCCGCGACTCGGCTCTCAAGCGCAATCCATCCAAAGAGCAATTTGATTCGCTGACAAAGCATCATTGGGTTCACAGATGGAGGTTAGAAGGTCGTTGTTCGGTTAGTTTCTTTAATGGAGTTTGAGTTCAATTCACAGTTAACTTATTTCAGCAATGTTCAAAGAGTTTTCAACAAAAAATGATGTTTCGCGACAAGGTAGTTTTTTTGTATTCAACTGTCATTTTGATTAATTCAATTTTAGGAGATCACCGCAATTACGTGTAGTTACTGCAAGATGTCTTTTCACAACAAGTCAACGTGCTTTTCAATGGACCGATTTGATGAGAAATGCGATCGTGGCGCCTTAAAGGATTTGATTCTGCCTCCGTCCTGGCTCATTCGCTTGTCTAATCAACGAAAAAGACGTCAAAATGCAGTTGGTGGGTCGCATCGAAAGCCGTTGAAGAGAAAGTACCGTCCATTTGTTGTCAAGCCAATGGACACATTCTCTGGTCCAACTCAACCTCTACTTGTTTTTGTGAATCCAAAAAGCGGAGGCAACAAGGGCAGCAAAGTAAGAACATTTATTGTCAATAACAATTATTGTTGTTTTTAGGCACTTCACACACTTTGTTGGCTTTTGAATCCACGTCAAGTATTTGACATCACAGCTCTGAAAGGTCCCTAAATACGGATTGGAGACGTTCCGCAAAATTGGTACTCAATTGCGAATACTTGTTTGCGGCGGAGATGGAACTGTTGGCTGGGTCATTTCAACTTTGGATCAACTGAATTGGCCTGCTTATCCACCTATGGCTTTGTTGCCTCTTGGAACTGGCAACGATCTTTCAAGATGCATGGGCTGGGGCGGAACCGGTATGGATTTTCTAATTCTTTAAACAAGTCTGTAATTTACAAGTTTAGTTTGTGACGAACCATTATCTGAACTGCTGTCGGCTGTTATTCACGAAACTAGCATTACTTATTTGGATCGTTGGAGACTAGATGTGCAACCAAATACAACTAACTTGCCTGCCGACTCACAACACGGAAACAACGAGGATCAGCGTTTGAACGATGCAGCTCAGTCAGCACTTCCGCTCACCGTTATGAACAACTACTTTTCAATTGGCACCGATGCGGACATTGCATTACAATTCCATCACTCAAGAAGCGCTAATCCGCAAATGTTGAATTCTCGCTTCAAAAACCGAATTGCCTATGCAGGACTTGGAACAATTGACTTGTTTAAACGAACGGTAAAGATCATTTTAATTCTCAATCAAACAAGTTTGTTTTCTTTAGTGGAAAGACCTTTCTGAATTCATTAGCATTGAATGTGACGACGTTGATATAACTCACAAAATCCGAGAGGCCAAATTCCACTGTGTTCTTTTCCACAACATCACTTACTATGCCGGTGGAACAGTTCCGTGGCCAGCTGATTCTTCTTCGTCGGCCGAAGACTACCAAAAACCTTCGTGTTGTGATGGAAAAATTGAAGTTATTGGATTTACGTCGGCTACGTTGGCTGCTTTGCAGATGGGCGGAAAAGGGGAACGGATCGCTCAATGTTCAAAAGTTCGGTAAGTACTTTTTAAAACTTTTCATTAGACAGCTTTGAACTTTAGTGTCGTGACCGCCAAACCTATTCCAATGCAAGTTGACGGCGAGCCTTGTTTGTTAGCGCCTTCAATAATCAAAATTGGTTTCCACAGCAAAGTAAGTCTTTCAAAACAAACTGTCAAGAAAGTTTATTTAAACTTCAGGTGCCTATGCTGAAACGGGACAAAAAGGTTGTGTGCACACCAAACGTCACTCGGAAAGGCGTCAAAAGCTCCAGAAGTGGCCTTGATGCAGCTACTGCTTCAACAAGTGTGTTCATGCAAGTTCCAGTTATCGTTGTTGGACGCCATGACTACGACATCTATCGTGACTCGATTGATCGTCTTAAAGACACCGGTTTTGAAATCGGAATCATAAGTCTGGAAGCAGAGATGGAGTTGAGCCAAGCAAGACAAGCAATTCAAAAACTTCTGTGCGAAGCTACTATGTTGCCGTATGATCCAGGATTAGACTGGCGCTTCCTCGACTGTAAGCAAAACAACTGAGTGGACGAGTTTAGTTAATCAATTTCAGACGTTTCGAACGCCGAAGAAGGGTCATTCCGTGTTTCAAGACATCAGGAGCATAATCATTCGATTTCCGATATTTGCAACCTCGACGAATGCATAATTCTCTTAGATGACGCATTTCCATCAATGACAGCTAGATCAGCCGCAATCGGTCACGAGTTGATTTTTACGCCTTCCAAGTGGGTTTTGTTTGTCAATTCGATGTTTTCGCACAACTTCTTTTCGTTAACTGTGTTCTTATTAACCTGTGTGTTTTGTGTTCGTTAACATTGTGTTTTTAGCGAATTGTTGCCGGCGAGTTCACCGACAAGTCGCAATACATCTTTTAAGCGAAACTTTCGTTGGGACGGCGCTACAAAAAAGTCTCGTGCTTCGTTTAATCCTTAAAGTGAAACGTGTAAATACGGTGTTTGTGCAAATAACCAGTTGGCTTTTGTCCGTAACCACATTCAACTGTCCTCTTTAATTGTGTTCGAATTAACCCATTCATGTATTAAATGCTAACACCTTGTTTCTTTGTCCGTAACGCTATTCTAACTCCAAAAAGCAATCAAAACTCAGTTGACTAAATCGCTGTTACGCAATGTTTATTAGTTTTGTTTAGTTGTGCGAAGTGATTTAAATTGTTTGCAAACATTTAAATCACTTTCTTGTTTAATGTGTTGTACAGACGGATCGAAAGCAATAAATTATTGAACGAGTTGTATACACTTGCTTATTCGCGCTTTTGCAGAATTCCAATCCCGCCGCAGCCTATTTATGAAGTTGGGTAAGTTAATAACTTGCTTTAATTGCTTAACTTACTAACAACAACGACACTTCAAACACTGAAACGTTTTAATCACTTACTTAATGAATAACTTGCAGAAAAACAAATGCCCAAAATGCACTGGCACAGCGAAGAATCTCCGAGACTCTGCGCATCGTTTTATCTTCAGAAGGTCAGGAAACTCATCTCTAAAGTTCATAATTGCGACAAGTGGTACAAATCGCAAACGCAGTAGATTGCCTCATCACTTACAATATTCCACCTTAATCTTAATATTCCACATTCTACCGATATTCCCCGAAATGATCTGATTCCTTTTTGAAGCACTTTCAAGCGACGCCCACAAGTGTCCGCTTATTTCTCGAATACAGGTTAATTTATTTAGACTTTTATGCATGTATTTCATCCGGGCGACTGTACGGATTGTTTTGTTTAACTCCCACGTATTAGCTAACTGGAGATATTTTCGAAGTTATTCTTTCCAAAAGCCTTTTTCAACAACAAACCATTGTTATTCTTGTATTTATTCTTCATTCCCTGTTGTTGATTGTTGCCACGATGCATTTATTCTTGCAAATACTTGTCCGATTTCTAACAGCAATAAAGGATTTAAAAATAGCAACACGCGGACAATGACCACTTTCGGTAAACACTCGGCGAAAACAAAGACTGCTGAAACAAGCAATTGTTAATTGGACTTTCTGCGGATCAAACTTGATAGTATTTAAGCGGGCGGATTTTCGTGAATATCATCAATTCATCGTCGGTTCTTCCATCTTCAACAGCCATGAGATTCGCTCTGTTCCTTATTGTCATTCTTTTCGTTTTCCCGCTTATTGGAAGCTTTGAACCGAGGTTTGTTTTTAATTGGATATGTTTTGAATTCGGATTTTAGCTCCGGCTCGGCCAGCGCGCAGACCGGCAGGCAGGCCATCAAACAAGAACTCGAGACAAGCACGCAGACCGGTTGAGTGCAAAGATATTGCTAGGAACTGTGCACGTCTCCGTCACAGCTGCAATTTGACTGTTTTCCGGGCCTTAACTCAGCGCTACTGTCAAAGCACTTGCCATGTCTGCCGACCTAACAACACACGCCAGAACCGAAACAAAAATGTTCGACATGTCCAGAATGCTCGCAGTTCAAGAGCTGCACAAATCAGAAATGCGAGAGCTCAAAAAGCAAGAGCTGCCAGGGCTGCTAGAGCTCAAAAGGCCAGAGCCGCCAGAGCCAGCCGTCGAGGATAAATGATCATGTAATTACTCCAAATAATAGTTATGCAAAATCCAGCTAGTCACAAAGTGCTTTATTTGTAATTCCGCTTCTACGCATTATAATAACCTGTTGTAATTTATTGTCGTTGTTTGTGCCTAATAAATGAGGTCATTGTTTTATTTCGCTTGTGTGCTCATTGAAAAGCCTTATCAGCAATTAAGGTCTTTAAAAAGGCCATGCTGCAGTTAATTAACAGCACTTCAAATGTTGTTTTTTGTTTTCGTTTTCCTGCTCTTTAATGGAGCTGCAGCTAGCAAACAATTAGCTTTTGTCCAAGCTGTTTGGAGACATGGCGATCGTGCACCGCTTGGTCTTCCATAGTAAGTTGTTTGGTGTATAAGGACATTTAACATTCAATTTTAAGTCCGAATGACCGATATGGCGAAAAAGACTGGCCGCGTGGATTTGGAGAGTTAACAAATGTTTGTTTGAACAGCTTTTCGGACAAGTCCATACATGAAATTTCAGCTCGGGATGCAACAATTGAAAGTCGTTGGAGGTTTCTTTAAACAACGATATGCAGGAACGTTTGTGGACAAGCGATTCAATCACAAACAAGTCTATTTGCGCTCTTCTGATTCTGATCGTGCATTAGTCAGTGCGCAGAGTCTTCTGTATGAGCTCTTCATCCAAAAAACCTGGTTTAGCTTTTACGAACAAAAAGTAGATTTTTGATTGATGTTATTATTGGATTTAAAATGCTTGCATAGTTGGACAAACAAAACTCGCAATACTTAAATTAGACGGAAGATTCTACAACTTTCCACGCTTGCCAGTTATCGAAAATCTGCTTCAAGCAATAGGCTTCCAATTGTTCAACACTCATTGCTAGTGCCTCTCACCAAAAACTTCATTCAAACGATGACCACCGATTTCATTCTATAAGCTGTGAACACCTAAAATTAAACAAAATTAGTAATCTAAAAATGTCAACTTACCTCCCGGTTGGCTTCAATCAAACCGCTTTGCGAATTCATTTTAAGTTCTCAACTGTAAATTGAATTGAGAATGAAAATGTTAAAACAAAAAGTGTAAAAGTTGTAGTTCACTTTTTCAGATAAGCTAAATCAGGTTTTTGGAAGAAAAGCTCATTAAAGTGATTATTTTAGAAACGGATTCTTTCCACCATCAAACAATGAAGACAAGTTTGAGTCAGGTTTAAATTGGCAACCGATAGCTGTTCACGCATCATCGCCGAACGAGCCAGATCCTGTTAGTTTTTGATCTTTTGTACTGTGTTTATTTGCTCTGCATTGATAATAATTGTTTACAGTTGCTGAAGCCGACGGCGTTTGATTGCCCAAACTATAACACTGAATTTGATCAAATCAAAAAGCCTCTGTTCGAATCGTGGACAACGAAATATCAAAAACTGCTTGATTTTCTGACTACTGCTGCTGGCTATAAGTCTCCAATCACAATTGAAGAGGTTGCGACTCTCAACGACGCAAATCGTGAAATAAGTGAGTCTCTTTAAAATTTAACAACTGCAAAAAGATCTCGAAAAGTCGACATAATAAAATCTAGTGCTGCCGCGACATTGATTTTTTGGGTCGACATTATAAAAGTTGTTATCGAAACTCAAAATTGCTAGTGCATATTGTTTAGACTTTAATAATTTAGCTCTTACACAATAACTGTTTTGATTTTGATTAAAAGCGATAAAAGAGAATTCAGTTTCTTCAAAATGTAACAACTTCAAAAAGGTATTGTAAGTTATCTTAAAGATGTCGAAAAGTCGACATTCAAAAATAAAATCGACACGACATTCGACATCTTGAAAAAGAGTCGACACGACATCGATACGGCAATGTCGATGTCGCGACAGCACAAGTAAAATCAATTTTAGCGCACAACTTAACTCAACCGGACTGGATGTACAAAAAGTGGCCTGAATACGACAACAACAGTACTTTGCAAATAATCACTGAAATCGGACGCATGTTGCGAATGGCTGAATTTGACGACACCACTTTGGCTTATTTACGTGGCGGATTTTTGTTAAACGACTGGATGCGACGGGCTCAGAGAGTTGCAAGTGGAAATCAAACCGATCCGTCAAAAGTTCTTTTATATTCATCTCACGACGGAACTTTATTGGCACTGATGTATCTTTTAAAAGTTGCAAACGGCCAGATGATTGCATACGGAGGCTCAGTTTTGATGGAAGTTTACAAACACAGCGACGGCTATTTTCTTGAGGTAATACTTTAGTTGACTAACAAAATTAATCAATTTTTAGTTCTACTACTACCACAACGGCGAACTAACCCGACTCTGCGTTGGCGGATGCTGCCACGACCGATGCTCTTTAAAGAGCTTTGTTGATCAATTTGAAGATAAAACAATCGCAACAGTAGAAGATCTCAATGATGTAATAATTGTTTATTCGATTAATAAGATTTAATCACGTTTTAGATGTGCGCCGCACCTTGGACACAATTCAAGAGACAAATGAGAAGACTCAAGCGCAAACACACTAATCGTTCACAAATAAATTAAAGTCAATGCTGATGAGATTTCGTGCAATGTGAAAAGTTGTGAAAAAGGCTTGT
This sequence comes from Aphelenchoides bicaudatus, assembly GCA_024699845.1. Lineage (NCBI taxonomy): Eukaryota > Metazoa > Nematoda > Chromadorea > Rhabditida > Aphelenchoididae > Aphelenchoides > Aphelenchoides bicaudatus. The sequence continues at coordinate 10,024,020 of JAMPIN010000002.1, read as the reverse complement.
TAAAGACGCGATTTGAATAAAGCGTTTGATGAGATTGCATTACATGGCTAGGTACAATTTCTACAGACACTATTGAAAACACTCGAATTAATTGGTTTGTTCGATGACTGAGGAGTAGATAGCGTTTCTCAAGTTGACAAATGTTCGGGCACTGTCTCCAAATCCGCACTTTAAGCCATTGCTAAGGTAACAGAAGACAAGTTCATTTTCCGGATCAAATTTGATATTTTGACCTCCAACGCCGGCGTGTCCAATCATTCGGAATTGGTGCTGTCCTAGTTGGAAGGGAGAAAACATTAAGCCATTTCCGCGACTAACAACCGCCCCAGTCACGATGTCGGGTTTGTTGATGAACGGTGTTAGAAATTGACGCAAAGTGCTGTCTTTTTTGAAGAACTTCCGTTCCATAATTGCTTTTTGGAAGATGTTTGCCAACGACCGAGCTGTTCCAATGCCCAAAACAGCTCCTTGCTCGAGCGACTGTATTTCTGGGTCGTTTAGTGTCATTTGAAAGACAAATCTGAGCCATGAAGGTGATCGTTCGACTCGAGGCCAGCAAACCGTTGGACATGAAGTCTTTAAAGTATCTCCAATAATAAACTGCATGTGGATTGTGAATAAATTCACTCAAACGTTGTCTCCATCCAGGTAGAGTTAAACGAGCAACACGGTATGCTTCACTTTTTGGCAGTCCAATATGGTAATCAAGGCCTTCAATTGTGCTCGCAATCTCTTGTCTGTAGAATTCTCCCAACGATCGATGTTCAGGATCTGTACGACGAACAATTTGATCAAGCAACCATCCATAAGTTAGAGCATGATAACCAACAAACTCGCCAGGCGTCCAGTTCGGTCTTTGTTCTTCCAACAAACGAGCAATCTCGTCGGGATTTGACTTTGCATCTTCAAATTGAATAGGCATGTCCAAATAAGCCAGGCCAGCCATATGAGACAAAACCCATTGAATTGTGATTTTGTCCTTTCCATACTTGCCGAATTCAGGCCAGTATTTAATAACCAGATCATCATAGGAAAGATGCCCTCTGTCAACTAACATTCCAATGCACAGAGCGGATACAGCTTTGGTTGAAGAAAAGCTTATGTTCAAAGTGTCTTTTTGCCATAAACGGTTGGATTCTTTGTCTGCATATCCCCCCCACAAATCAACTACAAGTCTGCCTTTGTGATAAACAGAAAGTGAAGCGCCACCCTTTTCCCAGTCCTGTTCTAAGTTCGCACTGAAACTCAAGAAATTAGTAAATGCCGTTCAATTGTTAAACTCACTAGAAAGCTTGTCTAACTTGTTCATATTCTTTGTCGCATCGGCCGTTCACATGAATGAATTCGTTGGTATTTGGTTTCTGTTCAACTGAGACTTTCCGGCTCACGGAACGTCGGAACATCTCGGCCACTAGCAAAAATGCAAATAAAGGAATTAGAACAATAATGACTGCTTGTCTGATGAACATTTCACTCGGAACGTCTTTGTCGGCCATAAGCATTAGTTGAGGTAGAAGAAATACGGTCAACGTGCTGTTTTGATCCATTTTGGCGGATTCTTAAATTACTCAACGGTTAGAGCGCGGAATGACCTTTGAGGAACGCGCAAAGACACAAATTGATTACGTAGGCGCAAAAGGATTACTAAACGTAGTTTTGAAAACAAAGAGATTTGTGAATCACGGGGAATACCGTAAAGGAATTTCGGTGGTGGCTGAGCTGACAAGTGTCGAGCGCCTCTTTCGCTTTTATAGCCGACGAATTCCTTCGCTCAACTGCTTACGTAATTAATCGGAGAAAAACGAGACCGCCTTCGTCGACAGTTGTTAAAAACAAGTGTTGTGTGATTGACCGTAAACGACCAAGTTCATTTAGCGACTGCGACGCAAGATTTCATCAAAACGAATCAAAAAAGCAATCACTCAAAACTGTTGTTTCCTGTTGTTCGAATGCAAATGAATTACAATTTCGATTCAATTAACAAATTTTGCAGTCGCGGTCTTCAACTGAACTCCAATTGATCCGATCAGTTTGACGCAGTTCAGATCAATTTGGATCGCTTTGGAGCAAATTGAAACTAGAAGGTAACAATCGTCGAACTCGTGTCAAAACAAATTAAAGTGTTGACTTACATTGAGAGCTTTCAGGAACTGTGAAGAACTTTCAAGAAGCTTTACAGTATTTTAGTAACCGATGAACTGGAATTGACCTCATTCCAAGAAACAATAGCAATAACACATTAATGTAAACATTGGTGCAGACAATAGTGTAAATGATGACATCAATGCATAGAGTACACGCGACAGCACACCAATGACCAGTAAAATCAACTGCGTTGTCTTCGATTTGATATCACGAGTACTCGTTTAATTTTGCTCTTAAATTGGTTCCTTTTTGTCGCCATGCTCAATGATGGAAATTCGTTGCGAACATTAAGGTCATGGGGAAACGAGAGCATTGCGATCAGACATTGAATCCTTGTCAATTTGCTTCAACCACGCTAATTGAGTTAACAACTTCTAGTTGGACAAGTCTGCGACGTCAATGCAAATAATGCAAACCTTTTCACCTACGCAGCCGGAAATAATTTGACAAATGCCGGACCAATCTGAAAGCAAGTTGCTGGAGGTGGTTTGCAATACGCAAACAACTGCACACTTGTTGACACCAATTTTTTTATGTTCGGGATACGGTAGAGTTGATTGTGCGCAGAAGACCAAGTTCCGACGAATGGACTACAAAAAGTGAAGAAGTGTGGTGGAAGTAGCCTGAAGATTTAATTTGCACGATTTGCGAGTTCAGCTGCAATAAATTCTTTACTGTAACAATTGGTGTAAATAACATCCGGGTAAAGCGATGATTAAAAACAAGAGCATTCATTGGAATGGTTGAATTCGAGTGTAAAGTTAATTGTTTCGTCGAAGCTCAACTACAAATTAATCTCAAACTTTTGGTTCGTGTCGATCAAATTTTTTGTCTTTTATTGCTATGAAGTTTTTCGTAGAAATATTACAATGTCTTGAAAGCATTTACTCAAACAACAAATATTGCTTACAAATTACATATAGCACATAACAATTTCCGAATCTCTTTCGTGTTCTGATTCACACAAGAAGTCAATTTGAAAGTTGTACATCGGATGAAGAGCCTGGTTGATTAGTTTCAAAGAAGGAGAAATCGAATTGTGCTTGCTTGTGCATTCTTTTATTTCAAAATTAGCAACCTCTTTGTTTATCATATTTTGCAATTTCACGAATGGCTAAAATGCGTAAGTGATTTTAAGGCACACGGATTTTAATACTTACCTGACACACAGAAGCGTAGTAGTTTTCCACAAAACTCATGCTCAACTTTAATGCAGGTTTCGTGCCTTGTAAAAACTCAGCCAATTTGCAGAAAGATCGATATGCGACCACGACCTCTTCGGAAATTACTTTGTTGGCGGACTGATGATAATAAGAGCTGCTTTTGAAAGTTACTTCCAGTTGGTCCAATTGAAAACAAGCACTCAAAACTGTTTGAACTGCAAGCACAATTGAATCGAGAGAATCGGCGTTGCAGAAATGCAAGTGGCATTTCTTGGCCAAACTAAAATTATAGTTACTACGAATTGCTTTTTAAAAGTTTACTTGTTCGGCGACTGGACATTTGACTGATTTCGGTTGCCCTTAAAGAAGTATGAAAAATACAGATCCAAGCATTTAGCAGGCTGGCCCAAAACAGTAAGCAAGTCATCTAAATAAAACAAATAACCGGTTGAGCTTTAAAGCATTAACTCACCAATGTACCAGATTTCTTTAACGCATAAGTTGTCAAACGTTTTTGTTGGATTCGTTCCATTTCGAGTGAAATATTCCTTGTGGCAAGTAAATTCATGAACGTAGGTCCAAATATTGGGAAGAAATGTAACGATATTTAATTTCTCGGGTGCTTTCAAGTGAATTCTGCCTAAAACAAAAAAACTATCTAAATTGAAAACGAATTAAACTGGCCTGAAACACTTTGCACAATATTCAACAAATTCTTTTGACTCATTTGCTTCTCGAATCCATAATACACAAACAAACAAGCTGGTTGCAAGAACGACAAAAAACGACGCAGCTGCTGAATTGGCATCCAACAAATAGGAGTGTATACATCGGTACATGTTCTGAACGTCAATAGAATTCTTTCATCTTTAAGTCCCAGAATGTAAAACTGATAAACGCCACGTTTATTTGCAAGGCTCGTGAAAGCACGATTTGTCAACTAAATTAAAAATTTTAAAAATCTTCACAACACTCTAAACCTCACCAAAATCTTGGAAAAACATCCCTCATGAAAGATAAACTTTCTTTTGTTGCGAAGAGCTTGTTCAAGGAGCGCATGAATGCTGTTAAACTTCACTTGTGGTGGCGGCATTGTTCAGAAACAACAAGAGCTGAAAATGAATAATTATTGATTTGCAAAGAACGCTGCAACTGACCTGAACGCCAAAAGCAAGAATAAAATAAGTGTGGAACAACTAAAAGAAGTTTCACGTAATTGTGAAAATTCTCACAAATATGATGTGACTTTTCTGATTGTTTGAGATCATTTGAATAAAGATTGTTTATTCGAATGTTTGTGTGAATGTTTTGATTTGTTTGATAAGTTGATCAAATTCGTTTCATCCAGTGTTTGAATTTAATTATTTAGTTTAACAACTAAAAGGAGTCCCGGTTTATTTTCAATTATTAATGGGTTGATTTTTGTTCTCAATCAACACATAAATACTGGCAGTTAAGGTGACGAGCAAGCCAGAGTGACGCTGTAAAGTCGAAATTCGGTTACCAATTTAGTCAATTTCTCCACACAGCTGTCTCTACGGCTCCCGAGTAGGCAAAACAGCCGTTCTGAACCTGTTGCTGTAATTTTTGTGGTTTTGCACACACACAGTTGCAAGAATACCGCAAATATTGCATAATCGAAGAAGTACGTGAACTTCGTACTGTTTCGCCAACTTTTTCGAACCCACAACTGATTGATCGGGCGGTCAGCGGCTGCCATTCACGTTCTGCACCTTTTGCACTTGCTTTTCACGCTTTGCACAACTGTTTATCCCTTTTTTGGATCGAGGACGAACATCTATTAGCCCGTGTTTGACGCCGACTTTTCCTCCATCCAGCTTCCTTCGTTGGAAAGTCGCGCCCAATCTGTTCGTTGTGCGAGATCCAGCACCAAGGGAACGCTTGGATAGCGCAGGTCCGCGCACTGGAAAGCCATTTGGTTTGCAGCTAGTGAGTGACCTCATTCCACGCATCTCTCATCATAACCGCGCTCAATCCACAAAAGCGCGTGGATTGCGGGGCACAAGCCGCCGGCAAGCACGCCATTTAAGCCTCTACGCAACTCACCTGGATCATCCTTAGTTTGAGTTTTCACCACAGATGATTTTGCGTTCCGCTCTCCAGACTGTGTGGCAAGAAACTGCAGCCGACTCTGATCTCACAAAGGAGGCCACTCATTATTCCTGTAGTGTCAGTGATGAACATTCAATTTTTGTTGTGAAGCATCGAGCAGACGAAGAAACAGACTACTTGCTAGTTGCAGATCTTCTTTCAAACAAAAGATGGTGAGCTTTTAAATTAAATTGCATAATTTTGATTTTTCTGTTCAGTGAACTCAAATTCGCTCCAATTCGAACGCGGCATTCTGGGTATTTATTTATTTGGCTTTATTCGATTTGAGCTTTAACGGAAAGGCTCGTTTAAAAGCTCACTAATAGCAACACAAAACAATCGAAAATTATGTGTTTGCTTTTCGTTCTGTTAAAACTCAAATCGAATAAAGCCAAACAAACAAAATTGGCATTTAAGTACGTCAAACAATGCAACAAAGACAAGAGTTTGGACATTTGAGGAATGTGGAGCAGGCTTTGGCATAGTTAATTTCCGGTTAGTTTTTGAACACGTCACTTGATTGATTAGCAACGTTATTTAGCACTGATCACCAAACATTCGGTGTCGCAATTTGGTAAGTAGACTTGCTCATGATGCGACTAGTGTAACAGCTATGTCCAAAAATGTTTGTTATGGAGATCGCCTTTAACAAAACTCCTTTTAACTAGAAAAGCGTTCTCATTAAACAACTCGTTTTAGTTCGCTGAATTACCGAACCAAAATGATATATTCGGAGGAAATCCAGCTTTTGCTTGCTCCCAACATCCCGGACACTATTTTCACAACAAGAAAGGCGCAGAATGGAAAGATCTACTTGCTAGAAGATCCCACCTTTCCTATGCAGATCTACAATTTCGAAAACGGATATGTTGACGGCGAAGACAACATTAGACTTGGTAAGCACTAACTGTTTTAAAAGGATTCAATTGATTGATTGTTTCAGTTTATGACATTCAACACCGCAGAAAAGAACTGGAAGGCGAACCAGATGACTATTTGTGCATAAACGATGGAATCGACAAGACTTGCTGCGAGTTGTCCGTCTTTTTGGCCCACCGTAAAACCGGTCTTGTACATAATTACATTACTAAATTGACAGAGGACAAGTTTCCACTAAAGTGCCAAGATCGTTTGGTTGGAAACGTAAGTGACATTTAATTTAAAACCACTAAATAAGATGTTTAGATGCAAAGCGTTCCTTTTCAAAACGGCGTTCTGGCTTTGTTCAATTTTGAGAAGAAAGAAGAGGACCAAGGAAGAACTAAACGCATTTGCGTACCTTGACTTGTCGACTCTGCAGTGGCAAAACCTGAACATCCACTTAAATTCATCTTATGTACAGTTCCAAATCGTCGGCCAACACGACAATATTTTAATGATCATGGAGACGGAAAACGACTCAAACGCCAATCCCAGTACTGAAATCGGTTCGTAGACTTAAAATCGGGTATGTTTATGAATTGAATTTGCAGATCATTAAATGTACTCGTTTCAGTGCACTCGAGACACTTCAACAGCTTTCTTACTACACACTACTTAGACACATTCCTAATTTAAAACTTATGAGTGAAGAAGAAAAGCGCAAAGACCTCGGTATCATTTGCTTTCTGTGATTATAATTTATTATTTTATTGTGTTAGTTGTCAATAAACACTACCAAACACTTGAAATGCTGTCATTATTAGCACTGAAACGTAATATCCCGGCACGATTGTGGCTTGTTGGCGAAATGCACCATTTTAGCGTTTGAGCGTAAATTAGTTTTTCTTCTGTTACAAAATGTCCAAATCCACAGGTGGCGACAAACGGGTAAAATCCAACGACGGTAAGTTGAAGGATTGTCTTTAAATTAAAACTGGACATTTTAGGCAATACCTACATCCCTGCCACTCAACGGCCAGACGGGACGTGGAGAAAAGCCGTAAAAGTCAAGGAAGGATATGTTCCGGCGGATGAACAGCCTCGCTATCAATGCAAAGCCCAAATACAAGCAACACAACGAGATAGTGGGTCAAAATTCCCGGTAAGCACATCTTTCATCTCATAAATGACAACTTTACTCAATTAATTGGAATAACTGGATCGCCAACAGCTTTCAATGAAAAGTCACCAGCATCAAACTTTGACGCTACTTTTTTGATTAAACGATTTAGTCTTGTTTGCATTTATGTTCGAAGCAGCGTGAAGCGTTGCTTTGTTTTTCCATTCGAACAAGATTAACTGGCGATATTCCAAAATCTGTTCTGGCTTTTGACATACTGAAAAATGATTTGTTTCTGAAGACTAGACATGTAAGTGTTTTAGATTGGCTACACGCCTAAAGCCCTTCAAAATCAAGCCAACGCCATCAAAGAACAACGGAAGCAGCAGCAACTAACTTCACAACCTGTCTTGCAAGCACCTCAACAAGCAACCGAGTCCAAATCCACGCCAATCACTCCACAGGATCACGTCCAAAAGAAAATCAACGGGTTGCGGAAGAAGTTAGACGATATAGACAAACTAAAAGTAAGTTTAAACCGCTATTCCAATTTATTCACGTCATAATGTTTGCAGAAGCGAATCGACAATGGCGAGTTGCCTAATCCGGAGAAAAATCAGTTAGAAAAGTTGGAACGGAAGCCGCAGTTACTCGAAGAGATCAACAAATTGACAGAAGAACTCAATGAACTAAAAACATCTTGACAGTTTAGTTGACTTAATTGTTGTTTTTTTGAATAAAGTTTTTTGCTTTCACAACTTTTGATTGCATGAAATTTATTGCAAACAGCGTTATCGTTTGTTTGTTGACACATAAAGTTTTTTGATTTACGTCACCGATTTGTGAACACATGAAGTCAAAAACGTTTTTTAAAGATGAAATCGGGCGGAACATGAGATTAAAGAGCTGGCCAGCTTATCAATTAGATAAATGTTGTCATTATTGAGCGGCGCAAACAACAGCTGACCAAGATAAATAGATTGGAGGCGTTCTTGCCCAACGATAAGATTTTGGGAAATCTTAAAAGGCTTAAGCGGTTAGTTGTGAGTTCAGCACAATAAAGGTGCTTTTTCTGTAAAAGGAAATGAGATCTTTGATTTACTTGCTTTCTTTGTTCAATTGCTTGCATGCTGTACGAGATCCTTTCAAGGTAAAGATTTGTTTGTGATAAAACGGATCAAATAGTTTCAGGTTTATTGGAATGTCCCTTCCGGCGCTTGTTCAGGTGTCAAACCTGAAGAGTACAATATAGTCACAAACGACGATCGCAAATTCAATGGAAACAAACTCGGTAAATCACTTAATGTGTTGCAACTTGTTCATGCAATTTTCAGTTATCTTTTACAATCTTGGCTTGATTCCATATTGCAACGAGAACCAAATAACCGGCGTGAACAGCGAACAAAGTGAATGCGATGATCCCGTAAATGGCGGTGTTCCGCAGGTAATTCAAGCGCTTTAAATGTTTACCTAGCTCCGTTTTAAGGCGGCAAATTTGCACGAACATTTCGTAAAAATGGAAAAAGACATCAACGCCGTAATTCCCAATGAAACGTTTTGATGGTTTGGCAATTATTGATTTTGAATCCTGGCGTCCAATCTGGGAAATAAACTATTCGGCCCGCCGAGTGTATCAACGATATTCAAGACAATTGGCCGAGAAAGAATGTCAAAATTGCACACAAGGTGAAATTGAACAATTAGCACGTCAAACATTCAACAACGCATCAAAGTGAGTAAAAAGAAAGAATCTAGTTACTAATTAAACAACTGAATTTAGAGTCTTCTTGTTGACTACCTTAGAAAAAGCTAAACAATTACGGCCAAATGCGAAATGGGGTTTTTGGGAGTATCCACTGTGCGAGTAAGTAACTTGTACTTAAATTATTTAGCCGATTAAGCTTGTTTTCAGCTCGAGTGCCGGTTATGGACTTGAAATGCATTGCTCAGTAAGTTATCGCGACGCCAATAAACAGTAGGTTTAGCATGCTTGCATGGTAATTGTCGTGTTTTTAGACTGAAATGGCTATATGAGGCATCTGATGTGCTGCTACCAAAAATCTACTTATACAACTATCAATCCGAAGTTCCAAATCGACGCTTCCACATCCACGCAGCAATTAGTGAAGCTCTTGACTTGAAAGCATATCATCAGTTGTCTAATTTGCCTGTTTATGCATATGCAAAGATTGAATATGACGTTTTGTGGAACGACACTGAAAAAGCCGTGGAAGATCTTTTCTACACAAAGGTTATCTTTAAACTGAACACGCAACACTTTTGTTGTTTATAGGCAGACACATGCAATTCGTTAAAATACCCGTTCGAATTGGGCGTGGATGGAGTTATTATTTGGGGCACTTCTTTTAAAATGGCCTACCGATGCTCACTGATGCAAGATTATTTGAATCAAATCTTCGGCCCGATGGCAGCGATCGTTGTTGACGAAGCTTTAAGGAAAGTTATTCAGTTAATTGCCGCAAACAACATCTCAATTGTTTAGATGTTCACTTGCAAAGTGTAAAGGAGAAGGACGATGTGTTGCAATTGATCAATCTCCATTAAACCGCTGTCAAGTCGGACTTCAGCCAGAAATGCATTGCATAAAGTTCTAGTTTATTGTTGTTAAAACTATTAAATTAGCATAATTTAACACTGTTAATAAACAAAGGATTAAAATGGCAATTTGGCAGAACAGTTTTTTGGTTGATCTCAGCGATTATCTTTAAAAGTTTGGTCCCGTAAACGAGCAATTGGATTTACATGCTAGATTAGGTGAAATCGTTCCGCAGTGACAAAACTCCGATTAAAAATCGCGATCATAGAATATAAAAGCAGAAAAGCCTGCGCTGTGGTCGACACAAGTTGCCAAAATGAGCTCGTTTAAATTGTTTTTCTTTGTTGCTTCTATTCTGTGTTCAAATGGAGCAAGTGCAGATGGTTGTAAGTTTAGAACTTAAAGCAAGTTTAAATGTCGTTATTTAAAGACATGACCGATGAAATTCGTCAAGTGGGTCTGGACGCTCACAACACGCTCCGATCAACGGTTGCACTTGGTAAAGCTGTCAACAAAAATGATTCGAATTTGCCATCTGCCACGAATATGTACAAAATGACATGGTCAAATCTTGTGCAATCATACGCTCAAGAATTGGCAGATTCGTGCAACTTTGCTCACAACAGTGTTAACGGAACGTCAAATAACTTGTATGTTGCCGGTTCATTCAATTTCAAGTCTCCAGGTAGTTTTTAAACTCATTCAAAGCAATCAAAAAGATTTAAAGTATTCTCAATTTATTGCAATCATAAAAACAAACAAACAAAGAGAGATCAAAAAAGATTATTGTTTTTGTGCCTCGTCGGTCTTTTTCATCTCGATCGGCACGTTTTGTTTGGGCGCCTCGACTGCAGCAAGTTTTGGAATCTGGATGCAGAGCTCACCGTTCTCGGCCAACTCACATTTGATCTTTTGTGGGTCCATTTCTTTGGGCAAGCGGATGACTCGAGTAAAGTTGCGCTCAATGCTTTCGCCTTCTCGTTCCTCGACATGTTTGCCAGTAACAGTCAAGCGTCCACCTTCCAAGTCGACATTTAATTCTTCAGGTTTGAAGCCAGCAGTTTGGCAGCGCAATGAAAGGTCACCTTTGTCGTTGTATTGCAGTTGAGCTCCAAGTTCTTTGGTCCGGAACATGCTGGACTTGACTCATCAACGAGTTCATAACACGGTCCATTTGCTCGATTTCGCGGAATGGATTGAAGGCATATCGACGTGGACGATAGAAGTCCATTGGATAGCACGAGAATGGATCGGAGTAGGACATCAAAGACATCTTAGCAGTAGAAATATAATAGATTCGAGTAGGATTTGATTTGAAGTTGCCTTTTCACTCCAAACGGCTGGCTTTAAATAGAGGCAGGCGAAAAGCGCCGCGAAACAAATGGAAGCGCGTAGAAAAGAGTAGAAAGGCGTAGAAAGTGGCGAAGAGACCAGCGCCTTTCGCAAGCTATTTGTTTCGCAACTCGGAGTGCATTTGCACGAAGGATGCTCGAAAGACCGCGAAAGTTCCTCAAATTTCTTCGCTTTTCGAGTACATTTTGTTTTCTGCATATATAAGCTTGAATGTTTTGTTGAACAATCAGCATTCATTTAATCGAGTACTGCTTTATTCGCTATGTCTTTGATGGTATTTGAGCCTTTCTTTGAGTCCTCTCTACTTGCATGGCCCGAACTTCAACGCTTGGAACGCGAAATGGGCGCTGTTGAGTCGAGCAAAGATGGAGACTTCAAGTACACTTGCAACTTCCAAGGATTCAAACCGTCCGACATCCATGTTCATCACGAAGGAGATCAAATTATGTTGGAAGCTCAGCACAAACACAAAAGCCAACACGAACACTTCGAACGTTCGTTGAAACGAGTGGTCAAATTGCCCGAAGGAGTCGACAAACAGAGTGTTCGCTGTGAAATCAACGAAAAAGGAGAAATCGTCGTTCATGCTCGGAAATTGGCCATCGAAGAGCCACAAAAGCGCTCCATTCCGATCACCTTCAAGAAATCTCAACAATAAAATCTCACTTGTTTGATTGTTTTTAATGACTCACTTTTTTGTTTGATTACGTTTTTGTTAGTTGCAGATGACGCAATAAATCACAATTTTTAATCCGTAGTTGTGTGCTCAATTTAAACTCAGTTTAAATGCTGGTTGATCAGAAACGATTATTCATAACAAAACAACGCTTAGATTATTTAAATCCTCCGAAACACGATCATAATTTCAGACTCGGCGTTGAATGATAGCGTTTACAGCTGGTACGGCGAGTTGAAAACAAATGGGCAAGATAGTCTAACGTTGTCTAGCAGCAATTACAATCATTTTACGCAAGTTGCTTGGTCGAAGACTAAAGAGATTGGATGCGCAGTTGCAAATTGCACAAGTAATTAGACAACCCTTATTCGTTAAGTAGTTAAATTAACTTTAGCCATGACCGGTGTTAACTTTGGGCCTGGTTTTGTTTACACGTTTGTTGTCTGTGATTACTCTCCAGCGTAAGTAACTGATATAACTTAAAAGCTCGTAAACACTTTAACGTTTAGCGGCAACTATCTTGGTCAAAACATTTACAACCCGGGCAGTCCAGCAAGTGATTGTTCAACATGGTCCAACTCAGTTACTAACACGACTTCAGGTCTTTGCGAAATTGAAAACGTTGCTGACATCCACGACTGATCATTTAAGACATTTAATTGTGTTTTGCTCCAATAAAATGCTGTACATATCCGGTCGAAATGTTTGAACAGCGATTACAGGTTTAGTGAGGTCGCGACTAAACTGGTGACTCTTGTCTCTGATTCCTGGCAGCGTCCGTGCTTGTTTTTAAATTGTTTTGATGCGTGGAGCAGATTAATCTGCGGAGATGTCTAGAGTATTGTTATTTTCGTTTATTCTTTTTGCATGGTTATTAAAGTTTGAGCTAGATGCACGTCTTCTGCAAATCAAAAATTACTCAAAAATCGAAGAAATAAAGGTAACTTTTAAACAGCTAGTCAACTAATCAATTGATTAACTTTAGTACATTCTAAAAAGGTCGATGATATTGATTGGACTAAAAACACGTAAACGCATGATACAACTAATGCCCCTGGAAAGCAGCGCTTTTTTCGACACTCAGAAAATACAGACAAGATCGTTCAAGGCAACTTTCACATCGTTTGTCTCTGATGTTTCCGTTCGTTTAGGTAAGGGCGGTAATTGGCAAAACAGCTTGCCATGTATTTGAAGGTGCTTGCTATTTAAGCAACATCACCGACGTTTCAATTATCAACATTCATGCGGAAAGGGACGAGAAAGGATGGCTAGATATTCTGACCATACACGAAGGCAAGAAAAAGATCTACGAATATGTTGACTAGCGAGTATTTTAATAAACGTTTTGTTTGTTCAAATCGGTTTGATGATTCATTTTATCTTTCAAGACAGTACTGTATGCTTATTTTGTGTTTTGTTTGCATTTGTTTGCGCATTTTGGCTGGAAGACTAACCGGATCAATCGGAAACTGCGCGCACAAGTTCATCATGTCTTCTTCCGCGTTCCCGCAACGGGTTTCGAATTCTAGCTGAAAAAACATCTGCAGCGAAAATAAGTTAAACGTCGTCTGGACTTTCAGCTAGCTTGAAGAGCGGTAACACCGTTGCAAATTTAACATGACTCATGCATTGTTTTGTGACAAAGTCGCTTTTCCGAGTGTGATAACCAGTGTAGATGACCAAACAATTGTTCGTTAAATGTGATCAGTTAAAGCACTTGAACTCTCCGAAGACAATCATCGACGCGTTTTGTTCACTAATTTCAACAAGCAAACATTATGCAATTGTTTGAAGGGATAACAGTGCGCATCTTGTCGAAGCGTGAATTGGAGTGCAAATCGGGAAACAAATGGGCGGACGCTAACCACACAGTGGCCATAAAGAACACGTTGTTTTGGGACGCAATTGTGTATCAGCTTTCCTGTCCATTCGCACTTCCCTTTTCTTCGTCGTCAACAATAGTGACCAGCGGTTGATGTGGATCATTTACTTTGGAACGCTTTTCCTGCGAAACGTCTACAATTCGCGCTTTCGAGTTGTTTGCTTTTGTTGTTTATGGACTTAGTTAATTTGCAAGCTTGAGTTACTTGTTCGGCTGCGTGTTTAAGTTACAAAGATAAACACCGAACATTTTAGATCTAATTGAAATGAAAAGACCGTTTTACTTGTTGAATGCAGCTTTCTTGTTCCTAGCGGCCTTTGTAGTCGGATCAAATGCCCAATTTGGTTGCCCCTCAGGCGGAAACGGGCCAAATTGCGGGCCAAACGGGCCGGGGGGCCCTGGAATGCCGATGGTATGCTTGCAAATTCCACAATTATACACTTAAAACAAATTTGCAGAACGGAGGACCAGGCGGTTTTGGAGGTATCTAAAGTTTCAATTTAACGATATCAGAGACATGTAATGATAGAACCTATATATTAACTTATTTTTAAGGTATGCCTATGAACGGAGGGCCTCCAGGCGGATTCGGTAAGAGATTTCATTGATATTTCTATTTAAATTACACTTTTTCAGGTGGTCCGGGACCAATGATGCCTATGAACGGTGGATTTAACGGAGGTAAGCTTATTAAATCTAGCTTGTCAATAACAATTCTGATGTTTAGGAATGCCAATGGGAGGTTTTGGTTCAAACTGCTGTCAAAACGGAATGGGACCTTGGTAAATTTCAAATAACTTGTTGAAACTTTAAAAACTCTATCAATTAATTAAAAAATAACGTTGAAATTTAAGCTGCGTCCCTATGTCAATGGGCGGACAAGGCATGGGCATGGGAATGAACGGAGGTTTTGGTGGAATGCCTATGGTATGATTACAAATTCCAGAATTGTAGCTTTAAAAGCAAATTTACAGAACGGAGGACCAATGATGCCTATGGGTGGACCCAATGAAGGCTTTAACGGAATGAACAATGGCATGAACAACGGCGGCTTTGAAAACGGTCCGTACGCGCCGTACAATGGAAAGCGGAAGTAGGAATCAGTAAACTCAATCACAAAAGTTAAATGAACATTTTCAGACTCTTCGACAAACAATAAGCAATCTAGTAATTAACTCAATATTTATTGTTGCAATTGTTAAAATTTCTGTCTACAAGTGTATATAACTTGCCCTCAAGTTTTCCACAAGAAGTCCCTGCAAAGAGTGCTTTGCCAAATGTTGGTGTTAAAGTAATTTATTAATAATGATAATAAATAATTTTAATAAACTGTTCTACTGTCGCGACTAAAGCGCGAGATTAGGTAAAGTTTGATAACTCTTTTGATAATGTACTTTGAAGCCCATAAAACTCCAAAATCAGCCGAGCAAATCAGTCCTTAATTAATTATCAATTAAATCGTCATCAATTTTATTGGACTCGATCAATTCTTTGTTGCATTCTCTTCGTTTCGACTCATTGATTATTTTCGCGCTCATCCGGAACACGCGTTTGCCACCCAAGTTGTTTGCCTTCTCCAATCATCCGCCTCTCTTACACCTAACTCAACTTGTACTTAAGTTAAGACTTACATCCGAATAAACGTAGTATTACTCGTAGTCTTATCTGTTTTGAACTCGGAGCCGGTCTCCTTTTAGCTCTAATCAAATTTGTTACCTGGAGTCGTGACATCTACCATTCAAAACAACGCCCACTCAAAAACTTCTCTACTTGTTCTACAAATAAACACAAAATGAAAACAAAATCTTTATGTCAGTGAAATGAAAATCTAGTACAGTTCATGAACGCCTAAGAGCAGTAATGATCCTGTTTTAAGCTTTCTTGTGCTGACTGTATAGTTTCTTGCCATCGACCCACCTAGAACAAAAGGAATTATAAATGTCCAAGATCCAAGGAAACTTACATCTCCTTCAATTCCACACGAGCATTCTTGTTTCGTGACTTGATGTTGATCATCAAATTCGTGCTAATCGGAATTCCATCAAGTGTGGCGTTAAGAACTACTCGCTGCTGATGTATGTGAATCGGGCCATCCTTCTGCATAGGGCTGGTCGGCTGTGTAGACACTTCAATTCGCTTAGGAACAATCTTCTGCGTAGGGCTGGTCGGCTGTGTAGACGCTCCAATTGGCTTAGAAACAATCTTCTGCTTGCGTTCAACCGGCTGCTTGGGAATGTCCTCTTGTCCAGCAATAACCTTGTGCTTGCGTTTAACCAACTGCTTGTGAGCATCTTCTGATTCGGCAGCAATCTTGTGCTTACGTTCAACTGTCTGCTTTGAAGCGTCTCCTGGTCCAGCAATCTTCTGCTTGCGTTCAACTGGCTCCTTAGAAAGATCCTGTTTTTCGGCAACAATCTTGTGCTTGCGTTCAATCGGCTCCTTAGAAACGTCCTCTTGTCCAGCAACAATCTTCTGCTTGTGTTCAACCGGCTGCTTAGAATCCTCCTCGCTGCACTTACAAACTTTCTTGCAGCAACATCCGTTAAAATTGATGACGACGTTCCCGTTAACCGAAATTCTTATATCTTTCGTGGTAGACATGCTGAACGCAAGAAAGCACTAAACGATAGGACAGAAAAAGCAAATGAAGTTTAAATAAATCGTTGCAAATCGACTATTTAAATGCAAATTTCTAAAATCTGCTTTCAAAAGCTGCTTGGAACGAACTTTATAAGTTTAGATTAATTACAAATTCTACACATAACTTTGCCAATATGATTAAACTAGAAGCGTCGACAGCTACAGTTAACACCTCACATCAGCTTCAAAAGCTGCCCAAATAAAACACAACTATCCAGTAATCTACATCTCGAACACCTCAACAAAACAATAAAAATCCAAACAAGTCGTTAAAACGTTTATTTGCAAGAGTTAGACGTCAAAATCATCCCATTTGTAGGCATTGCGGCTTTGCTTTGTCAATTCCAATTTTTTAGGTTGTTCGCCAATGTACAACAAATCCTGAACAACTTGCTTGATTAGTTCGTGATCTTCAGCTGTTGGTGCTCGGCACTCACGTCTAATGGATCGCTAAAATTTGAACAGTTGAGTAAAACATTCGAAACCCAAAAGACTTACTGCAATCTCCAAAGCGTTCGGAATTTCAGCTTCTTCTTTGTCGGTTGCCATTGAATTGAAAACTCTCTTGAAAAGCGAAAAAATCAAGTAAAAAGTTGAATTGAAGCGGGTCTTTTTGAATCTTTGCAAGCAAATTTGAATGGACTGTCAATTTGTTGAGAACATTTTTGTTCGTTGATTAACTTGAAAGCACAATGTTTGCCACAAATGTTTATTCCGACTTAATTACAACTCAAAACAACTGGGATAATCAATGTGGTTAATTGAGGATCGTTTTCAATGGCCTGGCTGGCACTCAATCATGTGGCAGTTTATTGCTTATGAGGCTCGGGACCAAATCCAGCTTCTCTTTTGCCGTAGTAGCCGTAGCCATAGCTCCACGGATATCTGTAAATGATCAATGTGAATCAGTGTATGGAAGATCAAATTACTCACCCATATCCATAGTAAGATCCATAGGATCCCAAGCCGTAGCCGTAGCTGTACGGATAATAATATTGAGCTTGAGCCTCCTCGACAACAACGGCAACCAAGAGGAGAAGAGCGAAGGCAAAAATCAAAGTGCGCGACATTCTGTCAGAAACCAGGGACGATTTGACGTAGTGTTGATTTGATCGACTGCCTTTTATACTCTCAAATGCCAACAGAACAATGGCCGTTTCGAAAACACAGACTATGTGCAAACATTCTAGAATTTGCCTCAGCCAACCCGACTGTTAATCTCAGCGCACTTCGTTTAAAACTTACTCTTTTCGTGTCAAATTGGAGGTAGGTGAGTCATTTCGGGGTATTATTAGCTCAATCCCATTGTTGCCGGATCCGACGACAAACACCCGCGACTCCACTTAATTCGAATGTCAAACACCGGGCTTCTGTTTGAGTCTACAAGCGCTAATGTGCGAAAACGTGAATGAACCGAATTTGCTCTTGCGCAAACACAATCCTTGCGGTGTTCAAATAAACTGCGTCGGTTTGTTGCATGTTCGTGCTTCAACCCGGACCGATTTCAATAAGCCGTTTCTGTACAGAAATTCTGGCATACAAACTACGATCAGAAGTTTTGAAATTATTGAGCAAATAAAGAAACTGGTTTATTTCTAGCGACAATCAAAACAAAAATTCTGCAGACTCGCAGTTTCAAGGCTTTTCAATTCGACGAATAACGTTCTTCACAAAGCTGCCAAGATACAAATGAGTTCCGGTGTCTTCGATGTGTGTGACGATGTCGAGCAAGTTCTCTGGATCGTGAATTGACTGGACGACGTTGCCTTGAAAGTCCATCTCAATTAGAACGTTGTAGCCGGGAGCTCCAATGGCCATCGCAATTTGACGCACAGTTTCGGGGAACTAAACTGATTTTATTGATTTGCAAATTAATAAAAACTCACATAAGCAATTAAACGCCGAATGGTTGGGTACTCTGACAACATTTGACTCAATGGACGCCATTTAGTGTTAGCTCCGAACGGCAAACCGATCCAGAAAGTCTTGCCACTTACGGACTCACGTAAATTGTCGACAATGCCTAAATATATAAGTTAGTGTTTTAAAGATTGTTTTTATTGCCTGGCAGTCCGTCTGCAAACACCTCATGTTGTCCTTTCTTTGGTCCTTTGTAGTAAACTCTAAAACAACAATCAGTTTAGAATATGGAGACTGTTTTGCAAACCGAATGATTCGAGACAACATAGTTTGTGCGACAAGCACGGAATCTTTGTCAATATGCTGCATAACACCGTCTAATTGGTTGAATTAGTTTTAAAAATTAAATTAATGTCTTACTTGGCGAGATCAAATCCTTAGCAATAACTTCCCACTGTCCAGTTTTCAAATTGACTTGAATCAATCTGAAAAGACAGTTTTAATAACTTTAATAGAGCTTTTAAAGGGTTTCAAACCTTCCGTCAGCTGCAAATTCCAAGAAACAACGTCCGAAAGTGTCTTCACCGCATTTTCCACTCCTGTAAACAAAAGTTTTATAACAAGTAAATGTTGTTTTTGGATGTTTCAAGTCTAATAAACAAAATTGTTTACATGTCTGAGAAGATCACAGTGTCTTCGTCAATAAAAGCGAGGTCGTCGGGAAACCTAAAAAGCATAGTTGTTTTAAGTTGTTGCAATTAGTTGATTACATGTTTCCCCATTGTCCAACAAAAGTTGTTGTGGCCATAACTTGTCTGATTGTTCCTAAACGTTCATTTACTCTACCGTTCTTTAAACTTTTAATACCTGTTGCGAAGTCAGCGACAAAAAGGCCTAACTGTGCATCGGTATAAGCAATTTTCTCCTCTTTCCAATAACGCAATCCAAGGGGTCGCGAGCAGCGAATCGACTCTAAACAGGTAGATAGTGGTAAAGTCAGAAGCCAAAACACTTACTGCATACCGGATTGTCAGAAACAACAATTCTCTTCACAATTTTCCCATCAACAATTTTGACCAGCTCTCCGCTATTCAATCCAGTATACAAAGAACCGTTTTTGTTGACAAAACATTCGGGACCGTCAACTTCTCCTTCAAGTATGTAATCAACTTTGCCGATGAACTTTTTAGGTGCCAAAGCTCCGACTAATTGCCGAACCGGCGTCAATCTAAACGAGGTGGAAATTTTAAAGTTTATAAATAATGTCTTACTTTACAACTTTTGATTCGAAATGCGGAACATCGCTGTAAATGTAAACGACTCCAGACAGCAGAACAATAAAGATCGACCTGAAATGTTCAATAACGATGCATTAGACGAGGGAATAAACAAACCACTGGAGAAAGCAGCCCATCTTGTCGGCAGCAATAAGCAAACGATACTGTTTGACGTTTAAAGAAACAATTACTCTTTGTCGACTACAATAAATAACGCTCTCGCGCTTGCGATCAAAAAATGAGATGTTTTGGAAGAAGAGGGCAGAACTGTTCCCGCGTATTATCTGAGTGATTGGTTTGCTTGATTAGATTAGTTTGAGTACAAAGAATGTCGCACGCTTTTTGGGAACGCCAAATAAAAAGGTTTCTCCGATCACACTTGCTTTAAACCTTTTCAATCGCACAACTTACAGAATAAACAAAATGTATTTTGCAATTAATTCGGTGCATTTAAACGTTTGTCTTGCAAATGTTTCAATACATTCTCAATCAAAGTTTCTTCAGTTTTAAAGTACAACTCATTTGAGTAATCAAATTATGTTTGAACCGGGCGTTGAACTGTTTATTTAACTGGAAAAAACAGGAAGTTGATTTACAGGCACGTGTTTTTTGTGTTCATTCTCTGAGTGTTCCACACAAACCGCAGGACTTGGCACAGAGTTCGGTTTTCTTCTGTTCCGTAATTTGCGGACTTTTACAAAAGCCATACTTTGTCCAAAAAGAACATCTAAAACGGTAAATAAAATGTTTAAAACTGCTTAGATTACAGAGTGGGCCAAAAAAACGTTTCAAACACAAAAAAGTTTTTCACTTTCTACTTTTTGATGTTTTTTGGATCCGCACTGCAAAAGAGTTTGCAATACTTTACTTACTCTTTTCGTTTATCGGAGCAACAGAACTTGCTGAAAATTATGTAATTGAATGAACACTATATTAGTTTACCAAGTCATTCTGCACTGTTGTTTCATCACATCTTTAAGTGCTTTTGAACCACATTGCTTCTTTACTTCTTCGCAGTTCTTTGGGTTTTCGTCTTTGCATTCAATATCATCCGGTGATTTTGTTGTTGGCGCAAGAGTAGTTATTATTGATACTGGATTATCGCCTTGGTTTTCTAAAAACAAACTTGAAAGTGAACAAGTTGCAAACAACTCAACCGTCATAATCATCTGGAATCTGCTGGTGTTGTTGGAGTTCAGGAACAAAGTTTGGAATCTTGCTCGGAATGCTTGAAAAATGTGGACCAGCACAACAAAAGTAAACTCCACTGATTGCATGGCAAGAAAGCGTAGGATCGTCATCGCATACCCGTGTTATTTGATTGCATGCTAAACGGCTTAATACAATTCGAATAACTTCTGTAAGACTAACGAAAGGCAGCGATTTCGCCGTCAGGACAGGAGTGCTTGGGAGCAGATAGAAGGAGACTAAGTAGTAGAGGTTGAAAAGCCATCGGTTCCAGCCGTTCTGTCGATTAATTGAGAGATGTGGCGATGGACGCGTGTTTAGGTTTATTACGCTTTCGCCGGACAATTGTGCAAACAAGCAACAACGCCTGTTTTCAATCCGAATCAATGCGAATACATAAATCTCTGTGGACGAAAGTTTGTTGTTTGTTTAGCAATTTATTCTCGATAATTCAACAGAGGAATGAACAATGCACAGACAATTTAATTCTAGCATAAACCACACATTTTTTGACACATTTGACGCTTCTTGGTCCTGGAGATTTTCTTCGAACCACAAAAGTTAGATTTCTGCCACATCGAACACTGTTGCATCTTGTTACGACAAACATTTGGACGACGGGTTCGGCGACGCGTTGTAGTGCGCCTTGGAGGACGAGTGACTGGCTTCTTAGTCGGCCTAGTTGGAGGTTTTGTAGTTGTGGTTGTTGTTGATGTGGTGGTTTGAACAGTAGTTTCTTCGTCACAGAAGTTGCAAGTTCTGAAATTTAATGATTTAATTTAATTTGTTGAGTTTTGACGTAACGTACTTTTTACACTGAGCTTTCATGACATTCTTTGCAAGTGTGTCTTCACACATTTCTTTCAATTCATTGCAGTTAGGATTTGTATCAAAGCAATTTCCACTTGGAGTTGTTCGTCGCGTAGTCTCAGTTGTTGTTATTTGTTCGGTGGTCGTTGTAACTTGCTCAGTTGTGGTCTCCAATGTGGTTTCGGTCGTGACTGGCTCAGTTGTAGTTTCCAATGTAGTTTGACTAGGCGTTGTTGGAATGGGCTCGTTACAGAAATTGCAAGTTTTCTAAATGGAGTTATAACACAATCTTAAGCTCTTTCTAATTACTCTGCACTCTGTTGCCAACAAATCGTGCATTGCCTAAAACAACTTAAGAAATATACTTAATTTTTAAGTTACGTCATTTGTGCACATATTCTTGACTGCTTCACAGTTGTCATTTGTGTCGACGCAATCGCCTGTAATTTGAATGCTAATTGAATTCAAAGCATTAACGAAGCAAACCTGTCGGAGTTCCTGCTGATGTGGCTTCTTAAATGGACATAAATTAGTTAGTTAAAAAGAGTTGTAAGTGACTATTCTAATCTGAAATAGATTATTACCAGTTGTTTTGGGCGGAACTTCGGTGACTTCAGTTGGTTCTATTTTTAGAATTTAGTTTTTCTAGATGACTATTCTACTAAATATTTAATTACCGGTTGCTTTGGTTTCCGTGGTTGTTTGGGCCTCAGTCGTGGGTTCTAGTTTAAAACGATGTTTTCTATTCTACTGAATATTTAATTACCGGTTTCTGCTGTGATTGTGGTAGACTGTGCATTAGTTTGGGCCTCAGTCGTGGGTTCTAGTTTTTAGTTTTTCTATACATCTATTCTACTAAATATTTAATTACCAGTCGCTTTGGTTTCCGGTGTTTCAACAGTAGTTTCAGCAGTTGTTTGGGCCTCAGTCGTGGGTTCTAGTTTAAAAAGATGTTTTCTATTCTACTGAATATATAATTACCAGTTTGTGCTGTAGTTGTGATAGACTGTGCAGTTGTGGGAGTTTCTAATTCATAGCTATTTTTACTACTTCGATTTTCAACACATTTCTTTGAGTTTATTAATATCATTAGACTTATTGACTTTAAATTAAAACTTATGTTATTACCTGTTCCCGGAGTTTCAGCAGTTGTTGTTTCTGGAGTCTCGGCAACAGTAGTTTCAAGAGTTGTTGTTTCTGGAGTCTCGGCAACAGTAGTTTCTGGAGTTTGAGCAACAGTAGTTGTTTCAGGAGTTTCAGCAGTTGTTGTTTCTGGAGTTTCAGGAGTCTCAGTAGTTGTTGTTTGAGCCTCTTTAATCTTTTTAAGTGATTTTAAAACACGCTTAAACATACCCGTCGTGGTTGTTTGCGGCTGAGTTGTTGTTTCTACACCCTTGCAGAATCTTAAAAATTATATATAGCAAATTCAACCAATTTAAAAATTGCCCGCAAGTTTTAGCGCATTGTTGATGCATCAAGTCGCGTATAGCTTGAGTTTCGGAGTTGCATACGTTTTTGACTCTGTCACATTGCTTATTTGTGTCTAAATGTAACGAATTAACTTTAACTCTAAGAACTGTAAACATACCAATGCAATTTGGATCGCCCTTATCGTCATCACCACCACCGTCTTCTTTTTCGGGGCCACAGCAATAATATTTACCGTCAGTTAATTTTGTGCATTGGAGATTGCCATCTGATTCGCAAACCAGTGTTTGCTGGTTGCATTCTAAACACCTTATCATATCAAATAAGTTGATTAATTGCAAACCTGCTATAGCTCCCATGCCATCTGGGCAGTTTCCCTGACTGCTGACCAGGCCGGTAAGCGCAAAAGCCAATACAAGTCCGGTCCCGAGCATCTGATGGCCTTTTTGAAACCAGATGACAGAATGAACTACTTATGAACAGAAACTCGGCTTCCGACACTTGCATTAGTCTGACCGCCAACAACTGTTCAAACATCCACATTTGCTCAACATGCAAGAACAACCGGGTTTGCCGTAACATCATGTTCGAACGCCATTGTTCCAGCAAAATTCACAGATTCTCGTCAGCAAACGCACTTTTCAAATAAATTGTGCACACACTTGAAAAAACTCAAAATCTTTATTTTGCTTCTAAAACAAGCACAATGTACATTTTACAGAAATCATCGTCCACACCACTTACAACTGCGTTGGCAAAGCTCTTTTTTCTTCTTCCACGCAATTTTGGACGTGTTGCAAAATCCGTACTTAACCCAGATTCTACAGCTAAACATCAATGCTTTTATGGACCGAATGTTTAAACACTAAATTTACCTTTTAAGCTTGTCCACGCATCTTCCGCCTGGCTCTCGGGTTGTTTCAGTCTCTCCGGTGCTTTCGGTTTCATCAGTTCCTGGCTCGGTAGTTGTTGATTCTGTCTCCCCTGTTGGAACAGTGCTCGGATCAAAAGGCTGAAAGGATTAAATGAGCAGATTTGTTAAGGTTTCAAACCGCAAAAGTTCTTCCAATTATTTCTGGGCATCTGTTACATGTCTAAAGTTTAATGATATGTGTTTGTGATTCGCGAAACAACAAAGAAACTCGCCTTTGGGCACTGTTCCAACATGATATCTCTGTATTTTAAAGCTTAAGTAATTAAAGAAATAAATTATTGTTACCCGACGTCCTTAATCATCAAAGTTTTAAAGCATGTTCAATAACTAAAAAGAAACAAACCTCGTCGTGACACTAAATGTTTTTGTTAAAGTTTAAACAATTTACTTTTAAAGAAACTAACAAGATCTTCAACGTCGTCACAATTTGTAATCTTGTCTTTGCAGTCCGCACTACCCGTACTGCCACCAGTTACAGTTGTCGGGTTTACTGTTGTTGTTGAAGCATCTTCTTGAAACACACGCGGAATCAAACGAGCTTAAAATTGAAGACCCCAATTTAATCAACTTATTGACTAACAAACATTTGAAGTTCAGATAAAAAGTACCTGTGCCTGAAGATCCAGATCCGGTTTTGCAAAATCCACACGTTTTCTAAATTCCATAAATGAATATCCAATAAAGCTCTTGTGTCTTTACCGCACACTCCTGCAACATTACACTTTTGGCATCAGCTTCGGTGCACATCGGCTTTAAACGACTACAATCTGCTGCTCTGTCTTTGCATTCCGGCTGTTGACGTTTAGTGATTGAAGAAGACCTGATTCGACGCAGTTTGTCTTCTAAAAGGCCATTTAAAGTGCGGACTTTAACTTTTTTTTACCAAATGCGTGGAGATCAACTTGTTTTGGTGAGTTTTGTGTGGGCTTGCAGCAATAAAGTCTTCCGTCGTTCCTTTTTGTGCACTCTCTGGTTTTGCTTACTTCGCACTTCTTTGTTTTCTGATTGCACACTGAAATGTTAAAGTAGTTAACTAAATTGTTGAACACTTACAGAACGCCGCTGGATCGCCGGCCGGACATTTATTTGTTCTTGCTGCCCTCTTGACCACATGCGCGAAAGAAACACAAACCAGTAACAAGGGAACGAAGGCAAAAGGGCGCAGCATTTGTGGAATCGCTTTTGGACAAAAGCAATGAAAACATGCATTTCAGTGTTTCGTTAATTTGCGTAGATTGTGAGGACTTTCCACTGTTTCGTCCGCTGTGCAAACGTTTCGACAAAGGCTTTATGTTATTTATGAATGTGGATCCATTGGACGGAAGAACACAATAAGCTATTAAATTTGTTGTCAAATTGCATGTCTGTTGCTTAATGGACATTGTCCAGTACGTAAATAAACAATAATAACAATGCTTGTTCATTATGTTTAATTGTTGAGATGTCATTGCCAGTGCAAGCTGCAAACTGTTCTCAAACAACTTCTGAAACACTAAGTTGAACAACAAGTTGAAAACTCGGAAAACAAACAGCTATCCGCTACAGATTTACATCACTTGCACTCGCGAAATCTACATCATCGACTGCGAGTTTTAAGGACACTTGTCTGCCGAATGAATATTATTAATTATGTCTTCGAAGCGCGCAAAAGAAAAGCAGAATTTGCTTCCTCAAGCCGACAAACATCCCGAAAATCTTTGGTCAATATTGAGAAGGAAAGTTTTCGTTTCGAACGACCTTCTCACCTCGACGCGACAAACTTGTTATCAACGCGGAAGTTTTTGCTGAGTGGTTTAGTTTCGAGTTCAATGGTTGAGCATTCTAAATTTGGCAAACTTAACTATTCGGCAACTTATGGGTTATTGCCCAGAGCATTGCCAGCGCATTGCCTCGAGTATCTTTGGTCAGTCGAGCGCATATGATTCAATTGTTATTCTGTGTTGCACAATGGAATTTGTGCCAATGACGGAGAACAGGAAGTTGTTGAGTTGTGTTTCGACTCTCATTTTTGGTGTCTTCGTAGCGGTGGCGGATGGGTTTCGGGTTTACGGAGTAAGCCGCTTAGTTCTTGCAATGAACTTTAAATTTTCGCCTTTGGATTAAGTTTATTTTCAGCATTTCGGCGTTAATCTCCTTCGTGCACTGTTGAATTTTACGCACATCACATCTCGATTTCAAAAGTCCTGCAAACTACGGTTGAGCTTTGGTTTATCGGTTTTTGGATTGTGGTGGAGGAGATTAGTTCTTTGCTTTCGAACAGCGAGCAGATACGGTAGGCAGTCTTTGAAAGTCTTTGACGTTGTTGTTTGTTTAATCTACCGTATCGTTTGTTCGCGAACGTGAGAAATCAAAAGTGTTTTCAAAACTTAATAACCAAAAACGACTAAATCCAAACACTTACCGAGTTCAAATACTTATCTAGATAATCCCAATTTGAATCATCAGACTTTAAAAATTGTCTGCTTGTTACATGGAGAATCTTCTAGACTCGAACACTTTCAACGGAAAACAAATTAGAAATTACAGATTCCGAGTACTTCACAAAATTTTGCCGCCGTTCCCCTCCATAATTTATGTTTACTACCATCTAACAAAACAATTAAATATTCGAAAGCGTGGATGAATTTATGCGCCGCAACATTCATTAGGACATCGTGAACACGGTAAATCTGACGTTGAATGGGCAATCCACTTCAATTTCCGCATAATTAGCGTCCAAGTGATTAGCATTCGGGTGGGAAACTTTAATGGCGGGTGAATAGCAGCTAATTCTCAAAAGATGCTAGTGCATTTGGATTTCCTTGTTTTTGAGTTGAAACGTGCGTTCAGCGTTACGTATGCGGATTATGCGTTCATACTTTCAAAAGAAAAAGAGCCTTAGTTGTTAAATGAGTGCTTTCGAAAAACGTTCACGCTTAAAAAACAACTTCGTTTCGTTGAACCAAATTCTCCAACACTCCCATCATTTTCGCTTAAATTCAATCAAACTCGAATAAACCCCCCTGGAAGTTGTGTGCATTAGAAGTTGACGGCGAATTCGTTTGCTAATTCAATTTGGCTGCACGCGTTATCCTCTCAATCGAAGTGCGCCAATGAAGAAGATGGGCATTTTAGACAAAAATGCCTAGCTGCGTGATGTTTGCAGAAACAATGCAGAACCTGCAATGATTGTTGCTTCGAAGACAACCACTTCGGTCTTTTTGCCGAAGCAGCCAGTTCTTGTTGAATTGACGTTTTGCATACGTAAGGCAAGCGTTTTTTGAATCGTCGTCGGTTAGCATCTGTTCGTCGGCAATCCCATTCTATTCTCACCTTATAATTGCATTAGATGCCTATGCATTTCGGGGAATTCAAGTTCGTCCCGCTCCAAAAGCTTGCCAATCCATTCATTTGAATGTTTGCGGACGGTCGGCCTCAGGACAAGAACGCTTTTCGATACTGTATTGTTGTGCTTTCAGTCGCTTGCGCATCGGTGTTTGCGTTCCCAGCAGGTTTTATTAATTTTGGTGAGTTGCACGTGAGAATATTAATTTTGGCGCCGTCTGTTCGTGAACAAACACAGTTAGGCATTTTCGCAGAACTTTAACGCCGAATCATCTTCACGGCCACTTAAGTAAGCAAGGCCACAAGTGCCTGTGGGAAAAATCCGAACGTGCGCATCCCGCCGCACTGACCCGGAAGCAATTTGTTGGTGGCCAGATTATTAAAAGCAAACCCTTTGCTCTGGTTTGACGTGATTCCGCTTACATGCCAATAAACTGCCTCCCTTTAATTCGTGTCTTTGATCGGCATGTAATTTACATCCGAAAAAAGGTACATTTTTTCAAAAATCGAAAAGTCAAAAAATTAGAACAAAAAATCATAAGAGTCGATGTTTTTTTGAAAAACGTATCTTTTTTCGGACACTCTGTACAGTTTAGTCAATGACTTCATTGCACTTTGCGCATTAACTTCAAGTCGAATGCACTTATGGACAAAAGATCAGCGGATCCGTTTGCTCCAATTAGTCAGAAGCGGCCGGAGGAGTGTGCAATTTTGAAAATTGGCAACGGAGCGGAACCTATATCATTTAGATTGGCTCGTGTGTTGAGGAAAAAACATTTCAATTCCCCGAGCAGTTTTTTATGGCTCACGGATCCTCCAAATTACGTAAACCTCATGCCCATAAACAATCGAACGTCCACTGCGTCCATACAGACCAATTTGATTCCACCCGCATTTATGCTCAGCCATATCTTTGTTGACGTTCATCACTAACAAGAAGTGTGTGAGCATTTTGTTCTGATGGAACACTGTTTCGGATAGTTGTTATTTTGGTTGTTTTAATTGTTGCAGTTTTGAGAATTCTTTTGGCTAATTGCCCACATCCACATTTTCTATCTAATTAGTTCCTTGTAGCTAGCGCAAACTAGACGGTTTGTGTTGTGGCGGACGTGCATGAAATCCGGAATTGCCTTGGCGTTTGATGCTTTGGTTGAAATGCGAGGCTCTCGTTGCCAGTTTAATTGGTTTCGTTGAAATCCAAAAAGGTCGTTTGGAATTTTTTTGAGCAAATAGATTGACTAGGTTTTTAAAGTCGATACTTCACTTCATTTTGTTCCCACCCGCAATTCTCTGCAATCTCTGCAATCTTTGCAAAAAAGCTTAATTAGACTTTCGGACTTGGTTCCAGAACCTTTGCGCGGTTTGCTTTGTTTGCAATTGGTTTGTTTGCTTTGGAGAGTGCCGTTTGGTTGTTTAGTTGTGCAATCTTCATTTGGCACTTTCACTTCCAATGTTGCGAGTGATTTGCTTGATTGTTTTCAGTTGTTTTAACTTAATTGTTTGTAAAACTGTACTTTTTAATCAATTGAATCGGTTCAGTCAACACTTCTTAGCCCTAAGTGGATGGATCAAAGGTGATTTGATTAGGGCTGCCATGTGGGGTGAATAACTGGCCCGCACGTGTAAATCCAGAAAGCGCATCCCAACGGCCTCAAGTGCCAGTGACATGTTCTGCAGACACGTGTAATCCAATTGTTCTCCGAATTTGGTCCATTCTAGTGCCACAATTCGCCGAACCTTTCACCCCCATTGTTGATAAAGACGCGCATGCGCGAAACGCTCTGAATGCTCGATTATTATATTCATTTAATCTGGACACTCGTTTTGTGATTCGCTCCTTTGTTGTTTGATTTTTGTGAAAGCAGCGAACTTGTTGAAATCGTTTGCTTCACAACTTCTTGTTTTTCGAAAAGTCTTAAAAGCATTTTGAACTTTTTGGACTGTGTGTTGTGTACAGTAGCAGAGTTGCGCGCATTCCGTGTATTTTTAATGCATGAACGCTTACTTAAAAATTAATTGAGATAGTTTCCAACCAACACACAAGTTTACGGCGCAGATGAGTTTTAAGAAGTCGCGCCCGTTCTCAGAATATTCTTGTTGCATTTTTAAGTTGTTGCGCTGCTTTCGATATTCTGTATTTATGAAAAGTGCGCAGTTTCATTGGCTAATTTGGGCTTCTAAGTTGCCCGCTCCGAAATAGTCGATTTCAACGAAGCAATTGCTATATTCGTTCTTTATTCATCATTTTATTGTCCATTCGTGCAAACTACACAGAGAAAAAACAGTTCAATCTCGAGTCTCTAAAAACTGTGCAATTTTTCACACATATGTCATGTCTACAGTTTGCCTTCATTGCACGAACACAAATTGATACGCCATTGGGGAGCCAGTTGACGTCCATTTGGGTTTGGAGAGATCTCGATTGCTGATTACAGACGATGATGGTGTGGAGCGGTTTGTTCCAAGCATTAACTTCTTGGCCAAACACCAACCCGCGTGCTTGAGTTTATTTTTGCTCTAAAGTGCATCAAATGGGACGATCTTGTCTATTAAATCAATTAATGCATTTTAAATTGCACGCCTTTTTGAACGGAGTTTAATGCGGTTTTGTTTTTTCTATCTTATCTGATCACAAGTTTCTTTAACGTCTCCGACTCATCTGACGATTTTCGAAACTTTCTCATAGACGATGATCGTCTACGTCTAATCTCCAGGGACACTCAATAACTTCCTTGACTTGTCCACTTTGTTTAGAAACAAAAGTTTTTCGCTTATTGACCGCTAGTGTATTCGAGCATATTCCACCGAAGAGGCTCATTGTTTGTTGGGAGTCAAAGTTCTTTGTCAACAAACACACGCGTACAAGTGTTTTCCAGCCAACTAAAACCTCAACAACTAATTTCCATTAAAGTTGGTCGGGGCGGCTCCGAAATTCTAAGAAATCTCAAGTCGTGTGGGCCAGTGAAGAGAATCTTTAAAAACAATAGACTAATTTTTAAGTGTTCGGAACTTTAGATCCCAATTAATTCGCTCTTTTGAGGTCAGAAAGACTTTATAATTAGCGTTTACAACGAGGTAGTTAATTACGAACGCTTGTTATCTGTTTTTGAGTGTTCGTGTCTAAAAATACTCAACATTCTA
The DNA here is from genome assembly GCA_024699845.1 of Aphelenchoides bicaudatus. Lineage (NCBI taxonomy): Eukaryota > Metazoa > Nematoda > Chromadorea > Rhabditida > Aphelenchoididae > Aphelenchoides > Aphelenchoides bicaudatus. Next base: position 9,993,549 of record JAMPIN010000002.1, on the reverse strand, counting down.
TACGGCTAGTTAAATAAACACAAGAACTAAAAGTACACAAATAGCCAAATAACTTATGGTCTCAATTCAAAATGTTTACAAGTTTGAGATCAAATTCAATTTTGTTATTCGCGTCACGGCATTTAAACAATCTGCAGTATGCATTTTGTTGTCGTGTCCGATTTCCTCGCGTACGCCGACAGATTAATAAAACGGTAATTGTATTCAGACAATTAGTAGTTAAATTTCACGTCCCATGTCGCCCACTACAATTCAAATTGCGACAATCCTCATTTAAATGCTTATCAGGACTTTTGTGGTTTTCGAACTTCTTCTGCAAGTTCCGGATAGTTAGAATCACTTTCTTGGTAGGCTTTCAACAATTATTGACAATTCATGCTTTTGGGTCCACTTCTTTTGTTTGTTCGTTCCGCTGATTTATAAGCACCTGCAATCACCGACTATTCATTATTCATTGGACTAATTTTTAGCATTAGAGACCAGGAAATTCAACTCCGAACAAACTTGTTATAAAGGCCAGGTTGAACACTGAGTTGATTCGGCCACAATCAGCTGTCTTAAATTTTTAAGTTGTCGACGAAAACATCCAGCTGTTCTGTTTGGTTATGGTACTTGCACGGCCAAAGATTTTCATTTATGTTTCAGCTGCATTTTCCAAGATAATTTGCATGTTTTAGCTGTATTTTGATTGGCGAGCAGTTGGGTGGAATTTTGAATGGAACTATCTGATGTGCAAAATCTTCAGTGCAAAAATTTAATGGCCTTGTTTTCCTGCCCACATGGACGCGTTTATTGCACCGGAATTAATTTTGGCTCCTGGCTATCAAGCCGGTACCATCAAATACGGGCGTGACTTTAGGTGACTTTCGGCCTCGAGTGCGCGAAAAACACGATTGCTAATGAACAATTGGCATGAGGTTCGAAAATTCCATCCACGAAAATCCGGTGATTTGTGAATGATTAAGTTAAATGAACCGTAGGTGAAGCGTTTAGGAATTTAAGGCCACCGCCAACAGTGTTTTCCACTCGTGTGGTTATTATTCAGAGATGATGTTTGACTATTTTAGTTGCATTGTGAAGCGCGAACCATCGGGAAGACTTCCTTGTCAAAAGCAATTTGTATACGGTCCAATTTTTGGATTTTGCAAATATTCCGGATATTGACTGCTTTGGCACAAGTGCGAAATGTGCGGCATTTCTTTTCTCTGCTAGTTGCCGCATTATCTCTATTTTCGAACCGTTGCTTTCAACATAATTGCTCTTAATATAGTTTTTACGTTTCGTTGGCAAACTTTCTTAATTATTATTGCGTGCAAGAAGCGGAAACACGTGTTAGTGTTTTCGCAGAAAGTAGTGTTTGCGTAGGCTTTTCAACTTTAAACCTTGTTGATTGTGACAGTTTCAACTTTTGTATCTTCAACACTTACAAATTGCGTCTATCTTGTCTGTTGCTTTGCTCATTCAAACAATGGTCTCTTGTTGCGAACGACATTTAGTCAGCAGCTCATCGTGTCGGGATTAAAATATGTGTCCAGTCAAAAATAGAGATCTTTTGATTTGGTGCAGCAAAACATCACTTTCTGTTAATTATTCATGGTATCTTGATTAAAACTGTACTCGCGATCAAGTTGGGTAGGCGCGCCTTGGCTGGTTCTTAACCATTTCATTGACAGACGGATTATTCGGTTGTTTTTTCCCCCGCCATGATTTGTAATCCACTTGCTAGTGCATTTTGAATATTTGAATGGTTCCGGGGATGTATGAGGCGTCACGTAAAAGCATCAAGTTTTGCATTTTAAAGGGAAAATGTCTAAAGCAGTTGTTGTGGAGCGAGGATTAGTCAGATCGTTTTCAAAAATGTAAACAATGTGTTTAACGCATTGAAGAAGAATATAGACAGCTCTCGACAAGCTCTCAAGTTTGTATAAACATTTTGATTTCTGAGCTTTGGAACTCGTCAATTGAATACCGTTTTTCTCGCTTCCGGCGTTCATTCTGTGGGCGCGATTACCCATCTAAATCTGGGCTCAATTTTCCGCCGACAATGGGTTGAATGCCGGCAGTTCGGCTAACAGGCCTTACTCTCATAATCGGGTCCATGCGAACTGGCGAGGATCGTCTACGATTAAGTCGCACAGTTGCCAAACCTGGATCTCAGGAGAAGAAGACTCGTAATCGGCCCGGATGAATACGTAGTTTCAAAGGGCCACGCCCCAAGCAATTCCGACTTGTTCGCATCTATTACAGTTTACTCGAATCCACAGAACGTTTGAATTTTAAAGCACAAGCTTGCTAGTTCTTCAAGTTTATTAATTCTGCCTTGTCTCGATTACTGTATTCCTTTTTTGTTCAATTATTCAATTCACACGAGTACAACTTTTCAATGAGAAAAATAGTGTGCACGGCTTTTGTTATCTAATTTGTGTGTTTGAGCTTTTGTTTGCCAACTTGTTTATTTCAGATACAACAAACGATACAAATTCAAGCATTCGCATTTCTTTGCACATTTGAGTCGATTAAAGCATATTAGATTGAATGCGTTTGTTGTTTGAATTGCTTGTTGAGCTTTTTATGTGTGTTTTGTTTTATTGGTTTACGGTTGAGTGGGGAAGTGTTTTATGAATGCGAAAGTTCCGTGTTTTGTGAATTTTGAAATTTAGCTATATTGTCTGCTCTTTTCCGCGGTTAGAACATATTGTTTGACTGACTCATTTGAGATGTGTTTACAACATTTAGGATGTTTCTGTGTGTTGCGTGAGTGACTAGACATTAATTACTCAGCTCATTTCAATTAAAGAAACGCCTCCAAGCGTTTTTTGCAACCGGATACACACATAGTTTTTCGGTTCGGTCTTTAGAACTTGCGAGTTTTCAACACAGCACAAGGTCGTTTGCGTAATCCTAGCATGACGCTGTTATATCAATAACACTTCTTCAAATTGTCGACCTGGTCACCGCAAAAGTGCCAAAAGCCAATGAAAACCGCCGACATGCTTCCAAGGTGTCAAAACATCGAGAGGCGGCAAAGAGCACAGGTTGATCGCTGGATCTCGTGGCCACAGTTGTTCGCTCGCAGGTTCCGTGTTCGGCACGTCAACGACTGAAAACATGTGTCCCCGGGGAGACTTAATTTTCGATCGGCCAATAAATCCCATGTTTCAGAGGCGCCGATTTGATTGCCTCCCGTCTTTTTGATTTTATAGTCTTTCCGTGAGGTTTCCTAATAGCTTTTGTTTTGATTAAACTGTGCACGTTTACGCAAATAACTGTAGCCGTCAAGTCGAGACGCGCACGCCTTTCCCACTCATTTGTCGATATTTTAAATATCTGTCCCGACCGGCTCTAATTGAACAAAGAGATAATACCCGATAGCAATTACCTTTTGATACTTTGGTGCTTTGATTGCGTAGTTTCGTGTCGTTTGCATTTTTCTCATTTACGGTCATTAAATTCGTTGAATTCTTTCGAGTCATTCGACAATAAACGTTCTCGATTTTTAGTTTAAATTAAAGTTGGAGACCAATTTTCTTACTGCAGCGTTCCTCCGGTGAACGACATGCTTTGTGAGTCAGATCCCATTTTATTCGACAGAAACAGGTCCCAGGCACTCATAAATGGACTGGAATCTTTTGCAGCGTAAGTGTTAATTGAGAACGTGCCCTTTGCAAAATCTAATTAAAATTAGCAATGCTTTTTGAATATTGTTTTATTTTGTGACGAAAATCACTTCCGTTTGCATCAATCAAACAAGCTGAGCCGTTTGAAAACGAAGATCTGCAACAAGCTGATTAAAAGCCACAACTTGGCGGAAGTTTCGTCGCTGACGCAACTGCAAAGCAACTTAACTCATTAATCGCCTGACTATTTTCAGAGTCTACAACTCCTTTCATCCGTACCTGTGCTTGCTGATTTGTCCTCTTGGAATCCTGGCAAATTTATTACACGTACTTGTTTTGACCCGAAGACGAATGAGACGATGTGCCGTTAATTCGGTTTTAATTGGCATTGCCTTTTGCGACATAATTACCATGTTGTCCTACTTTATCTATGTCATCAGATTTGAATTCGGCAACATCTTATTCGGCAGTTTACAGCCATCGTAAGTTGCTTTGTTCTAAAATAGTAAAACTGCATCGCTAGTGACGTTCTGACTTTTAATGCGATTTAGTGGGATTTCAATTGATTGTGTTTTTGTTTGGTTTTTGGAACACGGAAATTTTCTGCTGAAAGGCTAATCCAGTGAGATTTGTTTTATTGGTTGTTTTCGAAAGGGTCATTGACCGTTGTTGTAGAAAGTTGATAATTGATTTTTGGAATGGGTTTTGTCGCTTAGGGAAAATTTAATTAATGAAATCAAAACACAAAATAAGTTCTATGTTTTCAGATACATGTGGGCCAAGTTCTTACAAATCCACGCCACATTGAGTATCTTGCTCCACTCAAACACGTTGTACAACTCCGTTGCAATGGCCTTCATTCGCTGGCTTACAATGAGAACAACACAGAGCACAGCGTTGAAGCCGAAAGCCGCATGGCGCTCGTTCTTTGTTGTCACTGTTTTGATCACAATCTTGTGCATTCCAACCTACTTGGTGCATGAAGTTCGTGAAATTGAGCTGCCTGTTGTGAATTCAAATACAACTTACAAGTTCTTCACCGTCGACATCTCAATCTGGGCCAAACGAAATCACTGCAAATGGTTCAAGTTCAACTTGTGGATTATCGGAGTTGTTTTGAAGGCAATTCCGTGCTTTTTGTTGCTGTTCTTCACAATGGTAATTCTTTACTTAATTGCCAGAAGCTTTTAACACTTTTGTTTAGGCATTGATGATCCGTTTGCACAAGAACAACGCTAAACGTGCAATGCTTCTCTACTCAAGCAATCAACAAGGCACCCGAAAACGTCGTCAAAACTATGACCGCACTACTTTGACTCTCATTGTCATGCTTGGAGTTTTCCTGATGACAGAACTTCCACAAGGCATCCTTGCTTGTTTGAATGCAATTTACACCTCGGATGTGCATCAATATGTTTACATGAACCTTGCAAATCTGCTAGATCTCCTTAGCTTGATAAACTGCTACGTAGCCTTCTCGTCATACGCATTTTTGTGCAGCAAGTACCGCCAAACACTTGCGCTGATGCTCTTGAGCACAATCGAAAGATCGACGAAGCCAATCAAAATCGACACCGCCAACACTTCAAAAGGCTTATTGGACGAAGTCGAAAACGGCACAACCAAAGTGAATGTATAGATACAAAAGTCCGCCTTTACCTCAGAGCATTTGGAACGGGTCTTCTAACTTCTACTATTTTGGGTTGACTCTAACTGCTTTTTCTCGTTGCACAACAACCGATACTGGTCATTTTATTTGTTTTTACTAGAACATTCCGGTGCTTCATTGTTGCTCGGTGCAAAATTGCCTTTCCCTCTATTCGTCCTTTCATTATGTTCAAAAATGTCTGTTAAACTGCTCAACATGTAAGCATTTATTTTTAAATGCTAATAAATAATTATATTCTTTCTTCGATCATTACGTATATGCTTTTAAACTGAGTATTTGCATAATTTTTAAATCACGCGTCTATAAACATTCCGGGTAGTAGCGCTTTTGATCAATCAACTACGCAAAAATAGAGTTCTGAAAAACTAAGTTGAAAACTAACTTTCTCAACTAACTTTTCTCGCAAGTTCAAAGCGAGAGCAACAAAAGTTATTTGAGAAAGTTAGTTTTCAACTTAGTTTTTCGGAACTCTACACAAAAAGCATTCAAGTTCAAACATTTTGAAAGCAATTGCAACAAAAAAGATGTTTACTTGAATGTCCAATTGGATGAATTCCTACAAAAATCGGCAATTAGAATTTCACACCTGAATACTTGATCTAAGCCGGCCGTTATGAATGTGAGGGTGTTTAGGCAGCATCAAAAATCGCCGACTTCCTCATGCAGCAAAAGTTCGCAGATCATTTTGAACTCGAAAACATTCTGTTTTGTCTCTCAAATTTGTTCCGCTTCAATTCAAATTTTGTAATATTCGTTACGTAGATGCGCGCAAATTTTCTGGATTTTTGACCAACTGTACGAAAATTACACAACATTTGCGCGACAATTGAATTTACCGAAGTGTAGGCTTATGAATAATCTTTGAACGGAAGAGTGCGCTTAAATTGATTACTTGTTTAACTATATGAACTGAAAAATACGTCTTGTTTTCGTAGTCCACAGTGCTTTTAAAGTGCTTGTTGAATTTGATTAGCGAAACAGTGGGATAAACAAAGACCGTAGAACCCACTCGATTGGCGTGATTACGTTCGTTAATTTGATTTACAACTTTTGCAACAACAAAGCAAACTGAATGGAAGTGTGTTGTGGACAAGCGTGTCAGCAACGGCTGTTCGAAAATATTGACATCATTTGTTGGCGCGCAACAGTTAACAACATCAATAACCAGTTCCGGTTCGCACCCTCGCGATTATCTTGTTTGGTCGTGCTTTGGTCATGATCATTTTTAAAAGTTGTCTTCAGTGTTTAGCACTTCATTTTTATGCCAAGTATCAAACTCCATGAACCACTTCCGTCTGTTATTAGTTATTTTGTCGTTTGAGAACCCGTGATTCAACCATAATGTGTTTTGATGGCCGAATCTTCGGATTTATGCGGCCATTTCGAGTCCAACAAACGACCTTGTGTCCACTTGTTCCAAGGCGCCAGCCAAATTCCCATGAAATTGAATTTTCATATTTGACGCGACATTAGTTCCGTTTGTCCATCGAGGCCGAACGTTTTTAGTAACAATCAGCGCTTGTTTACAGAATTTAGTCGAATTTCTCTCTCAATCCAATTTTACAGGATGTTCCTATACGAAAAATTGCTACCATCTTATTATGTTTTGTATACGAAAACACAACAACTCTGGCAGTACATAGTTTTTCTCCAGATTTATAAACTTCGAGTTCATCGACCAATTTAGACTTGTTTGAGAGTTGTTTGCAATTTAATTTGTCTATTTGTTGTTCACAGTTTTTAAATTCAATGTTCTTTGAGAAATCACATTAGCGTGCAAATTTGTAATGAAATTTGATTACTTTTTTGAACTGTCCACGCTGTTTTGATAAACAAACAAATGTTGAAACTTTTTGACATCTTGGCATCTAATATCGACACAAACTTCCATGTTTACGCGTGTGACAAAAATTTTCACTTACTCCCAAACAATTGCGTGTCTGAAACGTCTCTCAATTGGATGCCATGGAATTTGAAAATATAAAGTGCGTGGGACCTGTCATGCTTTAGAGTAAAGAAAGGAAAGTTCAAAGTTTTTCTCAATTTGTTTACTTTTCAATTCAATTTACGACAAAGAAAAGAACCGGAATAACGCAAACTGTCTTCCGTTCGTGTCGAAAATTTGAAGTGTTTTGTTCTTTATGCCCAGTTTTGATTTTAAAACTACCGAACGCTGAGAAAGTACTCTTTAAATGCCATTTCAAAAACTTAACTATACAATTGAATTTCAGTCAAAAGGCACCTGTTTTAACTTTAAACGTAGATACACCACGTAATTGTTATTGTTATTATGCACTCAAGAAACCAAAGTCAACAGACGGACTTTAACGCAACTTTCCAAAACTAGATTAGCATTAGAATAACTAACTTAGTTTATATTCATTTCAATTGAGCGTGTTGTTTTGGCCGCATCGCTTCCAAACATGTTTTGACTCCTCTATAGAAATGAAACATAAAGAAGCACTTCGAAACGCATGCAAAGTCCGCGAAAATAAACAACCTTGCATAATTAATTTGAGAAATTTGACCTCCCAACAAGATGTATTAATCGGCTCTGTGCGATCCCGTGCAAATGTTGTTGTTTTTCCGCACCAACGGATTATATAAAAGACCAGTGGCCATTTTGGCATTTCGGTTTTTAAACTTCTCCCTCACTGTTTACTACCGCTTCGTGCAGGACGTAAAACATCGTTTCGCGCAGACAATTTGATTGACAGCCACCGTGGGCCCAAATTAGTCGTGTGCGCAACTTTTTTGAGTCATCAACAGTATTTTTGGGCACCTTAAGTGTGGAAATAAACACTGTATTGCGGATTGGGTCTGCTCTCTGAACCTTTGAGTTTAGTTTTGTGCCAAGTAATCGAGTTTTTGATATCACTTGACTGCCTTTTAAATTTATGCATGTCAGACTGTAATTCAATTGTTGGCTATTAAGCATGCTGAACTGTGTTGTCTGTGCGTGGATACTTTCTGCGTTAGTCACTTGAAAGAATTGTTATTTAAAACGGTAAACAACTCCCAATTAAATCAATTAAAATCATTTGACATTTAAAGAACTTTCGATTACAATCAAAGATACAATTTTGTTTGACAATATCACTTTTTCTACTAATCCCATGATTTCATCTGTCCGCTACAAACCCACTCATTAGACGGAAAAGACCGTTGTTGTTTTCTTGTCGAATTTAACGAGTCATAAGTCCATTAAATCCCCGCCGCTTCTCCGCCAAATTAGTCCAAAAAACAGACAAGCTACTTGTTCGGATGATTCACCCGTCGGTAACTCCAAGTAGATAAGACAAGCTTGGACTTCCCTGGAGAGCGCGAAGAACAATGTGGTTAAATCAGTTGGAGTTTCCGCTTTCGTCATTTTTCGTAACGGCGTGACAAACTCGACGACGTGTTTTTGTTCAAAATGGCAATTGTCTGGGAAAACGAACAGGTGCGTGAGTGTTTTTAGTCGAGAAGCCTTGTTTCTTGCTAGCGGAAGTTGCCAAATATTTTGAGATTAGAAGCCGTAGTTCCTCAAACGAACCTAATCCTAATTGATGTCGTGAAGTTAGGCGATTATCAAAAAGCAAGCGGAACTCCAAGCAAGAGGAACTCCAAATTAAGAATCTTCAGCATTTTAAAAACCTGATTTTTAAAATTCAGGTTATGCGTAGTTTGTGTTAAACAACTACAAAATGTTGTCTGCCGGCAGCGGTGACACACGTTGGTCAGTGCTTGTCGACGAGATTAATGTTCAAATACGGTATTTTCCGGCTGAGAATGCAAATTACTTAAACGCAATTACGTGACCAGCACTTGTTTTGTTTAAATTGTGGCGACTCTCTTAACTAACCAAAGGTTAATTAAAAATGGTTAAGCAAAACGAAATATTCAAACAGTAACATTTGAGACAAATACTATTCGACCAAAGTTTTCAAACAAAGTGCAACATCGACGACGTCTGTTCGGAAACAGATGAACTTTTCTTGCATGAATTCCTAATTTTGCACTAAAATGCAAACGTTCTTATATTTTGAAATGCACGTATCCTTCGAGGTCAGTTTGTTTCGAATTCGGCAACATCTGTTCTTAAAAGTTGAAAATGTTTGTACTTTCGACTCGAGTACACCGTTGAATGCGGCCGGAAGTAAACAACTGGAATGGCATTCTTAAATTGTAGCTTTTTTGGTACACAATTGCCGACAGAACGCCTCAGTGAGCCAAAACAACAAAACCGACTCTTCATTCCAGTCCCTTTGTTTTAGAAAACTTGTGTAACTCTGTTGGTCTCAGCACGTGACTCACAAGGTTATATGTCTACGCAAAATTGTTACTCTGAGTTGTTGAGTTTTTGCTTTTGCGCATTTCCGTTTGGCACGTCGAACTTCCCGTCCAATTTAAATTGCTTTTTGCAATAACTGTAATATGGAAGGATTTATAGAGATCCCCGAAGGCTTATGAGCGTCCCTGGAGGTTTGGCCCACGTTTCCTGGTCTTAACTCAATTAGCAATTTCTTACAGGCCGCGCGGGAATTGGTTCTATAAGAAGAATTGCCATCGAACGGATTGGCCGACTAATTGCCAATGAATGGGTCGTGTGAGTGCAGGAACGGCTGTGCGCAAATTATCTAGATGGTCTGTTAGATTTAATGCTTAAGACGAATCGAGCTCGACAATTGAATTGTTTGGCGAACAGATTGAAAAGAAGTCAAAGATCGTCGGATGACCAGCTGTTTTTCCCGGTCCTTTGCGTATATAAATCGCACTCGAAAACAGCAAAATCCATGTCCATTAAAGTTTTATGTCTCTCCGGGAAATGGTAGTCGCCGCAAAGATCACCTGCCCAAACGGAAATAGGCCAGCTTTACTGTCTCTGATTTTTGTATAAATTGCCGTCCTCCAACTCGTTAATGGTCGTTTTCAGGAGCTCCGAGTGTACAAATTGTTGAATGATTGAGTGTCACTTGCAGCGGCTGAACAGCTAGCGCCACAAAACTGATGCATAATCTTGTTTTGGCTTAAACACTGGTTACGCTTCCCCCGATTGCGATGTCGTAATCTTCCGCTTCGGTTTACACTAATTTAATCATTGAGAATTAGTTGTGCGGATTGATGCCAATGTGACTTCTGTTCTGTTGAGTCTCTAATGCGGATAAGACCGTAATCACCCTAACAAGTGTTCAAAACGGTTTAAATTGCATGTCATTTTTGTTTACGGAGTTTTCTGTTTTGTCCGAACTTCCGGCACAATTATTCTAAAAATTGTATTCCGTTTCGTGTTTACAGTATATTAGTTCACAAAAGGGCATGTGACTTTCCTTATTGTTAACGCGATTAATAGAAATGCACTATGTCACAGTTATACGTAGAAAGCGCTTAATTATTGAACGCTTGGAATTTGAGCCATGCGCTTTTAGTTCCCCATAATTTGGTTATCCGTTGTTGTGTCGTTTGTTATGTTCTATAATCTCTTTAGTCTGGCAAGGTTGTTTTTTAAATTGTCTCACAGCCTTTAAAATGAAATGTATTTCTAATCTCGAATTACATTTCTGGAATTAAAACCTGCTCTATTTGCGCTCCTGTCTTCCGTTCCGTGCAATCTTACTTCCCGTTGAACTGTGCAACTCGCCAACAAAACCAAAATAGAAATCAACTTGGGAAAGCTGAGTCAAAATTCGATTTGTTGACGTCTTCAAAGTAGATGCAATCAATCATCTGGAATGCAAATTTAATGAGTTCAATTCATGTTTGAGAAGCAAACAACCGTATTTTGCGCACACACGATCGTGACACGCCCCACCAACAAACTGAAACCGGAATAGAGCGATGTTCGGGGAAGTTCCTTGTGTTGTGGACGGCCGGTTTGGCCACTTCATCAAAAGTTGTGGCGCTTCGGTCTGGTTGAAAAATTCACTTATCATGTTTGTCTAGAAGTCTTTAGTCGATCGTCCGAAATGATATAGTTTGATTAGTGTGTAATTAATTCTTCATCACTTGAAGACCATTGTCTTGATGCAATTCGTGCGGTGTAGGCGCGCTAGAAATAGCCATTATTAATCCCAGTGGCCGGATGGGATCAAAAGATAGTGCGCGCAACTCCCGAATGCTTATCCGTTTGTTTGGCGGTGGAATCCTCTCACTTAATGTTTCTATAATTGCCAAATTGGTCGCCAAATAGGTCATTGTTTACGTCGATGTTGTTTATAGGAGCAGATGTTTTAACGTGTTATTAATTGGCGGCCCCGAAATAGCCCCACGAAATTGAGCATGGTCTATAGACCAAAAACCTAAAGTTCACTGAAAGTAACCACCAATTTAATGCGAGCTTTGTCAGAAACTAGCCAAAGAGTTGGCTAATTAAAAGCGGCTCTTGTTTATTTTTGGAACTTGGAGAACCTTTTTGAGCCAAAAAACTCAAGAGATGTTTGTTTCCGACAAAATCTAGTTCCTTTAAACAAGCTGATTGAAAGCGAGGGAGAAGCCGGATTTGCAGTTGTGCTACGGCGAGAATCCAATTATTTCATAGCCACACTCACTGTCTTATCATAATTATCCTCGAACGGAAATTAACCATCTAAAGCCCTCCTTTTCTGCGGCGGGACTCCCGCCATTTTGGACACCGTATGCGTAAACCCAGCCCACTGGCCACAATTCGCACAGCCTCCGTTTCTTTCTATTCTTGTTACCTGTGCGGTGGTCGCCACCTCATTCCTGCATCCTTAATTTGAATCTAAATTGTACTTACTGTGTGAAGGCGCGCGACGTTTCGCGTATGCTGTTAGATGCCAATTGGCCATCTTAAACAATGGGATCTGTTGCAGAGACAATGATCTGCAATGAAGAACTGGAGCTTTTTGACTTATCCAACAACAGAACTGTGCAATTCTTGGAAGGCCTTATGTTTGTTTCAAAGTAAGTACTTGATTGGTCTTGTAAGTCTTTAACTTCAAAACCTTTCAGTCAATATCAACTGATCCACAAATATATTGCCATTGTAATATGTGTATTTGGAATCATTTTCAACGTTATGCATATCATGGTGTTAACACGGTCAGTCATGTACCGATCAACAGTGAACAGATTGCTCAGCTTTGTTGCCGTTTGTGACATACTCACAATGTTGTCATATTTAATTTTTACTGTAAGTTTTAAACCTCACTAATCAACAAAAAAGTTAATCTATTTAGATCAAGTTCAGCTTTATGATTGAGGATCCTCACAATCCACCCGCAGGCTACGAACTTAAATGGATGTAAGTTTTAGAAGTTAGATCAATCTTTTGTTGTCATTAATTGTCAAACAAGTTCTTTAAGTGTTGAACAAAAAAGGAAAAAAGAATCTTTGAGAATGTTCAAAAAATAAAACTCTTTTTAGCTTCTTTCTGCTTGGACATGTTGTTATTTCAATTGGACTGCACACTATCACTCTCTTCTTGTCCGTTTCAACAGCTTACATTCGCTACAAAGCACTGGACAAGCTTGACAGCAAATTGTTGAATCGTAACGCTGCTGGGTAGGTTATAAATCTTTTAAAACTATGGAAGGTGTTTTGAAACCGTTTTTTTATTTTGACGTACTTCACGCCTCCAAAAAGTGTCTGACTGAAAGTGCCTATTTAAATTGGAGTGGGCTGATAAGCACGTGTTTCAAAAAGTTGAGCATTGTTTCTTATTAATTAGACGCTTGCGTGACACTCCATTGTCAAGTTTCGAGGATTGGCTTCCTCCAAGCGTTTCCTCGAAATCCATTAGACAAGCTAATCAGTTTGTTTCCATTACTGATTTTTGAGCCCTTGCGAATCCGATTTCCAACATGGAATTTAATCTTTTGCTCAAATGCGTCTGACAATTTACGGTAACAACGGTTACTCAAAACAAAGAGCAGGCACATCACTCGAGCAGTCAAAAGTGTCAAGAATACTTGAGTTGTTTGCTGACTTTTTCAATTTTCGGATTTGGCCGTGCAAAATATGAGTGGGATTAGTTCTTTGTTCCTCATCCTTCCGTCTTAGATCCTCGGAAATTCGCATTGTGCACTAATTTCTTGCAAAAAGGATTTACAAAAGGGTTTAGCCTTTGCTTGAGTGTAGGTGGCGTTCAATTAATCTTTACACTGTTTCTGGACTCTCCAGCTTCTATTTTTATTCGGGACCACTTGATTCCAGTCATACATTTTAATTCAATCAACTTCCACCCGTTAATTACCGTAGACTCCAAACTGTCTCACAGAAGCACTAATTGTGGAAAGACGTCAAAGCGACAGATTAGTTGCACTCATCAATAATTTGCTTTGTTTTCGCCTACTCTTTCGCGAACATGGCAGATAAACATTCGCGTTCCCGACATGCATAACAAGATTAGTGTTGCCAAGTGTTTATCAATTAATCTTTCCTTTTTGGCCCAACAACCTTGGCTCTATTTCGGGCGCAAGTATTAATCAACAAGTGCATGGAAATTGAAAGTTGTTTGTTGAATTTTGAGGAAATTAATTCTGTAGATGATCTTGTTTGCCAGAGTTGTTTGAATGTTTACACCGGGTTGTGATTAAATTAGCCAAGATTATCCGAATCAAATGATGTTAGTGCATGCTTTTTGCGGAAAGAAAGCGATTATTCGAAATGGCACGAACTTAACCAATTTGGCAGAAATAGCAGCGCCAAAAACGCTCATAAACTTTTTAATGTGTTGTCATAAGAGTGTGTGGAGTCGTCATAGAACAGAATGTTGCCATTTTCCCATAAATAAATAAACAGGCACATTTGATCCGAAAATAACAAATTACTCCGTTTCAGACCAATCTTCCTCATTGTCTCATGCATAGTTACGTTGTTGTGCGTTCCGACGTTTTTGGTTCACTCGATCATTCCAGTCGAGGGCCCGAACAAGGAAATCCTGTACACCGTGGGTCTTGCCGAAGATGTTGCTCTTGGATGTACAGCGTTTAAAATCAACTTGTGGGTCACCGGTATTTGCTTCAAAGGTAATTCAAACGCTTTTAAGTTTCAATTAAAAAGTCTTTTTAGTTGTGCCGTGCCTTCTTTTGATCTTTTTCACTGTTGCCTTGTTGATCAAAATGGACTCAACACGAAAACGCCGACGTCTCATTACTTCGGGAAATTCAGTTGCCACTCAAAAAATTGACTCACATGCAGACCGGACAACAAAAATGTTGATTGTCTTGCTGGTCATCTTCATTTCAACAGGTACGTGACATTTTCGTTTGTCGGTTCCTTCCGAACACAAAAATCTTTAAACAACACAGTTTTTAATTAAATGCTTTACAGAACTTCCACAAGGCATCTTGGCTATTGCAAATGCAGTTTATCCAAACGATGTTCATCAGTTCATTTACCTGAGTTTGGGCGACATATTGGATTTACTGTCGCTTATAAACGCAAACGTCATTTACATAATCTATCCGCTGATTTCAACACAGTACCGAAGCACACTCAAATCCATGCTGCGATGCTTCAGAGAAACATATCGATCAAGAATGCCTTCAGCCTCGAGAATGCACGCCGACAGTTCGAGGATGACAGACGATCGCGACGTTCTCCTCTAAATAGGCCAAAGTATACCGGTTTTTGAATGTAGATACTATTGTATTTCTATCCTGTACATAATAAAGTAATTTATTCTACAACTTTGTCTTGTTTTCATTCGAGATTAAAATCAGTTGTTTTCTTTTTTTGCCTTCCATTGTGCGACGGTACGCTTCTTTGTAATTGTCCATCGTGTGAACATCGAGTGCGGGAGCGTGGAGCTTACCTTCAATGCACAGTTGCTAAAAACTAAACTTGTTTAATGTTCGTTTCTGCCGAATATTACCTGGAGTTCGTCGAAGATTTTTGTTCTAATTCCGGCATTTTTCGGCTGCATCAAAGTAGCGCCCATTGCAACTCCGACGATGTTGATACCATTAAAAACCAATGAACTCGTAGTCACTTGATGAGGTTGCTTACTCATTCCACCTGTAAATATCCGACGGTATTTTAAATGACAGCATTAGTTTATAATTTGACAGACTTGTGCTAATTACGCACCGTCTCACCGTATTGGGGATTAACTCGCACTCATTTTTGAGCAGAACTTACCATAAGTGACCATAGTGCCTCCGTACGCCAACGCCGATGAAACCTGGAGTGCACTTCTGCCACCAACTCCATTAAAAGACAACAACAAAGGACGGTCTAAAGATTGGATGAATTTTCGACCTTCGCTTTTGAATTCCTCTTCTGTGAACACAAAGTTGGCACCCAATTTGATCAATTCTGCTTTTAGCTCATTAATCTCTGGTCGATTTCTTACAATGTTGATGGTCTTTATTCCCCAGGCTGCAAGAGTTTTGAATTGAATATTAATGGTTAAATTAATTTTAAACAGCCGCTGGAAAGAATATTCGAGTACAGGATTAAATGTTACATGCATACCTTTTGCAAGCTCAATGACCGATCTTCCGACTCCTGAGTTGGCTGAATTTTGAAGAATATAGTCGCCAGGGACTAGGTTTACATAATTCTTTAGCATCATCCACGCTGTCGGAGGATTGGCTAGAATTTGCAGATTCTTTATGCAAGAAATTAAAAGTCAGTCTACCCATGAATGTGGCCTTTGTTAGCAAGTCAACGCGTTTATCAAATTTATATAATTTGCTTTGATCAACAACTGACAATTCGACGCAAATTCCGTCATCGGTATCCAAGCACAGAACGTGGTCGCCAATTTCCAAATGTTTAACATTAGCGCCAATCTAAAAAGCAAAGTAGTTTCCGGTGTTGTAAAACAAAGTGCTCAAAAGATAACTCACTTTTTCAACAGATCCAACACATTCGGATTGAACAAAAGCTGGAACTTTTCTCTTTTTCCAGTAAACGTTTTCAATAAGATTGATGTCAGATGGATGAATTGGAGATGCTAGCCAACGAACTAACACTTGGTTTGAATCAACAACCGTGGAGACATCAATATTTTCGTATTTAATTACCTGAACAAACGAAATGAAACAATTAAAAGCAAGTGACTCAAACAACTTCAATCGGATTGCCATATTCATAAAATCGAAGACAACGACATTTAACAGTTGACATTGCAGGAGAAGAGCAATTAAAGTTTGAATATTTGGAGACGAACGCCAACGACTTTTATTCGGGGGCTTTCTCGTGGACGAGCATAGCATTTGTGCATTCGATTGCTACATTCGTTGTAGTTTGGCGTCCAGTTGCTTGATTATGGGAGTTGATTTATTCGACGTTTACAATTAAGGTGGGCATTTAAGAAATTGGAGACGCAAAATTTAAATTAGATTTTCGTTCCCCCTGTATATTCATTACTTCTTGTCAATTAAAAACGTCTTGACTTTTTAAACACATCAAAAACGAATAAGACTCTCTGAATCACTCAACTTTTTAATTAGACTGCATTCATAAACGGAATTTGATTACAATTATCGGCTGTTGATGATCTCTGTTGTTGCGGTGCAGCAAAATGACCTGGCGATCAAAAATAACAGCAGGAATTCCCAGGTGTCTCGCCTAAGTGATAAGGTGCAAACACATTTTCCTTAAAATTACGTGAGTTTCGACAAAAAAATCGCCAAAAATCAGCAAGTCCGGCAAAACATGATCGTATAAATTGGAACAGATGCTCGTGAGTGGAATCGATCAGCCGACCATCCAAAATGACCACCACAACAACTCAGCATCCAGCAATAGATGCGCAAACCAAATGGCTTTTAACGCAGGTCCACGGTTTGTTTTTAAAAGCCCTGTAAACTGAATTCAACTTCCACACTTTTAGCAACTGCTTTTATTGTTGCATGGTTTTTCTGCGTTGTGGTATCAATCTTAGTAGCCAGATATACGCGAGTGCCTAGAAACGGCATCTTAAATCCGCAGTTTTGGTTTCAAGTAAGCGCTTTTAAAAGTTTATTCGAAATAGTTTTCTCTCTTTAGACGCACAGAATTTTAAACTACTTGGCTCTCGGTTTGATGCTGATCGGTCTTTTAACAATATTCATTGCACATCAGTGGAGGTGGCTGGGACCAGTTGTAAGTTTTGCGCCTATTTTCGGCTCATGTATTTTAACTAAGGTCGGAGGAGATCGAAACAGTTCTTCAACTGCTTGGCACACTTTATTTGGAATTTTGTCTATCGGCTTGGCGGTTATTCAACCACTGAACTCTTTTATCCGTTGCGATCCAAGCCATCAACAACGGCCGATTTTCAACTGGATTCATAGATCAATTGGCGCCTTTTGCGTGGCTGTTTGCAGGTTAGTTGTAACTAGATTGCTTGCGTCTTAAAAACTCACTCTTTTCAGCCGTTTGCATTTCGATAGCTTGCCGTTTATTCACTAAAAGGTTCACAAATCCGGACGCAGCGTTTGCTCTTTGCTTAACCATAATTATTGGACTTTTCTGCTTCATAATCTACATGGAACTTTTGGCAAGAAAACAGGAAATCAGAGTGGGTGAATACGTGAACAAACAAGGCGAATTCACATTTTCTTGCAACTCGACGCGTTTGAGTCTGTCGTTTATTTCGTTGCTGCTTTTTGTTATTCTTCTTTGTGCGTTGGTTCTTGCTTTATGCTTTATGATTTGGTTGAAACGACCCGTTTAACTCCAAAACTTACTCCCCCGAATACAATGTGAAAAATGATGTTTATTGCTCTCATTAGCTGTATCTCATAAACAACAAGTGAAAAATAAATTATACATGTATCAAGTAACAGTTGATCTGAACACAATTTACAACAAATAACTTTTAAATGGGAACAAGCGGAACTTTGCGATCCTGCTCATAAATTTTCGACGTTTTCCTGCTTAAAACTAACCGTCGCCACTTTGGAGGAAAAAAGTGTGACTCGACAAAACTAAAACTTGGAAATTATCACTTTAAACTATCATTGTAACTTTACTGCTCGGCCGAATCTTTTCTATGTGTTCGAAACATCCATGAGTTGTAGAAAATATGATTTTGTCGATTGTCTGGCATTAAAAAAGCAGTCCACCAGCCATAAGTCGATCCGGAGGCTGTTAAAACGTAATAATCACAGTATCTTGACGCCAAATTCATGTATTCCAACCGTACTAAGTTATCGGGAATGTAAATTGGAGTATACCTTATTGCGCGTCTAAAATTAAGTTAACTTGCAGAATAGATTGATTGAAAACTTACTCGAAAATTCGACACAACAGTTTTTACAAATTCCATGTCATCGCTGAACATTACAACTGAAACATCATCTTTGCTAGTCTCATTTATTGCCATTTCGACGACATATTGCATGGCTGGAACAGTGAATTCCAAAATAGATGGCATTAGAGGAAGGTTTTTACTTGAGACAAAATCTGTTCTTCTCATGTGCACACAAACTTTAGTGTTGTTCGACGGAACGACGGCGACATTTGCCACTTGCTGCTGAGTCTTTTGCGTATTAAGCCCACCTTTTGAAGAAGTTGTACTGCAAATTAGTTGTTTAATTGATAAACATGTTTAAACGTTAACACAAAAGAAAGTATTTGTCAAAAAAGCCAATCGGAAGTTTCAAAAAAGTCAATCAAAAAGTTTCAAACACAAACAATTTTTTGTTTTAGCGTTTTTTTGGCCCACCCTGTAAATGACAAACATGTTTAAACGTTAAACATACTTGAACAATGTTTTGGCATACTTGTCAACGTTTTTGTTCATTTTGGAGCTAAACTTAAACATTTCTTGTACTTGTGGCCGGTAATCTTCAAAAAACTTGAGTTGTTGCAAATAACTAGAGTTCAATCGTAAACACGGAAACTCTTTAAGTCGTTGAAGCCTGAATTCAATAATGTTAACGAACTTAAAAGAAGACATTTGCATACTTTGTTACATTTTCGTAGACTCTGGGATCTTTGTCTGCAAACGGAACCACTATTGTGGATTCATTCCAGCATTTTGTCTAAAACAGACTTTCAGTGAATTACGGAAATAGACAACTTGCCTTCATTTGAAAATCCAGATTGGGAAACGTTGAATACAGTTCTTCTGTGTATTTTTCTGCACATGCGCCTTCCAAACAAGGACGCCTATTGATTTGCTTTCCAACTGCATATAGAGAAGCTATTCGAAACAGCATGTTTGAGACGCCACTGCACCTATTTTTAATCAGTTTTTAGTGCATAAAATCCACACTAATTTACTCACCATCCATCAATATCCACATAAAAATATCCAATGCTGTCATTTTTCTCGGAGATCATTTGAATATTAATATTCGCAGTGGTTTTGCTAGTCACGACTTTTAAATCTAAACAAAGGTTGTTCAATCAATAACTTTTTGCCACAACACTTACTGCGATTTTCGACAGCCCACACAACAAGGAAAAACCAGACAAAAGCACACAATCCTGCAAACATTTTGCGACTTAAACCCAATTTATGCTGATTTGTTGACGCGTGTATCCGATGTTCTATCCTTTTGAATACGTCCATTATGCTTGTTTATAGGAAACAAGTCAGCGCCCATGCTGTAAAATTAATTGCTACTGGTAACCGCAAATAAGTAAACCCGAGAGGATAGAGTACAAATCTATTTTTAGAACTATACTGCGTTTCAAAAGTTTAACACCGTCAAACTCGCCGAAATTTTTGACATTTCAAAAGTTTAGCGCCGTCGATTTTTCTTGATTTTTTGTTAGTGCGTCTTCCAAAAATATGCAATATTATCAAAAAACGTTTTCTTCAATGTTGAACTTTGAATAAATGAATTTAGTAGATTTTAGACAATGTTACTGCAAAAATGTAAAATATAGCAAACCTTGAAAGAAACACATCAACAAAAAGCGAAAAAATCGACGGTTTGAAATGTCAAAAAACACATCAACAAAAGCGAAAAATCGACGGCGCTAACAATAAACTTTGAAAACAACTAAACACAAGCATTAATCAGACTGCTTTGAACACTTTTAAAATCTACAAGCTGGCAAGTCTGGTTAAAAGCTTTCAAAAAGAGAACAGCGTTAATCCACTTGGCGGCAAGTATCATTGTGCTTTGGAGCTGTATAAATAACTCGAAAATTATCAGTAGCTAATTGCCGCCATTAGCAAACAAATCAAAAATTTCTACGTAATTAGAGGTCGGAAATTGAATGAACGTGGACTGTTTGTTTAGAAATAAATCACTTATTGCTCCAAATTTGTGATCAATTTAATTAGGCGTAACTTGATAATTAATTAGGCGTGTTCCTTGTTGTGTATAACGATTTATGTGTTTCAAAACCTCTATTTACTTCCAAATTGTGTTTAATAAAATTTGCCGCATCAACAAACTGTTAAATTGCCACAGCCAACGGAGTAGTTAATCTAGCGAGACGTGTTAATATAAAATTCAATAACATTTGAAATATTTATTGGCACCCGGAATTTCTCCAAACAGCTCTAATTGACCAAATGTACAACAGTGTAGAACAGTGTTTTCTCACACCGACTCATAGATTTGTGGTGCATGTTCTACGAACTCATACGTTTGTTTTTGACAATGAGGAAGCGAGCAAAGATTTGAAACTTGATAGGTGGACAGTGCCGCGCAGAATCAGCTGTAAACGGCTGTTCTTTTGTCTTTTTGGCACTTTGCAAACTTTACGACAAGTATTATATTTACTGTCTGGGCTTCGTTTTCAACACAACTTGTTTCCAAAAACTTTGTTTGATTGCCGTGCTTAACAACCAAAACAATCACTTTTATGTGTTTTTCGTTGCACTTTGATGTTCAATAAAAATGTTGGCATTAGTTTGCGCTCTTTAGCTTTTTCTCTGCAATTAGTGAGCATTCAGTTAAATATGGAGTTTTGCAGCAACTTCCCTGGTTATTCAATTTGAAACAAAACCGACGGCATCGTGAAAGATGAAAGTCAAGTAAATTTGTCTTTTCGCGGAAATGAAGACGCCACAAGACACATGAATCAAGTTTGCTGCGCACGGAATTAGTCGTCTAACTTGGGCCGTCGTTCCAGTGCCAAAACTTCAACACGGGCACAGTTTCACTAGCGGTTTTTTATTCCAATGCAACAATGTTCAAATATCTACAGTGACCGCAAAACAATAGCCAAAACACACGCTCTAAAACGGAAACTTTTGTTTCTTTTTGAATCGGGTTACATTTGTTTTCACAAACAACTCACCGACTTTTTTAGTCCAAAATCTCGATTCAGTGTCGGGTTTCGTTTTCGTTTGACTCCGTGACGCAAAATAAATAGTCGGCATTGTTACATCAACAAACTTCCTCTTGTAACCGTGTTTCTCATTGAAAATTAACAGGAGTTGAAGTGCCTACGCCAGCGCTTATTGTTTATGAATTAGGGACAAAACTTTGTGTAAACTCCAGCGCCGTTCCTTTTTTGCACTCATTCGGAATTCACCGCGACCTTACTTCACGTGCATTGAGGCGTATTTTTAGACTGTTTCGGGACTTTTGTGACTCCACTCATCTACCTATAACTAAGCAGCCATGCAGCATTAAAAAATTACTTATTCCCTTGCGGCACCACATTGAATTGGAAGAACATGTTTTGGCGCCATTCAGCCTTTTTCAACATGCCCTTTGGCGTGCTTCTTCCATTAGTGATTAGTTTTGGAAAGTAAAAATAGTTGTTTTGGTCGACTACCATACTTTTTAATAATTAAATTTGCGGTGAATTATTTTTGTAGGTCACAGAGCAGAAAACAGTTGCATTTAAAGGGCCACTTTTATGGCTTCTCCTCATCCAAAGGGCAAATTCCGTTTTTGCATGTTCTAACGAGCGAAATTCACCACGGTCTTTGTGCGAAAAGTTCCGGCTGTCAATTGGATGCGCGCTTCGGAAACTAATCCATTTGAGACGTTCCTCGAATCAAATTTTTGAGCCATGATTCTCAGTTTGATTAGGCTCTTTGTCGCTTCTTTCTTTCCTTCTGTTCGAGTCACACAGTTTCTTTTTGAGCTGCTGCAAACAAAAACACTTACATAATTGCCTGCATTTGGCCAACACTTGCGCGAAAAGCTCTAATTCGTTTTTTCCAATTTGTGCTAAGTTGCTGTGGAGCGCGTGTTCTTGAAGATTAATTTAATGTGCGTTTTGTTGGGTGTAAGCCGGAAATCAATATTTAATCGCGTTTATGTGATATAAGTTTTCATTCACGGAATTGGACATTGCTTATATAAAGTATGTTAAGAGTCTTTTCAAGAACGTTTTAAAAGAGGCTGTTCTTTGTTTGTTTGATTGTTTAAAACTTTGAACGCACTAACAGTTCAATAACCGTTTTACATGTGGCGGCGAAAAACTTTATCTCTTTGTAGCCATCTAGACATTCTCTGGAGATTTTGAATTATTTGGCGTCAAAGGCCACGCGGTTCTTCTTCTCTTCTTTGATTGTTGTTTGGCTCATGCCGTTCGTAAAGCTCGTGCAAAAAATCATCGTAAAATTTAACTGTTTGACATTTCCAGCGAGCTCTGTGCAAACCGAATGCATCAGTCATTCATATTTATGATTTTCCGCCTTGGATGTGTCTGCTAATGACGGCCCGCTCCTTGCATTAATTGTTTCTTGAGGCAGCGAAAACAAAAGAACAACTTTGCGTGTGGAGCCAAAGTTTGTCTCCGAAATACGGTAACTTTCCGTTTTTAATCACGTTCCCTGCGTCGAAATTCAAAACTTGCTGGCGGATTCCGGTCAAAGGTCTTTTGTTAGGCTGGGATCGGCTCAATTACACACTTTGGGAGTTTGGCCGCTTCTCGAGGCGAACAAATAATCACTAAAAGGAATCTGGTCAAACGTTCTTGGAATTTGCGTCCAAAGTCTTTGTAATCCCTCCAAACAGGCGTTTAACGTGTGTTGTTTTTTCGGACAAGTGACTCGAAGGGCAACCGTCAATGAGCTGATGAATCTTGCTTTGCATACTTAATTGACAAGCGGGCGTTCATTCTTCCCATTATCCTCCAAGTTCTCGAAAACGACTCAAAAGATTCGTTGGTGGGTCGGAACGCCTTCTCTCACATTATTATTCAAAAATGTTTCAATTCTATTATGACGGCGTTTTCTATCCCACACGTGCTCTCAAATTTTTATTGTCTGTTCAAGATTAGTTTTCGTGCTTTATTAGTATGCGGGGCTTCCACCAAAACGGAAGTTCATTTCCAAATGCCTGACGTGCCATTGTTTGTTGAACGCTAATTGAGTAGAATGTAAATTTAGAGCTCGCGAGCTATTTAAATACAATGACCAGATAACGTCACGCTTTAACGATGGCTTCTGGAGGCCTTTTCCAATTGCTATGTTCCTTTATTCTCTGTCTAATAACGGTGGTTGCGACGCCGTCCGAAAACCTCGGTAATCTCATCGATCCATGCTTCTTCCCGACTCCGCATTACACAAACTTTGCCGGCTTGTGTCAGTACAGCTACCATCAAATCAGTTTTGTGTGGTGAGTCTTTAAAGTTTTGAAGCAGACTGGCGAATGAGTCGCTCAAGATTGAGAAAAAATCAAATCAAAAAGTAAAAAATAGAGTCGCTCAAAATTGACTTGATTCGCCAGTCTGTTTTGGAGTGTTCAAAGGAGTTGTTTAACTTAATTGTTTAGTGATCCTCTTGCATTGTTATCAAGAACCGAAAGCGAAATCCTCAGTCAACGTTTTGATAACTATTCATTAGCCGGTTGTGTTAATTGTGAAAGTACACCGAGGCAAGGATGTGTGCCAACAAACTCGCCAAACACTGCTCGTGTTTCAGTTTTAATAGTGCCGTACACAAACACTCAACGGTTTGCTTTCTTTTCAATTTACATTTTTGATTAATCGTTTCAGAATTGAATCTTGTGTTGGCGGGAGATTTAGAAAAATATCAGCTTCTGAGGCAGCGCGAGCATATGCTGAATTGGTTCAACGAAATTGGGGAGAAAGTGGGTGCACAGCTGACTTGACTATTCTGTACATAGGGACTTTGCACAATCCGCTAACAAACCTGAGGCAGCCGAATCCGTTTGTTGTCAGACTTTTTTCGTAAGTCTCTTTGAACTGTTGTTTTCAACTTTAACGACACAATTTAGTAACAACTTATCTCATCTCTCTCAAATGTCAAGCGTCAAAATGGTAAACAACGATCAGGGTCTTTTTGAAATTCTCCAATCCGAAATCAACAATTCTCTTTCAATTGCACAAATCAACACTCACTTTACCGGTACAAATAAACTCAGCCAAAAGCCAAATCAGTTGAACGGCGTTCCTCTGTGGGCGTTCGAAATTTGCGGTGTTCTTCTGGTGCTTGTCGTCTTCATGGTATATTTGGGCAATTGCTTGACAAAGCGTTTCAACACAAGAGCACAGGTTTGTTCTGAACAATTTAAACAAACAAATTAAATCAATTTGTTCCAGCAAAAGAAGTTTAACGGAAACCGGTCAAACGGCCTTCTAAGTGCTCAAAACAGCAACAATGGAGGTGGAGGTTCTCGCGTTGGCTTCAGCGGAGGCTTGTTATCAGGAGTGGGCGGAAACTCAAATGGTGGGTCAACACAGAACAATTCTTTGATGAGCAACCTGGCCGTTCGAGACACAAAATCTTCCATGATGTTTCGGCAATTTAGCGCTCATAACGCTAAAAAGCAGCAGGACAGAGCGAAGGCAAACATACAAAAAATATGATTCGGTTATTTATTCAACAAAACGCTGACGAGTATTTGTTAGGCACTAGTTGTTGTTTTCATTTGTTACGACGACATTAATAAATTGATATTCTATCTCAATCACTTGTTTCGAATCTCCATAAGGTTGTCAAACAACGTGAATGTTACACTTGTTCGGGAGAGCTGGATCGATAACCATAGGGCTGTAAACAATCGGACAGCGCGAATCCAGCGGCACTGGCGCATCATCACTTTTGCTGGGATCGAGGATCCCGACACTTCAATATTCCATGTGTGGCGAGTTTACCTGCCCGCCGGCTGCTGTTCTTTCACTTGTCGGCATTGCGCAGATGACCCAAATTCCGCACTGTGATATGGCGCTGGTCGGCTGAACCGTCCACTGAATGTCTTCGGTTAGAGTTACAAGCGTTTACAATTTGACAGACTTAATTTTTGACTTGTTTCATTTTTTGTATAGTTTTTAAAATCAGCACTTTTTGCTGTTTCATTAAATGTTTGCGCATTCACGGTCAACGTATGTGACACATTTACAGCCAGTTTAGAACTAGTCAATTTATAGTCAACGTATAAAGAGCATTAACGGCACATTTACAGCCGCTTTACAAGCTACTCAAAGCATTCGCATATCATCTTCGATTGTGTAACGCAATCATTTTATTGTTCGGATGACCCGATTCTCCGATCAGTTTGCTTCCAGTTGTTTGACCTGGAAGGCATCGTGCTTGCGCGGAGACTTTTAATCCGGCGTTTCAGACAATTTGCAAATTTTGTTCTAAACAGTTTATACAGCCAAATTGTTGCAGATGTTGCGTTTGGGCGCTTTGCTTTTTGTGTGCACAGTTGTTGCGGCAGAGATCAAAAATCCAATTCGAGGCATTCATTGCTCTAAAAACCAGGTAATTTTTACTGTACTTTAACAACCAAAGCAACGTTAAGGCCGTAAACAAAATAACAGTCTATGAGGACGGAGCCATCGAAGCTGAGTGCGGACCAATTCCATGCGGAGAAACTGGTATTTTAAACAATCTTCAGACACTCCGTACTTACTGTTCAACTTCTAGGTGAACAATGCATAAACGACATTGGAACTAATTGCAAGTCTGAAACAGACATTGCTCACGGATTCAAATGGTAATTAGCAAAACAATTTAATGAAATTTACACTTTTAAAAGTAAATTCCATTAAATTGTTTTGCACGTTTAGGTCCAAAAACGGCCAGAGGTAACCAATTAATCTTTTTAAAAGCACTTTTTAAAACTTCAAAATTTAGTTTGTTGTTGCGCTGCTGCACAATCAACGCTCCAGGCAAAGTGTATGTTGGAACAGACACTGTGCCACTTGGAAGTTTCTACACCGGCGGAATGGTCGCAAAAAAAGATATGTACGCTAGCGGCGGAGGTCCGGAGTATGACTTTGTTGGCAATGTTCGTTTGGTTCAAGGTGGTTTGCGCATCTGGGTCTACAGAATCATGGTGTGTTTCTAACTAATTACAAATTACTAATCTGATATTCTAGTGCCCAAACACTACAGTAGAAACTCAACAACCAGTTGAACAATTCTCCCAACAACCAACCGAGGAAGAAAAAGCCACTGCAATGGACGCACATCGTCGCAATCTTTTGAGGTAATTTTTAGTTTAATTCAAAGAAGTTACACAATTTTAGACAAATCGCCGATTCCCAACATGAAGTTTTGCCAAGCGTTGATGAACAGCCAATCCAAGAGCCTTCAAATCCTTTGCAATACCGACCAGCCAAAATGATGGCCGCCAGACAAAGAGACTCTCCTTTACCAGCATCGCAACGAGTTCTGTAATCTAACTCAACTGAATCGATCCATTTAAATTAAACATATGTTCCAATTGGTCTCCAGTTTGTTGCAAACTGTTAATAATTTACTTCCAAACATTCCACTGAGTTTTCGCTAATAAATGTGTTTCTTGAGTGCATTGTATCAAACAATTAAATCTGTATGTAAAGCACCAAACTTTTTGAGCCCATCCGCTTAACTTGCTTTCTCGAAAAGAATCAATTGCGAACTAAACGCATTCCATCCGAACAGGTTTAACAACACGAAAACAACCATTGAAACGTTGCATGTACACAAGCTGATTTTCGGCAACCTGCAAACCCTCAAGCGCGTTTGTTTCGCCCGCTTCTCACGCTCATGATGTGGAACTGGCTTTTCGTCGCCAGCGCTTTATAGCCGTTTTTATCATGGACCGCCAGTGAAATCAATAGTCGCTTGCGTTCAATTCCCAAATGTCAGTTGACAACACAACTCTACTAATGGATCCGGCGCATCGAGAACAAGAGCTTCAGGTAACCCGGAGGTTTAAACAAAGTATCTAATGTGAATTGATTGTAGAAAGAGAATCCTCCAGTTACGGAGTGATCTGGAAGCGTCAAATGCGAAGAAAATTGGATTGGAAGACCAAGTCATTGAACTTCGTGCCAAACTAGTACTTAAACAGCAAAACGAAGATGAACTGAAACAGCAATTAAAAGTGCTCAGCGAGTTTGCAATCAACAACGGAGCGCATCAGAAAACAGTCGATTTGCAACAAATGTACGACCGAATGTTATACAAAGACAAGAAGATTGTCGAACTGAATAATCAAATATTGGAGAAGGAGCGTCACATTATGGATCTCCAAGAAATGGTTAAAGAACAAAGCCAGCTTGCGGGTGCAAAGAGTCTTGCCGTTCAAATAGTCAACAAGCGATTGAAAGAATTAGACAGTCGAAAGTTCCAAGACGCTTCTACTCAATATTCTTCAAACGTCGATGATCACCAATCTAAAAAGACTGCTGCATCTACAATGAACGGCCGAGAACAGTCGCCTGGTCGCGCTATTCCACAACTTAAAGTCAACGGTAATGGATCTCCGCCGGTAAGCAGTTTTTAGTCCAATATCTACAGCAAATTAACTTTTTAGCCAGCTGACCCGATCGACGACGGCGTGTCCTCATACACAACTGAACCTTATCCAGATGAGATGGACTTTGATCGTGAATGGAGTGCAAGTCCTTCAACATCTCGCCAAATGCGCAAGCATCGAAAACGTGTAACTTTTGACTTGAATGCCGCCGCTGCAAGAAGAGCCAACATGACTCCGGAGATCAGCAAAATCAAACAAGAATTAGGCCAACGACAGTGGTGACATCCAAACACAATCATTGGCACAAGCTGTTGTGGATCTAAGTTCCGAAAATGATCAACTGCGTAGAACGATTGCTGATATGGAAAAGTTGCTCACCAAACAAGAAGGAAACAAAATAGCTGAAGTGAGTTTTTTCTTTTCAACAATGCTTTTGTCTAATTCAATTCATTTCAGCTCGAAGAAGAAGCCGAACATGCAAGGAAAGAAGGCAAGAAACAAGAGCTGAGAGCAAAGGCAGCTGCACAGGCACGCATCAAGGACCTGGAGACTAAGTTGTTGGCATCGAAGGTGGACTCGTCGAAGGAGATTGAAAACTTGAAAGCTGAAAACGAAGTTCTCAAGTCGAGTCGTGAATGGACCTTGTTTGAAAACATGAAACTAACTGAGCAGATCAATGTTGGGAAGTCTAAACTTGAAGACCTACGCGGTGAATTGGATGCTTCACTAAATGCCACTATCTTCTACCGAGAGAAACTTGAAGCTGAAGAAAGCCGAACAGAAAGTCTGAACAGTGAACTAAAGGCAGCACGCTTGACATTGCATCAATTAACGGATGAACGAGAGTTCTACCAAAAAGAAATCACTCGCCTAAAAGACGCAATTACTGCACAGGATGAATTGGTCAGTTTGCTAGAAGGCGATGTTATTGTTTATGAAGCTCATGTTGGCATTCTACGTGAATCTTTGGGCGCTTCGAAAGAGAAAGACAGGCAATTCATCAAATCAAAGGCTTTCAACGCGAAGCTCAATGCTCTAGAGTTGGAGAAGAAAGAGATTTCAAAGCGCAGCAACGACGAACGCATTCGAACCAAAGCATTGAACCTCAAGATTCGCATGTTGGAAGAGGAACGAGACCAGCTGATTTTGCGTTTGCAGCAATATGAAGGTGAATCCTCTCATCATGTTGGCGACTCATTAGCAAGCACGGATGATGAGCTCCAAGATTCTCGACCAACTTTTGACGAGCAGTCTGCATTGAATGTCGGTCTTGAGCAGAGCACTATTTCTGAACCAGCCTACGCAAGTGGAACAAGTTTTGAAGCACATGTTGAAATTCCTCCAGCCGATACTCTCGTCCAACCATCTGACATTCAATCTCCAACCTCCACTGTCCAAACTGTTAACTACATTCCAGATGTTGAATCTGGATCTCAAACTCTAATTGAAAATGAACAATCGGTGCAAAACGTTGAGGAAGACTCACAACTTTTGGCCGAACTGGAGCAAATGAAAGATCAACGAACTGAATCAATTGCGATCTTGAATCACTTTATGCAAGAGATCTGCGAACACTTACGAAGACACTTCCAAAAACCGTTGGCTGATCAATTGGAACAAGAACTACGAACTTACTTAATTTCTCCGGATTTGGTAATTCTTTAACTTTCTAGCAAATAAGCATTGTAATTTGCCGTGTTTAGGATTTGGTGATTGTTACTAATCAAGTGAGACGTTTCATTGACGAAGTAATCAACTCGCTTGTTTGCGACGTTTCAACTTTACGCATCGAGAAAGACGCTCTTCACGAACAATATGAATTGACACGATTTGCTTTGCACGAAGCAGGTAACTTCTAAATAGTTATGAATCTTTTAAATATCAAATTGTTTTCAGAACACGTTAAACGCGAAGTGGCAGATGCTCGACACCAGGTCAGCTTTTATGAATCGATTTGAAAAATTCTGAACGCTTTTGCTGCAGTTTGATAGGTGTTTTTGTGGAATTGCCCTGTTTGTTTTGAACAAAATTTCCCATCTAACTCTTTTAATAACGAGTGAACTTCTAACACAATCTTTAACAGTTTGATGCTTTTGTGAGTTCTTTTGCTTTATCGAGTTTTGGCAAGTAAAACACTAAGTAATGTCTAAAAGTAAGACTGGGTGGCATACTTAAAACTTTGGTGTTGTTTGTGCTTAATTGCTTGTGCTTGTCAACAACGGAATCCGTTATAGCTGGAAGCTAACAAAAAAAGATTCGACTCTTCGTGGCAACTAGTAAAAAATACGCTACTTAAGAACAACGCCGACGATGTGCCTGATGTTTTCGGAGACCTAGGAGGGTCAGCCACAGGAGTCGGAACAGCCTCATCAGGAGTTGACCGAACAGCTTCGATTTGACTTGGAACAAAAAATTGCACATCTCCAGGTAATTGACACAAGTAATAGAGATTATTGTGTTTTCGTGTTTAGGCCGACAACAACATGGTCAGTGATGAATATTCCTACACGTTGACTCAGTTGAATGCCGCTCGTGAACAAAATAACCAACTTGATCAGCAAGTGGAAGGCTTGCGCTCCGAATTGGATCACTTGCGTGTTGAAACCGAACTGTCTCGAAACTGCATCGACGATCTGAGAAACAACAGCACATTATTGATGGAAGAACGTGACGAAATGGAAAGAAAGATTGCTTTGTTGCAGGTAAACTCAAACATTAATCAAACTCAAACATTAATCACTTTTACTATTTAGACTGAAAATGTTCAATCAACAAACGAACATGCTCGAGTTATGGCCTCTTTGAACGACTCTCAACAACAAAACGGTCAATTAGAGCAAATTGCAGATGCTTTGCGGTCAGAGCTGGACAGAATGAGAATTGAGGTGGAACTGTCGCGTAGTTGTTTGGATGATTTGCGAAACAACAGCAACTGGCAGCGCCAAAATGCTAATTTGGTACGTCCGCAAGCTCAACAACCTGCTCAGTCTATTCAACAACATGTTCCGTTGCAGCAAACTCCAGCATCGGCTTTTGTAAGTTTACCTTGATTAATCGATATTTATTCACCTGTTTAGATGCCAGTTGAACGTGCCGTCGAAAATACAGCTCGCGAAGCTTTGCAAGTTGGAGGCATGCAACAACGAGGTAAATACTTGAAAGTCAATAACTTCTGTTTAAACACAAATCTCAGGCAACGAACATATTCAATTAGAACAACAACCCGGTCCATCTCATTACCATTCAAGCAACCAAATTCACATGCCAGCCGACTCAAATGAAGCCGCAATTTTGGGAGAGATAACACAGGCCAGCCAACGTGTTGCTCACTACTTGCAAAGTCAGTCAGAACGTGCATCCAGTGCTCCGTTTTTGTCTCGACAACAAGTCAACGTTTTGAGTGCCGATTCTCAAACAGAACATGCTTCACTACAACATTCACTTACTCAAACTGACCACTTGGATGAGAGTCGCCAGCAAATTCAGCGTTTGGAAGAGGCTCTCAGTCAAAAAGAGTCGGCTATTGAAACACTAACAAGCGAACGCGATCATTTGAATCAACTATACTTTGGATTGAACAATGCTTATCAAACACTTCAAGCTGAACTAGAAGAAGTCAAACAAACATTGGCAGGAAAAGAGCAAGAAACTGTGCAAGCTGGTAAGTATTGAAATAACTTCTAATTAAACATTTGTATATTCCATGTTTAGTCAAGCAACACTCTAACGAATCCGAACATTTCCACGCCAGCATTGCTGAACTTCAACAAAACATCAATCAATTAGCGGCAGAACGCGATTCTCTTCAACAAGCTTTGAACGTTCAAAAACAACGCTTTGACGAAGAAATCTCACGACGCGATCTCATTCAACAACAACAATTTGTTCAAGAAAGCTCAAATGCTCAAGCACAAAACAGCCACCTCAACGAAGAGATTGCCAATTTAAGACATCAAATTGTTCAACTAAGTGCAGAGTCGATGTACAACGCTCAACTGAACAACGAGCGCAATTATTTACATCAGCAACTAAATGAGTTGAAAGCTCAACATGAACATGAAATTGAAGTTTTAAAACGTGATCTGCATCGAGAACATGAAATCAATGTTCAGCGCGAATCACCGTTTCCAGTTTTGAGTGTTGATTTTTGTAAGTCTTTTTACAGGTTTAAAAGTAATGTGCGGTAAGTTTCAGCTCAACAATTCAATAACACATCCGCAACTAACGACGAATTTGTCCAAACCGACACTCAAATTGTCCACATTCCTGAACAACAAATTGCAATTGAACAGCCAACTGTCAATGTTGAAGTTGCCTTGAAACAGAGTGCTTTTGAATCTGTTCCGCAATTCTCGGCAAACGCGATGACTCGAGTAGTTCAAGAACAAAGAGAAATTTTGCAAGCGTGCATTGAAGAAAATGTTCAAATGGAAAACTACATGTCACACGGAGTAGAGCATTTGATGGCACTAAACAATGAGTTGGAACAATGCGCCGAATCAATCAAAGCCCAAGTCCACGCACTTAATCAGCAAATTGCCAGCGAACTGTCCGACCAAACTCAGCAATTGACTCAAAATTTGGAGCGCAGTCAATTAGTGTCAAGCGGTCAACTCGGTCAACTGAGAAGCGAATTGGCGTCAACAAGATCTGAAAACGAGCTGAACTTGCAGCGAATTGACGAGTTTCAAACAACTCATCGTGAACTCCAAAGAACTTACGACGAACTTATTGAACGATATGCAGAGTTGCAACAAGTAATTGCTTTGAGTTAAAAGACTAATTTAATCAATCTTTTTAGTCATTTGAACAACTTCAAAACGCTCATGCGGTTCGTGCAAAAACAGAAGAGAAGTCAACGGACTCTTTGCTAGACGGCTCAACAATAGATCAAATGTACGCATTAAATTCTACAATCGAGGTATACTTTGATTAGTTTCCCTTTTAACAGCAACACTTTAAGGAGATGTCTGTCGCTTCCACCGAAGCACGCAATCAATTAAATGAATATCAACAACGTCTTCAATCTCTTCAACTTCTCATGTCGACACAATTGAACTCGACACAAGATAAAATGAGAGAGCTGCGAAGTGATGAATTTGTTGCATTGAAGTCATCAGTTGTTGCGAGCATCTCCGAATTCAAGATGTATCTTCTTCAATCATTCGGTCAATTGCAACAAGCTCTGGAAACAACGCGTTCCGGTGAAACTTCAAGACTTGCTCCGCCGGATGAAGCTTCTGTAAGACGTGAATTGGAGAACACAGAACGTGTTTCACGAGCCTTAGTTCTTTGTGAAAAGATTTGCCGTGACATTGAAGAAGTAAGCATCATTTAACAACATTTAATCATTTTTAAATTTTAGGACTCGCATCAAATTAATGAGCACGCAACTTCAAGTGCATGTTTGGAAACAATGCTGAAGAAAATCTATTCACATTGGCGTGCAAAGCAAGACGAATTAGCTGAGAAAGCAAAAGCTTTGACCGAACAAAGAAACTTGTCCAAGGCTCTCGAAGGGCGTTTGAATGAAGCCGAATTGCAATTGAATTTGCTTGAAGGACGAAGAGCCGACTCATCCGGAGGTAAGTAGTTGAATGCATTTTAACGGCTTTGCGACTAAGATTTTGTGTATTTTTGTTCAAAAACCGCTTTACGTGTGTGCTATGCCTTCTCGATTGTCTAAGAGTGTGTTTTGCAGCAGCTCAACATCCAATGTCACCGCTTTCCGCTAACAATCAAAGCGAATCAAACCTCCATTTAGCAATCATGGCTGCTCGCCTCACAACCAAAGAAGCCGATAACCAAGCACTCTTCCGCTGTAACGCCGAATTGGCCAAAACAAACGTGGATCTGTACACTCGAGTTGAACATCTACAAGATTGCGTCCAACGTGTAAGTGACGAACTGGATGCTGTGACCAACTCAATTTCTTCGAATTCACGCCAATCCTCGCTGACTTCCTTGAATGTGAAACAACCAGAGGATCAAGAACGTCAAACACCACCTTCAAATCGTCGAAGAAACGAATCAGACGAATTCAGTCGTGAACACTTACCAGCTGTCAACGAAGACTTGAATGAGCCTGTTGAAACCACTCTAAATACTTCATTAAACAGACATCAAACAGTGGAACATTTGGCGCAAGTATCTGTCGCGACAAAGAGCCAAGAAAGTTCATCATCAACTGTCACTTTGGTTACCAAAAAGAAGAAGAAGGCCAAGAAAATCGAGAAGCCACTTGAAAAGGTATCGAAACATTTGCTAATTTTAAATTAATAAACTTTTAATTTAGATTCAAGAACCTATTCAACCGGCAATTGAACAAAACGTGCAAGAAGATTGGGGCTGGAACGAAGATCAAGTTGAAGACCAAGTTGAAGAACAACAGACTTCTCGACAAGCTTCTCCGTCTAAATCAAAAACAAAATCTCCTTCGCCTGTTCAAGACGAATGGGGCTGGAATGAAGATCAAGTTGAAGAGCCGACAAAGTCAAATGCTGCTCAAAAGGTTAGAACTCCTTCGCCTGTTCAAGAAGAATGGGGCTGGAACGAAGACCAAGTTGAAGAACAGACTTCTCGACAAGCTTCTCCATCGAAGTCAAAAGCGAAGTCTCCGTCGCCTGTTCAAGATGAATGGGGCTGGAATGAAGATTCGGCAGACGTTGACCAACAAGCAGAAGATGCATGGAATGAAAGCAATGATGCCGAAGAAAACAAAGATGATGAAAACTGGGATTGGTGATCATGCAATCGTACATATGTGTTAAAAGGTGCCTTTCATGTGAATGATATACGGCTGTTTAGTATTTGTAGATTGTTTGTAGATAGTTAGTTAATTTATTTGTATCAATTTGAAAATGCTCATTATAGTCATGAATATCGGTTATTTCAGTCGGGCTGTCTAATAAACTTTTATCTTTGTTGTCAATTCACGTAAAAATCAATGCTGTTTTAAAAGTATGCAAAAAACTTGTTTTTCAACAACTCAGCAAAGAATTCAATTCAGTTGTTGTTTTTTCAAGTTGACAGCTAAGTTCATCGAAAATGGAGCTCGATCCGTAAGTTCAATTTAATGGAGTTTTTATTGATGTATTTAGATCAATGGTGATTAACAGGGAAAGTCCAAGCAGCTCAGAGAATGGTAGTTACGTAGCTTATACTCAGCTTTGTTATTGGCCGTCAGTCGCCTCGGTTTTCAGCTTTGGATTCTTGAACTTGTTGTTTGCCAAACTTGATATTCTTGGCTCTGCGCTTGTCCTAATGAATGTTGTAATCTTCACTGAGTGGCTAAAATTGCATTCCAGAAAGTTGACTAAACATGCGGTAATTTTTGTGTTTCAATCAGAAGTGTATTTGGTTTTTAGTTCTTCTGCTTTGACGAAAAGAACATTTTGGCAACTTCCGAGAACTTTAATTTCTATTTACCGCCACTTGACAGCGATATTACACCAGGTGGATGTTGTGGCGCATACCCAAAAAGTTCGAATGGAATTCTGAAAACTCTGTTCAAAGACGAGCAACAGGAAGAGATGCAAAAGTAGTGCGTTTTTGTGAGCTATTTTTACACTTTTTTGTTTAGATTCTACCAAAACCACTATGGAGGAGTGTATGAGACTGCAAAGAAGCGACAAAATGAGGACAGCGCATCGCAAGAACACACAGATTCTGTTAATTCAAAGAAGAGAGTTGAATGAAAGTGCATAAATGTTTTAAACTGCTTGACTTTGTTTTTTATTTGTTGCTTGGTTTGGAGTGTCGATGAAAAGCTTTGGAATGTTGCGACTTGTTTGATCAGGTGCTGTTTTCCGGATGTTTCATATGATTGCTCTATTTTTCGAATTGACATTCCGCGACATCCGAATTGCTTTCACAAGGGCGCACTACTTCCGCCGCTTTCGCCATATCAGAAATGTTGCTGCGCATTTGTTTACGTTCACTCCACAAATGTAAGAGATTATATGACACAAGAGGATCAAAGTTCACAACCACCAGCTCAACGCTTGGTCGCCAATCAGAAGCAGCTACTTTCAACGTGAGTCATTACGTCGGGGATTTTGCCGAAGGGTGTTGGGTTGAGAAATTAAGAGCGTACGTAAATGTACCAATCGAGAGCGACGTTGTTGAAATGAGCGGAATGTATAAAACTAAAGCGGTGCGTTCACTCTAAGCAAGACTTTCCACTTTCCTTTCTGCTCCGCTCTTCCCCTATTGTACGGACGTTTATTTGCGCCAAAACGATGGTTAGAAAAAGTGGAAAATTTCTCCGAAGTATGTGTAATAATAGTTTTTCGCTGATTGCTGGCGAGTCGAAAGCGTCCATACCTTTTGTTTTTTGCAGAGCAAAGCATGATAGACACAGACGATGACTTGCCGTCACCTTATCAATGGTACGAGGTGAGTCAATTGAATATCTTTCAAACATGCTCGGCTAATCTCGACCGATTCTTAAATGAAACTTTCTAACTTCTTTTTAAGTTCATTTCGATGTGCAGCGTAAAAACGAAATGTTCTAATTTCTTTTTCAGCATCAAATCGCAGGGCACCATCCTTCAGTGATAAAAAATGGCCTTCGTCAAATCGGTTAGTCTTTAATGTTTTGTTGACGGCAATTAATGTGTCATTTTAGGAATAATCAAAAACCCCAACAATGATCGCGTTCTTTTGAAAGTTGTACAAGATGATGCCAGAGGCATTTGCGAGGTTTGACTTTGAGAGTGGAAAAACATTCAATGCCAACTTTCAGGAACAATTATACAAAGACATCGTAGATGCACATCAAAACGACCGAACTGACAATCCGATATTTTACGACCTTTTTAACTTGGTGCCGCAGTTCTTTGGAACTCGTTCGTTGGTCATTGGAAAACGCCAAAAAGTCTACAAGTTTCTGGAACTCGAAGACATTTTAAGTTCGTACAGTCAGCCATGTGTAATGGACATCAAAATTGGCCGCGTCAGCTTCGATCCAAAAGCTTCGAATGAGAAGAAAATTTCGGAGCTCAAAAAGTCGCCTTTTCAACAAGAGTGTGGCTTTCGAATTCTTGGTTATCGACTTTCCGACGAACACAATTTCCCAAAGATCAAAGGTTTGCATGATTTTACCGCATCTTCTAAAGTAACTTTTCTAGATCGTGACTGGGGACGAACCAGAGACAGCGAAACCATGGACG
This sequence comes from Aphelenchoides bicaudatus, assembly GCA_024699845.1. Classification (NCBI taxonomy): domain Eukaryota; kingdom Metazoa; phylum Nematoda; class Chromadorea; order Rhabditida; family Aphelenchoididae; genus Aphelenchoides; species Aphelenchoides bicaudatus. The sequence continues at coordinate 9,956,570 of JAMPIN010000002.1, read as the reverse complement.
ACGGTTAGTTTTAAACAACTTTTCACTCTTAAACATTTCGGTTTAAACAACTCATTTGTTTATTTAGCCTTTGCCGAGTTTTTGAACGGTCGACCAAAAGATGCTGACATTTTGGCTGCCGAGTTTCTCCGTCGTGTACACATTGTCCAAGACTACTTTAACACTCAGAATTCACTTCAATTCTATGCCTCGTCATTGTTGTTTGTTTACGAGGGCGACAAGACCAAAAAGCCCAATGTTGACGTAAAAATGATAGATTTTTCGCATGTGGTAAACAATCTAAATATCCTTCGCTTTAACGTGTTGCGTTTTCAGTTCCGTGTTCAAAACGCCAGAGACGAAAACTACATTGCGGGCATCCACTATATCTGTAAAGTCTTGACTCGCTTGATCCAGAAAAGCATTAACAATCGCTTAACTTGAAATATCACTTGCTTGTTTACCGGTCACTTCATACGCTCAATAAATTATTAAAATAGCTTTATTCGCCATCCGCTCTCTACAGACACAGTTAATAATGATTAGATAGATCAGTTTGTACAAAAACAAGCGCTAATTTATAAATAAGTACTATTAAACTTATTAGACGAAAAGAGACACAAAACACGCAATATCATGTTAATAAGGTCGCTTAAACAATATGTACCGATATCTTTCGAAATTAATTGAATTGAGCCAAGGAAGCTTATTCTGGTCGAAACGTCGTTGCAGAGCTGACAACAAACGTCCGGCCGAAGATCCAAATATAAAGCAGCAAGTGAGCACGTTCAATCATCAACTCAGTTTGTTTTGCAAAAACTAATTTGTTGCTTGAACGCATTGAAGTTAACTCAAATATTTAAACAAATTACAATTAGAAGAGAACTAACAACTAGCGAGTAATGTGATAATTAAAAACGGTTATAATACTTGATAAAAATGTTGCCTTCGTTTTTAAAACGATCGGCATCGTTTCCTTATTTGAAGTTACACCCACAGGAAGCTGACCATTGCTTCTGCCGTTTGGTTAAACAGCAACGATGAGCTAAACATGATTAAAGTTTGAAAAGCATGTCCGCAAAAAACTCACTCAATGATGTCACTCGCCGCTGAAAAAGAAACGATTAATGAAAACGCTCGGAGATAAGTTATATTTGTAAGCAAATGCTAGTCTTTAAATATAATACCTGCGGCATGCAAAGGACTTCCAACTACGGCTGTACGAACAGGCAAGCGCTGATGTTCCGATTTGTTGAATTGTGTTTGACGTGCTTGGACACTCAAAAGATTTGGATTTGAAGACCAGATCGATTGAAGCGAAGTTGTTGGCGAAAGTTGATGTTCGGATCCAGTGCCAATAGGCATCATGTTTTCAGTTGCAACAGGCAATGCGGCAGCATCTGGCTTGCCTTGATGTGGCGGTGCAGGATGGATAAACAAACAACGGGAGCCGTATGGACAGATTCCTCCAGAGGTGTACTTCTCACAAAGTTTGGTTTTGTATTTGAGATTGTTTCTGATTTGAACTCTAAACAAACATTGATTGAATTGAACGTGCTTTGGGAAATTTCACTTAGCAGGCCGTAACTCTTGTTCACCATGTGCAAATTTGCAGTTTTCACCAAAGGTGCATTTCATCGACTCCAACCAAGCTTGACACATAACTGTTTTGTAAGTGTCCGGTTTTGAGGGCTTGCGTTGAAATCCTTGGATATGGTTGCCAATTGCATTCTGCACGCGTGAGCTAAACAGAGATTAGGTTAGAAAAGCTGACAAGGAAACTTACTTTTTTACATTAGGACTGAAGATAAGCAAGTAAATAAGACATATTTGACATAAAAACATCTAGAAAAAGACTTTTTTGTGTTTGAAACTTTTTTACAAATTTGTTTTTCGGACTTAGTTACTTTTATGTCAAACATGTCTTATTTTCTTACTTTATGTATTCCATTAAATCCGAAAGTGGCGGATTTTGTTGAGGCAGAGGCAATGAAGCTGCTGTTGCACCAGTGGCGACAAATTGGTTGTTTGGAGAGAAGTTGTTCTCCAACCGATATAACATCATGTCGTGTTTAAAGTTCACCGGGCAATCAAAACAGCTAAAGATCAATTGAGTTTAAATGAGATGCCACTTTTAAAAACCAACCTCAACAGTCCCAATCCAATTGAAAAGTCCAGCACTGCTGGTGTATGTACAAATTTATTATTATTATTTAGGTCGTTAAGCCCTGAAAACGGAGTTGATTTGAAATAGTTGTGGCAATTCGAGCGCAATATAACTGACTCGACTAACAATTCACAGCTTTTATAAGCGCGACGGCCAGCAGTCACAAATCATGCGCCTGGATTTCGAAAAATCGTAATCGGAGTTTTGGCCCTGTTCGCTAGCAAATCAAATAGTCGCCGAACTCGTTTGAGCGCAAAAATTTGCACTGCTGGCCAAAGAGCGCGTGTTCGTTTTGGTGGGTTGTAAAAATTAGTCACTAATTGTACATTTTATGAAAGTAGACAACCTAAACAGTCAAACAGTCAAGCTGTTAAATAGTCAAATAGTAAACGGTCATGGACAGTCACAAACCAGGAGGCACTCACTAATCGGACAGGATTTCCAGAAGACGAGAAACCGATTGTTCAGCAAACCTGCCCGATTAAAAGATTTAGCATCTCCTACAGGCTTTCGGTGACCTGCGCTTGCATACAAAACTGACCCTCCAGCGACGTGAGGAGTCGCAGAGATTCGGGTGCAGGATTTAAATCGAATTGATTTCCTCTCTGTCTTCACTTTCGTCGGCACTGTTTGAGACTTTTCCTTTCGTCCGCCGAGCACACATCTAATAATCGAGGCCGGGATGATCGCGCACTTCGAGTTCGAAAGTCAAATTAGACGGGATCGTCGGCGCAAGAACACGAATTCATTGCGCATTAAACCAATTTGTTTTTTGAGATCTCTTGACGAATCAAGAGATTTGAGAGAAGAAATGCTTTTAAAACAGAAAGCTTTAATGAACAAAACGATAGAGGCCAATAAAATTGCTTCAATCATCCACTCGACACGCGCGATTGAGACTCTGGTTATTCAACACAACAACGAAGTTACAGCATCCTCACCCGACTTCGCTTTCGTCGCGCTTCACTTTCGCTTGTTTGCGTGGGGATTTGATTGCCGTCAACGAGTGATCATTATCGAAGAGCTGCCTCGGGCTAAGAAGATGAGCCTCTTTTTCTGCTCTGCCTCTAATTAGCTTCTTCGACTGGGTTCATCGGCGGTTGCACTCCATCAACAACAATGGATTACATCCCCGAACAGGTTGCTCGCCGTTGTGCGCGTCGCAGAACAAAGAAGTGAAAACAAAGAGGAACAAGCCTCATTATGACTTCGATTGCCAACGCCGAGGATTTGAGCCGACTGGATGAGCAGCGTTCCACACACGCAAAAGTGAATCTTTCGAGATCAGCGCCACGATTGCAAAATCGAAAGCTACAGTAATCCAATTAAACCAACAAAACGGGATAGGCGTCGAACAATCGAACGCAAGTGATCAAGCTTTCGGGCAACGCCAAACTGTCCACGAAGTTGAGGAATGTAAAATTGTGAGTGGCTATTTTAAATCAACAATGGAGACAAAACACATGCAAGCAACTCATTATTTCATAAATTATTAACGCGAGAACAAAAGGTGTTAAACAATGAAGCCGTTGACATTTTAAATAATAAGCAATTGGAATTCGAAACGAAAGAGCACTTGTAGTGGCAAATGTTGGAACGACTCGAAAACGAATTCGACTTGTCGCTTACAGCAAACGTTACACAATCGAACAAAAGCGGATTGCAACATTGAGTCGAGGACTCGCCAATTACAAACTTGAATGACTTTAGCGAAAGGGGAGAAAGCTCTTTTCGAATAAGTGATCCACTTGGTTCCGCAACCAAACCAAATCTCCAGCTGATCCGCATTCAAGACGCGATGTCAACACGGGAACACAATAAGCGAAAACTTTTTCCTTGAATAGCTTTGTTTGGCTCTCGGCTCTGCTGCTGGCGGCGCAACAAACGGACACTTGAAGCTGCATATTTGTATTATGTTTAGCGCAAGCAAACACATAACAACTAGCGGCACTCAATTCACGGCACTTTTTGATCAAGAGCAGCCGGCGGCGATTGCGCAAGCAGTTTGCACTGTAATTAGCAACCAAAAAAGGCATTTAAACGAAAACACTATAAATTGCTAATTCAAACAACAGTTATTGCTAATTAAGATAACAAACAAAGAACACACTGGCTGTTTGCAAAAATACATGCGGACAGCAAAACAAGTCCAAAAGTTCAATCATGCACCAAATCTTTGCGAATGCAAACTACTGAATGGGCCAAAAAACGTTAAAACAAAAATCAAAAATTGTTTGTGTTTGAAACTTTTTACTTTTTTGCTTTTTGATTGATTTGTTCGACAAAGACTTTTTTGCTAACTTTTTTTGGTCCACCTTGTATTTGGGCATTTAATTAAAAAAGCTCACAAAACGGACTTGATTACCTTCAAAAAACAAGGATGCGCTCGACAATAAATAATCAGAAAGTGAATTCGAAGCATTTCGCGGCAATCAACTGAGCGGAATCCGGTTCCCCAAGTAGAATAACATGCAGTGAGAGTGGATTTCAGTTGTTTTAAGCTTGTACGCAACTACCAAGTGCCGTCTTCATAACCTTGAGCAGTCCGACGAGAAAATGAATCTCCGTCAACCGGTTCATCTTGAGATTATCAGAGAAGCGCTTCATGCGGAAGATCTTTGCTTTCTCACTGCGCATCGTTTGGAGTTTGTGGAGGCAGTTAGTTTTTGCGAGTTTCCGGTCAAGTGAGGGGTTTTTAAAAGTTTAAACCTTGGAATCAACGGAGAGAAACATTCACAATCAAACGACGACACAAGAACTCACACAATGGCTTCTTAAAAGCATAGGAACAATCATTTCGCATTATTATTGTTTATTTTTCGCCGAGGCCCGAACGTCCTTCTTCTTCTGCTTCCGATAAGGTGGTTTCTTGTATTGAGAACATAGCAAACATAAAGGGAGAGCATGCAAATGATTCATTTAAACTTGAAGAATTCTAACACAACTGCCATCGTAAATTAAAACAATTTAAATTGGAGAACCTAAACACCCTTAAACAAAGTTGCATCAGAAGTTTAATCGCTATGATCACAATGTCAAGTTCTTAAGAAATTTACAAACTTGTCAAATGTGTAAGTGTAATTTTGCAGCAGTTTTTAGATTATCTAATCTACGAACTTTATTGTAAGGAGCAGGAAGCAATAAGGTGATTTGTCAGACACTACTAGACTTACAAGGAGACTATTTAAATTGGAGAATAAAGTACTGCAATAAAAGAGTGTCATCTCAAATATAAAAACACGAATAGTGACCAAAACATCCTTCTGTTTAGCTTCAAGCGGGTCCATCAAGACAAACAAAAACGCTTACATAATTTGAGGGGGAAGATTTTCGGTAAAGTTCCCCGGAACGCAAACAGGAGAAAAGATCAATGTTTGAATGAATCCCGGTGAGCACAATAAGTCTTCATGTTGAAGAAGCGCGCGACGGCCCCACAACAACAAACCGTTCATGGAACAAAAAGGAAAGTGCGCGACAAGAATGACCACAATACCGAACGAAAAACCTGAAGCACAAGCACATCAAACAGTCCGAACAACAATAACAATAATCATTTGAATAAAATTGAATGCTTGTGTCCATCAAAACGTGCCTAGGTAATTCGACAGATAAACGGAGGTTTCTATTCATAACTGGCCAGCACCGCAACAAATCACGTTTGGTTGCCAGCAACTAAACATTTAAAACACGACCCAAACAATCAAAAACAAATACGGTAGAAGCGCCTACGCACTTGCATGACTAGATTTTATTCCAAATCCATAAACATAGATGACAGAGACTTTAACTTGCTGGCAATTTTTGCGTTCAACAGCTTCGACCAAAAACTTTTCGCATAAAAGTACAGATGTTTCCACACCACACCGAATCGGGACACAGATCAAACAATGCAGCGCAAAAGTTTATTTTAAACGCAGGTGCTTCATGCCTATACTCTTCGTTCTGGACGCTGATGACGTTCAAAAACGTCGGCATGTTCTGCTTCGAGTTCAACGCAATTCTAAAAACGAATTGTACAGCAAACAATCATTATAACCTAAACCGTTAATTTAACGCTTTAAAACAGGCCCGAACCGCTAAAATTGCTAATCCAAAGTAATGATTTCCGCTTCGAATTAAACAGCGTGTACCGACTTCCGGTTACAATTTCCCATTAGCCATCAGTTGAGGAGTTCAGTAGCCAGAACTCGACCATTCGCGAGACAATGAATCTTTGTTGACTGTATCGCAGCTGATCAAACAAACACGCGAAAACGGCGTCTCATTAATCAAACTTCTTTGTTTTAAAGTCACTTTATTCTCACATTTCATATAGAAACAATTATTCGTACCGAAGTGCTAAGCCGGATAAAACGTTTCAAATTAATGTTACACCCAGCGTTTAGATCCTGAAGAGGTTGCATATAGAGGATAGAAGATGGCAAACAATAGACTGAACACGAGCAAGATGATCACAGCGAATTGAATGACAGCAATTGTCTTGAGTTGATTAATTGAACGCTGGAGCTTTTCAATTTGGTTGTTGTCGAAAATTGAAACATGACGGTCAATTGAATGCTGGTTTCCGGAAAGCGACTCTTCGATGAACGTGGTGTTTAGTAAATCTGGTTTGTTAGGAGACAAGCAGTTCATTGGCGTAGAAGTGCCATTCGGACTTTCAGATCCATATTGAGGACTTTTGTTGATGCCATTCAAAAGCGGTTGATCTTCAAAAGATGTGGACGGCAAAGAAACGTCAACGAATTGAGCCGAACTGTTAGGAGTTACAAAAAGACTGAAACATATAAGGTTTTAAAGGGATAGGAATAAACAAGTTTACCGCGAGTTTGTTTGATTTGATTCTTCCATGTTGAGAGCCGTTTGTTGTGTCGCATTTGAACTGCCGCCGTCAATGGAATCCTAAACAACAACTAATTGAGTGAATAAATTTGAAAATACTAACGTCCAAAGCACTCGCGTCGCTCGGCAAACTAATCTGATCTTCGTCACTTTCGTTGCTCTCAGAAGTGTTGTTTATTTTTAGATGAAGAGAATAAGTGCCATTGCGGCCAACCTTGATCAGACCAACGAGGTTGTCGTTTATCTGCAGCTTTCAACTCGTATAAATGAGGATCAAGTCCCATCTGCTTGGCAACTTCGGCAAATGTGGCAGTTTCTTTTACAACAAGCTTCCGGTGTCGACGACTGTTCTCATCAATTATCTCAAAGTTGAGAATCGCCATTTGAGTGCTGATATTAGATAGAGCGCCAAACATCTTGACTGCTGAATTGAATATTATTAATGTTTAAAATATTGAAAGGAATAAGCAGACGCAGCGCAAGAGATTCGAATGCGCGTTTTGGCGCCGAAAACGAATGCGGCATTCGTTTGAAAAAGCAAACAAAAGAGTCTTTGAACGAGATTTAAAAAGTGCATACAACTAATCAAAAACTTAGAAGTTCAAGACTTTAAGATCTGAATTTTTTGCTATTCCGCAGCTGCAATTTTAAACTCATAAACAAGAAATGACAAATATCTATTCATGTCTTTATATCGAATTCAAATAACATACAAGCGATGTTCAAGGCAAACAAGTATCTTTTAAAAATCAATGTCCGCGCAGTTCACACACTGCCCAATAAACAAGGTGCTGATTGTGTGAGATAATGAGTTTTGCTCGAGGTAAAACAACAAAAATGATTGCGTTAGACAGATTTAGTGCTTTTTTTGTGCTGAAACATCATTTTTATGTTCTTTCTGAACAATGGAGATAATTGAGGAGTTCTTGAATGCTGAAGATTGTGAGAAGTTCTTCCACATCCTCGAGACGCTTCTGCAATGTCAAGAACTGGAGCGACGTTTGGCTGCTCAGCAACAACACATGTCAGAGATGATGGACCCAACTGCTACGGCTCAGAAACACATGACGTTATTAATGCACTCGCAACTGTGCCGAACAAACCGAAACGTAAGTTGACACTACTGCAGAGTTTGTTGTTAAAGATACGATCAAATTTAAGTTTCAAGCTGAGAACTGCAATGTACGGCACTGTAAGTCCATCAAAAACATCCTTTCACATGCCCTTCGCTGTCGAATCGAAGGATGTCCAGTTGGTTATTGCCGAACCGCTCGTCGCTTGACTATTCATTACGAGGCTTGCTGTGAGTCCACGTGTCCCATTTGTACATTTGCTTACAAAGCTAACGGCTTTGAACAACGACCACGTCCTATCTTTTACCAACAAAAACCTAGCGTTCCAACCAATAAACATCACCATGAACATCTCCCGTGTGGGCAAATCGAATATAATTAGTAAGCTATTCAAATTATGCGTTTAGTTTAACTTTATTTACTTTAGCAATCCATTCACAGTGGAAAATCCGCCCAACAAAATTGGACCGAAAGCCAGAAGAAAAGACGACAAGTCATCGAAATATTCGCGCAATCCCAAAATCAAGGAGATCATGCCGCCTCCAAAGCAACCTTAATGATCTCATTCAATTGTTAGCTGTGTTGTTGAATTTAATAAACTATTTAAATCTTTCTCACACACTCGGCACAACATCCAAAATTTCTGAGCACACAACTTAAGCTAAGAACCAAATCAACAGTATGCGAATTGACGCAAACAACGTTTACAAGGCAGTTGCTAGAAAACTATACGTAAGCGACCACTTTGACACTTTAAATTGATAAGTGAGTTTGCTTTAAGCTTAACTTTGCGTCACGGCTCTCGCAGCACTCAATTGGTCCAAATAAAAGAGTAATCGAACGCTCAGCTCGAATGAGAACTTCTTGACGCATTGGGTGAAAAAAGCAGTTCAAATTTAACAGCTCAACGGCGAGCGTCCTCCGCTGAAAGGCGTCACAACAACTGATAAACGGATTAACAAGTTTCTATTTTATGCTTAAAAAGTCTAAATTTATGGAGAAGCTTTTGTAGTCTTCACACTCTTCCCTCAACCACACCTCTGATAAACGACGAGCGGTGGAAATCCGATTTTTCCAACTTAGTGCCTGACGTACCACTTAATTACATAGAGGTTCGCACTCGAGGATGTTTTATATATTGATGTTTTCGGAGAGATTAAAGTTTTGCAATGTCTAAACAAAATTGTCTTATTTGTGGTGGAACATCGGTGCATTTAAACTTAGGAGTTAGGATTTGTCGCGGATGTGCATCGTTTTACAGAAGAGCCCGATCACAGAAGTTGCGATTTGTTTGTCAGCAAAACAATTATTGTAATTTAGAGATTGGTAACTACTTTTAAAACAACTTTCTTTTGCTTACTTGATGTTGTTTAGTTGGTCAACGACGAAAATGCAAGGCTTGCAGATATGAGAAATGCGAAAAGCTAGGAATTGTGGAATTTGCTCCAGCGTCAAAACAAGGTCGGCGATCGTATCGAAAACAAACTATTTCGACTTTAGTAAGTGTAACAAATTCCACTTAAGCATCTAAATAGTTTATTTAGTCTTCGAGAATAACAAATCCATGCACATCAAACGACTTGTTTAAAAACGTTGTTGAAGCGTCAAGTTCTCTGCTGCAAATTGACAGTTCAAAAAAGCCAACAAGTTTAACGGTTTGTTTTCACTATTCAAAAAAGTGTTAAACTTGTTAATTTTAGTCGCACTTTTTTATTTCATCAACAATAAAGCAAGTTCGACAAGACATTCAAAATTCCTCAATGGATTTACTAAATCGAATTCCGTGTCTAAAAATACTACAATCTGCAACAAAAGTTAAATTAATCAAAAAAGCCTCCAATAAACTTGAAAATCTTTGGAGAGCATATGCGACTACTGTTTTTAATCTCGAAGGCAATCAAGTTGCAATATCAAACAAATATTATTTGACACTTGACGAATTGAATTCATTTCTTGCACACAGTTTTGATCTTAAAAGCACAAACATTCTGACAGAGTCTATGTAAGTTTCCTTGTTACAGAAACTACTGAGTGGACCAAAAAAACACTAACACAAAAAAGTCTTTTGTCAAAAAAAGCCAATCAAAAGTTTCAAACACAAAAAAGTCTTTTGTGTTAACGTTTTTTTGGTCCACTCTGTATTCTATGTTTTTAGATTAGCACTTCCGTGGATAAACACTTTCAGAAGATTTGCACACAAATTCAAACAACTCAACGTCCGAAAAGAAGAAACAGCTTTCTTAATGCAACTAGCACTGATTCAAAGCGCAGAACAAATAAGTGCTATAGAAGATTTGGACATCTACCAAGAGCAGTTAATTGCCGAGTTTACTTCAACCCTAATGCAGAAGCACTGCTTTGATGAGGGAACATTAAGAATCAGCCAGCTTATGCTTCTGAATGTGAATAATTATGTAAGCCGTTCAAAGCGTCTTTTTAACAAGAACAAGATTTTTAGCAAACAGCCGTCGATTTTTGTCATTTAAAAACAGTTATGAAGTTTTGCAGTTCCATTTAATTGACTCAACGTTGAGTATTGATTCCAAACGTACTTCCAATTAAATCGTTCATTTATTTTAAACATTGTACATACAAGTCGTTCAAGTAAATTAATGACTATAATGTCCGTCCAGAAACCCGCTCAATTTTTCTGCCATTCCATTTGGTTGATTTAAACGCTTCAAGAACGACAGGGCTTCGTCTAGCACAAGTCCAAACTTCTTTGAATTTTGCAACTCTTCGGTTAGCAAGTCTTTCTTCAATTCGTCTATCTCGTCAACCAGTGTTCTTTTGCGTTTGCCTGAATTCAACCACGGAGGCTGCAAATCATCGGTGGATGGACGCTTTCGATTCTCTTCTCCGCTGCCCAAAACAATCGGCGGTCCTTCGGTCAACAAAACTTGCACGGTTGGTGTTCCGTTTTGACTGCTTGACGGCTCAGCAAGACTCGGATGGAAGTCATCGATTTTCGACGTAGACTGAGTAGACGGATGATTTGAAGCCGAATTGCTGTTTGGTTCGGACAGAATAGAGAAGACAGAGCTCTGAAAGTTTGAAAAATTACTGTACATAATCCGTGCGTCTGTTTGCACACTAAGTTTTAACACCTTCGGCGCTTTAACTTAACGAGTCGCCGTTTATCTCCGCAAATATTACTTGTTTTAGCGCATTCCAGCAGCAGAATTTTTGAACCCGAAAATGTAGGCCAACTAATACGCGCATGCTTATCAAATCAGGCCGTTTAGTCAACGAAATTTTTAAAATGCCAGGTCAGGGAATGAATCAACTGGCTTATGTGGACGTTTTTGAAGCATAAACAAACCTCTCGTTCTGTTTTCAGGCTTTCGCAACGTGTTTCGTCTATTTCACTGAAGGCGCCCAAAACGTTGGCTAGCGAAGAGTTCGGAATTTCATCAAAATTTGGAAACGTCTCGTTTGCTGGTGGAAAGTCGTCGTTAAACTGCTGAATAGGCATATTGGAACTAAATATTCAGTCATTGCTAGTCATTCCAACAAATTTAAATGCTTACTTGAAAAGAAGATGTTCGTTTCCGAGTGCACGAGACTTCTGAAGCATGTTCTTCCATTTGATGCGAATCTGCTCAGGCGTTTTCGAGTCTTCAGGAAATTCGGCATTGAATACTTGACAAATTCCGGACCATGCTTTGCGCGCCGTCTAAAAAGTAAGCGAGGCTTTATGGCAACGGTCGTTTAAGTCTTACGCAACGCTTTGGTTTGCTGAAGCTATTTGGAAACAACTTGTGTTCGTTTTCTTTGATCAGTTCAATGAGGCGATTTGTTTGTCTATCGCTGAACATCTTGCTGACTTGTCGATATTGATGTCTGAAGATCGAGTTGTATGTTTGATCCATTGCCTAAAAGTTGTTTTGATTAAATAAGTCGAACTTGAGCAGTCGATTTAAATCCGCAAATATTCAGAATAAATGGACGTTTTCGACAGAGCAAATCTAAAAAACAAGCCGAAAAACATTTAAATGCAGCCGCATACGTAGTACTCCAATTTCCATTGAAAATAAACGCAGATGTGGTGTGCAGCAGCAGTATCTGATTCATTCGCATGCTTTCTATCCGCAGATATGTGAATTTGGATTTGTGCGCCCTTCCGCCCAGCGTCTAGCAAATGGCGAATAATCCGCGTTTTATTTCTTCCGCTCTGTGAGGTTTTCAGCTTGAGATTGGTCAATCCGGCTTGTATTTGTTTACAATAAATACTTTTTGTTGCATAATCAGCGAAACGTTTTCACAACTATCGATTGCATTTGAAAATCAAATTTACGACTGTCGTGCTTCGACGACCACACGCCTAGAAACTACAAAAGGCATGCTCAACGCCAATGATGAGCAGGTGCCCGACAAGAGAGGCAATCAACTTAAAGACTGCCGACACACAAGCCAATAAGTTAAGCAGTGGTTATCAGTTAGTGCGCAAACGCATTCGAGATGTCCGGCTTTGAGAGAAAAACCGATAAAAAGCCTAATCAGCCAGTTGTTTTTGTTTTGGGCTTTGGTGGAAGCAAGAAAAAGCATTTGGCCAAGTACGCGCAACTTTATATAAAGCAGGGGTGATCATTTAATTTGTTCTTTTGCCTGTTTAATTGAGCAGCTTTCAGATATGAAGTTGCAATTTATGTCACGCCGATGTTGGCAATTCGTAAGTTTGAGGATTTGTGGCCATATGCAGAGGATCTCTACGTGAAAGGCGATTTTCAAGACGAAGGACATCGGCCAATTTGTTTCCACATTATGAGTATGGTTGGGATCAGTCTTTTTGGCTGCTTTTGGGAAATCCTTCCAAAGAAGCCAAACGGCCAACTTATAAAGTCTCAAACAACAGGCTTGATTTTTGACAGGTAAGCACTTACATGCCTTTTGATCTCTAAAAAAGCTTATTTAGTGGGCCAACACCTATTGCCATCGCAACAAGAGCGTCAATTGCTGTTTCAACTGCTAAATATCCTCCAAGTCAGCAAGATCCTTTCACTAATTTCAAACGCTCGTTGGCTTATTTCGTCACGTTTATTCTCTACACTTATTTAAAACTGTTGACGATTATAAGCAAAGAACAACGACACAAAATATGCACATTTTACAGACTCAAATTAATGAATGACTTGCCCCTCAATCAACTGTACATATATTCCAAAGCGGATGATATTATTTATTGGAGACACGTTGAGGAGTTTATTGAGTTTCAACGTCTACGGCCAAGATCTAAAGTTTGGGCGCACTGTTTTGAAGATTCTCCACATGTGCAACATTTGCTGAAATATCCACAACAATACGAGCAATTAACCTCCCAGTTTACAACGCGTGTATTTGCTAGTTGGTCGAATAAATCAAAGATTTAGCTGTTATTTGGAGTTGTAAATCAAATGTTTAGTCACTAACTGGACATCAAAATGAAATGCACTTATGCTGCACTCGATAAGTTAAAACAAGTTCTCGTGCGTTACACCCATAAACTCGCAACAAGGAAGGTCCATAAAAACAGAGTGGACTTTGTTAATACTACACTTTTTCTGTTCGGAGATGCTATAAAGTTTGTGCTCAACGGGCGGATTCTCAAAATCTTTCCGGCTGGTCATTTTCTACTTTTCGTTTGACTTGTTATTTTAACGTTTTATGAATCAAGTTTTGACAAAAAGCTTGCTGTTTTTTGAAGCAGAATTATGTTACTTGGCATTTTGTCATTTTTAACAACTTTTTTTTGCAGAAAGTATCGCGTTCTCAATGGCGGCGTTTCTAAACAAAGTCCGAACGGCGAAGCCAAATACAAAAGCGCCAATTGTTTACATGTTAGGCTGGGGTGGAGCTAAAGACAAACAATTAAACCGCTACTCTCAGATGTACGAAAATATTGGATGTAATGTTACAAGATACACTCCTCCATTTGGCAAACTATCTGGGCGCTCTTTCACTTCATATGAGAAATATGCACTTGACTTCTATGATCGCGCTTTCATCGATGCTAAATCAGATCCGGACAGACCAATTGTGTTTCATGCTTTTTCCATGAATGGAGCCAGTGTTTTTATCAAGTTTTGGGATTTGCTTTCAAGTTATCCAGATGGTGAAAAGCTGAAATCTCGAGTAAAAGGTTTGATTGTGTGCGTCAAGTTTTACTAATAAATTTATGCTTTAGGATTTGTTTTTGACTCGGCGCCGAGCGACACTGTCCCTCAAACAAGCGCAATTGCGTTCTCGTAAGTTTGATTTTTCCTTGAGCAATAATTACGCAATGCTTTTAGACTTGCTACTTTTCCACCGAATACTGGTTTCTTGTCGAGTATTGGCCGCTTTGCAATGTATTTGTTGGTCTACTGCTATGTTGGAATCTTTCGTGCCTTTCAATACTTCAAGTGGATAACTTTCGATCCGACCATATGGGAGAGAGAAATTGCGTATTACAGAATCTTGAAGATCAAAGACTTGCCAAGAAATCAACTCTATTTGTACTCCAAGGTTGATTTTATGATTAGAGCAAAAGATGTTGACAAATTCATTGATCATCAAAAGGGCATGGGAGCAAACATCACGTCAAAGTGTTGGCCTGATTCACCTCACATTCAGCATTTAAGGTTTGTTATGTGCTTTAATTTTTCTAATTTTGTCGATTTAGAGTTCATCCGGATGAGTATCAAAAGCTCTGCACAGATTTTGTGAATGAAGTCGTGAAAGATTCTTAACGAGTTGTTCAGTTGCGTAGTGAATAAAGTTCTATTTAGTCTTTCTGTGTTCAAATGTGAAGTTTTCAAGTTACCTTTTTACACTTGCTTCTTTTCCATTGGCCGTTCACCTGAAAACTGTTGGTAATTAATATCGTTGAAGGCAGCTTGAAAGTTAAATGAACACCGAAAAATAGACTTTAGTTTCGACTAAACTGCGGATTTGTTGGCCAATGAGTTTGCCGTTGTTGGACTCGATCCTTGCTTTAATGGTACTCATTGGCCGCCGCTTTCGACTCAACACATCTTCAAAAACACTTTAATCGCAAATAAAACAGTCACAATGATTATCGTAAAGAAAGGAGAAGACCTAATGTTTCACTGCTCAGATCATGATTAGTAAACTCGGATTAACAACCCTACAAAGATCAATTTGTATCAAGAGCAACGGAGACTGTTAACAACAACAACTATAAAAGAAGTAACAATGTGCGCACAAATAACTGAAAAATAAGATCACTTGTTGTAGGAATTATTGAGTTTGTTAAGGCATTTGATTTGCAATCAAGCGTCCGACTGAAAAAGTTGAATGTTAAAAAGTCTTTAATTGTCAATTTTATATTTCGCATTTTTGTATAAACTTTAATACTCAACGAATCAGAACAAACAAATAACCTTCAACATCCAGCCAACAGTGCTATTCGCCCTTGAACAGGATCCAGATCTTCGGAGACTCGATGTAACCTGAAAAAGCAAAGTTAGTCTAGGAGTTCAGAGAATTTGAGACAGCTTTCAAATAATAAAGAGACAAGTAACTCTAGAATAAAACTGCGCCGGACAAAACGATTTATTAACATAAAGCAACCAAGATGTTCGTTCAAAAACTGTCCAGCGCATTCAACCAAGGACAACTACCAAAATCTAAGATTGGATTAAATAAGAAGGTTAAAGCAGAAATCCGCCATCAAAAGCTGGCTCTTTGGTTCCGATTCATTCACAAACCCCGCCCCAACTAGTTTATTCGATAGACGTGTTTGCTCGAAATTGATCAAAAGTAACGAACCTGCATTGCTTTCTGAGGTCAAGTAACCGCCATGCTCGTTTAAAGTGTGGTTTTTGATGTCGCTCCATTCAGCTAGTTTGCATTGACAAATTGAGCAAACATAACCGTGCTCTTCTTTTCGATGCTCCTCCATGTTCAGGAAACGGTTGCACTTGAAGTCGCAGATTTTACATTCGAACCGGATGATGCCTGTATGGACGCGTTCATGAGTGCTAACCGAAGTTTCGCTGGTGAACAGTTCGTCGCAGAAGTGGCACGGATACGTCTTGGTGAAAACGTGAGACATCTTCTTGTGCTTTCGAAGTTTGCGCGGAGTCAGGAACTTCTGATTGCACAAGTTGCACTTAAATCCAGAATTCGCACCACGATGGAACTTTGCTCGATGCATTGCCAAACGGCCTTCCGTACACAAATTGCGTATAGGCGTGCATTCGAAGCACAGATGCAGCTAAACAGGTTGTAAGCTAATTGATTCAAGAAGAATTTCACTTACCAACTCACACAAATGATTTTCTAATTCGTTGTCATCTTTGAGCGCCTTGAAGCACTTCAAACATTGAACGTATTCGGCATATTCTTGATGCTTCTTGCTGATGTGCTTCTTCAACGAATGTTCATTGCGGTAACGTTTGTCACAGAAAGGGCATTGAGGCGAGACTTTCTTCTTGTAAACACGTTTCGGTTGATAAAGTGTTCCGAATTTATCAAAACGTGCAGGCACTCCGTTTGTCAATTCACCGGGCAGTGGGATTCTAAAACACAAGAGTTGAAATCTATCACAGAGTTTGGAGGTTTACGTTTCGAGGTCAACTTTAAAGTTCAAAGACTCCATTTCCGTCGCTGGCGGAATAAAGCCACCTGATGCAATTTCGTCCAAGCGGTTTTGTTCCAACTCTTCTTTGCGCTGTTGCTGCATTTCCTCTTCTTGTTGGACCAAATAAGCAATGTGATCAAGTGGATGTTTGTCTCGAAGATGTCGTTCATAGATGTGCTTGTCCAAGAATCTGTTGCGACACCGCTTGCAACGAACCATTTTTGCACGAACAAGCCGACGGATTTCAGAAGGTTTTGTAGGACGTGCAACTGCACCCGTAAGATCATCGGGAAATCGAGGCTGAAGCACAATTGGAGCACGCGGTATAAACGAAGAAGGCATTTGAGCTAAAAGTTCACACTTAAGGCTTGTTCTTCAAATCACTTTTAGTTACCTTTACGTGAATTTCCATTGATTATTGAACCATAGGCGTCAAGTACAACGCGCGGTCGGTCATGTGGATTTTTTAGCCTATTTAGGGTTGAGGCAATTCCCATTTCAGTGTCCTAAACACTAAGAGTTAAACTGCATTAAGTTGTTTTAAATACCTTTTTTCGATGTTCCTGCTTCTCGGCGGCATCCGCCTCTTTAGCCTCACTGAACATTTGTAGCAGATCGTCATAGTCGGGAGATTCTGCCCTGGAGAACATGGGCGGTTGGAACTAAAGAGATGAATTCGGTTAGATGAGTACTTTATAAGGTTTTAAGCAAAACTAAAACATTCTAAAGTGATGTCACGTGACTTTTGTTTCGAAACACTCTTTTTGACTCAAAAGTGATCGGAGTCAAATTTTTTAAAAATTGCATTTTCAGCACTTTTGAATATTTTAGTATCGCTTAGCTATAATAATGAAAGGAATAACTTACTTGTTGCATCTGTTCGTAATTCATTTAAGAAAACGTCGGCTTATTCAACTCGGAGCTTGGCAAACAAAAAGCAATCAAAACGCTCAGTAAGGAAATCGTTGTAGGATCTAGAGACGGTCTATTTGCAGCGCTTTCTCTTCGGTTCTTAGTTGTAGTCTTGTTTCCTCCTTCGTCAGTCTGTGAATTACTGAATAATGAGGCGTTTTGATTTCAAAACATGAGAAGATCTCATGCAATCGCCTGTGTTACATATCCGAGTTTGACTATCCGTGTGAGAACCTCTCATTTGGCTGCAGTGTCTTGTGCGGATTTCCTGATTTTCCCATTGGGTACGGTAGCCTCCCCCATCACAGACATTTTTGTTGATGCATTGATGAAATAGTATGGTCAGACATTTCGATCATTATTCTCGTCTGCGTGCTTTGAAGCGTGTTCGTTGAGATTTGTTGAGGTTACTAATTTGAACGTTCTAGCTTTCGATCCACTAAAGTTCAGTCGCTTGGCCCCACAATGCTGATTTTTAAGGACAAGTTCAGCGGTTAGTGATTTATTTATTTTTCAAAATTAGAATGTCCGTGCTCTTGAGATTAATGTGGTTGTTGGTGGACGGCAGTTCCTG
Source organism: Aphelenchoides bicaudatus (assembly GCA_024699845.1). Taxonomy (NCBI): domain Eukaryota; kingdom Metazoa; phylum Nematoda; class Chromadorea; order Rhabditida; family Aphelenchoididae; genus Aphelenchoides; species Aphelenchoides bicaudatus. The sequence continues at coordinate 9,938,463 of JAMPIN010000002.1, read as the reverse complement.
TTGTTCATTAACTCTGTCTGCATTGATTGAGTCATTTTACGGTAAATAAAAGTGGGAAATTACGAATTACTCGAGCTGTCTGTCAATACTGCTCCTGTATTTGCTTCCCAGACACTTAACAAAAGTCCGAACTTAAATGAAACATTTGTTTTCAGACGATGAGTTGTCTTCTGACTCTTTCCCGATGAAGTTGGTCGATGATGTAAGTCTTGATTGGTTCGACCTCTGTTTATATTTCGAATTTAGTTGATCTACGAATTCAAAGGAAAGCACGTCGTCCGCAAAGAAGGCGAGATCGTTTTGGCTGGTGCAAATCCATCTGCCGAGGGTGAAGATGGAGATGACGGCTCGGACGAACATGTCGAACGCGGTCTTGATTTGGTCTTGAATCACGGTCTCCAAGAGATGAATGTCTACGAGGACCAGAAAGCTTTCAAGGTTAGCAACTATTATTAAATGTAAACTCACAGCCGTTTTGTTCTAGTCTTACATCAAAGACTTCATGAAAAAAGTCATTGATGACATGAAATCAAACAACAAGAGTGACGAACAGATCGAAACTTTCAAAAAGAAGATTCAAGCCTGGGTCGTCTCCTTGTTGGCCAAAGATCGCTTCAAAACTCTCCAATTCTTCGTTGGCGAGAAAACAGCGGAAGGTGCAGAGGGACAAGTTGCCATTGTCGAGTACCGTGAGGGCGAGGACGGCAACGAAGTACCTACCTTGATGTTGGTCAAAGGTAAATTTTGTGACGTTTGCTTGAAACATTCAAAGCAATTTAACACTCAAATGAAACGAAAATCTTGTTTGAATGTTAAAACTGTTCAAACAAACATCACTAATTATTTGTTTTCAGAAGCACTCATTGAAGAGAAGTGTTAATCTTCGATCTTATTGTTATGTGTGGTTAACATAAACATTGTTTAATTTTGTGTTCGGCTTTTTATTGTAGTGTGGTTTGGGTTAAGGAGGGAATCAAGGATATCTGTTTTTATTTGTTGAATTTCTGTTAATTATTTGTCGGAGTAAGGTGAATTCTACATATTTGGTTGCGGAAATTGTTGCTTGTTTTTAAACATCGTTAAGCAAAGAATAAAGTTTTATGCTTCGTTTGAGAGACTTGTTTAGATTAAAAACACAATTCTGCAATGATTACAGTATGGAATCGTGCAAAACTTATCGACAATTAGAGTATTCTGCATGTAAGCATTTTTTGCATGGCTTGACGCGTGATGTTTGCAACATTTAATGGCCTTTTTTATCATCTATTAAAAAAAAACTAACGTTCGTTTTTGCTTACGAGACTACCGTTTATTTCTTATCAACGTTGAGAGCGCAGACAATTAATGAAAAAATTCATTCTGCAAAAATGTTGCGTAAATGGATCCTAACCGTTTTGATGCTGGTCAACGTTGTGAGTGGATACAAATATCTGGTCTACAACCCTCGGCTAACAAAATCACACGTTTTGTTTATGAATAAGTTGGTCAAAGGTTTGTTGAAATTCGCTCATTTGATGTTTAGAATGATGTTTAGGATTTAAATAAACAAATTACTGTAGTATCTGTTTAACAGAATCTTATCATAAGTCCAGCAATTTAAATATCTTACGAGTAGATTTAATTGATTAGAAGTTGCAAATTATTAGACTTTAATAACCGGCAAAACATTTATTTCAGTCAATATTATAACGAAACTAAATTGCAATTTAATCGAACAATAAAGAACAGACACAGTAACACTTTAGACGATATTGCTTTGTTCGCATTTTGTAAACCTTTGATTGTCTGCGTCCAAACTACATTCAGTTCCCAGGAATTGATTATCAGTTGTAAAACGAACGTCCCGCTAATTAGTTTCAATCAATGAAAAACCGACCCGATGGCGTTCCACTTAAAAGATGCTAATAATAATCAAAATTAACTTCCAGAAAATGAACGTGCAAGATAAACAAATTGCTCTGTTTATTGCAATCATGAAATTAAATTAAATTCAATAGCATTAACAAATCAATTTTTAAAGTGTTGTTGGACAACGGACATGAAGTGGCAAGTGATATTCTTTTGAGCCACTCAGTGTTATGTTGAATTCCAGGTTAATTATCAGCCTGTCTTTGCAAATTACAACGTCTCCGACGTCCCTGGAGCGAAGACCATAACACGCACATTAAGTTTTCCAATGCGCAAGCAAAATATGGCCAACGTGCACGCATGGGAAAGCGAAAGTGCTTGGATGGTCGTCAAATATCTTCAAAAAATTGTTACCTTTCAACATGACATGGCTGACTACTGTGCTGATCACTTAAAAGACGACACAATGATGCAACGGTTGCGCGAAGAAAAGTTCGATATGGCAATTTTGGAGTATTATGATCCTTGCACCCTCGCTGTGGTTGAGTTAGTTGGCATTAAAAAGCATGTAGTTGTTCATACGTGGTCGATTTCATCGTTGGCAGCCAATTTCTTGGGTTTGCCGAACAGCAACAGCTTTGTCCCTGAGCTAGGGAAGCGCTTTGTTCCCGGAGATGACTTTCAAAGAACGAGCAGAAAACATGATGGTTTCGCTTTCATTACAACTCATTTTCTTTTGGTTTGTCTATCCGCGGACCGAATATTATGTTCATAAATATGTAAATCCAAATTTTAAGTTTACAGTAAGTGTTTTGGAGCCGCACTTAAATTAACTTCATTTTAAGGAGCGTTTTGGCGAAGCCGAACTTGTGTTTTTAAACGTTGATGAGACACTCGGTAAACATCTTTCAAGTCTTCTCGCCAAAAACAAGTTTACAGATTTTGCCAGACCCGTTTCTTTAAAATTTGTCTACATTGGCGGGATTGGAAACACAGATCCAAAGCCTTTGGATACCGTAATTTTTACACATTGCAAATCGTCAATAGTTTGTTTGTTGTTTAGAAATTTGAAAAGATCTGTAACGAAGCAAAAGATGGTGTTGTTTACATATCTTTTGGAACTGTGGCTCCAAGTTTTCAAATGCCACCACATATTAAACAGATGTTCTTAGAAGTTTTTGCACAGTTTCCAAATTACACTTTCGTGTGGAAATATGAAAAGCCGGAGCACAACATTGCCGCAAACTATTCAAATGTGTTTACTTACGAATGGTTTCCTCAATTGGATCTTTTAGGTTTAAAGAGATCATCTTAATTACATAAAGCAAAACTTTAGCTCATCCAAAAACCAAGTTGTTCATTTCACACGGAGGTTTGTTTTCAATCACGGAATCTGTGTCGACAAACACTCCGATGATAGTCATTCCTTTATTAGGCGATCATTACCGCAATGCAAAACTAGCAGAATGTACGCACTTATATTTTTGTAACTTTAAAAGTTTGCATTTTTAGACAGAGGATTTGCAATTCATTTAAAGAAGTCGGAATTGACTAAAGAAATACTGGCTAAAGCAATAAGCGAGATGTTAACTAATCCAAGGTAAAACAGTTAAAACTTGATTTATAATGGTTTATGTTTAGCTACCAACAAAAGATCCAAGAAGCATCTAATTTGTCAAAAGAGCGACCGATTTCGCCGGAAAAACGCTTTATAAAGAACATTGAGCTTGCAACGAAACACAATCTTCATGAAAAATTCGACATGTATGGACGCAATTTAAACACTGTCAAGTACTACAACATAGACGTCTTTGCCGCTGTACTTACTGCCATACTCATTGCTTTATATTTGTTTTGCAAACTAGTCAGCTTGATTGTACGTAAATGTCATCATGAAAGCGGAAAGTCGAAACAAAAAACTGAATAATAAACGATTGCACAACAAGAAAGAATCCAGTTATTTATTAGTTATAAGAATACACTAAATCGAATCAAGAAATGCTTAAGACTAGGCAAAACTACTTCTTTCGCGTGTACAAATAGATCCCACCAAGAGCCAACAGAACGAGAACTGTAATGACAAGAACGACGATCAAAGCAATTTCGGGCGTCTCCATGTCAGAAAGAAAGCCGTAATCGTCTGAATTGAATGTCTTTTCGCAGCGAGTTCCATGAAAGTTGAATGAGCATTTGCAGAACGGAATAAATTTTAGCGTTGTCGATTCATCAAACATCGGGTTGCCATTCCCATATCGAGAACCTTGATTGTATAGTCCAGGAAAGAATCTTTTTGCTGAAATGTAAAACATAAACAAAGCTTCAGTAAATTCAAAAACTACCGTCTTCTGCTCGAGTCGCCATCTCCACGTAACGTCCATAACACTGACCTCCATTTCGGCAATAGAACAAATTGAAGACATCAGGACATGGAAGCTGAAGCGACTGTGCAAGAGGCATCAACATAGGCGGTGGAGGCATTTGACTAGATTGGCGTCCAGAAAACACTTGCTAATTACAGACCTAAATTACAAAAATAAATCTGTCGTAGTGCAAATCTGCTGTAATGCGCATAACAAATGTAAAGGTTGCCAATGTTTGTCAAACAACAACGAAAAATGCGGACCGATAACAATCAAAACGAAGAGGAAATTTTTGTATTTTTTATCGCCGTTTGCGCGTACTATTTTCATGACTTCCAACACGTTTCTTTTCGATATTGCCCTAAGAACAACTTAACATCACACTTCATATCTACTTAATTTCAGATTTAAAATGTACACAACAGATATTAACGGAATTTTAAATCACATTCACTCGGCAAATTCGCTGGCATCCATTTTTCTCTCTAATCCAACAGATTCAAACGCTGCTAGTCAATTGAATGACGAATTAAAAGTAAGTAAAATCTTAACTGTCACGTGTTAATCACTTTGTTTAGTATTTATCCGAATATACTAAAACAATCGTTCCAACCAGCTTTATTCCTCCGACAGATGGCCGAATTACTGCCTTTGTACTCAATGCCCAAGCTGTAATAAGCAACCCCAATACAAAAGCTGTTACTCGATCTCGCTTCTATATGCTTCTCTACAACCTTTGCTCGTGGAACGTTCAGTTGAGACGTCTATTTTCTTCAACAAACAACATGTGTGCTGCGGTTTTTCACGGTCTTCAACATTCGATAGAAGAGCAGCTCGGACCTCAAAATCTAATCGATGTTCTTCGACTTCTTCAGTTGTTGACTTATGAGCGCGGATTTGTTGTTGGAAACTGGACTTTTGAGTTGATCAAGTAAACAAAAATTAAGGAATATCCCTAAAAGCAAAAACTTAGGTATTTGAACGACGAGATTCTTAAAGAGCCAGACGTGGAATGGCTTCCTTACTGTGTTGCGATTTTATGCAACTTACTTGGTCGTTCCAAAACTGTCTCTAGCGAGTTTAAACAAAAAGCAAGTCGTCCAAAAGTATATTAAACTAACTTTATTAATTTTTAGTACTATCGCAAGAAGATGCCGCGTCGTTTCATGGACTTGCTTGCTCACGATTCACGATTAGTCGTTGTTTGCTGCTTGCTTATTATTGGCCGTTTGGACACAACTGTTACCTCAAAAGTAATTATTTAAAAAACTTACTCGTAAAACCCTTCCATTTAAGGTGTTCTCACACGAAAACGTATCACAGACAATCATGTGCGGTTTTAATGTTCTGTCAGTGCCGGATCATATTCTTACTGTTCAATACGCTGTCGATTTCTTGAAAAGCATTTTGGTCAACGAAAATGAAGCTGTTTCACAGTTGAATGAAATCAGTCGTTAGCTTCTTTCTTGTTTGAAGTCTTAAACAGTTTGACTTTTAGGCCAATATCCAACTTTTGAATACTTCGAAGCATCTATTTGCACACTAGCTTCTTTGTTGGTTGTGTTGGACGGCCGATCTGAAGAGGGACTAAAAATATATGAGCTGCTTCTTAGTCTGTGTAAAATTCCGGAGTTGCAACAACCCGTCTGCTCCGTTATTTTAAAATGTGCACCACCTCAAAAACGCAACACTCGTCCAACTCAGGCAGTTGTTCGAACAGCCGAAATGCTAGTTGAAGAATCTCCATTGCCTGAAGTTCCCATCTACGCTCTCAAATTGTTGAATTACCTAGTCAAGGTAACAACCAATCCAAACGACTCAAATATTTGATCAAATTCAGGAAGCCATCAACGACTCGGAGTTAAACACTTATTTTGAGAATCCTAGCAATTTAATCTCTGTTGTGGAAGTTAATGTTAAAACAAACATCGAAACTTCATCGGACTCAGTTGTTTTTCAATGTCAACGCATCTCCGAAGGATTAAAGTTGGCTCAAAGTAAGGCAACATTTACAATATTTACAGAAAATTCTTAATCACTCTTGTTGCTTTAAGCGCTAGGCAGCGACAAAGACGTCAACGAAAAACTACGAACCGTTTTGACTTCAAGTCTTTGTGCTCACATCAGTGAATCTCAATTTGTTTCAAACAACTGTGTCGTTTATTGCTCGCCAATTCAACCGCCTCAAATCCCGGAGTGGAACAAACACGGAGTTTCAATTATCCTCGAACTGATCAAATTCTTGTCCATCTTGAAAGACCATTCTAGAATACACAAAGACCTTTACTGGCGAATGTTAGAGGTGACTCCAAAGAAAAACTGTTTAAATTGTTTACATAACTGTTTAGGAAGATCGTCTGCTTCCATTTATTGCATATGCAATAGTTCGTGGAGACAGCGAACAAATTTACGGAGCTCTAAAACTAATTCCACAATGTGAGCAAAATCAACGTTTTCCCTGGATGACGTACGTTAAAGCTTTAAACAGGAATTTAACTCCGATACTTTTAGCTTGGTCGGTCATCTTCGAAACTGCTCTCGATCTCTCGCAACAAATTCCACAACTCCTGCCACAAACGGTCAACACCGTTAAACATATCCATATTTATTCAAATCTCATTTGATTATTATCGGGTACAAGCTTCTGTTTTCCATACGGTTTGTGCATCTCATTTGTTTCGTCTGTCGTGATTATTCGAAAAACTCAGATTGTTTGTAAATTGTGTTGACAAAGTTTTATGTTTCCGCTTATTTGAATAAAAGCTTTTGAATTTCGAGAATGTGAATTTTCTTTGCGTTGTTTGTTTTCAATGACTCACAAGCAAAATCGTTTTGATCAACAAAGCTTTAAAAGTCAAATTCTTATCAGCATTTTTGTTTATCACATGACCGGTTCCAAACAACTTCAAACAAATATAATTTATTCAGTTAAGCAATTGAACAGTTTTTACATATCAAAGCCAGAACAAAAGAGCTGCTGCAAGAATAGACAGATGAGTGAACAGTTGGATAGTTGCCGGTGCACTTGAGTAAGGTGTTGTTGTTTTAGGTTTCGGGTCGTCTGGTTTCTTTGTTGGATCCGTGCCGCCGGTATCTGGTTTGTCCTGTCCCCATGGATAAGACAAAGTTTTGTCGTCGTCACAAGTGTCTCCCGTAACATAGGAGAAGTCTTTCAATTGTGTGGTGAACTTGTCCGTGCTGCAGTCATTGGTGGTTGAGCCGCTTAGCCAGCATTTAGCGATGTTAATGACACGGATATCTAACTTCATTGAGGTTGTCGGCATCGCAATTTGTTGGCTTGTGGAGGGCAGCATCTTTTGTTGATCCTGGAACCACGAATTGGAATTGCTGTTTGGCTGCATCTACTTTGTCGAATTTCCCAACACTGCTCGGATCACTTGCGCCGTAGACATAAATGGCCTTTTGCAGATCGTCGAATTTGAAGCCGTTGACCAGAGTTTTGAAACTGTCACCTTTGACATTCGTCACCTAGTGCGCTGTAGCACCTCTTAAATAAACTTACGGGAAATCTGTTTTTACATTTGCCTAAGAGCTAAAACAAAGTGTTCATTGATCATAATTAACTTTTAAAATTACTCTGGTCAGCCAACCTGAATCATCTGTGTCCGTGCAAACCGGCTTGAAATCATCGTTGCTACCGCCAAGTCGACAATGATACGGAGTTGTGACAAAGCATTCAATGTAACCACCACGAGTGTTGATGGTTTCCTCGCCAATTGTGTGCAGTCCATCCTCAACATCTGTTTGTTGATAATAAGCATCAATCAACAGTTGAAGAGGTACCACTTTTTGCGCAGTTGTAATTGGACTGCTAAGTTTGTTAACAGCATCGCAATATGCCTTCAGTGGACGTCGATCAAATTTGTAGTCGCCATGATCGTGTCTAAACAGAAAAGGCTGTTTTAATTTATTTTTACCGTTGATTACTTTGTGTCATAGTTTTCTTTGGCCAGGTGTTCAAACGCGGTGTGGATGTATGTCAAAATAGCTGGCTCTAAAAGTGTTGTTTTTTAAAAAGCTTTTTGTAATGCTTACTATCGTCGTTGTATGTAAGCGCAACGGAATTGATCTTTAAACCAGTAATAATGTCGTCTGCTATTGCTTTTCCTGCATCGTCTTTTGAATCTGTGTCGATGATCAACTTGAGTGCACTTTGAATCAGCTCAATTTTGCAGCCTTCTTTCACGTACGCATCTTTTAGTTGCTTGTCATAATCACCCAGCTTGGCACCCATATCCTTATGAAGACGTAGAGCGGAACCAAACACAATGGATCCATAAATTTTGGCGTCATCTCTTCGCACCAAAGTTGCCAATTCTCCAGCATATTCGGCTCCAGTCAGAATGATGTTCAAATTGTCGTTACCGTTGCGGATTTTTGTAATTACAGCTTTGATGTCTTCAACTGCATTAACAGCGTCAATATTTTTAACGCTATCGTAGTCAGTTAAGTTTTTATCCGTTATGCCTGGAGGAAAGGAAGTTCCGAAAAAGCGATGTTCAACAACATAAATAGTGGCATTCAATTGCTGGGCAAGTGAGTAGATGTATGTCTGTTCGTTTGCAATGGTTTTTGCATCACCGCCAAAAGTTAGGTGGACAATTGCTGGAACATTCTGTTGGTTCTTGGAGAAATCGTTGTTGCTTATGTACCTGGAAAGAAAACAAATTATAACAGCGCAATAAACTTTAAACACTAACTTCAAACTAATTGTGGGTGCATTTGCGTCTTTATTCTGTTTAACATCCACCGAATTGTCCGTCCATTGAATGTCAGCTGCGTAGACTGCCAACAAGAATCCCAACACAACGGCGGCTTTCATTAAACCGGCCATTTTTGAATACGGTATTTAGAGCGCTCGATCACACGAAGCGCTTCAATCAAAATGATTTGCGGTTTGAAAGCAGCAAAGAAGATGGAACAATGAAGAAAAATAGTGTTCCGTCCGTTCACGCCTGCGTGTAGGTGTGTGTTTGAATGGCCGCAAAGAATAAGGCTGGATTTTATTGTCCCGATGCGCTCGTTTATATTCCTTTGCGTCTGCGACGGATTCACGAAATTCAGAAGGTGGGGCATGACACAAGAACATGCATACGTACCGTGCTATCATAAAATCTTGTTTGTCGTTTCTCACCGTCTCCATATGATAACCAAAAGGTTTGGTTGATAGAGAGACGTCAAAAGCGAAAACAAACTTTGTTCACCGCTATCACTGCTTGGCTGTTCCAACGGTGAATCAGCTGCCGATTGCCATAAACCATTGAAATTTTAAGTGCTGCAAATCAGCGCAAATCTATTATGCGCTATCGGAAGTGAGTGAGCGATGTTTGCAATTAAATTAAGGACCGTTATTCAACCGATCTGATTCACCAACTGAAATAGCCATTAAATGAGTCGTTTGAGTTTGCGTTTGGCGGCGACTCATCTGCCTTTCTGGCACTGAGTTCTGAAGTCCAAAGCAATGAATAATACAGTAATAATTTAAGTTTGTTTGACAACAACGAATTTGAAACGCAAGGTCTTTTCAACAGTTTAAACGAGTGCAATTAAAAGTGTCTATCAACATAATTTTATTGCACAATTTAAATTAGTGTCTTTAACGAACAAAAATCAATCTCTTGAACAAAAAAAACTTTATTGCACAATTTCTTAATATGTGATTCTATTTTTACTCTTTACGCAACTTTTTCTTGTTGCGTAAAGTTTGATCATAAAAGTTTAGAATATTGAGTCACATCAAACATTTAACTCGTTTATTGCAACATGAAATCTTTATTACTAAACAATTGAGTAATTTAACACACAACTTGGTTCAGTTTTTATTGATCACTTTCGTAGCTGACGCCACTTTGCGTACAGTGATTGTCATACTTGGTTTTTGGAAACTACAGTCATCTGGCGTCATACGGCGAACAGAGAATTTTTGTAGGATCGTAAAACGCCGAGGTTGGATCCATTTACGTTGCTCTCCACTTTATGTCTTTTCAAACACATTAACAACCTCAAAACAAACATCCGCTGTGCTTGAGCCGGCTCGCGTACAAAGAAAAGAATTTACGTCCAAGCTAATTTTAGTTGTCTGAAATTTTTGGGAATTATGAAATTGCATACAATAGCGGGCGTGCACGGGTTTTTCACGTTAATTGCAACTTACTTAAAGTATATGTCTCGTTCTTCTTCTGCTTGGAACGCTAATTGCTGACCCTCGGTGTTGTGAATAAAGATTCTTACACTCTTCTTCCGCGGAAAGTGTGGATTTTTAGGTCGGAATATTTGCACAAAGTATTGTAAGTGTTGAATGTATTGCTTTCTCCACAAGTGAGTAGATGTTATTCCAACGTTGACCAAAGCCAATAGCAGAATTGAAGTAAGAAAGTTGACGAGTGACCTCGTAATATAGATAGTGTTCTAAATTGTGCATAGTTGAATAGTCAATTAAAATTCGTAGAACTTACACCTGACGTCGCGTCGAACGACATGGATATGCCGAAAAATCCAACAATGACGGGAGTGCAAATTATAAAGACGATCAAACATCTTGTAAAGATTCTAATAACTCTTATGTTTTCGGTGATCTGATACTTTTGCGACAATGAAAACGAAGCACTCGAACGTTTGCTTCTTCTTAAATAAACTCGGTTCTTTTTCCAGATGAACAAGAATGCCTGAAATCATATTTAATATCATCAATTGCTTTTAAAACTTACAGCAGAAACAAGCAGGAGTTGTGCGAACATGTACAACACGGAAAGTTGCAGTGTTTCAAAGCTCCTTAACGCAGCATAAACGCCCACAATTGCTGACATCCAGCAGATAATTATGGACAGGAACAATAAACATGTAGCACTTCCAAGCTTTTCATACGATTTTAAACGCAGTGTAGCAAATACTCTTTCAATCATAATGAAGTTCAAGCAGCATGTGGAATAGAAAGCAGAGAAGATTCTGCCCATCTCAACATATTGAAAATTAGTTATTCTAACGAAGTATGTGCGAGATGCTAAAATGTGTCGAGTTTAAAGATCACTCATTTAAAACCTACACAATAGCTTCACATTGTAAATACCGCCGATGCAAATTATAAAGCGTGTCAAACTTAGCAGCAGGTAGCCAAAGAATAGATTTCCAACTAGCAAGGTCAAATTTTTATGGAACATCGTTTGTTTGGTAAAAATAATGAAAGCATTTGCAGCTGAAATAAGAATAACAATGTACATCATAAACTCAGTTCCGTTAATCCACGTTATCCACCAAGGAAATTCTTCAAAATCTTCAGAAGTCTCGTTCATCTAAAACACAGTCATCAATTGCAAGTTTAAATGTATTTAATTGCGGAACACTGCGGACAAAAAGAACACAAGATTCAAAACCAAACGACTTAATAAACAGAAACTCTATAGACACGGAGACCGTACGGTTTGGCAAAAGACTTGCACTAATTATTAATCAAAAGCCAAAAACCGCTAAATTAAAACACCTGTTCGCGAGAGTATCAGAAAATGGTCGATGCCCACGTGAACGGATTTGTAAAAGACGTGTATTTCAACAATCGTAACATCAGGAACCGGCTGAAAAGCACAACTCGACGAGCGGATCAGATTTTACTAAACTAATTTGAAATTCGTCAATTAAGATGTCAAACTTTAATGAACATCGAAACTCCAAATAAAGTGCTTCTTAACATTGATTTTAAGTATTGGTTTCTTCATTTTTACAACAACTGACTTTAAATAGAACGCGGAAGTAAACGAATTTTAAAAAGGAACTAGTGACGTTTTGAATACTTAGACATTAAAAGTCGCCGGATCGTTTATCTGTTGCTATGTCTCGACAATCAAAAAATGAGTTCAATACAAGTTAAAAAACATCAAATTGTCTTAATTTAATTTATGCTTTCTTGCTAAATCAAATTACACTAATTTTTGGCAATTCGACTAAACCGCACGTTTTAAGTACAAAGCAAGAGACATGTAAAGAGTTTTCAATTTAAGCTCCCGCTTATGGATTCAAAATAACATTTGTCGAGAATGACACCACACTTAATAAATAATCTGCACACACTTGCTTAAGTGCTTGGGCCCGAGTTTAAAATACAATTTAGAAAAGTTTAATTGTAGCATACTTAAATAGCTCAAAAATCTTCAATGGCTTGCTTCAAATCTGCGCAGAATGTGACATGCAATCAATATATTTGCACCACTTTAACTCACTCACAATGTAAAAGCTATGTATCCAAAATATCCAACAAATTACAAATAAATCATTTATTTATTCAGAATGAAAATTAGAATTTGGGCGGTTATCTGGGACGTTAAATCACGGGTTTATTCGGCAGATTCGGGAGCCGTGAGCCCGGATCCAGCAGGTTCAAGAGAATCTAAACAAAAGTAGTTAATTGGATAAATGTTTAAAAAAGTATTACTTCCATGATTGGCCAAAATTGCAGAATAAATCTGTTCCCAAAACTCCTTGGGATTGTAGTTGGCTGCTTGCAAGAGCTTGTTGACCTCTTCAACCTTGATGACAGCTTCTCCATCCGAGCCTGTCAATTTGTTGAAAATAGAAAGCAATTCTTCGCGAGGTGTCATTTCGTTCTAAAATTTAGCGGATAGTTTAACCTTTTCCATTTAAGTTTACTTAAACGGAGAAAGCACAGAAACTGAGTTCACATGCTTTTGTTTCGCAACAATTATCTAACACTGTTTGTGAGTACTCTTGCATGCACAAGCTGTGTCTAGCACACATCATTCCGCAATCTGTGTTGTCTTCATTTAGTTTTGAACAACTGAACATGAAGACCCTTCCGCTACAGCCTTGTAATTTGGACCCGGATGAAGGTATGTAACGCCAGGAAATAACTATATCTAACATTTTTAGAGGATCGTTTTACAAATTCGATGTTTTGTGACCACCAAAATGGACGTTATTTATTCTTTAACAACAAAACAAAAGTTATTGTTGTCGACAGTTTTTCAGGCAAAATACTCATTTGAATTATACTGAAGAGTTTTGCGCTTTGCTTAAACGCAATCATTATACTACGTTTTGTCCAGAGAGTTATCAACAAGCATGGATGATTGTCAGAGGTAAATTTAAATCATGTTATTGATCAATAATTTAATTTTAAAGAAGAGCCAGTTAACCGTGTACCTCCCGTATTCATTCATAGGCTTACGTTTGACTATGATAACAGAGCGATTGCTGCGCAAAAAGAAAAGAAAATTCCGTTTGTCAGATATTGCAATGATATGGAACTCAACCACAACGTTTTAATGACCCAGTCTATTGATGTGAGAAATGGGAAACTATTTGTGGATGTTTACAGACCGAAAAATTTGCTCTCCAACGCTCAGCCGGAATCTGTGAGCAAAGATCGTTTTGTTTGTCAGCACTATATAACTCCTTGTTTATTTGGCAATCGTTGCTTTTATTTCAATGACACGGTATTTGCACACTACTATAGCTTTTCAAGATTACTAAAAGTATTCGGCAAGTTGTGTTATTATGACTTTGACACTAAATTAGACGGCCAAATTGAATTGAACGGAATGCCTGAATACATCACAATGGAGAGAGCAGTCCTTGAACGGGTGAGTTTAATCAATTGCATTAAAAAGATTACAACAATTTTAGAGTAATTCGTCGAAAAACTGTTATTATGTATGGCACGGCCACCACTTATACTATCTGTTTACCGTTCAAGATCTTCACGGTGTCTTCAACAATGCATTGGTTGTATTAGAGTTTGAAAAGCGCATTTGGAGACCAATTGAATTGACCAACAAAATGCGTTACACGGCCAATCCTTTGATGATGGATGAAAATGACGGAGTTCTCATTTTCTTAAATGCTCAAGTTCCAAATCCACGAGGCATGGAAGTCAATGGAGATCATACGACATTTTCCAGGGCTAGCAATTCCAATAAAATGGAGGCGTCGTTCGTCTACCGGATGCCTATATGGTAATAACTTAATATGCTGTGTTAGATTAATTGCTTTGTTTAGTAGTCCCGAAAAGTTAATTCAATTGACTCGAATGACCGTGGCAAAGCGTAGTCCAAAAGTTCTCGAAAAATTGAACTTTCATTAATTGTTTCTTTTATTGCATCCTGTACTCAACTTATAAACTTGTTTCTGGTTTTGGCTAATGTGGACTTGAATTTGTTGGATGCACATCAGATCGTTGAACGTAAATGTCCCCAATTGCCCGAAATATCAACTGCTTTAAAGTCCGCCGATAAGAGCTGATCATAAAAATGGCAGCAAGTGGATTCGTTAACGGTACAATCGAATAAGACGTAAACATCGATTTGTAGAGCAGATCTTGAGAAATGTTCTTTGAAAATTCAAAACGGTAGACGACTCTAGTGAGAACAAATTGAAAATAGTAAACCAAAAAAGGAATCAGTGCCTAAAAGAAGTTTCTTTTCAACTGACTGTAGTTTTGTTACCTGTGCAGAAATTGTAAAAAACAACTGCAATTGTATGAGCTTTTCTTGTGTAGAAAATGTCGAGGAGCGTATTATGCGCACGTAAACGTTGAAAGCGCAAAATAGAATAATAACATAATTGTATTGAAAAAACAACGCTATCCACAACCAGGTTTCAAACACAAAAGCAATGTGCTAAAACATTGAAGATTGTACTGGGTGGACCAAAAAACGTTAACACAAAAAAGTCTTTTGTCAAAAAAGCCAATCGAAAGTTTCAAACACAAACAATTTTTTGTGTTAGCGTTTTTTTGGTCCACTCTGTAATTCTGAAGATTTTAATAAACTTACAGAATCTTTCATGTTCAAGTTGGAAACTTGCGGCAAATATCGTGTGCAGTTGGGGTTTGGTATTGGAACAAAGTTTATGTTATTATCGTAGACGAGTGCACATAAATAGTTAATAGAGATTGAAGCGTACAATGCAGTTCCCAACACAAAGATCATCAACAAACTAAAAGCTATTGGGCCCATGTGATAATTCCAACAAGCAATTAGATATCTAAAAACAAAAGGCACGATGGAATAGACAATAACTGAATAGCAGGCAAAGTACTCGAGTATCAAAATGTAGTTCAAACGACCTCCACGAAACAGCTCCCAATCTTGAATCATTGCCGGCAAAAAGCCCTTAAACAGAATGGAACGTGAACTCGTTGGACGAAAACACTTACATCCATCGACATTGTCAAGATTCCAGCTTGTGTTGATGGGCGCTAAATAAACATTTTAGTTGAATAGTTTGCGCAAAAAGCGTTTTTACAACTTGTGTAGAAAACTGGAACAGTGCCGACGTGAAATCAATTATTACGGAGCTGTACAGAATTTTCAAATACACTTTCATCAAGTTGTGAGTTGCCGTCCGGATCAAATAAAAAAGCGTCACATTGAATAAGCATGCAAAGAATGTAACAACAATAAAATAAGATTGACTGGCTGTATCTGCACAGTTCTCGTCGGTAACGTTCATGTTTTTCGCCATAACAGACTTTTGAATTAAAAACAAGAAATGGAAAGCTTATGTTTCGCGGAATTTAGGAATTAAAAATGAAGTGCAGCAAATAATAAATGCGCAAAAACATTTCGCTGTGGACTTTTGGTTCAACTTTTAATTCTCGCTTGTTAAAGTCGTTTTTGAACAAACTGGCTGCAAAGTTTATTTGTTTATTTGAATCATCAAACGTGACAAAACACGAGGATCACTAAACATTTTAAAAGACAGGCGGTTTATTTACATCCAATTAAATCGTGGTTTACAGCATAGTTTGGTTGGATTGACTTGCTGATGACTCGGGCACAATCGAGTTGTCCTCCGCACTTACGTTGCCTATAAACACCAACTTAAACAATTTTAACGTACACTATTTACGGTGAATAAACTCACATGTTATTCCAGTCATCCTTCTGACTGTCTTGAAGAACTTCATAAGCAATGCTCGGCGATACGAGGAAATAAATGTCATCGTCAAAAGCGGATTAATGATGGGAATCAGTGAATATCCGGCGTACATGATTTTGTAGTAAGCGAGTGTGTAGGATTCGTTCCTGTATATGTAGATCAATGTAATCATCGGCCCGAAGTAGACAACAGCCGGAATAAGAGCTTGAACACAAAGCGTCAACGTGATTTGAAATTGAATTTTTGAGTTCTGTGCAGACGATATCAAAATTGACTGTTGTTTGAAGAAACGGTAGATCTTCCACGCACAAAACAAAAGGCCAAAATAAGTCATTTGCAGAAAAGTGTAGCACGTCTGGTCGTGAAATTAGAAGTGTAACAATTATCTACAGATTCAACTTACATGATACCAAACTTTGAAAATAACCAAATCATAAGTTGTCGTCAGGTTTAGCATGTAATCCATCTGAGGCAAATAACGTACACAGTTGGGATCTGGAGTTGGAACGTGATTTATGTTACTATCATATGCTCTAGCCGACAAGTGTGTAATTAAAACTGCTTCCATCAAACTAATAGAGCAAACAAACAGAATGCTGCAAAAGAAAACAGTTCTGCTCATCTGAAATTGACTTTATTTGAATTGCCTTTGCATTAAATCCAACTTGGTACTCCCAACAGATATACAAATAGCGATACAGAAAGGGCATCCAGCAGTAAGCGATGACAACGTAGCAACCCCAATACTCTGGAATTAGCGCGTAGTTAAGAGCGCCGCCATCAAAGAACTCAAATTTGCTTGCAAGACGAGGCAAAACTCCCTTAAATTTAGGAGAATCTTTATGTTTGATTAGCAAGTACTTACATCCAAAGCGATGGTCAGAATCTTCTTTGGCTCGAAAACAAGTGGACGCTTAAACACTGAATATATTTTGGACAGTTAACTGGTTCTTACGGCTTGACTTAAATACTGAGAGATTGACGAAACGAAATCAATTATAACAGAAGTGTAAAGAATTCGGATGTAAGGTTTCATTAGCGGATGTGTGTAGCTCCGTATGAGTTTGAACAGCATAATATTAAGTGTGCAAGCAGTTACAGTGGCAAACGTATAGCCGATCTTGCTAGTTGCACTGGGACAATTTAGAGTTGTCGTTGCGTTGTTTGCAATGTCCATCACAATCAATCAATAAAGTGGCTTTAACTAATTGCAATGTAACAAAAAGATCCACGAAGGCGAGAGATTTAACGACCAACTTTAGATATAAACGACGGCTAAGTGCCTTCTTTGTCCCACACACATTGTAATTATCTACGCACGGAAACATTTTGCCCAGCTGATTGCAAGTAACAATTATCCGGGTTGTGCTGTGAAATTGAACTTGCTCGTCTTTATACAAAAATCAAAAAACACTTTTCTAATTCAAAGATCGGAAAACTTTATTGCTTGCGAATTGCTTGTGAGTTTACAATTAAACAAATCTTATGCTGGAGCTTGTTTGTTCCAGAGAGCTTCCATTTGAATGAAGTATATTTGCTTCTCCTGATGAACTCCAAATCCTCCAATTTGTTTACCGTCTGAGTTGATTAGTGCTGCTTTGGGCTTGATCTTGTCGGTTTTTCGACCTTTCTTGTTGCGGAATGGTTGGAATATAATGCGTAGTTGTTCTTTCATGTTTTCCCTCCAAACGTGGGTAGAGTTTGAACAAGCATACAATATGAACAAAGAGCCAATGCAGGACGCCAGGTGACTCGTTTCTCTCATTGTGTAATAAAGAGGCTAAAAATAGTATTTTAAAGTAACTGTTATTGAAGTACAGAGTGTTTAATCGCTTTAGAAAGAGACAATTCAAAAGCACGCTAATTAATTTGTAACTTAAAAATTAGACGCGGAAGTGGAAAATTTAATTGAAATTCGAAAAAGTTCAAACAGCAGTTAAAATCACTTACTCCGGTTTTATATTTCCAGTAAAGCAATGCCACTGTACACCAAATAACTCCGATAAAAATGGCGAAGGGCAAGAACGTTTTTGCACACTTCTTTACGATTTTAATAGTGCGTAAGTTTTCTTTGATTTGAAACTTCTGAGACAACGTGTACTGGAACGAACTTGTCTTTGATTGCATTAGCTTCAGTTTATTTGTTTCTATGGCAAATCGATAGCCAACGACCACAAAAACAAGGGCAGCAAACAGACCCACGATTGTAAACGAGCTGGCGTAGGCTTCTGAAATTTGCTTTGAGTACGGTATGTCTTCCAAGTGCAATTGTGCATTTGAATTTTGCAGCAATTAGCTACAAGGTGGTCTAAAATTGAAAAAGAACAGGCAATTCGTTTTTGACCACCTTGCATAATCGAAACGTTTAAGGTGTGTTCAAAGGCACTCACTTCCATATGCAAAGATTGAAGAAATAATCCCGAATAGCCATATAGTACAAATTACAATGCAAACAAGAACTGGATGTGTGTTCTTTTCGTAGCTGCCAACATTCGCCGTTGCAATTAGCCGTTCGAAAATTATCATACCCACTGAGAAGATAGAAGCATATCCGCATCCCACTCGCAGCATTTCGATATATAAAAATGGAGGCATGTTTACGTGATTTGACTGGACAGCGACGATCCGCCAATTAAATAAAGCCGCAAAGGAGACAATAAATCTGCATGCTAAATTAATTCCGAACAGAATAATCGTATTGGCTGCAATTGCTTTGAGGTTCCGATGAAACACACTCTTCTTTATAAACACGACAATAAAGACTAGTAAAATGCTAAGTCCAACAAAAGTGATCACAGCTTGTACCAAAATAAGAAGCAAAATCCATCGAGGAAAGTTTTCGTCCACAGGAATATCCAAAATCCCAGTAGACTTGATCTGTTCAAGTAGAAAATCATGCAGTCCGGTCGTCATGATCCATTAAAGAGTAACAAGCGAAACCAACGAGTGAGAAATGTCAATTGTAAGGTAGAAGACGTCAATTTCAAAATATCACCTGTACACGGAAAACCAATCTCGCAACTACATTAACCATGCGAATTGAACAAAACGAACACAGACCCCGGTCAATTGTAGGCCAATTTGGTTCACCAACCCTTTCTCGAACAAAGCTCAGCACAAACACACCGGTCAGAATTCAATTATTACCTTGAGTGTTCCCGGTCCAGCCAGTTAATTCGACGATTCCAGGAAACGTTTTCACTGGTCTATAAGTTTTAAACGCAGAGATCATGCGGTTATGTTTGATATTTGAACTAATTGATTTAAATTTTCAACAAATTTCCGTCTATACGGATGAAGTCAACAGACTTTAGAGTTGAATTACAGCACTCACTCAAATTACTGGGTGGACCAAAAAAACGTTTCAAACATAAAAAGTCAATCAAAAAGTTTCAAACATAAAAAGTCTTTTGTCAAAAAGTTTCAAACACAAAGAAGTTTTTTGCTTTTTGCGTTAACGTTTTTGATCCACACTTGTAAGCATAGATTAAAAACGATGATGTGATGAATTAACTTTCCAGGGGCGACGAATGTTTAATATTTGAGGCCATTTAAAGTATGGACTCGAAAACAACTTCCGCAAGCAAGTGTTTCGAAACAAACTTGTTTTTAAATCTTTATTCGCAAACAACACAATTCTAATATTTTAATTCCAGACAATTTGTAAGTGTCTGAAGTGAATATCACGTTCCTCGATTATATTAAAAGCGGTCAGACGGAAATCTTGATGACCTGAAAAATCCGCGTCCGTTTTAGTGTGAAAAAACGAAGACGACTGACATTCGTGGCGCACAGTAGCATTATGTTTTGGACAAAAGCAACAACAGAAGTAATGTTTAAGCACATATTTCCAGTTTTGGGTGCCCAGTATGAAGCAAGTAGCAGGACTAGATTTGTTAGACAGGTTATTAAATGGAAGCCTTCACGAATAATGTAGTTGCGGTGCTGAAATAGACTTTTAATGCAAAATCTTTAGTCTGTTTGCATTTTAAATAAACTAGATGCAACTTTTTCACAGGTGTTTTCAAACTTGAACACTCACCGGAAAGCTGTCCGAATTTGTGAACATTAAAATGGAAGCAATGAACAAGATGCCAGGCATAACACAGATTAAAAATCCCCGGTTACATATTAACATAGTTCTCATTACACGCAGGTTTTCGCGTAATTGATATCTTTCACTGAGTGTAAAGAAACCGTTCTTCGGATCTTTCGACTGTTTAAGCCACTTTTTATTTAGGTGCAAAGCCGTAGCAAAGACCTAAAACAAAACAGTAAAGTGCTTGCTGACTTTAAACTTACAATTCCGCTAAATAGGGTGTTCACGCCCAAGAATGCAGCCGAACAAAGGAAATAGCCATAATGGAAGCAGAAAACAATGCACGGTATCGAAGCAAGCCCTGAAACAAGTTAAATACTTATGGTTGCATTAACAATAATTCTTACAAGTGAACATAATAGAAAGTGATATTACAACGATGTTAGTTCCCCTTTCATAAGAATCTAACTTCAATGTGGCGTACGTCCGTTCAATAACCGAGAGAGTTGTTGCTAACACTGCTGAACACGCACTCCAAGCTCTAACCGTCTCCAGTGAAAGCAGAAGAGGACTGGTCGGGTAGACAGAAGGCTTTTCCAGGATTGAGACATCTAATAGTGCGGCTACACACTTGACAATACCTCCACCGGTCAAAATAAATCCGTGGCAATGGAAGTTGAATATCAGCAAAATCAAGTTGATATGAAAAATGTGTCTTTTCAACAACAAATACAACGAGAGAGCACATAGGAAAAACGTGAAGGAACAAATTGCTAAGTCAATGCAGTTGACAGTAATCAACCAAAATTTCAAAGTGTCAGTCATTTCAAGGTGCGTTGGGTCGTCC
The DNA here is from genome assembly GCA_024699845.1 of Aphelenchoides bicaudatus. Classification (NCBI taxonomy): domain Eukaryota; kingdom Metazoa; phylum Nematoda; class Chromadorea; order Rhabditida; family Aphelenchoididae; genus Aphelenchoides; species Aphelenchoides bicaudatus. The sequence goes on along the minus strand of JAMPIN010000002.1, from coordinate 9,917,459 downwards.
ATCGGGTGGAAGTGGAAAATGTGAAATAACCTTCATTTTGACAAAGCTTTTGCTTCACTTCAAAATGTCAAACCAAGTGCACACGCATAATTGCTAAAGTTGTGAGGAACGTCAGCAAGAAACTCACTCAACACTCTCCTGTAATGCATACATTAGGTGAGTACTTGCTCAAATTTCAAGAAAAACTCGCGGATAGCTTGTTAATAACGCTTAATTGAAGTGGAATCGGAGACAGCAGTCGGCAGGTGATTTCTTGCCATTCGAATGTCAGCACGGGCGTGAGCATAGGCGTTCTTGAATACATTAGGCGATAGAAAACACTTAACCAAAACACACTCTTTAAATGAACTTTTTGTAACACTCGCGCCTTAAAGTCAAAACAAAATATAGTTTGTCTCCTTTAAAGGCAAACTTGTAGTTGGACTCGAATGACCGGATACAATTGTAATTATAAAATTGCCGTGGCAGATGACATGAATTCACATTGGACTTTATACCCGTAAATTTATTGCAAGAATGTATTTAACAACGCTAATAACATTTCAACAACATCTCACTTTTAACAAAACGTGAATATCAATCGTTGCGTGGATTTTGTGCACAGATGCAATTGTATCTGCGAGCAGCATTTAAACTTTGAGTTTATGACCAGGCTTGCTGGAGCTGTTTAAAATAGATGTCTCTTTCCTCGTGTAAATTAAAAGCAAGTTGATGCCCGTCGCTGTTCCTGAAAAGATTACTTTGCAAAACTTTGTGAGAACAAAAGCTTACTTCAAATAACTAACTGCCGTTACGGACACCCTTTTCTTCATTCGACTTAATTGTTCAAAATTGAAACAAAAGAATATCCAGCACAGGTGTTGTTTAATCGACTCTCTCCAAACATGCATACTTGTAATGGCCGCAACGACAATTAAATTAGCATTCACAGTGACGAGCAGGTTGATTGATCCTCGAAGCGCATATATTTCAGTCCCAAAAGGGTCTCCAAGCATAAACACTCCCGTCAAAAAGCATCCTATCATCATCGAAACACAGGTAACAAAACTGTACATGATTCTCTTCAAAATCTTTATCATCCGCAGATTCTCCTGTAACTGGAAGCGTTGGCTCAGTGTGTAGAATTGACTAGAGCGTTTTGAGTTAGCCAGCTGTCTTTGACTGATTATCTTTGTAGCGTGAAATGTGATCGCAACGAAAGCTATCACAAAAAACATTCCGATGCACGAATAAATCAAAGTTTCGTTTGCTAAAAACATAATTACAGTGGAACAAAAAAACGCTAACGCAAAAATTGTTTGTGTTTGCAAACTTTTTGACAAAAGACTTTTTTGTGTTAACGTTTTTTTGGTCCACCCAGTAATTTGAGTGAAGAGATTATAGAACAACTTACAGTCGTAAATTAAATAAGCTGCGCCAACTCCAGACAAGTAAGTGCAAAATATAGTAATTAGAACGAATAAAGCATGTGATGTTTTCTCATAAGAACTCATGTTCACCGTGGCAATACAACGTTCAATTACAATTAACGCCACTTGGAGTGCACTTGTGTACCCAGCAAAGATTCGGCCCATTTCAAAATAGCACACAGGCGGCCACGTAATGTAGAGAGATTTCTCGGCTAAAACTCTATGGTCCACAAATCCCATAACGCAAATCATCAGCCGACTGATCAAAAGAATCATGTACAGGAAGAATGTAGACATGATGATTATAACTAAATTACGGTGGCACATTGTTCGCTTTAAAAACACCGTTGCCGCCAACGGTGCAAAAAACAAAGCGAAGCATAAATTTGCTGTTTCAATTCCATTCAATAAATAGACATAGAAAGGAACAACAGTAGATCTAGCATCTAAGTTCTTGACTTGCAGCTTGTTAGCAGACGAAACAAGCTCGTTCATTCAATAAAGCACTTAAACCAATGACCTTTTAGCGAGAATGAACGCTCAAAGACGTTACAGGATGTCCAGCCGCCTTTCAGCCAAAATATAAATCAGCTGTTCGAATTAATGACTTCACTCGTCTCACCGTTTCCGTGTTCACCACCAATGTTCACAAATCTTTGTGCTTGTTTTGATTAACGATGCACGTGCAAAACTTTTTTACAACAAACTCAATTGTCAACATGCAAAGCCGTAAATAGTTTATTGTTCTTATGGACCGGCACAGGTCACAAACAAACAGAACTCAATTATCCGGTAATTCAGGCCCAAGCTTGCTTTAATTGTTGAAAGTATATTTCTTGCTCTTTGTTTATGTCGAATTTTAGCGTTTGTCCGTCCAAATTCTTGATGAAGCCGGGTTTTTGAAGTGAAACAACTACATTTCGTCGTCTGCCAACAAAACAAGCCCAACATAGTTGCTGCTTTAACGTCTCGCGCCAAGCAAATGTTCCAGTTATGGCGCTAAATTCCAAAATTGTGTTACTACGTGAATGCACACTGTTAATACCTGTAAATCATTAATGGGCCTGAAAGATCACACATTAGGTTCCCAAATGATCGCACAATATAGAGTTGATTGTCTGAAGTGGCCGAAGAGTTCTGTGAAAAGAGTCCAACTGTAAACAAGACGAAAAGAATTGACAGGGTTCCCATAAAGGTGGCAATGAACCTTTTGAGAATTATGAGCACCCTCATGTTTTCTCTCAACTGGTAACTTTGACTAAAAGTGATCAATTAAACACTTTAAACATTTAAACGCTTGCCTCAACGTGTACGCACCGAGCATGGACTTGCGCAATTGCTGGCGATTTTTGAACTTCAATCTAACGTATTCAATTCCAACATAGACAACAAACGAGGTACCCAAAATAATTGATACTGTGACGAAAAGAGGAGAATAGAAAATAAGATAAGTTCCGGTCAAGCCAAGTAAATATGCTCCAACAATTAGAAGTCCAACAAAAAAGGGCGATTTAACTCTTTCATAGAAGTCCAGTCGCTTAGTTGCTACCGATCTTTCGTACATCACTGCGCACATTGAAGCTACTGCTGAATAGCCAGCCCAAACTCTGATTTTCTCAGCCAAGGAGAACGGCGGCTTTACCAAAAAGATTGACAGGTTTTCTGTAATCATTTCATCAACATTAGTTGTTAACACCTATTTACGTTTTATTTCAGGATCAATGAACAGGGCACCAATACAGACAGTTAACCGACTTAGCTGCATTATCCACCAAAGGAAGATTATGCTGACTGAAGAATGCTGTTACTTTGCATTCAAAAGATAACACTTACTTGACAGGGCTATAATATTTACATGGAAAAGAGGTTGGCGATAGAAAATCCTGCTCGTAAAAACCGCCCAAAACAAACTGAGCACAATAATTACAATTTCAATGATAAAGATGTACGAAATCCATTCAGGTGCCGGCTTTTTTGCCGACTCGCTGTTTATTTGATAGAAATCGAAAGGTGTTGTGGACAGAACCTCGTTGATCGTTGAGTTTCCAGAAAGCAATGAGTCAAATAGTGACATTCATACATTCAGTTAGACAAACAGTGAGAAGATTTAGCGAATAACAACAAAGATTAAAAAGACCGTGTTTATCAAGTCTGTCTGGCTTAAAATTGTATTCTAATTGGCAACAGTTTAAAAACGACTACAATTAAAGCGCAATTAAAACACAATTTGTTCGTCACTTCTTGCCGCCAGAAATAATAAAAAGTCAGCAAAGAGCACTATTAGAATCACCTGTAATCTTGTTTTGAAACCACGGAATAAATTAACTTCGAAACTACTTAAACAATCAACGCACAAAGTTTCGGATGGAATTATGTCACTTTTTGGTCGGAGATCAGACTCTACGAAATCCACCAATTAAAAATTAGTCCAAAAATTCAATAATTGAAACGCCTCTTAAGATTTATCAAACAATTGAAATGCTTTGTTCGAAACAACTTAATTGGCATGTCGCTTCATTACGTTTGAAGCAATCTTGTTCGAACATCGTTGAATTCTTTTTTCTTCAATGAAGGTTCTTCGATTACCACTTACACTGAGGATTGTAAGAAATAACTTCAATAAATATAACTCATTCTATGGCACATTTAAAGTATAGCAGGAGCTCCTCGACTTGCTCCTGCTGCACTCAATGTTCATTGAACACAAAAGAAATTCCAAAGTGTCAATTCCAGGAAAGTTTGATGTCTTTTCTCCTGCTGTGTTTAAAAGCTTCGAGAAGTACAAAAAATGATTTGATTAATTTCCGGAGATTGTGACCCCGCCAATCAGCACTACAACAAGAGATCAATAATTTATTAAGATGCGAGTCGATACAGACAAATAGACTCCAACAGATCAGGGAGCAAACCTGCTAGTGCTTAGATGGGATATTCGGGCTCTGGCGCCACTCGATTCATATACTAAAAAGGAAATATTCATCTGAAGAGATAAAGTTCAAAAGCAAACCTGTTTGATTCCCGGAAGCGACAAGAACGATCCAATGACTGGAAGATTTCTGCAGAAGATGACGGCTGACGGCAGAAAACCACTAAAAATAAAACATTGAGCAATTAAAATCTGAAACTCCTTACCCGAACAACAAAACACAGCCAATAATCTCAATTGCCAATCCAGTAATAGCCCATCCAAGCAAAATGATAGTGATGCCTCCAAAGAATAAAACCGTGCCTTTTGCTTTGTGTCGCTGGAAAAAGAATAGAAATGTTCGGTGGGCGCCAATAACCAAAGTCAATCCAACAATGAAGAGCAGCTAAATTAAAAGTATAATGACATTCATAACAGTTACTTCAAAATTCAACTTACATTTCCGATCGCGAGCAAAGACTTATCGAAGAACAATAGAATGCCCAAGCCAACGAACGTGATGCCGAACAACGTCAAGCCAATGCCGATCTGTTTGCTGTTACTTAACTCGAAATTCATGTCAATTTCCAAGCTGAAATATTGAATAATTAATAAGGAACTCAGAAAGATGCAGCATTAAAAAGTAAAGTAAACAAAGCTTTCATTCGTGTGATCAAAAAGTGTTCTATGTTCAACAAATTGCGTGAGTTTTTTAAAAGTTTACATCATTGTCTAATTAATTTTCACGATTGAACTGTTTATTATGTCCAGTGTTTGACGACTATGACTATATAGTCAATCTGGGCAAAATTGTCAAACACTGATTTGTATTAATATGAATTTTGAGCCTTTTGAAGCTGAATTACCACAAACAAATTTTTAAGCGATAGTCATAGTCGATTTGGGCAAAATTGTCAAACACTGTTCAGAACATCAACTCATTTCAAAACATGTTTATTTGCACGCCCAGTTTGCTTCTTTGTTGTTGGACACTCAAAGGATCAATATCCACTCGTTTAAGCTGATTAGACAAGTAGCACATTTTACAACATTGATTACTTGGAACTTTAATCAAGAGTCAACAGGTACGTGTTGATCGGCCGTGGAAGGGATCAGTCGGCGGTGATTCGCGTAATCGGTTCCGAACAATTGCGCAAACAGCAGTGAATAGAACCAACGCTCGGAAACCAAAATTCAATTGTTTCTGTCGGCCAAGTGGGTGTGCGCGAAATTGGATCCAGCAACTTCGCGCCTATCATTCAATGGCCTTTTGATTGCTGGCTGGTCACTCTTGCCATTCATTGGCTTCATTGTGCTTGTTGGCAGATGACCGCTTTTTGAGCATTGCGTGTAATTTGAGTTCTCGTGGTTGCATTCAACAAGTGCGGTTTTGTTACCGAGTTGGTGAGTTTTTGTGGCTAATGTTGAGTAGTTTCAGCTGATCGTCTCTTTTTATTGGATTTTGTCAAAAGTTGTTCTTCCTCAAAATGCCGCCAAACAAGTCGGCGTTTTATGTTCTTGTAATTGTGTGCATTGTTGCCGAAGTAGTAAGTTTTGTTTAATTGTTTAATTCTACAAACTCGCAAGTTTTCGACATCTAAATTGTCTTTGACTACTTTTAATTAAAAAACGATTTTGCAATGTTGACGACTGCGCACAACAATCAGAGTCCGTCAATAGGATTATGGTAAATTTTGTTTCAGGCGTTCGCTAAAATAAGCCCTCCATTGCGAAGAATTAGCAGACAAGACGAAAAACTGTTGCTGCGTACAAAACGTCAACACTGTACGTGTTTGAATGTTAGGGTTTCGACTGGAGATAACGCACCGTCTTTGGGTCCTGGCCTCGATGCGTTAGACAGTACTTACAGATGCACATGCAATTCGGTCAGTAGACTAAATAACTAACGCACAAATTTGCATCAAACCATTTTAGGCGAGTAATCCGGCTCAGCAACAACGCGAACTTCAGCAGATTCTCCAGCAAGTCGAACCGTTGTCACGTTGCACTTGTGCTCCGGGTGGCCTTTCAGGTGCTCCACCTGCTTCCTTTGATTCACCTCTTTTTGAGCTTCAACAAAGCCAGCAACAGTGGGATTGCAACTGTATTAACGGAGGGCAAGCTGTAAGTACTAAACATTAAAGTTAAAGCAATTCCAACTTTAAGCCTCGTCCGTCTCCACAACAATTCTTTCCTTGGAATCGACCAGTTGCTGCCGGGCTTCTTCAAGAATATCAAAATGGACCCAGATTTTCAAGTCAGCAAGCAGCGCCAATTCAGCAAGCAAATGAACCACCAACAACTTTGCCTTCACCGATTCCTCCGTTCTCGTCGCAAAACTCAAATCAGCAACCTCTATTCGCAGACAATCCAACACCTTTAGCGCCGTTGCCAAATGAAGCACCATATCAAGATTTCAACCCAATAAATGAACCGCCACCGTTTCAAGGCCAGACACCGCCGTATCCAATTCAACAAGGCCAAGTATTGTTTGATTGATTTTTCTTTAATCACTTTTATAACTTGAGGTTACAACTTTTCGAATTCCTCCTGACGGCAATGGAATTGTTGAAACCTACAACGGACCACCAATTGGCTCTCCGAAGTGCCCATGTATGGAAGTTGTAATTAGTGTGACGCGCACGGATGCAAATGGCAATCGCTATCCAGCCACACAACCACTTTGTATTTGTGCTCCAACAACCAATCAAAACTTGCCAGTAACTGTTCGTCCAGCTCCTCTTCCAGTTGCAAACAATGATCCAATTAGACAACCCTTGGTTCCTCCACAACCTCAATTCCAACCGCCTTTGTCAAATCCAACTCCTGTTCCACGAGTAAATGTAAGTATGAATTACAATGTGACAAAGTTGAAATCAATTTTAGCCGGTTCCAATAACTCCTGTCACGCCAAATCCGCGTGGTCCCTTACAACCTTCACCTGCTCCGCTGCCTGTTGTTAACCCGCCTGTTTCAAATGCATACTATGACTCAAGTCGGCAGCCATATCGGCCTGTTTATCCAACATCTCTCTATGCGCCCGCTCCTTACGCTTTGGGCGGTAAACTACCATTTAGTTAAAGATACAATTTTTCACTTTAGCCGACGAGCCAGCCATTATGCCTTGTGTAATGACCATCACTATAGGCGGAAATGTGGGCCCACAGCAATGCAACTGTCAAGAGAATTACCGGCAATGTTCAGCAACTCAGTGTTGTAATCATAAAGCTTATCGTTCATTACGTGCCGATCCAACAACAACAAGCGCCACTCCGTCTGCTGTAGACCTTTTGCTAGAATTTGCAGACCGGTTCAAAAAGCATCTTGAAGCCGCACAACAATCAAAGTAACAAGTACACAATCGTTATTTATTGAAATGTTATTGTCAAACTTTTATTTTCTTCTATGTGTACAAAAATAAGTCTTCATTGTATAGTTGCAATAAATAATATAAAGTTGGGACTAATGAAGTGGTGAAGAGACTGATAAGGCACATTGAGTAGTGGCAACAAGAACCTTCAAAGTCTCTTTACAATTTACCGAAATCAAAAAGAGATCATTTGAGACAAAAAGTAAGATAAACTAAACAATAATGCAAAGCAACCAATATAGAAAAGCCTTCCTCAATAAATAAAATTGCCCGCAAGACGAACGGCTAATTTGAAAATGATACGTGGATATAAAGTTAGGTAGTAGAGAAATCATTCCGCAAAGCCTATTTGTCTGTTCATAACCTAGTTAAAACTTATAAATTGCATTTATTCGTCAAGACATACAATAAAACACCAGCTTATTAAGATGCGAGCCAATACAGACAAATAGACTCTAACAGATCAGAAAGCAAACTTGCCTAGTGCTTAAACTGGGTACTTCGGCTCTGGCGCTATTCGGTCCAAACACTAAAAAGAAGAAGTTCATTACAAACTGGATTCCAAAAGCAAACCTGTTTGATTCCCGGAAGTGATAAGAACGATCCAATGATCGGAAGACTTCTACAGAAACTAACGGCTGACGGCAAGAAACCACTAAAAATAAAACATTGAACAACTAAAATATGGAAATCCCTACCCAAACAACAGAACGAATCCCCAAATCTCAATGCACATTCCAATTACAGCCCATCCAAGCAAGACAATAAAGATGCCACCGAAGAACAATGCCGTGCCTTTTGCTTTGTGTCGCTGGAAAAAGAATAGAAGTGTTCGCTGGACGCCAATAACCAAAGTCAATCCAACAATGAAGAGCAGCTAAATTAAAAGTATATAACATTCACAACAGTTACTTCAAAATATTGTAAAGGCAATTCTCAAAATTCAACTTACATTTCCGATCGCGAGCAGAGCCTTATCGAAGAACAACAGAATGCCCAAGCCAACGAACGTGATGCCGAACAACGTCAAGCCAATGCCGATCTGTTTGCTGTTACTTAACTCGAAATTCATGTCAATTTGAAGATTAACAAATCCCAAGCTAAAATGTGGAATAATTAATAAGGAACTGGAGTGATTCAAAAAGTCTCGACAACGAAATCATGGCGCCATTAACACGTAGATATTGCAAAAAATGAAATGTGGCGGAAAGAACTGCGTGCTTTTGCAAAAATCGATTGTTGAAATTTTGTTTTTACATTTAGTTTTGTGTTTTACTTGCGTTTAGTTATTGTCTGTTGATTCTTGCTGAAAATGAGGTTCACAAGTGCTTTACGAATAATTCTTCGCAAGAATGGCCAGCCAGAATGGGTTGAAGTTAGAGACCCAGCTTTACCGCGCGGATACAAAATCTTTGACTATAGTCCGGTAAGTGCTTCTTCTGTTAACTTCATGAGGTTTGTCTCTTTTAGAAATATTATGGATCAATGTTGCTTATATGTGGGTACGGCTCTTATGTTATGGCGCAAGCTGAATTAAATCCTGATTCTTATCATGCCAGTAAGTGTTTTGGATAGAAGTTTCGTTTTCAATTGATTTGTTTAGGGATTATGACCTTCTTTAACTCGGTGACATCTACTGTGTCAGATAAATTCAGTGGCGCTACAGGAATCGGTGAGACTGAACAAGCATCCAATCAAACACCGGAGAAGAAAAAATAAGCATTTCTGAGTTGTTTTTAGGACGTGTAAATAAACAGTTATTACGAAATTTGTTTTTGTGTGTATTTAAGTTTGCGTCTCACAATTATTTGTGCGTTATTTGAGCTGCAAGAGTCTTATTGAACATTTTTATTCTATTAAATACGCGTGATTGTGCGGCCGATGTGAAAAGAATTACATGGCTATTTGATGGACAGACAAAACATCTGATCATTTAGAGACAATTAAGCTTTCGGGTTGCAATCCGTTTACGTGACGCTTTTATTAAACAGTCCGACATCTTCATTTTACACATTTTTAGTCTACGAGTCATGGCTGATCAAAAGAAGGCAATTCCACAGGATGAGGTAAGTGCTTTAAACAATTAATCTTTATCGTTGTGTTTAGATTCGCTCCTTGATCAAACAAACTCCTGAGGAGACCAAGGATTTCTACTTTCAACAAACCATGTATCGCATAAAAGATCCCCGCAAAACGATTCCTTTTTACACCAACGTGTTGGGCATGAAGCTCTTGAAGCAACTTGATTTTGAGGCCGGACAATTTAGTTTGTTTTTCATGGGCTACAAAGATGCTGCTGAAATTCCAAGTGGTGAAGACGAAGGCCGCAAGTATGCTCTTAGCACGTTGGCTACAATTGAACTGACACAGTAAGTTTGTTTTAAATCTCAATGCACATTCCATTCTATTGTTTAGCAATTGGGGCTCGGAGAACGACGAACAGTTCAAATACCACAACGGTAATGAGGAGCCTAAAGGATATGGTCACATCGGCATTGCTGTTCCTGACGTTTATGCGGCCTGTGAACGTTTTGAGAAGCTCGGCGTGGAGTTCGTGAAGAAGCCAGATGATGGGAAAATGAAGGGACTTGCTTTTGTAAAAGATCCCGACAACTATTGGATTGAGATTTTCAACCCGCAAAAAGTTTAAAATGTTCTGTTGTTTAAACAACTTGTCAAATTAGATTTGCTGTATCAGTAGATTACAATGAATAATAAACATATTTATTAAACTGTCACAGACTTTCTTTTCTTGTGATACAAAATCCAAACAGCGTGTTCTAATAGTAGAACAATGGTTGATGTGCCAATTAAAATCAGGAAGACAAGGCATGTTCCAAAGTAGGGTTGTTCAACCGGCGCTCTTAATTTGTTGCAGAGCGGATTTTCAATTCGTTTTACATACTCCATGTACTTCCGAACCAATCGCATTATTTCAACACGGTTCGACTCAATTGCAATGTTGACTGGCTTTATAATTGGACTGTTCTTTTTGAATATCAAGTGCGTTGTAACCAAAGCAATCGGCTCTTCCATTGTGGCCAAATTGCAGTACTGCTTAGCCATGATGCTTGAAATGTGATCTTCCATAACCATTGCTAATGCACCACCTGAACTTGCCAATGCTAGATTTCTGTTCCTCAGTGTCCGTTATGTAAATTGGATTCTCTAAAATTGCAACCTTATGTCAATTTAGATTTTAATTGAACTCACTCCTAACAGCTGCTCTTAAAGTCTTGAATGGATAAGCATCACTCTTATTTAAAGCCTCAAAAAACCAATCAGAAGCAGTTGTGGAGACGAAATAACGCTCTCCACTCTGGACTGCACTTATAAGTTGTTTGAATCCATAAATGTTTGTGCTTGCTGGTATGGTCAGTTTTTGGCTTAGAGATGTAGCTAGAGTAAATTCCAAGGATGACAACTGCTTGGAAGAATGATATCAAAATCACATTAAATTTAACGGCCCGACTTCTCCACTTCGTTTTGACAGACTGTCTCAAATGAAGTTGAACCGCAACCCAAATTGAGTCGATGAGGCCAGTAAAGTTGATGCGAGTGTGCATATGTTCTTTGTAGTAATGTGCAGTGTAAAAGAAAAATTGCAATATCAGGCAAAATCCAATTATAGACCACGAGAACTGATCATAAATCCTGAAGAAAGCGTACTTGTCGTAGATGTCAGCTGCGTAGCGTCTATGATACATGTTGGCTGCCACACTGTAAATGTCTGTTGAGAAATCAAACACCTTCGTCCTGATAATTGTCTTCTGGAGTGGATAGCAAATAGTATCCACAACATCGGCGTAAACGTGGCCCATCATGCCGTCGATTCGTGTTTTTCCCTAAACAACAAATTACTTGATCTTGTAAGCAAGAAATGAAAGTCCAAACTTACAATCCGGCCAATGTACAGTTTGTCTGGATTTTCAGTAACGTTTGAAATTTGATGCATGGTATGGATCTCGATTGTTGCATTTAAGTAGTCCGCAATGACTTTAATAATTTCCTGAATAATAAAGGTGCTTCTTTTTGAAAGTATTTAATAACACTTACCGCAAACAAACCAGGGAATTCACAGCCTTTCTTCGGCGTCAATGTTGGAGGGAATTTACTAAAACAATATGTTCAAGGCTTAATTAATCAGAAAAACAAACGAGCAATTTGTAGCAACTGGCTGGAAACTCCCTAGGAAACAAGACCCTTATTGTCTTGATCGGCTCGGTAATATTTGTGTCAAAATCCATATTAGACCATTAAAGCGAACTGTATCAGCGCAATCTTGTAAAAATTATTAGCATATCTTGGCAAAACGCGCAATTAAAAATTTATGCAGTCGAGTGTGAACAAAACCGAATCGGCACATCTCCGCTTACAGCAATTTCAGAATTGTTTGTTTAAAAAACGCCGTTTACATTGTTGATTGGTTTGCCTTCTGTAAGTGGAGAGAATTCGTTGAATTTTTTGCTGGCACAACTGTTTTTGTGTCCTGATTCCCACAATCCAGACTTTTGAAACAACATCAAAAATTAAAATATTTTATTTCTGTCAAATGAAAGTGCATACAAATGTTATTCGGTCGGTGTCGGAATGATGGCTTGCTTTCTTCGGCCATGCCGTCGGCGCCAAGAACGAATTATGTAAAAAAGACAGAATTCAATAACAAAAGTAAACGTTGAAACAATGATACAGCCGCCCCATGCGATCATCAGTCCGTAATATGGAAGAACTACATGGTTGTTAACCTTAATGACTCCTTCGTCGCAATTCGGCGGTGAAATTCTTTTCATGTAGTCTTTATATTTTTTGAATATAGCGAGGATACGTATCGTGTTGTTTCGAATGGCTTCATTCACCGGCTCAATCCATTTTGAATCTTTGTTGAATATCAGATGAGCGGAAGAAACGGAAACAGGTTCGGACATTGTAACTAGTCCACAAAAAGATCGAGCAATATAATTGGATTCATCATCCTCCATGACCAATGCCATTCCGGTTGATCCGCTCACAGTAGCTAACGTTTTTCTTTTTGAATTTGTGACAACAATCGGGTTCTCTGAAAATGTGTTGAGTCACTTTTGAACAAGAAATTAAATCACATACTGTGCAGCGTTTCCCGTATGTTCTTGAAGGGATAGACATTTGAGTCGCGGACCGTTTCATAAAACCAATCTTGCCTAGGGTAGGTAAATTTTTCACAAGTTTTGAAAGCTGGCGAGTTTGATAAGCTTTTTTACCACTTTAAAAATTGCTGAATCTTTTTTTGAAAAAGACTGTTGTTGAAAGAAAACGAAAAAACAACTTTTTCAATTTGTGTTGGTCGTTTAAATGACTTGAACTCCACAACAAAAAGCTTACTGTGTAATTGAGTTTGCGATTACCGAAAGCCAGACGAAGATTCAAGATGCTTATAGTAGACAAATTAGAGATTTTGTATCAAGAGATGATTGATCGTGCAATTGAGGGCTATGCTCGTCGTTTGGAAAAGTGCCGAATAGGGAACGATTTGTTAATAAATGCTTTTGTAAAAAAGCGAGTTTAAAACTTGTAAAGATAAAAGAGTCACTTTTAAAACTCGTAAAAAAGCTTGTCAAACTCGCCAGCTTTCAAAACTTGTGAAAAGCTTGCCAAACTCGCCAGCTGCGAGTTTTTTGCTTGCGAGTTCGGAACTCTAGTCTTACCCTAAAACTCATTAATTAGTTGCGTTTATAGCATCGTGTTGCTGTTATTAAATTCCAATAAAAGCTTTTTTGAACAGTTTTAATCAAAGTTTTCTACACTACTTAATATTCATTTACCGATCCCAGACTTATCTGTCGTGCTGACAAAGAATCTATTCCCCCGTTCCAATGCTTTGATCATTTCGGGGAAGCCTTCTAGCCGCTCGGTTTTGTTAACAATGACCTTTTTGCTGAACAACCAACTTGAGTATACGCCAAGCAACAATATATAGTGGAAGAAGTGCACAATGATCACGTTAAACTTCACTAGAAACTTCGGGATTAAATGCTCCAATTAACAACTATACTACCTGCATAAATTTTTCGCGCAATAGGTCGTGATTGGCCAAGATGCAGTTGAATCGCTTCCCACAACGACTAAACAATGTTTTAATTCCTTAGAACACTGCACCTAAGCACTCACATCTGTTATTTCATCAAACGAATAGCGCATGGAATCTTGGCAATATTGATGGGCAATGTAGAAAAGTGTTTCCAGAATCAAAATTGCTCCCATAAATGACCAAGAAACGCTGTCGTAGATTGTGAAGAACGCCCACAGAAAATTTAACTTGTCGTCGCGTCTTTTGTGCAAAATGTTCGACTCTACATAATAAAGCGTGTCGGAAAAATTGAAAATGATTTCTCTTGAAGTTGTTTTTTGAAGCGGATAACTAAACAATTAACTTAAAGTAGGCTTCTTAAAATCAACTTACGCCAACGTGTCAACTGTATCGTCGCTGACAAAGCCAAGAAGGCCTGTTGTGCGATTAGACTCCTAAAGTTAAGTGTTTAAATTGGAGGCAATTAAATGTTTACAATAATTCCAGTCGAATACTCGTCATCCTTTGTTGTTAATGTCCTAACAACTAGTTCAGCATTCATAAACTTGGCAATCAATTTGATAATCTGAAAACAATAAGTACAAAATGTTTAAAACTCGTTCTTACTTCAACAAACAGTCCAGGGAATTCACACGTTTTAGTTTGGTGGAAGTGTGGAAAATGACCGCAATCTGGATTGGCTGCCGGAAATTGACGTGGAAAAAGGACACGGAATTGCTTCAGTGTGGAGTTAAGCGCCGTTGCAGAGTCCATCACTTTAAACTAATTATCAAATTAGACATCCGAACTCAACAGAAAATATTTGCAGTTTTAGCCGCGTAAAGGTGTCACGTTGCGTGTGAATTCCACTTTCTTGGCACTCGATGTTGTTTTTGTTGGAATACATTTGGCCATGTTCTTTCAAAATCCGCGTGTGTTGTCATTCAAGTCGGAATGGAACATCTAAAAACGAAACAAAGTTTCGAAGCAATTTCAAACAAGTGAATCAAATACAGTAATCTTCACAACTCAACAAAGACTGAAGCCATTTTGCTGAATGATTTGCTGAATGTTTGAACAGCTCAACTACGAAACACGTAGCTGAGCTACAGTTTGTTCTTCCGCTTCCGTTCACTTATTGAATTCGAACACTTTCCCTCAAATGCACAAACTTCAAATCAAGAAAGGTGTCGAGACAGTTGGATCAATTTCGCACACCTTGTATGTAGTCTTAGCGGCAGCAAACCGCGCATAACTTTGCATTTTAGATTGGAGTCGGCGGTAGTGTGTGAATTTCGATTATACTGTAAACGGGTTTTGTTGTTGGACCACGTTTTTGGTGAAAATTAACTTACGTGCATGGCGTCCAATTACACGGTTCCAATTTTGCGTGTGCTTTTTCCAAGGTGAGCAATTATCCAAACATTCAACGGGTGTTTGATTTAAACTTTTAGGGAGTTTCCGGCCGTTAATGTCGAATGTAGGGAATTTCCTCATTTAAAGGTGTCAAATTTGTGCCCTTATCCAGGATTGATGGTCGAGATCCTCGGAATAATAGCCGAACACCTGAACTCAACAATAATTGCAAATACGTACGGCGAGGTTGCAAAGAATGCTGGCTTTCAAATTGGATCTGTGGAAAATGGAAAGGTTACAGGATTGATGGGAGAAGTGTTTGACGGGCGTGCTGACACTATCGCTTATCCATTTCAGCGAACAGGTTTACGACTGCAAGCTTTTGACTTCAGTATGGCTCTCTATAATGTCGAATGCAACATTGTCCACCGCAAGATTAACGAAAAGTCAAACAATCTTTGGACATTCTTTACCGTTTATGACATGCCAACTTTACCGTTTATGACAACTATTGCTGGGTTATGATGTTCACGAGTCCCCCCCGGCGCGCCGCGTGCTTTGTTGTTGTTCGGTTCTCGCGATTTATGCTGTTTTCCAAGGCCTCTTCTACGTTGCAAACCAGTATTGCCAGTCGAATGAACCACGGATCTCGATTCAACGCGCAATTGATTCCGTTTGGTTAGCAGTTCAAATACAACTGGGTCAAGCTGTCACGATTGTAATGAAAACATATGCGGGTAATTAAATTTAGTCTTTAATTAAAAACGCGTGACGCTGTTTTCAGTGAAATTCAACTTTCTGTTCGTGTCAATGCTACAAGGAGTTATACTAATGGGGGTGTACTCCAGCTGGATTCTTTCGCAGAAATTAGCAACAGACAGAACAGGCGATTTGAATGGAATAAAAGAACTGATAGCAGCGGTAAGTGGTTTTAATATAATGGTTAGAACACATACATGTATTGTTTAGTTAGAAGACAAGTCGCGCTACTTAGTATCCACAACTGCATCCGATTGGTTCTTCGAACAAATCAACAAGAGCGAGACGTATCCACATAATGCAATACGCGCTGCCTTGCAGAAAAACCCAATTAGATTTAGAAGGACAATGGGAGAATCACTGCAAGAAGCAAACACAAAAGGTGATTGGAGTTATTTAGACGTTTCAATATTTAAACATTCAGGTGGAATGATTGCATTGGTTGAAGATGATCGCTTGATGTTCCTTTCAAAATCCTACTGTAATTTGGTGTTGATGGACGAGCCAATTTCCATAGTCAGCGCTCATTTGTTGTTTCGAAAGAACAGTCCGATGGTAAAAGCCGTTGACGAAGCCATTGTCAAAAACGAAATGCTGATCGCCAAAGCTTTCCGAAAGTACATGGACTACGCCGAGCGTCAAGAACATGGACGCTGTAACAATCAGAAAACTACAGCATTAGCCAAGCCATACTACGGACTTTGTTTTATTTGGGGAGGATTGATGCTAGTTGCATTGGGTTTCGTCATCATTGAATGTTTGATTTCAACTACGTGCCGATATTTTAAAAAGCAATCTCCAAAACTTGTGCCCATCATTCCGTTCATGGATCCAATTCTTCATTGAGTGCGATATTTTGCAGAATAAACAATACTTTTTGTTGAATGATTAAGCTCTAGCAATGTTGTAGAAACAAAGTAATAATCATTTACAGGGTGTTCCCAATTTCGTTCAAAAATGCGTTTTCCGCTGATTTTAACAGTATCACTACAGTGTGGGCCAAAAAAACGTTTCAAACACAAAAAAAGTCAATCAAAAAGTTTCGAAACACAAAAAAGTCTTTTGTCAAAAAGGTTTCAAACACAAACAATTTTTTCCTTTCTGCTTTTTGATGTTTTTTGGCTCCACTCTGTACTTGTTTTAATCTGCCTGGAACGAATCTATTGTGAGATAAAAGCATGTTTAAAATTGATGGACTTGCTCAAATGTTTGAAAGAGTTTTTGAACCAAACAAAATTAATTATGCGAAGCAGTCAGGAATTGACACAATTTGCTTCAAAACAAACATAACCGGTGAATTCTTGTCCTGCAAACAATTGACAACATTTCCGTTGAGGATCCAAAATAGCCTCGAGTCACATTTGAACAAAGGTTTTCGTGATCGATCGCACGATATGAACCTAATTTCCTGGAGGGCGACGCTCCAAGCTTAGCATAAATTATCAACAATTAGATCTACGTATTCTTTGAGCACACTTGTTCCAAATCCCTCCGCATCAAAGGTGTTTTCACTTTCTTCACCTCTGCCTTCGTTGTAACGGTTCAAATTTAGATGTTTAAAGTAGAGTTTCCACGCTTTTCACTGTAAAGTGCGTGAGTGAACGGAAGAGGCGCCCCCTGAAAATTAGCATCACCGTCGCCTAATTCGTCTAATCAAGCAATTCTTGGCGCGCACGCTTAACTTTTAAAGGTTTGTTAATCGGTTCGGGTTGCGGTTTTAATATTTGTGTAATCGTTTAATTACTTGATTGCTGTAACTACCTTTAAACACACTCATAATTAAAGAGCTTGAAAGGCACTGTTTTTGATAAAGTATGTAGAGTCCAAACTGTGACCAAGTTTTTGTGCACAAAAAACATAGAAGATGAGCAATAAACGCCTGACCAATCCGCCGGTCAAAACGAGCTACTGATTCGATTAATCAAAAAGTGTAAAATGTTTACATCTTTCTGGTTGTTTGCGGTTTGCATTTTAAAGGCACATCCTCAAAACGCTGCATGATTTTTGCGCAACCTCCTTTTGAACTTTTAAAGTCGCACAAAAAATACAAAAGCCGCTTGAAAGCGCTCAAGAATTCAATTGCCGCCTCTCCTTTCAATTAAGTGTCCTACATTGTTGGGTTATTTTGTTGATTGCGTTCAGTCGTTTTTCACTTATCAAATAACCGGAATTTTAGAATACATGATTCGACAGTTAATACTTGTATTGTTTGTTTCGCAACAGATCCCCCCGAGTAATGGATTCACTTTCTACGAATGGATGGCGAGTTTTGTAGTTTAATTTAACTAATTAGTCACCTGTTTGTTCAGGAGAAAAACTCCTACATCTGCCAAGATAACAATTCTTTTGAGCCTTCGTTTCTATCAGATGAAGACGCAATCCAATTTAACTGCGAATCCTTGTGTGGAAATCCGCTACTAACAAGTCAAGTAAGTCACTTTGTAAGTGAGACTGTTATAAATGACGTAAACATTCAGGCTTGCTCTCGATCGCCGTCAGAAAACAACGATCAGCCTGCATGTACAACTATTCCGGAATTTTGTCTTTTAAACTTTATTCAAGAGTTCAACGACGAGAAGAACTTCCATTTATTGTTGAACCGTAAGAGTTGAATTAAAACTATTTGCCAACTTTTAATAATTCTAGCGGTTCCAATGGACAAAGAATTATTTCAAACAACTAAAGAGTTCTTCATTCCCGATTTGATTGCGCCCGACAGTGAAGATAATCAGGAAATCAGTATTCAAATTATCACAACAGAGCCAACAACAACTGAACTGACAACAACAACGTAATTTTGAAATCATCTTTATTCTTTTTAAATTTATTTAGAACAACCACTACTCAAAAGCCAACGTAATTTTGAAATCATCTTTATTCTTTTTAAAATTGCTTTAGAACAACTGAACGGACAACCACTACTCAAAAGCCAACGTAATTTTGAAATTATCTTTATTCTTTTTAAATTGCTTTAGAACAACCACCACTCAAAGGCCAACAACTGAACGGACAACCACCACTCAAAGGCCTACTACTCATTCAACCACTACTCAAAGGCCAACAACCACTACTCATTCAACTACTACCACTCAAAGACCAACAACGACAACTCAACCGACTACCAGGTAATTAGGGATTGACTATTTTTTAAACTCCAATCACATTTTAGCAAACCAACAACAAAGCCAATTCAAACAACTCAGCATCTAACCACAACTACTCACCGATCAACAACACAACGAGTCACAAAGCCGAGGCAAACAACTGGCGTTCCGAACAAAGCAAAAACATTGATCGGCTTTAGAATCTCACTAAACGCTTTCAACAGTGCTTTAGCTCTTCAGCCAAAAACCACGCCAAAGTTTGCCGCCACGACAAAGAAGTTCTTTGCAACAACTCATATTCCGCCAATTGCTGTCCCGTTGCCAAAGTTGCCGAAAGTCTTTGACAACAAAATTGACTTGATTGAGAAGCCGTCGCCACAAGATTTCTTCATCAACGAATTCAACCAAGCTGACAGAACCGGTACTTGCATAGACGAACATGTCTCTTGCACTTTCTGGGCCAACAGAAACGAGTGCCGTTTAAATCCAAAATATATGCTTAAAGTATGCAGAAGGGCGTGCAGATTGTGCGAATAAATAATTAAATTAGTTTATTCTATCTTTTCCCTCCTAGACGCAACAGAAATTGCCAAGTTGAATAAACGTCTGGCAATACAAAAAACTGCATAGACAACAAGCAAAACAACCAAAACAAACGGAATGTAAATGTCTAAGTTGTAATAGACAACCGTGCTCAGATCTGGAATGTTCATCTCAAAGTTGGACTCAAAAGAAGCTGCATATTCAACATGCTTCACAAACATGTCCGTCACATTTACTGGATTGCTTTGGAGCTTTGCACTCAGTTTTTGAGCGTTCTGTTTGAAGCTAAACAACTTTGTCGTTAAATTGATTTCAATTGCAACTCACCTTGGATCAGTTAGAAGCTTTTGAAGAGCGGCGGAGAAGCTTTCAACGGTCATTTTGTGTTTGTCCACGTGAAGAGCTGTTTTACGATTCAATAACAGCGCGGCATTCAAATATTGGTCATTGAAAAAGGGCTGAACAAGTGCTGGAACGCCATAATACGCTGTCTCTATAACACTGTTTAAACCACAATGCATCAAAAACAGTTTTGTGCGTTTGTCGCTTAGAATTGAGGTTTGATCTACCCATTCTATCGGATAAACATTCTTGTAACGGTTGATCAGTGCTTTTGTTTGATCGCTCGGCTTTATCTTCCAAATAAACGAGTAGTCGGGAAACTTAGAAAATGACTCTAACACAACTTCTTTTGTTGACTGAGGCATTTTCTCCATATCGATATTTGATCCGTAGCTAAATAAAACAACTCCACGTTTTGCACTCTTAAAAATGGACTCCAAATCTCCGGACAGTGGATTTGGCGGCTTTAAATGAATCCCTCCAACTGATTTAAACTTGTAACTAATCGGACGCGGATGATCGAGCATTTCCGGCATGTTTACAAATATGTACTTTACTTGTTTCAAAACCTCCGTGTAAGTGGGCATTCTTTCTCCGTAATGCTTAGTAAATTCTTGGCTCTAAATAGATGTGCTGTTTTCGATTAAAAGTAACAATTACAATAAGGTTTTGATGCTCGACGAGTTGCGAGAAAACAATGGTGTCCAAAAGAATGTTTAAAACACGTTCGGAGTAAGTTAGTTTTGGTGTTTGAATTGACGGAGCCGCTAATGAGCCCTAAGCTGGGCACGTGCCACATAACTCTTGGAAGGGGCCAACAGGATATGAGCTGGAGCGACCATAGCGGCACTCATTATGATAGTTTTAATTCCAGGGTGGTGTAGCCGGCGGCACCCGTATCCAACCGATTTGCCAGCTCGAATGTTTTGGTGATGGGATCACTTAACGACTGGGTAACATACTGTTATGCCGCCGGACCAGGGGGGGCAGGGGGGGGGGAGGGGGGGCGCCTGTAGCCACGTTCTTGGCATGAACGAACACGGGTTGTGCCCGGGCGCCACTCCCCAGTGGAGTAACAGACTTCAGCCGGGCTTAACACAGCGCAAACCCCGAAAGCGCGCCGGCGGGCCGCGGCCGGGGGGGCCCCGCGGCGCGCCACCGGGGGGCCGCCGGGCGCAGAGGCAAAAAACCAACAAAGATTGCGCCAAAACAAAAACTGTAACCAAAAGATCACTTGATTAATTTATTGAGTTGACCGTCCTGCGCCGGCGGTCTGTTTGCGTTTATTAAAAGTTTATTGGGGTTCAGCTATTCGGTCTTAAGTCAAAAATAGACAAGGAACAGAAGTTACAGAATGACGATTGTTACATCTATCTTGTGCATTCATGTAGACACTCAAAAACAAACCTGATCCGCAGTATGCATTCAACTCCAATGAAAATGTACGCAAACACTCTTAATAACAAAATTCTTGGGTCCATTAACAGTGTAAACGAACATTTTAATTAGGATCGAATGTTTGGAATAAAGACACAAACAGTAGCTGAATACGGACAACAAACTGTTTAAAACCGATCATTTCCAAAAACAATTGACTTTTATACGTGTCATCCAACCATAAAGGGGTCAAAAATGACGCACTCGCAGAAATGAAATCTTGACAAATGCGCAAACAAGCAACAAATTAGTTGTGGGCAGAGGCGAAATTCGAGCTGCTAATTGCTGGAAGTTTCCTATCATTATTGGCATTGAACATGGAATGTGGGCGACGTCCGATCAATCAGGATGTTTGTTTGTGAACTGGGCGCATATTTATAGGTACAAAGAAGAGCAACCAGTTTGCGCGAACACAATATGATGATGTAAAGCCGATTTTGGGTGTCAGCCACTTTCAATGATGACTAATCACCGTCTCCAGTTCTTCTCAAGCGTGCAGGGTCTGTCAACGTCATTGATCGTTTTGAAACCGCGCTTCTTCCTTTCAGCTATTGCCAACTATACGACAAGGATTTCAACATTGTTTATGTTCGTGCTGGAGTTTAAAGAGCGTGTGGATTCGGTGCAAAACTTTTGGTATGCTTGGAATGTAGTATTTTGATTTGAAAATATCAACTCCCACATTAACCAACCTGTTTTATGATGCGTCATCGAAAACACGGTGCTGAGCAAGTTTAAACATGCAGAAAAGTTTTAAATGATTTGACGCAATAGAAAGAAAACTGAAAACTGATAAAGGTTGCAAGCGACGCAAGCTCCTTAAAAACATCTGTTTAATGATTGTTTACAACGTTTATGAGTGTTTTAAATTGCTCAAAAATTTGTTATCAATTCGAAATGATTTCATTCATCATAATTAATTAGACTTGCAATTGTGTAATTTAAACAAATGAATAAAGCAATTTTATTCGTAGTTGTTTCGAGTCGTCTGCACTATCAACCTTTGATAACCGAAATTCCAG
This sequence comes from Aphelenchoides bicaudatus, assembly GCA_024699845.1. Classification (NCBI taxonomy): domain Eukaryota; kingdom Metazoa; phylum Nematoda; class Chromadorea; order Rhabditida; family Aphelenchoididae; genus Aphelenchoides; species Aphelenchoides bicaudatus. The sequence goes on along the minus strand of JAMPIN010000002.1, from coordinate 9,895,169 downwards.
GTAACTTTATTCTCGCCAAGTTCTTTGAAAACAGATGTTGTTGATACAATAAACAAAGATATGTTTAAAACTGCTCTACTCACTTGCAGATCTGTTGTGGCTATTAAAACCGTGTTTATTCACTTTTCAAAAGTTTCGAACAAATATCGTCATCGACATAACAAACAATGTTTCGAAAGGTGACTTCACTGAACTCTGCAAATTAGCTGCTTACATTTTTGATGGAATTTCCAAAGCCGTGACGCAAATTTGGCCGTTTAGAGAAACACTCCTGAAAATACGCAACCGGCGTTTGTGTAAATTTGGAAAGACAGTTTTTGCTAGACGAAAAGCCTCTTTTTTGTTCTCTGTTCCTTCGCTCATTTCCATTGACTTTCCGCTGGCTGGCCAATTCTCGGCACAAATCGAAAGGACACACACCAAAGTAGCGGCGGTGCGTCCGATATGTGAAAGCGCGCATTCTGACATTAATTTTTATTGAAATTGGCACTTTTAGCCGCCGGTTATATTGGTTTTCGGGCGTTCAATTAAGTGCAAAAAACTCATATTTGTTGCTTTTACTTTAATTGCAGACTCCGGATGTTTTTTAATTAATAAGTCGTTAAGTTTCTGCTTTGATTTGAAACAACTTTAATTAATGGCCTCATTACTTAGCATTGATTTTTTTAAAGAGCATTTGTTTTGCCAATTCGAAAAGATCACTAAAGATATGAAAGCCGTACAGTTGAGTCAACGCGTTTTGTCGAAAGTTCTGTTTAGTGAAGTTTATCAATTTTAGTCGCAATGCATCTTTATCACTGGCTACTGGTTACTTTGTTGCTTTGTTTGGTTAATTTGTCGGCGAGCAAATTCGGAGGCGGACGAGGTAAAGTTCCGCTAGCAAAACGCTAACATTTTTGACATTTGAAGTGTTTTAACGGTGAAACAAATAGAATAGAGCAAACTTATTCAAAACTTTAAAATCTTGATAGGTATAGTGTTTATTAGGCTTTATTGTTTGGTTTGATTGTAAACGAAAAATGTAATTGCTTGGCGCACAAACGCGCTTTAAGAGTGTCAGTTTTGCACCATCATTGTTATTGTGCATAAAAATTACATAACTCAATAAGTAACATAGTTTTCACATTAGCCGAAACATTAACTTTTTGCTAACATTTGAACTTTAGGCGGAGGATTTGGCAGAGGAGGTGGATTCCGTGGATCTTCTGGAGCACGATCATCAATTTGTAAGTTGTTTATTGTTAAACTTAATTTAACAAGCCATTTCGTTTAGTTAGCGGTGGATCAAAAGGCCGGGGCGTTGGTTCTACTTACTTCGGATCTTCTTCGTCCCGTTCGTATGGCGGCTCTTTCAAGGGCGGTGCGCGAAACAGTTATAGGACTCGAACTGTTGGAGGATCAAGCTATTACACTCCAATTTCTTCGTCGTACAGTCGCAATACCTTCCGGAGCTCATTTGCAGGCGGTTTCATGGGATATATGGCTGGACGAGCAATTATTCACTCGGCTATGTACCCGATGCACATTAACGGCTACAATTACTATTACAACAGAAACAACTATCCGGGCACGTTTAATCAGCAGACATGTGTGGTCAAAATGAACACTATCGATGCCGATCAAGTTCCTTTCGACACATCTTCAACTCAAAGCGAGGAAGGTTTTGGCGAACAGCAAGAAATTGCCCAAACTCCAGAAAACAGCACTTTAGCGGCAGTCGAAAACTCAACAACAAACAGCAATAGTGACAACAATTTCAAATTCTCAGATGCAAGTTTTCGTGTTTAATCACTTTAATCTAACCAGTACTGTTTAGTTGACATTCACAGATGGAACAAAGCCTCGGGAGCTTGTTTGGTCGTGCCCAAACACAGGCGACGTCTGTTGCTACATGGAATGTTGTCCACCTACTGACTCTTATAACGATGATGATCCCCGAGACAACGTTGCCTACGGTTTGATGGCACTGTTTGCCTTGGTGCTGCTCGTGATTTGGATCTCCAGCAAGAGGAACAACTATACACGTCGTTAAATTTTAGCAATTCAAATTTGTAATTCATCTGCGTAACGTTTTGTGACACTGCGTATCATCTGTTTCAAAATTTCCATTTCCCCTCGTCTTTAATGTGCTGATCATTCGCAGAAAACACTTGCTTGCCAACCGAACGTTTAGTTAGTGCATTTTTACAAAACGCCTTGCTTTCGAGGAACCGCTTCTATTTACGTTTAGATTAGAAGTTTTTGTGTTCACAAACAAGTGTTTGTGTGTAGTTTAAACAGATTTTATGGCATTTTGACTATTGTTTGATCTTTAAATCTCGGGTATCCAATTCACAGTTTATCTCATCTTTACCTGTACATATTTCAACTGTTTAGGTGTTGTTTGGCGTTTAAGTTGTATTAAACAATAAATTTCTACATCCGATTGATTCTTGATCACTTTAGTTGCTTGTTTTAACTTTGTTAATTAATGTGACTTTTGTCTAATTATGGACTAAAGTTGTAACGCGCATCAGGCGCAGTATGCCTGTACTTAGTCAGCGGTTTGCGTCGCTTTTCGGTGCACCGCACCTCTCCGATCTGTGGACCTTTATACGTAGTGCTTTTTGTTTGGTGCTCACGACGTCACAAATAAAGTTTCCCGCTGTCGAAATTCGTTCTTATCTCTTTCCGGAGCTTTTCAACGCGTACATAAAAGAGCGGACCTTCTTGTTCCCCGAACACAAAACTTTCATTTTACAGGTTATGCAATTTTGGTTGTGGACTTTGTTGGTTGTCCAGTTCTTGCTTGTTCTTGAAACAGTTAACGCAAAGGGTATGTTTTTGGAAATAAGTTTGAAATTGATCAGCATGCTTTAAGGAGGCAGAGGCGGCGGAGGACGAGGAAGCAGCGGAGCCAGAAGCTCTGGACGTGGAGGTAAGTGCTTGAAATTAAAGATTTAAGTTGAATAAACTTTTAAGGCTGGGGATCTTCACGTTCGTCATCTGGTAGATCATCGTCAACTTCTCACGGAAGCAGTTCCTGGTACAGTGGAGGACATTCGTCGTCAACTAGCTATTATTACTATTCAAGCGGAACGCGAACTCGCTACTATGATCAACACAATCCGAAAACTAGCTGCGAATCCTTCAAAAGTGCTTTTAACACTTTGATGTTTAAAGCTCAAGTCAATGGCTCTCAACCGTATAACCAACCTTCGGCGACTCCAGTTTTGGTCAACAATAACTATTATTATTTCAACCGTGCCAGCCAACCACCACAGATTTCGACTACCAACAAACGTTGCTCTGCTAAGATCAGTGACTTGTTAATCGACGTCGTGCCGTTCGACACAACCGATGTTCTAACAAATAGCACTGAAACAAGAATTTTTAATGAAACACTTACTTTCACATACAGTCCGGCAACATCTTTCTTCGATGTCATCTACGAAAACGGTCAAAAAGCAACCGAAATCTTCTGGACTTGTGAAGTCTCGGGCGAAACCTGCTGTCACATGGGTAACTTTTAACATTGTTTGAACAGGTCACGTCTGTTGTTGTAGAGTGTTGTAAAAAATATGAATATGTCAGTTTTTGGCTTGTTTGGTTGTATGTGATAATGGCGCTTATTGCTTTTTATTACTTAATCAAAGTGGCGAAGAAAATAAAAAAGAACTGCGAAAAAGACAAGGAGTACAATGCTGTCTCTACGGATGTTTAACGGTAAGTTGTTGTTGTCTGTAACTCTGTTGTAACCCTATTGAGCACACTTGCCAGTCTCTAACAAACACAATTTAGCCTGCTGCACGGAAGACTTCAAGATGTCCGCTGAAGGAATTTTCTATATTATCATGACCGCCCTGATTGTCGCTTTCTGCATCTATACTCTCCTAACAATCATCAAGAAGTGTCGTGAAAAGCGTAAACTTACTAAGCATCAATCCGAGTACTACGAAGAATCAGCTCCTTTAGATATAATTAGGTTTTAGATATTTAACTCCCTTTGTTGATTCCAAGAAGATTAGAAACATTTTATCTTAAGATCTATGGAGTTTCGTCAGCGCCAAGTACTTTTACGCATTTCCGCCTCAAAAATAAACACTAACCTTCTTGAACATCCTCACTATGTTTAATTGTTGCCATACTTACAGACCGGTCATCCATATTCACACATTTATCTATTTTTGTTCGGTTAGGCATTTATTTCCCTTTAATCTCTGATCATCAACTTGTTTGTTACCCTTAAAAAGCGCGGGATGTTTCACTGCTTGCGCACTTCCTCCACTCCAAAGCAAACCAGTGCGGGAATATACCTGGAAAGCAGTGCTCATTTACGTCTGTTTCTTATTCGATTGCGCGTCGCTTTTCGACGAGCATTGTTAAAATGTTCGCTTTTCGTAAACAATTAGTGCATTCGTTCCTTGATCGTGTTAAATACGAGTATTGTTTAAAGAATAAATAGTTATTTAAGTGTTTGATCTTGTTTAAAGAATAAATTGATTCTCAAAATGTTACAAAGTCGAAATGACTCATTTCAATAGTTTGTTTGCGTTTAATGTTTGCTGTCTTTTGAATCTTGATCGCTTACGAAGTAATGGACTAAATTTAACGAATACACAACAATGTTCAAATCACACTTGCGTCATTTAAAAGTGTGTCAAATTTGGTAATCCGGTGCATTTATAAATACAATAAAGGCACCTGTTTGATGTCCTTTTTGCCTGTTTGTTGGCTTGGAGTCGAGTTGTGTTTATTGGCGTGTTCAATTTGAATTAGTCGTTTAATGGCAATTTGTTTTTAGAGATGAAGTTTCTACTTGTCTGCTCATTTTTGCTTTTCAATGGAATCGACTCACGGAGTTCTGGGGGTCATTCGGGTGGTCATTCATCTGGAGGTCATTCTTCTGGCGGTTCTCACGGAGGCCGTGGCTCTTCAGCTGCAAGATGTAAGTTTCAAACCGGACAGTCAATATGTTTAATTATAACTTTTAGTGAGTAGTCGAGGTGGCTCGTTCTCGCACGGTTCTTCAAGCGTTTCAAGTTTTCATGGAACAAACTATCATGTCCCGGCCAGCTCTTCTGTAAGCCAAAGCACCTTCCACACATCCATTCACACTTCGAATCCCAAGCATGATTACTGCCCCAAACGGTCACATTGTTGTGCATTCAACTTCGGAGCCCATGCACGTTAACAACAATAATTACTACTTTGGCACGACTCACTACTACTATCACACATCAAGCAGTTCAAGTAGTAGCCATTCTTCAACTCATATGTGCTCTGTTCCGCTTTCGTCCTACGAACAAAATGCAGTTCCCGTTGGACACATCTTTAAATTCAAATTCAACTGACTACGACGACTTCGGAAACTCAACACAAAGTCTTTACGACATAATCAAGAATGAAAACAACACTTTCCTCCAAACAACCACAACGGCCAGCACAACAACGACAACGGTGAATTCAGTAATCAGTTCAACGATTGGCGCAGTTGTGGCAAAGGTAATTTTAATCCATTTAACGATATTCAAACCTCTTTTAGTTTGACTTCCTCGACGGCAAAAGACCTAAAGACATTGTTTGGAGCTGCCCCAACACCGAAGCTTGCTGCTATATGGAATGTTGCCCGAGAGTTGAAGACGACAATGATTGGGTTGGGCTGATTATAATTATGGTCATTATTCTCTGTATTGTTGGCTACATAGCCGGCAAGAAGCTCTGGAAAAGATATCTAAGATCTCGACAATACACTTACGACGGCTAAAGTTTTGTAATTGTTTCGTGTTGTTTGTACAAAATCACTTGCGAGATTAATAAATTATTGTTTAAATGAATTTATTCAACGATTCAATGTTGTTAAAGACAAAACTTCAAAAATGCTGAAAGATCTAAAGTTTGGAAACGAGAAGTTGCAACACTTTGTGAGGTTTTCAAACTTCAGCATTATGATCCGACCGAAGTACAGTGTAGAGACACTTTTAGTGAATTTGAATTACCAATAGCTGTTCAAATATATTTATAATTACTTCCTTAAACGCACGCAAGACCTTCCTTACTAAACTTACATGCATTTTAGTGTACAAAACAAAATCTTTAGTAATTGCGTCAATTCAATTTCGAAAGCATTTGAACGGACAATTTCGAAGATTAGCAATCTTATTTCTTTATTCAATTTACAAACGTCATTCCTAAGAAATGTATTTTCACACAAGTACAAATGCACCTGTCTGCTGTTATTTAACGAAACGAGATTTTGTGCTTTTGCTTGTTCAACAACATTCGGTTCCTTTCACAGAGTGCCACTCAACAATGAATTGCTGCTATATTCTTGTGCTCGGTTGTTTGATTTACGGAGTTGAAGGTTTGTTTAAGTTGAGGCTGTAGTTTAAATATGTTTTTAGCTCTTGGTAGTGGTGGACGCGGCTTTTCAGCAGCCCGTTCATCTGTGAGCAGTTCAGCATCAAGAGGCTCGAGCACTTTTGCCTGTAAGTACATGCAAGAGAATTGTAAAATTAAAAACTTTTAGCACGCGGTGGCGGAAGCACGTTTTCAGGGTAAATTAAAAGATCTATTACTTGATTTTACTTGTTCAATTTCTAGGACAGCATCTTATCGCGGCTCCAGCTATCACGTTCCACCATCTTCAACATTCAGTAGAACCACTTTTCATCAATCAATCTACACTGGCTACCATCCAGGCTTTACTTATAGCCCCGGTGGAATTATTTTTGTACATTCGCCTGCGATGCCGTTCTATGTACACAACACCAATTATTATTTCGGAAGAGAACACTATGTAGTCCATACAGGTTCTAAAATGTGCGCAGTTCCTTTCGAAAGATACGAAGCAAATGACATTCCTCTATCAACCGAAACCGAGAATCCAAGCAATTCAACCGAAATTCCCATTCAAAACAACACTATTCCTCCAGCAACTCAGACTGCTTCTTCACAAAATGGCGCGGAAAATTTACACGTACTAAGAGCACTGTAATCGAATTTAACCTTTCGTTTTTAGTTTGATTTCCCGGAAGGACAAAGACCTAAAGAGCTTGTCTGGAGCTGTGCAGTTGATCAAATGTGCTGTTATCTGGATTGTTGTCCAAGAGAAAGTCGCGGCTCGCGCATTTTAATGTTTGTTGTGATCTCAACATTCGTCCTAGTTTCCGTGTTCGTGGCTTACAAGATATTCAAAGTGGTGTACAAATCCTTCAACAGACCGCGCCAGTACGCACCACAAACAGAAAGTCCAGTAATAACATTTAGTAAGTTTTGAGTTGTTTGCAAGTCAGTGCGAATAAAGTGTTGTTAATAAACGTCCTTTTAGATAATCGAATTCAACCGAATTGTAAATACTAATTGCAATTAAGCAAATTACACAATCACAAGTTACTAAAAACACACTTCAGCAACCATTGAAAATTTCAACCGCATGCCCAGCGAAAATAACCAACAACCAATCGAACATTTGCCGGAACACCGCACAAACATCTAAAGTCGATGAAGTCGTGATGCCTGCGAATCCCGGGAAAAAAATTAGCCACCAGTGCAAAAAACAGGTTTCAAACTAACAGGTGCTTGTTCGAACATCGCCACATTATGATTGCACCGCGCCCCAAATGATCCTAATTGATTCTTCCACCAACTCCAATTTGGCATCGCGCTCTTCGCCTTTTCCTATTTTTGTGTTCGGCTCGCCGTCTTTTTCGGAAAGGTAAACTTGCGAAGATCTTTAAAAACTCGAGTCATTCGGGGTTAAGGTTTGTTTCCGGGTCTCCGGCCAATTATTTACATAATTAATGTTGCGCACACTTCTGTACAGAGTTAGCTTTTGGTTTCAAGCGTGCTTTCCGCAAGTTTTCTCGTCTTCTAAACAAATTGATGCGCCCTTGTCTATATTCCTCGAATGGCCACTTGATGAGCTTTCCTCCAAGTTGCCCAAGAAGCTCTGGCCGCTCATTTAAAATTTATTCCCGTGTTAATGCCCGTTCTTCTTGTGCAAAAAACGTGAGCAACTGGGGAAATTGCAGTTTTGCAAGTTTTAAACATTGAACTTTTAGATATGATGCAAGATACTGCGATCTTAATTATCATTCTGATCATAGTGTTCCTTATCTTCTTTATTATTGTATTGTTATGTTTACGACTGGTTCTTTACAAATTACAAGCTCACGACAACTTTGACAGAACGACAGTCACGCGGACGTATACAAGCGGAAAGCCACTTACAAAAGAGCAGGTAACTTGTGCAACTGTTTGAGAAAACAACTTACATGTTTGTGCTTTCAGGGTGAAGCGCTCTTTGATTTGCGTGATTACCGTGAGAAGATCAGAAGTCCTCTGCTTGCTTCAAGAGCAAGAGAAGAGGACACCGGTCTGTTGAATGCTCTTCAAAATGACCACTACTATCAGTTGTTGAAATGGGCAAAGCGTCTTCGAGAAGCTCAAAATTACGGAGACGGCGAAACCGTAGCTGCTCAAGTGGTCAGTGAAATGGAGGACAGAGCAAGGATCATTGTATTTAAATTTATACTTTTCGTCTATAACGTCGTTCTTTTTAGCCGTTGTCACAAGCCGACAAACAACGGTTCTATGATCTTGCACATTTGCCAGATGAAGTGCTTGTTCCGTTTGACAGCAGACAGGGAGAAATGCGGACCGAAGAAACAACAACGCAAAAACGGCTATTCACCGATAATCTTGTACCTTGATGCACTTTTGACCAAATAAACACTTTAACACTATTTGCAGCGTTTTTACAGAGTAGACCAAAAAAACGCCAACACAAAAAATTGTTTGTGTTTGAAACTTTTGATTGGCTTTTTTGAAAAAAGACTTTTTTGTGTTTGAAGCTTTTGATTGACTTTTTTGTATTAATGTTTTTTTGGTCCACCCAGTAAAGTTCACACGACTAGTATTTATTAGCCGTTCAATTGCTGGCATTCAATTTGATTGAAGGGAACAGGCGGCGGTTGGTTATTTTCGGATTGTTATTTTTTAGTTCCCCGAAAACATGAAACTTGCACGACTAAAGAATCTCAGAACAAAGACCGACGAACTCATGAATTTGATGGTTTGATGAGCGGTGAGGAGGACGAGGTGCAAGCAGCGCTTTTAATTTTGGGGCCTGTATTGGTTATTTCAATTATTTTGCTCTTGGTTTATTGGATTAGAGGCGACAAAAAGGTGAGCAACCAATCTTTGAAGCGGATCTTTGTTTGGCATTCAAACTTAAATCGAATTTAAAGGGCATTGTTATTTAAAATTCAAATGTTGCACCTGTTTTCTTTGGATTCAACTTACTGTAAATTCTAAATAATTAAAGCATTTGCTGTTTAGAAGTTGGAAAAGGAAAGGCAAAAAGATGTGGACTTCGACAGTAATCAACATGTGAACATAAAAAGCTGGGGCGAACAACACGCCGATTTTTATCAATTTTGCTTGTGGATAAAACAACTAAAATCTGCACAATCAGATCCGGCCATTCTGCAACAAACTGCCACTCAACTAGTTTATGAACTTGAAGAAAGATCTGACCGAATCGTTGGTTTGACATTCGCTGACCGTAATCGGATATTGACTTTAATTGAACAGTCAAGTGATCTCAATTTGTACAGTTTTGAAGATATAAAGAGTTTGCAGAAATAAATCACTTTGTTTGTTGAGTCGACTAGAATAAATGTTTACAATTCTTTTCAACAACAACTTTTGCAAAACAAACACTATTTTTGTTGTTTTCTTTTGTCAATCAAATCGGTGCAAAATCGGACGATGTTTCACGCTGGATTGGCCAATTTCAATTAATTACATCCAGCATTGATTGCGTCATAGCCATCAAACCGGCGTGCATTGCGGTGTCCTCAAAGCAAAAGTGTCTTCGGCTAAAAAACGTCGGCAACTGATCCGACTCGGCACGCGGTTGCAATCACTTGTCTTCGAGACAGTTGGCATCAATTGTTTTTGGCGAGATGATTAGCAGTGGCAGCAGGAGTCTTTATTAATTCCACAGAGGCCGATTTCCTAACACAATTCTAGGTGTTCACATGCTTTACTCGTTCGTTGCTAATTGATTGCTGATCTGTTTCCTCTCTGCAAGTTGGCTGCAAACTCGGTGCAAAATGCTGTCCGAATTCTACATGCTTTTTAGTGTTTTGGGTATAATACTTGCGTTCTGTTTTCTTGGAGTTCTGATTTGGATCCTTGAAGCAAGAAAGGTTGGTGCTCTTTAATGTTTAAGTGATTCATATTGTTTTTGTTTAGAAAAGAAGATTCACTGAGAAGGCAATCTTGTTCCACAATGTAAGTCGTGATAATGCTGAAACTCTCTACAAACTGCAAAATGACCGAAAAATTGCGACAACCAACGAAGTATACACACGAGGTCTTAAACTGAATGGCTCACGAGTGGAATCTTTGCAGAGGGAGAACTATTACTGCCTCATTCGGTTTGCGTCTAAATTCTCAAAATAAACAAAGTGAATTTGTTCCAGCTGGGTGAAGAAACTGAGAGCCGTTAAAAACGACGAAGATTTGCGATTTGTTGCTCTACAAGTTGTTAAAGAGATGGAACGCCGAGCAAAGAGCTACGGACTCGATCCCTTGGAGCAGGCAAAGCTGTGGGAGTTGACTGAGTTGCCTGAAGACATTCTCCTTCATTATGAACCCGATACATAAGTTATTTTTCACTTCTATTTTCTTTCTTTTTGCTCAAAATATCAAATACGGATTGTTTGTATAAAGCTTTGAATTGAATAAAGCAAATGTATTGAAACAAACATTATTGTTCTCATTTCGCAAAAAGCAATCCTTGACCAACGAAAGGCACCGAGGCCAATTGGCTTGCAGAAAAGAATCTTTTGAAATAAAAGAATTTCGGCGAACACCACTGCTTACGTATGCGCTTATTTCAACACAAACATGTTGTATAAATAGCGCCGAAATAACTACTACCAATAAGTTCTACCAATAAAGTTTATCAATTATGCCTGTGTCAGAAGGTGAGCAAGGTATTCTTGTATTGTTCGCCATTTTGTTCTTTCTTCTAATTGCGGTTGGCTTGTGCGCCAGTGCAGTAAGAAGCTACGAAGTAAGTTTTTGTAAGATTTGCAAGTTTTAAACATTTAAGCTTTCCAGAAAAGTAAAATGGTACGAGAGATCGCTGTGAAACATCACATGCCGATGAGAGCGGCGACAGCATTATATGACGTAAGCAAATCTCACAAGAAGGTCGTTCACAACGTTAAGTCTTACAGTCGAAACGGAGAGCTTTTAGACAATGGTCGCGTCGAGTAAGTTTTTGCAATTAGATGATTTTAAAAACTTTAAATGTTTTAGAGCACTCCATAAACACGATTTCTACATGCTTCAAAGATACATGAAACGCCTTAACGAACTTAAACAGAAGGCTCCAAACATTTCATGTGAACTGGAATCAATGATAAATGAAATGCAAGAACAATGCGGAGAGTATCGACTTCAACCAAAGCAAAGAAGGAACATCCAGATTCTGCTCAAGCAGCCGGAGAAAACTCTAAACAAATACGACGACTTATTTCTAGTGTAGAAACTGTAAATTAAACTGTGTTTGTAAATAATGTTATAGACGTTTTAATAAACTCATTCAAATCTACATGTGAGCAAACAAACAATTAATCTCTGATGTAGAACTTCCACAGCTGCTAAAAATGTGACCCGATGACACATTCGAGTAAACTTGGCTTGCAAAAAAGAGATTTCACAACTAATGTGGATCAAACGCCAAGTGCTTGCGTACTTGCCGATCAAAAGTTTCAACTTGAATGCCTGTTGTAAGATGATCAGCAAAAAACAAGCTTTCTCGTTTGCATATGTTGTTTTCTTATTCGTTGGCGTTATTGTTATATTTGCTATACTTGTTTATTTAATTTACAAATGGACCCAAAAAGAAATCGAGGTTAGTTTAAGGCTTGTTGCTCTAATTTTGAAATTTTACAGAAAAGGAAGTTTATTGAACGCACAAGTGAAGAGCACGGAATGTCCGAAGAAGCGGCTGAAGCTCTCCATGATGTTAACAAAGCACATAAACGAATCGTCTATAATGAAAAATTCAAAAAGCATGCAAGATATCATCGTGAACTAGATAACGGACGTATCAGGTAAGATTTGGCATCCGCATGCTCTATGTTTTGCTTTAGTGCATGTCACAAGCACGATTATTATCGTTTAATGCGTTGGTGTTCCCGTCTCGAAGAAATTAAACACCAAACTCCAAACACAACAATCTGCTTCGAGTTAGATGCTATCGTTAACGAAATGAAACAGAAAGCAGATGAGTATTCAATTAATCAACGTGAAAAGGAGAACCTGCTTAAATTACTTGAGCAGCCAGAATCTACTTTGCGTCAATACGATGGCTTGTATGTATAGCTTCTCATCTTAAAAATCTTCACTACAACTGTCAAAGAAATAAACAAGTTACAAGTAATTGAGTATTTATTACACGGGAGTCTGATCAGAAAGAATTACAGTGAACAAGCGTCTGATATCGCAATTACACGACAACTTTGAAGTCGAAGAGCTCTGTTAATGAATCTGCTGCGCCTTGTTTGCTCATCTTTTCCTTAAGCTTGTCGATCTTTTGCACCAGAGCCTGTCCAAATTTGAGGTCGGCTAACTTCTTGTCCATGATATCTTCACTGATCTAAACAAATAAGCTATAATTAAGTAAATAAAACAAGTGCGTTACTCGAATGTAGCCAGAGCATGTGTCAACAATCTCGTTAACCATTGGCAAAGCCTTAACGCAAGTAAGACGCTCGAAGTTTGGCAAATTAGTCAAGGTGTCAACGAGCAGATCCAAAATGTGAGCGCTAACCATAATCGTGAGCCAAGCATAAACGCTTCGTGAGCAGACCTAAAACAGTTAAAATTAAAGCTAAACAACTTTTTAAAACTTGCATCATCCCATAAATCGACAAATCGTTTCAACTGTTCCAAAACCGGACTGAAATTGTTTCCTCTGCGATCCAAGTAAACGACAAGTGCTAAGAGCAATAAATACAGCATTTGAATCCATAAAAAAGTTACCATCGGAAGGCCAAGTCAAAAGTTCAGCCTTGATATGTGCCAAGTCGCGAATCAAATTGTTTCGAGCGTTCAAACGCAGTTTTGCCGTCAACTCGGCAAAGTTGAATCCATCCGTTGAATTTTCCTAAACTTCAAAGATTAAAAACAAGCAACCAAAGCACTTACAATTTTGTAGATTGTGTCAAACTTAGTACGCTCCATTTCGGTGACAATGTAAAAGCAATCGTTGAAGTAAACAGCTAAAAACTAACATATTTAAAAGCCCGAATCACATAAATATTACCAGCATCCGCAGCACAGTGATGAATAGGTTGAGCACGAGTCATGTAAAGCTGAAGAATGGAACCGACAGAACGTGCAATTTCCAAATTAGTCGGATTCGAAATAGCCAAGTTGGTAAGCTCTTTCAAGCAATTGAGAACATTGACGGCGCGTTCACTGACTTTGCACTTCTCCAGCTGCAACGACGAAAGCCAATGACGCGGATCAGCCGACTTCTTGATTTCGCTGACAATCTTCTCTGTCGAAAAGAATTCTTGCTTTTCAATCGAACCTTGCTGAAAACAACAAGATTAAACCGGTGTTAAACAAATATTTAAAATACCTGATGCAACGATGTAGTGGGCTCTTCAATAGTCGAAAGAGCTGCATTCATCAAATCATGGCACTGCTGAGCACATTTGCTATTCGGCTTAAACACACGCTTCAAAGGCTGAACGACTTCATCGATTGTCTAAAATCAGAGATATTGAATACGACTAAACTAAATTCGAATTACCGGCTGCAAAGACTTTTTCTCAGTAACTACGCCCATAAACAAGCAATAAACAGTGTGTGCAATTTCGGCTTCAACATCTTTCTTGACAAACGGGTACTTTTGACGCACTTCGTTGAATTCATCCATAGATTTCTGCATCAATAATGCCGCTTCTTCGCCATCCATGTTTTCCAATTTCTCAGTTTCAGTAACCAAACAGAAAATAGCTTGCAATCGCGTTATGCTCTGCTCCAACAAACCGATTTCGGCCAAGAACTAAAAATCAAGTTAAATTGCTGTATATTTATTTCGTCTACCATCTCCAATTGACCTTGTTCAATTTCCAATTTTTTGATTTCTTCGACCTCCTTAGTCAAATGTTCGATGGTGCGTTTCAACTGAAATTCTGCAGCATTTCCGGCACGTTTGCGACTAATGAATGTGAGCGGATTGCAGTGCTCTTTGATGGCGAGAAAAGCTGGAAATAACCATGTAAACGATGATAAATACTATTTGAGCTTACCTTGTTGGACGCCACGCTGCAAATCGAGAACTTTTTTGGCTGGATCCGTCATTTTTTGTCAATGTTTAGTTAATCAACAAAACAAATTAACCGATGAGCCAAAACAAAAATCAAGTGAAATGAAATGTTTGAACGAAAAGTTGAGCGCGCTTTTTCGTAACACTTTGCGAATTATTCAGAACTTGTCGTTGATTGTCAATGTTTTTGGAGTTGCTTTCCGTTGAATGATTTTACAGTAAAACGTTTGTTACATTATCTACTCAAGATCCTTTTAACATTTACTCGAAGTCCCGCTCTTTTTAAGTTCAGCCGCTTTTTCGCAAACTTCATCCTTTTATCCGTAAGCCAGTTGCCACTTTTCACTGGAAAACAAGTGCTTTTTTCGGCAAACATTTTCCCGGATAAACGGAAAATAAGCACGCTGTTTTCCACACAATGTATAAGGATCAGTTTTGTTTGATTCGAATTGGTGATTTTAGTTATGGAATCGAACCTTCTATTGCTTTATTAGGTTTTCTAATTCTTTCAGCTCTTTTAATAGTCTGTTCGGCGCTTTACTGTTGCCGAAACATGCACATGGTAGTTGTTCTAAATAAAACGGTTGAGAAAAACACGTTTTAGGAGCAAGATTTCAATCAAGTTGCAATCAGTGAAGACGGTTTATCTGCCGAAGCCTCCAACTTCTTATTCAAAATGAGTCGAGTCCACAAGCACATTGTCCACAACAGCCGAACATTCAATCCGCATTTTGGTCATGTAAAACGCCCCGAACTTTTCACACTTCACGAGCACGATTTCTACCACATCCTTCGTTGGATTAAACGTTTGAGTGAATTGAAGGAAAAAATTGCCAGTTGTGAAGATCTCGATCAACTAATTGAAGACATAAAGCAAAGAGCCAAATACTACAAAATTGGCGAGCAACGGCGTAAAATGATTGTTGATGTTTGTATGAAAAATGCAGAGAATCTGCTTTAAAAGTATGATAACTACTATGTCAGAACTGCTGCTGTGTAAATAAATCACCTTAATGATTCAAATTGCTTGCATGATGAATGAGCAAATTTCAAAACATCAAATTACGTCAAGTTTCAAGAATTCTTTGTTCCCAAAAAAGCACTTCTTTTCGTTTATTAGTTTTAAAAATAGGCCACACGCGCACGGACTTTTGTTTTCACTTGTGCGACGACGTTTGGTCTTTTGCGGGTTGTGAAAAAGATTGCCGAGTGTTCGGCGGCCTCTTGCTTGTGAAATTCCTTAAAAGACTGCACCTGACTGCTCGTTGGCACATTTCATTTGTCTAAGTTTTGCGCCGTTCAAAATGAACGTTGGCTTGTTTATGAGCATGCAAAATCTTCCATACATCGGTTCTGTGTTACTTATTCTTTTTATTGCGATCTTGGCCTGCATGGGCACGCGCACTTGTGTTAAAAGTCACCATGTAAGTTGATTTAGTTTTTGTGGAAACTAAAAGTTACCTTTTAGGACAATCAAGTTCTCAAAAGTCGCGTAATGTTTCAAAACAACTTGCCCGAAGACTCTGCTAATCGATTATTAAAATTGACAAGAGATCAAGGACGTTTAAAATATCACATCAATACCATGCATCCCAGGCTACAGAATAACAAAAGGGCAGTTGAATAGAATCTATCAACTTGAATTCTACATCATCGCAAGGTAAAAACTTAATCAGTCGCTTTCGTTCAAACATCACTTTTCAGATGGGCAAAACGACTAGAAAAATTGAAACAAGCAGATTCGAGCACTTTGAACAACGAAGTAGACAATATGATCACAGAAATGGAAGAGCATGCTAGTCGTTACAGGATTCCTGATTACATCCAAGAAGAGATTATGCAAGTTTGCCAGAACATGCCTGAACAGTCACTGCGGGAATATGATAACTTATTTATCGGAGAAGTAGTTTAACTTCATAGCGTTGCTAATTTATTGTTTTAAACTGTAAACAACTTGTAAATAAACTTGTTATTTGTGTGATTAGATTTGACCGGATTTCCAACAAATTGGTCGCAACTGTTTTAACGATTCTTGCGCCAAGTGGTCAAGAAAAACAGGCACACTTGCTGTTTTACTGTTTGACCACTTTTCCTATTGTTGTCTATTCAATTTAGAGGAGCATTTCCGTGTAAAGACAAATTTCATCAACTTATAGAAGGCTCTTCAACGCTTGTTCGAGTTCATTTGTGGGCGTTTGTGTAGTCATGGAAAGTACGAGATATTGCATTGTTGTTGAGCTTTCTAAATATTTGAACTACATTGGAATTGGTCTCCTACTAATCACACCTATTGTTTGTTTTTGGGTTCTGGTTTGGTGTTTCAAGAAATGCGAGGTTGTTTTTGAAGTGCTTGCCATAAAGTTATGAAATTTTAGGAAAAAGCACAACTCAAATCCCGATTGATGCGTAATGAGGGATTATCTCCAAAATCTGCACGTCGTGCAGTAGAATTGGTAACTTTAAGTATAAAAAGCAACCAATTGAGCTTTTAAAATTCAGATGAAGCAGCATCATTGGGTTTTCAAAAGAAACAACACGGACCGTTCAAAAATCCGCTCAAAAGGTGTGGGTAAACGTCGATGAACTGCTTCAATATGAATTCTGTGCGTTGACACGCTGGACAGCACAACTAGAAACGTTGAGTGCGTCCAAAAACCCAGAAGCCATCTTTGCTGAATTAAACCAGTTTGTTGGCGAGTTAAAGCAGCATCTTGATTATTTGAATCTTCCAGCCGATGTGCAAAAAGAACTCTTACAGTTGTGTCAAATTCCTAAAGAATCTTTGGACAAATATAATAATGAAAACGCTGTAATGAATGAAGTTTGAATAAACAACATTTCGAGTGCTTGTGAAATTGTTTCTTTCAATAATAAAAGATTTCTTTCGAAACAAGTGCAAACACTCTTTTTGTGCCAACAAACAGCAACTTTCTCGGCGCCATTCTTCGAACTTTTTTGCGAGAGTGTCCACTTGTCGAGACGTTTAAGAGCTAAATCAAAGTGCAGAGAATTTCTTACCTAAAACATTCTATTATTATAAAATGGATCCGCGTCTAATAGTCCACCAACTATATTTGTCATTATGGTTTTATTTATGGCCTTTATATTGATTATATTCTTCGCGTGTTTATGTTTACAACAAAGCCAGGCTAGCTTTGAAACTTTGAATAGAAAATTTGTTCTTTTGAGGAAAATGATCAGTTGAGAAGTAACATCATGCAAAATGAAAGTTTGCAAACTGAAGAAGCTCGACGCCTTGTTAGATTGATTCAAACGCGCAAGAGACTCAACGACAACGAGTTTTTGTATCATCAAGATGACAACAACGCCACCAGTGTTGCCAGATTATGTCAACATGAGTTCTACACAATCACAAGATGATGGTCAAAACGGCTGGAGAACTTGAAAAAAGCGCCAGACGCAGACACACTCTTCAGTGGAATTTATGATCTTGCAAATGATATGAGGCAGCATAACGGCAGATTTCGCTTATCCGAAACTGCACAACGAGAAATCCTAGAAGTTTGTGATTTACCAGAAAAGAGACTCCAAAAGTATGACAGTTTGTTTTCAAAAGATGTTCCGTAAATAAATGAATTTGCTTGAACATTTTGCTTTTTCGTTCAACTCGAAACATTCAATCAAGTTTCGCTTTTCGCAAAAAAAAACTTGCACTGATCACACAAACAAAAAGACTTTTTGCCGAAAGTGTCGCTTTTTTGAAATGATAAACTCCGATCAGGTTGGAAAATTTGTTGGCTTCTTTATTCTGTTTGTTATAATCCTGTTCATCATATTTCTCTTTATTTCTTCTTGGCAAAGACAAAAGGTACATTTCAAAAGCTTTTTACAACCTATTAAAAACATTCCAGGAAAATGAAAAGGCTGAAAAAGACATTATGGAAGCGGACAATTTGTCTCTAACATCATCAAAACGGCTAGTTGATTTGATTCGAACACGTGAATGGCTTGTTGACATCGACTATTCTTTTGGATCGAACAACCAGAACGGCGCAATGTATTTTCGCCAACATGAATTCTATACAATTGCTCGTTGGGTCAAACAATTAAGATCAATAAGAGACGGTGCAATGAGTTCACAATTGGATCAAATCATTTACGACATGGCTGAACATGCAAAAGGATTCAAACTTACAGACGCGGTCGAACAAGAAATTCTCCATTTATGTCATCAACTGCCCGAACATTCACTGAAAAGCTACGATAACTATTTCGACAAGCATATTCCGTAAATCATGCCGTAAATAAACGTTTTAATTGAATTTATTGTGAAATCGTTTGGAATAGTGTTCGCTTTGCGTAAATTGTGAACAGGTGAATTGTAGGAAATGTCATCGGATAGAATTTTAAACGAACGTCGTGGGTACTTATTAAATTTGTACTCGGCGGCATTCTGCTTTCAGTCTTGTTTTTCCGCTAAAAGTTTCCTGTTTGTCTTTACCTTCTTTAAGTTAACATGTCGAATCAAAAAGACGACACCGGATGGATTTTGCTATTCTGTTTGTTTCTGTTGCTATGTGTCGGTATTTACTATGCACTGAGAGCTTACTTCAGAACTCAAAAGGTTTGTTAATTGAAAAGCTTTTCGAGTCTTTAATGAAATTCCAGCGAAACAAGTTTGTGAGCGAACAAGTACAAGAACACGGGATGTCCGAAGAGACAGCAAACGTTCTGTTCAGAGTTTGTTGTGCACAAGACCACTTCATCAATGCTGAAAAGTATTCAAATTCAAACTCTTATCGTGGCCGCATCGACAAAGACGAAATTGAATACGTACAAGCCGATGAATACTATCAATTACTTCGATGGCGGAAATCCTTATACGAAGCTTTGCACGAAGACGCAGAAGCACTTGAGGAGACAGTTGAACGAGTAATGAATGAGCTTAACACCCGTGCAAATCAATGTCTTGTTCCGTCTGACAAGAAACAAAGTCTAATTGCGTTGATTAAAACTCAACATGAGTCTTTTCTGCAAAAATTTGATCATATTCGTGTTTGATTGAATAAATTGTTAATTAAGTCAATTTCGGTGATCTATTAAAAGATATTCGAACTCGCGATCTTTTGCTTCCAATAAACCTCGGCGGTTTAATCACTCCATTTAATTTCCGTGACCTTTGCTTTCCATCCAAACACATTACAACGAGAAGACGCAACACGTGGCCCACTCGCAAACGTCAATAAGAAGCAACTGTTTTCGAGGCTGTTTGCTCATCGCATTTTTAGATCAACAGGATTTTGGGTTGTTTTTCGGTTGCTCCAAATTTTCTCATTCCGCGAACGTTGTTTGCAAACATTCGTTTTTTGCGTCCACCTGAGTTTTTGAGCAAAAATGGCTAAATCTGAGGAGTTTATTGGCGTCGGCACTTACGTGTCTGTCTTGCTAGTTTTTGGATTGATGGCGGTTTGCTTCTGGGCGTTTGATCATCGACGGGTAAGTTTTAAATTGTCAGAACAATTAAAAGTGGAACTCTTTAGAAAAAGCGCTTTGTTCAAGCCGCAACACAAAATAATGAAATGTCGCAAGAGCAAGCACGAAACAATGTATAAAATTCGAGGCAATCGAGCACTCTTAGAACCATCAGGACCAAAGAAACGCTTTCGTCGATTAGATGTTTTCCAAAGTCAGAACTTGTACGCTGACAACTTCTACCAGCTCCATCGGTAATTAATTTCTAATTAAAAAAGTAACAATAGAAAATGTTTGCAGGTGGATCAAAAATATCAAGGAAGCAAAAAGAACTGGCCAATTGGATGCTTATTGTGACCAACTTATTCGTCAAATGGAAACTAGAATGCATATCTTCCCTCTTCCTGCTGCAGATCAGAAGAGACTTTGGCAGTTGTCTTTGTTGCCTGAAGAAACCCTGTCCAAATATGATCACGAACACAATAACGGATTGTTAGCAGCTTAACATGTTTGTAACAACTACAAAGTGAGACAAAAAACGTTAACAAAAAGAAAAGCAAAAATTGTTTGAGTTTGAAACTTTTATGAAACTTTCTGTTTGAACGTTTTTTGGCCGCACAGTGTTTTATCACTCAATACGAGGTTTTGTTAACTAGTTTTTAAAATAGTTGTGTTCTGTTCCCAATTTGAGCTTTAACTTGCAGGAAGTTATTGTTTTCCACGTTTAAAATGCATATAATTGTTGTTAAATAAATTGAATATCAAAGAATGTGCAACATTTTCAAAACAATAGACGAACTTTTTTAAAATCCCCGTTGCTTCATCAAAAATTCTTGACATGAGATTTTTGGCGTTTATCCTCCATGTGGCAACCTTAACAACAAAAACGCCGGCACACCATTTTCGCACCAAAACTCAATTAGCACACAGTCGGCGACAAACCGGTCCTCTCTCCTTAAACACAATTCATAATTTAATGGCCGCCTCTCACGATGTTTCAAACTTGGTACGGATTTTTGAAGGGAGTTGATTCGAACTGCTTTTTAGGTTCCAAGCAAATCGTGAGTCAAGTAACGAAGTTCTACTGGTCGTATTTATTTTGTTTGTTGTTTTGGGAGGGTTTATGGCGCTTGTTTTCTGGATTGTTCGCCTAGCAAGAGTGAGTTTTAAAACAACTAGACTGGCCCGATCTACCGAAGCTTCAACAAACAACTTTGCCTTCTTAAAAATGATCATTTTAAAAGGCTTCGGTAGATCTATCGCCAGGCCACCCTAAAACAACTCCATATCTTAAATAACTTGATTAATCAACAATACGTTTCAGCAAAACAAATTCCCTCCAGATCCGGCTTCAACTAACATAGACATAGACGAGAGCTGTGGTGAAGAGAAAGTACGCACGATTCGAAGGCTGGAGCTCTACAAACAAATGTTAAACAGTCAAGAAGAAGAAGAAGACAATCAACCGAAAAATCGTCTTGCTCACGCCGTTCAATGTTTGGATTACTACTATTTAAATAAGTGGTCAACGCAACTAAGAGACGCTTTTGATACAAATGCTCTAGACGTTACTGTACAGCAAGTTCTACGAGAAATCGAAGATCACACAGACTTATATCAACTGGGCATGGAAGCAAAACAAGAACTCTGGGATTTGGCGCAACTAACCGACATTGAAATTAAAGACAACTGCAGAGGATTTTCTTTTTCGTGCCAAAACGATTGATTTTTATCACTTTAAAATTGAATTTGTTCAGCGTTTTCAAATGTTATGTAAATTTATGCCGCTAACAAAAAACAGCAAAAAGCACTGCAAATTCAATTTACCCAATTCAAAAATCGTTTTACGCAGCAGTGAATTCTCATTTCATGTACAAATAAATTATTACATTCCTCGTTCATTTGCTAAATGTCCGTTGGTGCGCGCAAGTATTATGTTTGCTAAATTCGGGCTAACTTCCACAAAGTGCTGTCACAAATCCCCCTGCGGTTACTAGCCACTGGGCGGCAGCAAGCAAAGAGCACAGGTACAATAACAAAGAATTTCGCTCTCACGTGCCCTAGTTCCGCCTTTACGGCTCAATCCGCTTGGTTGAGTCGTTGAAGTTGCTGGTCTCGTCAATCTATCGAAACCATTTGGTGGAAATCTTGACGGCAATGTATTCGCAGACGACTTCAATTGCTGTGGCTTCTGTTCTATTCGTATTCATGCTAATTGGGTTCGTTGCTCAGACAGCAGGAGCAAGATCAGACAGATATGACTTATTTGCTTTCGATAACCCAGGCCTGGAAATGCTGATTGTTGAAATATTCGCTTTATTCTATTCATTTGGATTTTTATTATGGCAGACGCAACTGGCAAACTTCTTCGTGAACAACACCGACGACGTTTACAGACTAATTGTTGGACTATGTCTTGCACTTTCGTTAATTTGGAGCTGCGCTCTAATCTCCAGTCTCGTTGCCTATACTTACAATGCTTTATTGTTGTTTTTACTATTTGCAAACATGGCGCAGTCCTTGCTTGTACCTTATGCACTGTTCCAGTTAAAGCAAAATGTGAGTTCTTTTCATGATTATAAGGGATCAAAACAATAAAACTAACTGCATTGTTTATGTGCATTTTTCGAATTTCTAAATCACTCTCAACTCTTTGAAACTTTTCGTTTAATTTCAGCACGAACAATATCCACACAATAACTCAGCAGAACAACAACGTCAAATAGGTGAACAGCTGGAGGAGCAGAAGAAGCTACTTGCTGAACTGAGAGTCATCAAACAGAAGTTGGAACAAGCCGAGTCTGGACAACTTGAAAGCACCATAGGAGCCGAACCAGCATCGATGGACATGGAATACGAAAGGCCTCCACGCACAACGAAGGTCTCCTTTGCCGATCAAACAAAAACATACGCGGAAACATTTGCAACTACACACCACTATTATAGCTGAACGTAGGCAATTTGCCACCTGATCCGCAAAAAGGCAAAAACACTGGGGTGTCAAGATTAGTGATCAGATCACATTTCAATTGCTCTATTTTCTACCCATCAATTGGGCCGGGCGCCGTGAAGAACGTGCCCTGACAACAAAAGGCTTGTTATTCTTGCCCTTCGTCGTTTGCCACTCACTCTCATTTAATGTTCATTCAGAAGTTTCATTTTTGAAAACGCCTTTGTCGACTTTATTTTCCAATTAGTCGGAGAGTTGTTCTCATTTGGAAGTGCCCTTTGCCGGCCATTTTGCTTGTGTGTGAGTGCCATACTAATTGAAACGTTGTCGAGGATTATTTTGTGCACGACTCCCACATTTGATTCGTCATGGAGCTGCTGAAGAAGGGTTATTATCTGAGCTGCTCTCTATTCATCCTGACCTGCTTGATCTTCTTCTACCAACAGATGATCAACGACTTGAAGTTGTTCCACCCCGACGTGAGTGTTGTTTAATTGAATTTGCTTTTCAAACTGTTTTGTTGCAGACCGGCCCTACAGCGATCTTTGAGCTTGCTTGTATCATCTACAACTTAATATTCGTTGCCGTTCAATCCCTTGTTGTGGGACATCTGTGTGGCTGCCCATACAACAAGAAGAGCATTACGTTTGTAGCTATCTTCACAATGTAAGTAGTTTTAGCTATCTTCCAAACTAATCCAGACGTTTTAGATGCACATTCTTGTTCACTCTTTGGCTAGGCGCCTTGATTGCTTCGCTGCTTTCAAATCCCAAATCGTTCCTGCGAATCGGAATCTTCTGCTTTATCAGCCTCACGCAAACTGTTCTGTTACCGATCGTGATTTTCTTCAACAAGCAAGTGGAGACAAAACCTGATGATAATCCAGAAGTTGGCTACTTAACCAGGAAACGTTTGTCCCGCACAGGCTCGTCAATAAGATCTTAAACCTTAAAGTCACAAAGTCATAAACAGTTTATTCAAAGAGTTTTTGTACAATGGCCGTCATAGCAAGTGGAAATAAATTATTGAAACGGTCAATTTTGGTTTACTAGTATTTCGGCAATGTTGTGTCAGGCAATAAAGATAGAAGTGAACTTGACGAAGAAGATGAAGTGCCGGACAGCGAAGCCTTTTCCAAATCATAGTTGTTTGGCGCTTTTGAGTCTAATCCCAAATCAAATGAAACAACCGATGGTCGTGGTTGAGATTGAACATCAAAGTCTTGTGAATAATGTTGCTTCATCTCCCGGACAAGATCACAAGCTACAACGTCGATGTCGTTTGAGCCTCGAGCTTTGGATAATTGGTCTGCCCACTGTCTTATCTTAAAAAGGCGATTACTGGGTGGACCAAAAAGTTTCACTAACACAAAAAAGTTTTTGCCAAAAAGTTTCAAACACAAACAATTTTTTGTGTTAACGTTTTTTTGGTCCACACTGTACTTCAATAACAGTTACTTTAAAAAGCTCACTTTTAAGAAGTCGTCTGATTGTTTGTCATTCAATTCAACAACATTCAACACTTCATTGTCGGTCTTTGTAGCTTGATCGCGCAGGCTTTTCGGTGATTGTTTCGACGCAACGTCATAATTGACATACAGATCACTTGGGTCCTTCTTGTCGATCACTATGTTTCTAATAAGGTTGTCATATTCGATTTGTTTCCAACAAGATGAGAGAAGTAGACTGATTGTTTGAAGAAATGAGAATAGAAAGAACAGCCCCGTTTGTATGAAGATTTCTCTAGCATTCACCAAAGATACAGCAAGAACTAGTGCCCAGAACGAAGCCAGAATTCCGCAAGTTGTCGTTAAACACGGAAAGCAGTCAGCTGAATTTGCAAGATAAAACTTGCCAAGTTGCCTTATGCGTTCCAAGAAGAACATTATGACAACGTTGTAGAACAAGGAAATCAACTGCAGCACCGAATATTCGCCCTAAAGAAACAAGTTATAAAGAACAAAACTGTGCTTACTGGATTGCCAAGCTTGAACCCAAAAATTTGACTCGATCCGAACTGTGCAAAAAATATAGTAGCCAGCAGTCCACATATAAATAGGCTCAAAACAGTATACAAGTGGATTTTGCACATGCTCCGGCAAATCAACAAGTACTTGAAACCGCAATAAATCAAACAACACCACTAATACGCTTGATGGTTTATGAACTCCACTTTACCCAACAATTGTCAAACGTGCACTTTGCGAATTATGCACAACTGTTTTTGGCGCCAACGGCGAAGATCAGGTTCTTTGCGGAGAAGACGGCACAATCTCAGGCATCTCAGGCCTTTGTGATGGAATGTGAACGGAGAGAAGAAGCGCACGGGAGTATTCATTTCATGGACACTTTGTGTCGTTAAGACAGCCGAAGAAACGAACTCCGAATGCAAATCTCTGCTCAATTGTTTCAGTCAGTCCCGTGGGATCGCCGTCAATGAGTTTAAATGGAATGTCTCCGCAAATTGAATGAATCAAATATTGACGTTCGATTGAATTCACTCATACTGTAAATAAAATCTCCTTTAAAAGATTCAATTGCATCAAGTTGTTAATTGATTGTCAAATGCGGATTTGAAAAAACAAAATTAAATAAGCTTGAATAACTGCAGTTGAATTGCATCGGTTGCGGTTAATCGTTTTTGCATCCTTGTTCGTCGACCGTTCTCTTCCTGCACCCATCTAAATACATTGGCCGAAACAAATTGTTGATTGCCGCTGAGGGTTGTTCGAAAGCCCACTCTAAAGACGCCATCTGTTTTTTTCGGCCTCGTGGCTCGCTCTCTCAACTCGTCTCTAAATGTTGTTTTGACTCAATGAGCTTTCTTTTTTCTGAGATTCTTTTAAGCACTTTTGTTTTTACTTTCTGTATTGACTTTCTGTATTGATTTCTAATAATTTCAGAAGAATGAACTTGTGTATCAGACCTTGCTTGGTTTTCTCTGCATTTTTGCTATTAGTTGCAATTGTATTCTTGATATTCTTGGGCGACATCAAAGGTCAAAATACTGTCGAATACGTAAGCATTTGTTTATTTTTGAAATGGAAATTCATTTGAACGTTTAGGACTACTCAAATGTCGGCGTTCAATTAGGAAGCGTATTTTTTGGTCTCATCTGTCTTGTTGTCACTCTAAGCATGTTCCGATCAAACGGATTTTTTATTTTTGGATCTAGCAATCAGTACTTGTTTCTAATCTTGTTTACGTTGCTGCTGTTCTCGTTCTTTGCGATAAGTTTTATGATTTCAAATGTTTGGGCACAAGATCGCTGGTTGAATATGGGCTTGTTTTTGGCGCTGGACGTTTTACAATGTGCTTTCGTCGGACTTTCGCTATTTGTTCAAAAGAGCCGGGTAAGTAAATTTTCTTACGATTTAAGGCGGAAGCATGTGCTCATTCAAAAGTTTCCGGTACATGAAAGGCTGTGTAGGAGTTTTAACTTTAAATAGCTTTTGACGTTTAATTGGCATGCCAGAGCTAAATTAGAAACTCTTTCCAAATTAAGATTTCTATCGGAAATTTACGGAAGTTGTCAAAATGAGTGTGTAGACTAATAAAAATGAATGTGGTCGTTAAAATTAATAAATGCACTTTTTAAATGTGTTTGTTTAATTGGTGGTTCTTGACGCAAAAGATCAAAACACTGTTATTTGTTTTCAAACAACAGGGCGTTGTTACGTGCAATACTACAAATAGAAACGTGGGAACTCTTAAATGATGTATGTCAAGTATGCTTAACCTTTCAAAACTACAACTACAAATTACAAAAGTTCAAGTTTAATTAAACAGATCAACTTTTCTAGTTCGACGACTGGATTTTGAAAACAATGCAGCTGAACACCAAAGCTGGCAACCCAATTGATTCCAGAACAGCTTCTCGTCTTTATAAAATGAGGCATGCACGCAAAAACGGAACGCGTCCAATGTTCGACAACCACGAAGTAGAACGACTGAGCAGTTATTTGGTTCCAAAAGACGAAGATCTAAAGCAATCGAACGAAACAGACATAATCAGTACCAACAAAAATGAAGGTTTGTACTACTGTGCCGCTGCTGCTGTTGTGTAATCATTTTTACAACATTTATTTGATATTATTGGCTTCGGCAGTGAATAAACTATTTATTTGATTCAACTTGATCAAAAAACAAGTTATGCAACTCAACTAAACAAACAGCGCTAGTTTAAGCTTTAATTGAATTTGTCCAAACAGGTGCTTTGTTCTCAGGCAATTGTAGTTGGTGTTGAAGTTTAGGGGAGGGTGGAGAATAGAGCCAACCGATATTTAATAACCAACAGCGGTTACTAGGTCCTTCACTAAAAATAGGCGTGATTCTTGTGCGCAGTAGTGACAGTCCCGTGTCCAAGCGTCCATTGTTCAAATTGTGCCCAAACCTGTTTGCCACCAAGTGCCACCCTTTGGATGGGCTTTTCGGGTCCTGAATGTTTGAACACATAAACGATGAGCCGCGTTGGTTGTTGAATTAAAGACATTGTGTCAAAGACTGGGTGTTTTTGAAAGAAATGCGTTCCTCTACAGTTACACCTCAGTCAACAGAAGCCACAATGTTTACTACAACGAGTATGAATCGATTGGCGCGCAGTCCAACAATTAATGATTATGAAATAGTAAGTTACTTAATTGACATCGTTTTTAATCTACACTTTCAGTTTCGATGGATCTCGTTTAGTGTTCAGATATTTACGGGCATTTTTGTAATTGGTTGCTTTCTCTGGTTTATCTGCGTAACACGTGGTGGAGCCTACTTTACAAAACGCTCAATCAGTGATTGCCACATGCATATGATTTTATTTGCAGCCATGTCCGCTTTGTTGTTTTTCTGTTCATTGGTTGCGTACTTCATGTTTGGTGCATTCTTTATGCAATTCGGCATTTACTTTTCTATTTGTGGAATCTATTCCATGTGCATGATAGCCGCCCTGCTTTTGCTTAAACAGAAGGTGGGTATTGTTTACGAGAACTTAAAAGTTAAAATGTCAATTTCTTTAGTTCCAAAACCGCTGCAAAACAATGATTAAATTGAATCATGATATTGGAAGCATTTTAACTGAACGGGAGGCGATGGACCTTTGTAGAATCAAAGATTACTACGAAAAGACCAGAAAGTCTACAAACTGGCAGCGACCGTTTTTCTCAAAAAGTCAATTAGAAGCATGGTCTCGTTATTTGGCCATCGCAGACTTGACCGGTGAAAAGCAACAAGCTCTTCAGCAAATTATTGGAGAAATGCGTCGCGGGCCTTTGATTACTAACTGGAATCCTTCGTACTTTCAATCTACAGCACACCCGATACCGGCGATCTCTAATTACGTAGACCCAGTGAACGGACCACCAGCATATTGTCCTTAGCTTAATTGTACGCACTTGACAAAAATGATCACGGTTTTTGGTGTTTGTGGTCTCCGAAAACACTGCCTGTTAATTTGTATAGTTCGGATTTTTAATTTCAATTTTGTGCATGCCAACTTGGTCTTTCAACCTGGTCGCGGGTTATTTCTAAGCACGTGAACCCGAATGTCCAGCAGTCTTTCTCACGTCCTGCCTTCGAAATAATCATCCATTTTCTTCTTTGCAGACAATAAACTTGTTTACGCACCTTGTACTTCGGAGATTAACTAATTCAATGTTTTGCAACAAATAAAAACAGTGCTTTAAAACGAAACTTGATTAATTTGCATTAACTTAAAAACAACATCAACACTCAACAAACAGCCTAATTTCAAAACAGGAAAACAACAACATTTCCAAAACGTCGACAACAATTGAAGTCAATTGAAGGTAAACTTTAAGCGCCAAAACTTCTTTCATCGAAAACCCGCTTCCTGCCGGACATTCAAAATGGTCCCGACCGCCTTTGGCTTCCGCCAATGTTTTAGTTCCGTTGTTCAATCGGCCTAACAACTCTTATGGAAACTATCAAAAAGAGTAAGTAATTTCGAGTGCATTTGATGAGCGACCACAAGTGATGATGATTTTATTGGGCTCATTCAAAATGATTCATAATAACTTGATGTGGGGCGTCGAGGTCGGCTATCGCTCCAAGCAAATTGTTGGTCATTGGGGATTCTTTAATGGCCTAATGAATTGGTGTTGCTCGAAGTCGGCACGTTTTGTTTTTGCCTATATTCTTGATGTCAATGGCATGAGAATTTTGGGAAAGTCGACATGAATGGATGGCTAATTTTGTGGCGTTGAACCGAAACCCTTTATGAATTTTGAGTTCCCACTTTACTTTTGTTTTAGGCGACGCATGCAGTTCAAGTTTCCGCTGAAAGCAATAAGCTGTAAGTGTTCACCCTTCGGATTCCTGATTTCTGCCATCTTTATTCAACTTCTTGTTCTATTTGGCGCTGTATACACTCACTTGGACGAGTTTATTAACCGACTGAATATAGGCCGGAATGTGGTAATGCTTTCACTTTAAAAGCACGTTCTGGTTAACTCTTAAATTGCTTTAGACTATCACAAAGAACTGTTTGGAAGTATTTACAATTTCGTTGAGCTTCACTTCTTTATGTTGGCTATTAAAGAAGTTGATCGCTTTGAAGTATGGAAAAGTCCTTGCCAACAACAAGCACATCTGTATGAGTGTTTGTCTAGTCACATGCCTGACGTTGATCCTGTACGCCTTTATTGTAACACTGGCCGTTGAGAACAGATCCTTGAATTTGAGTATTTACTTGCTGCTAAATGCGGCCACCTTTTTTATTGCAAGTTTATCACTTGTAGTCGACATGATTCAAGTAAGCTTTAAATACAGAGTGGACCAAAAAAACGCTAACACAAAAAGTTGTTTGTGTTTGAAACTTTTTGATTGACTTTTTGATTGACTTTTTTGTGTTAGTGTTTTTTTGGTCCACCCAGTAAATTGATTTTGTTAAACAATCGTTTTAGCCTGAGAACGAAGCATCTGACGAAGAAGTTACAAGTAATTCTGTTTCGGACTTCAAAGAAGCGCCACATTTGAAATACGTTGAGCGAGAACCTATTCAAGCTGTTAAAGAAAACAGAAGAGTTTCGTTTGCTCACGGAAACGCTAGAAATGACCAGGCAAATTTGAACATTTGGGCACTTAAGTTGGAAGATGCGCTAAACAAAGACGACTCCAAGGTAATAACTTGTTTAATAATCAATTTAATAGTTTTCTTAGATGGTCATTGCAAAAATTGTTAGAGAAATGCGTCAACGTTCAAGAACGCCTTATTCAAAACGGAAAAGCGAACAGCTCTTTACCGAGTTCTCATATGCAAACTACTGCAAAAACAACGAAAGATTAATAATAGAAGAAGATTAAATTGTTTAACGGGTAACAACGAATAAACTATTAACTATTCTTTTAAATTCATCACTTTTTCATTTCAAGGATCTGTAAACAAAGAACTCCATACTGTAAGCGCTAATTGGTTGTTTTTGAGACCGAACGAGTGTTCCTTTCGAAACGAACAAAGGCCGTTTATAAAAACAAATGGTCACTCAGCGACGAGGCACACAAAATTTGTCAAAAATTGATGGGAATTCGGTTGTCCATTGCGCAGTACCGGCGAGTGCAAGCCACAAAAACTGGCTGATCGATGGATGTCAAGTGAAAGGAAGAGGAAAAGGCCGACATCTCCGGTGTTTTTTACGAGCCGCTTCATGCGTGAGAGTTGTTTTTATAGACGTTTTACGTTCACGTCTTTGTCTTGTCAAATTGATTTCTGTGAGCAAGTCTTTCGCACATTTAAGTCTTGATTTCACTCAATTGTTCTTACAGCATTTTTCTTGAGTTTTGAATAAGACTAGCACTTTTAACCTTGATTTCAACTTTTAAAATGTACTTCGTTCAAAAAGTTTAGAAACAAGTCTTTTGTTTTGATCATAAATTTGTGTTGTTTGAAACAGTAATTTTTTGCACATTTTAAATCTTCCATGTAAATCTGTTTATTTAATGTGTTTATTTCAAAACTGACTAAAAACAACAATATTTTCAAATTTAAACGTGTTTGGCGCTCAAATTCAAATTTCTCCCATTGAGCGAAGCCATCAACCACAAGACCTAAAGTGGGCTGCCCTCGAACAGTGGGCAATTCGATCGAGAAGTGTGTTGAAATGTGCGCAACAAGTGTCCATCCGCGGCCACGAGAGATTCGAATTTGGCGCGTTCGCACACTCATATTTGGAAGTCAATGAAGAAATAGAGAAAGTGATTTAATGGGAATCTGTTTATTTGTTGCGCTTGTCACCGAGAATGGCATTGGCTGACACTATTTCTCAAAAATTGCCGTCTTTCCCACACACCTGAATCCTGTTCCGTTTTTGGACATGAATGGGAGATTAGTTGTTTGTGGCCGGTGGGGCGGACCATCGAAGAAACAGATAGCCGGTACGGCCTAGCGCAAATTAACATTTATACTCTAATAATGTGTATTTTTAGTCATTTGTCCTTTCCAGGACTTCACGTTTCTTGCACCAGTTTATTGCATCGGTTCTTGGCCTTAAAATATTGATCTACACGCAGAGTTTTTTAAATTGCTTTTCTTTGGATTAAAATTTCTTGCTGCAAAACAACTACAAATGTCTGATAATTTCTGAATTTAACAGTGGAGCTCGAAATGTTGTGGCTTTTGTGCTGATTAGAAAATTCCACAACAAGATGCACACTATCTGCACTGATTGACGAGTTTGGTTGTATGAGCAAATCTAATTTGCTAATTTATGAACGCGAGCCGAGAAGTTCCGTAGTGAACGAGCCACAAATCTGATTATGGCATCTTCCTCCTTTGTTTCTCAGTTCTTCTGTCCTGCAGATGATATGGCTCGTCGAGTTTGAAGAGAGCGCGGTTCGGCACGTTCGAATGACCTTTAGTCGTTTTTCTTCTTGAGTTGCGTGGAGACAATTGAAAGAATGTGTGCCGTTCGCTTGACTGAAAGCGAAAAGTGGCCAATTCGGGTGGACTCGCTTGGTTAAAGCGGCCAAGGTTTTCAAAACAACTTTTTGAACACTCTGTAGATTTTTAAGTATCGTTTGTTCGAACACTTTAATATTTCTATTTATAAAAACGCTCAAGAAGAGATTAACCTTTTGGATTAAATTTGTTGCATTGAACTCCTTGCATTTTTGTGGCCTCAATCTGTTTGCCTATTTGTACTTTTGCACTTTTTCCTCCCTCTTCCCACAGTTTCCAAAAAGGGCCAGTGGGAGTTGGCTGAAGATTCTCCAAAAGTTCCCAACAAGTCTCTAGAGACTTCCAATTAGTTTTTGCATGCGTAACTTGCCAAAATGTCAGGTGACCCGACAGCGACCTTTGGCCTCCGAGTCCACAAAAGTCGGCAATTAAATTAGAAATTCAAATTCGTGACCTCTGCACAAAGAGATAATCGCCACTGGCTAATCCCAACTGTTTGTTAAAGAACACCAATTCTGCGTAAAAGTTCCACAAACACGCTTATCAGTGCTCCCGTTTGTCTTGTGATTTGGAGAGAGAGACCACCTGTCAGTCAGCCGTTTTTTCGTTCTAAAAATCATCTATCACGAGCCCGGGGCAGAAATGTTCTCAGTGTCGGTTAAAGGTTAACTCGGTTTGCTGCATAAACGTTTTGAATCTTTTGATTCTCTAAACTTAATTTCGTTTGTTGCGAGACAAAAATCTTCAAGTGCTTATTAATCAAATCTTATTGCCTTTGTGTCATTCAAGATTTAGTTTAATTATCAGGCGTAGTTTTTGCTCGAGCAGTGAAGTTTGTAGTTTGCCAGAAACGGATATGATAAATTGGCGGCTGCAAGAGTTTCACTTTTTAATTAATTCGGGGCGCCAAAAATTACTGTTAATTGAATTGAGTTGTTGAATTAAATTGACTGAATTGAGTTGTTTTCTTCAATCAATATGAAAGTTAAGACTAAAACGGGTGCTGTTGACCATTGAGTCATAAACGGCAGCAGTTCCAACACGTGTCCACCAAGAAAAATATTTTCGTTTCGGCTCATTTCAAAACGGATGTTTTTTGAGAGCCGTTCAAAACAAATCCTGAACCTGCACACATCTTCTCCATATTTAATGGCGCCCGTTCGACCCTCACACACAACTTATCCGGGACAAGGTCGACTCGTTGTGCGCTTCATAATGGTTTTTCAAGCCGAAACTTTTCCTCCACATAAAAAGTGAATGGTCATTTTGATTGTTTTAAAAGAACTTCTTTCTATTTTGAATAGCGAAGACTTTTAAGTTGATTTGAAATAGTTTGAACCGATCACCAAATTTCCGGTTTTCTGTCTTTTCATGGCCGTCTAATTGAATTGTCGTTCCGATCACACAAATTGGATTCGTGGGCAATTTAAGTAGGGAGTATGTCGAGAAAAAGAAACATTTAATTTGGGAGCAAAATCCGCCGTTCGCCTTTGCGGTCAGGCAAATTAGCAACAACTGCGCACAAATAGACTGCTGACCTTGAGTTCTGCAAAAAAGCGAAAATTTAACGCGGATCGGCGCACAATGAAAAATGTCCAGTCCGTTCGGTGAGCAACTCTCTCCAATTTGAATTTCTTTAGTGGCCAAGTTAGTTTCAAACTACTGTAGTTTAAATGCATATCGGGAGTCTTTATTACCTTAATCCGGCCAAACAGATGCTTGCGCACACTCCAATTATGATTGCTATAAAATTTTATGAGCGCTCCAGCCATAAACTTTGACACGGCATACGCTTCCGTTACACGCGTCTCAAGCCAATTGATCCCAACAACTTTGAGGGACTGACCGGCCACATTTGGTTTCATTTTCAAATGTCATTCCAACTGCCAAGTCCCGCGTTCTGCTTGATAAACACAATGTTGCAAGAGTCGAATGGACGCAAAAAATGGGCCAACAAGACCGCTGGCGTTTGTGTGTTCGCGGCGAGTCAGCTCGTACCAGTTTTTTGCCTCTTGGTTGGATTTTGCTGGCCACTCCTTTTTTCGTTCGACGTTTGGTCATTCTTTAGGCGCCGTCGAACTCGATGTCCAAAAGAGGCGGTCGACAAGGTTTGCTGCAAGGTTTCTTGTTTCCCTGTGGAGGCCGGTGCCGCCAATTTTTTGGGCCAACGAATTACCGTATCGTCATTTGCGCTTAAATTTCTGTTTGAGTCTTCAAATTGTTTGATTGCTTGCTTTTAACATCATTAACTGTGCAAATTCAAACGAACATCCAAGTGCAAATTCAACGCAACGATCTTTGAACAGGCTCCGTTTCCCCATTGCCTTGAGTGAATGTTTGCGGCTTTGAATTTCAACGAGAAGCGCACACAGTTTTTAAAAGGTTGGATTCAAATGTAGCAGATGCTAGTGGAAGATTCAAATTTTTGCGTGATTATTAGGCGTTTGGTCTCGAGAGTGTTCGAACCATCGCAGGCACCCACGAACATCTGCTCAAAGAGCGGCGATAATCGATGGGGTCGCGCCGCGAGAGCAAACAGGAATATGCAAATATGAAATGAAATGACCGCTTGGTTTATGGCCCTGCGCTGCACCGCCATCATTGACTGGCTATTCAAAAAACTCAGTCGAACAATTCAGTCCAACAAGTCCAGTCTTTTAAGTTCAAATCAACTGATTTGAAATCACTTTTAAGTTAGTTGATTTCAAGTTACTCTAATTTCCACTCTCCAGACGTGACTACTGTACTTGCCTTAAGCGCCCGAAATAAAAGCCATAAAAACTGACCAACGTCGACTGGACACTCTTTCACTTTGACCTGATTCGCTTTCGTACCAGGCAGGCGTTCGCCCCGTCGCAGACAACGTGTGCAAAAGCCCACTGGCGAGTGCAAGTTCTTTTTTTGCGGTTGGGTCTTGCGATTCCTCTTTCCAGCCTCTGCCTGTGTTGCGTTCTCCGCTTTAATTGCGCCGCGCTGCCCTGAACTTGCATGTCCACAAGTTCGAACGAACTTTACCTATCCACAAGTTGCCTTTGTTTAGGCAACAGAATCTTGTTGAATCAGTCTTGTTGAATCAGTCCTGCTGATTAAGTTAGATTTTTTGAACATCTTAGGTCTTTTGCTCCCGACAACACTCATCAATCTTTTCGAACCGATTGAACGTCTGTTCGGCTGTGCCACTGCTTTCGTTTAAAGTTTTTTAGGTATCCAAACTTTCGAGAAACACTTTCTTTAACTTCTTTAATCGTTTAAACTGCTCAATTTCTTTTAATCGTTGAAACAATTCTAAGTAATCAAAAACTGAAGGTCGTTAAAGTCTAAATTAACCGCAATTAGAGAGCAAGTTGCCATCGACGGCGGATAAAACTGACCAAAACTTGAATCGGTGAAGAAGACAGCTGTTAGCGCAGACTCGGCAATGTTTGTGGTTAGGTTTGCGCACCGGCGTTGGCTGCAAATATTGAACAGTCGTTTGATGGGGAGCTGTTTGCTTTGCCAAAACCTCTTTAATGGGCCTCGATGCCGTTCGTTTGTTGTTCGAAATGACCGATAGAGTTTTTAGGGAGAACGTGGGCGAACTTGTGTAAACTCTTTGCAAACTCTTGTGCTTGTGCAAATTGCAGGTTCCTTCGGGGCTTTTTTTGGCTGTCTTGTGTATTGGCGCGCAAGAGCTAGGCGATATGTGTACGTGGCGTGCACGCAGGTGCAACTTTTTGTAAGTTAGTCAAAAGTTTAAAAGAAAAAGTGTTTTTATATTTAAAAGTTCTGTGACATTTTGGAGTTCATTTAGGGAGGCTGCAAGTGTTTGCACTTTACCCAAATTGCAGGCCGTATAATTGCCGTTCGGGGGCCGCGGCTGTTTTTGTGCGAGGCATACGCAGTGATCTTCGTTGTCCACTCAGAAAGGTCAGCATCGGTCATTCGGGCAGCAAGCTTTTGTTTGGACGAGAGCCGCGCGCCAAGGTCCCAAATCCAACTTGTGTTGTTGGCACAAATCTTGTTAGTTGGAGCGGCGTTCACCCTGGTCTGGATGCGCGGATTTATCTGATTTGTCCAATTTGCAAAGTTTGTGTTGTCGAACGCCAGTACTTTTGTCTAATTGCCGACAAACTCATCAAACTGCCTTTTCTTCTTGTATGCTTTCTTTGATCCCAGACGCCATTATCACTCAAATGCATTCGTCTTATCAAAACACTAATGATGAGTGGGCATTTTAGTGGTCTTTGCAATGACTTTAGAGTTCGCTTTCGAACTTCGGCGCCGAAATGTTTGCAAAACGTTCAAATAAGCATTTCACTTGAAAACAAAAAAGAAATTTTCTTTTTTCGTTGTTTATGTTTTTGGCCGGGAGTGATGATCATGCGATTTCTAAAAACATATTTCTCTATCATTCTTAGTCATCCTTTAATGTTTTTATTCACTTGTTGCAAGCGATCATTAAGCAGCATATTGAACGGTTTGCTCCACGACCTTGACTTGGTTTGGCGTCTGAATTCGGCAAATTTGCGTGAAAATCCCCCTGCTAATGGAGCAAAATCCGTTGGCGACCTTCAGCGCCCATCGAAGGGATTTCTTCTGCGCTCGTCGATAATCGAACGTTTATTGCCCGGCAGCACAAGAGAGACTCTTCTGTTTTTTGGGGCGTAGACACGTTTCCACTGAAAGCCGCCGACGTTCAAGGTCAGCCAAGTCGAGAGTTGCCGCACCTGTAAGCTGGATATTCCCGATTTGGCGGAATTCGTCAATAACTTTTTAATCCAATTGATTTGCTTAATTCCAATTGAAGCAAGTTATCGTCCTACTCGAAACCTTTGCGGTTTGTTTACTCACTGCGCACCAATCGTTCAGGGACACCTTAACGTCCTTTTTGTTCACGTTGCGCTCAATCAAATAATTAATCGTCCATTCGATTGTTTAAATTTACGGGTTCGTCGTTTTCAACGGCATCGTTTGCATATTTTCGTGACTTCCTTTGCTAATCAAAGACTTTCAGGTCTAACTACCTGTGTGCTTTCAATTCATATCTGCATTCGTTTGATCCGCCACTTTCTGTTGTTGGCCCACGGTTCCTCAACCTCAAGTGCCTGCTTTGCAATCCGGTTAGCGCCTCCTACGACAATTAGCGTCAGGCCATGCAAGCCTAAACTCATCAACTCATCGTTTGACTCACACATCGCCTGACAGGTCAACAAAATGCTGAACAACACTACCGAGAAGTTGGCGCATATTCAAAACAAGATCGAGACAATCAATGAGCGTTTGGAGGCCGGCCGTCTCTATTCCATTTCGTCGTGCGGAAGCGATTCCATTAGTGTTTTTGAGAGAACTCGGTCGCTGTTCAGAATTGCTATGGAAAGACAGAGTTTTTATGCCCACTTCTTCAAATTGCTAGCTTTGTTCTGCATCGCCATCGCCCACCTTGTATACCTTACAATCTTTTATGGACGCATGCACAATCTTTGAAGACTATACATTTAAACTGCACACTCGTTATGCTCACTCAACTCAACCAACTATGACTTTGTCTCCGCCGCTGAATCTTCTTGAACAATTGAGCACAACTACTGCGTCTTCAACTCATCATCACTTAAAAGATGAAGAAATTGAGACTTTGAATGAAGTTCAACTGCAAGATTTGAAGAAGATGTCAGATCAAATGGACTTGTTAGCTGATTACAGACGAAACAATTGGATGTGCGTTGCAGTGAGTTTCTAATTTGAACATTCAAATATGAAATTTGATAGTTTCAGGCTATGTGTGTTGCTTTGTGTACCAGCAGTTTCTTTCTCTTCATCTTACCGATTACGGAAGTGTGCAAAAAACGCGAATTAGTGATGGGTGTTCTCGATCTGATTTCATTTTCGGCCATTCCGTTGCTTTTGACTACCCGAATCTTCATTGTTGAAGCTTTGCATCAATCTTTGGCTCCAGCTATTCTTGGTGCTCACAAATTGTTGCCTGCAGAAAGAGCAATGAACTTCTTGCAGTGCACCGTCTATCAACGAGAGCGCGTAAGTCTTGACAGCTATTGTTGCAATAAGAATCGATTTGTTTAGCTGCCTTTTTGCTCGGACGTCGTTTTAAGCACAATCTTTCCGGTAATCCTGCTCAAATACTTGATCATTCTGGCACTTCTTACTTTGCTCTACATCGGGGTTGCCTATTTGATTGAATGGTGCATCAGGTAAGCAATCTACTTAAAGATAAACATCCACATGAACAATTTTATAGACACTTCTTCCCACACAAGCATCCAAGTGACCGCAAATGCCGACGATCTCTCAGACACTCATGCTGTGCGTGTACTCCAGCGCCTAAAAGCGGATATGATCGTTGTCCATCAATGGCATCAATTCGCCCACTCCGGCCCTATCAAAACAGAAGCTATATTCCGCAGTTGTCAAGCATCGACGGCAATTTGAAGCCGGCGTTGAAGCAAAACGGCCTGATCAGTCAGCAAACAATCTCTTCTCATCCGCTTTTGGCAGACAAAGACCAACAAGTGCACGAAGATCAACACTCGGTGGCTGAATCCATTCCGGCCGAACCTCTTCCATCCCAAAAAGTCTAAACAACCACAAACTTTCAATTGATCTGCAATTATTTGTTTCCATTATGATCATCGACATTTTTTCTCTCCTCGTTTTTAAACTTATTTGATGCGTTCCTGTAGTAGTCTTTGCAAACACCTGCCTGTCTTGTTGTCCACAAATAACCGCCATTTACGGACTGGACTGATAAGCGCACCGAAAGTAAACAAGCCTAGTGGAATTTGACGTGAACCGCGCTCTTCGTACCGGCCTTTTTCGTGGTGGCGCAGATTTCTAAAGCAAATGGAGCGTAGATTTCGGCGGAGTTTGTGGCTTACGCACACAGAACGCATTAAGTAATTCATGTATGGGTAATATTCAGTCATCGGCCGGACAGTTGAATAGTTTTAATGTAGACAGAAGTTTAAGCAATCGCGAAGTCCGATGACTGGAAACGACTCAATTGTTTCCAATAGAAAATCCGAAAAACACGTCTTTCCTCTCCGGTACGACTCATAGTGTCAATTTTTTGTTGTCGATTGAAATAGCTGCCTACCACCACTTTTGGCATACCGAATGCTCGAAAGCCCCAGTTAAATCTGTACAAAATCACCTTTTCATCCTCCACACCCATGAACACAATCTCTCCGTCGTCTTTAGGCCCTATAAATTGCATTCAGTAACACAAACGATTTTCTAATAACTTATGCATAGTCTAGCTAATTTATTCCCACTAATGCCTACTCAGTTCACTAGGCCGCCAAACCAATCAAAGAACAGCGTCGTCTGCTGAACGGGTCATCGCGCAGTTGTTTGGCCGAGGCATGAAATCCGAACAGCAAGTTTTCCCTAAACAGTGGCAATAATTCAACCGAATCTTATGCCAAAAATCATTTCAATCTGGTCTTCTCATTCTCTCTTTATACTACAGGTTTACGATTGTTCCATTTTGTTGTGCTTCGCAAACGACTAAAGCTTTCCATTTTCAGTTACCGTGATTGTCACCGTTTCTTTCTTCTTCACTCTTTCTCTCCATATTTTTCATTTCCTGGCGAAATAAACAGGTCATCGTGTATTTGTTAATAATAAGTTGAATAAATAGTTCGAATTGAGTTTATTCGTCCGATTGATAAATGCATTCGACTGGAGATTAAAGCTTCTTGATAGGAAACGTCTGTTACTTGAGAATTGGTTGAGACAGATGAAAGACGGAGAAGTTTGTACACAAAACAGTTTAAATAATTAATTAAAGGGAATGACCGGTATTCATGATTGTGCAAATTGTTGAAATCTTAAGCTTGTGCAACATCGTGGTATTTGCCTCGTCTCAGCGTGCCAACTGTCAGTAAAACGCCAGTCACGAAGAACATCTAAAATGTTGTTGTCATTAAACGTTGTTGTTTGAATGGTTTTAAAAGAATTAGTTTAAAGTTTTCTACTCTTTGACCAATGATTTGATTACTCACCACAGAGCATGCCGTCGTGCCCAGCAAAAAAACGGGCCAGCTCATGCAGAAAACTGAACTGCTATGCACGCGTTCCACTGCTTGCTCATCGATGTTTTCGGATGATTGAATTGTGGAGTTGGCCGCTGCTGGACAGTCATGCTCTGACCACTGTTCGGGCAAGCCTAACGGCAAAACTTCAATCTGCTGGCTTAAAACGTCAAAAATAGGTAGAAGAGCTCGTGGAAGAGATGTTGAGTTTGCCTCTCTTCTGAAAAGTAAACATTTACGTACTTAGTTAACCGATTGCATTTAATTTGTTTCAAAAGAGTCGTGGAATACGGAAGGAACATTTTGTAATTGTTAAATTACGGTGTTCCACCAGCACGTAATTGCATTGTGTGTGCTAATCTAGCCGGCGGACGGAAAAACGAACTCGTTGGATTAACCGGGAACACGCATGCAAAATGAGTGCAATGCCGTGTCAGTTGATAGTAGACAAATGGACACGACAGACCATTTTCGCATGCAAACTTTGCCTAATCAGCAGGAGTGGACTTTTGAACTTATGAGAAAAAGAGTGGCCAGCGGGTGTTTTGCACTTCCGCAAAATAATTGCCCAATGATAACTGTAAACTCAAACTTGCTTACGTATGTCTTGACGTTGCAGAACACTTTGGTCTTGGACATGACTGGTCAGCCTCGATATCAACAAGATTCATTTCACACTGTAAATTCATCGAATTCATTAGACTCATAAACAATTGTAAAAGTTACCTGATAAAAAACAAATGGCTTCTCGGCAACTCCAAAAACTCGAGCAAATTGTTTAACTTGTGTCTGTCCTGAATAC
Source organism: Aphelenchoides bicaudatus (assembly GCA_024699845.1). Taxonomy (NCBI): domain Eukaryota; kingdom Metazoa; phylum Nematoda; class Chromadorea; order Rhabditida; family Aphelenchoididae; genus Aphelenchoides; species Aphelenchoides bicaudatus. The sequence goes on along the minus strand of JAMPIN010000002.1, from coordinate 9,854,709 downwards.
TCCAAATCAGCAACTAAATTCCTATCTTTCGAACAGCCATATTCATCAATTAGTTCGTGTTGAGAGTCTACTGTTTTGATGAAGCAGTTTGTCACAAGAAGGCATTGATTTTCACGCGTTCCAGTGCACTCCCTAAAATTAAAAAGTAATCTAATTAAATATCATAAACTGGTCACCATTCGTGTCGCACAGCTGCTCCAATTCTGACTGATTTGACCATTTTCCCTGTGTCATCATGAACAACAACATAAGAGCATCTAAAAGCAGAACGTAAACACGATAATTGATTAAAGAAAGTTACTTTAGATTGTTGTCACTTGACGGAACAGCTGTTGAAGTTGATGCCAAACTTTCAAGTGCTTGATTTGAACTTGGAAATGTCGTCAATTGCTGAGGAACACCTTCATTCAATCCGCCATTTTGTGTTGCATTCTTTGTGTGAAGACACCGGAGTACAAACAACCGGTCTGATTCGGTTACAAATTCTTGATGAAAAGATACCAACACTGTTGTTTCAAGCAGCAAACCCGGTGGGTCAAGACTTCTTATCCTAAAAGCAAACATGTTAGAAACTGTTATAAACACTTGGAAGCAGAAACTAATTCAAAAATATTACCTGCTTATCCGGCAATCAAGATGTGGTATCAGCAATTCAACTTGATTGTTTGTTACAAGCACTTGATAACAAAACCTGTTTGGCGCATATCTGACGTTCACTCTTCTGGAAAAGATTCAACTTATTGATCAAGATCAGTGCTTAAAATTGCATACCCAGTAAATGTCTGCTGCGTCTTCCATTTTGCATAGATTGCGTCACTTGCACAACTAAACAATTTAAAGTTAAATCAAAGCATTCAAATGGCTATTACCTCACAAATGGCTGCTCGACCACGCTGTTTGCCACCAATTGAGCAGACGAAGCAACTGCGTGTAGTGTAAGAAGTATCAACGAGGGAAACATTAGTCGCTCACTCAAGAAGTTCACAAAGATCATCACTGTGCATTTCCGCAACAAATCACAAATTGCTCATGCGGCCTTTGTCAAGTGAGCTGAAATCGAAAGTCAAACAACTAAACTAATTGGCAATTACACGAAACTCGGACTCGCAGCCAAAAATTTCACGATTCATCAAGCAAACATGCAAAAGTGACGGAATTCACGGGCAACTTTATTCAAATTGCCAAATTGGTTTTATGAATACGGAATCGACTGTAATAAACACGGTGCAATTGAATTTTCGCGAACAACAAAGCAGACAAGAGGGAGCAAGTTGTTTTAGATGTGTTGTATGAAGCGGCCAGGATAATGTGCTGCTGCGCAAACTTTTCGGCGTTTAGAGTAAATTTCGTCAAAAGTGTCTGTCTGAATTCAACTCATTGTTGTCCCCACAAGCGGATTATTTGATGCCGGAATAATTAGCTGCCTATGCCATTGCTGACTTTTACTCTTTTCGCGACAGCTGGTTTTTCTTAATTTTTGTTGACAAAGATGTTCTAGTCGATTACGTCTCTCTCAATCTAACCAGATTAACAATGTACCGGAATCTGGACCGGATGAAAACAACTTAACAAACTCAACAAACGCAACAGAAAAAGCGTTTGACTAGTCGAGATCTTGCGAGAAAATTCACTTAATGCTTTTTTTATGTCTCTTTTGTAGAAATGAAGCCTGTTGAAATAAGACTAATCGGTTTGGTCTATTTAATATTCAGTCTTCTATCGCTACCCTTTCATATCATCGTCTCACTGTCCATTATACGCTCAAAACTCAACCGAAGCAAACCTCCGTACATCATTATAATGACCAGATCAGTGTTTGAAGTCTGTCAATTGTTGATTCATGCGGTAAGTGTTTGAAACGATCACTAAACATTAACTACTAGACATGTTTTAGCTGTCAGGAATTTGTGCAATTACGGGCAGAGGATTTTGTGAATCGGTGCATATGGTAAACTACTAAAAAGCAGAACGCAGTAATAACAACCCATTTTAGGTATTAAGCAACGCGCTGTTCTTTTTCTGGATCACTACTATCTTCCTGCATACTCTTTTGTGTGTTAATCGATTTGTGACCTTTGTGACCAGCCGTTGCGTAACTAAAAACACAGTCGAAATGACATATGTGAGTTTAAAACTATCGTCATAACACCTAAAAATGTTTTCAGTTTTTGGTATCGGTTTGCGTGCTCGGAGGCGCCTTTTGTATGGCTGGTTGCAGTTCAGATCAATTACGTTTTCCGCTTAGAAAATATGTCATGGCAAGTGGAGACGGCAAAAAGCAGTTTCAGCATAGCTGTTCACTATCTGCAAGTTGTACTTGTTGTTCTCGGACTTGTTTGTTGCTCATTTGTGGTTCTGTTCTTGGCTGATCAGGTGGAATCACTTTGAACTACCTTTTTGTGACTATAACGTTTTAGAAGCGAAAAATGTCTGAAAATAGAGTGCCGAAACAGACAGATGTCCGGATCTTCATTCATTCGACAATAACTTTTCTTCTCGTGGCCACCAACATTTTTATGCGACACCCTTTGAACTTACTTTTGAACAGCGAGCTCCAAACAGGCATTATTGTAAATACGTGCTGGATTTTAGTTTGTGCTCTACCGCCGTTTCTAATTATTTGGATGAACAAGTAAGTTCTTAGTCTCAATAACCGAATAAGCGAAAACTTTCAGCGAAATAAGCAAATCAATACGCGAACTAACAATTCGAGACCCTCCAACAAAGTTCAACACAATAAGCGTTGTCACCTAGTCATATTATTCGCCTCAAAAGCATGACATAATCATTTTGTTGGAAAATAAACGTTTGACAATTGTGTAACCACATAAGAGCGGATGTTCACGAACGAGTCGGAAGGGCACTCAAATGGTTTTCGACAAAAGCAAATGAGAATTGTTGAGAAGTCGGAAAAGACCCTCAAAAAACAATCGCTTGCTCGCCTACACAAACAGAATCTCTTGGATCGGGAGTAGAACACCAAAATTAGGCAAATTACGCGCAACAGAAAAGAAGTTACCTGCTCTGCTCTCGCAATCCAAAACTATTAAAAATATGAAAAAGGTCGCATCTATTTTTGGGCATCAAAGCAAACAACGCAGCGTTTATCTTTAAGTTAAATAAACTGATTGAATCAGTGAGACTTTTATTGTTTGATCAAATATTTAGAACAAAGTGAAAAAGCGTTTCGAAAACACAACTCACACTGCGCACTTGCGGATACAAAACCGGCTCTCCAAAACATTGACTATCATAACTGTCACATTAATTCTCCTCCTCATCAACTGTACGACAAAGAAAGGATTTGAACAGAGGGTAGAAAAACTACCGAATATGAACTAAAGCGGAATTAATCAAAACGCCAGCCAATATGAGAAATTCAATTAAAAGCAAGTTTGTTTACACGCACATAAATCAATCGGATAACAACGAAAAAAGCAACACGAAGACGAAAACAAACAGAGACTGCGGATTGTAAATTAATAAAACGAAGGCCGCCGAGCTGTTCGGTTTTTACAATGTTTGCAAGTTATGCCGGGTGAATTAAGAGGAGGTGCCAAGAAAGAGAAGTATCAAGCGAGCATTCCGAAAGCTCAACATTCCGGCCATCAAGGATTAGCGCCGTTCTTTAACCATTGAGTGTACAGAACAGGCTGGCAAACAAACAAATTCCGGTAAATCCCGTAGATTAGCGCAGCGTCGGTTTAGTCGCGTCTCCATAATGAGGCGTTTCACAGCTCTCACACGGGCCTAATGCCCATAATAAATTATCTAACGATGTGAAGCGCAATTCTCAGCCAGCATTGTGGATCAAGAAAGATGAGACTGGATGAGTTGAGTTTTTGTAATTTGAATGTTTAGAAGTTGTTAAAAGAAAAGAGCTGCTTTGAAAACAAACCAAATTAGGATGAGACGGAAAAAACAAGAGACCACTTGTGAATGGCAAGTCCAAAGCTAGCGCACTTCAGGCCTTGAGCGCTTGGAGCCCGGAAATCCGCCTTTGCGCGGACAGTTTATAAAGATTGACGCCGCTGACCACCAAAGCCGAAACTCAAAAGTCACACACTTTAGGTGCGCAAGTGGCAGCCAAGAAACGGAAATACAGGTAAACAAGGGTTGCCGACGGTTGGGATTAGAAATAGAGCGATTCATTTCCGTTTTCATCCAAATGTGCATCAAGATTAATTATTAAACACAATTAACAAAACAGTAATTAATGTTGCAAATAAACGAAGTGAGTCAACTTAATTTGGCCAATTATAAACATACGTTTTTGGAGTGACCGCTCACGACTAATTGGCGCACTCCTCAAAACACCTGGTCGGCACGGCATCATGGCAACCAGCCAAATTGCTGATTGATGGTCATTCACCGTACCAGCCATTTGTCTAAAATGCATAATGTCCAGTTCGTAATTCATAAAAATTTGTCCGCAAGTTTGATTGAGAAGCAACTACTTGCAGACAGTGTTTGCACGCATTGCGGTCCTCAAAACCGAAATCAATCAGCGCCATCGTCAAAAGTGAATGTTCGCCGAGGCAAAACACGGGTCCAACTTGTTCGTCATAAACTCCGTGGATCATAAATAACCGGAATCGCTGCCCATCAACTCGAACAACCTCTTGGGGTCAACACGCGGCGACAGGCCGCAGATTAAAACATACAAATTGGTGTTTGCCTTTGGAATTGGACTCTGCGGCCATTTGTTAGGCAATTTGTTTGAGAATTTGTTTGAGAATTTGTTTGACAACGAGATCCAAATGAGTTTCGGAAGCTGAACACAAAAATTGAAAACAGGATGTTTTTAAAAAGCTTGAAGTAACAAAAAAATGTTCAAAAGATCACTTAAAACAACTATTCAAAACATCACTTAAAAGAATGTTTTAAAGAGCTGATTTGTTTGTTCTTGTGTTAGAGAGAGGATTACATTTCGGGAACGAATATTAAGAGTAGTAGAATGACAGCGCGCAAGTTAAATCAAAGCGATGAACAGCCGTCCAAAACTACGCGCATTTTGATGGCGAGTTGACGCAGGCCCAAAGTGACAGGCTCAGTACAAACGAGCCAAAGAGTAAATTCCATAAATTTAAAAGTTAGCAGTCATCGAATGTATAGTGCCTGTTTTACACTATCAAACTAACGAATTACTTTAAACATCCAAGCACTTAAAGCTCGTCGAAATCAATCAATGGTGGTATTGAACGAACTGGGTTGAGTCAAAACGGCAATTAATCCGAAGACAGCTCTTCACGCAACAGTTTCGGTAACAACACTAAATTCCACTTGACACACTTCCAATCGCCGCCGGACAACAAAGGCAACACAGTTCCAGTGCGGCACGTCGCCGTTAACCACAAATTGAATAATAAATGAAGGTAGAGTTTGCAAATCACTGCGCAGCAGGTACCCAAGCGCCGAGGTGTGGGACGACGAATGCGCGAAAAAACTCCAGTCAAAGGTTATTGTGTCTTCTTAGCGCAAGTGGCCTTTCACACTTTCCACACTTTCTCGACCACTAGAATTCCCATTGTCCCGATATTTGCGTGGAAATCAACAACGGGTTTGGGTTTCACTCGAGTCAAGTGTTAAAACAAGTACATCGGTTAGAGTAAACATTACTTGTCAATAAAGTAGTAAAAGTAGTTAAAGTCTATCAAATAGAAAAACAATCACGGCTCATTGTTTGAAATGGACACTTGTCAAGTCAGGTTGACTGCAAAAGAATGACCGATTGATGGCGCTTGTTGATAAGACGGGCAGCAAGGTGTTGCCTGCTCATAAATTGTTGGCCGCCGATTTCATTAGAATAATGGACATTTTAATCAGCTCATTGCATGGTGTCAGAGAGCCAGCTCGAAGTGACTAATCGTTTTCTCCAACAGCACGTGTTTGTTGCAAAAAGTCTCTAACAAGTACTGTATGGAAAGTTTTGGAGAGAAAGTTTTCAAAGAGTGACCGGAACTTGCCACCAAACGGTTTGAATTGGAATTAGGCCACGGAAAGCAGAGCGATCAACCGTAAAAGCGTGGCCGTCTGTGTGGACAATTCATAGAGATTAAATTGAATCAAAGAGTATTCAGGCGCGCAGCGGGCGGTCAACAAATTCCAATACAACATTTTAACTGCACTTAACTTGCTTTTTTGTTGGCTGCGTAGGAGACCCGACATCAAACAAGCAATTAAAAGACGGCAAATTGAGTCAAACATCTATCCGCTGGGAATAAACTTGACGCGAGATTTTTGGGTCATTAGAATGGACAGTGATGACAAAACTGTGAAAGCATTTAAAGCATGGGAGTGTTTAAAGATACGTGCAGTTCAGCCCACAAATTCCAGCAAATTTCAAATGCTGCGCAAATCCACAAACCCACCAAACGCCGGTTGATTTGGCTCGCAATTTGCAAATTGCATTGTCGGCAACTCTTCACACTTGTTTCTAAAGCTTCCACAGACAGAATGGCCGCTCATTATGTCCACTCGCTGGACGCGAACTCTTTGACATTCATATTCATTTGTAAGAGAAAGAAGCGCCAAAAGGACTCAACAAATGTTCTGACCAACGGATTTCATTAAACCGAACGAACCGCTTTTAGTTGTTTAATTGTACAAGTCCGCCAAACGGAATGTTTATTTTTGGTCTTTGGGGAGAGGCCGAAAAAATCGCTGTTGCGAGGAAAATTGTTCTGTGCGCAAGAGGGCATCTCCTTTCAACGAGAATTAAAAAATGACCGGACTTCCTGGCTCTTGTGTTTGTTTATTTGGCTAAAAGCATTTGTCTCGACCCCAGCTATACTAAACACCCAAAGGAGCCGGCACTGATTTATGCAAAGAAGTGTTTACAGCAACCGTATAAAAACTATCTTGGAAATTGATTGAATCCGGTCGACGGCTAGGAAGCGTTTGTTTATGTTTCTGCTGAAAGCCATTTTTCCAATAAAACGTGTGCGTCTTCACGGCAAAAATTGAATTCCAAATGATTATGAATGCATTTGAGCGGTTGAAGTGCCTTTTTGAGTGGACAGCGGCCATTCAAAGAAGTTGGGAGGCGTAAAGGCTTCCGTTTATCAGATTCCACTTTTTTGCCGGCCTCTTCGAAAAAATAATAGTGAAAACTTGCTGTCAAGAAACCGTACAAAAATCAATCGGAATGCGCAGAAAGTCAATTATGATGCTCTTTGAGGTTATCAATTGTCGGCATCTTCTTTCATTGATGCGCGCAATTGGATGATCGTTTGAAACTTCCGTTGGCACGTGTTGTTTCTTAATTACAAACAACATATTTAGTTAATGTGTATAGAGATTATTAATAGTTCAAATCAGATCGTCAAATTCTTGATTTAATTAAATCATTTTTGCAATAATCAAATGACTTAAAAACTTCTAGAAGATTTTAAACACAGCAAGAGGAAAGGCATCAAATTTACTGGAATTGACACTTTGGAATGTCGTTTGTGTTCAATGAACATTGAGTACTTTTAAGTAAGTGGCAATCTGATAAGGTCTTTTTGCAGAGTTCAAAACGGTTGTTAAATTGCAAAACTTCGAGAATAAAAGCTTGACAATTTTATCTTTTCTTGGAAAACAGTTTGCGTTAGTTTGCATTCACTATTCAAACAAAAACCAGCTATAAAACCGAAAGCTTTGCATACATTTGTCGGCAGAAACCACAACAATGTATCTAAAAAACTCATCCAATGTTCGGGTTGTGCAAAACTTGACGGCCGATACAGAAAGTGTTCACAGTTGAATCCAAATCATTGCTGGGTAGACTCAACTATATAATGAACTCATCAAACGCCCTTTGATCCACAATGTGGAGCCATTATTGCAGTTATTGTGGAGTCATTACATTCATCGACCTCACACGTCGACGTTTAAAAAACGTCTAATAGTTTTAATGAACTTTACACACTTTCCCGTCAGTGCAAGTCACTTATCAAACAAAGCAGCCAAGTAATTTGACGTTTTCAATTCAACAGTGATTTTCGGCTGTTCGGTTTCCCGTCTCGAGTTTTTGAACCTGTTTGACGGCAAAAAGACTTTGACAAACATTTGGCAAAAGTGCAAATGTCGGCCGCAAACTTTAAAAGACAAAAAGCCGTGTAAACAATGCCTCCTAACCACTGATCGTGCTGACTAGACCTCCGTTTCCGTTTTTTATTCATTGTTGAATTTCAGGCGTTCAAAATGACAAATATTCGCGGAGTTATCTTCGATATGGGCGGCGTAATGGTCAAATTCAAGTGGCCGGAATTAGTTCCAGTTTTTATGAACCAACTACGAGAAAATCCTGACCAACTTGACCAGTACATCAAATGCGAGCTTGGTCTTGTTCCTTTTTGTGACTTAAAAGAACTGTTTGACATCCCTTTTCCTGGCACTAAAGACATCACCGATTTTGAAAATATGAATGTGGAGCAGTTTTTGGGTTCCGTGGTGAGTTTTTAATAACAATTTACAACAACTTAGAACAATTTACAATGCTTTAGGATCCGTTCATTTACAAAGCGGCCAAGAAACTGCAAGCAGGAGGCATCAAAGTAGGAATACTGTCCAACAACTACTACTTGACAGCTTCAAAGCAAAGAACCGCAGCCGTTCCAGTCATCTACGAGTTTGATGCCGTGGTAGAAAGCTGTGTTATTGGTATGAGGAAGCCCGATAAGGGCGCTTTTGACGTGATCCTTTCCAAACTCGGCAACTTAAAACCTGAAGAATGTGTATTTGTGGATGACTTGGAGTCGAATGTCAATGGAGCTAAAAATCACGGACTAATTGGCCTGCAACTTAAAACTGGAGAATCACAAAGTGTGGTTGAAGAATTAGAACGCCTAACCAACTTGAACTTGAAATGAATCAGAACACATATTTATTGTTGGAATAAACGTTTTTGAAAGTCTTCGTTGTTTCGTTGTTTGAGTAGCTCCATTTATGATAGTGAGCAGAGAAGAGCAGCATATAAAAGGCACACTTCCTTTAGAACTACCAATCGTTATCACGTTTTTCTCGCGAAGATCACTGTGTGATAGGTTGCTGCTCTGTTCACCTTTGAGTGCTTTGTCTATTTGTGGAATTCGACGCTTTGCATAAGTTGTGTACAATTAATAGAACTGTTCACAATCAGTCGATTTTTACTTGTTTGCATTGCAGAGGTTTAACTAATTTATTTCAGAGTTTATTTTCTTCATGCCGGCTTATAAAGCAGTAATTTTTGATTTGGGCGGCGTAGTTTTGAAGTATGATCAAAAAGTTTACTTGCAGATTATAAGCAAAGGTGGGACTTTAGAGTGAACTAATGTTTAAAAGTGCTTTTAGTTAATGACGATCCTGAACATAGAAAATTAGTGCACTCCTATGAACGTGGACACTTTTCCATGTCAGAGTTTCCAAACTTCCAAAAACATTTCAAAGAACATCTCGAGAAAAATAACGGCGATCCAGAGAAAATCAATTTGGAAGATTTAACTTTGATGGGGGGTCCGGACGAAAATATCAAAAAAGCTATCGACGTTTTGAAAGCAAATGGATATAAAGTAGCAATGCTTACAAACAACGGTAAAACTTTAATTTAATGTTTGAATGTGAACAATGCTTTTAGGATACTGGTCGCCTAAAAAAGAGCGTTCACTAATAATGCAAGATGTTTCGGACTTTGATCTTGTAGTAGAATCTTGCAGAGAAGGACACAGAAAACCAGATCAAGAGATCTATCATGTAAATTATTTGAAAATTCAATTTTGAGTTTAATATTTAGGTTACAACAAAAAAACTAGACATGGAGCCAAGCGAATGCATTTTTGTAGACGATGTGCTAGAAAATGTAACAGCTGCCAAAGAGCATGGATGGACTGCTATTCATTTGTCGGATAATCAGAGCGAGCCTGCAGTCCGGAAGTTAGAAGAGATATTAAACCTACAGATTTTGTGAAAATCAAATTGTTGCACCTATTAAATTGACATAATAAACAGTTCAATCGTGAAAATTAATTAGACAATGATGTAAACTTAAACAAAACTCACGCAATTTGTTGAACATAGAACACTTTTTGATCACACGAATGAAAGCTTTGTTTACTTTACTTTTTAATGCTGCATCTTTCTGAGTTCCTTATTAATTATTCAATATTTTAGCTTGGAAATCGACATGAATTTCGAGTTAAGCAAGGGCAAACAGATCGGCATTGGCTTGACGTTGTTCGGCATCACGTTCGTTGGCTTGGGCATTCTGTTGTTCTTCGATAAGGCTTTGCTCGCGATCGGAAATGTAAGTTGAATTTTGAAGCAACTGTTGTGAATGTCATTATACTTTTTAGCTGCTCTTCATTGTTGGATTGACTTTGGTTATTGGCGCCCACCGAACATTTCTATTCTTTTTCCAACGGGAAAATGCAAAAGGCACTGTTTTATTCTTTGGAGGCATCACTATCATTTTGCTCGGATGGGCTATTACTGGATTGGCAATTGAGATTATTGGCTGTGTTTTGTTGTTCGGGTAAGGAGTTTCAGATTTTAATTGCTCAATGTTTTATTTTTAGTGGTTTCCTGCCGTCAGCCGTCATCTTCTGCAGAAATCTTCCAGTCATTGGTTCTTTCTTGTCACTTCCGGGAATCAAACAGGTTTGCTTTTGGAATCCAGTTTGTAATGAACTTCTTCTTTTTAGTATATGAATCGAGTGGCACCAGAGCCCGAATATCCCATCTAAGCACTAGCAAGTTTGCTCCCTGATCTGTTGGAGTCTATTTGTCTGTATCGACTCGCATCTTAATAAATTATTGATCTCTTGTTGTTGGATGATTTTGTAAGATGAAACTCACAGTTTGTAGCTGAAATAATGGGACTCTCAAGAGTAATCGATTGTTGAAATTCCGCTCATACGCATTTGCGCGAATCTCGTAGTTTTTGCGTGTTTTTTAGTTTGCTTTGCATGTGTAAACTCGTTTTCCTGGAAGTTGCGACGTTTATTTTAACTACTCCATATCTTTGCATAGCTGTCTAGAAGTAACTATCTTTCTTTTGTCACATTTAAAACTGTTTTTAAACTGTTTACCTCTTCGACTTTTTTATAAATAGCGTGAACTTCTTTAAAAACACATCAATTTATTTCAGAATGGCCGCATTGAGCGAATTTGTAAGCAGTTACCGTTCAAAAACGACGACAAACAAAACCTTTTCTGTAACAAATATTGGCACAAACGTCAGCAATGTCTTCAAAGGTTATCTCCAAACAAGCTCAAATGCAGACGATACAGAAGTTCTGGTTGATTCGCCAAGCACGAGTGGAACCTTGCCATCAAGTCGAAACAGGTACTTTCTTAGACTTTTATAGTTTCACCTTATTTTGGCAAATTAGACGTGCAACCGGCACTGGATGGTTTGGATTTGCTGCTTCGGATGAGAACTTTTGCGGATTATCACGTCTCCAGCGTATTGTGGCATTCTTTATGTGTTTAGTTGGCGCAGCATTTTGCTTCGGAACGGTAACACTCTTAGAGCTGACTCATTTTAATTAAAAGTTTAGGCCATTCTTGTTTTGCCGATGTTAGTGTTGAATGCCAGAAAGTTTGCGGCACTTAATACGTTAGGATCAACATTCTTCATCATCAGGTTTGCTGCTAAATTGCTCATTAGATTTATTTTCTGTATTTTAGCTTTGGCTTCTTGTGGGGGCCTATCGCCTATGCACAATTTTTGTTTTCTGCTCAACGCCGTTACGTCACAATTTGTTATTTATCGACTGTAATGTTGACATTGTACACATCTGTTTGGGTAATTTTTGTAAACGATTTGAGCTTAGACATTCGAGTTTTAGCTGCAAAGCACTTTATTCACAATCATTTGTGCAATTCTGCAAGGCGTCAGCTTATTTTGGTACATCATGGTGAATATTGGTCTTTTTATTTGATAAAAACTGCAAACGTTTAGACTTACATTCCGGGAGGAGAAAGAGGACTTCGATTTATTACTTCATTGTGCACCGGACAGGTTCGAAAGCAAACTCAGACTATGCTTCCTATTTGAATGGATAATGCACAACGAGTTCACAGTCACTTTTGTTTCTCTCGACTGGTAACATAATTTATTACGCTCTTTCCACTACTAATTTCATGTCTTTGTTGTGCTCGTTTACAGCTGACGGGTCTTCTTAAATAGATTGAGTTTATGACGGTGATTCCTGGTTGTTTGTAAATTTTGCATTCCGTTAACTGGTATTCTGTCGAGGTTATTGCTTAGTTTAGTTGTTTAGTTCAAATTGTGTAAATTTTTATTCGTGCAAATCTTTCAAAGCATTAACTTGTCCGTCGAATGTCTTCTTAATTATTGTTGAGCCGCATATCACAGAAATAAATTTATTTATTTTACAAGAAGTGCCTCCATAGTTTATAACAATTTATTGAAACAATTCGATACCCGTTTCAACTTCTATACAATAAATTGAGTAATTAAATGCGCTTATGATTAGTAACAAATAGTTTGCTGAATTGAGCGTCTATATTTACACGGAATCGACCATTAGTCTCTGCATTGAACTGCGTTGAGGACGTATGTTAAGTGATAGTTTTTGAATTGGTGTTTTGAACCGTATTTAGGATGCCATCATCTAGAAAAGCACTTGATTACTTTTGAACACTTTATTAAACAAACCTTTACGAATTCTTCGTAGTCAATCTAAAAAGGAGGCTTTAGTGATAGTTTTTGGTTACTATGACGTTTGTTTTTGTGCGTGCAGGAAGGGTTTGTCTCGAGAGCTAACTAAACAATTATGTTCGGGAGTTATGCCCGGAAGTCCATAAAGTTGCGCTTTGTGTTCCAACATCAATCATATCAGCAATGGTTGTGGCCCAAATACCCGTGACATGTTGTTTATAGATGAGAAATTCCCTCGCGTTTACCCATTCTGTTCTTAGGCTGTGTACTTTTCTCGCACCATTTAGGAATTGGCCGAACAATTCGTCCCGGGAGCATTTGTAAATGGGAGAACAGATTCTGGAAAACAACTAACAGCCATTTTTCTTCCACGAAGCGCTTAATGATAACGGCACGTCAGAAGACAAAAGGCGTCTTTGACCGCTACAGAAGTCCTTCGTCAGAAATAGGTTAACTAACAATAGGAGACTTACGCAATTTCTGCAACTTAGCTGCTAAGTTTGGAAAACGAAAAGTTTAAAAATCAAGTTATAGGGTTTACTTATTGGCCATTGTGCAGGATAGTTGGCGCTTTTGCGGTGACGTGATTTCGGAGCGGAAAGAGCAACTTGTGTTTTCAGGCTTTTAAATGCTTCTTCGCGCAAAACAGCTCGTGCTTTTCGACTCGGCGTTCAATAACAAATTTATGCGAAAAATTGGATTTGTTCTTGAGATTTTGGAGAAAATTTATGCGCCGCGAGTCCGCAAACGTTCTTCTGCTTTGGCACGGAGATGTGCTTTTAGTTTCAAACCCACGCGAGCAATAAGTCAATAAAATATGAACATTAGTTTTGAATGGAACTGGAAACTATGCAAATGGAAAACAACTAACCTGACCATCGCCATCAATATCGACCTCCGCAATGATTTCGTCCACTTCTTTGTCACTGAACTGTTCGCCCATCTGCAAAAATGTTATGTTTGCGTGTAGTCCATTTGAATATAACTTACGTGAGTCATGAAGTATCGAAATTCTTCGGCTGTGATGTAGCCATTGCCGTCTCTGTCGAATACACGAAATGCTTCTCTGATCATTTCGCTGTCGTTTTCTTTGTTCATTCTTCTCATCATCTGGCAAAACTCGCTGAAGTCAATGCTCCCGGACCCATCAACGTCGACCTCGTTTACCATGTCGAGCAGTTCCTGTTCTGTGGGATTTTGACCGAGCGCTCGCATTGCAACGCCCAACTCCTTACTCGAAATTGACCCGTTTCCATCCTGAACAAGTTTTAAGTTTATTTTGCAAATTAGTTGTTTAATTTTTGCTCAAACAGCCTGCACGCAATTTGTTAAGTGATTTCGAGTCAAGGATTGCAAACAACTCAATTTAGTCCGATTCAGTCTGGCTGAGAATGTGAACGCAAGGTTTCCGGTGCTGGACCGGCTCGGTCGCTCCATTGTTCTTGGCCTTTCAACAAACAAGCGCATACATTGCGAATTTGTGTCGTAACATCCGCCCCTCTTCGAACCATTCCCAAAACTTTGAATTCCGACCGAAAATAACTCGAACATAATCTTTGATTTGTCACGGCACTCCGCTCATCACAACTAATGGCTATTTTAATGGGCGATCTGTGTCAATTCGAAGAGCACAGTTGTTTTTAGTGGACAATCAACCTTGACAATCGATCTTGTGGCAAGCGGGCATTCGTTTGAATTGCGGAACATAAAGTTTTGGGTGCATTCGTTGAGTGCAATCGCCTAAATGCAACTGATTTTTCGGCCAGCAGCTGCAGTGATTTTTGACACTTGTCTGCAAAAACCACTCAATTGGAAGGGTCTTTTGTAAATTTCATTGCATTCGAGGCAATTGGAAAAGTGTTTCTTCGAATGTGTCAAGCAAAAGCTAGGAGAAAATGGATTGCCAATTCGGGAAAGCTCGTTTGACAAGCAACCAAAACTTGGTGCAATAAATCCCAAGACGCGCTATTACAGTTTTGCTTGCGCCTACATCATTGTAAATAGGCAAACAAAACGTAACAATTAATTCGGCAGACACTCCAAATTGCCTTTCTCAAATTGTATGCAAGCTTCACAGATAAAGCGAAAAGTACAAAAACTATTCACTTTAAGACTTTTGATGACAGAAAAATAAAGTCAAAACATTTGAAAGTAAAACTCACTTTGTCAAACAATCGAAACGCTTCTTTGTACTCAACTGTAAGAGTGAACAGGAAATTATTGCAAGAAAGTACAAGCCTTACTTAGTTCTTCTTCACTGATTCCATCTAATGCGTAGTCGTTGGTCAGGTTCTGATTCTTCCATCGGTTAAATAGTGATAGCTTTCTCGTACTCTGCAAAATTGAATGTAGATGTGTTTTAGTTGAAATTATTAAAATATTTCTAAGAACTTATAAACTCAACTCACCATACTCGGAGATTCGGTTTTTTCGATTCTGTGCTTCAACCGCATGGCTTTTTGGGAGGCGCGTTTGTTCGGCTCTGATTTCTCTTCTTCCTCTCGTGGTCGTCTTCTGTCTGCAGCTCACTCTCTTCGGCTCGGGGTAAATGGCCACGCCTTTTGCTGTCGCACTGATTTCTTGGCCGGACAGTGGCGTCCAATCAGTGTTCTTTGGATGCGCGGGGATTCTTAGTCTTTTGAATTTTCTACAAACAGTCGCTGTTGAACAAAGAGCAAACAGTGTCAATTACAGTGGATTTGGTCTGAAATTTGTCAGTCTAATGAAATTCTTCGAGATTGAATTACACACGCTAATGGCGCGAAAAACAATGGACTTAAAAGTGGATTTAACCGTGGATTTAATACACAAAGGCGATTGAACTCGGTCAAACGACTCCACGACACGAACACTCATTGCATGTATTAGAGGCTTTTGAAATTAATTGAGGCTTTGGCGGATTAGCACAAGTTTTGGCTGATCTCCTATAGTATGTATGAAACTATTGAGTTCTATTTCGGGTCGCAAATAATCGTTTGGATAAAAGAGACGTCAACTGAGTTCTCGATTTGTCATCAAAGCAAACTCACTTTTTATTGAATGAGTTAATTACGCCAAAACGCACTAATTATCAGCTATTTCAAGCTCCGTGCAAAACGAATACAGCCATAATTTGAGGGAAGTCGACGTCACAGGATTCTTTTGAAAGCAAGTCCTCAAACAAGAACTCAAATAAGGAATAGCAGAGATGATTGCGTCCGGCGGGGAACAATCGCTGTTCATCACTACACGGAATTCTGATTCATAAAAGTTTAATAGCCGGACACAATTCAAGCATAAACTTCAATGAACTTCGACGGCATAAATTATGCGTCGCGGCAATCAATTTGGCCCGTTGAACTGGAGTTTATTCATTCAGTTAGCCAGAATGCAAGTCGATGATGAATCGGTTTTGTGGTCGCAACGGAGAATTTAACCGGCGGATTTAATAGGTGATGCACGCAAGAATCTGGAAACTAGACATGCGACACAATTGCTGGATTTGGCGAATCCGAACTTTGTTTTGGATTACTCCTTTGTCTCGGGCAATTGGGGACGGATTTCACGTCTTAGCGGACTGCAGAACACGTATAATTTTGTGGGAAAAGCGAACTAATATGTCCGAATGCCTAATCTCGACATTTGTGCATTCATCTGGTTGCGGCTCTAATTCGATGATATGTCGTTGAAGAGTCGGCGAAAAGAAGGGGCGTTCGGAAGAGCTATTAAAAACTTGAAATTTTAAAATAACTCAAAAAGCGGAAGTTTAAGTGTTTGCGAGAGCGTTTAATCCAAAGTTTAATTGAATGAATCCGCTGGTTTGGCGTCAAGAGCACGGGTTCGAAAAGCTCGTTGAAGTGCAATGAACGTACAAACGAACGTGCAGTTTCTCAACTCGATCGTATTTGTTTTCTTACATTACATGCTGCAGATTCAGATCACTTTGATTGTAACCGGAGTGGGCGTTCTACAAAACTGGCCTTTGCCCAAGTTTTTCGTTTTGACGTTTCGTTTGTGCGCAATCGGCCGAGCTTCCGTATTTTGATTTGCAGGTGAGCTCGTGCGTCCTTCCTGCGAAATTCGACACCCTCAAACACATTCACCCATTAAGTTTAAATGTTTGCACACTGGCCGTCCCTGTAAACTATTTGCATAATAGATGAGTGCTTGCCAGAATAATTCATTGGCCGTTGTGTTGGGTTGTTTCATTACTTGTTGCGTGGTTGAGCAACGGAAGGTGAGACCCGAGATCACTCCCACTCTTTGATCGATCTGTGCAAGTTTAAATTTGCTGGAGTGCAATCACTTGCCCTGAGCGCATCAAACTTGGACAGCTTGTGTCGGAAATGACGCAAATACACGCCAAATGACCGTTGTCCACCCTCAACTTTTCATTACACCTCCTTGCTCAATCTTGCTCAATAAATCTTTATCGGATGGCATTAAAAGAGCTTGCAATCATTAAAAGAGCTTGCAATCATTAAAAGAGCTTGCAAAAAATAAAAAGTAGTAAAAGCGCAGTGATCAATTTGGTTGTCAAAATCGAGGAGAGAAAAAACAAGAGTGAAATGAATGGTCATTTGAGTAATAAACAAAAACTAATATTCGCACAACTATGATGGATGAGTTTTTTTAGGAAACTAAACAAGAAACTGGACACCGATTGGAGGACTGGATGAAACCAAGTTGAAAGATTTGCAAATAGAAGTTTTTTGGCCGCAACACCACCCTCAACCACCCTCGCCTAAACTTTAAGCGTCAGCTGTAATGTCACTTGCACGCAAAATCTCACTCCTTGGTGATTTGTCTGATAAATCACCGCACTGATTGCGACTCCACTCCCGTCTAAAACATGCTTTATGAGGCCACTATTGTTTGTGTTATGGCTGGATAATCGTCCCGAACCTTCGATCTCCATAAAACATCTTTCACGGATTAGTCTTGAATGGCACATTTGTTCGCCTGCAATCAGGAAACATATCTGGAACGATTGCAACGTCACGGATTATTGTTGTTGGAGTGTTCGAAACATTCAAGACATTTAAGACATTTGTAGTCAAAACGAAGTCTTTTGAACCTAAGGACAATAGAATACGAAAGAATGTTAAAAGTGCAGCAGATTAAGCAAACATATCGAATGGTAAATTGAAAAAGTGGACACTATTTCGGTCTCACTAAACGTTCTAAAATTGTTGTTTTGAACGCACGTGAGAACAATGTTTGTACAGCGAGGAGCGTCTATGTGAAAACAGTTGTAGAAGGGAATTTTATTAAGCGAAGAGAATTTTGACAAATTAAGTTTAGTGAAACTTGAACGCCAACTCGTTCACGTCAAGCGCTCTGGCACAACGCCTACCGTAATTGTGCACTTTAGCTCGTCTGGAATTCGATCCACTCTTTTGTTTAAGTACGCGAACGTTTTAGATCAAGATGTTTGATTTGACTATGTTTCAATCTTGAGTTTTTAAAAAGACAATCAAAACAATCGAAACATTCGAAAACAATCAAGAGATTCAAAACAAGTTCACTTTTAAAACATCATTCTAAAAACGTTTTATGTATTCGCAAGAAGGTGAAAGCGCATGTGTTGCAAATTCCACCTGTCTTATAGTTTGAGCAGAGATTAAAACTCTCCTCCTGCTACAATAACTTCTTTCAGTAGAGTTTACACGTCACTTTGGTCCGCTCGGATTTGTGTTAATTTTTAAACCTTTCTAGATTGAATTGCGCCGAGAATGTTTCCGCCGCACCAAAATAGAGTTTGTTTGTTCGGACCAAATAGCAAACCTACAAAATCAAAACTAATAAGATTCGCGGAACATCTCAAATGAATATGTCGTCTAAGAGAGAGCACACGGTTGGCATCAACTAAAGTGTATTCTAAATTTCGTATATCAAGTGCCAAAAGCATCACGGGAACAAAATGTGATAACTACAAATTAGTTGGGCAAATAATACAGACAGCCTTTGACGGGGGTATCATTAAACGCAATTGGCTTTTACGCTTCCAGTGACATAATGCTATTGTTTGTGTGTTGAACGGGATGTTGAGTCGGACGCTCAACGATTAGACATCAAATTAAATTCTGTGAACTGTTTGAGTTTGCCTTTATTGGCAGTTCATGCTGACTCGGGACAGATTTTTATTGGCAGCGGGCGTTGTTCACTTATAATTAGATATGAATCGGATTCAAAGTCGGCTGATACAGTTATTAGGCAAATTGAAGCGAGAACTCCGGGACAACTCAAGTAACCAAATTTTTGACCTTTCGGCTTTCAAACAATTCTAATGAAAGCCGACTTTTGGGCCGATTTGACGAATTGGCTTCAAAGCACGCAACCCATTTACTAATGGCTCGAATTCAAAACTTTTCCATATGCGAGTGGAGTCCATTTCGCGGACATTTAATTAGCTATATGCTCACTTCTGCCGTGTTTCATGTGTTTGAATGGGTTTCGGTCGGCTGTTTCCTCATTACAATAATAAGCACTCGGCCTGATTTGTTTTGATATTCAGTGGGAGTGGAGCCAAATTAATCTATTGATGTGCACTTCTACTATACATGCTCGCAAATGACTGTACTTGAATGGATTTGTACGGGGAATTTGGAAATTAATCTTTTGCACGGACGGACCTAAACCGACAACAAAAAATGAACGGACATAAATGGCATCGGTGGGTGTAGGCCATTTGTTAATTGAATTGAAAGCACTGGAAATGCCAAGAGCCATTTGCAAAGAACTCGAAAAGATCATGTTGAAAACCTACTTTATCAAGTTTACATCACTCGCATTCGTAGTAAGGCACCCGAATAGGATTAACAGTTTTGAAAGTCTTCTCCAAATAGGACGGTTGCAAATTGAATTTTTCGAGCAAAACAACTCAAGAGAAAAATTTGCAACAACGTGCAATTGGAAACAATTTGGTCGGCGCCCCCGAAAACACGACCGTTTAAACCAATTTAATCGAGTCGACTAACGATTAATAAGCACAACACAGTGCCCATTCTTGGTACACAAGAAAGATTTCAAAACTCTCTTCTCTGAATATTTATCTACTTATTGCTCATCTTCTTCATTTTCGGCGTGACCCCATTTTCGTTAAATCATTTGACTCAAACAAATTGGATTAGCATTCCGCACATGTCGGCCAAATTGTTTTCGAATGAGAAAAACACCGAAAAAGACGGTTGCTTTATGAGCTTGATTGAGTTAGTCAGTTATAATTCAATTTTGGTTAAAAACTCACTTCCGTTTGGTTCACGTGCCTTGCTGTTTAGAAAAACTTTAGCTGCAAAGTTAATAAACTAACTTTTCAATGTCCGTCAAAAATCACTGAATCAACACAACAATATCAAAATTGGCAGTTAGACGTTTATTTAAAGATATGGCAAGCACAACTCGGATTACAATCAACAGCTTTGTGAGGTACTTCCTTCATCGTTGGCGACTCTCGGTAGAACAACATTGAGTTTGAGATAGCACCGCGTAGCCGGCAACCTTGATGCAGTGTTGCGGAAGATCTTTCGGCAGAGTATGTTGCGCTCACGGCGATCCAACGGCTTCTCGACCTGAAAGCAAAAATTCAATACTTAAAAAGCAATAAGAACCCACATCTTCAGGCAAAACCAAATTCTCAACAACAATTTTATGTCGGCGACCTAAAAGCAAACAAGTAAACTATTGCAACCACAGAAAATCGCTACCTGTATATTCATGCAAATCACGAGGCCAGTGTTCAACGGACGGGATGACAACAGTTACTTCAATGCTCTGTAAAGGTTCCAAAAAACCATGACAATGACTGACTTGTGGAAAATTGCGGTCCTAAACAAAGATATACTAAGTAAAAGACACAGAAACTCACCCTTGTTCTCAATCGAAAGGCCACTGACTTCTCCTCGCTGTTGGTGATTGTGAATTGGCAGTATTGAGGACTTAGATAGTTTTCTTGAGGAGAAAAGATGAGCCATCTAAAAACAAGATAAGTGCAAACAAATACCGCAAAAAACTTACTTTGGTCGCAACAAAAGTGTTTGGTCGGGTGTTGAACCCACGTCGAGAGTTGACATTGTATAAAGAAATGCCCAGAGTGCTTAGTAGAAGAGTCTATTGCACCAACTCAGCAAAGTCACAAAAAATGCCTATTAACGAAATTGAATAGCTTTTGCGAAAGCTAGAAATTTGCATTCGCTCTCGCGACCAGAATAATCGGCTCAAGCTGTTCGCTATTTTTAGTCGGATCTGAGTTTATCGGCGTCATCATGCAACAATATCAACTAGAAAAACTGCCACTTAGCGCTTATCTCCAAAAACTAAACAGAACTTTGTGGTCCTGTGGCGACCGCGGCAGTTAACGATCCCCAGCATACGCTAAGGGAATATTAAAAGACTCAATATAAATGATAAGTAAAGTCGTCTGTTTAAAGTTCTGCTTTGTGTGGTTAAAAACTTAAATTGCACTATCATTGCCTTCATCTTGGTAAAAACGTTACATGTCCTACTCTTTGCTTTGTTTATTCAACGTTTATTCTAGTGATACATTTTAATTACGCTTCTAATGTTTTTTTATCACGTAGTTAAGTGATTTGAACAACTTATTAATCTATTCATTTTAAAATGCACAAAAACTCTCCAAAGTTTAGTCTTTTCAGTTTGGCGTGGCAGCACTAAAATTTGCCTTCTTTGTATTGTGTTAATGATTTCTCAGTCTAACGTTTGATTCTTTTTTTTAATGACCTAACGTTGACTGAACAAACTGATAATCCAACTCTAGCAGATTGAATCATCCAAACAAACATCCGAAATTCCATTAATAAGCCCAGGCTACAGGATTTGTGGATCCGCCAAACTTGACAGTTTAATTAGAAACGAGAGGAGTTAACGACTAACTGACAAATCTTGTCTGTTTGTTCAGCTTGGCGTAGATTCGCGTAATTGTGAATATCGTGTGATTTTCACTTTATTTGAATCGGCTGCCCTTATAAGATTATTTCATAAATGTGAATTTGTTGTGGACGGAAATGAAGTTCTTGCTTATTTTTATAGTTCTTGTTCACAAAGTAGACTCTCAATGTCGTGATCTAGGTTCGCCACTTTTCTTTTTTTACAAATCGCTCTAAAAATTTAGTGCCATGCCAAAGAGCCGCAGGTTATTGTCGAATGCCTCATCTGGTACGAACTCTAACTATAAATTGTCCGTTAACGTGTGGATACTGCCAGCAACAACAACCAGCTCCAAATCCTGGATATCCAGTACAAAATCCTTATAACGGTTATCCAGTGCAAAATCCTTACAATGGCTATCCAAATTACCCTGCAAATCCACTCTATCCACCTCCAAACAACGGAAATCCTCCGCAATTGCCAAACCCAGTAAGTTTTCAAACTTAATCAATTGTAAAGGTTGTTTTGTTTAGATTCCAGCCAATCCGCCAATTTATACACCACCCATAGTGCCGCCAGCTCCAATTGTTGCGCCCATTCCTCAGCCTGTAGGGCCACCAACTTTGTATGTTTTATTTCTAACCTGCACAAAGTTCAAGTCTTTTTAGCACATATCCAAATTTCACTCTTCGCTATTTCAAAATTCGCTTCCGCGGCGAGCCCATCAGATTGATGCTGCACTATAAGAAAATTCCATTCAACGACATAATTACCAAAGAGTCTGCTTATTCGTCTAATTATGCAGGTAAACTTAACTTTCAGAACTTTGTTTGATCATATCTGTTTTTAGCCTACTCAGACGATAAATATCCTTTGTTGTTAGTCGACAACGTTCCAGTGCGCCAATATATGACTATTTATCGATATTTGGGCCGCAAGTTGAATATGTTTGGAACTGACGATCTTGAGACAGCTTATTTGGACTATGTTGCCGAGTTGTGGAGAGAATTTATTGATATAACGTTGAAGTACAAGAGTGTGGCTACCAAACTGATCAAAGGAAACGAGAAGAATATGCATGACAAAACGTTCGTGCCGGTTGTCAACAAATACTTTCCACAAATGGAGACACTATTGAGTCGAAGCACAAGCGGCTTCTTTGGTTCAGAAATTTCTTGGGTCGACTTTTATGTTGCAGGTTTGGAGTTTGCTGAGTGCTAACGTAATTTGACTGCTTAAGGAACAATACAAACATTCATGTTCATCGATCCAACAACTATATTAGGCTACACAAGAATGTCAGCCCACAACGATCGCATATACAAATTGAAACAACTCCAGCCCTATTTCAAGAAAAACCAGCCGACCAATGTTTTATAAACAACCTCAACCATACTCAACAATAAACTCGAAAATGTTGCGCTTTATTTGAATAACTTGATTAAACTATATTAGTTTAAAGCCACAAGCAATAACGATTAGACAAATTTAGTAGAGCTTTAAGTTGATGATTTTTTCCAATTTGTCGACTACTGCTTTTCCGTCTTGGTCGGTGAGCTAAATTTTAAAAAGAACATTAAAAGTGGGCTCTTAAAAGTTTACCGTGATTCCAGTGAAGCCCAAAGCTTCAGCCGCTTTAACATTGTGCTCCAAATCGTCAATAAACACGCACTCATGTGGTTGCAATTGCAGTTTGTTTAACATAATCTAAGAACAGGAATATCATTTATGTGCATAGTAATAACTTGCTTGATAGATTTCCTTTTCTGGCTTCCGGCAATTGACACGACAGGACTCCACAACTTCGTCAAACAATTCATAACATCCGTCCAAAATAGTTGATCTTTGTTTGAGGTCGGTCCAGTAACCGTTGTTAGTCAACAAGCCAACTTTTATTCCGTTCTTTTTCAAGTTCTCGATCGCTGAATAAATGTGCTCATCCTGCAAGAAGTACTTGTTTTAACAAAAGTTATCTAATCAAAACTTACACGTTCGCCCATGAAACGCGAAAAGACAGCATTTTCAAGATCGTCTAGCTCGACTTCCGGTTTGAAAACTTCGTCCAGCACGCTTAACAAAGATTCTGCGGAGACCGTTCCCTTTTCAAAGGCCATAAATTTTTCCCTTTTTTCGACATCGTCCTTTGCTAAACGACAGTGTTTTAAGACTATTTAATCAAAAGAACTTACCGGCTTTCATAAAGTCCAAAAACTTGTCATAGTGTTTGAATTTGACCAACACTCCTCCCATATCAAATACAACTGCTTTAATGTCGGACATCTTTGGCTAAAACAGTATCAAATATTACTTGCCACGGTGTAAAAAGACTCGCTAGAACACTTTCTTTAAAAACTCGCTCTCTGTTTTTTGAGCCTCTAAAACAACTGTTTATATAGACTAACAAACCACACAAACAGTTGCTATCAATTCAACAACACAATCGACAAAATGCAAATCGCATTTGACGCTTTTATTTGCGCTTCTTTCCTTCTCACACATCAAAAGATCGACATTGAAACCGAAACTACAAACGCCACACTTCAAGCTATAAGCGCCCTCTTGCGCAACCACCTCGCTGTTTATCATTTTGTGAGCCAACTGATCGGCGATGGTTCAGTAACAGTGTGTAGTTTGTATCGGTTGTTCATCTTTTTGCAATATTCAAATCGAAATTCAATCTAACGATTAGAATAAAAAGTTTATTTGAAGATTGATTATGTACAAAATGAATCATTGCGACGAAAATAAATCGGAAACAATTGAAAGTCAATTGGAGGTTTAGTTGACGAGTGACGTAAATGGCAGTCAATGCAAATCAGCGTTCAGCAAGAGTGAAATGTTCAACAATGATTCTAACTGGCACACAGCACTTTCGTGATCTTCGATCTGCAAAATTAAAATAGCTTTAACAAGTTTGAACCTTTTACGTGAATAGCTGTGATTCCCAAGCGTTCTGCACTTCTTAAATTGGCTAGAAGTTTGTCGACGAGAATGCAAGAAGCCGGTGGAGTTTGAAACTTCGACAAAATCATTTCATACACCTCAGAATGAGACTTCTTCTGATTGTTCGGTGTTGCCGGTTCGGCGTCAATAAGGTTTTGAGACTCTTCCAATATGGAACTTCTCGATTTGGCCCACATGTCGTTGTTTACTAAAAGTCATGAGGTTATAAAGCAATTTATTAAAACTTACTTAAAAGAGCAACACGGTAGCCGTTCTTCTTCAGCAACTTGATGGCTGTGCAAATTTCACTATTCTAAACAAATTAGTTAAACAATGTTTTTATAGTGTTTACTTACTTTGACTAGCGATTCAGCCAACAATTGTTTTTCGAACTCTTCCATATTCAGTTTGTGAACAGTTGATTGACCGGCACGCATCAAATCAACTTCTGTGCTGTCTTGTTCAGGCAAAATTGTTTGTGATGTTGTAAGTTCCTTGACTAAAAGAATAGTTTAAATTTGAATGTTTTATGTGAAAGTGATTACCTATTTTGTTCAGCCGTTCATATTCAAGGTGATTGCTTATGTTCACTAAAGTCCCGGCCACGTCAAAAATTATTGTTTTGTAGAGTCCTCGAAGACCTCTTTTGGCCATTGAAAGACGTTCATCTAGCAGTCGCGAGCGGACGATTCGACTTTTGCCTAAACAGTTTGTTTAAGTTAGAAAACTGTTAATAGAAACAACTCACCGCTGTTACAGGCCAGCATTGTACAGTCGAGTGAATTCAAACAAAGCTCTTTAAAAATCAAGACACATTGTGTTGTGAAACACACGGAAATAAAGAACAAATGATGAGGATCAGTTCCGGAGATGGCAAGAAGCCAGTGATCTCAGTGGTCTTTTGTGCACTTGTCGAGCTTGCTTCCAAATCACCCGTAATTTGCACGAGATCAAAATTGGACGAAATTCAATCTCCACGGGACATGATTTGGGTTTGCGCGTGCGTGTCGAATTTAAATTTTGAAAAACGACCCCTGTTCCTCGATCCCGAAATATAAAAGTTGCGTTCTGAGGCGAACTGTAAACACTTGTGAAATTCAGGAATCAAATAAGTTATGATATAAACGTATTCAATAAAAGTTTATAACAGCAAAAAATAGTACAAATATGAGAAAATTAAAAGTCATGATTATTTGAGGTTGTAAGCTTTCTTAATTTCTTTCTCGAATGCTTTCTCGATATTCTTGCGTTTCAGCTTGAGCGCTTCTGTTAAAAGTCCGCTGTTTGGCGTCCATGGTTCGTGGCACAAAATCAATTTCTTGGGGATTTCAACGCGGCTTAGTTTGCCTAAAAGGTCCAGTTTTTAAAAGTCATTTTCCGCAAAACATACCCGAAGCAGATGATGCCAAATCTTTTGCCAGAATGTCAGCCAATTTGTCGTCTTTGCAGATTTCTTCCCACGAACCGCTGATTCCGTTCTGAAATTTGTTGAACATGTTAATTAACCGAATAAGTGTGTATTTACGTCTTTAGCTATCTTTTCCAGATTCTTCTTGTTCGGAACAACCAGTGCAATCAAATAATCTTGTTCTGAATTGCCATAAACGCAGATGTTGTCAACGGCGGAGTTAGTCAAAAGGTTTGTTTCCACTTTGCCGAGAGAAATGTACTCGCCGTGTGCCAATTTAATGAGATCTTTTTTGCGGTCTGAAAAAGAGTTGATGACAATTTAATAAATTAAGCTTTGACAACTTACCAATGATTTTCAACGATCCATCCGGTCTGAACTCGCCAATGTCTCCAGTTGCAAAGTAACGTTTTCCGTCGATTTCAATAAAGTCTTCTTTGGTCTTCTCTTCGTTTTTGAAGTAGCCGAGGCCAACGTTGTCGCCGTGAATGAGAACTTCACCTTGAGGACTTTCATTGTGTGGTGAATAGCCAGCGTCTTCCCATTCACGAAGCTTGATCTCACAGCAACGAAGTGGTGGACCCACAGCTCCGGTAGTAAGATCGAATTTGTCGGCCAACGTTGCTCCGCCACAAGTTTCAGTCAAACCGTATCCTTGAACGACCGGGCAGCAGAAGCAAATATTGATGAAGCGCTGGGTTTCCGAGTTCAAGGGAGCGCCGCCAGACAAGACACAACGTAAATTGCCGCCAAGCAACTTGCCAATTCGATTGAACACCAATCTAAAATGAATGTGTTGAAAGGCTTTAACAAAAAAGTTAAAGCTTACTTGTTCATGATTAAACTTGAATATCCGTCCACGTAGCGAGCACGTTTGCGTTCATAACAAATACGGAACAACTCACGCAGCATGGGATTCATTGCCTTCACTTCTTCAGTAACAGCTTTGAAGATCCGGTCCATTACAGCTGGAACACAAGCGATGAGGGTCGGTTGCAGTTCAGCACAGTCGCCTTTTGTTCCCTTTTTGATCTTAGGAGCTCTGTCGAACAATGTTTGAGCAGAAGAGTAGCCAATTGAAGCGCCTTTGCTAAGAGCGACTAGTTCGGCACAGACTTCAAGAATGTGAGCAAGTGGGAGGTAACCAATGAAGGAATCGGCTGGAGTGACAGAAAGAATCTTTCCCTTGCCTGAATGGTTCGGATAATTTAGTTCCGCGAACGTTTGAATAGTTTGATAGCGTTAATGTGATTGTTAACGTCTTTTGAAATTTGACTTGAACACTTTTGGAATCTTTTGGATTTAATTATTCTACTTATCAATTTATAAACAATCCAAAAAATCGCGGAACTAAGTTCGCTCAACTTACCCGGATATTGCCGCAATGATGTTTCGATGAGATAACATAACACCTTTTGGGTTGCCCGTAGTTCCAGACGTATACATGATCATGGCTAAATCATCGGCCTTTGGCTTCTCAATTTCTGTGTTTGGCTCAAGATCGCATTCCAGCAGCTTGTCAAAAGACTCGAAATTTTTGTTAATATCATTGAATGTGTCTTCCAATGCCGGCTTTGCATATCCATCGTCGCCGTCAACACGGTGTAACTCTTGGTAATAAACAACAGTGTGTGTGTCTGGACACGACTCTAAAGCTTTTGCCACTGTTTTGAGCAAGCTTCTCGATGTGAAAATGATTTTTCCGTCACATTCTTTCAATGCAAATGCAACAGCTTCTTGGCCCAAAGTTGCGTAAACGGTGATAACTAAAATTGGCACTATTTGTTTAATGATATGTATTTAAATTACCTGGCAATCCGTATTTGAAACAAGCAATTGCAGTTTGCATCCATTCAGCTCTAGTTTCGGCAAAAATTACAACATGATCGCCCTTCTTTAATCCAATTGAATTGAACCACGCAATTATACTCGAAATCTAGAAGTAGTTTTTAAACAACAAACAGCTTTAGGATCAACACTTACGTTGTCATCTACTTGACTGAATGTGTCAAAGCTGTAGCGTCCAAATGTGAGTTGTAAGAAGGTTTTGTCGCCTTTCTTCACCTCTTCGCCCTTCAACAATTGACGATTGCCCATGCATGCGGAGTCTTCGAACTCAGTTGCGGAACGATCCCAAATGTCACCCAAAGTTTCGCAAGCTTCGTAGGCATTTGACATCAGCTTTTCCATTGAATCAACATGACGCCAACCAGAACTTGGATCATCTTCGACCACTGGGTGTGCCTAAAACAACCGATAAACTTTGTCTAATTTTAGTAAATTGTTACCTTGACTCTTTCCGACAATTCACGTTTCTTCTCTGGATCAGCAATTAACTTGAACGGAATGTACATGATAACATCGTAGAGGAAGAAGCAAACAGTAAGCAGTCCATTCAAAACAACAAATAAAGCAGGTCGTTGTTCAGCAAGCTCGTCCTCGAAGCGTTTATTTCCATCCGCTACGTCGTTTCCATTTCCGTTGCCGTTGTGGCCATTGCCGTTTGATTCGGACATGATTGTTTTGTGTGAAGAGAACACTGAAGAAGAAATAAATAACTGAAAGCGAATAAGCACGCACTGATAAACTAAAACGTCGCGAACTTTATACTCGTACTCATTAAATGCGCAAGGACCAAAGTTCTCCCGCCAATTAGACAGACAAAACAATGCAAAACATGTGTATGTGAACCACCTTTTCGGGTACAGAAATTGTTTAATCGCTTAGTTTTGTGGCACAACAAAAGCTCTCAAATTCAAACATTTGTTATCAACAAAAGAAAAGAGATGAGCATTTTGCCGACTTAATGAACAACGCCAATGAACATTATTAATATTGAACACGCGGATGACTCCGTGTTTTCGGTAAACAATCGGTTTTACATCAAAACAGTCGAAAACCTTCGAAATGTTTACAACTGGCGCAAAAAACACGAATTAGGCGGTGATAGCGGCATAAGTTGGCGGAGGCGCAAGACGTAAACAAACTTAGACACAAAAACAAATGTGCTCATCTCCAGCGATCAATGCACATTTTGTGCGCAGCTGTATTCGAAACTGATTGGACTTATATATCCGATGCCACAAATACAAAGAAAACGTGTTGTCCGACTACATGTGTATTCATTACATGCAAACTTTGTAGACCAATTACTTGGGGCATCGAAAGAACAACCGAGCGGTTTTCTTTCCTCTACCCGTTTTGGACTTTAATCGGTGCAGCAAAAGAAGCGCCTTTGATTGAGCGCCAAGAACCGAAAAATCAGGTGATATTGACAACTCCAATAAAAAGAACTTTGAACATCAACATGTTTCTGGATTAAAATACTCACAGTTGTAAATTCTTTCACACTTTGAAAGAGATCGTTTGTTGTTTGAAAGAGATCGTTTTTTGTTCTGATTCATGCTGCTAATTTAACATTATAACATTTGCACGTAACAAAAAATGTTACAGATGAACTCAATTGTATTCGGCAAACTAATATTATAATCTGGTTTGAGCAAAACTCAATAACTAGCAGCCCATGTTGACCAGCTAAAAAGCATGCACTTCCTGGACACAAACTACACAACATCGGCGACCTTTTTTGATTGCGCCCCAAACGCTGCCTTTCGTTCGTTTAACTCTCTCGAGCCTGTAATCAACAACTGCTTGCGGAAAACGCCAAACTCTACATTCTCCGAGCTGCAAAATGAGCAAAACTTGTGAGATTTGTGGCCAAGCAGCAAGATCAGTCATCGATAACTCGTCTAGAGTATGCGCAGATAAGTTTTTAATCAGTAATATAGTAACTGTTCCGTTTTACCTTGCTCCATGTTCTATCGAAGAAACTTTAAAAACTGGACGACACTGAAGTGCAGCAACAACGAGAACTGTGACTTGACGCGCGTGAAAAACAACCGACGTTTATGTCCGAAATGTCGAATGCTGGTATGCTTTTGCATAGAATTTAAACACTTGAAATATCTAGAAGTCCAGAATGATTGGTTTGCGAATGGCAGGCAAGAGTTTAATAATTCAAAGAAACGGCCTCCCAGTTGATGACTTGCCAGAAGAAGAAGAGCAACAACAATCGTCAATTCCACCAAATTACATTCCGCAACACAAGACAAGCACAGCTGAATCCATTGAAACGTGCTGGCAAGTAAACAAAAATCTGGAGTTGCTGACAAAAGCTGTGAAAGTCTTTAAAAACTTCGCCGAACGCCAACTGTTTTTGTCCTCAATTCATCAAGATAGGCAACTTTCAATGGACGAAGATGTTGAGCCTATGCAGATTACACTTGACCAATATCCGTGGCTTGAGAACAGGGTTCTTATGTTGGCTTGTGAAATTATCAACGACATCTTAAAAGACTTTAATGGCGTCAATCATGACGATAAAGTAGGTTGTTTTGACTGAATTGTTTTGACTGAATTGTTTAGGTCAAAGCATTCAAACAAGTAGCGTTTCACGCATGTCTCGTTTTCAAGTTCTACTTAACAATGCAAACGTTTCCAAATCTCGGTGACAATCGTTTATGTTTATATCCGGCCTATTACATCGACTCAAAAGATCAAAGACACTTTTTGCGTGCGTTGGATGAGGTTGATTAGAAAACTGAATTGTTTAAAACATCCTTTTAAGGAAAAGTTCCAAACAGCTTCGAAAATCATTGGTCCATTTTTCCAGCGCATTTTTGATTGCGCAGAACGTGCACGTCGGTTTAGACCTACACCTGTTGAATGTGCCGCATTGTTCATGTTGGCAATTTACGACAAGTGTAAGTTGTTCTTGAGGTATTTTCTGTTAATCAAACGATTTCCAGTGGAACGCTTGAAGATCCTTCCCGACGAAGCAATTAAGGCGTACGATCAACTTTGTTCTGAATTGGGACAACATATTCTAAGTGAGACCAAAATGAATGCATTTGTTCGGTTGCCGCGT
Organism: Aphelenchoides bicaudatus; assembly: GCA_024699845.1. Taxonomy (NCBI): domain Eukaryota; kingdom Metazoa; phylum Nematoda; class Chromadorea; order Rhabditida; family Aphelenchoididae; genus Aphelenchoides; species Aphelenchoides bicaudatus. The sequence continues at coordinate 9,823,920 of JAMPIN010000002.1, read as the reverse complement.
TTGATGACTTGTTTATATGACGCTTATGTAAGTTTTAATTGAAAACACTTCTTCCAATTCTTTCAATTTGCATTTAGATGGTCAACGAAATTTATGAAGACAGGTTAGACTTTAATGTACAGTGTTTACTGATTGTTACATTTGCAGCTACTCTTTGATTGGTGTTCTTTTCCCTGATCTGCGAGATCTATTCTGCACACAAAAGCCAGAACTTTCGTCCCTGTTTGTTGATGCAGTTGTGCAGAACACAACAGTTTAGCAAAAAGAGTGCAATTTCGGGAGCTATTTTCTCTTATCATCGTTATATTATTCGCCAAGGAACAAAGGCTAATTGCAATTGTGTAGACAGTACGAAAAATAAACTCGTTTATTGATAATCCAATGAATTGAAAAGAAGCCGAAAATTTATGTACGCAACGATAAACTCTTCTGTGACAACAATCATTTTTTGATTTTTGTTCACTAGCTGACGATAACTTGCTGACTCACCAGAACATCGCCAGAAGCCACTTTTGGAAAGCTGATTCAAATGCGTGCTTTTCTGTTCGTCCTTTTATTTGCTGGACTTTGTGATGCTTTGCGTCGTCTTCCAAAACCCAGTCAATTTGCTGCACCGTCTCATACGTACGAAACGAAAACATTCAGTTCCAAAATCGACAACTTTGATCCCACGCCCAATAAGCTTTTCAATGTAAAGTATGTCATTATTGCTGAAAAGCATATTTAATCTATTTAATCAACTTAATCTATTTAACAAGTTTAGATACTTGGTCAACAATCAAAGTTTTGTAAATGGACAAGGACCTTTATTCTTTTACACTGGAAATGAGGGCACCGTGGAGGGCTTCGCAGCGAACACAGGAATAATGTACAGTTTGAATTTACTAGGTTAACGTTATTGTTTAGTTGTTTTCAGGTTTGACCTTGCTCCTGAGTTCAACGCTTTAATTGTCTTCTGTGAACACAGGTATTACGGAAGTGGATCGTCACAGCCATTTGGTAAAGACAGTTTTGCTAGCGCCGAAAATGCCAGATTCTTGACAATTGAACAAACTTTCGGCGACTACATTACCTTGATTCAAAATGTACTGCCACAAACTTACAACTTTACAAAAGTCATTGCGTTTGGAGGCTCTTATGGAGGGATGCTATCAGCTTGGTTCCGTGAAAAGTATCCAACCGTTGTTGATGGAGCATGGGCTGCTTCAGGTTTGTTAATTAATTACTCCTTTTAAGTAATGTGAGGTTTTAGCACCGGTAGCATACTTCCGTAAAAGCAAAACACCGATGGGTGGATTTTCAAACGTGGTTGGTCGTACAATGAAGCACTTGGGTTGTGACTTGGATGCAGTGACTGACGGGTTCAGCAAAATCGACACTTTAACAAACGATCAACTAAACACCATATTCAATGTCAATTCTTCTTACCCAATCAAAAATTCAGACGATGTGTTTGCTTTGAAGGTTCAATTTTCACAAGTGTTTAAACAACTTTACATTCTAGGGATACATCCGCGAAGGCTTTGAGTACATGGCAATGACTTGCTACCCATACCCATCAGTGTTCTTACGACCTCTTGACGGCTGGCCAATGTTGGCTGCTTGCAACAGTTTGCAAACAAAGCAAGACAAAGCTGAAGATGCTGTGAAGGCACTCAAGAAAGCTATAGACGCTTTTTACGACCCAAAAACGCCTGCTTGTTTCCTCTCCACTGATTGCCAAGATGCAGCAACTGCCGGTTTGGGTGATTTGCATGGATGGGAGTGGCAAAGCTGTACTCAAATTGCCATTGGTAACGTTAAACAATAAGGTATTCTTTAAAATAACTCTTTTCAGACATCTGCGCCCAAGGCGGAGATAACGATCCATTTTGGCAAGACTGCGCGGCTGTGGGAACGGACAAAGTTAAAAGTTTTGAAGATTATTTTAAAGAAGGCTGTGGCGTCCTAGCAAATGACGTTCCTGGATACAAAACAGATTGGGTTAACTTTGATTTTATTAAAAACGCTTATGGATTCGACCTGAAAGGCGCTACAAACTTGATCCTGACGTTTGTGCTATTTGGCAAACTTTAAATAATGCGCATGTTTAGACAAGGCTATTTGGACCCGTGGAGTGCTGGCGGCGCTGACATTAGCAGTGATGATGCAGCAAAACGAGAAATCTACATGTACACAATTGGTAAAGAGTTTATTGAAGAAACAATAACAAAACACACATTACAGAGGATGCTGCTCATCATTTGGACTTGAGAACTCCGAACTCTTGCGATCCGCCATGCAAGTTTAAACTTTATAAAACTACTCAATTTACAACTTTTAGCCGTTGTTGCTGCACGCTATTCAATTGTGAATGTTTTGAAGAAGTGGCTAGGCCAAACTTATGACAGCGACGCAGTAACTCTCACAGGACTTGGTGAAATCAAACGAAAAGCCAACCATTCGAAGTGACTGTCAACAACTGGACAATCAATACCCGTGGAATTACAACGGATCTGAAGTTGTAGGTACAACAATTAGCCCACACAGCACGACGCAAGGAATCGGCTCTACTCAGCCAATTGCGGCTTTGGTTGGACTTTTACTGATTGTGTTGATGGTTCGACCGCTTTAATTAAGCGAACTTTGTATGCAGTAACTAATAAATAAACACTTTTGTGTTAGTTGTTCAATAAAGGAAGTGCTTGAATGCTCTTGAAGCTTTGTAGTTTTGAAATTACAAAACAACTGATTTCAAAATAATTTCATTAACTGTTTTGGCGCTTACGTCAATTGTTGTTATTTTGGTCTAAACGACAAACCATTTGTAAAGATCACTAACGAATAGGCGTGTAAACAATTGAGGCCATTGTTTGGGGCGACAAAAAAGTTGATTGGAATGAGCTGATGCCGTCGCGCAAATTATTACAACAGTTGGCTGGCGATTACAAACTATTGCTGCGTACTCTCGCCCAAGCGAACACCCCGCAAATAATAACAAAAACAATAAGTTTCGCCGTGATCGTCAGCGCAAAGCTACACACCTACTACTGTTTTTTGCGGCGCCATTGTTTTCCATCCGGTCGTTAGCGAAATTCTGTGTTACTGCACCGGTGTTGTGTCTCGGCAAAACGCGAGCTGGTTGTTATAAACTAGACACTTGCTAACATCAAGTCCCAATCGAGTCACAAACGATGCTCAGAGTTACTGCCGCGTTCTTCCTTCTCTTCTTCCTTCACAGTTCATTGGCAATTCGCTTGACAGATAAGGTAAATTATGTTAAGCTTCAATTTTGAGTTGTTTAAATGTTTGTTTTGTAGCTTGCTAAAGATGCCGGAGAGATCTTGGCTGAATCAAAGACCGATAAGACTATTAGACAATGCTCGTGTGAAGAGCAACATACTTGTTTTGATGAGGCCAAGCATCAGCTGTATGATTGCGTAGAAGAATGCTGGAGTGTGACCAAACAAGTAAGCAAATATTAATTTTAAAATGTGTCAATTTTCTACACTTAGATAACTAATGACACAGACGGACTTCACAAATGCATAAAAGATCGTCTTCCAATTTTGGACAACTTCCTTGGTATGAATACTTACTTTGCTTATTAAAAGTGTTAAAACTTCTAGGTTGTTTGGAAACTAATCTGGACAGTTGCGCGTCCTTCAAAAACCGCTGGCAACATTACTTACATAGACTACACCAAGGTTATCGAAAATGCTGAAACTCGCATCAAAAAACAGACGCTGAAGCTGGTCAAGACCGTCAGCAGCAGTGTTCAGAAACTTGTCCAAACAGCTCTTGATCTGGGCACTTGCGTCAAGAAATGCTTCATGAAAAAGAACTCGAATGGCTTCTGTTTCGATAAAGTGGGTTGCCAACCTAAAATAGAAGTTCCGGCAGCCGTAAAGGCTTTGAAGAAATGTGCCGGTGTTATCAGTTGGAAGAAGACGGCAGGTGAAACTTGTCAATGCGCAGTTGGTGCCGGAGTATCGTCGCTTAAACAATATTGCAACTTGTTAGGAGGCACAAGTGGTCGAACTAGCTCGAAACCAACAATTGCCGAAATTTCTGCATAATTGTTCTTAAGTCTAGAATGCCTTTTAATCTTTTATTATTAAACGTTGTTCAAATATCCGAATAGATTTTGCAATATTCGTATTGTAAATGTGGTTAAAGCGTAGTTGAATAAATTAAATTGTGTTTGTTATTGTCGTGTTGTTTGCAATATTGAAAACTTTCATTGCAAGAAGAAAAGTTAAACGGAGCACTTCAACAAATAACGTAAAAGCTCTTTCAAAAACTGTGAATACTTTGTTCAAACCAATTGAAATTTCGCCGACATAACGCCTCATTTTCAATCGGAAGATTTTAGCCTTGTTTTTTTGCCTGCAAAGTGGCAATATTTTAGTCCGACCGAACTATTTTTGAAAGATGGCTTCACTATCAAGACAATTTGTGTTCAAAAACGTCCAGCATAAACAGTTCTTCGTAGCTACAGCTCGGGCCTACTCTACTCAGCATGGTTTGATATTTCAGCATTTTATGGATTTTATATTCACCTATTTCAGATGCCGATTTGGTGATTATTGGCGCCGGACCTGGTGGCTACACTGCAGCCATTAAAGCTGCTCAGCTTGGAATGAAAACGATTTGTGTTGAAAAAGGCGAAACTCTCGGTGGAACTTGTTTGAATGTCGGATGCATTCCGTCAAAAGCTATGCTCAACAACTCGCACTTTTATCATTTGGCAAAACACGGAGACTTGAACAGCCGAGGTGTCGAAGTCGAACCAAAACTTAACTTGCAAACTATGCTCAATGCAAAGAATCAGTCAGTCAAATCGCTTACAGCTGGTGTTGCAACTCTTTTCAAGGCTAACAAAGTTACTCGATTGCATGGTACTGGAACAATTACTGGAAAACATGAGGCATGTTTTTGCATGGTTTGAAGTTGTTTAATTTTTATGGAATTTCAGATCACCGTCAAAAAGGATGATGGTTCAACTGAGAAGATCAACACCAAGAATATTCTGATTGCTACTGGTTCGGAAGTTACGCCGTTTCCCGGTATTGAAATTGACGAGAAGCAGGTCAGTTTTTAAATGTTGATTTATCAGTCTATAGTCTTCATCGTTTAGGTTGTTTCATCTACTGGCGCGCTTTCGCTTGAAAAAGTTCCTGAAAAAATGATTGTTATTGGAGCTGGTGTTATTGGATTGGAACTGGGCAGTGTTTGGCAACGTTTGGGTGCTCAAGTTACAGCTGTCGAATTTTTGGGATCAGTTGGAGGTGCTGGAATGGATGGCGAGGTCTCTAAGAACTTCCAACGAATTTTGACTAAACAAGGCTTCAAATTTATGTTGAACACGAAAGTTATGGGCGCATTGAACATTGGTGGCAAGATTTCAGTTGCAGTTGAGGCTTCAAAAGATGGTGGCAAAGAAGAGGTTTGCTTTTATTCTTTATCGTCTTTTAAGAATAAGTTTCAGCTTGAATGTGATGTTCTTTTGGTTGCGATTGGTCGACGACCGTACAGCAAAGATCTTGGACTTGAGAATGTCGGTTTGAAATTGGATCAACGTGGACGAGTTCCGGTTAATGAGCGTTATCAAACATCTATTGAAAACATCTATGCAATTGGTGACATTATTGAGGGTATGAGCATTTTTTGATTCCCGAATTTTGATTAAACGTCCCCGAATTTTAATTAAATGTCCCCGAATTTTTTGGACCCCGAATCTTAATATTTTCCGTTATAGGCCCCATGTTGGCACATAAAGCTGAAGACGAAGCAATAATTTGCGCGGAGGGCATCTGCGGAGGTCCAGTTCACCTTGACTACAACTGTATTCCATCTGTTGTCTACACTCATCCTGAAGTTGCTTGGGTTGGAAAGAATGAAGAGCAATTGAAAGAAGAGGTTTGTATTATTCTTCGATCTTTTGAGCTTTAACTTTTGGTTTAGAAAGTCAATTACAAGAGTGCCAAATTTCCATTTGTTGCCAATTCACGTGCAAAGAACTAACAATGACACTGAAGGCTTTGTCAAAGTTTTAGGTATTTTATGTTTGAATGTATAGAAGCAAACTTATTGAGATTTTTTTTCTTCAAACAAAAACTATGTGTTTACTGTTTGCTTCACCTTATATACTAATTTTAATTTAGCCGACAGGGAAACTGACCGCTTGTTGGGCGTACACATTATTGGACCGGTAATTCAGTTTCATATAATTATTTTTAAACGACTTTTTGCAGAATGCCGGTGAGATGATTGGTGAGGCAGGCTTGGCCCTTGAATATGGCGCATCATGTGAGGACATTGCTCGCGTTTGCCACGCTCATCCAACTCTGTCTGAAGCATTCAGAGAGGCTAACCTGGCGGCGTATTGCGGAAAGCCTATCAATTCATTGTGAAGTGTTTTGCAGAATAAATCTAGGTTTAATTACAGTTGTGCGAGTGAGTAGTAATAAAGAATTTCATTAAAGTTTTGGCTTTTATGTTTCAAACGATTGATTTGCAGTTCTATTCACATTTGTTTGGTCAGCGGAAGTAAAACTAGTCTGATAATTTGTTTATTTTGCATTGTTTGGTCATTTTCATTATTGTGTGGACGCTGCAAATGTGCAAACACGTAAAGCAGATGCGTTCTGGATTTATTGCAATTGTGCCAATTTTCAAAAATTATGTTAACGTCTATGTTTGTTGCTTATTTGTTGTGCATTTTTTGTGTTGCTTTTTCAACAGAGGTAATTTATTTCTTTGTAAACAAACAAAATGACTGCATAATGCACTATTAAGATCGTAAATTTCGGTGAAGATCTTGACTACTACAAAGAGATTGTCAGCGAGAAACCTCATTTATTGGCGTCACTCAACGAGCTTTTGCAAGAAAATAAACAGCTTTCTCGCAAGGATTTGATATTCAAAGTGGCTGTTTGGTCAAAAGAAAACAATTTGCAGGCAAGTTATTTTGATCAGTAAACTTTAAAATTCATTTCCAGAGTGAGTTTGCCCAATTTGTAAGAGAAAAACGACGCCTTTACCACAATGAACTCAACAGACCAAAGCCACAAAATGACGACTCCGAAAACGAAGTCTACAAGCTTATTTACGATATGGCCGTGCGTGTTCATTTTATTCAAGTCTATACATAACTGATTTTAGCGAGTCAACACCGATTTAAATCTGAGCTTCAAAGCTTCATGCCAACAACAAAATGCGTTGTTACGTCGAGCAAACAAAACAGTGGTCAATAATTTAGGATTCAAAATCAACATATGGTGCGAAGGCCAATAAGTTAAACATGTTTATTGAAACGAGTCTATTGCCAATAAAATAAAACACTGTGAGTAATTGGAGGTGCGGCTCTTGTTTTGCGATTGTTATGAGTATTCAAAAGTCAAAGTCAATGCTGAACGGACGACGAGCGTAGCGGTAAAATCGGCGGGGTCCATTGAATGAGAATTGACGCGGAGTCAGCGGAGGCAATTCTCCTTGTTGTTGGAAGTGTTGAACTCGCATGGTTCGCCAACTAGGGTGCGGAATTCGTTTGGCCATAAGCTGTAAATTTTCAGATGAACACAATTGGTCAAACATCAATTTATGCAAGTAGAAGAAACAACAGAAAAAGTCAATTTGATTGCACGTGGTTTCTGAATTTTTAACACTTACCTGTAGCTGGTCATCCTCTTGTTGTGCTTCTGCTGCTGGTTGATCATTGGCGGCGGAATCTTCGGCGTTGCATAGCACAACAAACAAGGCAATAAGTGAGAAAGAGACGAGGAACTTCATGTCGAACAGGAAGCGATTTGGACCAAGACTGAAAGTGCTTTAAATGAGGAATTTCCTTTATTTAAATACGCGCAAATCAACTTTTAAAATGTCGTCTGACTAAAGGAGACGCGAAACTAAATGACGCATATTTTGGGATAACCCACTGACAGAGATGGATTGCCGAATGCTTTCGTTAATGGATGCTTTTCAGAAATCAAGTGGGCTTTTTACTCAATTCATTAACCTATTCCAAAACTTTGAGACGGAAGCATTTGTCTCTCAAAGTGTATGATAAAGTTTGTGACAGCACTACTTAATTCAGATGTTGGATTCGAATAAAAGTGCTTTAAATACTGTAGATGACAACACTAAAAATATCGGTCAACATTCGCCAGTTCAAAACAATTTATATATGCTTCAAAGCGTTGCAAGTCCAAACCTGTAAAAATACCTAAGTGTTAAAAATGGAAGCACCCCGGAAGAAGTCTTTTTTGTTGTGAGTTCAAGTTTGCCGTTCGCCTTGCCCACAACAATTGAATTGGAATGCAAATTGTTTCCGGCACTGGTTAAAATTGTTGTGCTCAGATTGGGAAATGATTACTTTTGAAGCTCTTTTATTGAGTGTTCAAAAATTAAATGAGTGGCGACGTTCTGCCAAGAACACTGTAAATTTCACGCGTGATTTGTAAACACAGTCGTTGAAGCGTTGAAAAATAGCAGACGCAAGCAGTGACGTGCAGATTTTTGAGAAGTTCTTGCAGGTAACAACCGTTGGTCCAAAGTTTAAATGAACTTCATGAATGAAGTTTTAAAATCTATAAGAATTAAACTTCAAATAAAAAGCTTCTAGGCCAACGGTTAACTGCAAAAATGTGGGGGTTTGAGATGTCTGATTTGTACGTAAAATGGTTCGCAAAACTTAAAAACCAGAGACAAACTGTCCAAGTCAATTTGAATTTGATGAGATTCGCAAGTCGTCGAACGCCTTCAAATATGTTCGGCAAAGGGGGCGGGCAATTCATTGGTCCAAATTTTTGTCACCCGCTGATGTCCAATTGAACAACAATTCCCCAGTGGGACAGCCATTGACAGCAACAAATTATGACATAACTCGAACAACTCAAAGAGCAATTTAAAACTTTATTTAACTTTTAAAGTGTGACGATATAAGAATTGTTAAAAACACGTATTTTCAAAATGAACAATTATGATATGTTATCAAGAACATCAAGTTGGCAATGTAAAACCCGTTTCTCACAATTAAATGTTCGGCTTAAAGTCGCAGTTTAAAAAGCGTTCGGTCTAATTGGTTTGTGGCCTCTTCGTCGAATTCGTCGGTCGAAACTAAGCGGAAAACTTCCATTCCTCCAATTCTAAAAACGCTTTCCAATCGGCACTCTTCGGCGCGAGTTGACCAGTTCTAAACGTTAATGTATTAATAAGTGCAAAAATACATTTTCAGCAATCCCTATTTGACTAGTTTTTGCATTTGCACACAGTGTGCGTCAATGATGAGAGTTGCATGCTCATTAATTTTATGCCAAGAATATTGTTTCTGGCCTGTGCTTTGGTGCAAACAAGCAGATAATTACCGAACAAAAGAACAGAAAGCAATAAATTACTGTTGTTGGCCGGAAATGAAACTCCGAAAATAGTCAAATACAGTACTAGTTACAACTTTGGTTAAAATTCAGCAATTCAACACTTACATTTGGCAGTCCAACCACTAATCGAAGTTTGCAGACCGGTTTACTTCTCCTTCGTCTATCTTCAATTGCTTGTTGGAGGGATTGGATGTCGTTAGGACCGAACGTGTTGTGTTTGTACAGGATTTTTTGAGCAAAGATCGTGTTGGCCAGATCAAAGTTGCTAGCGTTGAATATAAAGTCCAACGAAGCAGATAAAACAAACAAAGCCGACCACTTGTTAACAATTAGTTCGGACAACGAAGGATAGATCTAAACTAAAGTAAATTAATCAAAACCGCTTAGTTTAATCACCTCTGAAAGGGGCATGTCTATCCTCAATGATTGAAGTGAACGTATTCTCTGGAGTTGAAGGATGAAATCGTTCGATTCTCTCGAGTCAATTATTCGGATTTGTTCCAAATACAGATGTTGCAGGGAATGGCTTACACAACGCATCAACAACGCAAAGTCGTACAACTTGATATCCACGTCGCATAAACACAGCTCCTGAATTGGGAAATAAAAAGGAGCCGACATCGACAACTCTAATAAGCCGTTTAACTGGATACGCAATTTGTTCAGTCTTATCAAACGTTGAAAGTGTGTTGTGTTTAGTTTCAAATTTCTAAAAACACCAACTGATTAGTTTATTCATTTTATAATTACCTAGTTTTCCAACTATTCTTTGTCTGGAGTTTACCGTTTGAATTCAACGGAGTTGCAACTAATTCAACACTTTTAGCTCGTGGATGCGAGAGAAATATGCTAGCTAGTGATTCGATCTAAAACACAGAACTTTTAAGTTAGCAACAGACAAATCTTACATCTTTATTGTGCAGTTCATAAAAGCGACTGTTGTGTCGATCCGACTCTACTTCTATTTCATATGTCATCCCTAAATTTAAACTGGTGAATTTAAATTCAAAAATGATTCGCAACAAAAAGAATATGCACATAAAGAATAAAGAGCAAAGCGATAACCTCCAAGAAAAAGCCAATAACTAGACGCTTATCAACACGCACAAATGCAAATTAATTGTCCACTTAATAGAACAAAAACCCCGCCGATTGTTTTCCTCACGCACAATCAACGCAGTGCAAAACCAGTTGTAAATGAACAAACAATAGACGAAAACTGCGGCCCTCAACTTGATAGCAAAAAACTGATTCATCTTCTCCGGTGTTTGAACGTTTTTGATGTGGTTTATTGGCTTGAGGAGAAAAAGAGGAAACGCATAGCAACGTGTCCAAATTGGCGCTCAAAACTATGCAGTGTTTGAACCAAAAGCAGCGATTAAAACGTGGCGAGCTTTTAACAAAAATGTTTGCGGCTTTTAAATATAAGTTTTAATGCTGAAGACAAACCTCCATCTTCCACTTCACACATTTTGATTTTTATGCCAGTGGCTGCATTGTATGGCAATAGCGTTTCAACCTTTTTCTCGACTTGCTCGGCTGCCGCAACTTCGACCACCTGGAATGAACAAAATTAATAAAATCGAGCGGAATTCGTGTTTCTTGTCAAAACATTTCAATTGAAATGTTTGGCTTGTCAGCAAACAAACCTTTTTGGGCGACTCTTGTTCATGCTCGGCCGCGATGGTTGTTGGTTTATAATAAGCCAGTGATCTTTCGCCAGCTCTTGTACTAAGGCACTTTTTGAACGGTGAGAATATGGCACCAAACATGTTCAACAAATTAAACGGCAAAAGACGTCTTGTTCATTTGGAATTGAGTCAAAGTAACCGTCCAGCAAGGCCTTTTCAGAAAGAAACCACCAACAAAAGGAACAGAAATGGTGAGTCCTTTGCGTTTTCGTTCAGCAACAAGCTGAGCAAATCACGCACACGCAAAGGCTGTACGGGAACAACAAACGGTGTTGAATTTGTTGGTCGCTTTCCAAATTTGTGTATTCCGCAGATGTTGTTAGAAATTAAAAAGTATTGTTTATTAGAATTTGTGTGTCAATTTTGTTTGCTTCATCAAAAATTGCTTTGGAGTCTTTCGCTCTGTTTGCGTTCTGCACTATTTCTCCTACTCACCTATTGTTTGGCACAATTAGATTTCCTCAAATTGGTTGAAAAACAAAGGAAAATAGTTCGGCCAAAAAGTGTGGGCCAGAAAGCGAACATTCAATCAAATCCCAGACGAGTGGATCAAAACAGATGAAATAAGTGCCGGATATTTAATGCTATCTTTGTAGTGAAGTGATTCGGTTCTCGGGTTTTCATCAACCCAAAGTTTTTGTAAGCCCGGGACACGCCGGGCATATAATTTCAAACAAAAGTTATGCGGCGTTCTGTTAAATGCAATAAACCTTTGTTATTGAACGCAGAACTCAAAGTTCGATCACTATGATCTCGGCAACAAACTCGTTCAATGATCACAAATAACAGCTATTCGAGCACGTGCTCCAAAAGAGTCCAAACAAAAGACTATTTAAAGCGGTGTTTGGTCGCAGGAAGGGCAATTATTTGCTCCAATATAATTTCTTTTACGTCACTTTAATAATGGTTGTGGTTGCAAAGGAACAATTGAAGGAGTTGGAGATGTTAAATGCTAAAAAGTCTAAAGTTATCATATTTGTCAAGTGGCGTTATCCCTTTTACACCAAGCTAGAGAACTTTCAAAAAACCGATGATTGTGCGCTGATTGGCGTTTTTGCCGAAGAGATCCGAAGTCAACTTTTTGATGGTTATGAGCATCATTTTGATCAAATTATATGGTTCCACGTAAGACTTTACTGCATAATTTGTAATCATCACATACATAGGCAGACTACACGAATATTGACAATGCATACAGTGATTACGGACAAGTTGAAGTTCCAATTCTCGACCAGATAATAAGCCAAATAGTCGAAAAGGTCTCCAATGAAAAAATTCGTTTGTTGGAAAGTGAAGAAGTTTTAATTGATGTTTTGTGCCGAATACGCGCTGAACATTCAATTCCAGGTAAATAAACGTTTTCAATGCGAATAAACAATACTTTTAAGGAGCAAAGCCCGGCGATTTGAACTATCTTCGAGACAAAGCTCAATTGAAACAAGCTTGCAAGCGCCTTAACATTCCAACTGCTCGTTTCGTTATACTTGATTTCAAACAAAACAAACTTATCGACGAGTTGATAAAAGAAGTTGAGCACGAGATTGGCGTTTATCCAATGTTTAGAAAGCCTATTAGAGGTTTTGGATCAGGAGGCAGTGGAGATATCAAAAATACAGATGAATTAAAGAAGTGGCTGATTGAAATGTCTGGACAAGAAGCTGTAATTTCTTTACTTGCTATAGAATATTACTTATAGTTGATTCTTTAGGTCTTCTTGATCGAAGAGTGCATTAACAAGTTGGAATTCTGGACGACAACCGTTCTACTTCCAAACGGATCCTGGAAAGCAATGTTTAATTTAAATTGTGGGCACAAAACAACTAATGAACGTCTTGATGCTGGTTTGCCAATTCCTTTTATTGGCGAGCGCATTGAAGATTGCGCAGAGGAATTTCCAGACTTACTCGAGTTTGTCAGTGATGTAATAAAAAAGCTAAAACCGATGCATCCACATATTTTTTGTGTCCAAGGATTTCAATTGGAGCCAAAAACTAACAAATACTTATTCACTGAGTGCGGTTACCGTCTTGTAAGTTACTCAAAAGGAATGCAACAAATATAGTTTTTTAGAATGGTGCTCGTGGCAGTTCTATTTCTTATAGATGTAGCGGAATAAGTCAAGAAACTGCATTTATTTCAAGCTACATGGATCCAAATTACGTTCCCAAAGCCGACCCGACTCCATTTACAAACTCAATCTGGTATCCTTATCAAATTGGAACGTTGAAGTCGCATAAGGAGTTGCCTGGAGACTCGCCAGTCAAGTCGAGACTTCAATTCAAATGGCTTGTTCCAGTTGGCACAAAACTGTTTAAAGCCGAATCCTATAACCATTTTGTTGTTTCTGTAATGATTGAACACGAAGATGCTTCGGTCGTTAAAAAAGATCTAGAATACTTATTAAACAACTGGCGTCCGGAAATTTGCTAGCTTCATTATGTTTGTTATACAAAGTAAATAAACATTTCGCAAGCATGTCTGAACCTTCTTATCAATCTTCCAGCAAGTACTTTATTGTACTTTAATTTGTTTAAGTGGAATTTTATCTACACAAAGAATTGGATGACTAATAGATGTTTTATTTGAAACGTCGCTCGACCCGGCATTGATATGGCTTTGTACCCATGGAAGCTCCAGTCACTTCTTTCAGCAGAGACGGAGGTTCTTTGCCAGCAGAAAACTAAACAATTGTGTAAAGAATTTGACTTGATACTTAAATACTTGCCTTGTAGTGATTGAAAATGTTTGCAATGAACAAAAAGAGTTCCATTTTGGCAAGTCCTTCGCCTGGACATTGACGCTTTCCAACACTGAAAGGCATCATTTCCGGCACATTTTTAACTTTATTTTTGTCGTCCAAAAACCTGGATGGATTAAACTTTCGAGGCTCGGGGAACACCTTCGGATCACACATAAGAACTGCAATTTGCGGAATAACTACTGTACCCTTTTTAACTGGATATCCATTTAGAGTAACGTCCTTGTTAACAATTCGCAAAGAATTGATAGCAATAATGTTAGCAACACGTTGAGTTTCTAGAACAACAGCTTGTGTGTATGGAAGGTTTGCTTTATCGGAGACGGTGATCATTCTGTCTGATCCAATAACTCGATCCAACTCTTCATGCAGCTTTTGTTGAACCTCCGGATTTCTAATCAAAAATCCCACACACCAGGTTAACGTATGGGTAGTTGTCTCTTGTCCAGCGAACCAAATGTCGACACAGACGTTGCGTAACTAAAAGCAAACTCTATTTAATCAACCAAAAAGCAAAGGCAACAACTTGTTCGTTCGTGAAGTAATTTTTCTCGCCAAGATCATCGCAACGAGCCTTTTCCATCAAAAAAGCATCAATAAAGTCTTGAGGTTCTTCCAAGTTTCTGTAGTCGTTTGCTCGTTTGTGATCTGCAATGACTCCATCCAAAAACACAAACACTTCTGAAAAGTTGTTACATTCGATTAGGTTTTAGTTAGTGTTCGAATACCTTTAAAAAGTCCAATTGCGTGGTTGAATACTTTCTTGAATGGCGGAATCTTTTGCAGAAAAGGAATGAAAATGCACATGCCCATTAAGGGGTCTGCGAAGGCTTTCATCATTCGACTAATGCAATCTTTAAGACGGTAAAACTCGTCTTCTTTTCCCTAAATCGACGAAGATATTAAAACACTGCATTTAAAATAATTACATTTGTGCTGAAACGGTATCCGCAAACTATGTTGTTGATTAAACTTCCAACTGCCAAATCGGTATGTTTATAAAAGTCGTGCTCGTCAGCTCCTTCGGCAATGTCCTTATTGATCTTCTCGCACATTGTTTGAATTTCTTCGAGGATTCTGTCTTGCATCTGGTTTTTTCCAAGTCCAAAATCTCTTAGTGTTTTTAAAGCGAACCGTCTCTGTTCACGCCACAAGTCACCCGAAGTGCCAATTATGCCGTACTCACCGCCTCTCACCAAATCATTGAAGGCTTTGATTCCAAAACGATCGGCATAAGTATCTCCGTCTTTCACAAACAGCTCGATAATTGTGTCGTAATCATTGACCGAAACAATGGGCAAAACACCTGAGACAAATGTGTAAATTGGGCCGTATTTTTCTCTCCACTCAAGAAACTTCGTCTCCCATCGATCTCTACCGCGTAAACTCAACGAATTGCCGACAAACGGTAGTGGCCAGGGGCCTAAAAAACTCTGAATTACATGTAAACTAATGTTTGTTACCTGGTGGATAATGCGTTCTGAAGTACCAATACTGGTAGACAATTAACGCGACAAATGCAACTCCCAGCAGCAACAAGATCATTTTTGTTTGATTGAAGTTTGTCGAAAAGTCAAATTGCACAAGAACGAACGCTGAAGAACTAAACTCTCTTTTATATACAACGTTTTATCGAAAACATTTCGAAAGCGCTCCAAATTCGCGGGAAAACTTGCAAGCACACGTGAACTGTTTAAAAGAGGCGCAACGAGCATGCACCCCCCTTTGTGTCAACAACTGTTCTTTTGTACCTAACTTCTTTTCATGATAGTGTGTTTTCAATTGATAAAGCAAGTCACGGCGTCATTGACTTTCGGAAATTGCTATAATTTAACAATTGATTAGTCATCCTTGAGTTGTTTCGCAAACATCACTATGAAGCATTTGTTGTTAGTGTGATTAAAGTACTTTATTGACGTGTAAATAAATGCATTAAATTAAGTGCTTAAAAACGCTTTTCAACTCGGCACTTATAGGGTTGAGTTCCAACCGCCGCGCCAGAACCATTTTTCTTCAAAGTTGGAGGCTCACTTGTAGGCGACAACTTGTATTGATTGATAATGTTGGCGGTAAACAAAAACAATTCCATACGAGCGAGTCCTTCTCCCAAGCATTGACGCTTGCCGATGGAGAACGGAATGACTTCATCCGCCGGTTTGAAATTGCCATTTTTATCAATAAACCGCGAAGGATTAAACTCTTTTGGGTCTTTGAACACCTAAAATTTGTTTTTAACAAACAACTAAAGTTAGAGTGTCCGATCTACCGAAGCTTCAACAAACAACTTTGCCTTCTTAAAAATGATCATTTTAAGAAGGCTTCGGTAGGTCTATCCCCGGGCCACCCTAATTAAAGCTATTTTACCTTGTGGTCTGCCATGATAACACTAATTTGAGGAATGATGATAGTTCCTTGTGGAATGACTTTTCCGTTTATTTCAACGTCGCGCGAGGCTTTGCGTGGCAAGTTGATCTTAATTATTGTGTGGAAATGATTTAAACTGAAAAAAGTAAAAGTTACCGCAACAATGTTGGCCATTCTTTGGATTTCCAGGACAACAGCTTGCGTATAAGGAAGACTTGGTTTGTCAGATACGGTAATCATTCGGTCGGACCCAATTGCTTTGTCCATTTCATCTTGCATGCGCTTTTGGACTTCTGGATGCCGAATTATGTACGCTAATCCCCAAGTCATTGTTGAAGAAGTCGTTTCTTGTCCAGCAAACCTGAAATATAGTTTTGTTTTAAAGCATACGAAACAATTTGTTTGATTTTAAAATCTCACCACAAATCAAAAACAACGTTCATCAATTGAATTTTGGAGAAGTAATGCGGCTCAGCACGTTCGTTTGCCCGATGCATTTCACTCAAAAAGGCATCAATATAGTCCTGTGCTTCGATTTCATTTGAATAGTCGTTGTTCTTAATGTGGTCGTCAATAATGCCACCCAAGAAAGCTTTCAGATCCTCAAACAACGCAAGAACAGCTTGGTATTTTGGCTTTATCAGGGGAAAATTAATGAAAAAGGAGGAGGAAATTGCCATGTTTAACAGTGGGTCTGAAAACTGCTCCATCATCTTTTCTGTTATTCTCTTCATCTTGTAGAACTCTTCTTCTTTGCCGTTTGCACTAAAGCGATATCCACAGACAATCGAGTTGATAACACTGCCAGTCGCTAAATCAGTGTGCTTGTGGAAATTGTGTTCTTCGACGCCCGCTTCAATGTCTCTATTAACATTCTCACAAATTGCTTGCATTTCTTCGAGAACGCGTTCCTGCATCTTGTTCTTTGCAAGTCCGAAGTCCCTCAAAACTCTTAAGGTGAAGCGACGTTGCTGTTTCCACAATTCTCCAGACGTATCGATGACCCCGTACGTCCCGCCTCTAATATTAGGTTGTTCCAAAAGTTCTGTTACAGCTGCGAAAAAGTTCAACTTTTTTGAATATTATTGCATGTTTTTGGGATCATCTGAAAGTTCTATTTTGCACATTTTGATGTGCAATTTGTCTTATGTCCATTAATAGGGTATACTTTAACATTTAAGTTTTAAGAAAATTTGACCAAGTGCTTAAAGTGTGTAATTAAACTTCCAGGCCATATCATATATGATTAATAGCTCATTCAATCGCCTAACACATAAAAAGCATAATGCAAAAATAATTAGGAAAGTTTACACTTTTAATAAAGAATTACAGTGATCAAAATTGATTGGTCAAAATGTGCTTTTGAATTTAAAAACATGAAATTTTTCACAGCTGTAACAGAACTTTTGGGCCAACCTGGTAGCTTCAGCAAATGTTTTAAATGTAACTCGCTCCGTGTAGAGATCTCCATCTTTGACGAACATATCAACAGCAGTCTTATAGTCATTGACGGCAACGATTGGCATGGGGCCCATCCAATAAGTGTAAGTATTGCCATATTTCTCGCGCCATTCAAGAAGTTTGTCTTCCCAACGCTCACACTTAGACAAAGACAAAATATTCCCAAGCCCAGGTAACGGCCATGGCCCCTTAGGATAAGTTCTGTAAGTGTTTATGTTAAAAGAAACAAATAACTAAAGGTCACCTCAGTCGCCAATAACATTGATGGAAAAGAAGAAGACCTGCAGCAATGGCCAACAACAACAATATCATTGAGAACCTAAAGTGTAAATTTTTGTCGACTTCAAAAAGCAGGCGCTCGAAACATCGAATTTAAAAGCATTTGGAGTGATCACGTTTTTCCGCTTGCACTCCAAAAACTTAGTAGATCAAAGGGCAGTGCATTTAAGCGCAAAAAGATGATCGAGGGAACGAATCAATTTAGAAAGCGCATTATTTGAAAAAGTAAAACAAAAAAGCTCTCTTTACAAGCAAAGTTCATTTTGTTTGTTTTGAGGAGTTTCGAAATGTTCTAACTCAATTTTTATAACTGTTTTATGACATTGCTCATTCTCTACACAAACAATTCAACAACTAACCAACACCATCCGCAAAACAAACAAAAATGAGCAAAAACGTGGTGGGTACAAAAAATCAGACAAAGGATATTTCCTGATTAATAGAAGTGTTTCCAAGGCGACGCTTAACTCGAAACGCGCAGTATTTAACACGAATGCTTATCACTTGCCAAACTTGGATTCAACACATAAACCACAAAATGGATTCAATTTTAGATGCGAAAACTCGTGTCCGCGAAGCTTTTATGAGTGCGTTTCCTGACCAACCTTTGATTCGTTTTTTGTTGATAACTTGATTCCTGCTGATAAGTTGGACTTTTTGTTAGGAGTGAATTGCGAAAGCTTTTGCTATCTTCTTGATTTCGGAGTATTAGTGAATAAGTAGATGCTTTTCCGCTAAAAGGTTATCACGTTGATGCAACGTTTCAAGTTTTCTATACTTGCCGTCTTTACAACAAATAAATAAACATTTATTAACAATAACGGATATTGCACATGGGGAGATCGAGATGACCCAAAGCAATTTATAGAATAAAAATCTGTACAAAAGAAATGTTGAATTGGCAATTGTGAAAAATGAGGAGTTTCAAAGTGGCTCAAATTGTGGTCTCTATGTTGTCTATCGTGACTTGTAAACTGTGTGGGTCCAAAATGCCATTACTTCTTCTGTACGCAACCAGGTGAGCACTAGCATTTTGGTGAATAACCGGACTGTTGTTTGTGTTGTTGGCGTTGCGCGGAGTATCAACTACAGAACTTTTACACATCCTCAGCCGGCATCTCACTTTTGGATGATAAATCACGCAAACCACAGGAAATGCAATAAAATAAGCTATGACGAGGGCATCAAACAAGTGAATAATCACTTGAGACAATCTAAACATTCTTGTTGTTTAAAGATAGTCCTGTTTAACTCAAGACTCACGTTGATTCAATTCCGTCTCTCATTCCACACATATAGAATATAGCGCAAATCACTACCGATGAAGCCATGGAATACACCACTAAAATTAGACTTTAGTCAACAGGAAATGTAATTAGCGTCAATTTCACGCTTGATCAAAAACTTACAGAAGCTAGGGATGACAGTTGAAAACATGACTCGTTTGATTGAGAAAACAAGCTCGTTTCTCAGCTTTTCTTCCAAACTGACAACATTTTTAAAAGTTCTCCTAACAGTTAGCCACTTGTCTGATATTGTTAGCAAGAAAAAGCACTGAAAGCGTTTAAATAAACATTGAAGTGTGAAAGGAAAACTCACCACAATTTGAAAGATTCCTATGACACAAAAAATAATAGCTGTGGAGGCGTAATTAAATTCTGATCGTAAAATCGTTTCGTTGAGGTGTTTGTCACACGTTCTTCTATATACAATGCGGGCAGGCACGATTAAACTTACAAGGCGCAAATATAAATATCTGGAAACAAAAAGATCATACTTCTTTTAAAATCACGTCAAGCTCACTCAGCAAAGGCGATAATGTAAGTTCCAATAATCAGGGAGTAGGCGACTGTGTGGTAGTTGTCGAAAAGCTTTCTTTGAACCAACGTAACCAGTCCTTCATCGTCATCTGTTTGATCCGTGGCCTGTGAACGCATTTCTCCATTCCTTTTTGCAACAATTGCACGGTAATCAAAGAAACATGGCACTTGGCGCGAGAGACCCTACAAAACAGTCTATTATTGCGTAGACAAAAAAGAAGAGCGCAGAACTCCCATAAACGACACGCAACCATGCAAAACGAAAAGGTTTCGGTTTAACTCCGTGAGCATCGCCGACGGAGTCAAGCCGCAAAGTAGCATCATGACCAAACAAACCAACTTTGCGTATGGGAGAAAAACCGCTTAGGAGACGAGAAATTATCAATCTCTCAACAAACAGTTCAAGGTTGTTGTGGCAGATCCAAGGTGCAAACATAAACGAAATCGCTGCAAACCAAATGAACAAGAGGAAATGGACAAGCGGTTTCGTGAATTTAAAAGGTCCTACGCAAAAGCTCCGATTTCACAAACACCTGCGAATCCATTCTGTGTCCTCGACTCTTTTTGTGGATAAACGTGAGGAAACAAGCACTTTCCAAGTTCAAAAACAGTTTAAATACATGCGCTAAGTTCGCAAAGCATGATGAGTCAAACCCGGACTTTTTTGAAACTCCAGCGCACTATCACCGCTTATGAAAGTACCGAATGGTGTCAAGTTGGCGCGTAATCAGGACGATCGATGAGTAAGCGCTTGGAGGTAAATTGAAAATTCCGGGTCCGCACCTTCTCCTCATCGTAAACTGAGCATTTGTGATAAGTGAGAAAGTGTTGCAAGAACGTGGTTGCCAAGGTTGGCAAAGATCTCGAACACAAAAGTTTAGAGATTTCCGAAGTAAACGGTCAAGTGAGCTTTATTGAATTAGCCAAAATGGTGGTCGAGTCCGAATTGTTTGGGCAACAAAAACCACCCGTTCCTGAGGAAGTTGAGAGGACCGGAGGCCAAGAAAACACGTGCTGCAAGTTTGATTAAATGCAGACGCTTTGTACAGTGAGTATGTAAATAGAGCTGGAGTGTTTTTGTTGTTTTAGAAATTGAGTTAAGATTTCAACAGTAAGTCTCTGCAAACATAAACAAAGATCGTGTGACTACAAATATGACAAATTGAACAAATAGATAGATTTCATAACAGAACTGATTGTCTACAACAATTATCTACAAAATGAACAAATTCGAAATGTCGACAACAAAAAAGATTCTTTAAATTGAACACAACGTTTGTATTGTTTGTGAGTTCTGTCTTCAAAGCTATCTTCAAAACTAAACAAAAATGAATCATTTGAGTGAATTAATGCAACTTTTCAACAGCAAGAATTTCTTCGCAAAGTTTGAATCGTGGAAGAGTGACTAACGCCGGGCGAAGAAGAACAAAACGTAAGCTGAGCACAAAATTGGAACACCCCGACGTCAGCGAATTTTCGGATCAAATGGGATTCTCTGCATCGAAAACAATCGTCAAAAGCGAAAAAGCCAACGAAAACATACGAAAAGGTAATTGAACTGGAACAACTAGGCGCGTGCAACTCTTGAAGGAAAGAATTTGAGTGCATGCGGATAAACGAACAAATATTTGCGCAACAAAGACTGCCATATCTTTTAGCTTCGGACGCGCTAAAGATAAGTTCTATAGTCTATATAGTTCTTATGACCACAACAAAACGTAAAGTTAAAAGCAATGAATGAGAACCATCCAGCCAATATCGAAGCCCTTCAATTGCTTTAATTGTGAAATTACAGGTTTCCATGAAGCCCTTCAAGTATAAAAAACGGATGCATGGGAAATTGCCTCGAAGTTGTTCTCACGATCCCCAGCAATTACTTTCACATCACAAAGTTGCCAAATTAGAATAGACACGCAAAAATCACGTAAACATTGTGTTGTAAACAATTAACAGCAAGGCGACTACGAACTGGCGGCAACCACAAACACTGCAAAAAGTAAGTCATAACGGTCGAAATTTGCGCTCTTTTAAAATCTCCAACTAAACTATTCTGTGCGCAATTTCGGATTTGTTTGCGCCGGACGCATAGTAATTAATTGAAACGCGAAATGAAGTGGTTTGTCACCTGGTCTCTGACGAACTCGAACCAAAAATAATCCGCAACCACTGACGTCCTCTCGGTGCCTAATCCTGAACTCTGTTCCACAAATAAAAGTCCGGCCGCTTTGCTCATCGGTTGTTTTTACCTTGTGTATTCAAAAATCTTGTTTTGGACGAATTCCGTAGCGTCGAACATTTACTATTTGTTTTTGTTGTCGTTGGTAACCACCAGTTTTGTGCGGCGAGTTCAGTGTGACCACTATCGACAAAGAAGGCGTTTATTCAAATAGTCGTTGTAAATACAAAATAGACCCGCTTGGAGGACAGGGTTTAAAAGTCGTTGAATAGAGAGAACCCGTACAAATAGAAGTATAACGTCATTTAAATATCTAGTTTACAAACAAGTTGCTTTAAAAAGTAGTTGAAAGGACCCGAAATCAAAGTGCAAATAAAAAGTTTGCAAAGATTGAGAATGTAAGCAAAAATGCCGGAACTTCAAAACTCATAGAATTGGAACTAAAAAACGCGGCCAGTCCACTGTTTTGCTTTTTCCGGCAGTCAAGCGCTCCTGATAAACTTTCGTGTTTTCTACTCTCAACTCTTCTGTCTTGTCTTTCGTGTTCTAGACGTTGAGATGCTGCATATTGTTGTTCAGATGTGTCGTACATGTTCAGCAAATTGTCAACATTTCCTGGTCGATCATCGCAGCGAGTTGAAGCAAGTGAATGCCGGAGAGGAAGCCAGCTGATTATTGAATGTTCGTAATTAATCCAGTCAGTTAGCCATTTCATTCTGCAGTCACAAATAACTGGATTGCTCTGAAAATGTTTTTGCTTTAAAGAACAGTTATTCACAAATTTGATCAATCTATTGAACATTAATGTAGTCTAAGAAAACTTACTGGATGGGCCAAAAAAACGCTAACATAAAAAAGTCTTTTGTCAAAAAGTCAATCAAAAGTTTCAAACACAAAAACGCTGACATAAAAAAGTCTTTTGTCAAAAAAAGCCAATCAAAAGTTTCAAACACAAACAATTTTTTGTGTTAACGTTTTTTTGGTCCACTCTGTAGACTTTATATTTAGTTTTGGCAAGTCAATGATCAAAAGCAACGTTCAATGCATTTCAAAAGTAAATTGTGTTGAAAGACTTTAAGATTTGTCAATAAGTAACTGTGTTCTAAGCAATCTTTAAGATCTTCAAATGATCTTAAATGGTTGAAACTTTTACAGTTTAAGAACACTATCTACATATTGAAAACGCTGAAACTTACTTGCAAGCTCAAGAACTCCAAAACTGTTCCATGTTTATTCAAAAAAGGAGGTTCGGTGTGTTTGAATAAATCTAACGATTCAATTTTGTTGTTCGGCAGTTCCAGGCTTAAAACTCTAACACTGTTCACGTTGTCAAATAGATTTGGAGGCAATTCAGTGATCGAAGTTCCATGAATTATCAGTCGAAACTTGTAACGTCGAACGCCGTCAAAAGCTGACTGATCAATCTGAACAAATCTTATTGATGCGGTTTTAACAATCACTTGCCATTTTTAACTTTTTGCCACTAACTGAAAGTTCGTGCATTAGCCGAAGATCTGCACTTGCTAGTTGTCTGTCCAAAATGAATGAATCGACTTGGAAGTGCAGACTCCGTAACGGAGGCAAGTAGCGAAGGATTTCACTAATATTGTAATTGGAAACAAGAGGCAAGTCATAAATCTAAACACCAATTACATTCATTTCAGTCATTAAAGCACTCACGTGGAGATTCTGTAGCTGAACTAGTTGGCCAAAACTTGATGCAGGCGGAAGTCTCAACAACTCTGGCAATTTAGCAATTTGCAGGGTTTCCAGTTCTTTTAAGTTTTTGAAATGGTCGGCGTCCAGATGACGAAAACGATTTCCATTCAAATTTAGATGTTTTAGACGAGAAAGCGTTTGCAGCGTTGAAGGCAAGAGATCTTTGATGTTGTTGTCGGAAAGGTCCAGGATCTGAAGACGTTTTAAAGACTCAATGTCTGTTTCGTGAAGTTCGTAGATTTTGTTTCTAAAAACACAGAAGTTTAAATGTGCTTTTCAGCTTTAAACACTTACCGACTTATGTTTAAAAACTTCAACGACTTGGTTTCAAGTTTAGGCAACGAAAAAAGGCCGGTTGCCGCCAAATTTAAACCTTGCAGAACGTTGCTTATTTTCTGAAAAGCATGTGGATTCCAGGTAGTGATTGGGTTATTTGAAAGGTCCAGAAACTCGAGCCACAGCATATCTTCAAAGGTGTTGGCTTCGATGCTTTCAATTTGATTGTTCGAAAGAATGAGACGCTTTATTGAATGTAACGTATTGAAATCAGCAGCACTCAGCGAACGTAGTTGATTGAATGAAAGATCCAGTTCTTTTAGGCTGTTTTGGATTGAACCGAGTGCTTTTGTTGGAACGCTGGTGAAGTTGTTTTGTTTGAGTTGCAATTTGACTATGTTGTCACGTCCAAAGACGCCAGATTCGAGACTTGTTAAGAAGTTGAAGGACAAGTCGAGAAATTCGAGTGATTCCTGAAAGTTGTTATTTTTAGTGTATAAATTGGGCACACGAGCAGATGTTTTTAGACAGCAACCAATAAGCCAGGTGTTATTTAAAGTTTCGCCGCGTTGTCAAAATACAAAAGTTGTATCCACTTTCTGTTTCTTTTAGTTTCCCGATTACTTATTTTTCAATTGCTTACTTTCTAAATGCCTTCTTTCCGGGAAGCACGATCCTCGCACAGATGCGCTGTTCTTTATATTTATACTTGTTGCAATTGTATACTATATATTTCGTTATTGGGTTTATGAAACATGCAAAGTTTGTTATTTTTTAACAAAATAATGTTTAAAATTCGTTTCAGTGCTACAGGTGGTTTGAACGGAAGCCTGAGCGTTGTCAGGTCGAGGAATTTGCAATTTCTGGAGAAACCGGCATAACAAGATTTGACATCAAAAACTCAGAACGCATCGCCGATTTAATCAGAACACATGCAGAGTCCGGTACATTAGACTTGGACATCTACGACGTAATGCACTGTAATGCTTGCTTTCAATTCTACAGGTGGAGTCGTCGCCTTCATGACGCAAAGTTTCAAGATGCACAAACCTTTGAATCCGCAGTCAAAAAGATGATTGATAAACTTGACAAACGTGCCAATCGATGTTATGTAAAAGAGGAAACCAAAACGGAATTGTACAACTTAGTTCAATCCTATGACGAAAGCATTCTGCGCAAATTTAACTACAAGATTGAAAACAAGAAGACTTTTATGAGATTGAGAAGCGTTATTGAATTTCATTTTTATGTCAAAAGATTTGTTTTTTCTGTGTTTTTCAAACTGAAAAGAATGTTTAATTGATTGCATGTAACTTTGAAATGAGCAATAAATTCGTTTCACTCTGCTGTATAACTTGATTATGCATTTGTACTGTGCTTTCGAAACGAACAGGTGAATGTTGGATTTACGCAAAGGCATTCGTGAAGACAAAATCTAATAAGCCGGTCGTTATTTAAATAGTGGCCGCGACACAAAAATTGTGTTCATTTTCTGTTTAGTCTCCTAATTGCTCAGTCTCTGAATGAGTTCTTCCAAACATGGTGATCCTCTTGCAGGCGGAATCGTTATTTTAATATTGTTTGCTTTTGCGTTTAGCTGCGGGTTAATTTCTCATTGTATAGCAAAAAGACAGGTTAGTCGCCTTTAGGAGATTCGAAATTATTAGAGTGTTTAGCGCAGAAATTTTGTAAGTGATCAAGTTCAAGAGCACGGAATTGATGAAGAATCTGCCGGTACACTTTACGAAATCAATGTTGCACGACAAACTGCGTCTGAACTACATGCTCACTCTGGGTTTGGACGCGTTGACGAAGGTATCTACTACTCAATGCATTATACCTCTTGTTACAAATTTTTACGTTGGACTCGTCAACTTTATGATGCGAAATGTGAAGAAGGATTTTAAACTTCTTAGCTTTGTAGTCAAAAAACTAATTGACGAACTGGACGAACAAGCCCAACTTTGCTCCACAAGAGAAAGTACAAAGGTGGAATTGTATGCTTTGGTAAACAGTCAAAAAGAACGCTTTTTGCGTCAATACGACCACAAAGAAGTTGAAACTCAACAATTGTCGTCATAAGTTGTTTTTAAACAATGTTTGTAAGTCTGTGACGAAGAATAAAACTGTACCGCGCTTTTGAAATATTTTAACCAATTTAAACAACAGCTGAATTCGGATTTACGCAAAGGACATTTGAATAGTTTAAACTGCTCAAATTCCACAATTTACTGAAAACAATTCGCATACCTGATAGGAAAATGTTTCCCTCCAAATTGTACGCAATTGATTTCCACCGATGTCCAAATGTTGAAGCTTTTTGGCATTTTGAAATGCGTCCACATGAATTTCCAGGATAGAGTTCAAGCCAAGTTCCAGATGTTTGAGGTAGTAACAAGAATTAAACATCAAGTTGTCAATAAACTCCAAACTGTTGTAACGTAGTGATAAATGAGTCAATTTGTGTTTTGCATTTTCCAAATTGATTCTAAAAAGTATTTAATTTAGTTTCAATGCAAATAAGCGAACTTGCCTATTAAACTCGTTGTAAGACAAGTCCAAAGCCATTAACTCTTCTACTTGATTGTTTAGGAACAAGAAATTGAAGCTTGCAAGCTTGTTGTGCGAAAGAATCAAGTGCTCCAGCTTTGTCACATTTTGGAAGACAGACTCGCCAATTTTCTCCAGGTGATTGTGGCCCAAATTCAAGTGTTTCAAATTAGGAAGTTGGTTGAACGCAAAGTCATGCAACGTTACAATTTGATTTCGACTCAAGTCCAGATATTTCAAGTTCGGCAGTGAATTGAATGTTTGTGGATTTATTTGAGTGATGCGGTTGTTTTGCAAGTCAAGGATTGACAACTTTGGCAATGACTCGAACGCTCCGCTCCCGACTGTCTCTATTTTGTTGTTAGCTAAGTTGAGGTACTCCAATTTCTGTGAACTGCTTGAATGGAAGATCTGGTCGTTGATTTGCCGAATTTTGTTGCCCATCAGATGTGCTTCGACGAGTTGAGTTGAGAGTTCAAATACGCGGACAGGTAAGTTTTCAATTTTGTTGTTGTTAAGCCGAATATTTGCAAGCTTTTTCAAGTTGAACAGTGTGCTTTTTGGAAACGACTCCAAGTTGTTGTGTTCAAGGTTGAGAGATTTCAAGCTGCTTAGTCGATTAAACGCTTCGGGTGTTATTTTGTGCAGGCGATTGAATGACAAGTTGAGAACGATTAAGGATGTGAAGTATAAGAAGCTGCCAGGATCGCTGATTTCTTCAATTTTGTTGCCGGCCAAGTTTAATTGTTGAAGACTTGCAGCAGCTCCATTCACCGCTCCAAATGACATCTTTCCCAAGTCAGTGATTAAGTTGTTGGAGAAGTCAAGATCTTCTAGTCTCTGCATACTTTCAAAAACTTCATATTGAATTTGGTCGATTTGATTAAATTGGAGATTCAGTTTGCGTATGACGTGTTTAAATCCGCTCAAACGTTGTTTATCCAAACTTTTCAGCTTGTTGTTTTGTAGATTCAACTCTTCCACTGACGACAAATGCTCCAAAGCATGCGGAACTTCTTCAAATGAATTCAAACTTAAATCAACAAACTTCAAGTGCTTCGACAAATGACTGAGCGTCTTTTTGTGCAATTCAAACAGGCGGTTTGAACGAAGAGAAAGCTTGTCCAACTTGTTTACAAAGTTGAAGGCTTGCGAGTCGACAAACTCAATCTAAAAAGTTAATATTAGGTTGTTTCAAAATAAAGGCGTACTTGATTCAACTCCAAATTGAGACCGTTGATGCGCTGAAAACTTGCAAATGCATTTTCGTTTAAACGCTGTATTCTGTTGCCGGCCAAATTCAACTTGATGTCGCCTTTAAAGTGCACGTTCTGGCTTGCTTTCATTTCACTTATCCGATTTCCACTCAAATCAAGTGTGTTGAGATGACTCAAGTTAAATAAAGCTGGATATGGAACCTGCAATTGAAAGTGTTTATGGTCCTTCTGCATTGTCATAACTTACCTCTTCCAACAAGTTCCCAGATAAGTCCAAAATGTTTAGAGATGTAGGCAGTGAATCCTTTCCAAGGTCGACAATTTGATTTTTTCCAAGTGTAAGGACGGAAAGTGGAAGCTTTGAAAGGAAGCCGGCTCCCAAACGCTCAATCTAAACGTCAGAGATAGTTTTAACCGAACAGTTTAAATTTCTTACTTTGTTTCTGTCCAAATGAACATAATGCAGTTGATTAAGTTTGTTCTCAGTTGTATTTGCATCAACATCTTTGATCTGGTTGTCTTGCAAGCGGAGATATTGTAAATTTTGAAGAAAAGTCAGCGACCATATTGGTATTAAAGCCAAATCATTGCCTTGCAAGTCAAGAATTTTTAGAGTTGACTCCAGGCCTCTAAAGGCGTTGACGTTCACGTTTTGAATGTTGTTTGTTGGAAGACTGAGTATTTGAAACTGCTGATTTTTGAAAACATCTTGGCCGAGAAAGTTTAATGCTCCTTTCTTCAATTCCAGTCTATTAACAGTCATCTGATTTTGTTCGTCGGAGTTGAACAACTTGTCAAACGATGGAACAGTGAGCCATTTCTTCTCCACACATTCAACATCAACATCGTTTGGTCCGACACGAATGCAAGAACATTGATTGAACGTTTCGGAATTTAGCCTAAACGTTAAAAGTGTTTAATTAAATAGAGTAAAAACTCACTTGCAATACGGATCAACACTACGCAGCCCTCTAACAACATGCACAAGACCCACAAAAAGCAACAACGCTCTACCAATCATTTCAATTCAAGGCATGTCCACTTGTTGATAGCTAAATTGTTTGACATAAAAATGGACAGTAAATATAGAAACGTGTAAGGGAATAACAAGAAATTTGAGAGCTTTTGTCCACTGACTCGGCGGGATGCCAAAAAATGTGAGAATTGTTGTTGTTGACGCGCACGTTATTGGCTCAACATCGGTGAATATCCACTTAAATGGCCGTCTGAATAGACAAAAATGACCATTCAACAACACAATAAAAGAAACACGCAATAAAATCCAGTGGCCAATTGTTTATTTGCAAAAAGAATGGGGATCAGCGCGCCTCATTCAATCGCCTTGACCGATTGATTTGTCACCAAATTTATGATAGATGGATTTAAATCGGAAGGTCGGATGTGAAGGCGCGTGTCAAGTTGCCGCTTGAATGAGGGGACAAATTTGCTGACAACTCATTCAATCGCATTTATGTAAGTCGATAGGCCGAGAGCAGCCGAGTGCGCGCCAAATGCCGATAAAGCCAGAAGGCGCGAAACCTCCAACACTTGCCCAATCAAAGTCCAATCAAATTGGCACATGTGTTCTAATAAACTAGACATGTTGACCGTGTTTGTAGAGGCGGCAAATGATTTACCGCCTTTTCGGCTCATGTGAATGATAAGATAAACTTCCGAGTGGGAATTAATGCGATTAGGTGGCAAACCGCCACAAAATCCACTGGCACTCAAACGATCAAAAAAGCATTCAACAAAAAGGTGTTTGAAAACTGGGGAGATTTCACCGAAACGCAGTGGCCAGGCGCTGATTGACAAAACGAACTGGAAAAACATGTGTTAGCGAGTTTTCGGCGAAAAAATGTAACTAATTATTGGACTGCTTGTTTTGTTTGTAGCTAAAAGCAACATTTCCGACGCGTCTCGACTAAAACACAATTGTTCTGCAAAAATCATCTGGTCACTCGGGAATGCAAAAATAAACAAACACAAAGTGACAACCAAACAATCTTAAAGGTCGAGTCACCGGGTGAGAAAAAATGTCACGGCCAAATTTGAGGGATTTACAAGCGCTCAGCGGAAAAGCGCAAATGGACGGCTCCGGAATTTGAATTAGTCGAATGTCCAGTGGCGTGGATTTGACTGAACCAGATTTCTCACGCTTTTACACCTAAGAGTTTGAATTTAAATGCCGGATTTAAATGCTGTTACGGAGTTGCACTAACGCGAAGCAAACAAATGTACCGTTAACATAAACAACAGAGACAATAGAAATGCGCAAGTAGTTAAATACCGTAAACACATAGTGCTTTGTAAATAAAAGAAACGAAAAACAAAACTTTTGCAAACAACAAAAAAGCAATTCAATTAAAATCATGAATCGTAAGCGTTGTTGATTAATGACAAAAAACGCCGCTAACTTTTGCATTCGATTGGCCATAAATTTCAATGGACTTTCGAAGAACATTTGTTAGCCGCTAGAAATGGACAAAGCAGCTTTGCGGCATACTTCTTGCATTGTTGGCCAAAGGTAGTGACCATGATGAGCGGGGAAATAAAGGTGATTTGCGGTTGGTCATTTGTTGGCGGCAAACGAACGATGAGCATTGTTTGTTTGAGCGCTCAATAGAATACATAATTAATGGGATCGTCAAGGTGTTCACTCAAATGCCGAGTTCATGAGTAAGTAAGTTTTAATTAAGGAACAATATGGAGTTGAGATTTCCTTAGACGACCTTGTGTTAACTTAATGCGATAGTAATTTGTGTGCAATTAAAATTGTTGAATTGTTATTTTTAACAACAAAGTCGTCAAAGGCGTTTAATTACATGTTAACGTGTAAAAGAAATTTCTTCGTTAAAGTTTTTCTCATTTCCATGCCAAAACAAGACAAACATGAAGTTCGTTTACATTCTGGCTTTCCATCCAAAGCAAACAATGCCATATTATTTATTGGCGAAGTTCTTCAAGACCATTCGTTTATATTGTTTTGGGAGCAGTCTTTTGACATGCCAAGTTTTTGTTTGTCTAACTTAATTACATACGTCAACAGGTACTCTGTGCCGTTCTTGTTTATCGGACCACTTATTGTCCTTCTCTTCTTCTTGTGTTTTTTGGCATTGCTACTAAGAAGGAGCAAGGTGAGTTGAACTTATTTGGTGGATTAGATGCTTATTCAACTTTTGTAGCAGAGCTTTGCAATTAGAGAACGAATAATGTTGGAAGAAGGATTGTCTATTGAATTGGCTGGAAGACTTGTCAACTTGGTCCGAACAAAGAACAGACTCTTCAAAAACAACTACTCTTTTACAAGTCGGAAAAGAAGCAAAAACTTAGAGGAACTTCTCCAATTTGAATTCTACGTCTACGCTCGTGTTATCAGACAGCTGGAATCTTTAAAAGAACACCCGGAGCCAGACGTAATGTTCAAAAAGTTGGATCAAGTTATGAATGAAATAAGTCAGCATCTCTACCATTTTAAACTTGCCGACCAAGCACAACAAGAAATTTGGAGTTTATGTCAACAATCAGAACGTCGGTTACGGAAATATGACAAAATTGTTTGTTGAATTTGCTAGACGAATAAACTTTATGTTTTCCGATTTATTTCGTTGTTCGTTATTTCAAAACCTTCCAACCTTGCGCCAACAAAAGCACAATGCGCGCAAACAACTTACAGCGCAAGGCTATTGTCGGAAAAGTAAAGAGGTCAGCGTGTGGACTAGCAGTTGGCAGATCCAAGGCCAAAACTAGAGATCTCTTTTTGCAGCGCTTGTGAGCAGTTTTTGCGATGAGTATTGAATCAGCTAAACTCCCTCCTGTTGTTGGAATCATCCTGTTATGTATCGTTTTTATCTTTATTGTATGCATTGCTATTTCCAGTCTCGAGAGATGTCAGGTACCTTTAATTTAGAAAATTGAATTGTTATTTCCATGCAGCAAGACGAAAACGCTCGACAGGATATAATGGAGCGAGAGAGAGTTTCTCCAACATCAGCTCGTCGATTGGTTCGCCTGGCTAGAACAAATGATTGGCTCAGTAGCAGTCGATATGAGATTTCAACAGATGATCGGAGCACAAACGAATCAAACTTTGAAGACTTCATTAAATACGAATTCTACACACAAGTAAGTATCGTTTATTAAACAAAACACTTGTTATTCAACTTTTAGGCACGTTGGGTAAAGCAACTAGAAGTGATCAAAGAGCTGCCAAATCCGGACGCTATGTGCATTCAATTGGATCTGCTCATTACTGAAATAATTCAACATTCAATGAAGTTCAACATCTCAAAAGATGCTGCAAACGAAATTCTACGCCTGTGCAATCAACTTCCTTTACACAAATTGAAAAAATACGACAACTATTTCATAAAAGATGTGCCTTGAAATAAACGTTTTGAGCAGTTGTGAAATTTTGTTTAGATGTTCCGAAACAAATGGCGAAATATACTTAGACGTCATAGAGGGTAGCGAAAAAGAAATTAAGCTTGCCTTCGGCCGCGATGGTGAAAATTTATGGGTGCAGGCCAGCAAGGGCTGCCAATTGCGGCCGTTCGGTTTTCTGAATTTTCAGCATTTTTGTTAGTTCTGTTTTATGGCTCGTCGAGAACTTAAAGGAGGAGACTTCACCTTTATTGTAATAGTTTTTCTATTCACATTTGGCATTCTAATTTGTGCACTTGTAAACTGGTGAAGAAAGAAAGCAAAGGTTAGTCGACACAGATTTTACATTTAAATTCAATTCCGTACATATTTCAGCGTCGACGTTTTGTGGCCGAACAAATTCAACAACACGGCATGCCAGACGAAACTGCCAAAGCCTTGTATGACGTTGCTTACGCCCATAAACACTTTGTTAAAGCTGATAAGTTCTACAAATCAAAAACTTACCAGGGCCAAATTGCACGAGCTGAATACGATGCAGTACAAGAAGATGAGTACTTTTATTTGCTACGCTTATCGAAACGCCTCCACGACACAAAAAGCCAAGATGCAGATACTCTCGATTCGACAGTTGAACAAGTCATAAACGAACTAAAAGAAAGGGCTAACCAATGCATGGTGAAGCCTAAGAAAAAAGAACGTCTTCTTAACTTGGTTCAAACTCAAAACGAAGCATTTCTTCGCACTTATGATAACTTACTTGTTTAATTTATTTGCTTAATAAATAAATAGTCAAAACATTTTTGTTCTCCACTTAATTCATCAAACGTGGGCGTTCAATAACAACAACTTTGTTGCAAAAATTCTTGTTTCTTTTGTTTGACAATTTCAAAATTTCGCTCAATGCACGCCAATCAATTAACAGACTAGACGTTATTGCTTTTTGTCAAGAAAGCAACTAACAACTTCATCCAGTCAATTGAATTCATTTAATCTTTAGTTGGTCGTTGTAAGTCTTAACTTATCTCAAAAGTGGAGGTGTAAAACATCATAAAAACAAAGACTTTTAAAAGTTACTTTTCTCAATTGAATAGCCAAATTAAAGGTGTTTGGTCGCTGATTCAACTGAAGTTTCGAAACGTGCCCATGGTCAAAATGTACTTGAATGGGTGTTTTGATGTTATGATGCCGGAATTCGGACTAATTACGGCTGTTTGTTGCCGAAATCTCCAGCAAAGATCGTATCGCGGTGACGAGCTACTTGTGTGTGGTTTGAATTGCAATCGATGTGGTCTGTTTAAAATTCTTCAGATTGATGAGCTAGTTAAGCGTCTTAATGAGCGTAACGGGTCAAAAAAGCGCAAAGGCCACTTTTGCACGAATTTAAGGTACAATTTGAACAGGAATTTGGAGTCTACGACAAAATGGTCGCTTAAAGTGGTGCGTAAAGTTTTCGAAAGTTGTTTTGGTTACGGTATTGAGATAGGATAATCTTTGGTTTTTTGGGAATAGAATTAGGTATACTGTACATGTTGATTTTAGGCTTTTTGCACTTTAAATCAAACAATTGTGTAATCACTTCGTTTTAAGTTCAATAATAATTATGTTGTCCTTAAACACAAACATTTAGTCTCAGACACAATTAAACTTAGAACAATAGAAAGTTCAGAAACATATAGGGCATCGGTACTTATACACTGTGTTTACCGCAATAAACTTGTGATTCCACTCCGATTACGTGACTATAATTAACGTTGTTTTTTTGCGCCTAAGCATTGGTGCGAGGCTAAATCGCATAAGTCGAACTCTATTATTACGTTGCTTGAAACTGCACGCAAATCGTTTAATGTTTCAACACTTGCAACTCAAAAGACCACACTTTCTTTAATTGTTAAATTAAGATTTAGAACGACTGTCTACCGTATCAAAAGTCTCCAATTTCTTGCCTCATAGGACACAATAATGTTATCACTTTCCTGTCATTACTCTAAAAATTGTAGGTAAAATTAACAATTGTTGCCAAACCAGCCGCGCGCGCCCGTTTGTTGATGCAGAAAGCCAAAGAGAACAGAGCAAAGCGCGGGGGGGCTCGTACTCCCATACTTCCTGCATGCCAGCCCACGGGATCCAATCCCCCCAGGGGGGGGGGGCAGGCTCGGGCGTGTCCTCACATATAGACAGTGAGTTTACGCGGCGGGTCGCCGGCCTGGCGTCGGGGGGGCTGCGGACATTGCAGTCATTTTGTATCTTTGACGACAATCAACAATTATATTCTAATCTACTTGGTAACGTTTTCGAGCTCAAAAGATCGGTTAACGCAAATCAAAATTGTCTCTACATTTTTGTGTTTTCTAAAAACTGCACAGCATTTGTATTTATCTGCACTACAAAGCTTTTTACTTCCCTGCCACGAAAATAAGTTAACTTAAAGATCTCTCCGTTGCATGCAAACGGAGAATACTGTAGTTGTACTAAGAATCCGTGTACTATCCAAAAAGAGTGCTCAACATTTGAGATTGCGTGTATTCTAAATCCGCCAAAGCAGCAATTCCATGAATCTATATCGGTTTGAAGAATGTTATTTTAGACTACAAAAAGTTGCATTTCCACCAGAAGTTTGGTAGTTTAATGTTAAAACGAGATCGCGTGTAAACCCTGTTTTGAAGAGTTTTTGAGAACTGCTAATTAATGGTCAGTTCTTGGAAACTCGTCTGTTCAACAATAAATCAGAATCTCTTAAACGCTATGTCGACAAAATTTTTGAACGCTATAAATTCATATTCATCACGCAAGCGACCTTGAAGTTCAACAAATTCTACAGTATATTCAAATGTCCACTATTAAATTGTTCTGCCAACATGATCACTCAAAAAAGCACATTCAACAAAGTACAATTATAAGAGTTGTTCCAAACAATAACAGAAGTCCAGTTGCCTTTTGTTGTTTATTTATAAGTACAATTGCAATTTGTGTTTTGGCGTTTGATGATACTGTCTGGTTTCTGCATTCTACGCATCTTAAATCGAAAGGCAGAGAGTGTGCTCAATTACATCGCAACAAACGACACTTGTACTTTTGGCATTCCACCCAAAGAACAAATGCAGAAAAACGAGGCGTAATTCCAAGAACCTGCATGCGTAAAACTAAATGCGTTGCAGGTATCAAACGGATGTCCATTGTCTTTTGAGGACCATTAACTGTGGATTGATTCAAGTGGCGTGACTGGCACTACGCATCTGAGACCACGCTTTTGTTTGTTGCAATTTGTTCCAAGTAAATGTTTCGTCGGCATTTACTACGATCCTGATGCGTGATTGGGGCGGTGCGTTTGTTGACATGCAACGTGCTCCACTAATTAGTTACTTATTGGAAACCAATTTGCATAAAAGCCGGAGAGGTTGAATTCAAGAATTGCAATTTTTAGTTGCCATGCTAGTCGCCCCTCTTAACTTATTTTACTGTGGAGTTTCTGATTGTTTTTAATGCTCTGAACACTAACTGAACAAAATCCTTCCCATTTGGACTTGTTCGCAGAATAACTCCAAGCTGAATAATCTGCATCAGTATTTAAAATCCAAAACTGTTTGTAGTTTAAACAGGCACGGCTACAATTTTCGCAACAAAATCCAAGCTTTTGCGACCAACATTGCATTTCTTTTGGCTCGAGATTGCGTGAGTTAGTTGCAATTGTTTCAAACACCTTCCACTTAAATGGCTTGAATCATTTGTAGAAATGCTAGCACGCCAACATCACTGGCTGGAATTTTGTGCAACAATATTTCCGCTTTCAATTTAAACATCATTAACTTTTTAGCCTTTTTGCAAATTGATCTCATTTTCGAGATTAGTTTCAATTTCAGTCTTTATCACTTTAATTTGTTGAGCGTTACAGTAATCTTTGATGTCAGAGTTTTGAATCAAAAAATAGACGTAGTCAATTTAGCATGCCTTTGAATCAAATGTCTCAATTCAAATGTTTCAAGGGGTGGTCGCAGACAGGCTTAAAAACTAGTAATTACGTTCAATGCACTTTGATTTTTAGCTTCAAAAAGTGAACCGACTTAAAAAACAAGTATAAATGTGGAGACTCCTCCTCTCAGTTGCATTTACTGCCATCAAGTAGTTACAGTAGACGTGACTGGAAACCCAATTAATCAAGCGTTGGCATGCTGTTTATAAGATCCACCCATTTTTGTTGCGTTTTTCCGCAAATCCTATTTAAATGACTATAGTAACTTTGATTGTTTAGTGTTTGAACTTCACTTCTTCGTCTCCACGTTTGGTTTGACTAGAAATTATGGACAAGTACTTGTTTCAACATGAAAAGTGGCTCCAACACTACAACTGTTCATTTTTTGACATCGATAAAATTCCGTTTGAAGGGCGTTATCATCCCGTGATTGGTTCGACCATCTTTGGACTAGCTGTCATATTCGAGCTTCTTTACATTCCCTGTTTGATCTCAATTAATAAGCATGCGCATCATCCATGTTATAACCTTATGAGGTTCATTGGCATACTTGATGTGATCGTCATGTTAATTAATGGAGTCTTTACGGGCATTGGCCTCATGAAAGGGTGGGTTTATTGCAGTCATCCGCAGTTGATATACGGCCTCGGAACAGTTGTCACATCTTTGTGGGCAGTTGTTGCGCTGGCTTCGCTCGTTTTGGCATTCAACAGATGCGTGGAGATGTTTTCTTCCGAATTGGGAAGAAGTTTGTTTGGTGGAAGCA
Source organism: Aphelenchoides bicaudatus (assembly GCA_024699845.1). NCBI lineage: Eukaryota > Metazoa > Nematoda > Chromadorea > Rhabditida > Aphelenchoididae > Aphelenchoides > Aphelenchoides bicaudatus. The sequence continues at coordinate 9,787,131 of JAMPIN010000002.1, read as the reverse complement.
AGATATACATCTGGCAAGTCATCCCAATATTTTATGGGCTGTTCTTTTTCTTCTTCGAGCCACCAGCATTGTTTTCATCTGCCTTGTGCGCCTGGTTTTTCAATCCTTTTGTACTGTACCACGAAGACTATGTAAATTACGTGAACAACGGTCACTCTTTCAATAACCTTCTTGTCACGTTTGGCCTACCGGCTCTCTACATTACGTTCTTTGTGGCACTGGCTGTTCGCACATCATTGATCAAGCATACCAGTCCACAATCACGTTCGTCCAAGAAACAATACGGAATGTTCCTCCAAGTTTTCGCCATCAACGTAGTTACGCTGCTTGGATGCGTGATTTATGTTTACATGCAATTTTTCACACCGAACATGATTATCGTAATCATCGGCTCCTTTGCTTGGCTACTTGTTCATGGACTTCCTTCTATCATTTACTTGACCTTGAATAAAACTGTCCGGAACTGAAGTCAAAGTGATGTAAGCTTTTGGTGTAAAACTTTCAATAAACAGCCCTTTTTCAGGATTCACTTAACAAGAACAAAAATTCGAGTAACTTCCCAATCAGATCATCACAAAATGGCCAACTCGAAAGTCGTTCCGATATCGTCAATTGCATAAATTCTATTCTCAACTCCCATACATATTTGTTTTCAAAAACAGCTATAATTCCCGCATCGAAAGTGTTTATTCTGTTGTTCGTAGTTAAAGTAGAAATGACTGTAGCGAATACCCATAATCTGATCTCTGTGTTTGTAGAATAAAGTAGCGTTTATATTTGTGTTGAAAGAAAGCATGAAATTATTACCAGGGTGTTTGGCAACAATTTGTGACCCGAGACGGAACAAACTAGCAATTAACTAAATGAATCATTGACTGATAATTACACGGTTTTGACGGACTGCGCTCATGTGCCCAACGTGAATAAACAGGTTACGGTCAGTCATTCGTCCAACAAAAGAAGACTCGTCCAACACGTGATCTTTAAAGATTAAACATAACAAAAACTGAGAATACTATCGAAAGTACCTTTTGCGCGTCCATTTCGAGTCGGAACTTTGCTTAGTTGTTCGACAATTGACGGTATTGAATGAGATCTAAACAAGACTCCCTGCGTAAAGCCACTCTCTGGTTGAGAAATGTAAGCTGACGAAGTGAGCGTTAAACGAATGTCAGATGGTAGCTGAAAAGGTTAGTAGAAAAGTGTCAAAATCCAAGTTCTTTTACCCGCGGATTGCCAACAATCATCATATACGATAGCGCCATTGAAATCAGAATTGCATTAAAATAATAAATGGCGTTTGAACGAAATGCACCAGTCAAAATAACAGGCAAAAAAGAGATCAACACACATGTAACAATTATCTAAATTCAGTTGAACGTTTGTTAAATCTAAATAAATGATACCTGAATAAACACGGGAATTTTCCTCAAATCCCACGGATGAAACAACTTCACGTAATCAACTTTCTGTAGCCTTTCATTTCCGTCCAATTGATCAATTAGGGATTGAAGTAAAAGAGATGTCTCTTTTGTTGCCAACGCATCATCTTCCACCAACAAAACATACTGGCTGCTCAATAAATTGTTAGTTTGATTCAGGCAAGTCCAATAATCAAATGACTCTTTGACGATTCGTTCGTCTTGTGTGTTTGCTTTTGCAAAAGGCCGATCACGATAGATAGATAAAATTTCAAATCCGCGTTTTTGCAGTTCCACTAACTCGACATTTAAATCATTTTCTACAGAACAAATTAAGACTTTCCAGTTTTTGTTAGCAATTGCTTTGACTAAATAAGCCATTGTTTGTGTCAAATACTTGTCTTTTCGATTTGAAGCAATTACAGTAATCATCAAATCAGTTTTTTGATCTTGCACCGGCTAAAATGAAAACGATTTTGCAATTTTTGAAACCCTAATTTACCTTGAACTTTGAAATTTGAGCATTTTGCAAGTACTGTCCAGACAAATTCAATCTGTAATCATTTGCTTGGTCTGTTTCATCGATCCAGTTGCTGCCCCACGGAAAATACTCTTTTTCAATATCCTGCTGGTTGATACAAAAAGTCACAATTGAGTATATTGAAAGTGCGAATCCAAGCGTAAATATTAGTTGACAAGTAAAAATCAAAACACAGTTAACAAAAGCAAGTGGTCTCCGCCACGCAGGCATTTATTCAGTAAATAATGTTTAAATAATTAGCTCATTTTAGCAAGCATGATTTAGCGAGAATGATGAGTTAGCATCGAAAAATTCTCACCGAATTAACAAACTAAAAGCCTCGTCACTCTTATCATTTCAAATCGAGCAGTTTCACCACAAACGTAAACAGACGCTTTCGCTGATGAATCGACTCGGGAAGTGTTTGTGCTAGTTGTATGAGACGATAAATGCGCTCTCCACAAAAGGCTTGTTCAAGGCGATTTTGAATGATTTTATGGCGATTGTTGTCGGAAGATGAAGCGCTTAAATTCATTTCTGACCTTTTGTTGTTGCGGGCCAGGGTTTTTTTGTAAAACTGATGGTTGAAGATGTATTATATTGAAAACGTTGCTAGATAAATAAATTATTACATTTAAAAACTTAAATCAGATGTAATTGCAAGCATTAAACTGGGCGGTCAAATCAAAAACAACACATAGAGGTAACTGAACTGGTCAATTCCTTAATTTGATTTGATTTATTCACGCGCAAGCGAGCAAAAAAAGTTTGTTTGCGCGTTGTTGTTTCTTGCTAATTTGACTGATGAATAAAGTATGCACAAACTGTTTTGGTTGTTTTTGATTTCCCTTCTCCGTCAATCAAATGGACAGTTTAGACGCTACGAACCTTACTGGATTTCAACAAGACCACAGGCAGAATCGATTGGCGTAGATTTACAACGTTTCTTGAAAACTCATTGTGCAGATGCGGCGGTAGACAACCAATATTTTAACTTAATTATTGAAATTCTTCTTTTTAGAGTCGCCGAATCCACTATTTGCGTTTGGACGATATTGATGAGAAGTTTGGAACTGAGCGTGCACAGCAGTTGATGCGTGAATATGCTTACATCGCCGTTCAGTTGGACTCCCTTTGTTATGACTTAGAATTTATGACATTCTTCACCGATTCGTCAGGAAACGACACCGACGCTTCAAATGCAACTTCAAAAGAAACGAATGATTTGGGTTTGGAGTTCAACGAAAATGCGGGCCCAATTGGCATAAATCTGGAATTGTTAGGCAAAAATAACTTGGACAGTTTGGACAAAGCAAATCGGACCGAAGACCCGGAGATTAACAACATCTTACGTCAATTTGAGAACATGAGTCGAAGTGGCGTGAAGCCCTTTGCGTCCAGCTTTATAACTCCGTTGTTGAAGAAGGTTAAATATGATCCCAGGTAATTGCAATTTAACACTTCAATAATGGAAAATTTAAAGAACTCCTCCAGCCGTCAGTGAAAATCATACTGTTGTGGTTCGTGTTGGAATTCATGTTCAATCGGTGTCTAACTTTGAGTTGACGAGTATGGACTACGACATGGACATGTGGTTGAGACTTGCATGGAGAGATCCTCGTCTAGCGCATGGATTAAGCGCTCCAGTACTGTTTGTAGAAGAATCATATTTGCGGTACATAATAATGATTTAATGCTCTCGGTGCTAGTTGTTATTGTTTAGACGTCTTTGGAGGCCCGACGCAGTTTTTATTAATTCAATGGAGTCACTTTTTCACAGGTTTTAACTGTTTTTTGAATATGTTTAAACTTCTTTTTAGAGTCACATTTCTTAACTTTTATTTAGTTGTGTTTCCAGAAGGAGAAGTGTTCTTTGAAGCGAGAGTTTATTTAAAACCTAAAAGTCAGTTGATTTTGTGCCACTATCCACACGATTTCCAAACATTGATACTACGCATTAGTTCGAGTAAGTTTTGGTTGAAAAACATACTCTAAACACGAACACTATTTAGTTGCAATGACTAACCAAAATTTGATATTCAAATGGTTTTCGACTAAAAGAGACGCAATTCGCGTCAACAGGAATCTGCAATTGCCGGAGTTTAGAGTGATAAGCTATGATAGCGCACACTGTGACGCTAGAAGAAAAACAGGTACTGTATTAGAAGCCCAAATATTAAATGCAGTTTCTGTTTTCAGGAAACTTTACTTGTTTGGAAGCACGCTTTCAAATTAAACGAAACATCGGTTATCATTTGGCACAAACTTATATTCCAACCTCGACTTGTGTTCTGTTCTCCTGGATTTCTGTTTGGTTGCCCGAGGAGTTTGTGGAAGGACGCATTTTTGTCGCATTGACTGTTTTCTTGACTTTGTCTGCCGAGAGCAACAGTGCCAAAGAAAATCTACCCAAAGTGTCATACATTAAGGCAATCGATATCTGGTTTGGATTCACAGCTGTTTTTATTTTTGGAACTATGTTGCAAGCAATTACCGTAATCAGATTAGAGTATTTGAGCAAAGAAAAGGTACTTGCTTTGCAATGTCATCATTTTCTTTGCAATACACGTTTTTGCAGAAAAAGAATTGTCGAGAAGCACGGTGCCGACATAGGCGTGGACAAGTCGCTACGAATGCTGTTGGAGAGCCAGCGTTTACACAAACTGGGAAGGTTCCTTGACGAGTTCTTTAAAGTTTTGTATCCGGTGATCTTTATTATATTTCTGATTATTTACGCATTCGTCGTGATTCAAGGCGAGCCTACGTGTGTTTAATTGAATAAAGAAGCCAAGACCTTTGGCGACTCCAATTTTGATTGCTTACGTACGGACAGTCTTCAAGATGATGATAAATTTTTGTATTTTGGATGGATAGAATCCAACAAAAATCGCCTACAATCGGCGGAATTGTATTTGTTATTTGAAGTTGTAACCTTACGCCGATTCCAACTAGTGGAAGTATTTTTGTCGTTTACAATCTTGTACCGCCTCAAGACTGGTGACATCTTCGGCCTCATAAAAGGATAGTCTCAACGCTGATATAAATCTCATTAGCTCTTCATTAGGTTTCCAAATTTCTGGACTTGTTTTCCCGGTTTGGTGATTGCTCATTTGCACACGAGGCGACCGTAATGCAAATTGGCTTGTTGGGAACGACTCGTTTGGTTGTTTGAGTTCAGTGTGCATGCAAACGAATCATTTCCAATTAATTGCTGAGCGACAAGGGAATTGGCACAAACCTGCTGCATTTCAACAACTCCTTAAGCGGTCCGGCACTTAATCCTCTATCTAATCATCTGAGTGTCGGCGTCATGGGAATCCGAGTTATGACAATTTTGGTCGTAGACAATGAAGCGCAGTTTAATTCGGGTTCATTTTGTGGACTTCCTCCCTGCGTGAGACTAGCAATTTCGGGCGAAAAAGGTGGCAAAACAAAAACGAACAATCGACAGGTGTTTAGTGTTTTTCGCCGAAACCGACTGTTTTAATTGGGAGAAGAAAGTTTGAAACTGAATGCACTTTGCCGGTGGTTTTTTGGCTGACATTTAGTGCCGGAGTTTGTCGACTCCAATTAATTCTGTGTGTTGACAGTTCCGAGGGTGCCAGCACTTTGTCTATTATTTATAGCGGGCCACTAGTTTTTGGTGTCAATTACAAGCAGGGCTGCTTTATGTTGCGCCCCCGTTCATTCCCCAAACAATTGTTAGAAACCACCGCCCAAGTGCCAAATCACGCACTGTCCGGAAATTTGATTTGCACAAATGGCGAAAATTCCGTGAACCGATCCCATTTGTTTGTAATTTAAATGTCGACATTTGCAGAAAATTACCGCTACAATGTTGTCCACTAAAATGCTGGCTGCTTTCCTGCTCTTGGCTGTCCTGTTGCTTACTGTACAAGCAATGCCGGTTGAGTACTTGGAGCCCGAAGATGAAGGTACAGTGTTTTTCGAGCGCAGTGAACGCCGTCTTCCCGAATTCGGCCGCTTGAAGACGTTCTGGGCGAAGAACCATGTAAGTATTTAATTAGCGTTTCAATCTACTGTACTTGTTGCTTCAGGCTCTTCAACGTTTGGTTGCTGGCAATCGCTTTTAAGTAATCTATTCCGATCTGTAAATTAACTTCATTTGAGTGTTTGACATTTTAAGTAATAAACAAATACATTTTGTGTCATCTTTCGGTCTTTTGTTTCCAAATGTCCGTTGCTACCAAACGGTTTGCTTCAGGTCGTTGAGCTTTTGGCAACTAGCTTGAGAAAGTGCGGCTCGTTTGAGGAAACGTGTCATTTTCGAGACAAACAATTGTAGTCAGTTGTGGGAACACGACATTTTAAAGTGAGGGTGATGAGGAACAAAATTAAGTTGTTAATTTAATTAAAAATGCGTGGACCTCAAAAGTTGTACAGATTTAGTAGGTGGTTTAATTACACTTGCCTAAAATAAGAAGGGAAACGACAATGTTTGGTCGTTTAGTGTTTTTGAACAAAGGCAGACATTTCCGCTTATTAGTCACGTTGCTGCAAACAGAGCGGACAATAAATTTGAGCAATCAGAAATCAAACAACGTCAAAGAAGTCTCCAAGTATACAAATTTAATCTGCTTGATGAAATTAGCCTCGAAAGCATACTGTCGCCACGATGTTCCCATTCCAACGCAGCATTGTTCTGTTCAAACGAGCAGATCCGAATCAATGGGCATATTTCAAGACATTCCGGCTGTCATGGCAATTTGAAAAGGCGCCGGCGCACTTACAAACAACTGGAAAGCAGTTCTAACTAAAAACTTATGAAATTCGAGAGCATTTTGTTTCGGTTGTTGTGTTCTTGCTAATTGACTCGCATTCACAGTTTAAAACAACTTATGCTTGTGGAATTAACGCCAATGCACTGTTAGATGTGCATGTATGAGGTTGACGGTTTTTGCTTGCTACGGTAATTAGAAAAAGCCTTCCAATTAATTGGTTTCTTTTTAAGTAGTTGCCGGACTTCTTATTGAAATAATGGCCGTTCTTGCATGCACCAATTGCGGCCAGTACGGTCAATGTTTGGAATGGGCCTCCAATTCCACGAATGCAACTTGCAATCGATGTGCGTGTCCAAACGGAATAAACGGAACTTGCTGCCAGAACGGTTGGAAAAACGAAGTTAATCAATTAAGTAGTTTTAAATGCTTTAGTTACAACGCCCTGTAGTCCGGATCCGTGCGATATTAATGAAGAGTGTTTTGTTATAGGTGCCTTCAAGCATGATTGCAGATGCATAAGCGGCTTTTCTGGACAAGGTTGCAATGACAGTATGTTTTGATAACAGTTTAGTTAAAGACTATTCAAATGTTTAGCGCTTATTGATTGCACATCCGCTACAACTCCCGAAAACGATGACCAGGGCTTTACAGAAATTGTAGAAGATGAAGGATCGAGTTCAACACTCATCAACTGGTGGACAGCTTCTACTTCCTCTTGGACATGTCAAGGTAGTGTCTTGTTTAATGCAGTCTTTTAAACAACATTTTAAAGAATGTTTCAATTTAAATTGCCAGAACGGAACTTGTGCTTACAATTCGTCTCAAGAAGCGGTTTGTGTTTGCAATACAGGCTATGTTGGAGAAACATGTGACGGTAATTTAAAAGGCTTACTTCATTTAAGCGTTGAATTAAGTAAAAATGCCATGCGCCGACAGTCCGTGTTTAAATGGAGGACTTTGTGTGAACTTAGACGACACGGGCTATGAATGTGAATGTTTAAGCATCTACAACGGAACGAATTGTGAAGGTGAAGTCTGAACTTACTTTTAAACGTTAAGTGTGTTTTAGAGTTTAATCCATGTGCTGCATTTCCGTGTTACAACGGAACTTGTGTGGAGATGGGAAACAGTCAATTTGAATGTGACTGCTTTGTTGGATACAACGGCACTTTTTGCGAAGGATGTAAGTTTTTCTTGTTTGAACAAATTGTTTACTAAAACAAACTTTAGTGGTGAATATGTGTGATCCAAATCCCTGTGCGCTTAATGCAAGTTGTACATCTTTAGTCAACGATTATGAGTGTGATTGTCCAGCAAATTCTGGCGGAAAAAACTGCACAGACATTACGGACTTTTGCCAATCTCAAATGTACAAAACAGTTTGCAATCAAAACGACACTGCGGCAGTGTGCGAACATACTTACCAAAACTTCACATGCATATGCAGCGATATTTGGGCCGGGGATTATTGTAATATAAGTAAGTGATCGGAACTAGTGTCTAAACAAGTTGTTAAATTGCAGCAAAACGAGTCAACGACATTTTGTCATACTTTCCAAACGCAACGAGAACGTTCATCAACGTTTGTTTAAATTGAATTATTCTTTTTAAACGAGTTTGTTTTAGTTTCTTGAAACTGTTTCAAACAGCACCGTTTTTATTCAATTTGCAACTAGTTATATAGCAGCGACGTAAGTTATAAATTAGCTCCATAATTGTTAAAATGTGACTTTAGTCTGGACGATCTTGACGACACAACTTGGCAAATAGATGAACTTTTCGAATGGGCCGCATTTGAGAGAAGGGAAATCAACGTTACGTAATCGGTTAATGTTCACACTAAATTTAAACGTATGTTTAGAGAAGAATTTGAAGGCTTCACTGATCCACAGTTGGGACGTTGCTACACTTTCAATCATATGAAATCGAAGACTCATTTCATGTTAAGAAATTCAGGAGAAGAAAACGGTTATTATCAATTAAATTGTACTTGAACGGCAATTTCAACTTTCAGGCCTTTCAATGATGTTGAAAGTTCACCAAGACGAGTACTTGGAGATCTTTGAGATGGCAGCACTTAAGATTTTTGTGCATCCATACAATCAGTTAATTTTTGCCGAGTCTCTCTCATTTAACGCAATGCCTGGTGCTTCGTCAACTTTACGCGTTCAAAAGTCCACCCACAAAAGCAAGGGTGGAAGTTTCGGTGCATGTGCAAGCACGAAAAAGGATGTTGACATCTATTATTACGTTGGCAACTACTCAGTCGACGTAAATAGACTTTCAACATTTGCTGACTTATCGGACTTTTTAGGCATGTCTGTGGAGTTGTTATCAAGCTAGGTTATATTCGGTTTGTGGATGTGAAGATCCAAGATATGTTGGCAGAAAGAAGATACCCAATTGTGATTTGGACGAGGCGGACTGTGTTTTCAATTTCAACATAAACATTGGAGATCCGGCTACGTGGGGAGTGTTTTGTGACTGTCCTCCAGGTGAGCACTTCTAGAATCTACAGTTATTGACATTTTGAGGCTAGAATGCATAAAGGTTCAATACGACGCGCAGTGGCAAGGCGCTAACTTTCCTTTAAATGTGAGTTCTTTTTAAGCACCCATAACATATTTTAAATTCACATTTAGCCACTAGAATGCAAAGAACTTACCGGAACAGCATATCAAACTTGTTTAGCTGACTTTCAAGACAAAGCACTAGTTACTATTTATTTTCCCGACATTACACAATCAGTGTTTAACGAAATACCAATTTGGGACGTAAGTTTAAATAAACTATACGTTATAAGTTAGTAAATGTGTAAGTTTAGTTCATTGTTTCCTTTAAATTTCTGAAGCATAAACGAGCAAAACTGGCACAAAGTTTATACATCATGTTTATTATAACTAATGACACCATAAAATTGAGTTGAAAAACAAAAATACAATGCGTAACAAAAATTTGTAACACAAAGAAAAATGTTGTTTCTAAACTTTTGTCAAGCAGTGAAGTTTGTGAACGTTGAAAAGCGTTTTAAACATAGAATTTTGATGTGCTCCAGGAATTTAAAAAGCACGAACCAAACCTGTACATATTTACTAAGTTATGAGCCTCTTTAAAGGTGTATTTTTAGATAAACTCAATTCTTTCGTACTTTGGAGGCCTTGTTGGTTGCATTATGGGATTTTCTATTGTCTCAATATTCGAAGTTCTTTATTTGGGCTATCGAGCACTACTTGTCATGTGCACAAACGAAAGATCCACACTTGATGAAGTAGATATTGTTTCTATTTCTTCAACGGATGCGAACGAAGAAAAAGCACGACAAGAAGAACTGAAAGCACTAGCCGAAGAGGCAGGAGAAACAAAAGCACCAACTGAAAACAAATAGTAATCGGATGTTTTCAAATTATGATGTAGACTTTGCAAATAAATTCTTCTACAATCCCAACTCGGAATGTGTTTATCTTGTTTGCTTAATCGTCTTAGCGTGCAGACAAACAACAAAATTTAGGGCATCCCCGCCACACAAACTGGCCGCAGTTTTGAGAAAACCACTCAAGTCGGATCAAAATGACATCGCGTTTTGGGTCAACACCGATTTAATCAAGCTCAATTAATCTTGCGGAGATGTGGCCGGAAACTGGTCGCTGGTTTTTTCCACTCTAAAAAGTCCCGCTCATTTCGCCTTGCTCCGGTTTTTATGGACTTGCGATTCTGCTTCTGTTTGTTTGGTTGTTTTGTAGAGCGTTCCGTGTGGATCTTGCCGATTGCATATCTTCGGTTTCTTGTTTTGATTTACACTCGTAGCTGCCAAAGCGTGTGCTTGATTGCGGAGCAGTCGTTTGAAATTCGTGAAAAAACGGCCAATAAAAACATTTGATACACGCGTCTGTCCGGCCATTTTGCACAAACAACCTTCAAAGATCATCAAAAACAATATGCTTGTTCGCTTGGAATTTAATTTGTCCTCCGCTGCTGTGTGATAAAACACGAACTTTCAGTTACGTAATTAATTAGTTCGGATCTTCTACTTTTTAGAATTAACTCAAAAATAGTTAAAGTTGTTTTGATTGACTAGAAAAAAGCTCTTTTCAACAAGTCAAGAGATCCGAGAGGTGTAAAAATCAACACTATTCAGGATTTTCGACAATTTGTTTTCTGGTCCTGAAAGAGATACGCCAAAGAAATTCAATCCAATTCGACCACACTTGTTTACATGTTGAACGTTCTTAAGCGTTCGTTTTCCCTGGATCAACGGTGTTCAGTTAGTTATTTTTATGTGAACTTTTATTGTTCACATTCCTTTTCGCTAAAAAAATCAAAATTTCTGCTATCAAATTGCAAGTGTGCCGACAATTTAGATTGAATTGCGTTTCCTTATTAAATGTGGCTTCAAAAAGCGTGTGCCAAATTCCCTAGTTGAAAATACAGGAAATGCCAGACTTGCGTGCAAAATAACCGGCAACATTTCTGGGACATTAGTTTTGGAGTCGGCGATCGCGCAAATTGCAGGTTTCAATGGTCGTTAAACTCCAAAATGCCACTTGTCTAAATTGCTTTTTTCAATTAAGCCTTCAGACTGCTAGCAACAAACAAAGCATAAAAAGTCACTTGCATCACTCAACACATGCAGCATTCAGCTGGACTGCTGCCAACTCTGTTAAGACGTTCGATTTATTCGCGAGCTCTTTCCCTGCTTGATTGGAGGATTTCGTGGATGCAAACAATTATTTTCTTTGGACAATTTTGACCGACCACCCATCTCCTGGGATTACGCTGACCATTGTTTTCTCTCGCCAAGTCGGATCCCTTATTGGAGTCGTGCAATCTGCAGCCACTGTTAATTTCTCTCATAAGCCGGGCAGGAGGGGTTTTTCTTACAGTGTTTAGTTGTTCTTTTTTGTTTGCGGGGGACCAGCAGAGGGGCCAAAGCGCCAAACGTCAAACGAGTAATTCGAGTCGACTTTGCGAATTATGATGCCAAATTTTTAAATAGATTAAACTCCCGGTCCAAATTTGCGCATTTGTAGTTCTTGCCTAATCTTTCGGATACATTTTTATGATTTGCGCCACCAAGTTGTTTTTGTGGATTGTTATGGCTTCCTCGTTCCAAGAAAACAGTTATTTTTTAAAGCTCGTAAAACTTATTAATATTCTTGTTTTGTTCCAAATGCTTTCGCGTGCCATTAACACCAGTTTTGTGATGGCTGGCGCCTGCTTCTGCGACATTCACACATTTTGATCTTTATCGCGATGATAAATTATTGTCAATAGGGTTGCCAAACGTTGTTTGTTTGCTGTAAAGAGCTTCTCTGGCGAACAGAATGCTCATTTAAATTATTTAGTTGGCAGATTGCTATTTCTTGTTTAACCGATAAGTCAAAACGTGCTCATTTAAGTTGCAATTAAGTATTCCATGTTTATTTTGAAGGCAAAACAAAAGGTTGTGACCATTGCATATTAAATTGCAGTCGCTTATATAAACGTTTATATTGTTGACTGCATGTTGTTTTCGGGGTGATTCATCTGTTCACATGTCTATTATTTTCAAAGTGTTCTCTGTTGTGTTCGACTTGTGATGTGCGAAGTTACAAATTTTGCTTCCACTGTTTGAAAGCTTCTACAAATATGCTCGAGTCACTTTGTGGTTTCTGATTTAAAAATGGACGCCAGACTCATTTGTTGTTTGGCTGTTTATTTGGCCCGTTTGTTTAGCATGCATTATAATTTAGGCGGGAATGTTGCGGTGGCGATGACTTTTTGTTGAACTCGTTGCTTTCAAGGTGCCTTCAAGTTGGCGTGAGATCTAATTAGCGGAATTGGCGCGTTAATCACTGTCTTCAATTTTAAGTAAATGTGTGAATTCGATGTCTTTGAAGTTCTTGAAGAATTAGAAGTTTTTTGCGCGAATTAGTGCGACTTGTTTGTTCTTCTAATCGATTAACACTTGTTTTTTCCTCTCAACAACACTCACCTAAATTAGCGTCAAATTTGAAATAGTTTGGCTGTGAGTGCTCTTGAGCAAGTGTTTACGTTTCAAAACGGTTACAGGTGCGCAGCTTTTGAATTTGAACGAAGTCAGCATTAAAAGCTCTATTGTGTGAATCTAAAATTTGGCATTGATCTCGATTTTTGTGTTGAGTTCATTCTGCAGCGACAAGTGATCGGTTGAGTGCGCGAAATTGACTTCTGCAGTACTCTTTCGTTGATCCGATTTTACGGTGCATTGTTATTGTTTTAGATTTTGGGTTGTCTGTGTTTAGATGTGGAGTTGTGTTGAAATCGGGATGCACAGCCTAAATGCCACGCCAAGCGAAAATGTGCACAATCGAGGGTCAACAATTGTTCGCATCAAAGTTTTTGCGACTTTACTTTTTTGTAGTTTGATGAGTTTTGAAATGTTGCATTTTCAAGACAAACAAAAATAGTCGAACATAAAAGTTGTTCGAAAAGCGTTCTTGAGCAAGAGTGCTCAAAATTAATCAGCAAGTAAACGCTTCTGAAGCCTTAAACTCATAATTACTTTTGATCTTGCGTGAACTTTGTGTGCCTGCCGATTGTTGCGCTTCAGGAAATGGCAGCTATTTTGTGCTGTTTTTTGTTGTGGAATTAGCCATGCTTTCGGCGTGGAGGAACAGCCGCGGGACAAGGTCGTTCATCAGCGCAACCACTGCATATTAGGCGCGCGAGTCAAAAAGCCGCACACCGTCGAGGCGACAGTGAACTGGAGAAAGTGAAATTCTGGCAACCGCAAAAAACAATGAGAATGTCCGAGTGAAAACTGATTTTATTCTCCGACACACTCGCTGAAGAGTGTTTACGGCTTGGCGCAGTTTGAGAGAAAAATCAAATTCCGTAATTGGAACTTAAAACTCACACGCGACCTCTGCCCACTTTGTTTGTTTGCTCTTGTGTTTGTTCTAAAAACGAAGCCGGCACATTTACAGACGTTGATCCGCACACTCGGTCCTTATTTGGCTTTGTTGGTGATGGAACGATTCAACTTGCGGCTGTTCAGTGATCAGTTCGGCGGGTATTTGCGCGCCCGAGCAATTTTACTTAGTGCACTTTAAAAGTCTGATGAGAGTTGCTTTTGTGGACTTTGGAGGAGGTCTTTTGTTGAAAGTTGTGTGATTTGTTTGGAGTTTTAGATTATTTGGGAAGTTTGTTTGGCGAAATCGATTTTTAAAAATCTCGGCAGCAGTCATTTCCTGCCAAATTGTGATTTCGTCGCTGCAGCCTTCTTCTTTGTTGTTTGTAATAATTTATTGCAGTCTGACTTTATTAATGCGCGCAATGGTTTTTACACCAATCCACGTAAATTTCACTGCTGCCCAGCGAGGTGTTGTGTGGAGCAGGTTTGGGCTTTTATTAAAAACTATTGGCTTTTTCAAATCATTTCAAAGCGTTTCAAGGCGTGCCAAATTGAGTTCAATTCTGATTTTAATAGTTCAGGTAGACGACTAAAAACTTGTAACCGTATCAATTGCATATCAGTTCGGTGGAAGCCACACAATGACTGGTGGCAAACTGCACCGAGCATTGTCAGGCGACGATAGTGCGGACCCAAAGATCCGAACAGGCCTCGACCAAGAATCACTTGTAGCAAATGATCACGATGTCCCACCGAACTCTCCGGCCGGACGCAAAGTTTCTGTTTTGGGTGTCGAGGTTGTCGACAGAGGCCAATGGACTGGACCACTTGATTTTCTCATGTCAATGATTGCTTATGCTGTTGGTCTTGGAAATGTCTGGCGCTTTCCATGTGAGTTTAAAGTGTATTTTGGTAACTTAAATCTTGTTGTTTAGACCTGTGTTACAAGAACGGCGGAGGGTCGTTCTTATTTGCGTACTTTATCTTCTTTTTTATGGGTAAATCCTACCGTATTTCTTCTAACAAGACGATCAAAAGCATTACTTACATTCAAGAATGTCTTTTAATTGACTTCGATTAGAAGGAATACGGTATATGATTAGTAACTTTTTAAAATTTAAGCCGCAATTCCCATTTTCCTCATGTAAGTGTTAATTTTCTAACCTGGCAACTAACTGTTTGTGTTAAGGGAAGTAACAGTTGGACAGTATTTGCAACGAGGAGCAATGGAGATGTGGAAAATGGTTTGTTTTTATGACTTTAACAAATAAATCAACAATTTTTAGTGTCCGCTGTTCAAAGGAGTCGGCATTGGCAATGTTGTGATTGCATTTATGTGCATTTCTTACTTCTGCGTCATTGTCGCTTGGGCCATCTTCTACATGATCAGCTCGTTCAATTCGACTTTTCCGTGGGAAACTTGCAGTAAGCTTTAAAAAGCCTTTAAACAGATTTGACAAATCACTTTTGTAGACAACTGGTGGAACGTTCAAGGAGTTTGCATCACCGGAAAAGAAACACCGGAACAGGTTCGTCGAATAGCTGCCAATTTGTCTCGTTATGGTTTGACTACTGAAACCTCGGTGGAACAGTTTTGGGAGCGCCGTGTTCTCAAATCTACCGACAACCTTGAAGAATTTGGAGGCATTCAATGGGAGTTGCTAGCTTTGATGGCACTTGCTTGGGTCGTTGTCTACTTTGCCTTGTGGAAGGGAATCACACAGGCCAGAAAGTTCGTCTACTTCTGCGCCATCTTCCCTTACGGCCTCATTGTTGTTTTGTTGTTGCGCGGCCTCACACTTCCTGGCGCTATGACTGGCATCTCGTTCTATTTGACTCCGAATATAACAAAATTGAGTGAAGCAACTGTTTGGAAAGATGCCGGAACTCAAGTGTTCTACTCATACGGCGTCGGTTTTGGCACCTTGATTGCATTGGGCTCGCACAACAAGTGAGTTTTCAAATCTGTTGTTTCAAATCAATTTAATTCTTTAAAGGTTCACGCACAACTGTTACCGAGATTCAATTATTATGTGCTTCATCAACGGAAGTACAAGTATTCTGGCTGGATTTGCTATCTTCTCGATTCTGGGATATATGTCGGTTGTTGCTAACAAAGACATCTCGGAGATTGTGAAGCCAGGCGTCGGATTGGCATTTTTAGGCGTATCCGGAAGTGGCAACAAATCTACCTTTAAAACAACTATGGGCGTTCTTATTCTTCTTGATGATCACTATTCTCGGACTTGATTCTCAAGTAAGCTTTGGATTGAGTTGTTTGCAACAGTGTGCACTTTCTAGGTCTGCATGATGGAAGGTCTCTTTACAGCTTTGGAAGACACTTTCCCTACGTTGTTGCGCAAGTACAAAAAGATTTCGCTGCTGATCACGTGCATATTCTTCTTTATTATTGGTGAGTCTTGTTGCATAAACATCAAAACATTAAAATCCAGGCATACCAATGGTCACCTACTCGGGCTCGCACTGGCTCACACTAGTCGACAACTACGGAGCATCCGGATACGCTCTTCTCTTTGTCGTATTCTTTGAAGTTGTGGGACTTGCTTGGGGCTTTGGTGCCGACAAGGTCAGAAACGCTTTGAAAGAAATGCTTGGCTTCTTCCCGAATCCAGTCTTTCCGATTTTGTGGAAGTACGCATCTCCTTTGGTCACTTTGGTTTGTTTCAGTTAAATCGGTCTTTTCAACTAAACAATTAAGGTCATGTTCTTCTTCTGCTTGATCATGTACGAACCAATAAAGTATCCCAATGGTAGAGACTTCCCGACATGGGCCATGGTCTTCGGCTTTGTTCTCTCTTCCACTTCCATGGTCGTTATTCCAGCATACGCAATTTACTACTTGTTCCTTAAGCGCTCCAACCTTTCGCTTAAAGAGGTTTGCCGCTTTTCGTTGCAAAACATATCACAATTTTGTATTTTCAGCGGTGGGAAAGAGGCATCCACCCGCCTAAAGACTACAAGTACAACACTGGCCACTTGAAGGCGACCAACGAAGAGGAGCTTCAATTTATCGACGGAACGAAGACAAAGAATAATAATCATTAATTCAACCTGCATTTTGTTTCTTTCTCATTCAGGGCATTTTCATGTTTTTGGCCGTTGAGTTCGCTTCCAATGTGACTGCTCTTTTAATTAGTCATAACAAGTGAACGCTGTTTAATTAAATTGTAAGAATTGTAAGCAAACTTTTGACCAACCGCTCTGTTCTCTACCGCAAGTGTGGGTGTTTCGTTGGCCCGGAGTTTGGCTTTTTGTAAGTTTCCCATCCACCTACAATTACCAAGTAATTTCTGCAGCCCGTTTATTCACACATATGTCCCGTTGTTTTACCGAATCGGTTTCCTCTTATCGAAGCACAATTCTCGGTTCTCCATTCCTTGTTGCCTATATGATCAAGGATTCACTTGTTTGTTCTTCTGTCGTATGCAAATAAATGAAAGAGTTTGCCGAACCGTTCGAACCCGTTCGTTCCGCTTTTGCTACCCGTTTAAATAAACTTCACGCCTTTGTTTAAAGTGTTGAATGTTTTAAACTTTCGATGATCGCGATTTTTTTTGTTTGACTAATTCAAAACGTTACAATTAATGTTATGTTTTTAAATAGAAAGTGCTGGAAAGCGGCGTAAATTACGCACTTGTTTAAATAGACTAAAAAGTGTCAAAGTTTATGCACATCTTTGCAGACAAAAATAACCGACTTTATGCAACTAATCAAACACGAGGCAGACGATTTTTGCGCTAAATATAAGATCTTTTACCTCCAGTCTCTACAAAAGCGCCTAATTTCGGCGATCTTTGGCGCGCGTCTTTTTGGGTGATTGTTGTGACGTATTGCTTTAAAAGTTCAACACTTTAATGTGCTTTAACGATTTTTGTTTTCAAAGTTGAAATAGTTTAATGTGCTTTGTGATTTGTTTCAAAAGTGTGATCGTAGCGTCCGAACTTGATGAACAGCCACATTAATTGCGTCAACAGTGCACCCGAAACCGAAAACGTACAGAATTATGCTCATCTCTGCCCATATGAAATTGCCGAGTTAAAATCTATATAAGCAGTCACCTACTTTATTTAAGCTTTAGTCTCAATTTAGTTTCCATGTCCTTTTTACTCGGCTGCACTTGCCGTTCTTTTGTCTCCTCCAATTTAGTGTCAAGTTTGAATGGTCGGCCAAATTAGCCGCAATTTCTGGTTTGCATTCAGGTCCAGCACATGAGGTTTCACTTTGTTGAGTGCTCGCTTTTCCGGTGTACGCCATTAAATTGACGTGCCGACTTAATTTCGGCAAGCTTTTCTGAAGTTTGCGCACTCTCCATTACGGTATGGCTAAAAATGATATGTTTGGAATAATTAGAGGCGCGCTAACAAGAAGGCAATTAGGTTGAGGCACGTGTTGACCGTGTTTTGCGCGTACGACTATACATCGTGGACCGGAAGCACACCATAGTCAGACGTCATTTACACGAGCGTATTAGTGGTTTTTGATTGGCCGGCGGCCATTGTCCTCGAGCAAAACAATGCTAGACGGTTGGGTTTTCGAACTTGGCTGTTCGGCTCCGCGGACAATGGGCTGCATAATGCAAATAATCGAGCGGGCGATTAATTCAACTGATAATGAGAGCCGCTAGCTAATCCCAACGGCAAATGCGCATGAGCTTACTCAAATTTTAGATTAGGCGTCGAGTTCCGCTTCTTTTTGCGCATTTGATTAAATTTGTATTATTCGCGCCTATTTATTTCACAACGACTTCTTAAGTAATCACAATTGTGTTACAAGTTTGTTTGTTTGGCTTCTCAAATCACATCACTTTGTTACATTTGATTCGAGTTTGAACTCGACAAATTAAGTGTTTGTTTTCGTTAGTCATAATCGCTTGAGTTTTTGTACTATCTCATCAAATATTTACCGAAAACATTAGAGATCCTGTTGAAAGTGGATATTTTTAACGGAAGGCCTTACCTTAATATTAAGCCGAAGAGAACACCCGGCTTGTCCATTGTTTGCTAATTGAACCCACTCGTGGCTTCCAACAAACCCCGAGGCTGTTTATAAGGCAAACAAATGCTGGCCAAATGCGTTGGCCAATATCGTTTCAGTGATTAGGTTCTGTGCGCGGATTCTTGGAGTCCCACTCAATTGGGTTACTCGGATTATATTCGAGCACACAATAAATGCAGTGGCCGGCACGCTAATGTACTTTCCTGCTAATCTTTATTGCCTCAATGACTTGAATTTAAAAAGAAGCTTTTGCGTGCATATTTTACTTCAAAGTGCTGTGAAGCAAAATAATTAGAAACAAATTCTCTCACTTCTTTTGTTCGACCGACGTTCAAGTTCTGAGGACGTGGTTAGTCATCGGCTAATGCATTTGTGTCCTTGCTCGTGTAATTAATCCGTGCCTGAGTGTTTAATGGAGGAGTTGATTATGCATTCATTTAAAAACCGCGAGACATCCGGATTGCCGGACCAGGAGATTGTGTTTGTTGCGAATGAGTTATTGTTGTGTTTAGAAATGTTGGCAAGTGTCCAGTCGTTTCTGCTGTTTGCACTGATACCGCTTTGCACGAATGCTCACATAATATCAGATCGCGTCGAAACCGAATACATTCCACCGGTTATCTATCAAGTTGGGACTGGCAATGGCTATCACAAAGCATCTGATTTGTTCCGTGGAGCCATAAATGAAAGTGCTAACGGTATTTAATGATCATTGTTGAGTGTTGTTAATTCAAATGTTTTCAGCATGTGACGACTTCTTTGAGTTTGCGTGTGGAAAATGGGTTAAGCTGAACGACATTCCGGACGATCTCACTTCTTACGGACACTTTTCGGAAATCCGCGAAAAAGTCAATCGTGAAATGAAAGAGCTGTACGTGGACCCAACTCCGTCTACCTCCAAAGCAATCAATGTCCTAAAACAATTCTACGCCGCCTGCATGGACACTAAAAGTCTGGATCCTCTGAAATCGACTCATTTGCTGAAAGATATCGAAAGCTTCGGCTACTGGCCCATCTTGCATCCGGATAAGTGGGTCAAAGAAGAATTCGACTTGGCGGAGCTTCTCATCAACATCGCACAATCAAGAGCGCTGGACATCTTTGTTGACATCTACACGTCGCAAGACCAAAAGAATGTCAGCCATCGCCTGCTACACTTTGATCAATCAGGCCTCGGTCTTGGTTCGAGTGCAAGAGACTATTATTTGAACGACACTAAGTACGCCAAACAACTGAATGCCTACGAAAAATTGATGATTGCCCGTATTGGATTGTTGGCCGAAGATGCTGGATCGAATCGTACGAAGGAAGAGATTGAAACAGAAGCTAAAGAGATAATGACGTTTGAAAAGGAGCTCGCCAAAATAATGGTTTCTGAAGATGAACGCCGCAACTTTACACGTCTTTACAACAAACACCGATTGAGTGAAATCAACACTTTAATTCCAATCATCGACTGGTATCGTTACTTCCGAGCCTTGATGCCTTTCGAAATGCATGAGTATTTGAATTCTGACCCCGAGGTAATCATCAACGAGCCGCAGTACTTCATCAAAATGGCCGAGTTGGTCAAAGCAACGGATCCGCGCATTTTGACAAACTACATCTTCTTCCGGTTTACCGGCTCCTGGACTTTGCAGCTCGATGAAAGATTTGAAGACATATCTCAAGAGTTTTTGAAGAATTTTATTGGAAAACAAACCAAATCACCTCGTTGGAAAGACTGCCAGTCCGCAATCAGCAACCGTTTGAGCTATTCGTCTGGAGCAATGTACGTGCGAAAGCACTTCCGCACCGAAGATCGTGAAGCTGCAAACGAGATGGTCGAAAACTTACGAAACGCTTTTAAAGACATGCTAGAACAAAACGAATGGTTAAGTTCTGAGACAAAACA
Source organism: Aphelenchoides bicaudatus (assembly GCA_024699845.1). Lineage (NCBI taxonomy): Eukaryota > Metazoa > Nematoda > Chromadorea > Rhabditida > Aphelenchoididae > Aphelenchoides > Aphelenchoides bicaudatus. The sequence continues at coordinate 9,766,667 of JAMPIN010000002.1, read as the reverse complement.
ATTTGCACTCAAAAAAGTAAGAAACAATTTGTTTCGATTGACTCATTTTTCTTTTCAGGCCGCTGCAATGCAAGCTTTGATTGGTTATCCTGATATGGTTGTTAATGACACGCAACTCGATGCCTATTATCAGAAATTGGTTGTTGGTGAAAATGATGGCTATGCAACTTTGATTCACAAGTACTCCGTTTGGGCACAACAGAAGAGTTTCAGGTAATCTTGTCCAATTTTGTTAATTAGTCATTGTTTATTTTCAGACGATTGCTTGAAGAAGTCGACAGAAAAGAGTTTGGAACTTCATCTGCTGTAGTCAATGCTTTCTATTCGTCAATCAAAAATGGAATCACATTTCCTGCCGCAATCTTACAAGCTCCGTTCTTTGATCGCACCTTTCCGAAAGCTCTCAATTATGCAGCGATGGGATCAGTAATCGGCCACGAAATTACACACGGATTTGACGATTCAGGGTCTCAATTTGACGAGACGGGCAATTTGAACAATTGGTGGGATCCGACTACTGAGGATCGCTTCAAGAACTTGACCAAATGCATCATTGATCAGTATGGAAACTATGAAGTTGAAGGCACCGACCTGCGAATTAACGGCATTCTTACACAAGGAGAAAACATTGCTGACAATGGAGGAATTCGCCAAGCTTATCAAGTGAGTTTCTGTACTATTTGAAAACTAATCAACTTATTTGATTTAGGCATACCGAGCTTACGTCGACAAACTTGGCCATGAAGAAAAGAGACTGCCTGGATACGAGAGCTACACAAACAATCAGCTGTTCTACATTGGCTATGCGCAAACATGGTGTGGCAAATCAACAAAAGAAGCACTTATCCGGCAAATACTGATTGATCCTCACTCTCCAATGAGATTCCGAGTCAATGGAGTTGTTGCTAATCAACCCGAGTTTGCACACGCTTTCAATTGCCCAGTAGGCTCAAAAATGAATCCTGAGAAGAAGTGCCGAGTTTGGTAAAATTGCAATGTTCGTTCTAACGGGTCTTTTCCAAATTTCTTCTATCAAGTGCAATAATCCATCCAATTAGTCATTATATTCATTGTTCTGTAAACGTTTGAAACTCCAAAATTCACAAACTGCAAGTTCCATTAGCATTCCGTTTGTAAACCGTGTAGATATATTACTAATTTATACTCCATGACGTGTTTGTTGTAACTATTGGTTTTATTCAATAAATAAATTGACCTCTCGAATGAACTGAATGAGTTGAATTAAATTGAGTTATTTATATGCGTAGGCTAAGTTGATTGTGAAAAAAGTCAAGGCGGAAGACAAACACATGAGTTGCAAGCGATTTTTGATTTGAAAAGTTTTTGAGAACGCCGTCCGAACGGTATGTTTGCACTCGGCATCAAGTTGGATGTTGTTTGTCTACGGCGCTGCGAGTCAAGTCATCTCAATTGGCTTTAAATTCGAGAGTTCGGATTCGGCAAATTCTTATTTGTTGTGGCTTTTTTGGGTGCAATGAGGATTCTTCTTTGGTTACTGTCAATATCGTCATGTTTTGCGTGGCCTCAATTAGACAGTATTCTTTTGGACTCGCACCACTTTTACAGCAAACCAGTGCCGTAAGAAACAATTTGTTCAGGTCTTTTTAAAATCATCAAATGCTTAGATCTCAATATTCATCACATCCAAAAGCAGAGGCCACAAAACAACAATTGAGCGGTCTTGAACGTGCATCTCAGTACTTGTTAAATTCCGTTGATCCGAAAGTTGATCCGTGCAAAGATTTTTACAATTATGCTTGTGGAAACTGGAAGAAAAAGAATAAAATTCCTTCTTACCAGTCTGCAACATCACATTACTCGCTAATGCAAGAACGAGTTTTTAAAGACATCCAACGTAAGTGCTTTTAAACAATTCTAACAAAATCACATCTCTAGAAAGCCTCTCAAGTCCTAATAAAAATGAACTAAACTCGAGTGCAGTGGAACAAGCCAGGATGGTTTATAAAGCGTGCATGAATCAAGAACAGATCAACAAAGTTGGAACATCAGAGTTGCGCAAAGAGCTCGCGGTAAGATTTAGTTAAGAAGTCTAATTTGTTTGTGTATTCAGAGAATCAGTGACTGGCCGTTGATTAATTTGCCAGGAGAGAAGGAAACAGAATACCTCAACTTAACAGACCTTCTGATCAACATCTACAACGAAAGAGCCAAAGAAAGTCTTTTCTCTGTCTCCAGAACAGTCAATCAGCTCAATTCAACCGAATATTTGTTAGCATTTGAAGTTAAAAGTCAACTTTTGAGTGCACCTGAATTCTACTTTGACGAGAAGTACTTGAAGATTATGGATGCTCTTGAAGAAACTCTCCTTAAAATGGCAAAGCTGGTTGCCAAAGATGCTGGAGTTGAAGTCAACGAGAAGGAACTGAACGAAGACATCAGAGAAGTTCTAGTTTTTGACACAAAGTTAGCGTTGATTAAGTACGGGAGCGCGACAAAAAGTCGGACGAAAAAGAACGTGCTTCAACTAAACTTGTCAGCTATGCGTTTTATCTCTCCATTAATCGAATGGGAAAAGTACGTTGAAGTTATTTGGCCGAAAGACATTCTCAGCTACTTGGAAGAAGATCCAATCATTTACATTTTGAACACAGAAGAATTCTATCAGTTCACTGAATTGCTGTTGACTACGGAGCCGAGCACTATAATAAACTACATTTTGATATCATATGTTTATCAACGCTCAACAACACTGGATGAGCGTTTTCAAGAACTCCATTTTGTAAGTGTTCTTTAATAACATCATTAATTATAATCGTTGTGTTTAGAACCTAGACAAAGTGACTTCTGGAGCAACAAAAAGACAGCCAAGAGATGAAAAGTGCACTATCTACGTCTGGAGTTTATTCCCACTTGCTGTTGATTTACTTTACATCCGTAATCACTTCGATGTCGAAACAAAAAACCGCGTCGAAGAAGTGGTTAAACAAATTCACGGAGTTTTTGACGAAGTTATTGAGAAGAATGATTGGATGGACACCGCAACTAAGCATTATGCGTCTAAAAAGGTTTGTTATTTAATGTTAAAAGAGTAAGTTGCAAGCGGAATTTCAGCTTGAAAAGATGAAAGTGTTTGTCGGCTTTTCACCTCTAATGAACGACACGAAGCGTGTGGATAACTTGACAAAAAGCGTAAGTAACTTCAGATGTGTTGTTTAAAGTCAATTCAAATTAATTAGCTTGCACTCAAAGAAAGCGATACATTTGATCAGATGCTTGTTAAAATTTCGAAGTTTGGACAAAGACGTTATTTCCACAGATTGACTGAAAAGTACACGCCGGAAAATAACGCCTTGGATGCTTCGGAAGTGAATGCCGAATACAACTTCCACAACTTTGTAACAATTCCGTCTGCAATCTTGCAGTCTCCTTTATTCGAGGCTGACTTCCCAAAAGTGAGAATTAATTGCAAACTGTTCACGTTTAACTTCATGATTTAAGGTCTTTGTATATGCTGGACTTGGTTACATACTTGGACATGAATTCTCTCATGCATTTGACGAAACTGGCTCTCAATACGACGTTGACGGAAATACCGGGGTTGATTGGTGGTCTACTGAGTCGAGAAAGAAGTTTAACACTAAAGCCAACTGCTTCATTGATCAATATTCAAATTACACAATAGACGAAGTGGGTCTTCGCGTAAATGGCAACTTGACAGTCGATGAGAACATAGCCGACGCCGGCGGCTTAAAAATTGCCTATAAAACGTACAAACAGTTTGTTACCGAAACGCCAACAATTAACGGATTTGAACATTTGAATGCCGATCAAGTTTTCTTTTTGGCCTTTGGAGCAAGTGAATGCAACAATGAACGGAAAGAATCGCTTATTAGCGACATATTAGAAGACGAACACACACCCGAACCGGCTCGGGTCAACGGCGTTGTTTCAAACATAAAAGAATTTGCAGAAGCTTTCAACTGCCCAGTAAATGCGCCACTCAATCCCGGAAAACGTTGTTCGATTTGGTAATGAAAATGATCTCGTTGTTTAAACAATTATTGTTGTTGTAAACTTTATGCAACGCTTTTAACACAATTAACTTATGTTGAAATAAATATAACAATTTGTATCGAATCCAACAAAGCCAAATGTCGATCAAATAAATACAAATAATGCGGGCCCGCGTTTATGATAAATAGATTCGGTGGAAATCATTGGCTCCAAATCTAAAAGTGGAGCTTTTATTTAAAGTTTTAACAAGTCTCGAAGTTTACCCTGCATTACACTTTGGACACTTTCTGTTACGGACATCATAACGTTTCTTGATGCAGTCGCCGCAAAATACATGATAACACTTTGTTAGAATTGTGTTTTTGTCGTTTGTTTTGCAAGTTGGACAAATTAAAGCATCCTAAAAGAAGCAATGATTTGTGTTTACCCTTGACTTAAAATGCATACCCTGAGAACTTTGTTTTCGTGCTGGAGCAGCTCGTCAATGTTGTCGTACTCCGATGCTTGCTTTGCTCTGCTCAGCTTTTTGCGTAGTTGATTGCGTTCTTCACGTAGACGAGCCACTTTTGTTCGAGATGCAACATCACTTTCAACACGTTCTTTCATTTGCTAAAGTGCGTTTTAGAGGCAATGTTAGTTTGTTTTAATTTACCTGTCGCGAATCTTGAAGTTCTGCGGTTTGCTTTTCAAATCGGACTTTCATCTCGGCTAGATCAGTGTTGGTATTCATGCAATTGCGACGGAATGTCTCGAGCGCTGCGTTGTTCTTGCTGAAAATATAAAATTGCTGTTGTCGAATTCAATCACTGAAAAGTTACCGCAACGTTGCTTCAAGTTGATTGTTAATATTCTTGCACATCTCTGCTTTCGCCTCCAAAGTCGTACATTCAATGCGGAGTGCTTCGAATTCATTGTTCTTGAATCGGAGTTTCTCTTCCAAAATCTCAATGTTCTGTTTCAAAAGCCGCAGAGTAGTTTCGTTCTGAAGACCTTCTTTTACTTGTCGAATATGTGACGTGGAATGTTCATCAACTTTTTCTTGCAGCTTTGCGTTTTGGTTCATCAGATCTTCGACAGCTTGCGCAGTGCTCTCCATCTCCCTCATCAATCCCTTTTCAGCTTCATTGGCAGCATTGAGTTCGCGTTTAAGTCGTTCGTTCTGCTCAGTCAATGCTTGAAGTTGGCGCTTTGTTCTGTCCGACGTACCAGGCTTTTCAGCACGTGCTTCCACTTTTGCTTTCTTGTCAGAGCCTGGAGGCGGCGGAACAGGAACTGGATTGTCTGTAACGCTATCACCAATTTTGCGCGCTTCTTCGAGATCTTCTTTGGCCTAGAAATAAATAAAGACGATTAAATTGCAGACCAAAATGCTTCTTACCTTTTTCAATTCGGCTTTCAGATCATTGATAATCTTTTTCATTCGTTCCACTTCCGACGCTCGTCTTTGAGCTTCAGCGCGAGCAGTTGCAATCAGAACTTTGCTGTCTTTTGAAGATTCTGCTAAAAACAGAAAATAGTTACATTAAAAAAGACGAAAATCTCTACCTTCAATGCAATCAGTTTCGTATTTCTGCTTGTATTCCAACTCCATTTTTGTGTACTCTTTCTTGACGTCCAACAGCTCATTGCTTAGATTCGCGCAGTTCTCTTGCATTCTGCCCATTGCGGTCGTGAACTCGTTCTTGATTTGCTTCAAAGAATCCTCATATGTTTGACGAAGGTCTGCAATGTGATCTCGCAATTCTCGATTGCCCTCACTAAACAAATAAGTATTAAAACCAGAATATCTAATCGAATTCTTACTCCAATCGTCTTGACTCGTCAACAAGATGTGTGTACTTCAATCGAAGGCAGATGTAGTCCGGCGACACGCTGATAACTGACGTAGGCAAGAACTTGATCTAAATTCACAATAATCACTTCGACGTGTCTATATAGAAAACAAACCACATTCTCCAACTCCATGACCTTTGACGACAACTCTTGATTTTGATTATTCAATGCTTGGATTTCGCTGAGACGCTTTTCACATATCTCCACTTGCAGTTCCAAATCATGCTGAAGTTCGTCGAGCTGTGTTTGAGAGATGTCCGCTTTGTTGTTCTCAGTTTTTTCCTGCTTTATGGGCTTGACGTCTTTTTGAAGCTGTTGTTGTTGAGAAGTTGAGGCTGCTTGTGCAAGCGCTTGATGCTCATTTCTTTTCATCTAAAAACAAAAAATGATTTCAAACTATTCGATTTCTTCAAAACATACCTCAATAATTTGAGTCTCCAGCTTTTCTTCGTGAGCAATTGACTTCTCCAGCTCGAAACGCAATTCTTCCACTTGATTGTTAACGTTTTCGACTTTGGCTTCCATCAACTCAATTTCGTCGTTATGAGCAGCAACTTTGGTAGACAAAGAACTCTTCTGCGATTTCAACTGAACAACCAACGCTTCGAGGCGTTTGTTTTCAGACGCCAAGTCCATAAGTTCTTGTCTCAACACAGCATCGATATCCGGCTTTTCGGCTCCCGAATCAGTTGAATCTTGAGTCGCCTCAATTCCATCCCGGCTGTCTTCGGCGTTTGGGCTGTTTTGATCTAAACAATCGAGGATATTTAAAGTAGTTTGGCTGATTTTGTTACTTTTGGAGGAGGGATCAAGAAGAGCCATGATTCTATCTCTTTTCTGCGAGTAGGAATTCATGGCTTTGAGCAAATATGTTAAGGCCTCTTTGCTGAAGTTTGTACGGCTTTCCAAACGTTGAGCAATCTCGTCATTATTCAATTGAGACAAAACAGTCAGCCAGTTGGTTTCCGATCGGTTATTGTCAACTAAAGAGTGATTGAACTTTGTGAATTTGCTTTTTAGTTCTCAAACCTGTTTCGCTCATGTTTCCTTCGTCCACGAAACGCTTTATTAGATCGGCCATGATGTCGTCTAGCTGAAATTAACGAATACTTTAGAAAGACACTCTTCAAAGCAGCAACATGCCTGATTCCATTGTCGGTTAATGATGCAAATTAACTCGTCGTCTGAGGAATGTCTGTTTTCAAGTTCGTCTATTCGCTTTTCCAGTGAAGCGATGTGACGTTGTTTGGCTCGGAAACGTTCGCTTAATTTAAAATGTTGTGCCGGCAGTATGTTTGCATTTAAGTCCTTCTGAAAGCATTTAAGATTGAATGTTGGACAAATTTTTATAGAATTACCGCGTTGCTAGCTGGCTGAACTTTGATAGGCTCAAATATGACCAAACGAGCACGTTTCGACGGCGGTCCATCTTCATTCGAACCCATTTTGATGTCAAGCACTGTTGAAGGAAAGGGACAAAATAGCAGAGAAAACGACAAGCAAACACTAAATGCGGTATTGATTTTTCAAGCGTGCGAAGTTTTTCTTCGCTTTGTTTGTGTGTGAACATTCTTTTCTTCAATTAGATTGTTTGAATGACAAGAATAATAAAAGTTTATTAGCATTTGTTTAATACACGTTTAAAAAGATCGTTGACGTTGTCCATTTACTGCAACACTTTTTTCCATTTCCAGCGATGTTTTTGCCAAAGTCTCGGCTGGAACAATAGCTACAGAATGTAATTGAGCTCGGCGAATGATTTTCTTGCACCCGTTTCGTATTGTTTTGTTGATAGTCAAATAGAAAACTGCTGGAGCCCCACGCGACAGAATCCATCCATAGGAAGCAATAAACGAAAACATGGGATCAGTTGGATTGGATAGCAAGTAGACGCACATCATCGCTCCAGCTGAGTTGATCAAACTTATCAAAGCTACTTGAATGAACGACTAAAACGTTTGAATAGATTGAAGGCATTTGAATTTAATAACTTGCCCTTTTTTGAGCGTTGTTGAACTTCAGCTTTCCGGTTTTCCTAAACTTCTTTAAACGCACAGCCGAGATGACCATAAATATTGTGTAGAGGAAGACAATGGAAACAATAAAGAACATATTGTGTGTGTAGTAGAAGAAGTTAGTGTACAGTCGAACATCGAAATCCTTGTACTTGGAGTAGCCGGCATGCGGATTGAGTAGCCTAAAATTTGTACTTTAATGACGCAGGCCGGAGATACACAGTTGTTTGTTTGTTCACGCAATCCGGCTCTTCAACATTCCACGCATTTAATCTCTAATTTAAAACCGAACAGATATCGTGATTCTCGAGGCATTACGTAACAAAGCGGAAATTCTATTTCTGAAGAGCCAGAACGGTAGAACAATTGAACTTTTTGCTATTGAGCGTGTTGTTGAGTGACAAATCCAATTAATTAACGGCAATTAACTCACCATGACATGTAAGTAGAGCTATACAATTGTGGATTTGAATAGACGGCGCCGAGAGTACCGTATGCACAGCAGAATAGAACCATTATTTTCCCATTCAAGCCGCCGAACATTTCCTCTGTTTTGTGGGGATTGAAAACTTCCAGGCATCTACAAATAGCCAGGAGAATGCTGATGGCTGATTCCGATAGCCAAATTCCGATCTGTAGACAGCCGGCAATGTAGATTAGGCGAGGACTTGAACAGAAAGACATCCCATTTAGTTGTAGAATTGCGCTGAAGAGTCCGCAAATGTGCAAGCTCAGAACATCCATCACACCTGAAAAGCAAATGTGACTCGACAACATTTTAAATGCCAACTTGCCTATAAAGAACATAAATTGATAACAAGCATATCGATGCCTTCCAATAAAAATAACTTTTATGCACGGCAAATAAAGGCACTGAAAATTCAAATATACTTTGAATTAGCACTAAAACAAACCTGGAACAACAACCACGTTGTAATTAGAAGAAGCGAGATCAGGAAACTGACATGCTCGATTTGAGGTCTCCCGTCGCTGATTGTAAACGACCGGCAGTCATATAGCTGTTCAAATTGATCCTCGTGCAAAAACAACTCCATTTCAACACATTCCAAAAAACAACTATAAGCGGAGTAGATTTGGAAGTTCTGTGTTGTTTCAAAAATTGAGTCCAGACTGAACAACACAAATTAATTAAAAAATTCAACACCGCTTCGAACAAAAGGCGGCAGTCCAGCACGAATCCGACATTTGGAATGTATTGTGCCAAAGGGCTCCACCTACCTGTGAGACTACTCAGCTCCGTGGACTACTCAGCTAACCAATAAAAGTTTTCAAAACGGTTTTAGTCCCGCAAGATTAATTGGCATTACTTGACCTGTAGCATGGGTGCCATTCGAGCTCAACGAGACAGCAAAAATTATGACTGTTTTTATGTGAATTACACATGCTTTGAACATTGGAGGTCGAGTTCGTTTTGTCGGCACGCCGAGTCTCGCTTGTTTCCTTATTTGCTGGCTTGTTAAAAGGGCTAAGTTCGAAAGAATACTTTAAAATACATAAAAGCACTAATTAGTTCGAAATTAGCAAAGTTGAGTCTCATGATTTCATAAATGTCCAGTTGCATGTCTTCCGTGCAAGTGTATTTGTAATTAATTAAGTGTTTTTGCTGTTCAAATTAGATTTTGTACAGTGCAAACGCGTTTTAAAAGCATGTTGACCAAAACTGCTTATAACTCCACCATATAATGTCGCGGTGTACTTTAAAAATCAGTGGCCACAAACAACAAACACTCAAAACGAAAATCACATGACAATTGAAAAAAGATTGCGTGAGTGTTTCTTTCAATTTGTAAAGTTGCGAGAAACTTCAAACAATGTAACAATGTGATCATTGAAATTAGCATAGTTGATTAATAAACTTTAATTTAAACTTGCAGCAATCATTGCGCACTGCAGCTAATAAACACAAATTCGTAAAGTTTGTTTATGTCAAAAGATCAAATTCAATGCTAATAATTTGACTTTATTTAAACAACGGAAGTTAGCTGAATTGTGCTCACTTTTTAGATTTAAAGCTTTGCCTAACGAGGCTAACCAAATTGATTTCAGACCGAGATGCAGTCAATTTTTGTCGTTTTGTCAGTTGTAGCAATGTGCAGTTTATCAGCAAACTCCGCTCCTTTGTCTGCCGATGTTCCAAAAACGTAAGCTTTTGAATATAGTTGTGATTGTTTTTGAACTTTTTAGATGCAAACAATCGACAATTGATTTGTTTAAGGTCAACGAGGACTTTTTCGCTGAAGTTAACACAACGTAAGTATTTAAGTATTATATGAATTCTAAATAACTCCCCTGCTTTCAGCAACATGTTCGACATTGCTGATTTGGACTCAATTATTCCAGAAAATGGTTTGGCCGGAAATGGTAATTTTTATTGGTATTGAAGCAAATTGAGTTGTGTTGAATTTAGCCAGTCTGCCGAAACCACTAATTAAACTTGGAATTAAGTTGATGGGAGGATCTCGAAAAGCGTTTGAAGCCGCATTCAAAGACATGAAGGAAGAAGACGCCAACAAAGCCTACATTGACATTCTCGAAAAGTTGCCCGATGAGACTAAAAACGACCTTCCAAAAACGGCCTCTTTAGAGAAGATCAAAGCCTTTTTAGTAAATTGCATCAGTGAACTTTTTGACAACAATCTCGACCGAATCCTCTACGGCAAAAACTAACTTAAAGTTTCATCATATGCATTCACTTACTTAATTTGATCAATAAACAATAATTTGCACTGTGATTTTACTCAAAGATTGGAATTAGTGATATGGCATAAATTTATGACCTTCTTTTTGGCACGTGCAGCGCGAGAATATAAGATTCGATCACTACAGTTGATAAAAGGACTTCTTAACGTCATACGTCGAGAGATTTAATTTAATGAGCAATCGAATCGTTTAAACTAACCAACTTGTTTTTAGATCAGAAAGATGCAGTCAATCTTTGTTTTCTTGATGTCCGTGGCAATGCACAGTTTGTCTACAAATTCTTTTCCGCTGTCTATCAATGCTTTAAAACCGACGTAACTTTTAAGTACATTTTTATTATTTCTTGAACTTTTTAGATGCAAGCAATCGACAATTGATTTGTTTAAGGTCAACGAGGACTTTTTTGTTAAGATCGGCTCAAAGTAATTATGACACACATTTACTTCAACAATTCTTTTGTTTTCAGCAACATGGTTGACATACTTGATTTGGAAGCAGTCATTCCCGAAAACGGTATATTTGCAAATGGTAACTTTTGTAGAATGTAAATCGAATTGATTCATGTCAAATTTAGCAAGTGTTCCAAAATGGGTAATACAGGCAGGAGTTTGGGTGGCAGGCGGACCTCGAAAAGCGTTTGAAGCCGCATTCAACAAACTAGAAGAGAAGGACACCAACAAAATCTACATAGACATTCTCGAAAAGTTGCCCGATGAGACTAAAAACGACCTTCCAAAAACAACTTCTCCGAAGAAAATCAAAACCTTCTTAATTACATGTTTCGGCGAACTTTCTGACAAGAAGCTCGACCGGATTCTTTACGGCAAACATTAACTTAAAAAATGAAGTTTGTATTTAATTTGACCAATAAACTCATACATTAATTGTTTGCTCTTTGGTTTATGTTCCGGACTTTTAAAGACCTGCATCACCAAGTAAAATCGTCTTAAGATTAACTAAATAAATATGCACAAAACAACATTCGCATAGATTCCAGAATGTTCACATTCTCCTTATTTCAAAATAAACCGCGCTTTACTCATTCAAAAGTTGACAAGCATCGCGCAATTTTCACCGCGTCATCTTTTCCCGCCAATCAAACATTTTGAACGCGCATCGCTGTTTGGTCGTTTGTTTTTTCAGTTTCGTGCTTTTTTGAATATCTTTAGTTCTTTAATCACAACTTTGAATGCTTTTAGAGATGGCAACTGCTTTAACCAAAAAACAGATTTCCAACATTTACAAGAATCGAAACGAGACTTCAGAGCCGAATGCCGAGAAGTATTTCTGCGACTCTTCAATTTTGAGTGCAGTTAGTGAGAAGACCAGCGAGGTAAGCTAAATCAATGCTTATTTTAATCAGCAATATTCTTTTTAGAGTTTAAAGCTGTGCACATATTTTCTGTTGGAGAAATTGGGTGCCGAAAAAGCATGGCAATTGATCAAAGAGGTTGTTGTGATTGGAAAACTGAAGCAGTATGTGTTTTATTCATATAATTGAGGTTATTTGACTAACTGTTTAGGAAGGCCTACGAAAACATTGGCACAGTTATCCGAAAGTCTTACAAAGATGCATCAAAAGCTAACCCGGCCGAAGGAATCGTTACTCGCACCGACATTGTTGAACAGATTTATCGTCCTTTGATGGAACATTGCATTCTGGTCAAACGTGAACATGCTAAGAAGTTTTGTTGGGTAATATTGATTGAATCGGCAGTTACGTGATTTATCTGGTTGTTTATGTTTAGATATTGCAAAAAGCCACCTTTGACCGTGACGAGCCAATGTCACAAATGTTGTTTGACGTTTCCACTCCTATTGTTTGGCGTTACTTGAAGGTAATTTTTTACAAGATCCAAATGTTACGTTTATCGTTTAGGCTGCAAATCTGAACGTTCGAATGGGTGCTTATTTTGTTCAAGTCAACGTTTTTCCACCATCTACACGAGATGAAATTCGCATAACTGACTACATGAACGAGCACTGCATAGCTTTTCTTCAAGCACTCGACGATAACTCCGTTGAAATTTGCATTCAAGCCATTAACAACGTAAGCGAAGCAGTATCGACGTACTACGATCAAATTCCGAAAACTTACATCGAAAAGATTTTCAACAAATTCGCTGCGTTAGCCAAAGATGACAGTAACGAAGTTCGTGCTGCGGTTTTCCACGTAAGCGTTGGAATTTAAATTCAATTAAGATTTGACCTTTTTAGGGCATTCGTTTCTTCTTCGGCTGTGCCAAAGCAGTTAAGAACTTCGAGACTTTGTTGAAGCATATTTGCCCGGAAGCAATTGATGATTCGAGTGACCGTGTGCGATGCAACGTTTTCCGTTTGTTGAATGTGGTTCGAAATTCGGTAACTCTTACAAGCTTGATTGTTCATTTCTCGTCCTTTTAGCGCATAAAAGTTATCTTGCCACCCAAATCAGAGTCCGAAGAGCAACCACTTTTGGATCTTTCTGATGTTTTGTATCGTCTTGACTACGAAACAAGTGAAGGCGTTGAACGCGAAATTGTTTCACTCATCTACAACAGCCTTTTCAAGAAAAACATGAATTCGGAGGAGCGTTACAAGATTTTGAACAACATGTGCCGCATGAATCGTTCTGCTTGTTTGGATTTGCACCGCCTTCTCCACGCAGTCAACGATAAAGACACGGACGGAGTTATGGCACACATGTCCAGCATCCTGACTGTTTGTTCGAAAGTCTTCAGCAAAATTGTCTTGTTGTATGGAAATTTGAACGAAGACGAAGCGAATTCGACGTGTCAAAACGACACAGTCAACGATACGCGAAACCAAACCACTACAAATGGAGTTACTTCTGAAACGTTAAACAAACGTAAGTGACCTTTTAAATGCTGCAATAAGCAACTCATTTCTAGGCCTGGAAGCTTGCATGAATGTTGTTGACTGCATGGTTGTTTGTTTTGCTTCAATGCGATACGATCCTGCTTTCGATTACACGACGGCTCAAGCTGTAACTGTTACTCGCTACCTGTCCGAAATAGCTTCTGAAATTATTTCCAAATTTGAGTCGCGAAAAAATCCTGGTCGACACGGCTTTCTCAATTATTTCACTTATAAGAAGCGCCGGTATGCAGGCAAGCAAGCTCAAGAATGATTGTGCTCGAATGTTGCGAGTTGGTCGTCTCAACAAACGGTACCTGGAGATTTACGGCCTGATTGACATGAGTGAATTGATGGAATTGCTTAAAAAGGGACTGCATCAGCTTGAAAACGAGTTGTTTGCGACCGAAAACACTCCAGTTCGGAAGGAACCTAAACAGTCAAACAAATCCAAATTATCCGACATTGCTGTTGAAGCGCTTTTGACGTTGTTGAACTTGCCTTCTTGCACTCAATACATTGTTGAGAAACATATGCACTACATTACTGGATTTATTGAGCAGTTTGAGCGCATTTGCAGCAGTTGCATAGCCAACTTGCAAAACGAGCATTCAGTTAACTTGCAAGTATTCTTCAGTTGCTGGAAGATCTGGACAGTCATGTCAATTATGAAATTTAATGAGGTACGCTTTTGACTTATATTTTGTTTAAAGCATTTAAATTTAGTCAGCATACAAGTCTACCGACGACAAGCAGAAAAAACCACTAAACATTGTGAAAGATTCTCGTCGCCGGTCAGCAATAATCAAGTCTGAAATTGAATTTGATCGAGTTACGGATCCGATGCTCAAAGAGTGCTGTTGGATGCAACATCACATTAATGATTGTCGAGAACTAAGCGCTAACTCCGATCTTGTTGAGGTAACTTTTGTGTTGATTCGAAATAATCCATTCTTTATGTTTAGCACTTTTACAACATGATCTCGTTACACCTCAAATCGTACAAACACTTCAAGTCAGCCATTCAGTCCGTGATAGATTATGTGAAAGAGTTGCACAAGATGCAGGTTAGTTTTATGTGTTTATGCTTGATGTGTATGTTTAATCTTTAAGGAAGAATTTCCACGTACTCGCTCAATTAATCAGCCATATCAGACCGTTTTGAAAGCCGGAGAGCATGCGATGGAATATGCCGAAAGTGACTTCGTTATTATGCAGCCAGTCGAATGATTTTTGAAATTATTATATGTAAATTGACTATTTAAATCACGTATCTAATAAACTTTACATTCTACTAAATCGTTTAAAAGCATTAAAAAGAATAGTTGTAGAAACAGTTTGAAAACAATGTTCAAATTTTGCGTCAAACACCGAACACCGAAAGGTCTGTTTTAATTGGGCGAGAACAAGGCGAACAACTCTCCGTTGAGTAATGGGCGCCAACTCAAAGCATTAACGCCGATTAAAGAGATCAACAGTTGCCGGCCAAGCCAAAAGTTTATGTGACCGGCAACAATGGACATGGAATGCGGATGGGCCGCTAATTCGCCTTCGGCCCGGAGACAACTGTCGAGTCCTTGGCAAGATCCGGCCGATTGTTTATCTTTGGCATCTCCGCCACCTTCTTTTCTTCAAGACTGATTCAGCAGACACCTGGCAATTTTGAAGCGATCTCCCGCTTGTTCTATTATTTCTACTATTAGCTGCTGGCCTTTAGCAAGTCGCCCACGCCCTTCCGCGTATCTCCTTCTTCTCTGATCGCTTCCTTCATGATCGCGACCTGTTTCCTGATTTTATTGAATTTAACACTTATTCCTGAATTCCAAATTCTTTGTTTGTAAACAAATTATGCGTGTTGAAATTGTTGAGTTGTGAAAAAGCTTTTTACAAAAAACGAAAACGATTGACTTCTTTTACTTGTTGCACTTTGTTTGCTTGTTTTTCGTTTTGATTGTTGTTTCGAGTTTAGTTGTTCGAAGTTTATTCGAAAGGAGTTTTGCTCTATGATTGGTGTCGTAATTTTGATTTATAGGGTTGTTCGGTCAAGAGCTTTTTGCTCGTGGTTTGGCCGCTAACTGCATCGGAGCGGCACATTTTCTATTTTGCTTGATTCGAACGAATTTCTATCTACTAAATGACTAACTAACTTGATCATCCGGTGAGTTCGTTGTTTGTGACCATTTTTAACCTGTTGCTTTAGACACCCGATAACTTCAAGGAATTTTCACCGGCTTTTGACCAATTGACCGAAATTAAAGCAGGTTAGACAAACAAACAATTCAAAGTATTGCCGGCCGGACTTTAACCGAACTCAACAATTTAAACAACAATAATCGGCCACAGCTTATGCATGCAGCGCAACAGAACACAATGCTGATCAGTTGTTCCGTCAGGCTCACGGACTACTTGATATATGCGCGCACTTTGTCCCTACGGCGGCTTAATCATCAGGCCGCGTGGATTTTCTTCCTCCAGGCACTGCACTTTTGCTCTTCACAATAGAGAGTTTTTGAATCACTGACATTAAATGCTCGGTGATCAGAAACAATTACCTATTTGCTGCCAATTTTAAGCTTAAATTCAGTTCACCCGTTCCAAATTTTTCTCCAGTTTTTTGATTGGACACTTGCGCTTCCACACGCATTTAATGTGCCAGATGTGCTGAAAGCAAACAGTGTTTCATTGTTTTTCAAGCAAAAGTTTCACCAAAAGCTTTTAAAACTTCCTTTCAACGATGTGATCAATCTTTTCAGTTGTTGCGCAATTTGATTTACGCGTTTAATCGAAATTAATTCAATTCAATGTTTTCGTTTTCTCCGATGGCTTCACAATGGCCTTCGATGAGTTGTTTGTGCGCCCAGTGCCGACGGAGTTGCTGCAGTAGAATTGAAGATGGAGAGCGAACTCAGCCAGTTTGGGTTCGTCGAGACAGTCCATCTTACTTTAGTGAAGAACAGCCACAAAGCACACAGTCTCTTCACGATTTGTACTTGCTTGAAAGCCGTCAAAATGAGAGATTGTTGTCGGAAAGCCACAACAGTCAGCGCTTCTTTACCAAAAAAGTCCGATTAGGAATCACAACTGTTTACGGATCAACACAGAGTCTAGTAGGTCCTGACTTGCTGCAAGCACATGAAGCTGTTTGGAATTTGAAGTCCAGTGTGCCTCGTCTGTCATTGACATCAAGTCAGCCAATTGCGGCCAGTGCTCCGGGCTATAATTTTATTTGTAATTGTGAGACACGACGAACTAGATCCTGTGATGCTTTCTTGTGTGTCCAGAAAAGAGGCATTTTGCGAGGACAGTCATCGCAATCAAAAAGTCCGGTCGGTAAAACTCACTCAAAACGAAACGAACGAGTCGAAAAAACGAACGAACAACCAACGAATTCCAGATTCTCAAGAAACAATCGTTCACGTCGCAGTCTCAACGAATTTGCTCAATCGTTTGGGAGGAAGATGAGCCGCGGTATCAAGCAAATTTTCACAGGCGACGGCAGGCGCGGAAGGTTTGTTTGAATGCAAGTTGTTTAATTCCCAACTATTGAGTTTAGAGAGGGCGATCAGGACATTTTTGATCAGTACTATCAGCAACCAGTACCTTCAAGCGCCCAACAAAATCCACAGCAGAAAGGACGTCGCGGTTCAGGCGGCTTTTTGCAGGCAACTTTTTTGCATCTTTTCCGCACAATATCAACTTTGTTTAGAAGCTTTTTCGTCCCGGAGACTCACAACAACAGCATCCATCCGCGCACAGACAGCCAGGAGAACAACCTAGTGGCGGTTCAGTATGGCATCAACCGAGAGTGATGAGCAGAAGTTTAGCATCTCAAGTGAGGTTTTTGCAGCATTGGCACTTTTAATTGAGATATTTAGGATTTTGAGCCCTTGGACGGCGGAGACTATGCCGAAATTTCTAATGTGCGCTCTCGTTCCAATGATCCGAACGATCAAAATCAGTTGTGGAAGAAACGAGAAAGTAAGTGTTCTTAAGTGTTGCATTCAAGCGGAACAGTCCGTAAAATTGTTTGGA
The DNA here is from genome assembly GCA_024699845.1 of Aphelenchoides bicaudatus. NCBI lineage: Eukaryota > Metazoa > Nematoda > Chromadorea > Rhabditida > Aphelenchoididae > Aphelenchoides > Aphelenchoides bicaudatus. Next base: position 9,749,214 of record JAMPIN010000002.1, on the reverse strand, counting down.
ACTTTGCTGAAACCCACTTAAGTTGCACATGTTTATTTTTCGGGCCGAAAACTGAATGATTGATCGGCCGCTTGGCGATTTTTGCACGAAAAAGTGTGACTTTTTGGTCGCAAATGAGTGGACATCTAAAAGCATGATTGGAGAAATTGTAAAGTAGATAAAAGTCAGACAACAAACTGTTTAATTACAAAAGTGAAATAAACAATTTAGTGAGTGCGCCTCTTTCGCCAAAATCCGTCAAATTCCAAGATGAAATTGCACGTAACTTGCGTCGTCAGCAACAACAAATACAACAGCGACCTGCACCGGCTCAGCAATCAATTGGACCTCGACGATCATCTGCTTTTCAACCACCTTCAAGCAGTGTCCAATATGCAGTGCCACATGCGCACAGGCATCAATCGGTTCCTGTCCAACAAGCACACAATCATTACGACGAGGTTTGCAGTTGATCTGTTTTAAAATTAAGTAGCAATAAACTCTTTTAAGTTCGTAATCGAAGAAGCTCAACCAGTTAGAGAACCGATGCCTCAGAACTTTGCGCCGTTGCCACCTCCTCAACGCATTGGAGTTCTTCAACAAAAAGTAAGTGAGCAGATGGAACGTCAAAAGCAGGGCATTCCCGAACCCCAGCAACAAATCCAACAACCAGTCCAGCAACCGATTAAAGTAGCACAACCAAGAGCTGTTCGACCTCCAGAACCTTCGGCAAAAGGTTTTCAACCCATCATTCAGCCTCCAATTACGTCTACTTCAACAATTGGACTTCCGCCTACATCACAGTTGAAAGTTTCTCCTGTTTCTCAGCAAATGACTTCAGTGAGTCTTTTTGATTGTTTGTTTGAAAGGCTTTAATTGTTTTTAGTCGTTTACGAGCGATTTGGACGAAGCAACTCAAAATCTTTTGTTGTTGAGCAACGAACCTTCAACTATCACATTTAGTTCCAAGGCTCGTTTGTCGCCAAATTCAGATTTGCTGTCAAAGTCTGCGTCAACTAATTCAATACATAAAGTGATCCACACTCCCGTAAGTTTTTAAAAGAAGGCAATTTGAAAGAAAGCAATTTAGGACGGCGGAGTTCTCAAAGTCTCAAACGCTTTTACGTGGGACACAAATAGAGGAGACAACACATCTCCAGATACAACAAGTGCCAACATTACCGAAATGTCCCGATCATCTCGACCAACAACTACACGTAGAAGTGCTGCTCCATCTCCACCGACTCAACGTGAAGAGAAAACAACAACAAGTGGGCCCGGCTTAACTCATGAACACGAAACCGAGTTCACTGCTCACGTTCAATTTCCTCCAGTCATCCGCACAACAGTTGAAGGCAAATTGAAGATGGAGAAAACCGTAGGCACTCACTTGCGAATTGTCGACGAAACAATTGCAAAAGCCTACACGATTCGAGACACAACTACTCACTACAGAATCCGAACACGTCTGGGCAAACGTGAAGTTGTGTTGGAAGAGCAAGATGCAACAACAACCGATGATGCTCAAAGTGGAGTCCGTAGCGGAGGCACTTATCGTCTGTCAGTCTATGAAGATGGAAGAGAGATTGATCGGCGCGAGGCAGACATCAGTGTTCCAGATAACATGGTAGGTTTTATTCGGGTGTTCGGTTAACATTGTAGCTGGTAGTTTCCTTATTTAAAGGGTGCTTAAGTTCGGTTGAGTTGGAAATGAAAAGTTTGAAAAGCGAAAAGCTTTTTGTTTTCAACTCTATTAACTCAAAAGCAGTCGATTTCTGTTTGTCAAAAACTCTTTTCAAAACTTTAAAGTCAATTTTGTTTAAAGACGAACAGAATCGATTGCAGTGTAGACAAATAATTGACTAGTCGCGGGATTGCCAATCTGATAACAATCCAAACCATTGCACCGCTTGGTCTCTAACAGCTTGCTTCACAACCACATACACAATTTAACCGACTAACAGCTTGCCGTCACTTTCCACTAATCTCATTCTATCTTTCGAAACAAAGAATTTGAACGAACTACGTAAATAAAGAATGCACACAATTAATAAAACGAAAATGCACAATTAAACAATCAATAAAGCACTTTGCGCTTTCACGCACACCAAGAACTGTGTTGTTATTGGATTGGCGAACCGCGACGAGTCGATAAGTACGGTGCTTCATAGAGTGCTCAAAACTCACAATTTAAATCCGGCTCTATGGAGCGCTGTCTTTAAAACTCAAGCGGAGGGGCAAAATGAATTTTCACTGTATTTCAGTCCAAACCCGACTATTTGGCACGTTTGGGCGAACGCTTGATGGCCGACTTGGCAACTTTGGACGGAGAAGAAATCACTGCCTCGACAAGAATTGAAGTTGAAAGACTTGACACGGTAGAAGACATCGTCAAAACATACTTGATTGGCACTGGAGTGGACGACACCGAGCCTCCGCCAGAACCTGAGTTTGCTGTCGAGTCAGTTTCGGACAATGTGACGCCCGAACCCATCCAAATAAAGGCCTACGTCGATCAGTTGGAGCAAGAAGAAGTGGAGCAACTGGCTCCCAAAGATGTAAATATTGTGACAGAAGGCAAGCTGTTTGAAGGCGTTACTGTAATTGCTCCGAAACGCGACATCTTCTCTGACACCGAATCTGTCGACTCAATTGCTATCCACCGAATCGCGCCTAGAGTCCCGACTGTTGATGTTTTCTGTGTGCTGCAAAAGAAGGAAGACCGCAGTCATAATGAAGTGATCTTTGCACAAGCTCGTGTTTCCGAACTTGCACTCATTCTGCGCCGTGAACGTCATGTGCACAGAAAGAAGCTAGGAAAAGGCTTCTTATGGAATGGAGCGTGAAGGCCAAGAATTCCAAGGCAAAACCATCGTGCGCACAACAAAGCACTACGACAGTGAAGAAGAGGAGCCCAAAACTCTGGTTGAAGAAACGCCCAAAATTGTCGAAATCCAACAACCAGTTGAGCAAGTTATTGAAGAGCCGGATGAAGCACATTATGAGTTCGTCAAAGAAGGCCAGCACTTGCAGGACGACTCACTTTTCCGGAAAATACGCAAGTATTCCAGTGCAGAGAGCGATCGTTCCTCCATAATCATCGAGCACGAACCTCCTCCAGCATCGTATGACTTTGAACAACCTGGCAATTACTACGAAGATGCTGGAATGCTGCGCCGCAAAACAAAAACGCTTCAGTGATGCTTCTGTTGATGACATCGGCGTTGCAGCTGCAAGAAGACGTGGTGGAATCACCCACGTCAATGCAATAAGAAAGGAAGATGTTGGCTTCTTCGAAATGATCATCTCCATTCCCAACAGAGATTACACAACAAGACGCGCCAAAGAAGTGCCTGAACAGCAATTTGAGAACCTCAACTACTTCAAATCAATGGACCGCATGTCAGGCAGCACAAACGAGCGTGTTGAGAAGTCGATGTCCTCCAGCAATTTGTGGAAAGGCTCGATTAACTTGCAAGAGTTCACTGCCGAGAACGTCAGCCAGCACGTGCACATGGAAAGACGGGAGTATTTGGATCAAGATTCCGAAGCAGATAGAAGCATTCGAGAACTGCGAACAGCCAGTGTGGCGCGTGATTTGGCTGAGTACAGCGTCTCAGCGGAGCATTGTTCTGTGTTCCTGGAGAACAAAGGCGCATTGCATGAGAGAACACAACGAGGCTGGGCAGACGAACAGAGAGGTAGGCAATTAGAAAATTCACCAAAATATGCGGTAGTGAGGTCCGTTTCGACGAGTGCCATCTCGGCCTCCGAAAATCGTACCGACGACGTGCACCGGTCAGGAGAGAAAAGTAGCAATGCGGTGTGCCAAATTAGCAGTAGCATGCGCACTCAAAGCACCAGTTGTGTTGAAAAGTCGTCTTCAACTGTAAAAGTTGGAGACGATAGGCGTGTCGTGGCACCAGTATCTTTCACGCAGTTCACTCAGCCTTCTTTTCCTTTCACTTTCACTGCACCGCAAGAAAACTCACAAAAAATCTCTTCTGCACAAGCACCAACGCAGCTTCCCGTCCCCATTCGGCAATTGGAGCAAGTTTCGCTAAACGAACAGCAAGTCTCTCGTTCCTACTGTATCCCCAACCTTAGAGCAATACTACCACCGCATGCAGCCACGCAGTCGGTTTTTTGGGACGCCAGTCAGCAAAACACAGCTTTACGGTCTTCGTCTCTACCACCAAAACCTCCTGACCAATGGACTCGTCAACTTCCGGTCCGTATTGTCCCCGCTACGACTACCAGTGATGAAGGGGCGCGGACCTCCCAGCATCCCAGCATCAACAGCAATTTTCTACCCGTCTCTCTTCAGATGATGATAGTTTAGCAACTCAATCAATGTTTACCGACTTAGTTAATATGCAGCACCAGTTTCGACGTCAAGGCAGCATTTACGGAACTGAAATTGTATTGTTAGAAATGCCGGACCGTAACGGCCAAATTTACGGTGTTCAAATGGACTTGCGTTCCTCTTCTTTGCCTCCATTAACCCCGAATTCTTTCCGTCCAATCAATAATGCAACTCTTGAAAACTTGAAGCGCCGAAACGAAATCATCGAGCAGTACAGCGAGTCTTTTAACTCGGGAGCTTCGTGGACAACTTACAACAGCCCGCCAAGTATTGCGTCTTCCGAGGCTTTTCGTGAGCAGTCGTTGACTATGTTTTCGGATGAAATTTCGGCTCCTCCTGTTTTGTATTCGACCGAACCGAGCGACCAATTGTTTCGCCACTCAGAAACTTTCTCTTCACATGAATCAAGTGCCCAACGAGAAAGTGAAACTAGAGAAGTTCCCATTGGACTTGTCGAAGAGCATCAACAGCAATTGTCAGTGGAGACTGGGAAATCAAGTGGACAGCCAAACTTGCCATTCAGTCTCATGTCGCCAATTCCTGAACTCAGTGAATGCCAAAGCTCCGGTGACGAGTTTTTTCGTGGCCTCGAGTCGTCAACAACCACAATTATTAACCTCCCAGCAGCTAATGATGATGTATCGCCGACCTCCGTTGAGTACACGTCCATTGACACGTCTCCAAGCGGAAAATCAACAATTGATTCAACGTTTGAAGAAAGAAATGCACAAGAAGAATTAGAAAAGTCCGAGTCTGCCCAGCAAGCTCAAATAATCCAAAGTTTACGCGGACTGGAGCAAGAAAGTAATATCGACACTTCTGCCACTTTCGAACAAAAAGACCAGCCTTCTGTTACCGAAGCCGGCGTGGAATTGAAAGGTGCAACAAAAACTGATCCGACCACCTTAAACACTCGGCAATCAAGTGAACGGCAGATTCAAGTCGGAGTCGGTTTCAATATGACTCAAATGGAATCGGAAGAAGTTCGGCAAGTTTCGGCTTTGAAGCGTACGGATTCTGCGCAACTAGACTCGCCTTCAAGCAAAGAAGAACAACAACAAGTCAGTCAGCAGTTCTTCTTGCCCGATCAAAACGAAAAAGCAAATCAAATCAAACCGGAAACAGTCATCGACGTCGCCGAAAAGAAGTGTCAAGAAGCAGGAGATCAAACAATCAACTACTTCCAAACAATGAATATGACTGAAAGTGACGAAAAACTAGTTACTTCTGTTCTGCAACACGCTCAATCCGGAGAAAAGTTAAACATTCGGCAACCACAAGAATCAATTGTCAACGTGGACACTTTTTTCGCACCCAAGACAGCTGAAGAGTTTGTTCAACAAGTCAATAAAATGATTGATTCACAGCAAACAAATCAGATGCTTACAATTTCGGAAGCTCACTTGGATGCCATACTTGAAAAGCTCGAACAAGCTCCGGAAAGCAGCAGTAAGTCATTCGGATGTCGTTTGAAAGTGAGAGTTAAATCGGAGTTCAAAGCATCCGGCCTTTCAAATGCAATCAGCGTTGTCGATTTGAAGAACATTATAAATCAAGAACAACAAAAAGATCTAAGTTTTGATGTCCCAACTAACACTCAGCAAACAGAAAACTTGACATCAAAAGAAGTGACTGTTTCAAGTGAACTCGACTTGCAATCAAAAACGTCAACCACGCAAACAATTGACGTGGAAATCTTGAAATCAGTGCCGAATCAAGATGTAACTTCAAAAACCGCACAGCAAGCTGGCGATCAGGTAATCAATTACTTTGGAGACGTTCGAGTTCAAGAAAAAGACGCTCGCTCCGAGTCAACAACTCAACAAATCTCAAACATCAAAAATGAACTCGATTCAAAAGCTTCAAGCGAACATGTTCAATTTGTCAACGAAGCGTTTGCCGCAGAAACAATTGAAGAGTTTGTTGAACAAGTCAACAATTTAACCGCGAAAGAAACTGACAACAGACAATTTAAAGTCTCACAAGTTGACGTTCATTCGAGTTTGCAGAAAATTGAGGACAGTTTAGTCAAAGAAGGAATCGTTAAAGAGCGTAGACTTGAAAGCATAACTTCAATTCTCCACGAATTTGGAAACGTTGAATCGTTTACTGTTGTTGAGATGAAGAGAATCTCTAAATTGTTGCAAAGTGCCGTTGACACAATTTTGAAAACAACCGGAAATGAACAAAACAAATTACGGACTCAAAGATCGATTGAAACAACAACTCAACAAACCGAAGACTTACACGCTCAAAAGTCTACATTTGAACAAGCTTCGGTTGTCGGAAAAGATGGCCAAAAAGAAGCGACTCAATTGTCTTCAAAACAGTCAGCAATTGAAGAAACAAACATTGATGGACAATTTGAATTAAAAGAAGACCAAAGTGAAGTTAGCGCAACAAAAACTGATTCAAATGTAGATGCGGCAACTAAACAAATGCGTCCAGCCGGTAATGAAACTGTAAACTATATTCACGATGCACAATCCCGTGAAGATGCGGTTCAGTTACACGCCAATATAAACGAAAAGCCGCACTTGGATGCCAATTTGTCGGCAAAGCAATCACAAGAAGTCACAATTGATGTTGGCCATGTGCTGACTGCAAAAACCGTTGATGAATTCACCCAGCAAATCAACAATCTGGCTGAAAACGAAGCTGGAGACAGACAGTTTAAGGTCTCAAAAGTTGACGTTCTTTCAACTTTGCAAAACATTGAACAAAATCAGTCGGAAGCTAAAGAATGGGCAGAGAAGATTAAAGACTCGATGCAAACGTCTGTTGTTGAATACGGAAAAGCGGACTCTTTTACTGTTGTCGATTTACAAAAAGCATTGAAAGATGCGAAAGATGTTGCCGGTTTAGTAATTAACGTTCCAACCAACATTCAACAGTCTATTAAAACTCCGGCCTCCACTGACGAATCAACTCAAAAACTCGTTGATTTGGAATCAAAGCAACAAGACGGCTTGAATTCGATCATTTTTGGTGTAAGACCTGGACTTGACGCAAATTTGACATCAATGGCGCCAACTGCACAAACAGTTGAAGTTTCAAATCAGTTTGGAAGTAAAGACCAAAACGACAGTGTATCAATTACCGGAGTTGACAAAAACGCCTATTTTGATGATAAACAATTGCAAGAAGCCGGTGACCAAACAGTTAATTATGTGCAAGATATTCAAATTGTTGCTAAAGACAATGAAGCCGCAATTGAAGTCAAAACTCCAGTCCGGATTGATAGCGATTTAAGCACTAAAGCGTCGTCTTTAATTGATGTGGTTGTCGACAAAGAATTAACAGCAAACAGTGTTGAAGAGTTTGCCCAGCAAGTTAATCAAATCACTTCAGGTCAAGGGAGCCAGCCAACAATTCTTAATCTCCAATACTCACCTTGAAAATGTTTTGAGCAGAATTGAAGCCAATCAATCTTATGCCAAAACCTGGATTGAAAAGCTTAGAGGAGAGTTTAAAAAGGACGTTCAAGTGTTTGGCGATGTCGAAGCTATCCTTGTTGTCCAATTAGAAAAAGCACTCAAAGACATGATTCAATTTGCCGATTTTGATGTTAATTTGTCGTCTACGCTTCAAGAAATTCTTCAAACGCCGACTTCGTCGTCTAAAACTGTTTTCGTCGACAAAGAATTAACTTCCAATACAGTTAGTGAATTTGTCCAACAAGTTCGTCAAATCTCTTCAGGTCAACAAACTAATCAACAGTTTTTGATTTCAAATGCCCATTTAAATGCTACACTACAAAATATCCAGCAAAATCAGTCTTATGTCAAAACCTGGGCCGCTGCATTGAAAGAAGAATGCAAAGATTTGATCCGAGAATTCGGCGATGTTCAAGCAATCCTTGTTGTTCAACTGCAAAAGACTTTAGAAGTTGTTTTGGCCAGCACCGAAGTCAAAACTCCTGCACAAATTAGTGACTCTCTCCAGAGTTCTGCATCAACTTTAACAAACATATTTGTCGACAAAGAATTAACTTCCAATACAGTTAGTGAATTTGTCCAACAAGTTCGTCAAATTGCTTCAAACCAGCAAAATAATCAACAGTTTTTAATCTCCGATACTCACCTCGAAAGCGTTTTGAGCAGAATTGAAGACAATCAAGAGTTCAAAAACATGGACAGACAAGTTGAAAGAAGAATACAAGGACTTGATTAGAGAATTTGAAAACATCGAAGCCATCCTTGTTGTCCAACTGCAAAAGGCTTTAGAAGTTGTTTTGGCCAGCACTGAAGTCAAAACTCCTGCCATTATTCAACATTAAAACTCCGACTCATTAAAAGCCCAGGAAGATTCAAATGAAATCACAATTGACTTGACATTAGGATCTGATGCAAATTTGACATCAATTGCTTCAACTACAAAAGAAATCGAAGCTTCCAGTAAATTCACCCAAACAGCATCTTTTTTACAGCCCACTTCTGTTTTCTCCTGCAAGCAGTTACACGCAGTTGGCGATCAAACCATTATTCAATTGGTTGATGCAGATAAAGAACCTTAAATGCTGCCAGCGTTAACGGCTGTTGAAGAGTTCGTCCAACAAATTAATCAAATTGCTTCAAATCAACAAACTAGTCAACAGTTTTTGATTTCAAATGCCCATTTGAACACAACGTTTGCAAAACATTCAACAAAGTCAATCTGATGCAAAAACCTGGACAGACAAGTTGAAAGAGGAGTGCAAAGATTTGATTAGAGAATTTGACGATGCTCAGGCAATTTTGATTGTTCAACTGCAAAAGGCTCTTAAAGAATCGCTCAAAGAAGCCGAATTCCTCTTTAAATCCTCAACCGAATTCCAACAAAAATTAGACTCGACGGCCGCCACGCGACAAGACACAGCGTACCCTATCGAATTGCAAACTCAACCACCAACAATTTCAATTGATGCAACTTTTAAAGATAAAGAGTCCGCTGTTGCAGGACTGAGCTCGACTGCTCCCACAACTGTTGAAGTCAAAGTGGACACGCAATTGAGTTTGGACGAACAGAAAGTTGCCTCCACCACAGTTGAAAAAGAAATTACAGTTGATAGTGCCATTGAAGCTGTTCAACCAGCTGGAAATGAAGTTACAAGCTACTCGTTCGAAGCAAAAGTCCAGCCGTTGAACGAGCAGTCAACTCAAATTGTTTCCCAACCACAATCAGCAATTCAAAGTTTGTCACTTCAAGCCGAACAAAAAGAAGTTGTTAACGTTGACGAGAAATTGAATGCGAAAACAGTCGACGAGTTCGCTGAACAGATTGAAAAGCTTTCAACCAACGAGTCTGCCACACAGACATTTGTCATCTCAACAGCTCATTTGGAGGCAGCTATCCGGAGTTTGCGCGGTGAGTTTTTTCTTAAATCGACATGTTTCGGTGTTTATTCATCTTGAGTACTTGAAAATCAAATCATTACCAAAACATAACAAAGCATTTATTTCATAGTACTTATTCTTGACGTTATCTTTTCATTCGTTTACCGGGTGGGCTAAAAAAACGTTAAAACACAAAAAAGTCTTTTGTCAAAAAGAAGTCAATCAAAAGTTTCAAACACAAACAATTTTTTGTGTTAACGTTTTTTTGGTCCACTCTGTATGTGTACCTAAAATTAATGAAAATGAATTTAAAAACACCGAACCATGTCGATTCAAGAAAATAAAACAATCCGTTTCTAGATCAAAGTCAAGAAGAAGTCAAAGTTTGGGCAGCATCGTTGCGCGGCAGATTAGTCAAATACGTTTATGAGTTCGACAATGTCCAATGCATTCTTGTTGTTGACCTTCATCGCATTATAAAAGAAGTGCGCGACGAAACATCAAAACTGGTCTCTGACTCCGACGCTTTACAGCAAAGTCTTCAAACGCGGGCTCAGAGCCCGCAAGAAAAGTTGAGTAAAGAAGTTGCCGTTTCATCTACAAATAAAGCAGCCGACACTTTGTCTCCAACTCAAGTGCCTCAAGCACCTCAAGCTTTTAAGAAGCCAGAAGAAGTTAGTGGCGCTGAAACAATGTGGAAAAGCGGAACACAGCCGGTTAAATTTGAAGTTCAAATGAGTGCTGTCGAGCCTACAGTTCCGTTGAAGATTTCTTTGGAAGCCGACGTTACAGCCAACTTGCAATTCCGTCGTTTAATCAAAATTCCAAACGCCGAGTTCACAGTCGAAGAAATGGAAAAGACTCTCAACAGTGTCCGCAAAGTAGAAGAGTGGTTGAACACAAAGGCCACCGTTCAAGAATTTGTTGCGGATGATTTCGAGTTTGGCGCCGAAGATTCAAGTGACCGCGCATCTGGACAACGTCGTGCTAGAAATATTGAAACCGACTCTGTCCAACTGACTATAAGCGCAGCAACAAGCGAAGATGGCAGTGTTAAGAAGATGCCAATTGACGAAGAAACAAAGCAGAAACGACGCGAGTACTGGCTTCAAAATCAAGACTCACTTCCGCCTTTGCCCCCTTCAGCAGAAAAGCCACCAGAGAGTGGAGTTGATTTGAAAAAGCCGGATGAAGTCGACTCAACCAGTAAAACCGTTCCGGTTGAAGCGAAAGCCTACCAATCTGAAAGTGCAACCTTCGCAGCAGTTCTGCCCAGAACCGACACTTTCATCAACCTGTGCATGACTCAACTGGAGCCTTCCGACCAAACAAACTTGTATACAATTGAAGAAAACAAAGTAGTGCAAACTGTCCCTCAAGAAATGTTTACCTCCCTCTCGTCGACAACCGACTTGTCCTTAGGACATTCTCAGCCTCCACGCAGCGTTGATCACAAAAGTGAACAGATTGCGGAACGGTGTGAGTCAGAAGGATCTGTTGCTACGACCGCCGAACAACATCCGGCCAAAAGCCATACCGCTACTCAAGATTATTCCACTTCTACAGACGAGCATGTTTTAGAGCGCCGACGTCATTCGGATTCTGGATTCCGCGAGAGTGTTGCCAGCTTTTCGCATCAGCAGCAAGTTCTGGCCAACAAATATGCTCGTGTCAGTGAAACACCTACTGAAATCTCTCAAAGTCTAAGTGAATCTGTTCAAATGGATTCGCGCATTGACAGTGGTGTTCCTTCATCACCTCCGTGGAGAAGAATTATTGATGAAAAATTGGACGACGAGTCACGGTCCGAAACTGAGATCAGACAAGTCCCAATTGAAGAAGAAAAAGAATCCGTAGCTGAACTCCAGTCATCTAAACACGACTTTATTCATCCGTTCACAGAATTGAGTCAAAAACGCTTTGAATTCAAAACAGACGAAAAAAGCGAATCTATTTCTTCAATTCAACAAGCAGCAAATGAAGAAAACTTGACAAAGCGCACCAAGCAACCGACACTTGAACAAACTGCCTTGACTCAAGTTTCTGAACGTCAAACTGCCGACGAGTTCTTGAATATCGACATCAAAGAGAAGTCGAAAACCGGAGATCAACTGAACACAAAAGCCTCCACCGATGAAAGTCTTCAAATGAGCACGGAGATTCGCCGTGCCGACTCTGTTGACAGAGCCGACTTCCAAAACTCGACAACTATCACAAGTATCCGACCAAACAAATCGTCAATTCAGAATCGACGAAGCCAGTCTTGATACTCGTTTTGATCAAAACACAACAGTTGCTGATCGAAAAGAGTTTATTCAACCTATCGAACGCATTGAAAAGACAAACGAAAGCTTAAATGAATATGGCAAAGAAGAGATCACTTCCACTGTTAATTTGCAGAAATTAAAAACCGATGATTCTAAGAGCTTCGACAAGCAACTACCGGTACCCAAAACCTTCGAGCAACACTTAACTACTCCGGCGTCCAAAACAGAAAATGCCAATCGCCAATTCGACTTACAAAAATTGAAAGATTCTGACAACAAAACTGAAGTAATTAAACGAATCTCGCGATCACAGTCAACCGAGATTAGATCAAAAGCTGCCGGTCAAGAAGTAACCAACTTCCAAACATCACTTACTGCAACCGGTGACCGTGAAAAAGCTCACTTTTTGGCTAGGAGCAAGAGCCAAGATGCAGTTCACCGAAAATTACCAGAATTCTTGCACGCCGAAACCAATTTATATTACTCTAAAAGCTTTATTAATGACGAAGCAGCAGCCGAAACATTATTTGGAGATATGTCTGCTCAGCACACACTCATTAACGCACGCTCATCCGCGTTGGCGAGTGCTGACTTTTCAACTCAAATCAACAAAATGAGCAAAGACGAAGCGACTCAATACTTACAGAAGTTGTCTGAAAGCGAAAACGAAGCAAGACAATTTAAAATCTCAACAACCAATCGCGACATCAATTTCGACAAAAAAGAAACGCCACATGAAATGAAAGAAACTATTCAAAAGCTAAGTCGAACAGAATCAACGGGCACACAAGCTCACGAGTTTACCAACAACGAGATCACTTCCACTGTAGATCTAAAACGGGTTAAAGGCGACGAAATCAAGAGCTTCGACAAACAACTACCGGTACCCAAAACCTTCGAACAACACTTAACTACTCCGGCATCCAAAAATGAGGTTACAGACCGCCAATTCGACTTACAAAAATTGAAAGATTCTGACAACAAAACTGAAATTACGAAGAAGATTTCTCGATCACAGTCAACCGAGATTAGATCAAAAGCTGCCGGTCAAGAAGTCACTAACTTCCAAACATCACTTACTGCAACCGGTGACCGTGAACAAGCTCACTTTTTTGGCTAGGAGCAAGAGCCAAGACGTTGTTCGTAAATCACTGCCCGAATTTCTATATGCTGAGACAAGTCTTTATTATGTAAAGAGTGTTGTCAGCGATGATGTCGGAGCAGAGGCTCAAATAGACGACAAATCCAAAAATCAAGCTTTAATCAACGCAAAAGCGTCTATTCTACTCAACACTGACTTTTCAACTCAAATCAACAAAATGAGCAAAGACGAAGCAACTCAATATTTGCAAAAATTGTCTGAAAGCGAAAATGAAGCAAGACAATTTAAAATCTCAACTGAAAGTGCCGAAACAAAACTTGAACGACAACAACAAATTGCAGAATCTCAATCTACTCGACCACTTTCAAACGAAGAAAAGTTGCAAGAGAAGTTCAAAGAATTTGGACAAGAATCAACTGCAACAGCTGCTTCATTCCAACAAATCCCTCGTTTAACAAGTGCCGACAAAGCCGAAAAGATGCTAGACGGGTCGAACCGGCTGGAACAACAACTTAAAGCTAAAGCAACAACTGAAGAGCAACTAGCCAGTCAGAACGTTTTAACAAAGGCAGACTCTAAGTTTTCTACAGAGTTCACAACAAAAACTGCTCTGGTTGACAAAACTGAATTGAGGTCGAAGTCAACAAGCGACGTTACTTCTTTGTTTGAAGGCACATTCGGAACAGAAGTCAAAGAACTGTCTAAATCGGCCGAACGCATCTTCCGTTGCAGATCGAAAGCAGTTGCAAAGAAGCAGTTGGCGGCCGAGAAGCCAGAATTGACTGCAAAAGCACATGCGGTGGTTGAAAGTAGTCCCCCGCGCGCACTTCCTGCACCCCAAACCGCTACCGTGCACCAAGTCACTCAAAGCGAAGTTGCTTCAGATGCGCAAAAACAGACTAGCAGTGTGCTTGAAAATCTAACAATCCACGAAGCTTCCCAACAACAGCTGCAAATTGCGGACCAGCTCGGCCGCCTCGGCATCGTTCACGATAAATTGGAAGAGCAAGAGAAAACAGAAGAGCATCAAACATTCGAAGCAGCGCTGTCTCGAGCCGAGTCTCTAGAAAGGACGAAGAGTGTTGTGAAGTCTTCCAGCAAAACCGACATAAGCGCCTCAGTTAAACCACCGATATTCACCGAAAAGGTTGAAGAGGCCCAAGTTTTGCAGTTCCAGCAAACCGACCTGAGTGATGAGTTCAAGTCACCTCCAACAGGTGACGACCGAAACTCAATTCACCGTGAAGACACCCGTCCAAGAGCAAGAAGCACGCAACTTCAGCGACCAAGTCCAAAAATCCGATCATCAATTCTCCAAAACCGAAGCAATTGCTCATCAAGAACACACTCAAAAGATGCCTAACATCGAATTAGGAAGAGAAAGCATTCGCGAGTTCGGAGATGAAACAGCCAACTTTGCTGCCAATCTTCAACGTTCTGACAAGGCAGTTGATCAAACTGGTGTTTCGCTCAAAGACCAGCGTGGACTTTCGAACGCCCTGTCTACAAAAGGCATCGACCGAAGATCTAACTCAACAAAGTGTTCATCTGCAAAAGCCGGACGTTGATCACATGGTCGATTTGATGACGTCTGTCTATTTAAGCGATGCTGCTCAATTGAACTCAAAAGCTTCCGGTGACGAATCCCAGTGGCTAGACAGCTCATTAAACTGGTCAGCAGACAGCCAAGAAGCAATTCGACTGTTGAAGACGCCAAACAAAGAAGAGTTGCAGAGCAAAATGAACGAATCAACCGAAGAAACGGCTGCTTTGATTCAAGACTTAAATCTCGCAAATGCAAAAGAGTCTTTGAATGTCGACATCAAAGAGAAGCCAAAAACTGAAGACCTGTTGAACACAAAAGCTTCCAGCCTGGCAACAACCCAAACCAATGTTGATTTGCCAAAAGAAGGACAAGTGCAAACTGCCGAATTCTCGTCGCATCTTCAAGAAAAATCCGGAGACACGAGAGAATTCAGTATTGAAAGACAACAGTTGTCAAGCGACTTGAAGCGCACCCAGTCAGATCAATCAACAACTGGAATTCAAAAAGATCGTCAAGTTGAGAAGACAAGCGAGCACTTAAATGAGTACGGCAATGAGAAGATTGAAACTGTTGCAATTTTGGAGCGCGCTCCACGTCCAACTGACCAGCAAGAAAGTGGATTGGAAGTGACGACAAAACAAAACTTGTTCGATGTTTTGAACTTGAGTGCAAGCGGAAACGAAGCGTTGACTAAAGAGATGGTTCTGCAGAAACTTATTCAACCGACCGCTGTGGCCGAAGTCGCAGAGAAAATTGCACGTGCTGACTTCACCAACTTTACTACTCAAGCAGCAACCGACATCGCCGAACTCTTCCAAAAGTCCATCAGTTCTGTTCAGCAGTCCGAAGAACTCAGTCATTTGATTAAAACCGGCAACTACGAAAGAGCCGAAGCGCGTGTTCGACAACTAATTGAGGCAGCCGCCAACACAAGCCATCATTATGACTTGGTGGATCAAGAGTCTTTGGTCCAGATCTTAATGGCCGACGTCTCCCGCGACTCCCACTTTTTGAATACTCGAGCAGTCGCGGAATTTGCCGTAGATATCCAAGCCGAACTGCAAAATATGCTGATTGAAGAAGGTGCCTCGGTACAAAAGCCACTTGAAGTGCACGAGACCGCCGGCAACCAATTTAGCGACGCTTTAACTAACACACAAGCTACATTACAACGTGTTTCAGAACAACATCGAGTGCAGGGCACTCGCGCCGACCTTCAAGTTGCCAAAACAGAGCCTGCTCGGTTGCGAGAGTACGAAAAAGACGAAACAACAGTCTCGACGCAGCTTCATCGTGTCTCGAGACCAACAGCAGAACAAAGCCAAACAAAGATCTCAATTGAGACTAAAATTGAAGATCGCCTAAACACGTCGGCTGCAACAAACATCGCCTCTTCCGCTGCAGTCACACTTGATGGCAGCAAACAAGAAGTAAAGAGCGCTCTAATGACAGAACGCGTGGTTGCACAAGAAAGCTTACAAACTGATGAATCGCAATATGATGCTTTGGGCATTGGCCGGAGCTTCGTCAATGAAGTGCAACGTTCTGAATCAGGCACAGTTCTACCAGCAGACACGCGCATTTCAACCGAAGAGCGCTTTAAAGAGTTCGGTGATGAAACGAGTACTTTGCATGCTCAACTTGAAGTTGTCGACAAAGATGCCCATTCGGAGACTCAAGTTAGAGCGACTCAATCAATTGCAAATGTTTTGAGTGCAAGAGCTTCGCAGCAAGAAGAAGCCACAATCCAACAAATCCAAAAACGTGATGAGCCGTCGGAGCGTGCAGAACAGACTCGGAAAGCTCCTTCGTTGGCTAGTGATTCGGCACAGAAGAGCTTCAAAATCAGTCAAGAAACTGTCAGCCCTTCAATTACAACTCAGCGTTCAGCTGAAAGTGCTTCACAAACAGTAGGTGAGACGCGGCAAATGAGTGCCGAGCCAAAGACCTACAAAGAATACGGCAAAGCAGAAGTCGAATCCTCTGCCCAGCTAGTTAAAACGCCGATGAAAACCAATCAAGATGCAGAGAGCGTTCTTGTTGAAGAAACCAAACCGTTAAGTGAAGTTTACAGTGGAAAAGCAGTGCCTCCAGTGCAAAAAATGCCTGAGCAGCCTGTCAATCTTGCTAATCAGTTGCTTGACAATTATGAAGCACTTGAAGCGACTGAATTCAAAACTGACTCTCTTCCGGAATACAAACGTCAACAAGAGGTTTGGGAGGCCGAAAGTGTAAGCAGTCAAGCAAAAACTCAAGTCCAGCCTGTTGTTCAATTAAAGCAAGCTGAACCGGATAAACGGCAGAGTTTTGAAGCTATTTACAGCACTTTTGACGCGGACATTGAATCCGGCACAACAGTTAAAGAAACTTTAAGCGACAGAGTTTCATTTACAACAAAGCCGGCAACTGATCTGCACGCCGCCACTTTCAACACAATTCTACCAGTTCCTTCTTCCGAATTCACCGAATCAGTTGTGCCGTTTAATCAAACAAGCGAGGAACAAAGAAAGTTCATTGTTGAAGTTGCTGATTTGCGCAAGCAATTCGCTCAAGGCAGTCAAACAATTGACATTCAAAAGCAGATGAGCCGAGTCAACGAAATTCAAGGCCCTCAAGTCGCACTTGCTGAAACGGGTTCAGAAGAGAACATCGTTGAAGTTTTGCTTGTCCGACAGCCACTCCAAAAACGCTCACTAGCAACCGAGCATCGTGTTGGAATTAACACCCAGTTTGCTCAAGTTCTCAACTCTCGACATGCAGCCGACATCCACACTGAAAGTTCTTGTGAATGGCGCGGATCAGAAGCGAAATCAGAAGCTAACCTGTCAATTAAAACGTCAACAACGGTCGGCGAAGCTTTCAGCATCAAGTCAACAAGCGACCAGAAACTTGCCTTTTCTTCGACACTAGTTCGTTCAACTGAGTCGGCAAGCGAAAACCGAACTATTCTACAAGGTCCGTTGTTGAAGGCAGTCAGCGAGAAGTTGCAAGAAATAGGTGAAGGTGAGTATGAATTGGAGATTTTTGCAATTTGTTTGAGTTTTTTGAGTTCGGCTATTCTTTGTTATTCATATTAGCTTTTAATTAACATCAAACATAGACTTTCAACATTAAAATAGACTTTTAGTAATTCAAATGACTTTCAACATTAAAAAAGGCTTTTATGATTATGTTTAGTTAATTGACACAATCTTTTAAAGTTAAACAGCTCAAAACTGTTAAATCAATTTAAAGCACCCGAACAACTCAAACAATTCAATAGTGTCCAATTCATATTCAATTTTTAAGGCCGTACCGGCAATATCACCGATTGGCGAACGGTTGACCGTGATCTTGAAGCAGATTATGTTCGCAAAGACGCCATCAATGTGGCTGCAACTTTGTGCACTTCGGCTATTCGTGAAGAATCCACATCAATCTGCGAACAGTGGGACAACGTCCAGCAGTTGGCTGATTCGAGAAGTGTCATTAAGTTGAGAACCGAGGAGACAGTGCAACGCAGCTTCAGCATTTCGACAATTGACCAGCCTGCGGTGCAACTGAGCGGCCTGAAAGATACAGAAGGTGTCACGTCCACGCGCCAATCAATTCCACGAGAATTAAACGTGGAGTTGCGCAGCATAGAGTCTGGTGACGAGCGCATTAAAGTTGAAGTAGACTTGGGTCTCTTAGACCGCCGCATCCGAGCTGATGCTTCTGAAAATGTGAAAGAAATCCTGAGAATTTCAGCCGCGCCATTTGGAACAGAAGTGGTCGAAAAGACTTCTTTGAGTGTTCAACTGGAGCATCGTTTCGTGACAGAAAGTGGCCAGCGTGACCTTCGAATTCCCAACACTCACCAACCAGTGGAATTGCAAACTGATGCCGCCAGCAACGAAAAAGTCAAAACTGTCGTCGACTTGATTGGAAGACCTCACGTAAAAGACGAAACTGAGACCATTAGGCACATCGCCAACAAGGCAGCGCCTGTTTCTTTAGACGCTGATGAGTTTGAAGAGGCCGAAGCTCTGCTTTATGCCGACTTGAAAACGCGCTTCCCGCATCAAGACGAAACTGCAATTACATTCAAGATTCCGCGAACTCACGAACCGGAATTACTGCGTTCCAAAGCCTCAACTGACGAGCATTTAATCATCAATGAAGACTGGCGTCGTCCTGAAGGTCGCCAAGAAACAGAAGTCACCAAGTGGATCGCCTTCACTGGTCCGCCACAACAACTGAAGACCAAAGAAGCAGGCGACGAAACTCGGCAAGTTGGCTACGTTTTCGACCAGCCCGTGAACAAAGAAGAAAAAACACTGGTCTTGAAGGACAGTCGGTTTGGTGGGAAGATAGAGTTGCTGACAAAAGCAGCCGGACTTGTGGAACGCGTTATTGCATTGGCACTTGCACGTCGTCTACAAAGCGAAATCATTCGACACAAGTTCCAGCACAAGTTGAAAGAAGAAGTCAAGTTGCGTCTTCTTGAGTCGAGTCAAGAAAACGCATCAATCAGCGCAACCTTCAACAGTCAACCTCAAATGCAACACGCTACTTACAAATGTGACTGTGCAAACTTGGGAGAACCTTTGGCCAAGCGCATGAGAGAAAGCACCTATGTTGCAGACAACGTCAACTACGAATTGAATCGAAAAGAACAAGTTGGAGCGCCGCAAGAAAAAGTGTTCGATATTCCTGAACACGGCGGTTCTTTCCATTTGAATACCGAAGCGGCCGAAGACATCAAGTTGGATGTTGTACGTGAACTGAAACGCGATGAAGAGTATCATCAAAAAGAAATCATTCTGAAGTATGCCAACCGCTTGCCAGAATGTGTTTTGAGGACACCAGCATCCACTTCAAAGCACACTCAGTTGAACGACAACTTCTTTAAACCTGAACCGAAAGAAGGCTTTGAACTGTTGATTAAAGACTGTAACAGATATCCCACGCTGTCAAAGCAAATGAAAGAAGCTGGCGACGTGAAGCAAGTTACACAGGTCGACAGACAAAAAGAGCCGCAAGAAGAGAAGTTGGAGAAGATCGTCTGGCTGGCAAGGCCTGGAGGCCAGTTCCGGTTGAACACAGATGCAGCCGAAGATCACAGTATTTCCGTGCTGCGTGAAGTTGAGTGCACCAAACCGAAGCACTTGTCGGCAGAGCTGGTTACGAAGATCGGCAATTTGTTGGATGCACGGTTGGATGCTTTATGTGCAGGCAGTAGTGAAAGATACGTGCAAGTCCACTTTGTAGCGACTGAGAACCGCGAACGAAGCCAAATTCTTGTCAAAGCACATCCGCTGCAAATAATCAGATCACATTTTCTAGAAAGCCAGCACGAAACAATGGTATATAATTCGGAGCTGAGACAAAAAGAGTCCCGCGAAGTTGTCGACTTGACGAAATGGATTGCACAAGAAGGTGGCCGAATGGAGCTGCGCGCCAAAGCAGCTGGAGATAAACTAGCTTCCAACGTCTATGACTTGGTGAAGAAGCGAGATGCAGAGTTGGGATGCGAATTGAAACGAACTTGCAAAAGAGAAATTGAACCTGTCTCGTTGCGAACGCCAGAGTCAACAAGCATCAACACAACTTTGGGTCAACTACTCAACCGTCCAGATGCTTACTTGGAGTCTGATCGCGTTTTTGTGACTGCCAACATCTATCCACCACAGCGCTTCAACTGCAAAGAATCAACTGCTTACCAAGAGTTCACTAACTTCCGTTACACAAGAGGACGAAGCTCGTCTTGAATCCACAATTATTGTTTGGGAGAAACGTTCTGGAGGCACATTTGCTCTAAACACTAAACACGCAGACGAAGACATTGTTACAATCTCTCGTCTCATCGAGAAACAACTTGACAACTTCCAACGTGCTGACTTCGTTATTGTTTGTGCCAATGTTGCCGAACCTCAGAAGTTGATGAGCAAGCAGACAACAGAAAGCAACACAATTATCGGGTGCACATTCTTCAAATTGGAGCCTTTGGAGCGTATTTTGCACTCAAGAAGAGCAGCCAACGAGTTGCGCACTCAATTTAACGCAAAAGAATCTACAGCCATCTCAGAAACTTTGAACCTGCGCTATCAAAGAGACGAGCAGTCTGCAACCAGCAGTGTTGTCAAAAATGAAGCACGTTACGGAGGAAGAATTGCTTACGGATCAAATGCATCACAAGAAACAACAACTCACTGTAACAGCAATCTTGATGGCAGTCCTGTAACCGACTTGCGTGCTCCTGAACACTATATCTGGCTTAAAAACCTGGCCGAACCTCTCCAACTTAACTCACCTGCTTCCTCATCCGATCAATGCAATAGCACAAGCACGTTTTCACGACCGAATGCTGAAGAGCAATTCCAGCACACCCAGCCAATTGCACGTGTGCTTGATGTACCCGCATTGCGAACTAAAGAAGCCGGTTCACAACTAAATGAAATAAATTGTGACCTGTCCAGACCTCCATCTAATCTGCAAATTCCAGAAACCAAGTGGATTCCTAATTTCGGCGGAGCCTTTTCGTTGAACGCCCGTGCAGCTGGCAATCTGCAAAACATGCTGGATGCTCACCTGCAAAATCCACGACCTACCGATCTTGCTTGTCCGCCACACTTGATTGTCATCAAACGCGAAACAGAGAATCCGAAGTTGAACACTATTGCAAGCTCCAAAGACGAAAAGTCCATCATTGCGAGTTTGCAAAGAAGTGAACAGCATGAGCAAGCTCAAGTCAAATTGGTGGCTGCTAGAACGATTGAGCCGCAAAGTGTTCGTGTGACTGAGAGCAGAGAAGTAGAGCATATGACGAACGTAAATCTCAACCGCCCCGAATCCTACGACACAGTCGACATCACAAGAAAAGAAGCACGTTTCGGCGGTGCCTTCAAGTTAGATGGAAGACGAACGACCGACTTACTTGCAGACTGTACTCGAGACTTGAGAAGGGAGCAAGCGAATGAAGCAGCTCAAATTGTCTTGAAGATTCCTCGCGACATGCATCCTCACAGTCTTTCAACTGGACACTCAACTGCTCAACAAGCCACTTGCTCGGCCGACATCCAAAATCCACGACCGAACCGCGACGAAGCTTCAATTACACTCAAGACGGCCAACAATGCAGAGCCTCTCAAACATCGTGTCATTGAAGCCGGCCACGCAGAAACAACAACAAATGTTGCATTGCAAAGTGGACGCCGAACAGAAGACGAAACAGAGCAGACAAGAAAAGAAGCTCGCTTTGGCGGCTGCTACTCGATGTCAACGAAAGCTTCTGGCGAAGAGTTGGGAGGAGACACCAACGTCAATCTTCATCGTCCAGAAGGCAATCTTGCAGCTCAATTGATTGTGAAGATTTCGGGAGAAGGCCAGCCGCAGCGTCTGGATGTTTCGGCTGCAGGCGATGCAGCTGTGGGAATAGACTCAAAATTGGAGAGAAGGGAAGCTGTTGAAACTTGCACTCACACTGCTGTTGCACGTTTGCTTGAGAAATTGTTTTTGAGTGCCACAGAGTCGGGTGCAGAAAAAGTTGAATTAACAGTAACTGAGGTTAGGCGAAAGCCTGCCGAAGTTCAAGTCGAAGCCATCGTGCTTCCTTCAGCACGCCAAACTGAACCCGTTTCTTTCAAAACAGAGTTTGCACGTGAGACTGTCATTCGAGTGGACGCACCTCTAAAGGCTGGAGACGACGACGACGTTCGAAGACGCCAATCCTGCCACCACATGTATGTTCAAAGCTTGACTGTGTTTGCAAGTTAAAATCTCCTCATATTTTAGCATCCCCGAGATCATTGTCGAGCAGCCGGAGACATTCACTATAGATGCGGTTGACAAAGTCAAACTTCGAAGGCACTACTCTAACGCCGAAAAGAACAAAGAACAAAAAAGGTTCGTTTGGAAATGCGAACTTGTTTGACTGACGATTTTTATTTTTAGAGTCAGTTTTGCTGCGGATGTTGAAGAGAAGCACGATTTGGACCTGGAAATGTCGATGAGTGTGGAAGAGAAGAACAAGCCGTCCATCATCAGGAAGCCTATGAAGAAAGAAAGAGAACGCCGTCATCGTCGAGACTTGCGACAGAACGAAGCACCAGGTAAATCTAAACACATACAATTGCATGAATGTCCTAATTTGTATATTTAGGCTTTTCACCTGTTCGTCGCAATTCACTGTTGATGGCATTAAATATTGGTTCTCCGCATAACATGCCACACTTCAAGACATTGGAAGATATTGGTTAGTTTTTAGAATGTTTAAAGTGATCGAATTTTAATTTAAACGTTTCAGTTCGGGCTATCAAAGATGTATGTTTGAAATTCAATCACTTTCTTTGACACATTTTAATGTTTGTTTTTAGGCTGGTCTCGAATATTCCAATCTTATTTTCGGCATTGATTACACAAGGTATTTTTGTTTCTCGACTTTTATTGATAACAACAAGCATTTAGGAGTAACTACTATCAAGGTGAACGTACTTTTGACGGCAAATCTCTGCATCATTTGAACACAGAAATGAATCCATATCAACAGGTAACAATTGTCCTTTCTAATCAAGAGTTATTTATTTGAATGTTTAGGTTATTGAAATTGTCGGCAAAACGTTGTCTTCATTCGATGCTGACGGTATCATTCCTGCTTATGGATTTGGAGACGAAGAGTGCACAGATACTGATTGCTTCAATTTGGTTGACAGAGATGACATGGATGCAGCATGTACTGGATTTGAAGAGGTGTTGCGTGTTTACAACGACAAAACGCCGTCCATCAAGATGTCAGGTCCAACGAATTTCGTGCCGCTTATAAACAAGGCTGTTGAGATCTGTGTGGAGAAACACTCGTACCACATTTTGGTTATTGTTGCTGATGGACAAGTCACGAACGAAAAGATCAATCAAAGAGCAATTGCTGCAGCTTCTCACTATCCTTTGTCTATCATTATGGTTGGAGTTGGTGAGTTTATGAGTTCTATTGCAAGTGCTAATTATCTAATTTAGGCGACGGACCATGGTAAACTCACTTTTTATTTATTTGATTGCTTTATTTAACGAACGTTTTTAGGGAACTGATGGATCGCTTTGATAATGAAATTCCAAAACGTCAATTTGATAACTTCCATTTCGTAGATTTCCACAAGGTAAATTAGAACTTCGAAAAACACTTATAACTCGTTTCAGGTCATGTTCAACTCGCCAAATCAAGAAGCCGCTTTTGCTCTTAATGCACTCATGGAGATTCCAGATCAGTACAAGGCAATCAAAGAGCTCGGTCTCTTGAAGCACAGCCGACGTGGCTAAACTGTGTACATCCGTCAACAAACTTCCACTCAGATCATCATTTGCTGCTCCTTCATTTTGTTGTTAACCTCTTTTGAGTCGAAAATGCATTTCCTCTTTACAAACAATCGCTAAAAGCGCTTTCCGTTTAAGTCGAAAAACTTTAATTGTTATTTATGTTTTCGTCAGAATGATCTTCTCTTTTGGTGTTTTGCAAAGAAGAGAACGCTTGAATAAATTTCTACACTTTTGAGTTTTTATGGGCAAACTCACGTGGCTCCAATGCCAAAACACTTACGTAATCTGTTTGTGCTCATAAGCTAATTAACTAAATACCCGTTTCGGTCGCGACAAACAAAAACAACAATGATAAGGGCCAAAACAACAAGATAATGAATGTTGTTTATTCTGCATAAATTCAGTTGCTTGAGTTTATTGATTAACTTTATTCGAACTAACTTGATTTTTGAAATGCGACTTCTCTACTTTCTATTTTTGTTCTTTGCATTGCCAATTGGAGCATTCAAGATCTTAATTTATCAAACAATCCTCAGCCAATCACATTTGCATTTTTCTGGCGTTTTGACTGACGTTTTAACTGAAAGAGGCCACACAGTTGACAATCTGGTAATTTCAATTTAAAATGAACAAAACGTATAAAAGTTGCAGTTGATGGAATGGAATCCGCGAGTGATTGGCAATGGTACAAACAAAGCCAGACGAATAATTCGAGTACGAGAGAAAAATGTAACTGCTTTTGAGAGAACGCAACAATCGGCTAACAAAATGCACAAAATGGATTTGCCTTTATCACACAAATGCTTCCAAGATACTCGTTTGAATTTGTGCAAAGGTTTAATTCTAAAACTTACTCGAACTTACTCTAAAAGTTTAGCGCTCTTGTCCGAACGTCCAATGATTGAAGAGCTGAAAAACGTTAAATATGACGTTGGCTTGGCAACAATGCACGATTCGTGTGGATTCGGCATCTTCAAACTCATCGACATTCCGACAACCGTTGGGTATTCTCCGACGGCTGAAGGTTTTGGAATGAGAGACTTGTTTGGTATTCCCACACCTCCTTCGTTTGTGCCAGACGTCGAAGATCCGGAAATCCAAGGCGACCAATTAACATTCTTTCAACGCATCAAAACATTCTACCGCTCATTGAGATCTGAAGGCAAAATGAGTCAACTAAACAAACCGATGAAAAAGCTGTTCCGAGAATACTATCCTGAATTCCCTAGTGTTAACGATTTGGAGAGGAACATGACTTTTGTTTTAGTCAATTCACATGAAGTCCTAAACGTGCCGAAGCCAACAAGCGCGAAGGTTAAGCATATTGGAGGAATTGCAGTTCAAAAACCGAAACCGAGTCAAAAAGTATCGCCGGTAAATTAAGAGTAGAATGTAACAATTAATTAAACTTTTAAGGGAATTGAAAAGGTTTTGGCTCGTTCACCGGCAGGCGTCGTTTTGTTGTCTTTTGGAACATATTCCAAAAATCTTCTAACTCTGAAAGTTAAAAGAGAAATCGCCAGTTCGTTCAAACATTTTCCTCAATACACGTAAGTACTTGCTGTTTTAATTTATTGAATGCCTTTAAATTGAGAGTCTTTCTCAACAAAAGAAAACATTGATTCGGTTCGACAAAAATAAGACTCGTGTTTAGTTTCTTGTGGAACTCCGAGGATCCAGATGAAGATTTGAGCTTCTACAATCAAATGCCAAATCTGTATCGTTCCAAATCTCTTCCAATTGATCGCCTCATCTTTGACAATCGCGTAA
Organism: Aphelenchoides bicaudatus; assembly: GCA_024699845.1. Lineage (NCBI taxonomy): Eukaryota > Metazoa > Nematoda > Chromadorea > Rhabditida > Aphelenchoididae > Aphelenchoides > Aphelenchoides bicaudatus. The sequence continues at coordinate 9,723,599 of JAMPIN010000002.1, read as the reverse complement.
AAGCGTTCATTTCAAATGGCGGTCAACAATCATATATGGAAGCAAGTGTTGCTGGAGTGCCTCAACTAATAATTCCTCAATTTGCTGATCAGGTAATAGAAAGCGTTGTGACAACTTTTAAAATCAATTTAGTTTTACACGGCTGCTTGTGTTGAACGGAACGGCCAAGGTCTTCGTTTGAGCAAATCAAATGTCACTGAAAAGTCAATGACCGGAGCCCTAACCGAGATGCTGTACAACAAGAAGTAAATAAACTTGGCAATTCAATAAATTTCGAAAAACTTTTAGATATGAAAAGCAATCACGACGTCTTTCTTTAATAATGCAAAACTATCCGGAACAACCGCGTGACACCCTGATCAAATACGTTGAATTGGCTGCTCAGTATCCAGAACTGGGCCAGCATCTTCAACTAGCAAGTGCCCGTATGAATTGGTTCCACTATTCAAGTGCTGATGTTATTTTGTTCTTAATTTTTGGCCTAATCGCCCTCGTTGCTTTGACCATCCTGATCTTCCAACTTCCACGCTATCTAATTGACAAATCAAAAGAACGTGATTACTCATACAAACAGCCAAGAAGACATGACGAGCATTCAAGACATGGAACAGAAGCACGTGAAGTTCCTCCTGCTCGTAAAGAATCCATCCACAAAGAAATAACACACGTGGAAAATGCTCCCAACAAACCGCTGGAAGAAACGCCAGTTCATGAGACCGAAAAAGATAAAGACATTTAAGACTGTAAATACACTTTGTTCATAATAAACATTATTAAGTCGAAATAATTGATGTTTACTGAGTGGGCCAAAAAAACATTAACACAAAAAAGCCAATCAAAAAGTTTCAAACACAACGATTTTTTGTGTTAACGTTTTTTGGTCCGCTCTGTATTTTTATATTTAAACAAGTTGTTCAATTCAGTTAACTTTTTCTGTGTACTTTTCTTATCAACTGCACGTTCTTTGAACCGAAAATTGACTACGCGCACATGTTTGATTGATCATGGTTGTTGATTTGATAACTGTTTCTCGGAATTAGCTTGTTTTAAATTGGGTGGTTTTGACTACGTTCAGTTTAATTCCGCAAATATGCTTCTTCTGTGTGGCTTGTTTTTTCTGCTCTTTTTAAATTCCGATGCTTTGAAGATTTTATTTGTACAAACAGCATTCACCAAATCGCACATTTTGTTTTCAAATTCTTTGACAGAGCAACTTGCAAAGCGAGGACATCTAGTTGTGAGTCTCTTTAATAGTGAAATCTTTTAAAGGATTAATTTAGGATCAGATTATTCTGGACTTCAATCCTTCGACGTTTGATTCCGACAATAACAGCCGAGTTGTTTACAGAATTGCTCCCAAAACAACAAACGATTTCATAAAAACATATGGAAGTTATTATGTCTTTCAACACTTTAGCGGCGAGTATTCGGACTCTGATTACGTAGAGTTTAAATGCTCTTTTTGTGCAGGTTTGTTATTTGGAAATGAAATTGACAGAATGTCATTGTTTCAGCATTGTTGGACAACAAACAGCTAATTGAAAAGTTGCGGACTGAAAAGTACGACCTCGGAGGTGTCTACACTTGTTACGGCATGCGGCTTTGGACTGTTTCATTTACTCGAAATCCCTGCTTGGGTTGGTTACAGTCCAATGCAAAACTACGGAGGACTGCCCTACTTGTTTGGTATTCCGCAACCATATGTTTCGTCTCCAGAAGTTTTTGACTTGTCATTTCAAACGTTTCCAACTTTTGATCATTCAAACATTCTTCGACGCACTTTTGAGTTTTTGAATCGTTTGCGAATAGACTTTGTTGTCACTCCGCATTCTTGGATCGACGAAGATCAGTTGTTTCAACAAAGATTCGAAAACTTTCCGTCGTTGGCCGAATTGTATGCTCGGTCGAGTTACGTGTTTTTGGGCACAAATCCGTTGTTAGATCGACCACGCGCAATTACTTCAAAAATCAAGTACATTGGTGGAAAACATCGAGATGGAATAGAGCCACTTTCTGAAGAATACACGAAGCTCTTGAATGACAAGAAAGGTGGCGTTCTTTTTTCACTCGGCGCTTTCTCCAACACGTCACACTTTCCACAAGAGATCAAGCGTTCAATTGGTAGAGCCTTTGCACGATTCCCAGATTATGTTTTCTTCTGGAAGTATTCTGACCTGAGCGACGACGCCGAGTTTTTCTCTAACATAACAAATATTTATCGATCAACTTGGCTGCCGCAATATGAGTTGTTGCGTAAGTTTTGAACACGTGAATATTAAATAGTTTGTGTAGATCATTCCAAGCTCCACATAGCAATCACACACGTTGGCCAGAACTCATATTACGAGATCAGCAAGGCCGGCAAGCCGATGATTGCAATTCCACTCTTTGCAGATCAGTGAGTTTTTGAAATACAATGAACACTTTCTATGTGACCTTTCAGGTATTATAATACTGCGTGTGGTTTACGAAACGGAGTTGCATATCACGTCGATAAAACACAGTTGTCGGAGGACACAATATTCAAAGCATTGAAGGAAGTGATTGAAAATCCCAGGTTTGCTTGCGAAACGCGAACTAATCCGATTTGAATTTAGTTATACGAAACGTGCAGAACTGATTGGACAAGCGATAAACGCCGATCCTCACGTTGGAAGTCAGGAGTTTGTGCTTTGGAGTGAATATGCTGCTAAATTTCCGCAACTATCGGACATGCAAACGCTAGAGACCGCTCAAATGAACTTATTCAAATACCTGTCGCTTGATGTGATTTCATTGCTTGTTGGCGCTTTTCTCTTCATAATATTTATTTTACAAAAGCTGTTCCGATTTGTTGTTCAACTTGTGTTTGTGAATAGACATGAAGAAATAAAGAAAGTTCAGTGATCGTTTTGTGAAGAGGCACTTCAAAAGAGAGCCAAATTTCGAGTTTGCACATTGGTTCTGAACTCGTTTTGCATAAATTCATGAGCTGCTTAGCAATTCCTGTCGGACATTCTTTTTCGCAGGCATTGTTTTTTCTCGCATGAAATTGGATCGGCGGAAGCCTTTGGCCCTTTTATTGGCGTGATTTTTGCAGTCGACAACAGCCGTTCTCTTTCCACTAGTGTTTGATTAATTTTAGAAAATGAAGAACAACGCGGAAAGTGTTTCGACAATGGCTCCAGAGGTTCCTTTACTTCATTGGCGGTCATATCGGCTTTATTTACTGTTTATTCTGATGATTGTGTTCGGTGTTTCGTCTTGCAACTACATGAATATGGGAATTACGCTCACTTGCATGGTGGACGCTCAATTTTATGAGAAAAACAATGTAATTGCACATTCTGAAGAATGTCCAAATTATGCCGAAAATAGAACTGAGCTTGGATATAAAGGAACACTGCAATGGACTCCGTTGCAACAGTCACAGATATTTGCGGTGTTCTTCTGGACCAATTTGTTTACAATGTGGTGTTCGGGTGCTTTGTCCGACAGATTCAATGCTAAATACTTGGTCACTGCAGCAGTCAGCACTTATGCCATTCTTTCATTGATTTCTCCGCTACTAGTCAGTTTCCATTACTATGCTTTCTTGGCTTCAAGAGCCTTGATGGGCATAGCCGAATCGTTTGTTTTTCCTTGCATGACGTCCATTGTCGCTCACTGGTTAGTTTTTGGTCGGACTTTTAATAAACTGCTACTTCTAGGATACCTCCAAATGAGCGCTCTACAGCTGCCGCAATTTACACATCCGGCCATCAGGTAAGAAAGAACTGTTTTGAAAAAACAAAAAAGTCTTCAAACAAAAATAACTTTTGAAAAAGCAATTTCGGTTTTCAAACAAAAACAGTCTTCAAACAAAAACAACTTTTGAAAAAGCAAGTTCGATGTTTAGTTAGCTTCTTTGGTTGCCGTTTTGATTTCATCAAAACTTTGTTTAATTGACTGGTTAAACGGATGGCCTCTTGTGTTCTACTTCTTCGGTGTTTGTGGAGTTTTTGCAACTGTTCTGTTTGTAACTTTGATATCGAATCGGCCGGAAGAGAGTCGTTTAATAAGCCAAAAAGAGTTGAATTACGTTCACGAACAGCTTCTTAAACGAGGGCCTAAAGAAGAAACACGAAAAGAAGATGCCAGTTCCTTGGCGTTCAATATTTACTTCCAGAGCTGTTCACGCAATTATGGCTTCGGAGTTTAGTTATCAGTTCAGGCATGTTTTAAATTAACTTTTTCGCTAACTTTTAATGTCTTCAGTACATCATTGTTTGTGTATTACTTGCCGTCTTTCTTTCGCGACGTCATGTTTTTCGATGTTGAAGACAATGGTATTTACACGGCGCTCCCGTTTCTTGTGCAGATTCTTGCAAAGTTTGCAGTATCAAGTAGGCCTTGTTGTTCTTTAAAGAACTAATCAGTTTGTTTCTAGTTACTGTCGATAAGTTGAGAAACAAGTATGGAATTAACGTTTCAACGTCGTGCAGAGTCCTCCAAACTGCTTGTAATCTTTAAACATACTTTTCAGGCAATTTAAATATGTTTAGCAACACTTGGAACGGCTTGTATATTCATTTCAATGGGAGTGTTTTTGGATTGCACCAAAGTTGTTTTGGCAAAGGTACTTGTAATTCTTTTTGGCGCCTTTTTTGCGGGAGAAATTGCTGGAGCGTTCACGGCGACTTTGTATATTGCTCCTTCGTTTACTGGGACGATCAGTTCAATAACGATATCAGTGGGTTCAATTGCAGGAATCTTATGTGAGCATTTCATTCAATTTAAATAAACATTTGAATGTTCAGGTCCCACGATTATTGGCTTCATCAATAAACACGGAACGCGTGAAGAATGGTCATATGTGTTCTTTACCGGAGCAGCTGTCAACATCATTGCAGGAATCATTTTCTTCACGTTTGGTAGTGCTAAACTGCAGCCATGGGCAGTTGAACCAGAGTCGAAGTCGAAAGTATATCAATTGAATGGAGATGAAACGAAAGAAACGAGTGCCGAGAAGCTTTAATTCTCGATAGCAGTTCTCGATATTTATGTAACTTATTGGATTTAATAAACTTTTACGAGTATCTTTTACGGGCACTGCTTATGAAAATGTTTTGACAACACTCTCCGAATGCAATTTGTCTTATGATTACGACCATTATTAATTTGCTTTTGTTGCACTTGGCCGGTTGTGTTCGGGACAGCAACTGTTCCCATCGAATTGGTAGACAAAGCGGCGCTGTTTTCGAATTTGCGCAACTGGCTTGAAACAGTTGCTGCGCGTTCGGTGCTCCTGCGCACCCTAATGAGTTTCGGCAAATTCAAGTTGCCAATAAAATGGGAATTTCGGAGGCAGACAAATTGGCGCCGATCAACTCAACACTAAACGACTTGATCGGGTTTGCTATCGTACTTGTTTTTGGAGTTTTTTAATTCAACCAACTCCGAAATTAGGGATTTCAAGAGTTGTCACAGTTGTTTCTATAAATCTCATTTTTGCAATAACCCAAACGCGCTACTTACTTTACAAATCAGTTCGGCGCGGCCCTCTAATTATATAGTTATTGGTGAAGATCCACTTGATTCGCGCCGGTCTTGATCGCCGAGAATGCGTGCGAATAGAGCTGTCATCTTGGATTAGGCTCGTTGAGTGGGGAATTTGGCTCCTCAAGGCTATGTTTACGTGCAGTGCTCAAGCTTTTGAAAAAGTTTGCTTACTTTTGTAATGTCACAGCACGCTAATTAGAAAGCATTTCATTCCAGCAACAAGTGTTTCGCGGCATTTGTTGCGCAATCAAAAAGTCTATGAATTAAGCTCCCTTTTACTTGTCAACTTCTGTGGCTAAATCCCTGATCCCTGCTCATGCTTTTAGACCACAAATCGCCGTTTATTGGCGGAAGTTTGACACTTGTCTTTTTGGATATTGATCACACACCACTCAATTTGTCCACTTATTTGTCGATAAAAGTTTTTGTCGGCAAAGCGGTCGGCAATAAAGCCGAAACAATTAAGCGGCGCTCTATTTTGATCGCTGACACCTTTACAATGGCCACATTGTTGTGAAGAGTGTTGTTTCGAAAAACAAGCAATAAAACAGTTAAAAAACGTTACCACAAAAAATTGTCTTTGATTGAAACTTTTTGACGACTTTTTTTGTGTTTCAAACTCTTTTATTTTTTGGCCCACACAGTTCAAATCAAATGCAATTTGACTTCATTGTTGTCCCAAACAAATGGGACTGATTTGATGAAAGTGTCAAGGTTGAGTGCTTAATTCGCAGTTTGATTGGCCCCGACGCTTGTACTTCAAAATAGAGCCTATAATTTGGGAGCGCTCATACAATTTGCATATATTCATCTCAAAAATTAACAATCAAGCTCGAAAGCAATCGTTACTGTATTTTGTTACGGTAGTGCCCCAAATGACCTTAGTTTTTATGATCAGCCGTCCTTTTGAATGCTCACGCAATAGGTGCCGCATTGTTCTTTTCTAATAGTGCCGCCGATCGGCCAGACTTTTTCGTGTTGATTCAACATGTCGACATAGTTAGACAGTTAAAGCAGTTAATCTCGCGAGATCGATTTATTTGCTTCGTGCGCTTCGTGCTTTTGTAATTAAAAGTTTTTGTTTCGGCGTTGTTTGCGGATTAACGCCTCTTTTGGGAATAAGCGGCGTTTGTGTTGCGATCGGCACTCCAAAGATCTGACGATAATTGGGCTAAGCTGCATAAGATAATGTTTACAAGTATGTTTAAAGTGAAAAGCTTAATTTGTTTGAAATAGCAGGAAATATCACTAGTTAATTGACATTTACAACCACGAATGCTCAAGTTTATTTGTACAACTAAATACAGTCGGGTCAATTGGATAAGCTTAATTTGGTTTTTCTCTAGAAAGCTCTCCGACCACACAACAGGCTCACAATAACACGCAACGGGTCGGCATTTTAATCGGTTAATTAATTGAATATTTGTTTTCACGCGTAAACTTTAAAAATAAGCCCAAGTTTGTCAGTTTGCGGATAAATTATGCCTATTTGACCATTTGGAACCCCTGCAGTTGTTTTTTAGTGGGCACGTCATTTAGAGAGTGTTTCAAGTTTAATTAAAACTTGAACACGCGTGCTATTTCGGTTTGTTTTGCAAATCGTGCAGCAATTACTTGATTACCGTGATTACTGTGAGTTTAATGGTAGCAAGTACTAACAACTTTTAGTAGAAAGCCGTAAACAACTGCGCAAAGCCCTAAATAACATTGATTAGTGACCCAAGTTTTATTGCCAGAGCGCCAGAGATCCGGGAAATCTGTTGCTGACTATAAAGAGATGTTTTTAGCAATTGTTGCACTTTAATGACTTAATTACCTCATCAATGACCGCTTAGTTGCCCGAATAGGAAATCTAATTGAGGATCAGTGTGTATTTAAATGAGACGTCAGTAGCGTGAAAAGAGACTGTCACGCCACAAACGCTGCAACAAACCAAAACAATGGCAATTAGTGTTGTGCGCAAACACTGACCCCCGTTTTGATGCGTGTCCTTGGCCAATTAAACAATTTCTTCGTAATAATTTGCGGAACGGAGTGACGTAGAATCCATTTTTAGGACAATGAACGGCTCGGCACGAGCGACGACCTTACAGGCGAAACGGTAGGCTATTGATTACACAAACATTTGCTTTGTTAAAGATTGTGGAGGTTGGAAATTTGAATCGAATGCAAGTTACGGTGGAGAGCCGTCAGCGCACATTCCACATAACTCTCCTTGCTGCCAATCACAGCGCAATTGAGAGCGCAGATCTCCGTTTGAATGCGCAGAATTCGGGCGGCGCTAGATAATTTGTCTTCCGTCAAATTTTTGACTGGATACCTGCAATCGGAGAAGGAAATCAGACTGTACAGTGCAATTCGGGTAAATGTTAGTTCGGGCATTTGAAACATAATCGCTTCAAAACACACAAATTGCACCGACGTTCCGCAACGTGTAGTGGAAAACATAAGTGTCGCGACTGGTTTGCTTCCGAACCGAATGGTTAAGTTACAGTAGGGCTGGATGGCAGAATCGTCGCCAACGAATCAAAACACCATTGGTGGCGCGAATCGACGGAAGTCAGCAAATGTTTGTTGGGCGCTAATTTGTTTGTTTGGAGAGTAAGAGCGATGGAGATGCTTGCTTCTAATCTGACTTGTCGATTGATCGGCTTCCATTTCACATGATTCGATTAACTTCACAATCGTCGTCGGTATTGTTTTTGCGTTCAAGCAAGTTGCGTAAAATCATTTCAATTCCACTCAAATTGATAACAAAAGCTCGAGAGGATTTGGAGATTTAGCTGCACTTTGATTTGTTAAATTGGCGGGTTCCTTTATTTCATTATTTTGAGATTAAGAAAATGATATTTGACGAAAAGCATTTTCAAACATCGTTTTTGTGTGTGAAAAGTTTTTCTTTACAGAATGTTTCTTGACAACACATATTCTTTTCGGCAATCACTTTTTCTCATAATCGGCACTTAATGCGCACTAATCGCAGGCCGCTTATCGTCCCACCTCAAATGAGACGACAAGGGCCGCAATCACAATCAAACGGAAGTAGTCCCAAGTTTTTGGCGGTCCAATTCATGATCCCTATCTTGCGCTCTTTCGCCTCCAACTCGATTCATAATTTTCGTGAATTGACTGCAAAACTCGATTCCCACGCTCTACCAAAACAAAATGCCGCCCCACAATTGTTGAGACAAAGAAAACATTTGATTCGTGATGGAGTCGGGCCGAATGAATGGAATTTTTGATTGAATTAAATTGCTTATTATGCGCTTTATGCAAAATCTTCTCACCAAGTGGTCGGTGTTCAAAATCTCCGCGTGTTTTGGTTTTTTGAATGAGCGGATGGCGTGTGAGCACCTCGGGTGCAAAATGCTCTATTAAACTTGGCACGTTTTATTCGAAAAACACCGTTCAAAACAAACTTTGCAAACTATGTGAATGAAGTTACAAACAGCTACTGTATTCAAAGCGTTGAAATAATTGTTTTTGCGCAGGCGCTGGAATCGATGTCAAGTAGTTATGTTGGCGAATCGGATCAACATTTAAGTTCAATGACTTTTGAGCGTGGATACTGTTTTCGGACACGACATAATAACCGTAATTGTTCGGACCTTTGCTGTTGAAAAAACAACTTGCATGCAGTAGACTTTCTTCGAAGCAATTATAAAATTAGAGTGACATTTAAATCAAAGCTTCCAAAAAAGCGTTCACAAAAAAGACTACAAAAGTCGTTTAATTTATTGCCTCGTTCAAGTAAGTTTAAGTCGTTTCGTTCGTTGACTTGTTTGATTAGGTCAATTATAGTTGTTTAAATTTATGCGTTTACTTATTCATGCGGTTTCATGACCAGAGGCCATAAATTGAATGTTTCATTGGGTTAGTTGAAGTTTTTCATAGGCAGGCACATCATACGGTGGCCATTTGGTTGGGGGAGGTCCATTAGAGGGAATTATGAGACACTGGAAAGCGTTGGAGAGGATTGTTGAAAAGCCGAAATTGCTCTGCGACTTCATAAACGGCTCCGAATTGGGTTGACTTTGGAGGGGCTATTTGCAGATTTGAAGAAATCCGTCGTTTTGGAACATAAAACGAGGTGTAAAGTTGGCGGCCGATTTGAGTGTTTGCCGACAGTTGGATCGAGGACAGATTGAAAGGCCATCAATCGCGCCGAGGAATTTAGTGGCTTTTTGGTTGAAAAACGTTTTTCTTACTGTTACATTCTCAAGTATTTGATAGCTTCGAGAATACGGTCGAATGATAAAATCGTTCACGTTTGAGTGCGCAAATTTTGCATGTCCTCAATTGAATCCATCGTGGCGGATCAAGAGGCAACGCCCGCAGATGACATTCAAAGTTAGTTGAAGCGTAAGAAAATGTTTATTTGGGCGAATACCGTTGTGAGACGCAGCGATTCCTGGAGGCCTCTGATAAGATCTTTTCAGCGAGGGACCGAGGCGTAGATTCAATTTTGTTTGTTATCGCCGAAGCCTTTCCCTACACTGTCAATTGTTTTCTTTGTCTTTTCAATGTTGGTGGAAGTCTTGCGAACACCGTACAAACGTTGACGACTTAATTGCACTTGGCAAGTTGGCGGATTAGGCGTCCAAACTTCAAGTGTCCAACAGGGTGTCAAACGAAACGGTCAGCAATTTGCATTCGAAACCGATGAGGCGGAAGGGTCGATTGAGTTGCACAATGTGTTGTGACTTGAAGATTAGCATCTCTGTACCGGCAGAAAGGCCGATCCGGCATTCTGCACAGTTGTTGTGCTCCAGCATGGTTGGTCGGAAACATGGGACTACGGTCGTCGAGAACACCGTCCATTCATGCTTGCGCCGGAGATTATCCGGCTCTTCATCTTCTTGCGGATCCATTTGGGCGAACTTGCACATCCCGAACACTTCCGACGTGTGCGTATTTGCATACAAATTGAGCCGTTCGTCTCGCACTAAATATCGCACTAAATATTTGCCCAATCGACAACAACACTTCTTGTAATTGCATTCATCCAAACTCATCTAAATGCAGTTCAATCTAATAGCTGAACAGAAGTTTTTATAAGTGTCGGCTGTATAACTAAAAATAGACCTCCTCAATAGACGATCGTGAATTATCTTTGCGTTGTTAATTTGTTTAATTGGTTTTGTGTTTGCGGCCGTCGTTATCAACTTGTCGAGGCGCCGCACTCAGCTATTTTTTCAAATGTCAATTTTCACTTTCTCTCCATTATTAGATTACTGCTAGATTACTACTAGATTATGGCAACAACATGGCTGTTAAAGTGGTTGTTAAACATAAACTCTTATCACCTCAAACCTACACGCATTGTCTGACAATAAAATCCGGCTTATTAAATTTACGATCATTCTTTTAATTATTCTTTTAATTAGTTTAATTCTTTTTTGGTTTTCAATTTTTGAGATCAAAGCCGATCAACTAACAAACTTCAAATTCCACTTGCCGATGCATCGATCGTCCCGGTCACGAAAACATTTGCTTTCCTTCCCAAAATACAATCAATCTTCAACGAGGCCGTGTTGACACCGACTGACAAATTGCCCGGCAATTGGCCGCCAACAATTAGCCCAACATTAAAAACCGATTAGATCGCCCCGTATCCTTCAGCCCTCTTGGCAATCATAAACCCGATCTGTTTTGATTTCCCAAAGCCAACACAACTCAAGCCGTCGCCGAAACCGACCAATGAGCGCGTTCGCGAAGGACCGCCCATTCCCAGCAAAAGACAGCAAATCAGTCGGCGCCTCGCAATGTAAAACGAAGGGGCATGACGATTAACAGAGCGGAGAAGAACGGTATACTTAACTGTTTACCTTCCAACTAATAAGGAACGCCCCCATAATTGTGTCTATTCCAGGCAAACATTGTCGCTTTATTTGTAAACTTTACTTCTGAACTTACTTGCAAACTTTGTTTCCTTAAATTAACATTTTCGAATTTGCAAACTTTTTTGTTTCGTTCAATTAATTAAGTTTTGGCATTTAAACATTTGAATGCAAAGATTCATGCTTGCGGCGCTGCTTTTGAAGTGTTGGCGGCAAGCTGTCAGTTAGTCGATTATTAATCAGAGTTGCCTAAATTGGAAAATTTATAGAGAGTTTATGCAAACATGGATCTCTTTTGACAAAAAGCCGCCCGTTGATAAGCCGGCGCCTTCCACTTATCAATTGTTGTTTTTGACGTTGTACTGCTTGTGTCAACCGCAGGCCACTGATTGATGTGACGCCGTTTGGGCAAATGTTTTCTTTTAGCCGGTGGCTTCGAGGTGATTTGAATCCGGTGTTTTTGTGTTCTTTTGACTCTAGCGTTTCCCGTTCGACGGCTTCTGTTTGATTAGATCTCTCAGAGATCAAATTTGTTTTTGGGATCTGTTTTGGCCGCTCGTTTTTCTACTCCAAAACAAACAACACGGGCGGCGTCTCAGTTGTGCAATCATTTCACAAAGTGCCAAACAAATTTGCCGTCGGGTCGACCATTAATTTGGCAAGAACAGCCAATCATTGTCCGGCACAATTGTCTTCGCTCAATCACTATTTTGATTATAAAATACTCGCAGTGTTTGTGGCGGCAAATCCTTTATTGAATACAGTATTCGTGCACTCTTCAAACTTTTCAATTATCGGCCTTTGTTTGCCGATGAGCTTTTTGGTCACCGCTCTTAATCATTTTGAACTTTCAGGTTTGTCGATAAGTCTCCAGTCAAAAAATGCTGACTAGTCCAGAACCTAATCGAGCACCACCACCTAAGATGCGTTTTTCCATGGAGTCAATTCTATGTGATGTGACTAAGCAAATCTCACGTAAACGTGCTCACGCTTCACCAACAACTCTGGACACAACAGAAGAGGTTGCAAAAAAGGATGAAATTGCACCTGAAGAAGAAACGCCAACCAAGAAGACAAAACTGGAGAAAGATGAGCGAAGATCTCAGGTAAATTAAGTTGAATGTGCCTATACATCTGTACTTTTTAGACCCCAACTGACAACTCACCCTCGAGCAACAACAACGAACCGCCAAAAACGCCAAAAAACGAGACAAAAGAGCTGGACAGTCCAAAGTTGAAAGAGTCCCATTGATCCTTTATCTTCACTGGCTGCATTTGACCGGCCGAGTACGTCTTCTTCATCGTCTCCGAGCATGCAGTCGTTTGAAGACTACGAGGATTTAAATAAAAGGTTTGTTTTTGAAACCACTTCTGCTTTGCTGAACAGTCCGGTAATTTTGCTCGTTGGCGCGCAACGCCAATCGTCGTTAAGTTTGCGGCTCCTTTTCACAAAAGCATTTTCTTTGAAGAGCCACGCAAAGTTTTCCCATCTAACAATAATTGTTTTTACTGACCAGCATTCATTTTGGTGTGAACGCAAACTGTGCTGCTTTAAACACTAATTAAACAAGTTTTAGTGGTGACGGCTCAACAAGTCCAATGCGATCTAAAAGTGGCCATGCCAAGCCTCCGTACTCGTACATTGCTTTAATTACGATGGTTTGTTTAAACTACTTCTGGTGTTCGACTTCCAAATGTTTAGGCAATTGTGAACAGTCCGGATAAAAAGCTGACACTGTCTCAAATCTGTGAATTTATTTGCAACAAGTTCGCCTATTATCGTGAAAAGTTTCCGTAAGTAGCTTGTGCTTTGTCATTGAAATTAATGATTGTTTTTAAAGGTTGTGGCAAAATTCTATAAGACACAACTTGTCGTTGAACGACTGTTTCTTGAAATGCCCGAGAGAGCCGGGTAATCCTGGAAAAGGAAACTATTGGACGTTGGATCCCAGAGCAGAAGATATGTTTGATAATGGCAGCTTTTTGAGACGGCGTAAGAGGTGAGAACTTTAAACATTTATTGTTTTGTACTGTAAAGAGACTCAAAAGACAGAGCGTTGTCTGTTCTTTTCAATTATCCGTTGCGTGCACTAAAAACAACTTTGAAAAGCGCCTGCACGTCAAAAACAACAAATTAGATCGCTCAAGTGCCGACACTTTTTGCGGCGAAATGAACAGCAGCGAATGAGAAAGAAAGAAATCGATTGTGATTGTTTGCGACCGAAAACAATAAAAGATATTTGTTTTCAGGTTCAAACGCCAACAAATTCATCATCCATTCCAACAACTGGGCTTTCCTTTATTCCCTCCAAATCCCATTTTTGCCTCCTGGATTTTTGATGCCACAAACTCCTGTCGTCCAGTCTCCAACCATGCCCTGTGCACCGCAAATTGGACAACGTCTTCCTGCAACTTCGAATCCAACCACTCCAATTGGCAGTCAAAACTTGCCTGTTCCGCCGCCTTTCTTTGAGCCACAGTTAGCGCAGATGCGAGCCGTCATGTCCTCAATGATGTTCTATCCAGGTCAAACGCCTTTTCCACAAGCAGCCAATCCGTTTTTGTGTCTACCCAATCAAGAAATCCCATTGAGTGGCGAAAGTGCAAATGCAGATTCACAACAACAACGCCGGATTTTGGCCGCACTTGCAACACATCACGCTCAGCAAAGACAGACAGAAAAGGAACAAATTGTTTTAAGATCTAAAAGCTGCACTCCCACTGAATAATGAGATTAGACTAGTAAGTATAATTTGTATTTATGAGATTTTTAGATACTTTGAGATTGTTCTTTTTGCTAATTTAAAAGTCGACCACACTGCTTTAATTTAATACTTGTAAAGATGTGTACTGTATTTATTGTAAAATTCCTTCATAGTCCAGCAACGACTTACCGTATTGTTAATCAAATTAGTTTAAAATCAAAATACGGTAAGCACGTTGTCAAATGAAACCGGTTCAAATCTCGCTTATTCTGCTTATTATAGGTTGTGTTTGTTTCGGTGAATTGTCCGCCATTTCTTGCAATGCTTATTTATTTCCATGCAATTTTGTGCATAATTCCGTGAGACTCGCCGTGAAATCTCAACTCCCCGTCCTCATCCTCTTCCAGCAATTTCTCTCAATCTTTGTGCTCATTTTGGCATTCTTTCTGTTTACACTCTAAATTGGTCTATCGCTATTATCTTGATTGAATAAACAAATCATACTTATTGTTTGCGTAATTGAATGAGTCAACTCAAACACTCAAAGATGCTTTTAAACTCAGAAGAGTACCGTTTCTTTAACAACTAAGCGAAAATTTATTGCTAATAAGTGAAAACGGCCATGAGTTTAGGACAGATCGTAAAAGTGATTTTACGATCGCTGGTTCGCCTATGTTTATTTGCGTGTTAAACAAGCAGTCTCAGCGCACACCAATGCCAACTTATCAGTTCGGAGCAGCTACCGAAAACATTTATGTTCTATTTGAACAACTCTTTTAATTACCTTCTTAATTGGCTTTTCTTCTCGTCTAGCGGAAGGGAACGTGATACACACCAAATTGCATAAACCCGAATTGCATAAACGACGATCCACAAATCACAAGCCGTGAAGTAAATCTAGGTTTATGGAATGCGGGTTGTTTGAACAAGGCCGAAGCAGTGTTCGAAAACTTTCTGTTTAACTATATGCAAGTTGTTTGAAATGAAACAACAGACCTTCCCGGAAGTTGTTGCTGATCAGATTTTGTAGAATTTTCTTTGTTTGTTAAAACAACAGATTTTGTGAAACGTTTTTACTTTGGATTTTCAAATTAAACAGTACCGAGAAACAACTGAAACCTGAATTCCTGTTATGAATGATTTATGCGACGTGTCGGAAGTGAAGAATGCGCGCCAGCCACACGCAACAATTCCAATCGATTTGACGATAATCGCTGTGATTATTTGAATGCCTATCAAAAGTCATTAATTTTAGCTCTTGTTTTCGCGCTCCGTAACAAAATGTTTGGGAGACGCTTTTAATTTATTGATTACAACCGACAGCGCGCCGACCATCATTAATTTGGGCTTTTTATGAACGCAACGACATTTAATGATTGAGTGGTGCGGGGATTGTCAATCATAACTTTATTTAAAAGATTTTAAATGTAATCAAAGCACAAACTTTATCTGGAAGACTTTAATAACCTCGGTCAAATCGGTGCCAAAAGATCAAAAGCAACAAACTACAGGGCTACAAACAAACCACCTCAGTTTTGGAGGCCAACTCCTGCGCCAAACATCCAATTCACATCGCCCTTGTTTGAACAACTAACTCATCGTGTTCGAAACTTGTCCAATGTAAAGAAAGACAATTTTACTCATTGGCGTGTGGGCTTGACGGTTTCAGTACCTGGAAATCGGATGTCATGTGCGGTGTACAAAGTGAGTCGTGTATTTGCACAGAGTTCGTTGCTGCATGTTTCACTCCGATGACAGCGAATTCAACAAGGCTCTTTGTCCCAGGGCGGACCTTGACCTTGACAAGGTGTCCAAACACCTGTTCGTTCCAATTCTCAAAGTATCGATACGAAAGTTCACATTCAAATTCGACTATAAAAACGAGTCAGAATTCCAGAGTTCTCCACATCAGTCCTTCACTTTCCGGGCTTCAGCATCAACATGCAATCTATTGCCGCTCTTCTTTTGGTCGTCGTTGCCGTCGCTAATGCCGAGAACTTGCTTAGCCATGTTGCTCCACAATATCAAAAGCACCTGAGCGCACAAGCCAAGGCCGACTTGAGCAAGTTGACCACGAAGGACATCACAAATTTGAAGGAGGTTGCTTCCAACGCTCACAAGTTCACCTCACTCCAGGCTGCACGTGAAGCCGCCCACAAGGCTTCCCCACAGGTACGCAACTTAACATTCAAAAAGTATTGATTACAATAATTGTTTGCAGGCTTACGCCATGGCCGCCAAGTACGGAGCCCAAGCTACTATTTTGGCCACTGCCCAATACACCCACTTCAAGGCTAAGTTGGCTCCACAATCACAGGCTATGTTCGGTGAATTGTACAAGCTCGGTGGAGAGTTCGCCTCAAAAGCTCACCAAGTTTACCAGAAGCAGAACGCCAACACTAAAGCCAACTTGGCCCAAGCTTTCAGCTATGTCAATGCTGCTGCCAGCACCCCAGCCGCCCAAGCTCTTCGCATGCACTACCAAATTTAAAGTGCCAATCTTCACTACATCTTCCACCACAAACCTACCAATGCTTTAACGAAATTTATTGCGTAGAATAAACATCTTTTGCTCTCCGACTAATGATCTTTGTATTGGAATAAATAAACATTTCTACTAACAAGTTGATTTGACTGAAACAAGAAGAGATGTTGTTTGTAAAAATAAGTACGTTACTTTGATTTGATTGAAACAAGAAAAGGTGTTGTTTGTAAAAATAAGTACAATTGTCTTTATGTATTTCGTTACTTTGAGTTGCTTGAAAAGCTTCGTGTTGCACGAAAACATTTTTCGAAATATCTTAAATGCACAACTGACAACTAATTTATTCTACGTGTACTTAAATTGTGTTTATGTATTTTGTCGATTTAAAAAGCAAGTTGAAAAACTTACTTTGATACACTTGCTGAAAAGCTTCGTTTTACATGAAAACAAAAATTAATTTCAATCAATTGAATGCATTTGAAATGTTTGAAACACCACTTTCAAAAAACAACAACTTTAAAGCAGAAACAAAAAACAATTTCAATCAATAACAACTTCAAAACAAAAAGCAACTTCAATAACAATTTCTTAATTTTGAAAACTACAATTGCTGTATTAGTTTTTGATGAATGTTACACTCAAATGATCAATGCGTTGTTTCGAATCGTTGTTCACAACTGTTCAAAATGTTCTGCTTTGTTAACGAAACCGCTCGTAAGTCGCTTGTTCAAACAAGGTAGGACAAAAGTTTAAAACTCGATTGCAGATGCTAATTTAGCGACCTAATTTAATTAGGATTCCATGTAAACATGTTTGTTTGGACAGTTGTAAATGGCCAGAATCTCTTGTATCCCCTGTCTTCCTGCCATCTAATCAAACAACACGGGTCAGGGGTTATCCAATTCATAGCTTGTCGAACACTGCCCGAAGTTGTTTATACAGTCTGAAACAAGAACTTTGCATCCCCGAAGTGTATAAAAGCGGTGACCAGCTCCAAAACGACACTTATCTGATCCATTCAGTCGAGTTACAAATACAATATGTTCTCCGTCGTCTGCATTGCCCTCCTCGCCGCCAATGCCATGGCTTGGCCTCAACCACCAGCTCAACCAGCAAAGAATGCCTTCGAGCCAGCCGAAGGACAAACACTCATCAGCATCTTCAACACTTTGCCAAAGGACCTTCAAGGTAGATTTTAACTTTCAGTTACGTCTCACTTGCATTTAATTAATTTAGAAAAGGCCCCACATTTCATTAAGCGTGATTTGGAAGGCTTGACCACCAAGGACTTGTTGGTTTTGAAGAACATCGTTCACGAATTGCCTAAATTCACCTCTCTTGGCCAGATCAGACAAGTTGTCAAGCAATATTCACCACACGTTGAAGCCCTTGCAGGTATTTGTGTCTATTTCGAAAAGAAATTACAATTTATAACTTAGAGCGCAAAGCTGTTCAAATCGCTGCCTTGGTCGCTGTTAAACGAAGCCAATTGCTCCCAGAGACCCGAAACGTTTTCCACCAAGCCGGAGACTTGTCTAAGAACTACGCCAAATCGCTCGTCCAATTGGTTCAACAACAACCACAAAACGTTAAAACCAACTTGGAACAGACTTTCCCTCATGCTTCTTACATCCTCAACAGCCCGTTGTTGTTGAAGCTCGAAGGATTGTTGAACCACTAAGTGCACACACCGAATGTTGCAATTCAACAACAAACATCAAAACTGCACAATTCTAATGAAAGAATTCTTTAATAAAACTCTTCAAAGTGTACAAGCGCGAATAAATTATTTAGAATATGTTAATTGCAGTTGCGTGATCAATAAGTGTTTTTATGTACAAGGTGCAGTCCACCAACCAGTAGTTATCGAACTTTTTACTGGTTGTGATGTGATTTGAAAACACATTAATTTTGGAGCAATCAATAACAATTGATTAATGCAGAAAAAACTGTTTCATCAAAACAGGCGCTAGGCACTCGCAACACTTGCAGCCAATTGGTCATCGATCTCTCAAATAATAATCGATTGCTTATTTGCGCAAAAAGTGAGTGCAAACAATGTTGTAAAAGAAAAATCAATCTCGAGGGACTTTAATGTTTGTTGTGTTAGCTTTTTGAATGGCTAAGTTTTATTACTGTACTTTGATTGTAAGAAAACATCATATGTTCTGACATTTCTAAATATCAAATAGCGTTTTTGCAGTTGAAAACTTCAACTTTGTTAGTTGCTTTTAGCATTCAAAACCGCATTCCTAAATATCAAATGGCGTTCTTGCAGTTGAAAACTTCAACGTTGTTAGTTGCTTTTAGCATTCAAACAAGGATACGTGTTCGAACAACAAAAACGTTTGGTTTGAACAGGTGCGCATTTGTGAACAAGCGCCCGCAAAAAGCTAATTGCCACCACAAAGCTTTTGCCGATTGAGATCCAATTTGGCCAATTTGTCGGTCATAAAGATGTCTTTGCGCCGAGGTGACAACTATCATCAATAAAGCCGGCTATTTTAAATCATTCCTGACCGGTCGTTACACTTTTTACTGGTTTTCAAGTGACGACAAGTGGTTCTAATCGTCGGATGCCATCACCCAACTTACTCGAGGGACTTTGTTTTTCCATAAAATTTGGCTATTATTTGCCTTTCCGCAAACAGAAAATGTGTAAGCTGGCTGGAGTTGTCTTATCAGTTGAATGATTTTGATTGTGATTCACGCCGTTTGAAGTGGAAACAACCAGCAAACGAAAAGAAACGTTTTCGTGAGCGAAAGTGCCATAAAATGGACACAAATATCTGTTGCGAGTTCATACTGCAAACAATCCGAAACACTCATTCCTATAACATCTGCACATTAGAATCTAACGAGACTTTAAATTTTAAACTAAGTTGCATGTTGAAGAACGGCAATAAACAACAAGTTGTATTTGCATAACGCTGATTCATTAGTTGATAAGTAGTGTATTGCGTGCGTTGTTTATGTGAGATCTAAACGAAAACATGACTAACGCATTTCAGCTATTCTTGTCTTATCAACCACAATAACTTGACTTCGAAATCTCAATACCATATTCTTTTATCAATTTGCGCGCATTGACCTTCTTAAATTAATCGCTACTTCTTCTATTTGCGCTACTTGTGCTTCTCATTTTTTGCTTTAAAGTTGCCGGCTCGACAAACTTCACTTTTGTTTGCCCTGATTGCATTTTTTGTGTAGTCAGTTTTGCGGTAAATTTAGTCAAAGGGACCGACCAATTTTGCGGGGTTTGAGACGTCTTCATTACAGGCTTTGTTTCTGGTTATCAACTGTTGAGTCGAACAAGTTGGAAACCTAAGCAATCAAGCACTAAGAATACATGCATGCACGTAAATTTGTTATCAATCAATGGATCCGGGAACAATTAATGCGGAATTCGTTTCATCACGTCTAAAGAATTTGTCCTGCCGCAGGCAGATTACCGCTTACGAAAATTTACAGGCATACAGCGTTTATCTTCTGTCAACGCTTATCGGCGGTTGGAACTGTGCATTCGCGAAGCAGTCAATGAGTCAACAATGGCGCATATATGGGGAAATTCACAAAATGAAATATTAATTCCGGCTAATCTTTACGCCAAACACCGCACCGCCTAGTTTTTAGAAATCAATGTCGTAATTCTTGATGTCTCAACGACCGTACACAAAAAAGAAAAAGTAATTTATTAGCGAAAACTTTAAATGGCAAGAAATACATGTTTATACCAACAAAATAAATACTACAACAGTTGGAAAGCTTTTTTGATGATCATTACACATTGAAGCGTTTAGAGAGTGGTAAACAAGAGCATAGCGCTCGATGCAAGAATGATTGCGGACGGGAGGAAGTTGTTTCCGTCTGATGTGGTTGGCGCTTGAGTTGCCAAGGTGCTAACTACGGTTGGTACTGTCACAGTTGTGGTAATTATAGTTGGTGCGACAGTAGAGTGATACGGTGGAAGGAAGCCAATCGGTGTTTGACTGAACGGGAACTTATTTGACTTGTTAACGTTGCAGCCACCCGATACATCGGTCTAAAAAGAAGTAGTTATTTGGTCAGTGTTATGATTACGACTTACCTTGTCGGCATCTGCTGGGTCAAACAACTTGTCCTTGGGGCAAATGTCAGTTTTGCCGTCTGTGTTTTGGACAAAGTTGCCCAAACAACCAAAAGCGCGCAAGATCGAATAACGAACATCACCGACCATTTTGCCGTCGCAACCGCGTGGTGTCTTAAATCAATTAAATGTTATTGCTGTTGGTTTTATTCAAAGTTACCTGGAACTCCCAGTTGTCAGTGCTACCGTCCAAGTAGTAGAAGAATCCATAGTTAGGAACGTTTTTGTCGGTACCGTCAGCGAATGTGCCACTTTTTCCGAAGATAGATTTTGAGTTGATGGTTGTAACCACTTGAGTGGTGAGAACGCCAGGATATGTTTCCTTGCTCAAGTCTTTTGTCGTGTCAAATTTGCCGGATCCAAAATAACCTTCGCATTCAGCTCTTGCAATCCAGCGTTATACTCGTCAAGCTTAGTGCATCCTCCGGTAGAAGCGGTAGTAGTGTAGAACAAATTATATTGACTTGCAGCTAATGGATCTCCTTTGTTATCATCAGGGTTTGCACTTTCAGCGCAGTAGAAGATTTTGTAATCCGTGCAGTCTTGGTAAGTAGCTGCAACAAGATCTTGATTCAAACGTCCGGTTCCATCATCTGACACTTTCCATTGAACCTTTCTAGTAGTGCCGGCAGGGAGCGTTGCCTTAAATTAATACTCTAACTTAATCGTCGATGATTAAAATGCTTACTGATCAAATCAAGGATCCTGTTGACGACATCCGCAGTAACGTCTGTAGAATCTGCAGCGCCCGTCAACGGCTTGACAATTTGACACAATTCCTGGAATTTTTGCTTAACTTAAACTAAATACGCAAAGCTTACAGCTAATTTGCGTGGTTGTTTAGTGTCGTCAGTTCCCACAAAAGGCGGCTCGAATGCAAATCCAATAATCTGATTGCGCAAGTAAGCAACCAATTCTTTCTGATCATCAGTAAGAGGATCACTGGTAGCTACTTTAATTGCTGGTATCGGATCCAGCTTCAATGATTGAACAAGGCTATAACCAGTAGTAGCGCCAGCAGCGTTTCCAAACCAGCCTAAAAACAGACAACATGACTTTTTAAATTTTAAATTTCTTTACTTTTGATAGCTTGGAACACAAAGGGAAGTTTTAAAGCATCAGCATCAACACAAGTTTGGCCACTGTGGGCATCTGACTTCATCAAATCCAAAATTTGCTTTCCAATATCGTGCAATTTGCCATCTTCGGGTGCAACATGGCGAAGATATTTGGTTGGTGGTGACGAGCTGAAAATTAAGCGTTAAAACAATGACAATTGCAATTCTTAATTACCTCCATCCCAAAACATTGTATTTTGCTTTTAAGTCTTTGTCCGTTGCAAACTTGTTGGCAACGTAGCCAGCAATCGTGCCGCCTAAACAATAAATTAAGTTTTAAACATTGTTTAAGATAGTAATTGTGTTTACCGTGACCACCTCCGAAGACCAAAATGTTTTGTGTGTTGTAATCTGCAGCAAACTTTTGGATGAGAACAAAGTGATCATTAACGACATTGTCCAAAGTCAAACTAGTCAAATCTTCTACTTTTTCAATGCGACCAACTTTTGATCTTCCGAAGAAGCGCTGTTCAACGTAAATGACTGTAGCGTTGAAGAAGTCGTTATGAACGAAGTCGAAGAGGTTCTAGATGTTTAATTCAAAGTTGATGCTGATTTTTAAAGCTTACGTATTGGTCTTTAATTTCTTCAACCGAAACACGACCGCCAATTCCGTAGAAAATAGGGCCACCTTCGGGTGGAGGGTTTGTTGGACGTTTGACATAGTAGTTAATAAGTCTTTTGTCCGGTTTGCCAGGAACCACAGGGACATTCCAAACACCTGGTACAAACTCATCGTCGGCCAACACGCTGGCTAGACAAAAAGCCAAGGCCACAACTACCGCACGCATCATGTTTGAATGGACGCGTTTGAATGAATGTGTTCGTTCGGCGAGACAAAGCTTTTAAATGACAAGCAACTAGTTATCGATGACGCTGTTGATAGAAAAGCTCCGGATCCTTAGCGGCTGGCCCGCCTTGACTGACTCTTTGACTGAAATAAGCGTAAGTAGTGATTATCAGGCGTTTTAATGCTGGTTGTTGTATGTTTGGCACGCCCAATTGCGTTCCCGACTGCCTCAAGCCAGATTAGGTTTGAATTCCGCGGGCACTCGTCTCTGCTGCAAATCAGCTCCTGCCACACCTCTACTCAAAAAACTCCTTCTACATTGTTTGCCCGATTTTAAAATTCGCCACACAATCTGCATGTAAATGAAGCAAGTACGCAAGTGCGAAGGCAGCGACTTAAAATTGCTATGTATCCGGAATTCTGACTTCATACGGTAAATATTGATAAACTTTCGATGACTCATAAGACTTATTGATGCTCAAAAGAGCAAAAACAAGCCGCTGATGTCAAACAATGCTTACGTGTGAACTTTAATCAAACCGCCAACTGCAAACAAAGCAAAGGAAGTTTTCCTGTACAAAGTATTTCAAATTCTTATGCTTCCAAACTTTTGACATTTAAATTTCAAATACGCTCAGCATCTTTAAACAACATTCAAAGTTATGCAATACAATTTATAAACTTATCGCACACACAACTTCAAAACTTTGAAAGTAACATTGTTTCGCAGTTTGCACTGCTTGAACTCGCAACTGTTCTTATTTTTTGAGTTTAAAGAAAATCTTTTCAATAATTTTTATTTTGTTTTAGACCCCTATCTATCTTCTTTTGCCACTTTGATCAAAATGGCACACAAACGAAAACTAGATGAAGATGCCACCCCGAGTGACAAATTTATTGTCTGGCCATTCACAGTGTAAGTTCCGTTTATTGTTCAGTTTGAAGTTCTGCTTTTAGTGCCGAATTCAAGTTCATTCAGAAGAACTTCAACACAGACAAAGCCGACTCTATGGACAGAATTGTTGAATTGCTAAAAATGTGGCAGTATCGTGCAAATGACGTACATGAAAGAATTGTGATTATCGACTTGACAAAAATGGTTTTTCAAGGACTGGCTTTTTACTACCGCTACGTGTTGGGAGATGAATCTGCTATCAAAGATCCTAGAGAGAGCTCTCAACTTATTTTCTGTACCGTGATCTCCCGATTTGTTAATTATTTGAGTGAGTTGTACAAGCGCTTCATCAACAATCCACACATAAGCATGCATAACGCTACAGTGCAGGTTGGCTTTTAATAGTTTTAAAAGGCAATTTTTTGTGTTTAGTACGGTGTTCCAGGTCACATTGTTAGAATGCGTCACGACATTGTTCATGAGGCTATGCCGAGTCTTGAGGATTTGCGTGATGTTGCTCATTTTTGCCGCGATTGGTGAGTTGATCTTTATTTTAACTTGAAATATTTTGGTTTAGGTTGTTTAACACCTTGTTGGAATCAGCCTATTGAGATTGCGTTTCTTCCACTTGACGTTCCGATTGCAAAGTCTCGCCTAAAGCCATCGGTGATCTCAAGTGCCAAAATCGAAAAATTGATGGCTGATTTCTGTACAATAAGCATGCAGCCGAAAAAAATGCACACGTTGCCACAGATC
Source organism: Aphelenchoides bicaudatus (assembly GCA_024699845.1). Classification (NCBI taxonomy): domain Eukaryota; kingdom Metazoa; phylum Nematoda; class Chromadorea; order Rhabditida; family Aphelenchoididae; genus Aphelenchoides; species Aphelenchoides bicaudatus. The sequence continues at coordinate 9,699,364 of JAMPIN010000002.1, read as the reverse complement.
ATTTTGCAAATTCGAACAATGATTTTAAAGGATTCCAAGTAAGCCTTTTTGAATAAGCTTGTGTGTATTTGATTTTTAGAACTGTTTCAGTTATCATTGCAGAGAACTTCATCATCAAGTCGAAGGAGCAGTTGGAAGACATGAATTTTGAGTACAGAAATGAAATTAAGTGGAATCTCCCCGCTATCTGGAAGACTTTTTGGAAAGAGATCGTATTCGCCTTGCAAGAATGTGCTGCATTGGGAACATGCATGGTTCACTTGTCGAGTCAGGTGCTAGCGTCAGATGAACTATTCTTCAAAGCACAGTATGCAGCGTGGGTGTCTCACTTGATTGATCGTTTGAAATTGACAAGTAAGCCTTTTACGGTTTAACAGCTCAATCCACATTTCTAGCTTTCTCCATTGCTTATCCACATTTATGCACTTTGGCCGATAACATGCTCAAGTCAAAGATATTCTATGATCGTGAAAAGTTCATGTACATTATCAATCTCATGGGCCAGAATTTGTCGGCCGATCGAAAACAACAGTATATTGAAAGCTTTGACAGCGACGAGGAAATTACAATGGGACTCAATGAAGTTGCGGTTGTAGCTACAGAGAATGGTAAGTCTTTTTATCGGTTGAGGTAGAATTTAATAATCTTTCAATTTTAGAAGACGTTCACTTCGGATTGATTACGCCCAACAAGCCGTTAGGACTTATTCATGATCAGCTCAAAACCACACTGGATTTGGATGTTTCCTAAGTCGATTGAATCAATGATATGTTGGCATAAATATTTATTTACACTCTCTGGGAATGTTTGTTTTATATACAAGTGAAGACGAGACTGCCATTGGGATAAATAATGTTAAATAATATGGCAAGTTAACAACAAAATGACTAGACCGGATAACTTAAAGTTGAGAAAGATATTGCACTGGATTGTCGATATAGATAAGTAGAGGATTTAATCTTGTTTGCTCAGAAGTCGGTTTAAAAGAGGTGCTGGATTTATGGATTTCCGTTTTTTGAACGTAGACCCGATGGCCATAGATTGACGTTTTGCTTCACTTGGCGAGTGAGCACTTGCACCTTTTGAGTTGAACATTTCTTCAGCTGCTGCTTTGGGTCTTCGAGACGCGCCATTCGAACTATAATAAAGCTGGCGAATTATTGAGTTCTTTGCGTCAATGATTTCGAGTATTTTCATGCTGATTTGCCACGAATCATCGTCGGACGAATCAATTTGAATAAACTTCCAGCTGAGGCTATCAAATGATCTGACTAATTGCAGTGGATTGAAATCGGTGATCATCTGCGACCCGTTCGCATTGCTAAATGGGCCTTCGTTGACGGATGGTCGTGCAGAATGAATTGGCTTTGAAGGAGATGAAGCGGCTGTATCGAAGTTGACAGAATTGCTAGTCGAAAGTCGATTTGGTTCAGCATTTAAAGGTGTATCTTGATAGAAATTCTCGTTGGCGCGTTTTTGTGCAAGATTCAAATACTTCACGTACTTTTCGGTTTGCTCAAAAAGCTCTGGCGAGATGGGTAGCCAACAAATTCGAGTGAGTCGCCGTGCTAAACCAATCTTTAAGAACATTCATTCAAATTGATACTTACTTCCATGACGTTCTGATTCAACACCCGCAATCAACTCCCATGCAATTGTTGTGTATTTCTGAACTGGCTGTGAAATAAATGCACGGCGTTTCTCAACATGTATGGGCGTTAATTCCAAGCAATCATCGCGAATAGCTAAAAGTGAAACTGAATTTAAAAAAGAAGTCCTTAAAACATACCAAGTTTTGACGAACAGCGTGGCTTCAGACGGTGAACCCTGTCAACAAAATATTCTTGAATAACATTCCCACAGCCTAATGTTGCTGGCGACGCAATTCCTGAACGAATACTTGTAGTCGGAGAATCAACACTCAAATTTCTTGGACTTGGATTGAGCGACAAAGACGGCGGTTGTCGAAGATCAGACGGTCGCTGCTTTGTTTGAACAAATAGAGGGGCACGTGATGAGTTGACTTCTCCAGTCGGCTCATTTAAAGTCAGAGGATTGAAGTTTCCTCGTGAACCTAAACAGTCAAATATGAACATATCGAATTACGTAAAAACATACTATTTTTGCGAATGAGCAAAAAGTCCATATAGCCCGTTGAAGAAATTGTGTTTGATAGTTTGAGCGCTTGATCCACATCTAATGTTTGAAGACAATATGCTATTTCTAAATGCGTCAGAACAACTATTATGATAAATTGCATGTTTACTTACGTCTCATATCATTTTGCTGTGTGCTTGCAGTTTCTTGTCGACGTTTAACGGCTTCATCGCGCAACCATTCCAAACTTTCATTTAAAGTGGTCAATTCAAAAGTAAACTTTTGTCCGCTAATTGTGTAAACATTAATAATGTAAGTGCTATTTCGTATCCGCTCCATTTTGCTTTCAACTAGCGCCACGATGGGGAAACCACATTCACCAACACTGCGGTTTTTGTCAATTGGAGGCAACTCTGTGTCGACATCGGAAATGTCGTCGGCCATGTAGATTGAATAGCGACCAGGCTCCAAACTAAATTTAAAAAGTTGACAAGCTCGGTGTTTCGACTAAAACAAACCACTTTGGCGTGAATTCAGAACGAGTGTACAGAAAGCAACAAAGTCCAACAAATTCTTCCATCGATGCGGAACTTTTAACGCGTACGGCAATTGTTTTGTAGTTAGGCGAGTCTGGGTGATCAGCAAATGGAAAAACTACTTGAATAAGTTTGGAGTTGTATTCCCTGTCGAACGCTTCAAATTTGGCATATTCAGAGAACTTCTCTATTTTCGTGGCTGTCTTGTTTTCCTCAATTTGGCGAGAAAGAAGAGAGTTGGCTGGTGTTTCAATTTTGGTTGGCACTGTGCGTGGAGAAAAGTAATAATCAATCTGCTCTTGGTCAAGGTCCGGCTTTTGATTGCGTCTTGCTTTAACCACGTTTTGGACATCTTTCGTTTTTTTGGCTAAACTTTGTTGGCAAAGAATAGAAGTTGGCTGTGCTTCTGTTTGGTGGATTTGGAAGGGAGGCGAGTGGTCGCTGTCGGAAGAGTCTGAATGAATAGCAAAAGTTAACGGAAGACCGCCGGGCTTGCATCGTCTAAAAGTCAACTGGATCAAAAAGAAAGATACAAAACTGCCTACCTTGCCGCCTTGCCTAATACTTTAGTGGAAAAACCCGTTTCGTCTTCGACCGAAAAACCGTGTCGAAGCGAGTCAATAAGCTCTTCACTGCCGAAATGCGCCATTTTCAACTTCTACTCGGAGGCATGTTCAAAGAATATACAAGTAAGAGAATCTGATGTTTTCACATCAAAGCTGCATCGTGAAGGCAAAAAACCCGTCAATTGGACTGAAAATTAAAAATTTATTATCAGCGAACGGAATTGGCCGACACGCATTGCAGGACCTTCACGAATTATTGTCTTTCTTTGTCAACTCCTTATTGGAAACTCTCAGTTGATTGACGCCGAAGATTAATGTCGGTTAGGAGGGAAAGCGCTTCCTAGTTTGTAATCCCGTGAGGCGTTTCACTCAATGTTCACAATACAAGCTTGCCATATTGTTTATTGGAAGTTTGATTGAGAAGTTGGTCTCTTGCTTCTATTTCGCTAATCTTTTTTCACTTTCGACCCAAATTGTTTGTTTTTCAATCTTGTTGTAAAAGCTTTGAAAGACTTCTCGAGGTTTTTGAACGCTTTTAGAGACCGAAATTAGCGGGTCAATAATTGCTTAAAGAACAATAGTTTTTGGAAGAGCAGTTGTTTCTTCCAATCACGGCCTTTCACCCCGGCGCTCTTTTGATGACGAAAATTTGTTTGTTTTCTTTGCCGTTGGTTGTTTCTGCACACTTTTTTTGATTTGCTGCTTGCTTTTTGAAGTTTTTAAATATGGACATTTAAAGTCTTTGGAACAAAACTTCCAAACGTTTAAAACACCTGTGAATATTTATCATAGCGCAACATCAGAATATGCAAGTTTTCTAGTAGACGTTTAAAAAGTTCCGGCTATTTCTTGTAAAAGCCAAATTTGATAATTAAGTGTCCACAAACAGCTTTGATTTTTGATTAGTGAGCAAAATGTTGGCGGGAGTTCTTCCGTCCGCGTGCCTATTGACAGAGGCAGCCAGTGGCAGGCCGGCCGATTCCTTCAAAGGCAGTCCATGTAGTGAACTTTTTGTGTGTATCGTTGATCTGCGCGTGCGAATGCAACTTGTGCGTGCAACAACGCGACTCCCAAACACTTATTATTGTGAATTTAGGTCTTTGACTCCTCTTTCTTTCCTACTCTTCCATCAATGTCCAATGGCTGAGGAGTTCACTTGAGTTTGCACTTCTTGCTTTTCGAACATTACTCATTACTTGAAGATGCTTAAATGTTTGACTTGGTTGTTTCTAACTGCGTTTGCATTGTGCAATGCCAACATCGTTATTCAGGTTTGTGAAAGTTTACTTATTCTTCAAAATTTGACCAAATTGACCCGTCTCTAAACACTTCACGTGCTTATCAATAAAGCGCCGACGTTTGATAAACAACAAGTGTATTTTTATTTAGCCCGACACCAAATTTGTCTACCCGGAGAATGTAAATCCAGAAGATTTGATAACAATTAAAGTCCGGCCTATTGTATCAGGCGTGCGTATAGAGTGGCCACTGCACACAAATGCATTTGTAAGTGATTAAATCAAGTTGTGTAATCTTTACAATCTTTTTAGCACTCTTACGATTCGGCAAGAATCTCCGTTGTTGAACCCGATATGGAAGTAAAAGTTGTTATTATGGGCTTCTGGTTGGACAGAGTCATGTATTTGACATTCACAGTCGATAATTGTTTGAACTCCATTATGAATATTTCTCACAACGAGTTTCATTCTCATTCAGAAAAGGTGATTGAGTTGCTGCTGAAGTTCAAAGAACACGAGGATCCTTACCGAATTTGCCTAAAAGAAAATCCGTACATCAAGAATGGGAACAAACCTACAGATGAAGACGACGAGGATATGATACTCGTTGACGAAATGAGAACTTGGATTATTGCCACTTATGATCCTCCGGAACATTACATGCCGGATTGGCTTCAGTACATTATAATTTTGTGTCTATTTTCTTTGTCGGCTCTTTTTTCTGGACTCAATATGGGACTAATGGCTTTGTCGCCTCAGGAATTGATGTTAATTCAGAAATCAGGTACATATCAGTTGTTCAACATTAACTGTGAATGCTTTTAGGCTCTGAACGAGAACGCAAGTATGCAAAGGCCATTTTGCCAATTAGACGCAAAGGAAACTACTTGTTATGCACAATTTTGATCATGAATGTTTTTGTGAACTCCGCAATTTCTATTTTGATGGAAGATTTGACAAGTGGACTTATTGCTTTCATTGTGGCATCAGCTGGCATCGTTATTTTCGGTGAGATCGTTCCACAGAGTGTTTGCATCAAAAAAGGCCTTTACGTCGGTGCTCATACTATCAATTTGACTCGCTTCTTCATGCTAATCACGTTCCCCGTTGCTTTCCCGATAGGCAAGATTCTGGACAAATTGCTAGGTGAAGACTTGATCAATTACGACAGGAAACACTTGTATGAACTACTCAGACTTGCGCCGAAGCTTGGCGAGTTTAACAAGGACTTGGCTGAAGACTTGAAGATTGCGGTCGGGGCGATGGAAATTGTTGAAAAGTCAGTCGAGTCTTGCATGTAAGTTTTGGACATCAAATAGACGTTATAAAACTTTTTAGGACGCCGATTGAAGACGTTTTTATGCTCTCAAACAACACTGTCTTGAACGCAAAGAACATCAGTGAAATCTTAAAAAGAGGCTATACTCGAATTCCGATTTATTCCGACAACGACAGAAATCAAATTTCTTCACTTTTGTTCATTAAAGATCTGGCGCTACTCGATCCAAACGATAATTTTGTTGTAAGCACAGTTTGCAAGTACTACCAACACAAACTGCGTTTTGTTGATCCAGAAACTCCGTTGCATGAAATGCTTGAAGAATTCAAAAATGTAAGTTTTGGACAGTCAAACAAGTATAATGAGTAATTTAAGGGCGAATATCACCTAGGCAATCATTAGAAATGAAGACGACGATGTTTTGGGCATTATAACACTGGAGGACATTGTCGAAGAAATTCTACAATCTGAAATCATTGACGAGACAGATGCCATCATTGACAACAAGTACAGACAGAAACGGAAAAGGAAGATGTCTCGTCATGAACCGGCTAGTGTTGAAACTGAATACAGCAATGTTTCGGTAAGAGCTAAACCGTTCAATCAACTGATTACTTATTTACTTTGTTCAGAACAACACTTTGAAAGTTATTGCGCAGTGGCTGAAGTCAAACTATCCAATATTTGGAGAAAATTACATTGAAGTGAGTTGATTTTAGTTTAAACAGTTTTAACGCAATCTTTTTAGCCGCGTGCGCTCATTCAAATGATTAAAAACAACTTGCGACAAGCAGATTTGAGCAAAGAAGCAATCGATTCGAGATCACATCACAATCGCGTGTTGAATCTTTACGTGTCAGGCATCTCTTCTCGTCGTTTTGTTCTTTTACTTGAAGGTCAAGCAATTGTTGAGGTTAGTTAGTTCCAAGTTTATAATTTATATTTTATTGCTTTCAGTTTGATTCCGGAATGAAATTCTCCGTGTGGGTTCGTGGGAAGCGTTTGGATCAGTAATCATCAATGCAATTGAATCGAATCTTGGCGTTACAAGATTTAAAGGCTCAACAAGATCTTTATTTGCATGTAAGGATTTACTAAGAAGATTTCAACATCTGTATTTATCTACATCGCCTTTATTTAGCTGATTGTTCCGCTCAAGCTGTTCAGTTCGAGCCAGACTTCACACTATGTGTTACAAGCAACTGTAAATATCTGCAAATCACAGCCGGCTCTTATTTGTCAGCAATTCGTGCTTCAAATATTGTCCGCGATGTCCCAAGGCTCCGTAAATTGTCATTGATGGGCCGTCCAGCTCAAGCTGGGTCAAAAACTAGCCTTAACATGAATAGAATCTTGGAAAACCGACTTTTGGGCAAAGAGCAAAAACAAAGATGCAAAGTAAACTAGTTTGATTAAAAACTCAATTTAAACAATTCGTTTTAGAGCACAATTGAAACGCCATTGATCCGGAAATTGGCCGACTAAACAATTACGTGTACCACAGAAATAGTGTAGATAGTTACAAAAATACATATCAGCAGTTGCTACGGTTATTTGTTTAATTAGTGAAAGCGAAGAAATAAAAACTTTTATTGCCTTCAAGCTTTTCGTTTTTCTTGAGTTGTCGTTTCGAGTTTGTTCAAATGAAGTTCACTTTATTTCAACAGTCCAAGAACAACTTGATTGCTCCGAAGTTAGACAACAGAATCAAGTTTGGAAAAACAAAGGTAATTAGTGCGAGTTTTAAATACACTTTCACATTTAGATTATTGTTGTAGCTGGACTATCAATTACTTTTGGCTCAGTGTTGGCTCGTTATTGCATGGACTTTGTTGATGGATTGGATCAATTTTTACACAAAGACGATTAATATCGCTTCAATGCTTGCAAACTAAAATGAGTAAACTCTGACCAAATACAGGTGTTGTCTAGTGCGCGTTTGCAAATAAACAAAACTAAACTAAAGTAAAAGTTGTTGGTCAACATTGTTTGCGTAGTTGTTTTGCAAACGTGACGTGTATGGAGAAGTTTGGCTATTGTTTTTCCATCGGTCAGTTAGTGTTTTCTGCGTCGAACTATGAGGCTGTTTGTACTTTCTACTCTTTTTATTGTTTCCACAACGGCAGCATTGCCTCAACCTAAACCTATTGTTGCTAGTGCTAACGCGGAAGTCTATCAAAAACAACAATGCGGGCCTTTTTTGGAAACGTTGTCGAAGAAGAATGCTGAGCGATTGCGTCGAATCCTGGATCAAGAAGATATGTCTAAAAAGGACATTGATAATGATGTTGAGCAGTTTGTTGCAGGACTTGACAAAGAAGCACAGGTTTAACTTATCTACAATCTCCGCGTTTATTTATGCTTTTAGGACAGGTACGCAAGCTTCAAAAGAGCTCTAAAAGTTAGACTACTTCGAATCAAGTTGAGACATGAACTTAAAATGAAAACAATGTCTGATGAAGCAAAGAGATTAGACGAGAAGATTCAAGCTGTCATTGAAGATAAAGAATTGACTTGGCCCGAAACTCTCAAGGCTAAAAACGACCTTATTCGAAAAGCAAAGCCTCGAATCCTAAAAGAACTTGGAATTAAGCCGCCCGTAGAAGAAAGTGAAGAAAAACATGAAGACTCTGCCGAAGAAGACGGGCATGATCAGCACGGATTTGACTACGAACACAACAACGGAGGTGCTGGAAAGTATGACTATCACCAAACAGGCGGTCATACACCGTTTAACGAAGACTATACTGAGAATTCACACTTCGGACATGAAGATGGAATGCGGAAGGGCGGCACTAAAGGTAACAATCACCGGGGACGTCCAACAAGCGGTCGAACACGTGCCGAAGAGGCACAAGACTATCATCAAGACGAAGACAACGATCACTAGAATTTGAACTTTTGTATTGTACATTTTGCTTGTCTTTAACAGTCGCAATAAACTATGTTCATTCAAGTGATTCAGTGCAAAGATCAAAAGGCGCGTCGCCAACACTTATCAGTCGTGTTTTGTCAAATTTGTGAACATAAAAGGTCCGTTCCAGATCTCTTAAATGATGAAATTGTAAGTTCCTTTACAACAAGTCCGCGTTTAATCAATCTTTGTGCAGGAAGCATAAAACTATAAAAATCAAACAAGAATCAAAAGAATTAAAGAATGAAATCTATTCGCATTAACAAGAGGGTGCGGAAGTTTAAGCGCAGATAAAAAATGGACTCAAATTTCACTCATCAATTACATCCGAAGCAGCGGGTGGACGCGTTCAAACCGATTGGTAGCTTTGTGTGTGGACGTCATTGCAGTCTTGAAAATAAAAGATGAACTTTTGTACCGAGGCTGGTCGCCGCCACCACACTGGGAATGGACCGGCGCTTGGGATTCTTAACCCTGTTCCGTGCGATTGCCACTCTGATTTTTGTCGTGGCTGGCATGCACGTACAGTAGATTTGTTGTTGTTTTGGAGTGCACGTGAATTTCTTTCCCGGACTTTAAAACAATGGTTGTCAATGTGCTGATCCTTTTTGTCGTATGCATTTACTTCTACAACTATCACTACAAACGACAACTATTGCCGCCAGGCCCGGCGCCAATACCTGTGTTGGGCAACTTGTTATCACTAATAGACGCAAAACAGCATATTAGAACACTGTTGAAATGGCGAGAACAGTTTGGCAATGTTTACACTATATGGATCGGCGAAGAGCCTATTGTAACTGTGAACGATGCTGAAACGGCTGAGCGTTGGTTTGTTCAAGAGGGCAACAGTTTTTGTGATCGTTACATGAATGAGTAAGTTTTGTTTGTTCAAACTAAAGCTATTTGTTACTTTTAGATATGTATTGCAAAAAGGCCGGAACAATGCCGGTATTCTTTCAACTAATGGCCTCCTCTGGAAAGAACACAGGAGATTTGCATTAAAGTCATTCCGTGAATGCCTTGGTCAAAGTGGAATACAAGAGCGAGTGAGTGAATCAGAACTTTTATCTCGAAAACACTTTTAAAATCAAAAATGGGTTCAAAAAATTAAAACTCTTTTAGATTATGACGGAAGTGGACTGTTTAATTGATAAACTGCACAAAGATAACAGCCAAGAAGGACTTGTGGAACATGACTTTTGTCGACTTTTGGAATTATCTGCTAGCAGCGTGATAGGCTCCGTAGTGTTTGGACAAAGATTCACCGTCGACAACGTACTTATGCAAAACTTTCGTAATCGATAAAAGCAGAATTTTCAGCGAGAAGCCGAATTTGACGAGTTAAAACAGTTGAGTAACAAGTTGATGGAGATCGTCTGCGACCCTGTGAAACTGGGCCTCATTAATAACGAATTCACACGCAAAATCCCTTTTTTGAAGCACTTGAGCGCAGATTTGATTGCAGGTACGGTTTGGAAAAGCACAAAAGTTGGTCAATCATTTGTATCGACTGCATTCAAAGCCGTTTTGACTAAAAAAATTGATATGCATTTTCAACAAAAAGGATTTACGAACAAACTCCAAGTATAGTTTTGACAATAAGTTTTAGTCTTCAACGACATTAACCGAGTAATTGACTGTAAAATAGACGAATGCACTAAAAAGATGACGCCAGATAAGTTGTCGGTTGGCTGTTATGTGGAGGCATTCTTGCGCGAGCAAGTTGAACTTGATTTGAACAAAAAGGCACACACTTACAAGTAAGTTCACATGTGAAGCGTTGTCTTTAAACTCTGTTAAACTCCGTGTTTAGTCGGTTACAACTCCGCGCAAATTGCCTTGATCTATTTATTGCCGGTCAGGAGACGACTGCGGCGTCACTTCAATGGGCAATTGCATATTTAGTATTGGATCCGGATGTACAGCAAAAGGTTCACGAAGAACTGGACAGAGTGGTTGGAAGAAGCCAGAAAGTCTACACTTCACATAGACTTGAATTGCCTTATACGCAAGCAGTTGTTGTCGAGTCACAAAGGTGTGCAAATATCCTGCTGCAAAACTTGATCAGACGGACTACTCGAGACATCACAATTGATGGCTTTTACCTAAAGAAAGGCCAAGCGGTCATTCCCCAAATCTCTACAGTAAGTTCTTGTAAAGCAATTGAACACTTTATTCGTTTTAGATGCTTTACGACCCCATTTTGTTCCCTAATCCAGAAGTGTTTAATCCAGAGCGTTTCTTTGAAAACGGAAAACTTGCCAACACGGAGAAAGTGCTCCCGTTTTCATTGGGTAAGTTGCACAGAGCACGTTTACAAATGCGTTAATTGTTCTTATGCTTTGTGTCGCAAAGTACGTAAACATTTTGTAAGCAAAACGACATTTAAAGAAACAGTACTTTGCTTTACGCAAGCATTTGATTACAACGTTGATTTGATTATTAACGTTGAAAGTGCTTACTGTGTGCTTTTGTCATCAAATTAAATAATCACAATTTAGGCAAACGACAATGCATCGGCGAACAAATAGCTCGTGCAGAACTGTTCTTGTTTGTTGCCAACATTCTGAGTCAGTTCAAACTGTTACCGGCAACTAATCAACCGAAGCTTGAACGTCAAAATAATGGAACTGCTTCAACAATTCTACCTTACAAAGTCAGAATTGAGCCTCGTTGTTGAGATCTTCGCTTACGGCACATCACTCACTACAATTCAGCAATAGAGACACTGCGGATAGATTCAAATGCTTTACTTGTTTTGCAACTAGAGTTCCGAAAAAGTTAGTTGAAATAGCGACAAAAGTTAGTTGAGAGAAACGCATATTAACGACGAGCCAAACGCAACAAAATGAAACTCGCAGCTGACTTTTTCCTTTAAATTTAAGGACGCAACTAAGTTTTCTCGAAAGCTCAAAGCGAGAGCGACAAAAGTTAGTTTTCAACTTAGTTTTTCGGAACTCTATTTGCAACAAATGCCACTCAATGTTGTTTTTAATGTTGCCACTGTTAGTTTCAACATAAATAGTGCTTCAGTTTTGTTGATCAACTTTTGTGTGCGTGCACTTTAATCAGATGTTTAATCAAATATAAATTTTGCACGAAACGCTCACTCGAAACGTTCAGAACATTTGTGGTCCAAAGATAAAACAAGTCCAGATTAATCGAACACTTTTTGCATCAAACATTCAATTTGTAAAACTTAATGCGGGCCAAGTTTAATTGCTACAAGAATAGCCGTTTCTTGAGGAAACAACTTTTGGTTCATCCGGAGAGCAGAACATTGTACCGAGCAACTCCATGTAGCCAGTCGGCTTTCGAATTAAATAATAATAGCAGTGATCAGTCGGCACCAGAAGTACAACAGTAACCTCGCAGCCTTTAATCGGATCATGTGACGACTTGTTCTCTGCCGTGGAAACTCAATTTGGAAGAATAATGGACTCACTTCGGGCCTAAATAAATAAAAGGCTAATTGCGTTACAGTCACCAAAAATAAACCATTTAGTACCTACGTCTTTTTGCCGATTCTTGGCCCGGAAGTTGAGGTCTCAAACTAAGTTATGACCAATTGTGATCGAATTTCATTGGGCTTGATTTCTGTTACTCGGTGCAGTTAAAATTGGAAATTAATTTGATTTGTCATTTGGATTTTTCATGCACGAGATTGAAGTTCGCATATAAATTTAAATTTTAAAAAGGCTTAGCGGCACAATAAAAATGCAAAGCCGCCGGAAAGGTTGATGCAACGAAACATTTTGCTTTGGCAAATTTGTCATTGAAAGTGGTCACTTAGCGCCCACAAGTGTTTTGAAAGTTCACAACGGTACTTGTAGCGAGTTCGGTATAGTTTGGGATGATTCAAGCAGTAAGTGGATTCTGCTTGTCGCAAAGTTTGGTGTCAAGTTCTGTTGGTGTCAAAAGTGTATTGGAAATGGGTGATTTTAGTAATCCTTTGGTGCAACAAATTAAACAACTTCGTTTGGTCGAGTAAGTGTTTAGTAACTTTCCCACCTACACGAGAATACAACATTTGCAAGCGAGTTGATAGCGTTTGATCGGGACTGTGAAGTTAAAAGTAAGCAATTCTGCGGGATTATAAAGTTTTTGAACAGTTGACACGCTTACTGCATTAACATTTTGTGCAAAGTTGAGAGATGTTGAAAATATTCCGTAATCATTAGTTGTTTCAAGTTGAAAATTGCTGATAGCTGTTTTGCGCCACTCTGTACGTTTGTTTACAAATGTCGAAAATGATTATCAATCGCACACCTGGACCCTAAAGCAAAACGGTACAACTTAATGAGCAAGTTAATGGGCAATTGACCGTTTAAAAGATATTTCAACACATCCATTGAACGTTTGATGAAGTTGGAATAACACTGGCGACAAGTGTTGCAGAACATTATTGTTTTAAAGCACACACATCGTTCAAGTCGACATTTACAGAACTATCCAATAAACTTGCAAATCAACACTTTCGACTAAAAGTGCTTTAACATAAACTTACTTCGTTTTAGGAAAAGATATCTGAAAGCATTGTTTGTTTAGAATTGAAAAGATCCGCAATGAAGCAAATGAGTGTTGAAATCTTTTAAGTTCTTCAATATATTGAACACAATATTTGTTGCAAGTTAACATACCATTAAAAACAAAAGCTGCTTTTCAACTGGGATGTGTGTATAAACTTTAATTTGCTGCTTCAAAAACTCTACTGTTTCGGACAAACGAATAGTGACCAGAAAGATATCTCTATCATACCTGCAAATATTGAGTCGAACTGGCGATTGATCACACACAAACATAAATTGAGAACAATCGCACAGCCATCAGCAATTCCAAACTTCCCCAATTTGCCTGTTCTTAACCAAATGCCTAAATCATAACAGTTAAACTTGAAAACTCATAAAAATAATACCATTAAAATGCAGCTTCTGGTTAAAAGTTAACTTACAAACACGATTAAAATAATTCTTCACACTTTCAAAAAACAACATCATCGATTTAAACAAAGAACAGAACTTCTGACTTCAAAGTTCGAGCTCACAACAAACAAAGCAATTTTCTGATTACCGTATTCAAGTTGCAATTTGCAAAGTACAGTAAATAAACCGATCGATGATTGATATGCATTTTTCATCGTGATCGGCTCACTTCCTGGCACAAACAGCCGCGACAACATTGTGACAACATTGTATTGAGCAAAAAGTAGGACACTACCGTATCGCGACTTTATTTGCATATTCCACAAACTTCTCTCTATTTTTAACTATATACAACTCAAACACAAGTAATCACTTTATGTCAAACAACTAAAGCAAGAAAAACAAAGCTGTGCGCGAATTTGTAGCGCAATTTGATTAAACGACATTTAGATGGATTTATGCATGTATTTTTGGTGGCCAAATCAGGTTACTCTTGTTAATTCGATTGGACACACGTCAAAAGCAACAAATCTGTAATGTAATTAAGTCGCACATGCATATCGACACTGTGCTGACTACAAATTGTCGTTGGTCAACAGCCCGCCCATTGACTCAGTTGCATTGATGAAGTCCGGATGGGAGGGCCAGTTTTCACGTCGATTTCGCACCTATAAAAATGGACTCTCCGAGCAGTGGTGGAAATCAAATTGTTCCGAAATAGAGTTGCTGCAAGACGCCTACGGTATTTTTGCCCCCGGAACGCTGAACACCAACTCTTTTGCCTTCTAAAGCCGTTTTTTCCAATCCGCATTCGGCGATCAACTTGTCCCCTCCCGAATAGCGCGCGTCCACCGTTGCGTAGGCCGTGCAAACATGGAAATGACGTTCACGAGGTTTTTAATAAATAGTGGCGATTCAGCAGCCAAAGTCTCCAAGCATTGATTAATGTTGTTACTCAAAACGAGGAACTTCGCTTTTTGTGATCATCATCGGATTAATCGCGATTTGAACTGCTCGATTGGACTTTACTGTACTTTCTGTTTTTATCGCTAGAAACGCCTGAATTCGAATACATAGTGACGCAGAACAGAGTTTGTTTCTGGTTTGTGACTTGGATAAACTTGCTGGTAATTGCTTTTATTGTTTGCGGAGCAAAGGGGTTTTTCGCAAATAAGTTTTGAAATACATTTTGATTTTTGGACAAGCCCAGAGGGGAGAGGTTTCTGCTCACGGATTTGTTGCAATGTATGCTTTTTGCTTCACTGTCGTCTACAGTCAATTTGCTGTCGTCGACGGCGATAAGAGCGCACAGCTTAAGGCCCGTTTCGCTGCAAACCAATGATTAGTTTGTATTTTGTAAATTTTCGTGTCACTTTTAAAATCCGCGAAGACAGTGATCAGGGTTTGCATTTGTAGTCATGTTCTGTCTTTGCGGTATTTATTCGACAAACGTTCAAAGTTTGCATCATTTCAATCGTTTGATTTAGGTTAAGCAACAAACAATGTTTATTCCGCTCGTGTTTGGCGCAATTCTGGCGGTTATTTGGAACTGTTGGTACAAGAGACGAAACCTTGCAGACGGTCCGATGCCGTTTCCAGTATTTGGCAATCTTCCACAATTGATGTGGAACGGAAGCTGGGAAAGACAGTTTGCAAAGTGGGCCAAAGAGTTCAACGGACTTTACACATATTGGTAATTAATTACATTGTCTTCCACGCTTTTAATGGATGTTTAAACTTCAGGTTCGGAACCTTGCCTGTCACAATGATTGGAGATTATGAAACTGCATATGAGGTTGTTGTCAAGAACAGTGATTCTTGTTCAAATCGCGGAGATAATCGCCACTTTAACCAAATGTGCAGAGAAGGCACCTTTGGATTGGTGTTGACTTCCGGTGACTTGTGGAAGGAGCAAAGAAACTTCTTGGTTCGAGTGATGCGTGAATTCGGAATGGGAACAAACGTAATGCAGTCGAAGGTAAGCACCAATCTCTAACATCAACATCTAACATCAATCCCTAATTGTAATGCTAGCAGAGACAATTTGCCCACGTTGCTCAAAACATAGGCGATTAGCATTGATCTGTGCTTTGTGAACCTTTTTTGCGTACTCATTTAATCATTTAATTCAGTTCAAAAAGAGAACGAAATTGCTTCTTATCAAATTCGTCACTTTGTTGAACTCTCAACAAAACTATAAAACGTCGCATTAAAATGTGCGTCTAGGAATTTCGAACGCCCAACAATAACCTCGTTAATGACCTGCTCAAATACCGCGTTGCCAATAATAGAATTTTGCAAACACGCCGCGCGTTACTCAACAATAGATGACGCAAGATCTAGAACATGCATTGAAGGGGAACGCTACGTCACGGCAAAAATCAAATTACGTTGCACCTGTTTGACAGTTTTTTGCGCTCTCGAAACTAATCCAGTTGAGGGACGCAAACATTTGCGTAACAACAAATAAACGCATTACTTGCAGAGCAAGTCCATAATTGTTTTAAATTGCGGAAATCAATTTCATTAGTTGTTTGATTAGTTGAATGTTAAGACACTTTTGTGTTCACAGTGATTGTTTAAAAGCAACAAATGTCATCAAACAGAAAAACGAAAGAAGCGCACGTGAATAACGAAAGCGGTCAGTGGAACATCGAAGAAGATCAAACTGGTGGCCCGTATTTAAATGCTCGTCACTGGAGTATAGTTTGTATTTATGGAAACATGCGCAATATAAACAGATCAACGAGTTATCAGGGCGTTCAAAAATCTTCTCCGATCAGTGTGGTTTGCATTTTTGGTTACAAAATGTTTGATACTTTTAAGTGATGCTTTTAAGTTGAGTAACATTTTGCTACCGTAAACTTCACAGGTTTTCTGCAAATATTTGTTTTGTACGACTTTTGTGCGATCCTGAGAATCGTGTCAATAGTACGAACGCATTTTTACGTCAAACCCAATAAAGTGATTCGGACCCACTTTTTGTGGTAAACAAACACCCAAGTTGTTTGATTGGTTAGAAACTTGAATAGGCTTCCCACGCATGCACACTACCGTATACAAACTTTATCAACGCCGCAAAGAAGCCGAAAACTGATAGCTTTGATTTCAGGTTCTTCTCGAGGTTGAACAAGTCATTGAATTGCTGGAGCGGGACATTCAAAGCGGCGTGAAAGAAATCGATGTTGCTCACTACACCGAACTTGGCTTAGGGTCCGTGATTCATTCCGTTCTGTTTGGCTACCGCTTTGATGCTGAAAGTAAGTAATTTCCATCCTTCGAAGTTCTGCCACAAAACGAAACGACTTGTTTGATCAAACTTTATTTTCACTTTTAGATCGCGCCGAATTTGATATGTTGAAGAACCTCACATTTAATATGGTGGCCCTAGCAAGTGATCCTTTCGTTGGCGCTGCAATTATGAACGAAACGGTCTCCAAATTGCCAATCTTCAAACGACGACTCCAGCGTTTTGCCAACATGTTCCATGAGTTGAATCATTTCGTTGACGAAAACATTGAAAAGCATCAAAAAGTGTTAGACGACACAAAAGAACCGACTAACTTTATTGAAGCTTATTTAATCGAAAAAGAACGACAAGAAGCGAACGGAAAGCAACATTACTTTTCGTGAGTTCAAATTAATCAAGTACAACAAACTCAGTCTTTAATGTTTAGGCAGAAACAACTTCGATCCGTTTTAATTGACTCCTGGTTTGCGGGCCAAGAAACATCAGCGTCCACCCTTTCGTGGGTACTTGCTTTCTTGACAGCCTATCCCAGAAGTTCAACAAAAAGTCCACGACGAATTAGATCAAGCAATTGGCGAGAACCGAATTGTCAAAATGAACGAACGACACTTGTTGCCCTATTTGAATGCTGTTATTCTGGAGAGCCAACGATGTGGAAACGTTGTTGTCCAGAACGTACTTCGATTGATCACACGAGACATTCACTTAAAAGATGGACGCATTCTCCGCAAAGGCACATACATCTGTCCTCAAATCAGTGCGATGCTGTATGACGAGAAGAGATTCCCGGAGCCGGAGAAATTCCGTGTTGAACGGTTTTTGAATGAAGATGGAAGTTTAAAGAAGGCTGATGACATGGTTGCATTTTCTTTGGGACGTCGGCGCTGTCCAGGTGAAGGACTTGCACAGATGGAGCTTTTCCTCTTCACCTCCAACATCTTGAACAAGTTCCGACTCCAAGCCGGCCAAAATCCAATCAGATTGGAGAGAGACGGCGGCGGCATTGCAACAAATGTGAAGCCTTTTAAGTGCCAAGTAATTCCCCGCTTTTAATAGGTTTAGATCTCAAACAAAAATATTTCCATTTCGATCCGTTTCTGTACATGCCGGTTTCGTTGTTAGTCATAATTATCTGTCGATATATGTCAATAGATTTGTTACGTGTACAAACTTCCTTTGGTGGTTGTATTTATTTATATTCTCAATGCAGTTAATTGAAAATAAACTAATTACAAACTATTTGCGGACTTGTTTGTTATTTTGTGAACTTTAAAATTAGTGCATTCAAGCCGGAAACGCCAAATCTAATTTAAAATCTAAAACCGGACTATTTTTTGCAGAGCGCTGAACAAACAAAAACTTTATGAAATTCAAAGAGGTAACAACTTTTGTGTTCTTTTTAAACCAGTCAATTTTTGCAAGTAAGTTGAATACAGTAGAGAGACATTAATCGCTATAGTGTAGGCACAGACGTAAATAACCACATTAAACCAGTAGTTGTCACTAAATTTGATTTAGTCGCACATGGACGCAAATAATCGAATGACAACTGTGGTTTGTAATCTGCTGTGGCCTCATTTCAGGCTTCATCTATAATTGATAAGTGACATTTGTGCAAATTTGTGAAGAAAGCCAATTCAATTAGATTGATGTCGTATTTGGAAGTTGCTTTTTGAAATGCATAGTTTTGAGCAGAACTTTAGTAGTGTTTTGTGGTCAGCAGCGTGGTCTTGAGCTACATATCAAAAGTGCTCAACCAAATTGATTCGGTTTGTTGCGTCACTCGTGGAAATAGTTGAGCTGTTGAACGCAAATGACACAATATGTAAAGAACATTGAAAACATTACGCAACCATGCAATTAATTCCAAGAATGAGTCAAATTGATTGTTTTGTTATGCAATCAACACGTTGAAAGCTTTAAAACAATTGTTTGTTTACTGCTAAGCACATGTGACATAATCAGAAAAGAATGCGGGAAAAGGTACCCTCGGAAAATTGTTTATTTCCCAGCACTTGCGCTTGATGAATCAACCTTCAATGATGCAAATGCGCAATTGAAACAAAACATGGCCATCTGCTTTGATCGAAAAAGCAATTGCGAAAGAAGTTTAATTTTCCGACTCTCATCGGCGCTCATCTCCAACACTTTCTGTTTTTCTTGTACGTGCTTGTTGCGTGTTTTAACATTTGCTTTAAACTTTGTTTTAAAAGTTTTTAGTATTGTGCAAAACTTTCAAACTCGACATTTAACATGTTAAATCGAGCGCAAATCCGCCAAACTGCCAAAAACGTCTTTGCAACAAAATAACCAAAACCGGAATCATGGCCAACGAATTCGCAGAGTTCAAAAAAGTGTCTACCTCCGGCCTGATCAATGAAATGGAAAAATTGAACGCAAAAATGCAACGCATTCTATAAATGTGTGCTTAGTCTTTGGTTGTGTTGCCATTTCAGATCAAAAATGCCGAGCAATTCCATTAACTTGATCTGTTTTGTGTCGGCGCCCTTTCAACAAAAAGTGTTCGATCATTCGACAATGTTTCTCAAAAGGACCTTTTGTTTATAAACAAAGTTCTCGGAAACCTCGAGCACCTTTTGAGTCAACCAACATTCTCATATGATATTGACGAATCGGTGCCTCCTTCGTAGTCCTCTTTGAACTCGAGAAACCGGGGATTTGTTATTGAATGAAATCGAAGTTCACAGCGCAGTGATCTTTGCGTGAGATCTTTCTCACTACAAGCATTGTGTTTTCATCTTTATAAGTTATAATTTGTGTGAATCGAACTGTTTCGGGTGATCGCCAACCGAGATAAGAAACTCCCACTCGGTGTTTCAAACAATGCTCATCAGCGACCTTTTGCCGCTTGTTTTTAATCTTCCCGCAACATTTAGCACATTTAGCTTCCGTTGATTGCGTTCACACTTCGTTCCTATAAAGATGGCTTTTATCCTTTCGCCCGGTGAGTTCACTTTGAATGTTCGCTTAGAGCCTTTCCGTGCTGTCCGCCTGCAAAATGTCGGGCGCGGACTGGCTTATCTCATTTATTTCAAAACTTATCGCTTATCCACGAATGATGTAAAATTTAGAGTCGAATTCAGTCAAAATGAACGGTTTACACATAAATGGGCAGGATTCACTTGTTCAGCCGCTTCTTATGGACTTGTACCAGTTGAATATGTAAGTTGTTTGTGGATCTTATTGAAAATTCAAGGGTTGTAGGTGCTATGCATATTGGAGAGCAGGAACTTACAATGATATGGCTTGTTTTGATTTGTTCTTCCGCAAAAATCCGTTCAGTGGCGAATTCACTGTTTTTGCTGGACTTGAAGACTGCTTGCGTCTAGTTCAGAATTTTCGTTTCTCAGCTTCAGGTGCTTTTTGAACACACTGACAGCACTTATTGTATGCTTTAGACATGGCGTATATCAGAGAATTGCTGCCTGGAGTCGAAAATGAATTCTTCGTCTACTTGGAGAACCTCAACTGTGACCACCTACGCATCTATGCAATTCCGGAAGGTACTGTCGTTTTTCCAAGCGTTCCGTTGATCACTTTGGAAGGTCCTCTCGCTCTATGTCAATTACTCGAGACAGTTTTTCTCAATCTAGTCAACTATGCAAGTTTGGTTGCAACGAACGCAGCTCGTTTCAGACAAGTTTGTTTGGCAATACTAATTTGTTTGATTTTCCTTTGATTAAGGTGTCTGGCGAACGTGTTGAACTTTTGGAGTTTGGTTTGCGTCGAGCTCAGGGACCAAATGGCGGATTGTCAGCAAGTAAATACTGCTATGTTGGTGGATTTGACTCTACAAGCAACATGTTGGCCGGCAAATTGTTTGGAATTCCAGTCAAAGGCACTCAAGCTCATGCGTTCGTTTCGTCGTTCAGTGATGAGAAAGATCTGCACACAAAAACTTTGAAGACCAAAGACGGTGCTCGAATTGTCGACCTGGTTGCACTTAGCAAGCAGAAACTCAAGATGATTATGGACAGGGTAAGTTGTTTTTCGTCTCCCTAAGCTTTACTTTCCGAAATAGCTTGACAGAAAGACATTGGTTGGTTTATGAGTATTTTAAGTAGTTCTGTACACATGTTGTTTCCAGTATTGTCCTTTGCACTTTCTATTTCTTTGCCGCTTTGCACGATGTAATCAACTGGCTTTAGATCAACTGGGGAATTTCTCGTGCCGAACTGTCTGAAGGCGAGTTGGTTGCATTTTGTGCCTATGCTATTGCGTTTCCTGACGGCTTCTTGGCTTTAATCGACACGTACGATGTTTTACGGTAAGTGTATAAGTTGCTAGCAGTTATTCAAAGTTCTGTTTAGAAGCGGAATCATCAACTTTTGCGCAGTCACTTTGGCTCTTAATGATTTGGGCTATCGCTCTCGAGGTTGTCGCATCGACAGTGGTGATTTGTCCTATTTGTCCAAGGAGATTCGTTCACGTTTCAAGAAAATTGCCGAATTGGATCCCAAACAACTTTTATGGATCGAGAACCTCACAATTGTCGCATCAAATGACATTAACGAAGAGACTATTGTTTCCCTGAACGAACAACAACATGAAATTAATGCATTTGGCGTTGGAACTCATCTGGTTACTTGTCAAAAGCAGCCGGCATTAGGATGCGTGTACAAGGTAAAGTAGTTTGAGAACTTTAAACACTAACTATTTCCGTTTTAGTTGGTTTCAAAGAGCGGACATCCGAAGATCAAGATTAGTCAAGATGTTGTGAAAATCACAATTCCAGGCCGCAAACGTTGTTACCGTTTGTATGGCAAGAGCGGATCTGCAATTCTCGATTTGATGACATTGGACGACGAAGAAGAGCCAAAAATCAACACCGAAATCCTATGCCGTCATCCATTTGAAGAGAGCAAACGTGCAAAAGTTATTCCATCTCGAATCGACAAACTACAACTCAACTTCTGGGATGGAAAGCAGATTTGCCAAAAACTGCCCAGTTTAACTGAAATGAAAGGGCATGTCCATCAATCAATTGGCGACTTGAGAAGCGATCACAAGCGGATTTTGAATCCGACGCCATACAAAGTAACTTCCATGCACAAAAATCACGTCTTTAATAATTCAAACATTTCAGGTTTCCGTAAGTGAAAAACTATATACGTTCCTCCATAAAATTTGGCTTCTCAACGCTCCAGTGGGACAACTTGAATAATTCGTAGATATTGTAATTTATATCGATAGTCATGAATATTGTAGACGAGAATTCATTCACTCACCCTGCTTAGATCTCTTTTCTATATTTGAATAAACTAATCAATTCGGTGTTGCTTTTAAATGTGCAATTTGAAGTATGTAATGAAAAGAAGGAATTAAATGCCAAGAAGCACAAGAAACATTAGACAGCTTTGAATTTGCGGAGGAGTAAACATGACTCTTATTTGGGCGCGTTCTTCCTTTCACACTTTTTTCTGTTTTGGTTTAAGTCTTATTGAAGGATGAATACTTCGAACGGTTTTATTGGCCAGCAAAACGAGCCTGAAATTGCTCCGTCATTCTTGTTTGGCGAGCGAGGCAACAAGCGAAAGACATTGGGTCTGAATAGCCGTCCATCGGGTAGGTTTTAAACAACTTTAAAAATTCCATGAATCATTTTAGTTTTTGGCTCTCCGGGTATCCTCAAGAAAGATCTGTCAGGCGGTATGAGTCCAGGTATGTCTAATAGGAAGATTTAAAGAAGTGCATCACTGTTTTTAGGCAAAAACGTGCGTTGGTCGTCGGAGTTGATCCAGGAGCAGGGGTTTCCAGCCAAATTTGTGAATGCGCCGTTGACGTCGTCTGTATACTCACCCTCTTCTTTTAATGCTCCGCCATCTTCCGGTTCCGTGTCTAATGTCCCGAT
This sequence comes from Aphelenchoides bicaudatus, assembly GCA_024699845.1. NCBI lineage: Eukaryota > Metazoa > Nematoda > Chromadorea > Rhabditida > Aphelenchoididae > Aphelenchoides > Aphelenchoides bicaudatus. The sequence continues at coordinate 9,676,687 of JAMPIN010000002.1, read as the reverse complement.
CAGCAAAGGTAGAACGCAAAAGCGTACAAGAAAATGAACTTCCAGTTATTTAGGACCTCCACTCGCTTCGCTCGACTCGACTACATTGGAACCGCCGCAAAAACTCAGCAGACCTGATGTTGCGCTCGAACGAAAAGAAGAAGCAATGAACGCAATCAATAACAGCTTGAATGCGTTCAACAAAGTGATGGACTCGTCTGATTACTGGGTTACTGTTTATGGATTTGCTCCGGAAGACCGAGACATCATTTTGAATGTCTTTTCTCGACACGGAAACATCGTAAGCCACAATATTCCACGACTTGGCAATTGGATCCACATTCGCTACTCTTCGGTTTTGCACGCACAACAAGCACTTAAACGCGACGGCAACGTTCTCAATGATCGGTTGATGGTTGGTGTTGTGAAGTGCACAGACAAGGTAGATTGAATTCAAAAAAGCTTTCATATTTTAATGTTCAGGACGTTGTCTCGGACACAAAGTTGAATCCGTTGAACTCTTCAGTCAACAATATGATCGATGCAACTTTTGGGTCTCCGGTTATGCAATCAACGTTCAGACATGCAATCGAAGAAGAGCGTTCAAATGGAGCACACAACAACTTGAGCTTTGCAGATGCAACTTCATTCACGTAACTGTTATCTCTATCGTTTGTTTCAATAACTTCTATTTTTAGCAAATCAAGAGTGTCGGCGTTGTCTCGAAATGGAATGCGAAGTTTGCGCGTTAATGAGAATGATGTCAGTGTAAGTTGCTTCGCATTCTACCTGTTTTAACTGAAATAAACTTTAGTTGAACACTAGCGTCAAGAAAGACGAGTCATTTTTGGGCAAAGTTTGGAACTTTATTGCTCCTCACGAGGTAAGTTGATTATGAATACTATTCAAACACCTGACTCAATATGTTTTAGTAAACCGGTACTGTGTTATTGTTGTTCGGATCCGTGGTTTTATTTCACTCAAAATGAATAATTTAATTGTTGTATTTACAGTTGTTGAATAAAGAAAGTGTTGATTGTTTTGTTTTTCTGTTCACATGTTGATCAAACATTTGCATATTTGACATTCGAACTGAGTTGTTTGAGATCTTCACAACTTAATTGTTATTCTCAGAATAAAAGTCTTGAGAACATTTAAAAGATCGCGTCTACGCAGCTAGCGTTTTAAATGCATTTTTAAATTCAGCCATGGACGAAGGCCACATTATCTTGATTGATGGCGACTCGGATGTTTTGCACTGTGGCTTTAACTTCGCGTTAAGTGAAGGAGGAAAGAGGTAACGATGTTGCATTTTATAGCATTTAGTTTAAAGCGTTGTTTTAGGTATCCAAGTTCCGAACATTATGCTCACGCAATGCTACTTACCTCCTTAAACCTCGAAGAAGGCCTCATTTTGGAGTTATTAGCCACACAAAGCAATACCGTAGCAAAGAAGGCTCGGGAACTGCTGCGTGAAAATATGCCGTCTGGTTACAGTATGACTTCGCTCCAGCAATATTTAGTTTCTGGTCGTCAGAGCTTTACAATGCAAGGTTTAAGACTACGTGCCGAACAGGATAGGAGTAATTTGTTTAAGCAAACTCATTTGGATAACAACAATCTTTAGGATTCCGACAAGCTTTAATTGAAACAAAGAATGCGCTGTTAGTTGTTTGCGACAGAAACGATCCGGACTTGGGCGTCGGAATGAGTGTGGAAAACTTCACGGACTTCATGAAGACCAAATCCGCTAATGTCGACATGTTAAGTCAATGGATGCAGGACAACTCTAAAAGACCGCCGGAACTTGGTCAAAATCAACTAGGCTTTTTCTTGATGTGGATCCGTTACGAGTTGCGGTTAGTGTTTAACTTGAGTGGTATTTAACTTGAAATAAATGTTTAGTGAAAAACAAACTGTAAAATGGCTAACAAATGCAGAAATTGAACTGGACGGCTTGAACGTAGACGGAGATGGCAGCAAGTTAAAAATATCAGCTTCAAATTTGGTTATTTCACTTGAAGTTTGTTTTCAATTTTCAAGCAACTCTATTTTCTCATTTAAAGGGAATCTTCTCACCTCTCAGCAACTATTTTGTTATGCCGCTGGAAATGAAAGGCGAAGTTTATCGATCGGTTGAACACTATGCATATCAACGCTTATTTGAAGCACTAAAATTGGACGACTCAGAAATTATGCGTTTGCGAACAACAGTCAAACCAAAAGATTTGTCAACTGTGGCCAAACGAATTATTCGGAGATTAAAAGTATGTTTTTGACTGTTCCTTTAAAAGTTCATTCAACAATTCTAGATTGATATTTCGGAGTTTACGCATAAAAAGACAAAGTTGGACAGATGGCGACAATCAGCAATGAAACACAAGATCTCAAAGAACGAATTTCTCCAACAACTGTTGTTAAGTACCGGGTTTGCAATTCTTCTTGAATACACAGGTATCAATTTAATTTATAATTTGCCTTACAAAGTGTTTTTAGAAGCCGACGACTACAGATGGGTCTCCAATGTCGACGAATTTGAACTGCAACACTTACTAACCAAACGCTACGTCACTCCAAGCGACATAATTGAGTGGATGTGTGAACGCAAAGAACCGCCAAAAGTTCTGAGTCACTTAGTTAGCAACCGATCAGGCATATTTTTGATGGAGTTGCGTCGGAAGTTTGCAACTGGAAACTCCAACAGAATTCCTCTTGTTTCTCCACTAAAATCGAATGTTATTCTCTCTGCAGTTTCCAACCACATGATCTGCCTAACTCCTGAAAGTGTTCTTCATCCACTATATCCGGCCGAAATCCGAATCGAAGAGAAGAATCTGTCTTTTCCGTCTCCAATTCATTATGTTGCAAAAAAGGCTTGCGAGTGAGTTTAATGAACTTTGTTGTCACAAACACATTTCTTTTTAGGTTTTTTGAGTTGGATGCCGAAACCGAAAAGTTCTTACTCACCCTGCCAGACACATTGGAATGCTGGTCATATTTGCACACTATTTTGGATGAGCGCATGTTGCCATTGGAGAAAGTCCAAAGATGGTACATGGACGAGCGGCAAATTGCAATCAAAGACGCCATGCGTCTGCAGTTCAATCAACATCAACCTTTGTTGAGAGTGCTTTTGGACACAGAAGACTCCTTACTTGTTTGTTGTTCAAGATTCTCCTCGTCGGAAGCTGAACTGAGTAGCGGGATGCGTGAAAGAGATTTACGTTTATGGTGCTCACAAACTAGATTAAGTACAAAACAGGTTGGACAGTATATTTGAAATCTTCCAAAAACAACTAAACTTCTAGTTAATTGAACTCTTCCTTCGACCGATGGCGTTCAGGCCGGCTTTTGTTGGAGGAAACCGCATCGGACTGATGTTAATGGAATTGAGACGCGAGTTCATTCTTCAAGCTGTCATACCTCACTTGCTGCCTGAATTATCAATGCCTGCCGATGCAATTCTTGGAACAGAATCTCCGTTAGGTGAGTCAACTTCCGATTAAAACAACAAAGCAAAAATGTGCTAACTACAAAAGCAAAAATTGTTTGTGTTTGAAATGTTTGACAAAATTTTCTTTTACGTTTTGTTTCTTTGCACTAACTAAAACGACTCGAAAACAAACAATCTACAAGAAGTGCAATTTAAAACATTCTTTTTAGAAAACTATGTACCTCATGTTGACTTTCAAATCTTTGATGATACAAACTTTTTGGCGCTGTGGGCAAGTAAGTTTAATTAATACACTTGAAACACTTATGCAATTAACTTGTTCAGATCCGCTAATTCTAATTACAAAACAAGACCCACAAGATTCGGAACTTGATCAAGCAGCTCGCACAGTCAAAGCTAAACCACCGTTGCTTGCACTCGACAATGTAGGCGTCGACGACATCATAAATGATCAGTACACCATGCAACGTTATGACTTCTACAACAAAATGTTCGCCAGTCAGAACGTGGAATTGATGCGTGGAGTGTTTGCCAAGAATGTTCTTTCGTTGCGTGCAGGAATCATGCGTGACCTACGATCTCAGCGGATTCTCAACTTTTGGTCTCACCACACTGGAAATGTGCAAGCTCACAGAAGAGTAATCGAAGTAAGTTTAAACTGTGGAAGCGAAACTTTAAGTTCCGCATTTTAGGCACGCGGTCAATCTCAACCGTTCATGTCTCAGCCGCCAATGAACAGAATAATAAATCCATGGGCAAACAACCAAGGGCCCATTCTGGATGCAATGCCGGACAACCAAGATCGGCAACCTTTGCTTGGAAAGCATGTCACTGACATGAACACTGGCAGCCCATATGACAACCGACGTGACGATCAGCGCAGACAAGACCGCCGAGACAATGACCGACGAGGAAATGACTACAATGACCGTTGGGGAGTGCCTTCAAGAGATCGCAACCAAAATAGAAAGCGTGACATTTCTCCAGGTAGTTTAAATTAAAGCTTACATCAACTAACTTGCTATTTAGATCGGACTCGCCGGAACGACAATCACAGGCAGCGCAACAAACAAAATCAACAACGCAATGTCCAAAATCAAATCCTTCCGCGCAGTCCAGTTGAACAAGAGAAGCCTCCTGAACAAAAAGTACTTGCTCCGCCTGCAGCTAAAAAACCAAAACGTGTGGTCAACGAAGAAGATCTATCGGAGGGAGAAATTATTGACTCTGATGACGAGTAATTGCATCCACTTGCACCTATTGTTTGCCAGTTGTTTGTACGAGATAAAGCCTTTATTTATTGATCCGACTTGTTTAAAGACTTTATTATTTCGAGTAAATAGAATAAGAATAAGGTTTACTGTGATAAGCATGATGGCCACTTTCTTAGATGCCAGGCGGTGGTGGGGCAACAGCTCCCGGCCAATTCAACGGACGTGGAGGAACGTAGTCTAAACATTTTGTAAGTTAACACGTTTGAGTACAAACTTAAAGTTAAACTATAGATTTACCAAAGAAAGGAGCAGCCGGTCTCCAAGCAGCTCCGTAGGTGCTCCAAACCGGACAGCAGAAATATGGTCCTGAAATTTTAAAGATGTCACCGAACTGACCGGAGTTAAAGCTTGAACAAAACATTGCTTTTATTCAAGTTTTAACTTCGGGTTGATCTCTCAGTACCTATATCCACCGAGTTGGTCGCAAAACAAAACGATTGAGGTGGACATTGAGGCCATGGACGCTTAGGATCACATTCGATAGGTAGCGATGGTCCTCCTTAAGTTATTTTGTTACTTCGATTACTTCGACATACTTTTCTGAATATTGTTAAAAATCCAAGTTGCAAACAACTTTAACTAAAGTGATTAAAGTGTGTAATTAAACTTCCAGCCTGCACTATTGTATAATTAATAGCCTAAAACATAAAAAGCATAATGCAAAAAGAATTAGGGAGTTGACTAACTCAAATGTGCTCTTCGAATCGAAAAAGTTGTTTGATCAAAGTTAGTAATGCATCTTTAACTAGTTATTGACATTCAGTTTCGGACTTTTTTCGCATTGTGCTTATACGTATCGGGATGTATTATTTAAAGAAAGTGCTTCGTCTTAGATTTTTAGTTGAACTTTGATATCGTTAGATGAGCAAGGAACCGAGCTCCAAATCAAAAACGTTCAACAAACTCTTAAAAACATAATTAAATTACTTGCCTGGACATTGTCCGGCTGGTGCCGGAGGCGGGGGAGCAGCAGCCAAAACTTCTGGAACTAGTTGACCAATCGGTGCCGGCGCAGCTAACTGAATGTCAACAAATAAAAACGCACTTTAAAACTCATAAAATACCGGAAGAGGGACTGGTGGCGGAGCACCGATGTACTGACGTCGTTTTGCATTGCTGTTCACGATGTCAGCCGGACTTTGCGCAGTAAGTGCGGTAGTTTGGTCAGCCGCCTTGGTCGATTGAGCGGCTAAACTCAAAACTGTAAAAATAACATGTAATTGAGACTTACGAGCTTGCGCATAAACGGCCGTTGAAGCCAACCCGAACAAAAACAAAATTAACAAATTTTTCGATTTACTGGACATCTTGTCAACTTGACTTTTGCTTGCCCCTAAAAACGGTCTTTAAAGCAACAATAATCTCTTTGAGGCCCACGCTTTTCACGTAAAATACTCCTGAATGTGGAGCGCCTAACAAATTGTATTGTCCGAAGACAATTGTGTGAGGTGGTCATTGAGAACTGACCACGCACGTAACAAAACTGTGTCCATTTTTGGTTGGACAAAAATCACAATGCGTTTTTGGTAAACGGAAACAGGTTTTACTTTTGGTCAACAATTGCGCGCATCGCAGCTTGAGGACAAAAGACGCTCTTCATAGTTAAATTGTGGCACCAATAATGAGTAAAGCTTGTAAAAATCTGCACAAAATAAAGAGCGCCCAGGCTCCGACTAAACCAATACCTTCGCGCTTGGCTTTATTTAATTGCCAGGCTCCTCGAGCTTGCAAAAACTCCTTGCACACGTCACGCATTTGCTGATAAGCTCATTGTTTTAGTGGAGCTTAGGCACCGTAATCTGGGATTAGTTCGGCGTGAAGATTTGACGGCTGCATGCGCGGAACGTGTAGAAATTTGAGTGAAAGTGGACAGTTAAAACAAGGAATTAGGTGCAACAAACCCGAAACCAAGTCCCTCCCGATCGCTGACGAGCCCTCTTGTCAAACAACTTGGGAGACGAGTACGCGCAACTTTCTACCAAAAAACCTCATGCAAATGACCACAATGGACACGTAAACAATTGGAAATTCCATGTGCATAAAAAACGTCAATATTTAAATGAACTGTTTAGTTAATTAAACAAACAGGCATTAAAATGTTTAAAGTGATTAATGATTAAAGTGACCACTGACTACGCATGTGAGTAACTTGATCTACAACGTTGTGAGACAAGCGTGGATCGATTCAGACTTAATTTCAAACTTGACGCAACTGTCCACGCACTTTGTCTCAATTTCAAGTTCCTGTTTTGCTGATCAAAAAATTATTGTCGATAAATAAGTTTTTTGTTGTTTGACAATTAAAATATGCAATCAAACATTTGAACAATAAAAGTAAATCAAGAAAGAAAAAGTTTCTTCTTGACTGCAACAACTCTTTATCAAAAGAGTTTTTAATCAAACGTTTGCAATGTGATCAATTTTTCTACAACAACTAACTGGAACGAATTAACAATTGACGTTCTCTGCTAATCACTTGTTATTATTCCGTCAACAACAGAAGTTTTGAAGACCGGAAGTTTACGCGAGCCAGATTATAAAAGCCCATCATTGATTGTTCGTTCGGCTTCAGTTCGGGACAATTTGAGTGCGTTTAAAAGACGTCATGTTTTCAACATTACTGAATAACATCTGTCTTCCAACTATTGTGCTTCATGATCGCGTGATTTTTGACGCATTATTGGGAGCCTGTTGAGTGGCCATTTCGGACAATGTCCAGCTTCAAGTGGTCGATTCCTCACACTCCAACAAAATTCACACTCTCCGTCGATTACTGCGCAAAAGACGACTTCAAGTGTTTATTGTGCTCTTTTTCACGTTACGGCTGACTCAATTAAGTTAGTTTTTAGAATCCCTTACCGGATGCTTTATAAGAAGTGAACAAGAGTTGATGCGTTTCCGACATTTTGCAATCACTTGCATTAAGCACAGCAAGTTAGCGTAAGTCCAGCCAAAAAAACACCGACCGAACAATGAAGATTATCTGCACTTGGAGTGGCCGTTACTTTTTGCGAAATTTGCGTGTAATCTTTGCGTGGACAATGGGCGGTCGCGCAACTATCGGGATTTGCGCAAATCGGAACAAACAAGAATCTCCAGTTCTTGACCAAATGTGCTGTTGATGATGATTGTTGAGGGAGAATCTCCCATAACTTCTTTCTTGTTTATTAATTAGAGAACGTGACAATCTTCTGCGTGTCAAAACTTCTACTATTCAATAATTGTTTTAGTCAGCAACAAAATGAGGGAAAGAAACAATAAGCGAATTTCATTTGTCAGTTTAATTGTTATCGTTTCTGTTTTGCAAGTTATTTTTGCCACAAGAATTAGTAAGTGTTCGGACACTTGTTCTAATTAACTTCTTCGTTATTGTTTAGCTGCTTACGATGAAATTGGCCAAGATAAACCGTTATGGTATGGCGAAAGTTTGACACGTTTGGCAAGAGGCAAGTTTGTAGACGTTTGTTTTAAATGAAACTTTAAACTTTTAGATGCGGACTCGTCGGCTGGAGCGGAGTTTATGAAAATAGAGCCTGATTTGCACCCAGTTTCATTGGGTCCTGTCAATGCTCATGGAAAACGTCGACAATATGTTTCAGCGCCAGTTGTTCCTTTAGCGGCTCCCGTAGCACCGGTTCCAGAAGTTGGACAATGTCCAGGCAAGTCAAAGATCTCTAAAGTTACTTATATTATTCTAAAATATTTAAGGAGGACCATCTTTACCAATAGCCTGTGACCCTAAGCGCCCGTGGCCACAATGTCCGCCTAGGTATAGAATGTGGGCGTGTTTTATCGCGGAGAAAAGTATATCAATCCGACACAAAATCTAGAACTTCGAAGCAAACCTGAATCTCTAGATTCTGCGTCGGATGGGGTATATTTTTGTCTATGTTGGCTTACACGCCCACATTCTATGATTATTTCTCCCTTTAGCTCGTACTGTTTTGCGACCAACTCTGTGGATATAGGTATAAATCTTACTGAGAGATTAAACCGGAGTTAAATTTAAGTACATACTCAAAAGTTGTTACATGCTTTTCGCACTGACCACATCTCGGACGTTTAAATTGATGATTTAAACAAACATGCAATCTAAAAGAGTTTAACTTTACTGATGATTCAATTTTTAACTCCAGTCTGGTCAGTTCGGTGACATCTTAAAAGTTTCAGGACCATATTTCTGCTGTCCGGTTTGGTCAACATACGGAGCCGCCTGGCGGTAAGTTTTCAAAAGAAATCAAGTACTTTAAATCTGTTTTAGACCGGCCACTCCATTTTATAACTACGTTCCACGTACTGTTTTACTCCAAAGTTCTCTTTAAAACACTAATTTTAGCACCTCCACCGAATTGGAACCCAGTTCTTCGTTCAGCCGTTGGAAATTGGCCGTCAGCGGTTTGTTTTTAACATCAAACTTTTAAAATCTTAATTGCAGGCTGTCGGCTTACCGCCTTTCCACCGAAGCAGAAAGCCTGCACGGTTAGGAATAAACAATGAAGGTCCACCACCTGAACAATTACGTCACATGATTGGAGTTTTAAATGACTGGATCCAACGCGAAAACGGACACGGCCAAGAAACCGATTTAGCCAGTTCCGGAAGTGAACCTACTCAATCTTAATAAACCTTGTCACTAGATATTTATGAACAACTAGCATTTTCTACTTTCAGCACATACTTTTTGTAATAACAGATCTCTTTTCCCAATAAAGACTTTTGTTGTTTATTAGTTTGTACATGTCAAACAATCAAATAGGTTATCCGAAATTAGGGATTGGCGGAAGGAAATCAGGCAAGGCTGATGGCGTTTGTTCGCAGAGGTTACAACCTAAAGTGCTTTATAAAGTATAGTTTCAACTTTTCTACTTACTTCGTCTACAATAACGTTTCTTTATTGCTAGTCGGAAATGAGGTGATTGACAAAAGCCTTTACGAATAAACTCGTCACATCTAAACATTTAAAGTGGCAGAAACTTGTGCTCAAAAAACTCACTGTGATCCTAAAGAATCTTCACATGCGGAACAAAATCCACAAGTTGCTGCACAGTATTGACTCAAAACAGAAGCCATTTCTACTTGTTCACAGTCGCCGAGGAACTGCCGACAATTCTGCCCGATGTCTTTGCATTCTCCGTATGTTTGTCTGGGCAAAGGAGCACTTGTTTGATTTAGTTGACCGATTTGAGGCTCTAAAGGCGGAGGACCGGGCTGAAAAGTTAACGATGCTGTTTGTGTTTGAAATGTTGGGAATCTTTGAGTTGTTGTTTCTGGAGCCGGGAAGTTAGATGAAACACTTTGAAGTTTAGACGATTTGCAGTATTGACAAGTTTGTTGGCAGTTATGGCGCAAAAGCAAGTAATACGGACTTGTTGGTGCAAAGCAGTACTCTTTTAAAATTGCGCAATTGTCAGCTATGTCTTTGCAGTTTTCTTGAGTTTCGTGTGGGACAGTGTTGTCGTAAAGACGGCAAGTTTCTCTACAGTAAGTGCGCATAAACCGTTCATAACTTCCGCCTAAAAGACTTATTTTTAAATGTATTACAAAACTTGGAGATGTTTACCTTCGCGACACAAAACTGCATTACTTAGACAGTTTGGCGCAAAATCCACAAACGGAGCTGTACCAAAAGTTTGTCCGAGTGTTGGTATGAAAGTAGACTGTGCAGTTGGCGGAAAAGTAGTAAAAAATGCCCACGGATTGAAAGAACTGGTTGCAGGTGTTGGCGCCTGAGTTTGTGGCAAAAACGTAAAAGGATACTGTTTTGGCGACTGACCAGCTTCTCCGTCCACAATCACAACTTCGCCGCCAATTCGACCTTGCGCTTCTGTACTCCTGAACGGAAATGTCGTCGTTGTAAACGGAATTGAAGATCCTGTTTCGGTTGTTCTTTGTGTGACTGTTTCGGTTGTTTTTGGCTGGAAAGTGCTGGACTTTGTGGATTTTCTCTCTCCAACAACTTCATTGTCAATAAGAAAGCTCTCTTGCGTTGTTGTTGATCTGTGATGAGCTTTGCGCCGAGTTGTTGTTTCAACTTCGTTGTCTATTTGAATAGTCGACTTTCTTGTGACTGGACGACGAGTTGTTTTTGCTGTTGTCTGTTCTTCGTCTCCGTTGTCCAGATGAATAAATGGCAACGTTGTGGTCGATCGTGTACGCAAAATTAGACGAGTTGTTGAACGAGAAGGTCTTGGTCGAGTTGTTTCAAAGAACGGATATGATTTTGTCTCGAAAACATCTTCTTCGGCGCTTTCGATGTGCCGTCGAGTATATTGAGTGTTTGGATAGAAAGTAGTGAATTCAAAAAATGGAAATCGTGTACGTCGAGGCAAATTCGTTCTGGTTGTTTTAATATCAAATAGAGGAGACGTCGTTGTTCTTATTGGAATGCCTAACTGGGCGGAGATCTTCTCAGGTGTTAGACCTTCGTCCGGATAGTCATCAACTGGCATAAAGTTTTTGCTTTTAAAGCGCAAGGAACCAACTATCAGTATTGAAGAAAGAAAGGTGTAGGCGATAAAGCAATTCATACAGTCAAGGTTTGGATCCAGAGTGACAATGCGACGGATTTCACGCCAAAACAAATTGTATTGTTTGCAGCTGTGCAAACCTTTAAATGACTGGTCATTGATTGTCTGGCTATTTTGGATGTGTGAAAATTATTAGTAGCTTTTATTAACAAATCTTTGAGCAAGTGTAATTGTAAAACGGGAATAAATGTTATTTGTTTATTTGTTTACTCGTTAACGGCGAGCTTTTTTCGCAGCAGCTTCTGCGGCACGTTGTTTGCGAAGTTCACTGCATTCTAAAATGTTGATGTTTTTCGGTTTTTGTAGTTGAAAGTACTTACTCGGCTTTTTTGCTGGTTGCTGAGCCGGTTGCTGGGCTGGAGTTTCAGGCGCTTTTTCTGGAGTCTTCTCAGGAGCCTTTTCGGGTTCTTTTTCTACAGAGACAGTAATAATTCAAGAGTTCGGATATTAATAACTTACTTCCGCCGAACGGTAAGCTTGGAAGCCAACTTCCTCCTTTCGGTTTCTCAGCCGGCGGGTCTTGTTTTGCTGGAGTTTCAGGTTGCTGAGCTGGTGGATCTTGCTTTGCTGGAGTTTCTGGAGCCTTTTCAGGTTCTTTTTCTACAAATACAATAGTCGTGTTAAATTACAAAGATTAACAACTTACTGCCTCCTCCAAAAGGCAAGCTTGGAAGCCAACTTCCTCCTTTTGGCTTCTCAGCTGGAGTTTAGGTGCGAGCCGGTGGCTTGTTTTGCTGAGTTTCGGTGCCCAGGGCCAGGCCGACAGCATGAGGTGGTCACACACGCCCCCCGGGGGCACTTCCTCCCTTCGGTTTCTCAGCTGGAGTTTCAGGTTGCTGGGCAGGAGGCTGTTGATCAGCCGGTGGATCTTGTTTTGCTGGAGTTTCAGGTGTCTTTTCGGGTTCTTTGCCTAAAAACAACAGCAATTTAAATTGCAAAGATTAACAACTTACTGCCTCCAAATATTGATGGCCATGCTTGTCCAACAACGAACAGAGAGAACAGGAATAAAACAGTAAGTCTCATCTCTCAGAAGTGAAGAAAACAATAAAGCCGAAGTTCACCGCTCAGGTGGCTTTACATACGCGACACTGTCACACGAACAACTGGACAAACTTGAACGCCAAATCGGGAAAACGTTGCAGAATCTTCTGGTTTTCCGTTTTACATTGTTTGCGGAGCTGTTTTTCCAACAAAACTTTTTCGCCGAAACATTCACTCTTATTGTTGGACAAATCCGCACATATGTCAACCATCCGGACAAATATTGTATTTCCATTCTTGTTGGACTTTTATCTCGCATTGTCCGCTAGTGTTTTTTCGGATGCAAACATCAATTTATTTGTCTAATAGAAGTTAGCTGACCTAGTTAAAACAAGGTGGGCAAAGTCTATTTTCGAACATCGCATTTATTGAATTCACAAAATTTAAAGCCAACACGTTTTGAGACTACTCAATTTATACAGACAAAACAGAACGATTTAATATGATTAAAGACGCTTTGAGTGTGCGTAGCGCAAGACGCCTGTTCCTTTGCCAACCAAATACTCCAAATCAAAGTTCAACCTCAAGAACTCCCACACAAAGTTTGTGCACGGAAATCGTTTGTAAGCTCCCGGATACTTTTCAAACACTGGCATCACAGCTTCCGTCGCCTCCGTTAAATGATAATGTGGAATTCGACGAAACAACAGGTGATGCAACACGTGTCCATCGGTCGCGTTATGAAGAATCCCGTCAATTCCGAAGCCAAAATAACGATCGATTGTTTCAAACTGTGCCGGGATGTACTTAAAAGGTGCTTTGATTAATGTGCTTTCTTGATGTTTAAACTTTTTAGGCGAGATTACTGTACACAAATGTTCGATTCGGTTTTGGCCGACAAAATGCTTACTTTGTAATTTCCATCTCCGAAAACATCAACTTCATCGTCCTGATGATTCAAGTAAGTGATCATAACAAGCCAGAAGTTTTGGAAAACCAATGGAACATAGTAGAATTTAAAAAATGCATAAAAACTGCTTCCACAGAGCAAGTAGGCAATCTGCAAAATTACGATCGTTATCATTTAAAAAGTCAAACATTTTTGATTGCGGTATTTCAAAGCGAATTGTTTGAACCGTAAAAGTGTCACTTTTGCAAAAAACTATAAACTCATGCAAAACAAACGTACACGAGCTGATAAAACGCATGTAAGTACACTGAAACAACATTGAAAGCGCTCTTTATTGTTGGTGATAAGCTTTGACCACGGATTGAAGTGCGAACCGTCCGGAAAGCCCAGCATCATGTACATGTGGAATCGAAAGAATGCACTGATAGGGATTTTGCAGAAGTTCTGGACAAACCAACTGCGTGATTTGTAATCGTCTTCTTTAACCCAAGGATGCCCTTGATCTTTGTCCACGTGATAAGTGCGTTTGTGGTGAGCTGCGTGAATTTTGTTCCACGGATAATACGGAATTAGAACAGGCGATAGCGACAAGTGGCCAATCAATATGTTTATCCATTCCTGGTTGGCAAACAATCCATGTACAGCGTCGTGCCCAATTAAAAACAACGCAGCCATAAACAATCCCTGGATGGTGTACCAAATAAGCAGTCCGAACAGTCAAAACCAGCTTTCGACATGGCCGACAATCAAATAAAGAAAAGCAATCGCCATTAAATCACGCAGAAAGTAGTAAGTCGACCGTAATACACTCACTTGCATGCAATGCTTTGGAATTGCTTGGCGGATTTCATCTAATGTTGGGAAATCAACTTGATTGTTGTTGAGGTCTTTCTTTGACGTGGACTTCATTTCAAATAATTAAACTTAGACGTTAATGATACTGTTTCATTCAAATTTACGCCATTTTTGTAGTCGTTTCTTAGAGACAGATAGCGGCAACAAGAAGCTGGGGTCAAAGGCGGTTCTGTGTCGTAAATACGGTGTTTCAATATGTTACATGTCAGTTGGTAATTGGCGCATGATTAAATTTGGACCGTACACATTGTAGATTTTGCACCGCAAAGTGGTTGCGGTTGTTAAATCTTGCAAAAACAATAAAAATTATCAACCGAACATGTCAGTTGTGCACGAGATTACAGTTTAAAGACCTTGTTATCGCCAAAACACTCAAGTTTATTGTGTTTATTCGTTAAATCAGTCTGCAATGAAATCAAAAGTTTAACAACTTACTGTACAGGGTTATTCAGAATTTGGTTCCTGAGCGGCACTTTTACAAAGTCAATTATGTTTGCTTACTGGCGAGTTCCTTTTAAAAACGTCATCGTTGTTTGAGTTTACTTAATCGGCTTCGGCATCCAAAAAGAAGTCAATAAAGTCAGGACTTTCGTTTTGTTGACCGGCAGCCTAAAAGACTAATAAGTTTGTTTTGTTAATCGATATTACTCTAGCTGATTTGCGCTCAGAAATTGCCACTTTAATGCGATTCATCAGCACCGAAATTCCTTTGCCAGACAATTTTGATTTCCACAACCGAATTTTGTAGCATAAAGGCCCCAACGGTGGACAGATCCACGAAACAGTGCTCAAAAATGAACGACTGTCGTTTAATGTTTGATGCAGTACAGTTGATTGATCAGTTTCAAATTGTCGGCTTTCTTTTTGACCCATAACCATTCGTGCAATTAAATCCATGGAATATTCTTTGCAATAAGCGTGCAAGTTGATTTCTTGATTTTCGACGGCAGCTTCTTGTAACAATTCGGACAGGTGCCAAGCAGAGTCATAGATAGTAGGCAAAAGCTGTAAAGACTTGAGAGGATAACTAATTGTGTAAGCTG
The DNA here is from genome assembly GCA_024699845.1 of Aphelenchoides bicaudatus. Classification (NCBI taxonomy): domain Eukaryota; kingdom Metazoa; phylum Nematoda; class Chromadorea; order Rhabditida; family Aphelenchoididae; genus Aphelenchoides; species Aphelenchoides bicaudatus. Next base: position 9,661,661 of record JAMPIN010000002.1, on the reverse strand, counting down.
CTCTACCTTCTTCAAGTTTTGTATTGAAAAGATTGGTTGAAGAAGCGATCTCAAGTGTCGCCATCGAGCACCCCTGGCACGAAAGACATGAATGATTTGTTCGGTGTCGACGTTTGCCCTCATCGGAAGACGCTTGATTAAGTTGTAAGTTGTTGTTTAAAGCTTAAATTTACCTCACGCTCATGAAAGACTTCACATTTGGAATTCATTTCTTGAATCAATTGAGAGTCGCTTGTGATCAAAACGTTGACCCATCCTTTTTGAATGCCGTAAGTTTTTCCCAATTGCGCAGTCCAATCACGAAATCGCAGTACGTCAGGATAGTTGAAATCTTAATTAGTTTAATTGTTTGCTATCTTTTGACTTTAAAATCAAACTCCGAGTCTGCAAGCAATATAACAACAATTTTTCAATTATGCTTGTGCAATTAAGAATTTGATAGATAAGTTGTTTAAATGATTTGTGCACATTCATAATCGAAAAACTGAACCTGTCAAGTACTCCTATGAACGGTTTGAGTGGCTGACTAAACAAGTAGAAATAAAATCAACACTTCTAAATAAACAAACCAGACGACACCACACCGCATCCAATAGCCATTTCGACGCTTGGAAATCCACAAGAGTATGCTGGCAATCAAAATTAAGCCAACGAAGAAGAAAGTCGCCGCCATGTTTTCAAAGGATTAAACTTTCCGGACGCATTGCAACCTTTTCAAAAATGCCTTTGCTTTAATTGTTTGATTTAATTGCTTGATTTAATTGTTTAAACGATGACTTAAAACGTGTTCACTTTTTTGTTGCAGATCACCTGAACAAAAGCACAGAAATATTGAACATGCAAATCCGATTTTAACTTTTTGAACTACGTTATGCACCGATTAACAAAAGCAAACGAACACACCGATAACTAATAAAAAACATAACAATCGTTTCAAGCAAACAAATCAAACGCTAACAAAATCATTACAGTTTCTCAGATTAAATAACGAGAATCCGATGATTAATTGTCAATTCGAAGTGCAATCAAATAAGTAATTTCCCGCTTAAAATCGGCGTGAACGAATTGTTCAAATGGTCGTTCAACATTCCAAATTTCTGTGAGAAAATTCAATAATAACGTCGTTCACCAAAAACAAAATTTGGTCAAAACGTTGAGTCATCTTCCTCAATCTACACTAACGTCAACAATCAAAAACACAAAAAGTCGTTAAACGATTTATTTAGGGCTTCTTCCAGAGACTTTGTTGGACAACACTACCATCCAAGCAGATCATTCCCTCTTGAGTCGCTAAAGTGCCGTTGACACCTGGTCCACAGCAGAACGTTGCAGTAGGAAGTCTCTTCTCCATTGTAATGAAAGGTTGCACGTAACATGGATACTCAAATGAGGCGTGTGAAAGTTCTATATAATGATTTTAGAAGTTGAAACAACAAATTTGCTTACCGTAAACAGCCGACGTAGTGGCAGAGACGCAAATAACAGCACCAAGCAACATGATGAAAAATCCCCATGCCAAATGAAATTTGGAGTTGTATCGAATCATTTCTTTGAAGCTCACTACCGGATAAGCATCGGCCTTCTCATCACTTCCAGTCACTTTCTTGCTTAAAGACTTTTCGGTGTTCTCAGCATGAATATTGCCTGATGCAGTCAAACAGAAGTAGAAGAGCGGCGGGAAGATCTAAAATAACTTTAATATTAATTGCTCTTTTTGAAGCCAAAGTATACTTTTAACGTAAAATACCGTACTTCTTCTAATTGAACAAAGTGTTTATAACAGATATGAAATTTTGAAGACACTCTGAAGAAGTTTAAACATAATAGTGTCCTTCTATTAGAAGAAATACGGTAATTTAATTTCTTAAACCCCTCTTTAAAAACAAAGATATTACCAAAACAGTCAACAATGTGGTCGTTGCTCCAACCAAATCAATTATCGGACCGAAGCTCTAAAAAGACAACTTAATTAATCTGCTCATATTTAAAAAAGCTTACAGGCACAGACACGGCTAAGAATGTAACAACGAACAAGACACCAGTTCTGACAACAACTCGCTTCCAGCCAAAATGATGCGGAACCTTCAGACGTTCTTCAGCATCCTGATTCAATGGATTCAACATCAAAAGTAGTGCAGTTATGCAATGCAAACAAATCATGAGATTGACCGCTTGTTGAGCCCTAAAAATTGATTGTAAGCATGCAAAACATAAAAAGATAAGATGCTTACCATACAGTTTGGATCGAGTTTATCACCGACGCCTTAATGTGCCCTCCATAGGTTAAACTTGCTACAATACTCATAGGAACCTGTAAAAATAAGCATTAAGAGGATGAAATATTTGCTACACTTACATAAAGAAGCACTTGAAGTCCAAAAGCGAGGTAAGATGACTTCACAAACTGTGAAGGACGTTTCATATCGTGCAAAATAACTGAAAAGGGGATAATGTGAGTATATTTTTGTTCATATATTCGGCTGATCGCCAAAACTTACCCGGAAAGCTTGCATGACCGCCATAAGAAAAGACAAGTGTGCCAAAAGCTGAGATAGTTTGCATCGGCCTAAACATCAGTTAACATTTGAATGCTTTAAAAAATCTTACGTGATATGACGAATGTTGTTAAAGAATTCATCCTTTGTTGGAGAGCACTTTGAATAGTCAAGCGCTGAGCCAATACAAATGAAAACAACTGATAGAACGGAGCATGCCATAGCTGCAAAGGTTACGGGCCAAAAGTCTTCCGGGCTCTTCAAGAAGTTAAGCGGAAGCAGAATAAGAGCCAAAATAAGAATCACGTAACAATAATGCAAGTGTTCATAACTCGTCAAAGTCAAGACGGCGTCATTGATGGACTTGGCCGCCAAGAGAAGATAAATAACCGATACGCCGAGCTGGTTTATTCCTATGGTTATTGTCACCCAGGTTCTAAAACTCGAAATTAAATCGATTAAGTCTAAAAAGAACTTACTTTCCCCATTTTCCAAGTGATCGATAGCCAATCTCAGCAAAAACCTGTCTGCAATGATCACGATATTCTGGAAAGCGCTGCTGAAGCATGACCCAACATCGGCCCAACAAGCTGCATGTCCACATTGCGATTCCCGCCATCATCAGAGAGAAAACCACTCCAGGCACAAAGTACAAATTTTGGACTAAAAATAACTCAATTAAAATGAAATAGAATCAAACAAAGCACCAGATGCGGGCACAGCCACAATGCCTCCGCCTAAAATTAAAGTTAGTTTTCAACATAGTTTTTCGGAACCCTACCTGCCATATCGGCAATAATGAACAACGCGGCTAAGATCCAACTAAAACAAACAAATTTTTAATGTTAATTAGACAAAAATATCATACTTGATTCCCGTACGACGAACAAAGTGTCCTTTCTCATTCATTCCAAAGCTCTTCTCCTTTGAACTGGTGGTCACTTCCTTGAGAGACTTCTCCATAGCTGTTTTCGTTTCAACGGAGCCCTCGTCAACACCCGTTTTCATTTCCATTTCATTTTCAGAACCACCGTCAGAACCGTCCTTGATGTCGGCCGGCATTGTTTCTGGAGCATCTGCCATTTCACCACTGCAACAGAACAAAAATTAACAAACAGTACTTCTTGCAAACAAAGCATCTTTATATGCTACTAGGTTGTAAAAAAAGTTCTCGGCTTTTTGTTTTTCGAGATGGGCCATTTATATTTTTTAAAGTTTGTTACATGTTTTTGGGATAGTTTTGGAGCCTGATTCCTTGCGCATCTAACGATATAACAGTTGCATAAGCCTCTATTACAAAGTTCAACTAAACATCTAAGACGAAGCACTTCCTTAAATAACGCATTTTTGTATCCATTGATGCTGTTCCAACCTGTATCGATGTTTAATTAATAACGTATCTAAACGTCCGAACCGTGACAACAATGCGGTCCGCTGTGTCGACCATTAGTCACTACTCTTTGTCGCACTTTTTTGTTCAACGAGCACTTTGGTCGGCCAACTTTGACCGTCGTAATGTTCATCGGTAACTCCCACTTTTGCATTAGTTTTTTGTGCTGGCTATTGATGGACTTATGCGTATCGGGCTGGGTTCACATGACTTGCACCTTGTTTTTGCCGGTTTTCGTGTTTGTCCAGCACCACATGTTTGTCTGGCGCCTGCCGGCTTTCATATGGATCACGCCAGGCGTGATTGACGCCGGCTTTCACCTTAATTTATTAGCTTTTGTTTTATTGTTTGAAAAGATTCTTTTCTAAAGAACATTACAAATGACTTAAATAAAATAAAGTTTAATGACGATACAAATACGCGCAAAACAATTTCATCAAAACTTCAACAGTACAAAATGTCACTTTAAAATGACTTACTCGTTGGGCGTTTTGTTCCCAACAATCTTGGAGCTCATTTGCACGCCGAACTCAGTTACTTGACGTGTTGGCGAACGTGGAGAGAGCTATTGTTGCGCGCTGATTGATTGGTGAAGCTGCTATCACAACAGCGACTCGCTACACAGCTTAACTCCGAAAGACAATAAATTTCGGACAAGCACTCTCGCGTCGAATTCACGCAAATCAATGATCAGTTGACAAAAACCTGTCTACCCAGTGGCATAAACCGAAAAACTATAAAGGCCACAGTGAACAGGAAGACTATAATGCACATTTGTGTAAACGTACGTTTTTGACATTCACGCTATTGCACGAAAGTTTCCTATTTTAATTAACACAATGGCTAGTTTAATCAGGTGAGTAATCCAGCAGATGTTTTCTCAAGTACACATTCAATTAAGAAGCAAACTATGATAAATAGTCGCCAAAGAATTAGTAATTCTCCAAAAATTAACAATCGGCGCAGCAAACCCAAAAAGCGCACATTTTCGAACACGTGAAAAGTTCGCTTCAAACAACATTGAATGTAAAATTTATTCGCTGAACGCAAAGTACAACAACAATCACTTCAAGCGTGTTGTTAGTATATTCATAGATCAAATAAATAAACACGGCTTTTGAGAGTTGTCTTCTTGGCAATCAGTATCTTCCACATAAAGAATATCCGAATTTGCATGTCCTTTCTTGGAACACTTTCCAGCTCCACTCATTTTGATAGGACCTGTAAAGTTGAATGTACTCAAATCCTGAGGGCAAAGATGGGTGTTGCACGGCGCGTAGTCGACTAACTTCTCGATATCTTTCGGACATTACCTTCTTGTACCAATCGGAAAACGACTGTTTTGTAGCGCTTATGTGCGTCGTTTGATCATCTTCGTTGGTAATGTCGCTGAGTCTTCCGGTGTTTGATCCAACATTGTCCAAACGAATGCCCTCACGGTCGGCTTTCGCTAAAAAAATTGAGCTAATTAAAAGAGTGTGGCAAGTATTTATTTATCTTGAAGATCTTCGTCTTCCGGAATTCCAATAGCATCGTTGTGAACAGATAACTTCGGGGTGCTTACATCAGGATTCTTTTGTTTAGAAGCCAAGTTAGATATTTCGTTATTCATTATCTTTTTGTCTTTTCAACCGTTCTAATTCAAAAAAGTTGAACATTCTTTGGCGGTTTAACATAAACAAAGGTTTTGAGCAATCTGGTGGGCGTCTCGAGTTACAGCTGTTCTGCGTAAACAGATCAAAATACACACGTCGATCAAAACAGGCAAATTAATTTGCAGTTGTTTCAAAATTCACAAATAACTACAATGCAACCAATAAGCACAATTACTATAAAGTTGCTATTATTGTCCTTGTTTATCGTCATAATTGAGGACTAATTAATCGGCTGTTGTGCGAGCGAAAATCCTCGCCGCAAACACCGTTCCGGTTTGATTCCAGTGCGCATTTCCTGAGTTTGTTTAACCTTTGAGCCTAAACTCCGCTAAAGTCTGTCAATATAAAAGCCAGTTCGGAGACGTTTGAACGAGCTTTTCGGAATGCGTCAAATTGCTCTTCTTGTTTGCTTGTTGACTACTGTAAATGCTGTCGATAAGAAGAAAGAACATCAGCCTGGGCCTCCACTGATAGATGAAACAACTCGATGGAGCAAGTGCTATCCAACCAACATGACAATTTACGATTACAGCATGGAGAAATTGGACGGAGAGTTTATTGACTTGAATCAGGTAATTTCCATATTCATTAAATCCATTTGAAACAATTTAGTATCGCGGACAAGTTTTGTTGATAGTCAATGTTGCTACGTTTTGTGCTGTAAGTTCATACCATTTAAACACACATGGCAGTTATTTAATGTTTTTAGTACACTCAACAATATATGGATTTCTCGCCTATGTTGTCACAAAATGCAGATTTGAAGATTTTGGCTTTTCCGTGCAATCAATTCTTCCTTCAAGAGCCGGCAGAGAACCACGAGATAATTAATGGACTTACAAAGGTACGGCCCGGAAACAACTACAAAATTCACGACAACCTGCATATTTATGGAAAATTGGACGTAAACGGCCAGAATCAGCATCCGCTGTATGAGTTTCTCAAGAACGAGTGTCCAGCTACAGTCAACTTAATCGGTAAACGTCAAGAATTGATGTATGATCCAATCAAACCAAATGACGTTACTTGGAATTTCGAAAAGTTCCTGGTCGATCGTTACGGCCGTCCACGTTACAGATTCCATCCTACAGGTAAACTTTTTTAAATCGAAGTTTTGTAAACATCAGCACTTTAGTCTGGAAACACGGCGACTCACTCAAACCTTTTATACAAGAACTTCTCAATGAACGCACACCACCTTCCAACTACACTCAAAATTAAACAAGTATCAAACTTTAATTGTATTCATGCATCGAATAAATTTGTTTATTGTCAACAAACAACATTCGCAACTCGAAAAATGTTTGAACACTTTTTTGTTCAAACCAAAAAGTGTTTGCTGTGCCAAAAAAGCTTCTTAAACGCAACGAAAGCACTCGTTTTGCAATTAGCCAAGAACATTTTTGGCGTCTTTGAGACAAATTCACCTGTACAAATCTACGAAATTACGGCCAGTTCTATATTAGTTGCCTACATCGGAGTTTTTGCACAACGATTACTATTTATAGAATTTTGCTCCAATCTCAAGAAATGTCAAATACAAGCGCGTCGAGTTGTTCTGTTCAAGCAACACAACAACAAATAACGGCTGTTTTTTGGATCAACAATTCCGGTGGTGGTTTGGAATCGTTTACTCTTGATGCATCTCCAGTTTTGATAGGCTCTGCACCAAGTTGTGATTTGCAAGTAAACGTAAGTTCTTTTTGTCAAATTGCTTATTCGAACAACCGAAATAGCAGTCTAAATTACCGAATGACTGAATTAATCAAAGTGCATTGTTGTCACGCAATAATTGCTAGCTTCCGGTGTGACATATTGCTTACGTTTTAATTTTAAGAAAATTAGAGTCTATTTTTGTCCGCTTAAAGTTTGCGATCTCCTCGATTATCAGAACAGTTGAGGTTATTGTTTACACTTTCAAATTTCGCACTTAATTGCACAGGTCTAATTGCACTTACTCATTAGTTTAAATGTCACCGACGGTCACACAGCAGTTGCGCTAATCCGTTTTCTACGGATTTGCCTTCACGGCCAGCAAGTAATCAAAACAGCATTTGTTGTTGGGATAATGTGCGTGCGTGTGCCAAAGTGTCCAATTCAAACGAGCGCGCACAGGTATGGTCGCCAAATTTCATTGTGGCAATTAATTTTGGCCAGTTCTTGACTTGCTGTGCACCTTTTCGAGCAAAACTCGACGTTGTTCACGTAAAAGTTTAATTCCATTAGGTCGCTGCGGTCAACTTGCTTTTGCGTCTCAAATTCACTTATTCACTTACAATTGCTGCACCTTTTAAACAATTTTAAAACAAGCGTTAAAATCACTAATTTGTGAAATGCCATTTCCGAATAAAAAAATTTCTTCGCCCACTAAAATTTTATTGTTCTTCAGGCAGACGGGGTCTTTGCCAAACACGCACTTCTTGAATACCATCCGTTGACACGTTCTTTCTGGCTAAGAGAACTTCAGACCAGCCATCAAGGCGGAGCGATTGGCCATACCACAAGAAACAACAGACCAATTTACGGGATGGTTAACCTCCGGAACGGTGATACTTTGCGCTTCGGTCAGTCTGTTGAACACGTTTTTGAAATCATGCCTGCAATAGCTCAAAAGCCCGACAAAGGTAAGCATTACCTAAATACTTGCTAAATGTTCAATCCCCAATTAATTCATAAAATTTAGCCGAATTCAAGTGGTCGGCACAACGTAACTTCATCTTCAACTGACGCTTCATCTGACCGTAACAGCGATATAACTTTGCCAGTTGTTGGACATCGAATAATCCCAAAAAATCATCGTGAACGCTTTGCTCGTCCATCCATTGTTAATCAACGTTTGTGCAAGTTACGAGATGTCCCTCGTCTTGTCGATGCTGGAAAGTCTCTAAGCCAAGCTGCCGAAGTTGTTGATCAACATAACGGTGAACGTAAGCGATCTTCTTCGTTGGCCAGTGATGGCAACAACAACGTTAAGAAGAAGCAAAAGCCACGTCAAAAAGCCGTTTTAATTACATCTGAAAGTGAGCATACTCCGCCCAATCGCTTAGATCGATGGACAGATTTGGGTTTGTTTCAAATGTCAAACACCGATTTAAACGATGCTAATTTTACTTTTAGGTGTCAGTATTGATTCTAACAGCGCTAATGGAAATCAATTGGTTCAACAAGTTGTGAACTTGCAAAACAAACTTCATCGAAAAGAGCTGGAAATTGCACAACTGAAAGAGCGTCTGGCTGCTCAACAAGCATTGCCACAAATTGCTGCAAGCAACACCGAAACATCAAATGAGTCGACGAACGAACAAACAAAGCATTCAAACAAGAACGCAAAACAAATCGTTTACGACACTTTCTTCGACGTTAGCTGCAAAGAAATTGAGTATCTTGGTCAACGGTTCTACAGAAACCAGTCTGGAGCAATGCGTGACTACAGCGATGTTTTCAACGAAGCCTACCGTCTACTTCAAGAGCCCTTTAGCTTCCGTCTAATGGAAATTAACACCAAATGCTGTAGTGTGTTCAAACGTCTTCAAATAAGTGCCGACGAAAAAGAACAACTGTACACATTGCTTGACGAGTTCTTTCGTGACAAACTGAATGTATGAGTTTGAGAGAGTGTTTTTTGTAAAAAGCAAATTGTTTCAGCCAATCTCCAAAGCATTCGACGCCTTCCTTCCAATTTTAAAAGAATCAACTGGAATTGCTCGCACAGATGTTCGTGCCTGTGCAGTCTTCAGCCAGTGGTCGAGAGAATTCGGAGATCAGCTGCAATTGAATCCAAACAGTGAACACATGGCCTACAAAGTTGACGACTTGCAAGCAAGATTCCGTGAACACAACTTGGCTAAACATTGGTTGCCTTCGTCTATTTCTCCGGTATTGAAGATTCTCATTTACGAGTTCAAAACGAAAGTCGACGAGTTAGCAAGAAAAGGTTTGTGTTTAACATGTGCGGATTAAAAGGGATTAGCAATAAGCGGATAATAAGCGGATAATTAATCCCGCTAATCCGCCATTAAACATACCAATAAAGCTTAATAAACACTTTATTCAAATCCTATCCGGTTCAAATGCCACATAATAATGACTAAAGTTGATGTTTAGAGAAAGAAGTTCATCATCTGCAACGTCAGTTGACTAAACAAAATGCTCGTGCCGAAGCAGAACAAAACAATCCATTAATTGTACAGCACAGCGTGGACGATGATGAAATGCAATTACTACGAAATGAAAACGAAGCACTCAGAAGTTCAATTACTTTGTTGGAACAAAAACTTCATCAAAAAGATTCGGAGGTAAGTTATCCGGAAATTAATCAAAAATGAACCAAACGAACAATTTGCTAATTATCCCATTTACTTGAATAGGAAGGTAACTCGCTCATTCAACGTGTAAAGCGAGAAGACAGGCCGCGGACCGCCGTAGCAGGAATGCGCTCTGTGGAGCCGAACTCCCGAAATTATACCTGACAAAAAGCGAACACACTCGGCAGTCTCTTTTGAGTCTTGTTCTCAGGTAACTTGCATCTACTAATTTGTTAACAACTCAACTTTCTTTTCCAGCCATCAAGTGAAGAAGCTGTTGAAAGTGACGACGAAGTCATGATTGAACCGCACGAAGCTCATGCAGAGAAAGCTCCTGACTTGGAAAACAACACTGAAAGAAGTTATGACGAGCAAAGTGATCACAATGAAGTTGAACCAGAAATAAGCAGCAATGTAACCGATCTTCCACAACTCGACTCGCCACAAGAAGGTGTTTGTTCGTCAAAAGGCGAGATCCGTGATTGTCGAGACGCGCAAGGAAGTGGCAATCAAGAAGGCAACAAGGGGAAGAAAGAAACGAAAGCGCAAATGGAAGCGCAAATGAAGGACAACGGCAACAGAACCAAGCGCCAAGCAATGGAGAAGGCAATGATGAAAACTCTGAAGATGAAAACAACAGAGACGTATCCGAAAAACAAGGTGCAAATGATGATCATTCAGAAAACAACGAAGATAACGAAGAGCAAGTGTCGGAAGAGCACAGAGAAGATGAACATTTTGACGATACTGTTCATTCCGGCAGCCATTTTGATGATGGGCACAGTGAAGCCGACTTGGAAAGTGACATTGTCCGCAAAAACACTCGAGCCACAGAAGCAGATATCGACGAAACAATTCTAGACCAACAAGTTCGGAATAGACGACCAATTTCTGCTCCACATGAATCTTTTGACCACGGAGAGCGGGAGCAAAATGCAGCTGAATTTTGGACACTTGCACACATGCTGGCTAAAGCTTTGAATGTCGACTTGCCTGATCATGATGAATGCGATTTCTCGTCAATTGACTTAGAAGAAGGCACAAACGTCGAAAAGCATCGCCGCGAAATAGCTATCAATTCAATTATGGATAAAATACGAGACATTTTGAACAGAATTCGTGACGCTGAAGCAACGCGTATTATGCCTTCTAGACAGCAATCAGTACGTTCAGATAAATCTAACAACGAAGAACACAGCAAAGCAAGAAGTGCATCTGTAAGCAATGTTTCATCCGGTCGACGGCCCTTGGAACTGTCGTTTCATCGTGTCGAATCCATAATTGAGTAAGTTAACTTTATTAATTCAGGCAATTTTTTGATTAAATCCGAATTTATTACGTTTAAAAGCAACAAATAACTTAAAGTTGAGATCATTTATGCCGCAGTGCTTGTGCTTGGATGGTCAGCGTGCACACTATTAGTTTTGTCTTCCATTTCAACGTCACTTTCATCCGAACTCGATTCGATTTTGTCCATTGAAGCGCCAGGGAAATCAAATTTTGTCGGAAGTGCGTTGCCGTTCAAGTAACTTTCGAATGGGTTGTTAAGTGACTCGGCTTCTTCGTCAGCAACCTCAGGATCAATCCATTTATCGAAATCCACTAAATTTCAGTTTCAAACATAGTTCACTAACACCCAAATATCAGACAAACCTTTAATCCATTGAACTTTGCTGCTAGATTTCAACAAGCGCGGCCACCACTCTTCTTTTGTCTTTTGAATGGCCAACTCGATATGACGACTAGATTCAATTTGTTTATAGTCGTCCCATTTTAGATCAGCGTACAGTTCAAGTTGAATTGAGTAGCGATTTAAAGAGTTAGCACCTTTAAGCGTAAACTGATTTCCTTGGCATTTGAGTTCTTCAATTTGCAAGTCTTCAATCTCGGCAGTCAAATACAGCAAGTTTTTACGTTGAGCCCATATAATTGTGCAACTTTGTTTCAATGGAAGTTCGTTGGTCATTTCAGAGAGTTGAGCAGAACCTGAAAGCAGTTTTTAATTTGAAAAACAAGCACGCTTCTCGAATAGCAAGAAGACTCGAATGAGCAGGCAAAAAAGAGAGGAAGACGTTTGTGATAAGATAGCGCGCAATTTGCAGAAAAATAAAAACAAACAAAGCTCAAAACTGCAAGCATAACGCTCAAAATTTTCATTAAAACACTATTTAATAGCGGTTTGTTTCAGGGGCGAGAGTGACATTTGAAAATGCGGTCGGTTCCAGCGTTTGCTCGCATACATGTTTGGACCACTTCACCTGCTACATGCGAAAACGCTCGCCTGCAAATTAAATGCAAAACGCTTATTTGTAGTTTGTGCCCGAATAAAGCTTATGTTTGTCCAGTTTCATGCGCAAGTAATGAACCTCGAATTGTTTGAACATTTAATGGCTTTATTAAACTATGGTTAACCAGAAGTGCTAAAACAGCATTTATATGGTCAAATAATCAACAACAAATAAACATTTAGAGGAACAAATATGAGAAGTGACACTGAATCTCTAAAGACTATGCAAAAATTAAGTCGTATGTATTTATTCGAGTTAGATGTACAGACAACTTCTACCAGTTAAAATATGTAAATTAAACAAGAAGCGATTAAACAAGAAGCGATTGAACAAGAAGCCATAACTCAACAAACTAGCTCAATGATTCTCAGATCCTATGAATAAACAGCTGGAACGTGAAACTTGCAAATCAGTCTGCTTCGCCATTTGACCGCGTTGGCTGATACGTTGCAAACAGCGTGACTCCCGCGACCAGGACTGTGACAGTGAAAAATTGGGCCATGATACGATACTTAAAAATACAACCAAAGTCATCTTCACATTTAGAAAAAATAACATACCTGCATCATCTTTTGTGCACCGAGTTTGTCGCCTTTGAAACTTTTGAACATCATTCCTATTAATGCTGCTGTTGTAAGGCCACATCCAAGTATGACAAACGGATTGTGCTCCATGATTGTTGCAAGCTTCCCCTTCTTCTTCTTTTCATCTTTGTTGACAACGAAGTTGGACATCTAAACAGATTATTTATTATTTACGCTTTGGATCACTTCAAATTCATAAACAACGGTTTACTTACATCAGTAATCATCGGAACTCCGGAATAGCGTTGAGCTTGATGACGATCATGAACAACCTCGCTGGCACTTGCGTATCGGACTCCGATTGCTGCCAAAATTGAAGCGCGTAACATAGTTGTAAATCTAAATTATGAGTTTAAAAGTAAAAATTGCAAAAAATGAGAAATTCAATCAAAATTGACTGAAACGTCGCGACACTGGGGCCGAGGAAAAGATTGCGCCACGGTTGCTTGCTTTTCAAGCGGAATGAATGAGCGCGCCAAAGGTTGTGACTGAATTTTTGCTCGCGTTTCGGGCATTTTATTCGCTCGGATTTTTTGCATCTTATTTATTTGTTGCAGTTAATATTAAATCTACTTCGTCAAAAATGGATCCTAAAATCAAAGAAGAACTGTTAGATGAAATACAACAACTTAACATCAAAAAAGAAGAAGAGGAGTGAGTTTGATTTGAATTTTCTTGCTTCATTTTGCGCTCAATTTTTGCAGTTATTAATCAGTCTTCTGTTTCAGTGTTTACAAATTTGTCAACATGACTATCCAAGCTCTTAAATGCAAGCAAATGTGACAGTCAATAGTGTTGATGCGGATGGAATTTCCGTCTCTGGTGATGGCATCACTCACACCTTTCCCCATGGTCCACGCATTTACGAAGTCAAGGCATTGCAGTCGAAAACTCGCGTAATTCTCAAGAACATGGTCAAACAGGTTAGTTTATTCTGGAATCTTCTTGAATTTTGTTGCCATTTTTAGGAATTTGATTTCGATGGAGAGCCCGCCGATCAGTATCGTTTTGACTTGGTTTTAGAGTTTGCCCGAGGTGGTGGCGAAAACAGCGATTATCACAGCTTTATGGAGCTTCTACGTGGAGCCGGCTACAATTAACTCTCTTAAGCTAAGTAAATTTTGAGTTTGTGGCGCTAACTAACAAGTTTCGATTTAGGTTTGATCTCGTAGTGGACAGCGATGATCGTGTAGTTAGTCTTGTCTGTAAATGTAAAGAATAAATGCAAAATTAAAATTTGTTGGCTTTTTGTTTGATTGGAGAATTAGGTAGAATAGAGATAGAATTCTTAATGAAAGTTGCGAGTGTTAATGTTAGCTTTGGAATTTATAATTTTTGAAGATTACAAAACGTGTGACTTGCGTCGTGAAGTCGAAAATGGGCGCTTTAGCTTGGGAATTGCGCGTTTTATGGAAGAGAAAGCTAGAGATTTTGGTAACAAGTAAGCTTTTACAACGCAGAATACTATTAGGGCGGCGATTACTAAGAAAATTGTAACAATGGGGTTATTCAATAAGAATTTGAGTATTCCGGCGAATAAATTGATAAGGGTATTGAGAAACCAAAGTCGCGACAGTAAGCGCATAAAACAAATAGACCAAAAATGTTAACCACAGGCATTTATTCTTGATAAGTACACTTAAATCCTACAAACCTACACGCAAATGAACAGAAAGCTTAGTTTTCTTTTGGCTTGTTTAAAGCAGCAGCGCGAGTATTGTCAATAGCTCTAAAAACAAACAAAATTAGTGGATATAAAGCTCCTAAACGATTACCGAATAACGCCCATTTCACCCGTCCAGAATAATATGAAGAAAAGGACAATGAACGTAACAATGAAAACAATTCGTTGGCGGTCGCCTAACCGAACTTGCATATTGCCACTAAAAATTAGAAATTACATGAATACTTCTAAAACGTCTGAACTTACGTTATGTATTCAGGCACGTCGCTCTGCTTCTTATAAAGGCCAGTCAAGACAAGGAAGAATCGCTTTACTTTAGTAACTTTAATGCCGGAAACATCACTGGCGCCACGTTTAGATCTTTCTTCCTTGAATTTTTGATCGTATTGCTCTTTTGTCATTGATTGAGGGCGGTGATAAACTTGCTAAAAACAATAAACCATTAAATAAACAAACTTCTAAAAATTACCGGCTCTTTTTCGTTTGCAGTCGATGAACAACAGATTTGTAAAACTCTCGGAATGCATGTCGGTCTCAAACTGCATACTAGTCGTGAAGAAAGCATTGCTGAACGTTTCAAATCAAGCCAAAAACAGAAACAAAATTGCTAGACAAAAAGACGGGAAGACAAAACGCCTGTTCGAGTTTTTTGTGAACTGCATAAAAGAGAGAGCAAATAGCAGAAAGTTGACGCAAAATTTAAAACCTCCCAATAGTCAATGAATCAATGAAAGCTAACTTAAAAAGAGTATGAGCAAGAGATGTTAAAAATCAGATGAAGTCACAAAACGCTGTTTCAAGAACGTGCAAACCCAATATATAGCAGACATTCTGCGTTCTTTGGTTCTCTTTATTTAAAAATGTCACGCACACACTACATAGATTTTGAGCCAAATGTTCTGGCGGGGAGCACAAAGCACACATACTAGAAAAAAGAGGAAGTTCTCTTTACACCTACACTGCCAAGTTTGAGCTCTGATTTGTGGTTTACTCTCACGCAATCAGGTTACGTGGTTATGATTTTTAATATTAGCTCTTGTTCTCGATCAACAAAGAAACTCGAAAAACTTGCAAACCAACCGAACATTCAAGACTATAGTTTATTGAAGCCAATGTGCAGTACAATGCAGAAGAACAGTAGATTACCCATTTATCGAATAGAAAGAAAACTAACGGGCAGCTCACTTCTTCTTGAGCACCTTCAACAACATGTAAGCAATGCCAAGTCCTCCTGCGCCGTAAGCTGCCAGCATCAAAGGGCTCTTTGCAGGAGTTTCGTTAATTCCACGGGTTCGATCCTTGTCAACAAACGGACCTTAATCAGTAAATGACCAATTAAATCAAGAATATCCAAAATCACCAACCTGGAGCACCATGCGAAGCCTTGTTTGCGCCAGGAATGCCACTCAAATCGTCCTTGTTTGCTTGTTGAGCAGTTTTTTGTTGTTGCTGGTAAGCCTGAAAAACGTCAATCAATAAATGCAATCATCATGTATCAAAAATAACTCACCGGATTCTTGTCATCCTTAGAATCCGGAGGCCGATATTGACCAATTTCATCATGCGTTGGTGGGCTGTTGCGGTCTAAATTAGAACTTTCTCAATGATTCAAACTTTGAAAGCTTACCCTTGAAAACCATATCGCTTTTTTTGAATTCACTAAAACAAACTGAATTTAACTCGAACAGAAATGTAGATTGAATAAAAAACGCTCAGGAGGAAAGAGGCAAAAACGCAAGTAAACAACAGTGTTTTTTGCTAGCAAGTGGACTTTTGTCGCAACGAAGTAAACAAGCCTTCCAAAACAACAACAAGAGCCGGGCTTTCCCCGTCTGGCTCGGCCGCTTGCTGTGGGGATCTCCTCGTTCGCTTCAGAAATTTTTGGGTTTTGAGTAGGGTTTCAAAAAGTTGTCGGGGGGAAGAGCAAATCGGGCTTTCGGCCCGTCCATGTTTGTGCTGGTCGCCTCTTAAGTAATCACTTTTATTTCATTGAACAAAATACTTTCCTACGTTTAAACTTTTTTGCGAGAGGTTTTACCGCTTTAACCACAAGTTTTTGGGTTTTCCGTCCTTCAGTCTCAGTCTCACAGAATAAGTCAATCAATTTCAGTCAAAAATGACTTCATGCCTAGTCCTCAAAAAGCTTTACTTTTTTAGAAAAGTTCTGATTTTTAACGAATGGCTTTTTTGAGGTCTTCCACCTTCGAACAAATAAACAACTGAAAGATTTGATTCAAATTTGAAATGTTTTTTGTTGCTCGTTTTTGCTGCTAGTTAATTTAACAATTCCAACTCTTCGTTCAATCGATTTATTACCCATATGACTATATTGCATTATAATGTACAAACAACGGGAAAAATATGGCTGTGATAAAATTAAAACATAATAACTAGTTTAATGAACAATTGCCTTCAAAACCATGTAAGCAACTCCCAAGCGAAGAAACAACTGCTGCTGTAGTCATCATTGGAGTTTTTAGTGCTGTTCCGTTAATGCCACGATCTTCATCTTTGTCGACCAAAGCGCCGGGAGCTAAACTTGTTGAATAACTTTTTTAAAAAGCGCAAGTATTAAACTCACCAACAGCGCCTGGAACTGGCGAATAAAGCTGGTGTCCGTCATAACTACGGACAAATTGTTGATAAGTCATTCGTTGATTCTCCCAAGCTGGATTTGCATCAGTTTCGCGGCTTACAGGCTGTGCTTGCTAAAAATGCACAAATAAGGCAACAAGTAAGTTGAATGCAAAAACTGATTTTTAAAAACTTACTCCCAACTCATCAAAACCTCGCGGAGAATGCTGATCCTTGAAGAACACCATTTTTGTTTAATGAAAATAGGCTTTTGAGAGCGATTAATATAGCAGATTGTTTGAAAACTTCCGAAGAAATTACTTTTTCTCCTGCAACAAACCAGCTATTTATAGTTGCCGGAGCGCGTGTTGTTTTCCATTCCCCATGCTAAAACCGTAAACATCTCCGCACTGGCCAAACATCTACTATCTAGCAGCGGCAAACGTGGAGCTGTTGCGAAAGAGCCGAAGAAAGCAGCGATTTTTTGCAAACACGCTTGTTTATTGCAACTGCTCAGCTCCCGAATTTACTCAATCTTTGCTTCAAAACAAATCTTCAAACTTTTAAACGATCACTCAAGATGATGATCAAAAATCGTGTTCAAGCATCGGTTTGGCCACAAGTGATTAAACAACAGTTTATTCGGATCAACAACAAATACAAGTTGACACAATAACAACAGACAGTGTGACGTTTAAACCAAATCCCTGACTCAAGGAGTGATTAAAATAGTCAAAAGCAAATGAAATAGGCACGTTGTTGCAAGTTGAAAGAGCGATTCGTTCGAAGTTGAATTTGTCAAATGAGTGAAATTGAAAGAAGTCAACAGTTGAAATGTCTGTGTTGGTGGCAAAATCTGTTCAATGAGCTGGGATTCCGTTTTATTGAGTTCACAACTCCAACGCAAACCATTGCAGTGCCAACGATCAACATGCCGTTCGACATTTTGTTGGTGTAATGCATGCGAGTTGTTGGATCCTGAACAAATCAAATAGTTTAATTGATATTTGTGTGCTTACCTTCGGTTCATTGTTGTGTAAGAGTGGTGCCGGCATGTCTTGGCTTGATTGGGCCTTTTGAGTAGCGAAGTAGTCAGAGAACATTCTAGTCGGTGATTTAGATGAGCGAGGGAAGTCCACGTTTCCCAGACACCCACTCAGACAATGAAACTGGTCTCCAACTCACCGATCGGTTGCCTTTTATTCACACATGCACGTGAGTCACTTGCTCGGGGTCGTCGAACACCCCCTCTTTACTGATGAGCAAACAGCATCATAAGCCTTATGTGGAACTGGAATTCTCTTGATTCGCGTCAGTCCCCGTGCTTATTACGCAATGTGCTTTCTGTGCTTTCCTGTTCACATGCTGAGCTTGTACACTTGGGTCGCCAAAAGATCATTCTCATGAATCGTTGAGCTTTCAACGTCGTCGGTTTTTGAACTTTTAACATTGAATCCTCCAAACTTGAAGCCTTTTAACAATCTCAATTATCTTGGAGATTAGCCATCAATTTATTGCTTATCAGTTGCAGCGATGACCAGGAACGAAGAGACACGAGTTTTGCGTTGGAGCCAATTGATAGCTGAA
Organism: Aphelenchoides bicaudatus; assembly: GCA_024699845.1. Taxonomy (NCBI): domain Eukaryota; kingdom Metazoa; phylum Nematoda; class Chromadorea; order Rhabditida; family Aphelenchoididae; genus Aphelenchoides; species Aphelenchoides bicaudatus. Next base: position 9,643,100 of record JAMPIN010000002.1, on the reverse strand, counting down.
GGAACTTTGAAAACAAAGGAGGGTCAAAGTGCTTTGCCTCCACAGCTCTCACAATTTATTCTCAAAACACTGATAAGTCTTAACGGACTTTGACAAAGCGTTTGGCAAATGACGAGATGCAGATTTTTGATTAAATTTCTGGGCGTTTGTACATATTGACGCAACATTAGTGCATTTCTGCAACGTATGCAAACACTAGATATTTACGTTGATTCTTTTGCAAGAAGTCCAGTTCAACACTTGCGTGCTTGTTTTTGTAAGCGTTCGCATAAACAATCAAAACTTTCCATCAATCATAAAACCGATCAAGGTCGTCGCCAGTTATTCCGTAACTGACTGACTTTTGGTTTTATTCATGTGATTTTCAAACAAGTGTAAAGAAGTCGGCCGCACTTACCAAAAATAACTTCAATTGTAAGAATTCATCTACACTGCATACATTCAAAACAATCAACTCAACAAAATTAATTTAACAAATCAACTCAAAAAGTTAAATTGACGCAAGAACGAGTTTCATTTCAATCACAAGCAAACGAGTTTTATATCGCCGAATCAATTCATGCATTTATTGTTCCGCAAAGACAATCTAATCAAATTACGGTCAATGAGATGAACGCCAAGAGATTTGACGTAGTCAATTGCATTTTGCAGGCTGGTTGAAACCATCGGTCAGGTTGAAAGTTACTGTACAGTCTAATGTTGTTGATCGTTGTTGAGTTTATGTCTGCGCAGCGCCTTAATAACTCGACCAGGTTTTAATTTGCCCATTGCATTTTTGATTTGCCTCTGCAAACAGGAATACATTGCTGTTATTTGAATGCAACAAGACTTACGGATGAAGACGAACTTTTGATGGAAGATTTGTCCGACTGCTGATCCGAAGGCAATGCGCTCACGATGTGGCCATTTTTGATGAGCGAAGGCTGTTCTGTGGGCCAGAAATAGTACATTGTTGGGTGTTATTGGTGGATTTCGAGAGGAAAATCCGTCAATAAAAGAAGAAACGACAGAGATGCTCTGTTTGTCAGCTAACTGAATTCATCAGTCGATTGGAGCCTTTTTAGTGAAACCTTCGAGTTCACCCGACGCCATAGTTTTTCCGCCCATTCGTACGCCAAATCATTAGAAGGGTCGCTCGAAGTTGGTTGCTTTACGAAAACAGCCTGCGTTTAATTCGATTTGCTGGAATTATTCTACTCCATTGTTACAACAAACAAGCAATCGTCGATATGAAACGCGCATTCATCGCAGTCATTGCACGCAATCTTGTAAATTCCAAGACAAATTACAACAAAGTTTTGAAATTATAATTTATTTATCGAACCACATTTCAACCAATACAAATAGTAGATGACACTTACACAACAAACTAAGGCTATTAATTATACACTAATGCAGGCTGGAAGTTTACTTACACAGTTTAAGTACTTTAGTTAAAGTCGTTTGAACCCAACAATCACATAAGTTGTGCATAAAAACGTGCGTCTAGTCCGGATCTTTAAAATGATATTAAAAACACATAACAAGCTTTTAAAAATAAAGTTTATTCATGCATATCTTTTCGAACAACCCATTAAATCCAGGGAGACCATCCACCAAACATGCCTGACAAAATCTTCTCATCCATAGCCTGTTCAATCTGCTTGGTGACAAGTTTACGCACGGAAAACGGCCCAGTCTTTGGATAAAGTATCGTATGCCAATAACCATTCAATCGGCTTTCAACACGATTAATGTTATGAGTAATACTGTCCCCATGATTTTTTCTCTCTTCTGTCACTATCCAGTCAATCAAGGGATCATGAAGAAAGCTCTTGAGACACGCGAGCGCTGCCGACTTCTCTTGCTGAATGAAGCTCGTTGATCGCTCCATCGTGAATCGAAAACGTCCTTCAATTCCAATTGCTCCAAATCCATCAACAGTGTTCTGCGTCAATCGAAACGGAACTCTCTAAAAGTTATGACTGATAAAAAGCTCTAAAATGACACTACTACCTCTGGAACACTCAAATTCTCGCCAGAATTAAACAACAAGCAAAAATCCACGTGCATGACTTCACCAGTAATTTGATTGACCAAAATATTTCCAGTGTGTCGATCACCAAGTCCAACGATGAAGCCAACTGAACACATAAATGCGGTCGAGATAGTGTAGTTTCGCTGAATCTGATAGTAAGATGCCGGATCATTGCTCATGTTTCTCAAGTATTGTGACAACTTCAACGGGTTTTTATCCACAAGTTTCTTGTAGAGTTCCATTTTTTTCTTTGCATCACGCTAAACATGATAATAATTATGAACCAGCAAATGAAATTTGTTACCTCTGATCTGAATTGAGTTTCCATGTTATTAAGTTCACTAGATCTGTTGGTAAGAGAACTGATGCAATCACACAAAGTATTAAAGTTTGGAACCCATTCTAGAATGCCACCTCTTTCTTGTAACGGAATAACACGAAAAGTCTGGATGCGTGCGCCCAAGTTTCGAGTGTACTTGCTTGTGACGCTCTTCTTGTTCAAAATCTAAATAAGTTGCATAAGCTTCGTAGTTTCAAACTTAAAAGTACATTTGCCAAATCCATAAAACGAGCATCTCTTCGCAATTCATCTTTAGGTTTGCATAAAACATGATAAACTTTGCCATCACTTCCACGAACTCCAATTCTTTTGGGTTCTGCCAAACTTTTTATAACTTGTGCTTTTGGTTCTATTTGAGCAATTGTGATCTGGTCAGTACGGCGCTTAAATGGTTCATCCATGTATGCAAAGAACAAAGGAATATGCATCTTATCCGGAACTTTGACTGCTGAATGTGCACGATTCTTTACCGGTGGCACGTTCATTTGGAAGTAACGAATAAAGTCGCCAAAAGGTACTGTCAAGTCCATGGTGGTTGAATTGCTCTTTCGCGCTCCAATTCTAAAACATTAATATGTAAACGCATTCTTGTGTAAAAACCTACGTCATTAATTGATCTGCGATAAACTTGTAAGCTTCACTCACTGCCTTGAAACTTGCGTTGTTACTATTGGCCATCTCATAAACTTCTGCCATTGCTTTGTTGCGATACTCGTCTAAATAGCAGATGATTAAAACGTAGAAAGCAAGTCAGACTTACAATGCTTTTCAGTTGATCGACACTCGCCAACGGACAACAAAGTGCATTGATGTGGATATTCTGCAAGAAGACCAGCCATAATTTTCTAAACAAAAAAGGTATTACAAACGTTACATTAAAAATATGTTTAAATGTTACCTTCATAACATTATAGATGCTTCTGTCTTTCTTGCTGAACTTGGCCAAACGAGAAACAAGCAAAGGAAAGGCTTTGTAGAAAATTTCGCGTTTCAATTTTTCAAAAGCGCCAAGAACCAACTAAAAATAATGTAAACATGTTAACTACTCAAAATTTACCTGCGATGCATCCGTAGTAATAGTTTCAATCTTCGGTTGCGTTTCGGTATCAATATTTACTATTTCAGTATCAAGCCAAACAGTTATAATTCTAGACATAAGCTCATGTACGTGCGAACTGCCTTGATCCAAAGCCGCAACACATAAACGAATCATCAAACGAACCGACATCATTGTGTGCTAAAAATATAAGTCAAGCGCTTAAACACTCCAACTGTGCATGCCTTTTTGAATGCAAAATCAATAAAATTTGCGTAACTGTAGAAGAATTCGCCTGATTTGACTTGCATCTGCTCAAGTCCCTCATACATTTTGAGAATTTGATCCACACAAGTTTCATGTTGGATCTGCGCCATTCCAACAAGCGACACAAATGATTCAATGTAGCGTTCACAGTCTTCTTCGTCTTTTTGCAACGTATCAAACGTTGGCAAGTTCTTCGGAGCAGCAGCGTTTGCACGAACTTTGTTCATAGAAGAAATCGCAATTTTACTGTCAATATGTTTTCGGAGAGCGGCAGTGCAGTTCGGGAAAAATTGAGCCATCGCATTGTTCAATGTTGGAATTGAAAGTACTTTCTTGCTCTCTTCCTAAACAGAAAAATAAATGAGATCTTTTTGTCAATGTAAAAACTAGCCAATGATTCAAAGTAGTAAAATGCGCGCTGTTCCTCGATTTCAATATTGCTAACACCGTTCTTGTGAGCTTCTGTCAAGAAAGGCAAAACCAAGTTAGGCAAATCATCATTACGAGCCAGTTTACAACTCTGCACCAACAAATGTGTCAGACCAAATTTCAATTCTGCTTCAGGCAAACTCAACGATCTAAGAATGTTGCGACGCACACTCAAAATTGGCTCCTTCTCACGGTGATTTGACGTAATATTCGAATCATGCTTCTAAATAAATAAGTTTGGGTTTAAAATTCAATGAATGAGTTCTTACCTCCCACTTTTCCAACAACTCTTTAAGCGAAGAAAAGTTCTTGTTGATTTGAATAGTTCTGCCATCATTTTTCTGCTCATTAACTTCAGAGATGCTCAATTGAGGCCACGCCATTTGAACATCGACCAACGAATGCAATTGTTGAACAAATTCAAATCCGATGCTGTACGGTCGACCACCTTCAACGTTTATATTGAACAATGAGCGAGTTGCACATGTTTGAGCCAAATTCAAATACTGCTTAGCAAGTTCAAAGTTTCCATCTTGACAATTAGTCAAAATCGAAGCCAAGTGAGAAGGGAACGTTTGTGGAGATTCTTCAGCAGCGATTTTCGGCGGTTCATCGAAAGGTTGCCATTGGTTCAAACTCGAAACTTTATCTACCTGATCTTTGATTAAATCCCAACGACCCAATTCCATAGCACAAGTTGCAAACACGGCGTAAGCGTACGGATGATGTTCTCGCATCTCAGCAGGCTCCACTCCAGGAAACGCATGTTTGACATAAGCAAGTGCCAATTCTGGTTGATTCAAACGAAGAACACATCTGCTCATAATCTCCTAGAACAAACAATAATTAACATTTAAAAGAAAGAATGCCTACTCGATTTTCTTCGGAATCAGCGATTGTCGGAAGAATCTCAACAATGTTTCCAGTGACTTCTAAGTTCAAAATTGTTTCACTTGCTGATGGCACCGCATTGTTAATGATGTGCAAATATGCTCCTTGTGTGTTCTCAACGTCATTGATGTTGTAATAAAGCTTCTAAACATAAAAATGTTTATAAGTCTTATCAATCATTTTTACTTCAAGCAATGAAAACAATTCTCGCTCAAAAATTGTTTTTCCAGATTGATCTTTCTCGATTACATGCTCCTCCAAAATCTTCAAAGCACTGTAGTAGTTGGAGCATGCAATAGCAGCCGTAACACTTGCAGGAAATTTGTCGGTTGTAGATGTTTTTGCACACATGACAGTTTCTTTCAACTGATCAAAAATCTTCTTGACTCGGGACTAAACATAACGATTAGTTGTTTTAAATAGACAATCGAAATCTTACAGCGTCAGTAAGCGAACTTCGAAGTGATTTTTCCTTTATAAGAGCATCAAGATGTTTTTCAACGCCAGAGAAGAACGTGAATATGAACTGACACGAATCTTTAACGTCGAATCGCTTGCCAACTGAAGAGAAGACAGCAATCATTTCATTCGTAATGTAAGTTTTCATTTGTTCAGGACTCATGTCAGATAAGCAACATAGAATAAGCAATGGCAAAAAATCAGCAAAAATCGCTGGGTTGCTGTCGCCACAATGTGATAATGCCAAGCAATTCAAGAGCGTAAACGGCGGTTTCTTAGACTAAACAGAAATGTTAAATCCTCTTAAAACTCCAACAACTTACAAAAGTGCTCAATTTGCAGAACCATTCAATAATCCATTCACCATGCGACTCTACACTATTGATCAACGGCCTAAACAAATCAATGAGAACCTACAAAAGTATTCGGAAACTTACAATTCTTTGTTAGTTTTCACAGAAGTCAAATCATACTTTGACGTGAGAAACGGAGTCAGTTCGCAGTTCAAATCTTTGTTCAGTGCATTTTTTAAATTACTTGGCAACTTTCGTACTTCCTCTGAAACGCACTGTAAAGCAAATCCAATTATATCAGATTGCATTCTGTTGTCGCTGTTTGAGAACCAAGACAAGCATTTGCTCACAAAATCATCGATAAACTAAACACTTTAAATAAAGGTAATTCATCATTCTTAAAGTACCATTTTGGGCTCAAACAGCCAATGCGAGCCAACACTTGAGATTTTGACTGCAGTTCGATCTGCCTTCATGTTCTCAGCATTTGTCAAATAAACTGAACTGATCGCGCCGATTTTTCCCATGCAAGAGCCTACAGATGCAATTTCCTCCACACACTTCAATTGGTTAACCAAAGACAAGAGATCGTCAAGCTAATGCAACAATTTATTTTAATAGTTGATCAGACAACTTACCAAATTAAGTCGTTCTGGAACACTATTCGCCTTTTTGTCGAGTTCGTCTAAGATCTTCGGCAAAATATCGTAACAAAGGTGAGGTGATTCTTTGACAAAATTCAATGCTTCTAAAAAATTAGTTAGGATTTTAAATAAGTGTGTTTAAAGTACTATCAGCGTTAAGTTTGAATTCTGTTCTCAAAGCTTTGATGTCATAACAATTTTGCAAAATTGCAATTATGTTTTCCGCACTGTCGTTGCCTGCTTTGCAAGTTCCAAGCTTCTTCATAAACAAAGTAGCAACTTCCTCAAATTCGTTCAATTGTGAGATGTAGAACAAAATCCGGCCTGCATACTTGATCAAAAATTCATGGCTCAGCTTTTGAATCATGACCAACCAGCATTCTTTGAAACTCTCAACTTCGGAATTGACGTGCCAAAGTGTTTGAAAAGTTTTGGCAGCAAACTAAATGTGTGAATTAAACGAACTTATGCAAAAAGACTTACTTGTTGCAACGTCTTAGAATCAATGATGTTCAAGAACTTTGCAAAGCCTGCAGCAAACTGTTTCTTTCGACGTAAAAAGTGCTTGTCACAAATAACATAATTGCGGATGTAAAGCAAAACTCCCAAAAATTTAAGCTCCAGCCATTTATTGTATTCTTGTTCATTCTTGCAATTCGCAATGATTTCCATAACTTTTGTGGCAGTTTCCTCGTTGTTGCTCAAATTGAAGATCGCAACAAACAAGTTTATTGTGCCTTTGTGTCCATAGTAGTTGCCCTAAAATTGAGTGTTTATTAATGACAAAACATAAGTTAACTTACAAGATGATCTGAACAATAAGTGCGAATAACCGAATCAAGTTTTATGCTACTCGGAGCCTTGAGTAAATGATAGTCCAAAATGTACATAAAATTGTTCTTTATCAAGTCTTCTTTGCTAATCTCCAACTTTTCTGCAACGATGTCGATGATCTCTTTAACAATTGACATAATTTCTGGAAGGAACATCAAACGTGGCAAAATATAAGATGAGTATTCTTTAAGAAAGCTAAAATTCAATTTAGTTAAGTCTTATATAGTTTGACAAACTCTTTCAAGTTCTCTGGACGTTGATAAACAAGCGGTATGTCAGACGTTGCTGCATTTTCAGTTCCTCTGAATGACTCTACTGGCGGATTCAACGCAATAGCAATGACTGACAAGTAATTCATAAGTCCCTTTGCAGTGAATGTGCGCTAAATTTATTCAACTTATTACAACTAATTGCTTTTAAATGTGCTCACGTCAAACAAAATTAAACCCGTAATTTGATCAAAGAACTCATCGCCAAAGACGCTGAAGAACCAACGAATGTGAGGACTACCATGTTGAAGGCAGGTGTAACATAGAATTTTGTAAAGAATTTCATAGCTTTGCATTTCGCGCAAATCCATAGTTTGTTTTTCGTGTGTAGGGATTGCTTTTACGTTCAATATACGATAACGCAATCAGCGCCCAACCACAAATAACTCGAAGAAGTTTCAACTCTTTCACTTCACTAAAAATTGCAAGAAATTACAAGTTAAGACTCGCTATTAGCTTACAGAATGTATGTGCTCAAGAAACAAAGAAACGATCGCCAATCCTTGAACTCGGACAAGTTTTCACCCATAAAAATTTCGATCTTGTTGCAAATGTCCTGCGGAGTCAATCCCTGATCTTCAGTCAATTTGCAGTTTTTGTTGATGATGTTAAGAAAGTGTCGACTAAATGTTGAACTTAAGAATATAAAAGGCATTTATAATAAAAACCTGGTAACATCATCGAGTCGAAAAAGAGTGAAGAGTCTTTGACTCTTGTACTTGGCAATAATTTTCTGAACCGAATTATTGCTCATTTTGATCACAACAAAGCTAAAAGCAATTTGTTAGTTTCAGTTGACAAATACTGTTAATAGAAAATGCCATAAAGGAAAAAGAACTCCAGAGAGATTTGAAAACATGAAAACCCGCCAACGTCGTTTCAAGTTGACAAAGCATGTCGAGTGTTGTTTTTCAATTGATTGTTAAAGCACTATTTTCAGTTGATTGAAAAACAACACTCTTTCGATTGTTAAAGCACTTTTTCAATTGATTGTTGAACTTACTAGTAAACATCTCTTAACACAACTCATTCAATTGGCATTTTGTACAGCAGTTTTTAAAAATTCCGAAAAACTCCCACAAAGCAATCAACCATTTGAATTATTTATTCACCAATAGATTAACAGTCTTACACCAACAGGTTAAACACCGCTTTAACAATTATTCATTGAACTTAGTCTTGCTTGGCTTGGAAGATAGGAAACTGATTGATTACTTGATCCCAGTCCATTTTGCCCTTCACAAGCGCAGAAACAGTCGGTCCAACTTCATCAATCTAGAAACAAAAATTAAATAGCTGAACATCTAACCTTGCACAAACCTTCATTCTGACTTGCTGCATAGTAGGAGAATAACGAAGCGTGACAGTGTGCGGCTTCTCCTTTTCGGTATCGAAATCAACAGTAACACCAAACGGAATGCCAATCTCATCTGTTCGAGCGTAGCGACGGCCAATCGAACCAGAAGTATCATCAACCTTGTAACTCAAGTCGTATTCTGCCAACTGCTCGCGGACTTCGTTGATGAAAGGCACCAAGATAGGATTAGAACCAATTGGCAAAATGGAACATTTGATTGGAGCGACGAGTGGTGGCAACGCCAAGAAATTACGTTGTTCATCACCTTCGCGCTCACGGAATGAATGCTCAAGAACAGCGTACATGATGCGACCAATACCAAACGATGGTTCAACGACTGACGGAACAATTTCCTCAACGTGCTTTGTTTCTTCAATTTGCTGAACTGAGACTGCTTCACCAGTAAGTTCAATTTGCTTCTTTGACCCATCCTTAAGATCAACCTCAATTGTGTATTTTCCTTCAGTTTGCAATTTGTTTTCAGCATTTGTGACTTCGTCGACTGTCAATCTCTCAAGTGTGTCACAAATCTAAACAAAGGAATTAATAGATCTGCTTGTAGATTTCTAAAAATTACTTACCGCTTTAACATCTGCGCGGAACGTTTTTCCAACAAATTTCTTGTCTGGAATCACTTTTTGAGATGTGATTTTCTTCGGAGCTGGCAACTTCTTCTCAAATGTCAAACGCTCTTTGGTAGCTCTGCTGTGGGCTTCCAAGTCGTAGCAAGAACGGTCTGCGTTACCAACACATTCAATCCACCCGAAAGAAGTCAAACACTCAGCATCCCAGCAGTCCTAAAAACAAAATTTACATCACATTGAATAATTTGATTTACCGTAGCGTAGTGAGCCATTTCGTTGCTCATGTGTTGACGGAATCGCAAGCGTTTTTGATCAACACCAACCGCAACCAAAAACAAATAAGTTCGTGCCATGTAGTAGCCCAAAGTCTCGTTGTCAACAACACGATCTTCAATAGCTTGACCAATTTTCAAAACTTCAGCATCCTTTCCGTCTTCTTGATTCTTTGCCGAATAAAGAGTGAGTTCCATGTTAGCGTAACGCTCAAAACGCGGATGACTTTTGTCACTCGGATCCAAAAAGTGCTCAATTTCACACATAGTGAACTCTCTAACACGAATCAATCCTTGACGTGGAGAAATTTCATTTCGAAAACCTGCACCAATTTGGGCAGCAGCAAATGGAATTCTTGCCTTAAAATAACTATAAGTAAACTCTATTTTTAAAAAACAAAGCGTACCTGATTGAATTCCAACAAACGCTTGAAGTTGATGAAAATGCCTTGAGCAGTTTCAGGACGCAAGTATGCTTGAAGATCGCCAGTAGGACCAATAGAAGTCGGGAACATCAAATTGAATGGAACAGGCTCGCTCAAATCATTACCAGTGTCCGGAGACTTGAAACCGTATTTGACAATAACTTCTTGCATTTCCTTGTTTGTGAAACCGTCCAACTTAATCAAAATAGTTTCCAATTCTGCCTTTGTGTTTTCGGGTGTCTTCTTGTTCTGAAAAACGATTCATTTATTTTCAATGTTGCTAACTCAAACCTTGATCAACGCTTCAGCTGCATTTTTAATCAAATGATCAGCTCGGAAACAATCACCAGTTTTAACATCTTTCACCATCCAGTCAATGAAACGATCAACGTGGCCCGAAGCTCTAAAGAATAACTAATATTTAAAGGCTCAAATAAACAAATGATTTACTTCAAAACATCTGCCGGAGTCAAGGCTGAGCATTCAACCTCAAGCATAGAATCTTCCAAAATAAAATGACGACGCCAATATTGAATCCTAAAAACTTCATTAGTTGAATTGTCAAAAACTTTTAGCTTACATGTTAGATTTCAAGGCACATCCCATAGGCCCAAAATCGTAGAGGCCGGTAACACCGCCATAAATAGCAAACGATTGGTCGTAGAAGAAGCGACGCTTCAACAAGTTCAACAGCTTTGTGTTACTCATTGTGGTCTTCTTTGCAAAGCGAATAAAAGATAAGATCGGCAGCTTTGCAACTAAATGATGCAATAAAATTGAGATCTCCCAAACTGCAAAAAACGGCAAAGTTACTTGATTTGATTCTATGTGGAAGCGGAGTTTTCGCGGGGATTTTCAGTTCACAAAATGGATACCGGAATTTTGAAAGCACGTTTCAATACAAGTTTAAATGCATCCTAAACATTATTCGAAAAGGTGTGCTTTGAAATAATAATTTTGCTTACATGTTCAAAAACGAACTTCTAAAAAAGATTGCATCAAGCTTTCGAAACTTTTTGATTGTGAGAAATAAACGCAAGCGAACTAATTGCTCTTTTTTGATCAGCATGATGAGTGCTTTTTTGGTGTGGCTATTTATTTGTGGCTGGCGACCCGTTAAAGCAAACTTTGCTTAAAAGAATGCCCACCGATTTTCCTGTCGATTTAATAGTTCAAGCGCCGTTGATTCCAATTGAAAAGGTGTTGCTTTTACTTCGTGAGCATTTCGGAATTCAATTCGCCGACATCACTCAACTTTCCGGCTACGACGATTTGAACTTCCTGCTTGAAAATATTGTTTATGAAGATGTGGAGAAGACAGATACATTCGGATGTAAATTAATTGCTAAATTTACAAACCAGGTGGAAACTCTCACTGATGGGCTTTTAGGTATGCTTTTTACAGTGCATGTTTATTTTAAATGTCTTTTAGATGCACAAATTAAATTGACCGAGTATTTGAACGCAAATGGTATCCCATGCCCTTTAGCATTGCCTTCAAAAAATGGAAACAAATTCGAATTTATCCAAATGACCGATGATATTAGACTTCCATTGCGCTTGTTTACGTTTTTGCCTGGCTACAAAATGGAGCACATTGGCTATTCGGATGGACTGTATTCCACTATTGGGAAACTTCTGGCAAAATTTCACAATCTGACAACCGACTATAAACAAGACGAGTGCTTTTGTCATCACCGAATTCCAATTGTTCTTGAGTGCTGGGACTATTTGCAGAACGAGTTTCTTATTCAAAAGCAGCTGGGAAAGATCAAACCGGAAAACATCACTTTGTGCGAAAACCTATTCGATGACTTCAAACACAAAGTGCTAAGGAGACGTGACCTTTTCGAACACGGTTAGTTTGAGTTGAGGGGAACAATTTTCGACATATTAATTTTAAATTTGTTGTGCCTCCAATTTGACTGATTTGACGGCGAATTAGTTACCTGGTTACATCGAAAATTCATTCATTAAAAGTTCTGGTACACTTTTTGCCACTACGTTTTGATCTTTGCACACATGCGGCGCATCAAAAATTCAGGAAATCTTCACACATAATTGCCGAATTGTTACTGCAGTGCAAATTAGTTACAAGCGGGCTCAACTTTTGTCCACAAATTCACCTGCGCATACATACTGTAGCGAAACCAGAAAGCGTAAATGTCAAAGTACAGATTGAGATTCTCACGTTTCCAGCAAGCACTGCTACACATCATGATTTGAGAACTTGTTTACAAAAAATGGAAGAGTTCATTTAAAAAGTGCAAGAGTTACAGGGATCATCCACAGTGATGTCAATGAAACAAACGTGCTTTTGGAGAAGGACGGCGAGGATTACAAAGTAATTAAACTTCCATTTATATACGCATATGGTAAACATTTATTGTTTGCAGGTTACTGGGCTCATCGATTTTGGAGGTAAATCGCTGTCTTCGTCACAGCTTTCAACGTCAACCTTTCATTACAAACATTGCTTTTGCAGATACGCACTTCTCGCTTCGAATCTTTGACATCTCGGCTTCTTTGCTTTACATTCTGATGGACGTGAACGTTGAGGACTACCACAAAGAATGGCCTCACATTGCAAACGAGTTTTTGAAAGGCTACAAAACTGAAAGAGAGGTTCGCGACCTGGAAGTCTGTCAAATTTCAATGTGTGCTCGTTTGTTGGCGTCGTTAATCTACGGTTTACGAACTGTTCGATTAAACTTTCGCGGAGACGATCCATCTTATATTCTGAAAACACAGCAAAAAGGCTGGGATTATTTAAAGGTAACTTAATTAGATGCTCTTAAAAATTGTACGCAAAGTGAACTTGATTTGAAACTTGACAAATTTGTGTAATCAATTGAGTGTTTTATGCTTTATGCATTTTGAGTTTATGTTTTTAAATCGATGGCATTAAACTGTTGATTATTTAAATAGCCACCACTTTAAACAACATTAGCGGTTATCAAATATTTTAAACAACATTGGCATTGAGCAAGCATTACGTCAAAGTCTTGCAAATAGATTGTTTTTCATAACAAGAACCAGAATACAACTTGCAGCATTTCCTTTTACGGCATTGTTTTGAATAGCGCCAAAGGCATACTGTAAAGTTGGACAGCATTTTACCCGCGTCATTCTAAAAGACATTGTGTACAGCTATTGTGCTCGCTAATCTGTCCTAATTATAATGCTTGTTAGCGGATTACATGGTAGCTTCTTCGATAATGGCATGCAAATTAAAGTGCGTAAATGCGAACAATTAGACTAATGTGCACTAATCTTTGATAGACATGCATAATGGGCACTGAAACTCTCTCGAATCCGCACCCTAATTGTTTGGCTATTTTCAGCGTCTATACGAGGACAGGGAATTGAGACTTTTGGCTCCGGAACAATAGTGTTTACATGACCAATTAACGGATTACAATTAACATTTCAGTCAACACTTCACTTAACATTCCAGAAATACTCTTTGTTTGAGATTTTGTAAACAGTCTTTTTGAATAAAGAAATGTTTTATTGCAAAGCAGACAAGTAAACAGCACATCATTTTGATAATTAAAGCCTTGAAAACAACACAGTGGACAATTAACATTTACGCAAAACCCATACACCAAACTTCAAAAGGTTCCATAAATTAATGCATCAATTCGAGTACAAGCAGTCTTGCGTACACAAGTTCTTTTTTGTCCAAATGAAGACTTGTTAATTTTGTAGCCATATCGAAACACGTGTGCATAAAAGCCGCATTTGACAACTACATTCCTTGAGATGCACTCCAAATCAATGCCACAAGAAAACATGTTCAAAATCAACAATTTGTACTGGTGCCTGGCGGGATTTTTCGACATAAGAATTTCAACAATGATGTGTGGCTTTAGAGTACCGAAAATATTCCCTACAAACTAATTATGTAAACAATCCTTATGGTACAGATGTCGTTACCACAATGATCCGATGCTGCTTCGCAGATGACAAATCTGAACACATCAAACACGCTTTAAATGCGACTGATTCGACTGATTCGGCAAATTTTTGGAGTGATTTCCTTTAAAGCTCGCTCAAATTCGAAAAATCTCATTTTATTTGACGTTTCTTTTCGAAGTCCTTCGAAAATAGACGCTCAAAGCCTCGACAATCGTTCATTGACGCACGAAGTGCGTTCTAAACACCTTCAAAGGTGCTTAGAGGCTGTTCTAAGCCGACCAATTTCTGTAGCTAATGCATTTATGCAGATAATACTTTTGCATCGCACGCACTTGCTTCCTCTGATAAATCGGTTTGTTTTGATAAGGCGTTTTGTTTTTGTTTACAAAGTCCGTGGCCTGCGGGTACGGTAATTGCGAAACTCGTCATGTCCAATTAATTCACAGTTGTTTGGCGGCAATTTACGCAATTGCTTGGCCGGATCCCGTTAATGCCACTAATTGTGCGAAATCTCTGCATGCCATGGACTTAGTGTCCGATTAGTTCTCAAATTATCCGCTCCTTCATCTCAACAAAGCACACGTGATTGGAAATTTTCAAGATGAGACCGCATTGACGCACATCGTCCGACCTTTTCATCCCAAGTCTTTTTGAATTTGTGCAAAAACAATAGCAGACGCCTAATTGATGTTTCGAGCAAGTTAATTAGTACAATTTGACTCTAAGAGCTGTAGACGTGCGTGTAAATGACGATATCCACGCACGAAACCCACTAATTATTAAGAACTAAAACCTCTAGCAATTGCTTACTTGTTTCGAAATGTTTGAAACGCTTGTTAACCAAGCAGACCAAACGATATTAGTTTAATTTCCTGACTAATTAGCGTTTTGATTCCTTATTTTTGGCAATTAATTGTTTGCAAATCCTCAAGGAACATGGAACGATGAGTTGACGAGGAAGTGTGGGTAATTAATTGATCGAGGAAGTTATTCGAAGAGTTCATGAAACATCAAATACGGGTTGTGAAATAAGGCAATTAACACAAACGACTACCGTTTCCCGAACTAGAGGGATTATGGCGCTCAATAATTTTGCGCCAAAAACTCTCGCAAATTCACAAACCTCGCTGATCTTTGAATAAAAAAGCAAATTGGTGGACAAAGATGCATTATTTATTTAAATTAAAGTCCAAAACTAATTGGCCAACTCCTGAAACGTGTGCAGCGCAGATCGTGGTTGTTGAAATACGCAAGGAAATGGCGTTTTATTTCAGCTGTTTTGCTTCTTAGTCACTAATATAGGCTGTGAAGTGGGCCACTTGACCCAAGGTTCAAACTGTCGACTTGTACAACTTTGTTCAAATGCATATTTTGGACACAAACATACATTTTCAATTAAAAGAATCGCTCCAACAATGTTCGGCTACTTACAAAATGTATACGGTAGCGGAGACAAAAACTTGTTTACGAACACTTTCAAATGTCATGCTTTCGTTTGCTGGACACAAAATTTATCGTCACGTTTTTGAGTATATCCGCTGATTGTTTGGCAGCATTTATTGAGATATTCCACGAAAAGAACAGCCAAATTGTATCCGAATATTAAATGCGTAATTGTTATTAGTTTGTAGAAATTTCTCAAACGTTCACGCAATTTAACCAGTGACATGCAAGTCAATGACGAAAACAAATGTTGTCTTTGTCCGTTTTGGCTTAAATTATCGAGGTCGATCGGACATCAGCAAATTACCACAAGCCGCCATGCTTTCTTGCAATCAGACAAAGAGCATTCAAATTGCGGGCAAGAAAAAGAAGAGTCAGTGGCCGGAGGAACTGTATGGCTATAAGTGGCGGTGAGAAAGGAACGGCACTGTAGATCAGATGAAAGATGGGAGTTTGCCGTAAGTCAAGTGCTTGCGTTCGGAGCAAGTGGTCATTGTAAATCAATGAGACCGTAATTAAACGATTAAGTAACTTTATTTTTATGTTTGTACTTCAAACAACTTGTTTCAAAAAGTCTTTCAGTTGTTTCAAAACACTCTCAAATTTGATTAGCTGACCTTTTTAGTCGAGCAGTCTATATAAACGTTTTGTTTGGCTTCTAACCGGTTTAGTGACTAAATTGTAAAACGTCTCAATACACCCTCAATTCATTTATACAAATCCAATTCATTTGACTATAATATTGCGCTAGAAATCAATTAGTGCAGCTGTAAAGTTTCCGTAAAGTAGTGCTCGATTTGGAAGCCGTTAATTTTGTTTGGCCGAAAATAGCTTCGATTTCCTTATTTAGCCCCGGGTGCCAAATAGAATCAATAGTATTGTTATTTATTCATGCATTACAGTAACCGCCTCGAACGTCAAAAGCAAAGCACAGTCATTTTGACGCATCTCAGTTCTGGAGTAAACATTCTTTCGCACATCGTATGATCGTTCTTTGTTTGAATTTCGCACAATTAATTAGACAGGCGTCATTTTCATTAAATTTTATGCACAAAATCAGAGGATTATTCGCTTGTTTCACGGCATTGTCGTCAATGTGCCGAATCCGTTGTTAAGAATGATTAGTCCAAAAATTAAAATCCACACTTCCACACGCAGGTATCATCCTTTTGCTTCGCTTCTAATTGTTTGCGGCGGTGCGCCAAGAACAAAGGAACGCGTCCTTATCCGAACGCCCTGCTTTTTCAAAAATTCCGCAGTTTTCGGTCACCAACAACATTTGACCAGGCTAATCCCAGTAACCATTTACGCAACTCCAATTAGCCTGGCCATTGTTTGGCCGTTATCCGCCCTACCTCTAGGGCGTTACCATCTCCGTCGATTAACGTCGATTGGGCTCATTAATTTGTTGGTTAATTTGAGCCATTTTTAGACACGCACGGCTTGTTTGCATGTTTTCCCATGTCGGGCGGGGCATTAGTTCTATTGAATTCCTGGTTTTTCAATTAACACTAATAACCAGTGGATGGGCGTGGCTTGGGGCCGATGGTCGACACGAATTTGACGTTAATTCACCTGTTTAAGCCGTCCAATCCAATAAGTCTCCTTTATTTAAACATGGACAATTGGGTCGAAAAGGGTCATTTTGCCGGGGCATTTCACTTCGAGTCAACTCGACTTGGGTCCCTCCTTTGACTTAAACTTAGACTGTGCTTCAATCAGTATTCCTTTGAACAATAACTCTTTTAAACAGTGCCTTTAGTTGCTTGCTTTGATCAGTGTTGTTCCCATTGATTGCGCGTTTAATTGCGTGTCTAATTGATTGCCTCACACTAATTGATCTGTTTTCAGCTTCAAAACTCCACAAACTACTCACTCAAAAGCGAAGATGTTCAACCAAGAACAAAACCCAAACTACTGCTTTTCCATCACCATTGATGCTTCAAGTTCCGTACTCGGCTGGCATCGACTCGTTGAATCATTCGCCGATCTCTTCATTTGTCGATCAACAGAAGTTCGCATTCTTCGGCCTTCCCGAACTGCTCATGTCCTATCAACAATTGGCAGCCAAAGAACTCGGTGTTGAGAGCGTCTTCCAGAACCTGCTTAGCCAACTTGTTCACCAACAACAAATGAACTTCCAACGAAAGCCGGGCAATGCACGTCGCTCAAGAACTACCTTCTCTGCTGATCAAGTCAACGCACTTGAAGGTATGTGCACTTCTACCCAATTTGAAGCTAACCACCTTATTGGGGATAAACACTAAATACTCTTATTTCAGCTGCCTTCCGCGAGTCATCCTATCCTGACATTACCGTTCGAACCAGGTTGGCAAACCGAACAAACTTATCCGAAGGTCGAATTCAAATCTGGTTCCAAAACAGACGCGCCAAGCAACGCAAAAGCAACCGATCCAATGGATCCCCATCTCCAACTCAAAAATTGGCTTTCCGCATCGAGAACTTGGTCTCGCCAGCACCCAGCAATTCAGATCATTAAATGTTGTTAGTTTTTTATCCCAAATGACCTCAAACTGCCTTCCACGAGCCAGACTTTATTTGTATGATACTCAATTGCCGTTCTGACTCTTTTGTTTTCGTAGAACTTACTCCGTGAAATGCTAGTTATACGTGTACTCTCCAGCTAACCGAATGCTTATCCACTTATTCGACAAACAATTGTTATACTTCTTGAATAATATTGAATAAATATTGACTGATTGAAAACACTGTGTGCAGAGGTGATGAATTCTTAAACAGAATACGTATGGTATAAACAGCTTTGAAATGCCTGGTCGCTAATGCAATATGCGGCTTTGATTTCCAAACAAAGCTAATCCTCCGGAACGTATCAGCAGCTATTTTGGTCGCCTATTTGCGTCAACGGCTCTTGTGGAACAATGAGATTTAACGGTGTTTACCGACGAGGATAAAAATTAGCGCCTTTTTCCGATGATAATCTTCTTAGAGAACGATCGCCGAGGCATTAACTGACCACGAAAATGACGATGAATACACCAATTTAGCTGTTTATGATTCTCTCAAACAGATTAGCCTCGGATGTCAAAGGCTGCTTGTAGCGCAAGAAAGAGCACACAATACAGTATCTTCTTTGCTTGAAGAAGTTAAGCTCAAATTTCTATTTCGAACAAAGCTTCTAACAAGCTAAAAACTTTGACGTTGTTTGCAACCGGATGTGATTTGATTCCGAGTAGTTAGTGGGCCATGAAAACAGACAATTAGCATTTATGTCACTGAAGTTCATCGTATAATTGCCTATTCGATCCGGTGACGACTGTGGACTTCGAAATAAAGCTCCTAATGAGCACTAAACAAGCGGTAAAGTTAATGACTAGTTATTAGCAATTAGCAGAGTTTGCGTGTCACAAGCTGAACACAATGCTCATTTGCGTAAATCGTTTCCACCCTTGCGTGCAATGCATTTCAATAACTTGAATTCAATGGCGAACGGAAGGTGGTTGCGGGTGTGCACTAAATCCGTATAATCATGCAATTTGCGTCAATCCGGCTACAAATAAAACCTAGTGGAGGCTTACAGTAAACAGCCGAAGAATTTGCGGATTTCAGTTTCACGTGATGAATGCTTTGCTAGACGTGCAAATTAACTTTGAGTAAGTGTCTATTTTGGGCCAGCGACATTAAATTGCAAACTGTCGCAAACGAATTTGACGGCATCATGAAATTATGCGTCTCAGCAGAAATAGACGGCCATTGTTCGGATTTGTGCCTCTACAGGCTCTCATGAACTGACGAATAATAATTTGTGAATAGTGCATAATTTATTTGTTGAAACACAAAGGACCTTTATGCACAGCGAGACGAAGTGCGTCAAACAACAATTTACATGTAGAAATGTGAAAAATAACTATATTCAACGAGTTGTTGCAAACATTCACATTTTGCAGAATAGCCAAGTATAAAAATAGCACATTCACACTGCTTGAATATTGAACTCTGGAGGGAGTTGTCACCTTCAGTTTAAACTATTTCATCAGGCGAGCAATAAATTATTCAGTGGTTTGAACTTTAATTTATTGGCGTAAAATCGGATAAATTGTTTCAATTAAATAAATGATGGCACAATCAATTTGTTCAATAAAATTTATTGTCGTACGTGCACTTTTCAAAAACACCCACATTCTAAAGTTGAACAAAGTTCAAAACAAAAACATAAGCGCTAAACAAGTAAATAATCACAAATAAATAAAATCCAAATCAGTTGTAGCACATTTAATTTGACCTAGTAGTTACAATGAAGAGTAGATCTCAACTAAACAATCAATATCCATCGTATTTCGGACCACCACCGCCTTCGGGAGCAACCCAATTGATGTTCTGTGTCGGATCTTTGATATCACAAGTCTTGCAATGTATGCAGTTTTGAGCGTTAATCTGTAAGCGAAGTTCTTCTGTCTTTTCATTGCGTGGCACAAATTCGTAAACACCTAAACACAACAACAAGATTATTTGAATTCTCGAAAATCTTCAACTCACCGGCTGGGCAATAGCGAGATTCGAGGCCATCATAAAGTTTCAAATTAATATTTTCTGGAACACTGTCGTCTTTAAGTGTCAAATGAGCAGGTTGGTTCTCTTCGTGATTCGTTCCAGTCAAAGCAACAGAGCTCAATAAGTCGAAGGTAATCTTGTTATCTGGCTTTGGATAATCAATAGGTTGATGCTTTTCTTTCGGCTCAATCTTCTCGTTGTCTGGCTTTCCATGATGTAAAGTCCAAGGTTCAATTCCACGGCCCATAACAAAGAATAAGCCTGTGTAAGCAGTTCCGCCGAGCCATCCATATTTGCTGTTGAATGACGGACGAACATTTCGTGAACGCCTCAATTCTTTCCAAACTGGAGATGCTTTAAGCAATTCATCATACTTTTGAGGCGTGATAACTGAATATAAATGTCTAGAATCGAAAAAGCAAAATCAACAAAGTGTACCTTCTTTGTCCAAATCTTCAACAATTCCTTCAGCAGCAAAAATACCGCTCCACATTGCTGTATGCGTGCCCTTCAATTTTGAGACGTTGAGAAGACCAGCAGAGCATCCAACAAGACAGCCACCAGGAAAAACTAACTTCGGAATAGTCTGGAAGCCACCCTCATTCAATGCACGAGCGCCATAGCCAATTCGTTTTCCACCTTCCAACTGTTTTGAAATTGATGGATGAGTCTTGTAACGTTGGAATTCCTAAATCATAAAAGATATTATAGCATTGATATCGACAAATCAAACCTTGAATGGATTCAAGTACGGATTTTTGTAATCAAGTGCCACAACAAAGCCAATAGCTGCAAGAGGCTGTCCTCCGTCTTCAATGTGATACAAGAATGAGCCTCCATATTGATCACGTTTGAGTGGCCAACCAAGAGTGTGTTCAATGTAGCCTGGACTATGCTTAGAAGGATCTAATTCCCACAATTCTTTGAAGCCAATTCCATAACTCATAGGTCCAGAATCTTTAGCCAAATCAAATTTGTTGATAATTTGCTTCGACAAATGTCCACGGCATCCCTCAGCAAAAATAGTGCATTTAGCTCTCAATTCCATGCCTCGCTCAAAGCTATCCTAAACATAAATGCTAAAAGCGTTAGCCTAAAACTCTCGTTACCTTTGGAGATCCATCTTTTGCAATTCCAACATCACCGCTAGCCACGCCACGAACTGATCCATCATCACCATACAAGATTTCTTGACCAGCAATTCCAGGATAAATGTCGACTCCAAGCTCTTCGGCTTTCTCGCCCAACCACTTAACAAGATGACCAAGACGAACTATGTAGTTTCCATGATTGTTCAACGGAATTCCCGGAAACAGAGGAATTGGAATTCGACCTTTTTCGGTTAATAAAGCGACAGATTCTTTCTAAAAGACTCATAAACACCTGAATAAACAGCTAATATTTATTACCTTGACTTTTTGATGAACTGGTGGGCAATTTTCTTGCCAATCTGGAAACAGCTTTGCCAATCCTGAAGTTTCAATTACGGCACCAGACATTGTATGAGCTCCTAATTCACCGGCTTTTTCAATCAAGCAAACACGAATTTCTAAACACCAACATTGCATTAAACAAGCAACTCTTTTAAATAATTTACCTTTTGACTGTTCGGCTGCTAGTTGTTTCAATCGAATTGCTGCAGATAAACCTCCAGGACCTCCGCCAACAATCAAGACATCGTATTCATCACTAGCACGCTCCATATCAACATCTTTCCATCGTTCGTCGTTCTCTCGTGGCCGTTGAGTATAATGCGTTGTAGTCCATTTGCCATTTACAACATGGCGGCAAATACGCGTAGTCTGAACAAATTGAATGGCACTGAACCGCATGTCTAAAAATTGAATAAGTAAAAGTGTTCAACAGCTTTAAAAGTATTCGCGCAAACAACGCACTTCCATTAACAGACACATTCGAACTAATTTTAATAACAAACAAATAAAAACAACCGAGCAAAAAGCACTCATAAAAAGCATGCTGCCCGTCGTTCAAAACAAGCCGAGGCACAAAGTTCGAACAGTTGCTACAAAGATCTCATACACTTCTTTTGAACGATTAGCTTGTTTATTCGCCAAAATGACCCGCAAAAAAGATTTAACTGTGAAACGAGCTACAACTTGAAATGACTACTTAAAATTCAACAGCAAATGTACAACAAAACAAATGCAAAAACACGAGTGGACTTTGGACCTTTGGTTTAAGGCAAGAAGAAATGATTATCGTTACCGGTGAAATAGAATAAATGAATTTTATAAGGCATCTTTTTTAAATTAAACACATGTAATTCGTGACCAGTATAAACTAAAGGTTTGGTTCTATAAATCATTCGGTGAAATGGGCGAAATTGATCAATCTCTTTGCCGGGCAGTATTTCTTTCAACGTTGTTTTCCGCACGTCGCACAACTCTGGCTCAAGCTCGTTGTACAAATAATCGCCTGGCAAGACCGTACATCTCAAACTATCATCATCAACAATGTCAACTGAAAACAATTGAATTTAAGTTTTAAAGAAAGATTGTCTAGCAAAATGCAAATTATTGTGTGTTTGAACTTACTAAGTTGAGGTACAATTCTCATTGGATTTGCGTGGTCAAAAAGAGAGTCATGTTGAGCGAGCCTTATTCTGGATAATTCATAAAATTGTGGAGGAGGCAATGACACTTCACCTAAAGTTCAAGCATAAAAGTTGACATTTCATGAACTACTTACATTTTCCCGCCGACTTTTCAATAATTTTTGATGCAGTTATCCATTCGGCGTGACTCATTTCATTTTTGCAATATTGAACTTCATGTTCAATTTCTTGACTGATCGGTGCAACAAAAAACATGGTATCAAATCGTTTCGGATAACCCATCGGAGTTATCCAATTCGACCACTGGAAATTTGATTTAACAGGTTGTTATAAAGGGCATTTAAGTATTACCGGAATCAAAAGGTTAACATCGGCTTGCGATTGAGCTGTAAACAATTCGGCAAACTTTGAAGGGTTCTCAATAACCTTTTTTCGCCAGTTAGCCAATCCACTGTCATCGTGTTCAGTTATAAAGTGAGATGTTTTTCTGATGGTGTCATAAGTAAGCAAAATTCCGGCCTCTTCAAATCTAAACATCAAAGGTTTTTAAAAGTGCATCAGTTTAAAACTTACAGTTCTCTTAACGCACCGATTCTAAGTGGATAGTCGTCAGCAAAACCTTCCATAGAAATTGGTTGAGCATCGACATAGCCATAATTTGAAAGTTCTCGTGGAAAGTTGTTGTCTAATTTATCAACAATGCCACCCGGGAAGACATAAGTATTTGGCATAAACTTGGCTGTCTCGCCTCTTTTTAACATCAAAACATGGCGAATTTGAGTATTGACTAAAGGTTGTTAATCGAATTAGCATGTTTACTTTAAAAACTAACGCAGTATAATAGACGCAGCCGTCCGAGTGCCGATCATCTGCAAAAAGGACTAAATATTAATTTTAAAAATTGCCGTCGTCAAAACGCCAAAGAAACAGGAAGATTCATTTGACATTTTTCTCTTTTTGTCAAGATTTTTGTAGTTGATTTGTGTTGTTTAAAGTTTGATTTCGAGAGCACTCAATGTTCTAAACTCTTTAATTGTTCTTTGATTTCAGGCTAAAACTCTATGGCTACTGCAGAACCCCGAACTGCCCACATTCGTCACTGCTTGCTCTTCATGTTCGATCAGAGAATGACCAGCACCGATGCCTGGCGAAAGGTAATGAGTCTTGAGTTTGTTAATAGAAGCATAAATTTTTGTTTAGATCAACGACACTTATGGCAATCGCACAATTTCAAAGTCGCAGGTTGTCCGATGGTTTGCAAAGTTTGAGTCTGGTGACCGGCAACTTTATCGCTTGAAGGTTTGTTTGTGCAATTAATAATGTAATTACTTTTTTGTTTTTAGACGACCAACGAGTCAATGAACATTCCGAAGCCCAAGCAGCCGACGTATCGCAAGCCAGCCGCTAAACAGAACGAGGTGATTACCATCAAAGAGGAAACCGACGATGACATCACTGAGATCAAGCAAGAAACGGGTGTCATTTTGGTCAAGCAAGAGGACGATATGGACATTATTGTTTGTTAAGTTCAGATATTTATTAGTACATACATATGGTCGACAAGGCGATTAGTTGTCTCTCAGTATTGTTTAGAATAAACTGTTGAGATTTATTTGTTGTTTTACTGTTGTTTTTGTGAAATGGGCTTTCAGATATTTACTCCAATTACTCGAGTTTATTTGATCGTCGATTAAATTACAGATTTTATCTAGTACTCGTCATTTCCAGGAATCTCGAATTTGGCCGTGAATTGTTCAACTTCATGAGCAATAGCCTCCAAATCTCCACGGAATTCTTTGTCTGTCGAGCTAAACTGATTCCATTCCTTGACAGTTTTTCCGATTCTTGATTCGTGCTTGCGGTAAACCTCAACAGCTAAACATATTTGACTTAACTAATGCCAGATTTTAACTAACAAACCTTTGTGAATGAAATTGGCAACTTCAACAAAGTCTCCTTCCTTGAATCCACGAGAAGTCAACGCCGGAGTTCCCAATCGAATGCCTCCTGGTCGGAATGGAGAGGTGTCGCCTAAAAACTCCTAGCGTACTTGTTTAACAAACTAATTACCTGGGCAAGTGTTCTTGTTGCAAACGATCAACGCCAAATCCAAAACAGTTTCAATTCGAGAACCTTCCAGTTTGTTGGGACGCAAATCAACAAGCAACAAATGATTGTCGGTACCGCCGGTTGCCAAAGTGTAGCCAAGTTTTTTGAGCTGTTCGGCCAACGCTTGAGTGTTCTTGAGAGTTTGTTGAACGTACTCTTTGAACTCGTTAGTTTGGCATTGTTTCAAAGCAACGGCAATCGCTAAACACCGATAAGTTATTGGCACAAAGAAGCTTTTAAAACTTACCAGCAATTGTGTGGTTGTGCGGACCGCCCTGAAGGCCTGGGAACACAGTTGAGTTGATTTTTTCCTCCAAATCATAAAGCACTTGTTCGCCTTTCGGAGTAACCTTTCGAACACCTTTGCGATAAAAGATCAAAGCACCACGCGGGCCGCGCAACGATTTGTGAGTAGTTGTCATCTAAAGAAAGAGTTTCTGATGATTCTCATTTAAATACTTACAACAACGTCAGCATACTCAAACGGAGACGGAGCAACACCGCCAGCAACAAGTCCGGAAATGTGGCTCATATCAGCCATCAAGTAAGCGCCAACGCTGTCGGAAATTTTGCGGAAACGAGCATAGTCAAGCCAACGAGAGTAGCAGCTAATGCCTAAAACATCGCAATCAAGTTTGCCAAGAATGTTTAGAATCAGTTTTACCGGCAACAATCATTTGAGGACGATACGTTTTTGCATTCTTCTCCAAAGTGTCATAGTCAATCAAGCCGGAATTGACATCAACATTATAAGGCAACGAGTCGAAATAGAGAGAAGTTGCCGAAACTTTCTTGGCCGGAGAAAAGAATCTAAAACAGGAACTATTCAATGCTGAATTTCTTTTAAAATTCACCCATGAGTCAAGTGACCGCCATCTGGCAAGCTAAGTCCCATAAGCTTTCCGTGTGGTCCGATCAATGCAGTGTAAATAGCGAAATTTGCAGGACTGCCAGACAAAGACTGAACATTGACACCCCACTGTTCCGGATTCAAGCCATAGACTTGAAGAGCGCGTTTTTGACACAACAATTCAATCTGATCAATGTACTCGTTGCCAGCATAATAACTAAAAACAATATTTATTGCTACATTTAAAGAAGCCTACCGAGCATGTGGATAACCTTCGGAATATTTGTTTGAAAGGCACGAACTCAACGCATCGTTGACCGCCTTGCTAGCGAAATTCTCACTTGCAATCAATTCAAGTCCGCGTTGTTGGCGGCTCTTCTCCTAAAACAACCAACCAAATCAAAATCTACTCTTAAGCGCTTCAAACCTTTTTGATTAGATCCCAGATTTCAGGATCAACTTGAGAGGCAGGATCGCGGGTCAAAGATTTGCCAGAATAGTTGGTACGTTCCACCGAAATCAACGGAGTATGGACGCCATTGGAAGCCATTCTCTAAAACACAAAAGTGATGAAATGAATTTTAATGGAGATCTGCCGACTTGCAGCGCAAAAAAGCACTCACTTTACAACAACAAACGGTCAGCGCTGAAGGAGAATTCAAACGTCCCACATAGCGCACAAAAAACAATCGGCTTGATAGCATCTTTCTCCTTTACTTTGCACGGCGCTCGTTGTTTGACACTGACTAATTGCAACGAATAAGTGAAGATGGAAACACAGTTTATTGCAACAGTCCTTTCAATCTTAGTTATTCAAATCCTCTTGATCTTTTAACTAACAAGTGCGCAAAGAATGATTATATTAGAAACAATATCGGTGAAGTAATCGGTAAAATAATTGGTCGCCGCCACAAATAATGACGGTCCAAAAGGCACATGTTTGTTTTCATTGACAAACTCCTTGGCTCGTGTGCATTACACAGATCAAAGAATGCGTGAAAAGTTTCGGAGTTGCTTATTGTTTAGTTGATAATTTGAGTTGCAACAATCGATGTTTGTTGAGGTCGCTGAGTGTTTTTGCTCGGTGTTTCAAATGCGTATTCTTTGTTGATGTCTTTAAATTGAAGTAGTGAAAAATTAAAGCACAGTTCTAATTAATTAAACGTCTTCAGCTGATTCAATGCAAAAGTTCTGCAAATGCAGTCGATTCATGAACTGTCAACCGGAAGGGAAACTAAGAGGCAATTATGGAAGAGAAAGTGGACTTCAGTTTGTTGTGACCTCGCGCAAATTGCTCCTCCTGATTTCGATAAATACAAGCAATCGGCGGATATAGAGGAGCCGAGGACTGCGCAACAATTTCACGCCCGGGTCATTCCGTTTGCAACAAATACAAAAGGATGTTTGCGGTGGCGTAAGCCCGCAGGCCGGTCATTTTTGTTAGTCTCGTCACTCACCCAATAATGAATCATGCTTTCAAGTGAGCAAAAACGATTTTCATAAAAATGAGTCGTCTCAGAGTTTCGAGTTTTTAGCTGCGAAGTTCAAAAACTACAATTGTTATAAACATTGCCTTCTTTACTTTACGTAATCTTAGCCAATTTTCAAACACATGTGCTCTGTTCATTTAAAGACACTTGATCCCTAGCTTTTTTCTGTCCAATTTATCGCTGAGGCCGCTTGGCTGATTTATTGTTTGTTGTCGTCGATTCAATTTTTAATTTAGAATGAACACGAGATGGTTAATTTTTGCTGGCTTGTTTTGTGCATACACAAATGCAGAATATCGTAAGTTAATTAAGTAGTTATTAATAAACATTGGGTTTTATGTGGCGGATTCGGCCCCCGTCCACCAGATTTGCCTAGTTTTACACAAAAACGCAGCGACAACTATGCGGATATGCTTACGCGCAACAATCAACAACCTGTTTCGGCTCCATTAATACCAATTGCTGCGCCAACAATTTACAGAGCTCCTGATCCGGTAAGTTAACATCATTTGTCGAATGACTTTTAATATTGTTTACAGAATGCGCCAATTTATTTAAGCGGACCAAATGCTCAACAGCCTCCAGTTCCTTCCTACCAAACAACCACTTTTCGGCCATCTCAACAATTGTCCAGTGATTTGTCTCGGATTCCAAAAACAGCTCAAGCAAATCCGTATTCAGAACGAGACAAGCTTTTCGGAATCAAGCCGCTAGTGGATCCGTATGAATTTGACTTTTTAAGCATCAAACATTTGTTGTTTAGACGAGCAAATCAGCCCTTTAATGTGTCTCCGAACCTTTTCAATCAACAAGCTTTTGGCTTCTCCAACTTCTCAACAACAACCATGTTCACCAATCTGTTCAACGGCCGTTTGATCAATCCAGCAATCCGCGTGTAATCGAAACTGTTACAAAAGATCTTCATGTTTATCCTGCCAAAGTTGATCATGTTGCAGTTGGAGCTGTTGGCGCTCCAATTCAGCACAATACACGTCCGCAAATTGAAGTTCCTCTAACTCCTATTAAAACAGACTGGGAGATCGCTCGTTTTGAAACAAACTTGAATCGATTTGCTTCTGATTCAGATGTTCAGCAAAAACAGCGTTTCGTTCTACCGATGGATCTTGCAAATGCACCAATTGAGTCTTTTTTGAGACGAATTGAGCCTAACAAACCTGCAGTTATTGTCAGAACTCAGTCGGCTAATGCAAATACAAGAATTCTAACTTCAAATATAAACTTTGAAGAACGGCCAACAACTATGAGGACTCCGTTGGGACAAGGTAAATAAACATTCATTTTAAGTACATTCATTTATTTAAACAATTTATCTTTTAAGGCCACACTCTTCCACCCGATCAAGCAACTCCGTTTACTACTTATCCAGACTACCGAGAAAACTTATTCCCCGAACTAATAAACCACGCGCATGACGATAAGCGTCCATCGACTGGTCGAAGAGTTGGCCCTCAGGGCCGTTTTGGTGGCGGAACAAACGAGTTCAAAGAGGATTTGGGTGAGGATTAATATTCAAAAAGTTAAGTTAAAGGACATTTTAGGAATTATGACTTACGGCATCAACGACCAACGTCGTCCTTGGGAAAAACCACCAGGTCGTTTTGGACTCGAACCAACAAACAGACCGCCAAATGCTGGATACAAAGATGTTGCACTGGAAACACTGCGAGCTACAGAAAATCGCCGCCCTGATCCAAGCGATAGACTCGATCAAGATTTGTCAAAAACTCAGCCATTCAGTCAAATTTCATACAGCAAATACGACAAAGATTTTCCCGAAGTTATTACTCCCACGCCTAGAAGTCGCGAAACAACAACTGTGATTGGAGGTAACAGATAACATTTTAAATCATGTTGTTTAAACTTGATTAAACTTGATTAGTTCCATTGTATCCTGAATTTGGCATTGGTTATCACGGGCGTAGTGGCAACGGTCCTGCAAACAAGTTTATTGGAGCCGGAATTAATGCACCAGAGAATGGCGCTAGAATTCGAATTGAGGAAGTGAGTGCAGAGTTGGATGACGGTATAAGGCCATATAGGTATTTGTATTAAAACAAGCTTTAAGTTATTTAATTGTTGATTCAGAGGACCAGAAGAAATCACTAAAAGTCGATATCAAGGGATTGAAACTGACACAAATAAGAATAAACACTTCAAACTTGATCTTCTAAATGAATAATGACGATTGTGAACATTGAGAACTAATAAATTTGTTTGATTGAAAAGCTTTTTATTCAAATTTGATTCTTTCAAACATTTCGACTCTTTCGATTATTTCAACTCAACGTGCTTTTTGATCAGCTAACATCTCGACAAATCAAGTTTGCTTTTCTTTCGATATTGCAATTTAATTAAGTTAATGTTTAGAATGGTTTCAGATGAAAACAACTCTGATCAAAAACAAAAGGAGAGAAGGAGAAAACGTCACGAAAGAGCAAGAGAAGCAGTGGAAGCGGAAATCGTCACCACCGTCCAAAACGTGCTAAGGATCCAAAAAGCTTTAAAGACTGGGATCGTGAAGATCGGCAGAAGTATCGCGACGTAAGAAGACATTTTGTTTATTCACATCTACTAACTGCATTTTAGATCACACTCTTTTTGCGAGGATCAAAGGCTACTCAACGACAATGCATTTATCACCGTCAGACAATAGGCTTTTGGTCCAAGTTTGCTGTAAGTTTTTGAAGCACCGTTTATTCTTCTACATTTTGTTTTTAGTTGTTGTTCAAGAATCCGCCAGCTCATGCCGCTGAGCTTGCAGAATACCAGAAGCAAAAAGAGACGCACAAGCCTGTTCCAGAAACTGAGAACATTGATTTGCCTCCATTGTAGTAGCTGTTGGATGTGTGAATAAACTGACTCTGAGCTGATTGGATCTTTATTGTCTTTTCAAGCAAAATTTTGTACATTGTATAGACTGTGTAGTGTATAGATTGTACAATCGTGTGTGCTAATTTTAGATTAAATACATTTGAGTTTAATGAGTAAACAACTTAAGGCAGGTGATTTCACGTTTGTGTTGCAGAAAATCTTAGTGGCCAGAGTGCGCCTTTGGCATATTCAACAGCCAATTTTATGCCCCATAAAGCTTGAATAATATCGATGGCAATTATAGTGTTCTTTGTTCATTGTATTCTGGAAACACGGAAATCTTGTTCAAAAATGTTCTTTACTTCTCCGAGAATGCAAGGGAGTTTAAAGTGGACTCCAGTGTGGAAATTCAATTGTCTGTAAAGGGGAATTGGGACATCCTGCTTAGTGAGGAAAATTGAAGCCAATTTCAATTGCGTTAGTTGAGTATTGACTTCTAGGTCTTTTTTATTGACCATTATCCAACAGTTTTGTATTTGAACTTTACAAGTTTAGTTTTGTATTTTGAAGCAAACTTGTTAAAGTGCATTTCATAAGAGTTTGCGAATTTTGTGCTCTTGCACGCTTTCTCTCAAGATATTGGAGAACACTTAATGAGTTGTCATGGCCGCTTAGTTGATTGTCAGAAGCTCGGAGTTCATTGCGTCATTTTAAACTGGTGGATTTTGACCTTTAATTTTTATTTGTTTTGTAGATGCTCCTGCAGTTTCCTGTGGTTTGTTTCAAATTCGTGACTGCATTGAACGATCAAAAAGCACGCGATTACAAATTGTTATGCATGATAATCGTCCGCGAAAACAGAGTTTTTTCATTGCATAAACAACTCAATTGCCGCCATCCGAGTAAAAAAATTGATTTATTCGGTTTTATTCAATTTGGGCATTTGAAGAGGGAGTACATTGAAGTTTTAAGTCAAGGCGGAAAGGGAAGAAAAACGAACGGCAATGCGTCACACATTTAGGGACAACTCGTTTTGATCCATGCCCCGACAACAAACAAACAGCTCAACTCACGAGGGCAACCAAAACAGCTGTTGTCGAGAATGAGAACCGCTGAAGGAGCTTCGAGAAAATCTTTGACCATCAAACAAACGCGTTTAAATTAAGTTTAGTTTAGTAGTCACTTGATCAAACTTTTTGTTCATTATGTTTAGTTTACATTTAGTCTGCAGTTGCGTTTGTTTGTCAAATCCGGTGATTAACCATAAGTGATTAATTTGATCTCCTTTCCATGACTCAACCCAATCAATCATTGCTTGCAAGTGAGACCGGCGATATCAGCAAATTGGTTATTTGAGAAATTCGCGCATTCATCTTTAAAAGTTTGTTTACGAAATTCATCTTCGAAAGTTGTTTGTTTCAAAAGTTTGCTTGTTGATCGCTTAAAATAGTCACTGCTCATTCACTATAATTAACTTATCACACAAGAGTTTAAACTAAATTGCACGCTTTAATGGATGTGGAAAATTGCAAACACTCACTGGCGGGTTTTGGACCGCCTTCAACTACAGTTATACTTAAAATCTCTAGGAAAGAAGTTTATGCTCGATTAAGCGCGTTGGTGACCATTTAGTTCAAAGTTTAAAATGCTTTTTAAGGTCATTTTTAGTTCAAAGCCAGTGTAGAATTTGCTAGGTTGAGTGTGCAATACTTGAAAAATAATCACATTCCCGCCTTAAACGTGATTTTAAAATTATTCAATGCAAAGCCACTCAAGTTATTTTGGCATCAGGTTCCAAACAGGTTAAACTGGTTTTTGGACCCGTTGTCGGATTAGACTCTGCATTTATTTATGCCAGATGGTCTGGCTAAAACTACAGAATGCAGTGAGCTGGAATTTATGGACAGGTTTCTACCGCCTCTTATGTAAATCAGCCGGCAAGTGAGTATATCCGAACCAGACGAGAAGCACAAATCCAGCCTCTGTTTTAATTGTGTCATTGTGTGAGAAGTCGACGAATTGTTGAGAGAACTTGGTTTGATCATGCGCAAATCATATGCGGGTGTTTCGCTTTCATTTAAGTGCGCAAGTCCGTGTCTTGATAAGGTCGGCGCAAAGAGCTCGGGACAATTTCCGTTTTGTTGTCTATGTTTTTGGGGATTTGACGTTGAAAGTGTTCGGCGCGTCGGCTATTTAAAACTTGATTTCAGTTATTTGGAGCTTTTGGTCATTAAAGTTTGTTTAAAGCCATTAAAGTCCGTTAAAAGAGCAAACAAACGATTATCAAAAGAATTCCGAACATCGACTTCTGCAAACAATAGCTCGTTTAAATGGTTCTTGTGCGAATTACATAAGACGCCTACAGCGCGATCTTTGTGAGTTCGATTTCCTTGTTCAGAAACTTAAACATTCACAGAATGTGTGCCGCTCTTGTGTTTGTCTAACTATTTGTCTAATTTAAACGTGCAAGATGTTGGACTAAATTGCCCACAAACTTGTATTGACTCTTATTTGCACTTTGATAAGAACTCCCGCGTTTAGGGTCATTACATGAGGCAATCCATGAAACGGCTCATAAAAATGATGCACATAAATGATCTGAAAACAAATGAGGTGACTTTAACATATAAAGTTCGCAAGCTTTTAAAGATCTTGAACATTCAAGTATGTTTATTTACAATTTGTTTGATGTTCGATTTTTAACTCCAACCAAACAAAAACAACCGATCTTGTCACAACGCTTATCTCGACACTTCCCTCCAGTGGGACAATCTTCTCAATCACTATCACCTTTGATCTCTTCTATTCCGTGAGGGTGGAGAAATAAACTAAGTATGCGAAAACTTTCCAATTTAAGCTCTCAAATGAAATCATTTTGCTCCGGAACCTTCAAAGCTATTTGCTAAATTCAGATCAAAGCACAAACGTGTGAGTGCACCTTGTTCTTGAGAGCAGTTCATCTCCCGGTTTTTGGGACTTTTTAAAGTGGCCGTTCGGCTCCATTATTTCCATGCTCGTGAGTTCGTCCACACAAAGCTCGGACACTTATCTGCACCTTTGTCCTTTGCATTCGTTTGCGCTCAAATTCCGGCGTGTTTCAACATTTGAACTTTCGGCTAATCGTTGTTTTCAGTTTTAGCATCCGAGCACTTTTGTATCCTCCACGAACTTACCGATGAAGAAATGTTTGCACCGTAAGCTTTTGTTTTTAAGTCCAAATAGCAATTGCCTTTTAGGTCTGGCAACCGCGTCAAGCTTATTGCAGTCTTTACATGTTAGTCTTTTTGGTTGTTTGAGTTGTTTAAATGTTTACCTTTAGTTGTCGCAACGCTCACAAACTTCCTCGAGGGATATTCTAACAGTTATCCAAATACCGCGGGTGACTCATTTGAGCATTTCATAAACGCATCGTACGTACACAGAAATGCACCTTTGACTAAATGGGAATTCACGTTTTACTGGTCGACATTTCTCAATATATGGTTCTGCGGCTATCTTCTTGGAACTTTCATCAATCCCATCTTCTGCGACGTGTTTGGAAGAAAGAGTAAGTTTTATACGGTTTACAAATCTAATAATTGCTTTGTTTAGAATCTTTGCTGGGTGCAAACTTGATGTCCTTCGGCGGAACAGTTTTCTCAACAATTGCAATTTGCTTGGAACTGCCAGAATTGTTGTTCATCGGACGTTTCTTTTGTTCTGTGGCATCGGGAATTTCCTTTGGAGCCTTGATCCTCTTTTTGCAGGAAATTGCGCCAACAAATTTGAGAGGTGTTGCGTCAAGCTTGTCTGAATGTGTCTACCTGGCTGTTTCGGTTATTGGAATGGTTTTGGGAATGGACATCGTTTTGGGTCAAAAGCTCGTCTATTTACTTGGCTTCGCAATGATCCCCGCCTTTATGAGCATTTTAATCATGATTCCTTTACACGAAAGCCCCAAGTACTTGTTGCTAAACCGCAAAGACCACGAAGCAGCCACTGCAGCAGTACGGTACTATCAAGGAGACAAAATAAACGTCGAAGTGTTATTCAACGTAATGATGAAGGAAGCAGTCAACGTACGAGACATCAAAATGCACCAAGCGTTCATTGAGGTCTTTCGTCGATCAACTCTGAGAAAGGCTGCCACAATTGGAATTCTGGCGTTACAAGTGAGTTGTTAAAATTTTATGAGTTCACGCAAACAGACCACACTTACAAAAGCTCTTGACTCTTTCGACTTTTCGACTCTTTCACAATCTTCAAAATTCAGAAAACACATGTTATCAGTGACTCTCGGTCATCTGATTTCCTCCAAATGACAAGATTGCATAAACAAAACTTTTGACGCGGGACTTTGTTGAATAAACCACACAAATAACTTCTCTAAAGCAAACATTGCGCGTTTCGCACACGTCAACGGTTTAAAAACCGGGAACAGAAGTCTAAAAGAATTTTTGGAATGTTTGCTTGTAAATTCAAATATGTGCAGTAAAATTAAACACTTTCAGTTGGCTGTGCCAATATGGCCGCTTGTCTACTTGTCCACTGAGTTGCTTGAAGCACACTTTTCGCCTAATCTGGCGCAAGCATCAAGTTTTATCTTCATCACTGTCAACTTTTGCTCATCACCTGACTGGCATGTTCTTCATCGAAAGGATTGGACGTCGCAAATTGCTGATTGGCTTTGGTATTGCCAACATCTTAACATTAATTGGATACGTTGTATTTGACCGCTTAACTTATTACGTTAACCACGACTTTCGCTACGGATGTGCTGGAGCTTTAATTTTATACGGCGTTACATATGGATTTGCGCTTGGACCTATTGCATTCTTCATCACAGGGGAATTAGTTCCCCAACGCTTCAGATCACTTGTCCAGTCTATTGTATTTGGTGTAAACACAATGATAAACTTCTGCGTCTCTTTCGCAACATTACCTTTGTACAGATGGATCGATGTTTGGGCGTTCATTCCCCTATTCATGATCCCCTCAAGTCTTTCGTTGATCTACCTTTACTTCAACATGCCTGAGACACGAGGCAGAGAAATCCACGAAATCGTAAGCGGGCTGGTTCCCAGATCTCGACTGCCTTCATCGGTAATATCAACTTTACAACATTTAAAACAGTAACTTTTTAGACAAACGAACTTGTTACCGAAAGTGGAATGTCAACCAAATGCTCTGAAGATAGCTTGTCTTCTGAATCGGAAGACGAAGATCAAACTCAAAGACAACCGTTGAACGAAACGAAAGGAAACATTGCCGCAAATCTGTGCCTCGAAAATGGTAATCTAACTGTTAGTCAATTGCAATCATCAAACGAGATCAAAATTGAAAAGTTTTAATTCGAAAGCTCTGCATTGTACAAATTATTCATTCATTATTTTTACAGAGTGGACCAAAAAACGTTAACACAAAAAACTGTTTGTGTTTGAAACTTTTTGATTGGCTTTTTGACAAAAGACATTTTTGTGTTTGAAACGTTTTTTGGCCCACCCAGTATTGTTAGTGCGAATTTCACTGCTGGCCTATTTATTGTCGAAAACGGGACAACTTGTATGTAAACGTTGTGCGAATAGTCAGGTCATGTTGAGTTTTACGAGTCCTCCATTAGCTTTAATCATTTCCTACTGCTAGCCTAAACGGGTCTCAACTGTTTTTCGAATTTTAATCAATTGTTGGGACTGCTTACGAGCGCGTTACGTATAATTAGGTTGTTTTGTTTTGACTGCAAATGAAATAAATGTTGTTTATTCGGATATGTTTGGCTGAGTGAGTGTTTTAAGTAACAAATAAAGTTAAATATTCAAATTCCACTTCGCATTCAAATTAGCGCGATCTTCGTCCAACGTTGTTTGTTGTAACTTCTCGCTTTGCTCTTTGATGTCTTTGTACAGAACTGCACTTAAGTAGCGCTCTCCGAAGTCGGCGATTGAAGTAATAATAAGCTTTCCTTTGTTTTCTGGACGCTTTGCCAACTCAATTGCTTAAAAAGATAATTGAATAAATTGGCTCGTCACAATTATTTAATGTTTACCTGCCAAAACATTTGCTCCGCCTGATATTCCAGCCAAAATGCCTTCTTCTTTTGCTAATCGTTTGGCCATATCAACTGCTTCTTGAGATTTGATCAGCAAAATTTCCTCATATCCAGGACGTAAGTTGTCGGGAACAATTCCTTTAAAACAATTGAATTGGATAAGAGCTTTTTAATGCTTACCGGCTCCAATTCCAGCAATGAAGTGCGGTGCAGGTTTGTTGCCTGAGATCACGGCGCTTTCAAAAGGCTCGGCAATATAAGCTTTAACTTCTGGTTTCTTCTCGCGAAGATATTTACCAACTCCGGAAACAGTGCCGCCTGAACCCACTCCAAAGACAACAATATCAATTTGTCCCTTTGTTTGTCTCCAAATCTCAGGTCCAGTATTCTCATAGTGAGCAAGAATGTTTGCCACATTTGCAAATTGATTTAGAACAATTGAATTTGGGATCAGTTTTTCGAGCTCATAAGCTCTGTCCAGAGCTCCCTGTACCTGTTTGGCCGGATCAGTTAAAATCAATTCAGCTCCGTACGCCTTTCAGCAAGGTGCGTCTTTCGAGAGACATCGAAGCAGGCATTGTCAAAATAAGCCGATATCCTTTAATTGCCGCAGTCAACGCGAGTGCAATTCCCATACATTTCCCGACGTGGCCTCAATCAGAACAGATTTGCCAGGAGGTGATTTTGCCTTCCTTTTCAGCAATTTTGATCATGTAAGAACCTGGACGATCTTTGATTGAACATCCAGGATTTAAATATTCCAATTTCACAGCTAAACACAAGCAATAAAATAGTTAAAAGACATTTGTTGTTTTTTGACTCACCGATCTTTGCGTCCAATCCATTTGTGACCTTGTTTAAATAAACCAACGGCGTGTGCCCAATCACATCTACAGCATCTTTGCATATTCTATCCGTTGTATCGGCAGCAGTTCCAATGCTAAGCTCGCTTAATTGCTGTTCCATGTTTACGTGCAAATAAGCAGTAGTCTCCTGAACAAAACAATCAAGTTGAACAAAAATGGAAAGATAAGCACGCTATGCTTGTCGCAAGAAACGAATGTTCACTAAATTTAACAGTTGAAGAAGTTTGCAAAAAACACAAGAGTACAAAAACCGACGATTACAAGAATAAGCGGATCGAATCAAAACGAGCGTCTCTCTGTCTTGAGCAAAATTAATTCCACGAAAATGATCGACGGAATTCTTCACGCAAACACACAAACAAAGGGAACGTGCGAAAAATCGAAATGCGTAAAAAGGTCACTGTGAAGAGCAACAATGATGGACTGCGAAGAGAAAAACCGAAAAAATAGAAAACGCTTTTATTCGATTTTTGTTTATTCACTTCCTGCTTTTTTCGCAGCCGCCGAAAAGCCTTTCAATTAAATACCAGCTAATTTGGGAGCGGAAAATATTGAAGAAATCACGTCCACTTTTGACGAACTAATCGTGAATTCGCATTGAGTTAATTTATTTTACACGAACAGCAACTACAACGTGCGAATAACAGAAACTAAATTAGAGTGATTTGGATTAAATGTGGTTGCGCTCAATAGCTGGTTCCCCATTTGGCGTTGAGAACTTTGAGATCTTCTTCGAGGGTGCTCTGTTTGAGCTCTTCTGCCTCCGCTTTGATGTCGCTGTAGAGAACTGTTGAACTAAAAAATGGACGTAATTATTGCGTCAGCGAATTCAATTGGGAATAATTAAATAGGTGTTGAACGTGTTTGGAAGCAATTTGTGGATGTTTAAAAACTTACAGGTATCTTTCACCGAATGATGCAAGAGACGTCACGATTAATTTGTCCTTGTTGTCTGGACGCTTGGCAAGTTCGATTGCAGCGCACACATTTGCACCTCCAGAGATTCCAGACAAGATTCCTTCTTCACGGGCCAGCCGTTTAGCCATTTCCACTGCATCGGTTGACTTGACTCGTAAAGCTTCTTCATAGTTCTTTTCCAAAAGATCTGGAACAAATCCGGCGCCCATGCCTGAAACAAAATTATCAATTTTACTCGGAACCGGAACAAATAAAAACTAACCGGGAATAGTATGTGTGCAATGTTCAAAGCCGTTAATGACAGAAGCTTCATAAGGCTCGACTGCGTAGGCTTTCACTGATGGTTTCTTTTCCTTCAAGTACTTGCCAACTCCAACTAATGTCCCTGCACTTCCAACTCCAAAACAGACCAAATCGACTTTTCCTTGAGTTTGCTTCCTAAACACATTAGTTATTTAAAGTGTTTGTTTCGAAGACTTACCAAATTTCTGGACCAGTTGATTCGTAATGCGCCGTGATGTTAGCCGGATTCGAAAATTGATTGAAGACGTAGCTGTTTGGAATGACTTTTTGTAATGCATAAGCACGCTCAAGAGCACCAAGAACTTGAGTCTTCGGATCAGTCAAAACCACAACAGCTCCATATGCTTTGAGAAGAGTCTTTCGTTCCAAACTCATCTGCGCTGGCATAATTAGAATGATCTTGTAGCCTTTGACAGCAGCCGCAAAAGCAAGTCCAATTCCCATGTTACCCGACGTGGCTTCGATTAAAACAGATTTGCCAGGGGTGATTTTGCCTTCACGTTCAGCTGTTTCGATCATTGCACGTGCAGCTCTGTCTTTAACGGAACAAGCTGGATTCATGTACTCAAGCTTGACGGCAATTTGAGCGTTCAATCCCTTTGTAACCTTGTTTAAACGGACAAGAGGGCTGTGGCCAACTGCATCGATGGCATCATCACAAATTCGACCGGTAGTGTCAAACATTTTAGCTCTTCGTTAAACTGCAATAAGAATAATAAGTAAATTGAGTTATGTTGAAAGGAAACGTGCTCGTCTTTATATACTCACGAAATCAGCGCAATCATCAAAGAACGAAGGGTGTTTCCCGGCCGCGAGCCAAGAACCAGACATGCGAACGTGCCAAACTTGCGCGAAAATTCTACCGATCCGCACGTATAACAAATCGGCATTTCTAATTTGGAAGAGCACCCTCATGTGTCGCCACAAAAAGGGCAAAGAAGAGCAAAGAACTAGACATAATTGCAGTAAACCTGTGCGCTAATGATTAAATCGAGCATGAACAGATTGTTTTTATATGCTTGTAGTCTTGAGTACAAACTCCACGTTCATTGATTGCGATCGGAAAAATCAAAAATGGCAAAAAAGCACGTTCCACAAAGTGAACAATAAAATCAAGGATTTGTTGTCTACATGCTTTGAGTGATCGATGCACAGGAACGCCGAACACGGAACTAAATTGAAAGCGCAAAAGCATATAATTGTGTTCTCCGCTTATATGATGCAACTCTTTGTGCTTTGAGCGGTGTTGAAGTTTGAAATTAAAAGTGTTGTTTGAGCCAACCTGAAAAAAGTCTTTGAGCTCAAAAAAGAAAAAACTAATTAATCACAAAGAAACGAAAAATCAATCAATTTGAAAGAACTCTTTTTTCAGTTGCAGTCAAACAATTTTGTTACATATTTGCAATTGAATTCAATGTTTTAATGCACTCAATTAAAATGTAATCAGAAATAGTTCTCCCAAAAGAGCTAGTAAAAAGTCCTTTGTTTACCGAAATTGCTTATCACTTGCTGCTAGGTGTTTCCAATGCTTTCAATAAAACTCGACGGTTTCTGCACATAAGCTCTCAAAGTGCTTATTTACCCAATATAATAACTAAATAAGTCAATACGGCAATCTGGAAACGTCATCTAATTCTAAAAATGAAATTTGCTCCAGGGCACACGTTTTGAAGCATAACTTCCAAATTAACCGTGCTTATCAACAAAAACTTGCATCTCAACCGGATCCGAAGAGTCTTGACAACTGCTTATGAGAAAACTATGAAGACGCTACTTATATTATTGTTTTTATTGCCTGTTTATGTCGTTTCATTGGGTAAACTTTCTGCTTTGTCAACATCATTTATTTGAACTTTTAGGTCAAATAACTTGTTCGAGTTTGGTCGGATATTACATAGGATTGTTCCCAGCGAACTTTCCTTTTACTGCCGAATTTAAAATTCGAGTTGACCTTGACTGGGTAGAACATCCAGCTACAGTTACCCTGAATGTTGAACACATAAATTCTTCATACACCGAAGATTCTCCGGTTTATTTCCACATGACACTTGGAACGTTTACTCTTAACCAAACATGGTGTTATGCTCCATATGACAGTTGTTATTTGAATATTACCGAGTTAAATGCCCAGTTAACTGTGCACGTTCACCACAGCGACAATGAATTTAATTGGTTTGAACTTCTGCAGTTCAGTCCTATCGGCAACAACTTTACAATTTTGCCCTTGTCCGGTGATTGCACTCCATCTTTAATTGGTGAAAATGCTATTGGTCCAACCCCGGAACAATCTTGCATTTGTTGCAACAGTAAGTTGTTTAAACACAAGAAACAAACAATTTGTATTTAGAATATGATCCAGATCCGTTATTGTTTATGTGTCCGGTGGACGCGTTTATCACAACAACTATAAGTTTGTTTTTAAACATTAAAAGAATACAAAACAACTCAAACAAAGCGCTAACGAATCAATTAATTCATATTTCTTGTTCTTTTCATAAAAAAGCCGATTATTTGCGTTGGAAAGCAAGTTGCGAGCAATCTTGTTCAATAAGCTTATCAAGAACTGCATTACTCTCCTGAAACGCTAGACATTCGCGTAAATTAAGTTAAAGCATCAAAGATGTTTTTGTTTCTTTTATTGCTTTTTCCACTTTTTAGCAATGCAGCAGGTAACTTTAAACAAGTATGTTGTTTTAGTCTTCACTTTAGATCCAATTCAGTGCAACAAAATTGTGGCGTATTATATCGGAAATTTCGAGGGAGACGCTTTCCCGATAAATTCGGAGTTTCAAGTCAAAGTTGAGATTGACTGGTCGACAACTATGTTAAACTTCTACGTTGAAGATTTTAACTATACATTTGCAAGTGACCCTGACCAATATTTTCATTATTATGTAAACGATCACGAACAGCAAACGGAGTTCGTTTTGTAAATAAGTTCTAAGCATCAGCTACTGTTTTTCAGTTGTCAACCTCCGTTCACTCAAGGATGCCCGCCAATAAATGTTTCGGACTCGGACGTCTCGTTTACAATTCATATTCATCAAAGTGAGTTTTAAATGTTTTTGAGCTATTGTAGTTCCACGTGTACATTTTAGGCGAATATGAATCTATTATGGAATTTAACACATTGGAGAACGGATTCACTTTAAACGATCCCATCGGACAATGCACAAACGAAATGTATAACCTGAATGTACTGAATAAAGTTCCGCCGGTTAAATATTGCATTTGTTGCAACGAATACCTTCCAGATCCCAGCTCGACTTGTCCCATAAGTCCTTATGTCACGACACCTCTACCAAGTCAGTACAAAACAAAGAAATTAAACAAATTGAAATTGCGCAAAGAAAAATTGCGCAAAGAAATTAAGAAAAGCGAGAAAATTAATCGAGACGATTTTTGAATTATCTTTTGTTTCTTGCTTATCAGAGTTTTTTAATTAGTCTCACGAGCATCCAAATTGAATAGTTTTGCGGAGAAGTGACGAAAATGAAGGTTCTGTTGGCAATTGTTGTTTCTTTTTTATTTTGCGCAGCCAACGCGGGAGGTAAGTAGTATCGAATCAAATAATTAATTCGTCCCATTTTGAAGATCCATTCTTTTGCAAAACGCTGGTTGGATTTTATACAGGGAATTTTGCGGACTCTACTTTTTCTCCGCTGTTTGCCGAATTTCAAATTAAGTTCGTCATTGACATAAACCCAGAAAACCAAAACAGCGTCCATGTTTTCGTTCAACACCACAACTACACGGCTCCAAATACAGACGGTTATTATTTTCATTACTACTCACACGGACTAAATGTTAAAACTACGGAGGGCACGTAAGTGCAAACATGATAAGCAAAAGTTAATATGAGTTTAGTTGTGATCCTCCATTTACTGAAGATTGTTCAATAAAGTTTAATGACACAGATCCGTCGTTTTTAAGCCACATTCACGCCAGTCGTAAGTTTTTAAGTTGTACAGGTTTTAGATGATCTATTTTGTTTAGCGAGTACTTATTACGATATATTAAGAATTAAGTCACTTGCTAATGGCTTCAGATTGAGCGATCCAGTCGGAAAGTGTACAAATAGCGCATTTGAAGATCCAAGCGACATGAAAGGAAAACTTTTTACTGTGTGTATTTGTTGTGACGAATATCTGCCAGATTCCGCTTTAAACTGCCCACTAAATCCATATTTTACGGAGCCGCCACCAACGAGTCTGTTTTAATATTTAAAACAATAACCGCAACTGCTAAAACATTATTGTTTGTTTTGTAGGCTGCTTCTCTTATCGTTTTTCATCTTTCTTTCCCCTCAAATTGCGCCTACGCATGCAAACAATTGCCTACTGGAAAGAAAAAGAAAATGTCAAACTTAATATTCTGGTCAAAAAGATTATTGTTAGACTGCGATTTGTTCTTAACTCTTTTAATAGTTTGAAGACATTATGAGGATTGCGTTCTTTCTAGTGACTTTTACTTTGCTTTTCTTGTCTGGAAGAGCAGGTAAGCTTTGTTGGACTTTTTGCAATTTAG
Organism: Aphelenchoides bicaudatus; assembly: GCA_024699845.1. Taxonomy (NCBI): domain Eukaryota; kingdom Metazoa; phylum Nematoda; class Chromadorea; order Rhabditida; family Aphelenchoididae; genus Aphelenchoides; species Aphelenchoides bicaudatus. The sequence goes on along the minus strand of JAMPIN010000002.1, from coordinate 9,600,594 downwards.
TCCGCTTTTAAGATCCAATTCACTGCAATAGCATCGAAGCGTATTATGAGGGTAACTTTGCTAGACCCGACGAGGTGCCTTTATACACCGAGTTTCAAATTAGATACACATTGCCTGGTTGGACAGACAGCCAAGACGATAAAATCCACTTTTACATAGAGCACTTTAACTATTCGTATCCAAGTGACGGAGTGTACTTCCACTACTTTGTTTTTGGATCGGAATCACCAAATATTGAGTGAGTGGGAGTTGTTTCAGATGGAAAGTCATTGTTTAGATGTCATCAGCCGTTTGTTGAAGATTGTCCAATGCAAATACCCAACCAAAACATCACTTTCTTCTCTCACATCCACAATGACGACAATCTTTACAAGTTGATGATGTTCAAAAATCTAACCAATAACTTCACATTGGATGATCCAGGTAGGCAAATGTACAAACGTCATGGACAATGTTTTAAACTCGAAAATGGATGCCACAACAATGAGGTTCTGCATTTGTTGTGACAAATACTTGCCTGATCCTAGTCTGAACTGTCCAGGCGATGAATGGATAACAACTTCAACGAGTTTGTGTTTCAGCAATAAGAACAACTTAAATTAACTGCTTATCTGCAAAAATGACGCCAATCTTTTGATCTCACTATTCAAAGACATCAAAGACATTTTTAGTTTAACTCTATTGATAGACATTTCTTATCTTAATTAATTTGCAGCCGTCTCGATAATACGCTCGCTTCGAATTTAATTTTAAAACAATAATGGACAATAATGAACAAAGTATAAGTCACATTTTAAAGACCACCGCAACAACTTGACTCACTCATCACTTCCACGTTTTTGAAACTAATTCGTGCTTATCTAACTAGAAATTGAATTGAGTCGGTAATTTGTGCATCCTACGCTTTTAAAAAAGTGCTAATCACAACTTAAATATGACTAACAAAGATTCCATCAAATTAAAAAACAACAAATTCAATGATTCAAACAGGCATTATTAATCTCAACAACAAACACTCAATAAATAAAAACTAACGGATTAAAAATAGGCGTTAGACTTCAAATTCTTTTCTTATCAAATTTTTAAATTTCAAATCAACACGCGAGATTTTTCTTTTTTCAAACTTTCCGTTGTCACGATGTTTGTTGCGTATTTTCTGTTTCTTCAATCGACTTCATTAGCTCAAAGCGGTAACTCTTTGGAAGATAACTTAAATAACAACTTTTTATTAGATGAGTTGCCAGCGTGTAGATCGTTAGTAGGTTATTATATTGGGCAGTTTGGCCGTGCAGGCGAAACAGATATGAGCACATATTACAACGCTCAATTTGAATTCTCTATTGTTGCAAACGAAACAACAAAAAGAGTTCATTTAAACATGAAGAACGTCAACGAGACTTATGAAGCTCCGCATAAACTGTTTTTTCATTTTTTCGACTATTCACAAGGAACTCCTTATAACAAACATCATGTTACGTGTACTGACGGTGTTGAATGCGCATTAGACTTCGTTTCCTCTCCAACGGAATTCATTGTTCACATTCATTTCGGTGAAGATGGTAAAAACAACTGATTTATGTTGATTGTTTTAAAGAAGTTTCAGAACCTTCCATCTTCTCCATATTCAATTTTAAAAGTTATTTCAACTCCTTTTTACTCAACAAGCCAATAGGATACTGCACAAAAGATCAACTGGACAGAGTTAGTCTATTGCCAAACATTACCGCGTTTTCTTATTGTTTGTGCTGTAATAATTATTCACCGGAGAGTTCATTAGGTTGTCCTGTAAGTCCGTGGCCTGATTGGGGTAAGCTTTTGTAAGTGCGGTTCTGTAAGTGTGGCTTGGCCAGTTAATCAAAAAAGCATTTAAAACTAATATAACTAATCTCTATAAGAATTACCAGTCAAAGATCAAATGAAACGTTAAATATTAAAATTGTCGTCACCGCCAAAATGGAACAAAGCATAATCTACAAAACCAATAAACAACAATTGTATAATCGAAGCGTGAAACAAAAAGTGACGGCGAATGAGGCTTATCAAATTTGTGTGTTTTGTCTTACGTTCGGCTTGGAGAGTCGTGGGCGCGCTTGTTGAGTTGCTGCAACCGGACATTCTAAATTATGTTTCCGTTAATGCTGCTGGTCGGTTTGACATCCGCAACTTTAAATTGTGATACTTTAACAGGTAAGGTTCTATAGTTTTGTTTTTTGGAGACTGTTTGCTGTTTACAGGTTATTATACCGGAAAGTTTTCTAGTTCACAACAAGAAGAAGATTTTGGAGCGCAATTTGAAATAGAAATTAAAGTAGATAAACAACGAAGTCAAATTGTCGGCTCGTTTTTTGAAAGTAAATCCGGTTCTTACATATCCAAAAATTCAGTTGCACTTCTACGGACAAGATGGCAACACATGGTATTTGGATTAATTGATTTGTAATTATTGTTTTTTGTTTTGAGGTGCAATTTGACTCAAGCTTGTTCTGCTGACTATCCGACAACGAAAGACATATTCGAAGTTCATATACATAAATATTTTAAAAGTCAAGACGGAACTTACGTTTTATTTGATGTTCCTTTTAACCCGACAACTCTTGATTTCACAATTGACAATGAAGTCGGCTACTGTACAAAAAATCAAATTGATCCAGGTGATTGGGATTTTGATCCATCAAAGATGTCTTATTGCTTGTGTTGCGGTGAATATGCACCTAAATCGGAACTTGATTGTCCGGAGAACACATGGCAGCCAAGTAAGTTAAACAATCAATATCTTTGCATTTAAGCTTTTTAGCCACACTTAAAAGCACTGCAACAACGTCTTTAAAATCGACCTCTTCACACCACAACGTCTTTAAAGTCGACTGTCCACACAACAAGATTGCCTATCCAAACTACCGAATTAAAGTCAACTCTTCACACCACAACTTCTTTAAAATCAACAACTCTTCACACCACAAAATTACCTCTTCAAACTACAACATCTTTAAAGCCGACTCTTCACACCACAACATCTTTTAAAATCGACCTCTTCACACCACAACGTCTTTTAAAGTCGACTCTCCACACCAACAACGTCTTTTAAAATCGACCTCTTCAAACCACAAAATTGCCTATTCAAACCAGCACTTTAAAACCAATCTCAACAGTTCCGACTCATGCCTCAACAAATGCTCCTTCGACTCTAATTTTGTCTACATCAACAATGCAATTTCCTATTCAAATCAGCACAATAAAAACAAAATTTCCTAGCACGCAAAAACAAACTGAAACAACAAACATACAAACTTTTAAAGCATGTGAGAAACAATCAAACAACTCATTCAACATTTAAATAGCAAACATTAATTTTAATTTAGCGACAACTTCAAAACCCACTACAATTCTCACGTAAGTTCTCTAATTTCAATACCTCAAAACCTGCTAACATTTAGAACAACAAAAGCACTCCAAACGTTTACAACACAAGCAACGAATCACCAAACTCATCCAACAACAACAGGTAACTTCCAAGTATCTCTGTAATCAATTAAAATCATCTGCTTTTTAGGAGTCAAGTTATCAACTGTAAGAACAACTGCGGCGCCAGTTACAGATCCATTTAACATTAATTGTACAAAACCGGATTTGAGTCCACTGGATAAGATTTATTGTGACAAAACTTGGGCAAGTCTATTTGATTAAACAACTAATTGCAATGTTTAGAACAACAAAGACCAAGTGCAAAAGATTGTAAACGAGACAATTAAAGCATTCGAGCCAAAAACTACAGACAAAGCAGCCGTTTATCAATTATCTCACATTTTCCAACGAATAGGCTCTATTGACGGAATCGATAAACCGGTATATCGCACCCGAACGTTCATCTCTAATTCTATTTTTAGGACTATGACCACGTAATTAAGTTGTACGACAAAATCCTGGACATCGACGAAAACGTAATATGGGCCGCAAATGACCAAGATTCCGCTTCATCCAATCGCCTACTCAGCGGCTTGGATACTTTGATGAGCAACAACGTATATGATTTGAAGATACACAAAACAAACATCGGTTTGCAGCGGTAATCATTTTTTATAATTATCTTTTTCACTAACAATCTTTTCAGAACACACAAAAGTGATTGCCGTCCGGGAAAGTATATGGGATTTGCAGACTACGGAGACTCTTTTGGCGCAAATAACGGAACGAACTATCTTGCTTCAATAGAAATCCCAATGAGTACGTTGTGTGACAAAGACGGAAATGCAGGTACTTATCAAAACAAACTCGCCTTTTTGACTTAAAAGTTCAGACCCGATCTACTACGCAATTTACCGCGCAGTCAACTTATTTGTTCCAAACTCCACGGACGAAAACAGCAAATTAAAACACTTGAATGGCAATGCAGTACTTGAAATGGCACCCGGCGTCTTTAAGAAAGTGTCTCCAGATGACTTTGCCGACAAAACACCAGATGGGAAATTGGAACCTGACAAAAATCCACCAAAGACTAGCCGTTGTGCCGTTGGCTACTACCAAAATAAGAACAGAATTCTGACAGCAACAATCATAAACAAAAAAGATAACAACGTCCAGTCAAAGACAATGGCTGTTTTGAGATATAAGAAAGAAAAGGTAATGTTGTTAAGCTTTCTGCACACAATGTCTTTTTTAGATCAAAGAAAGCTTGCATGGCAACTTTAAAGTCTCTTGGTGGACAGGAGATGAATGGTCATCGGACAAAACATGTGCCGTCAAAGACAGTGGAGACTATTATGTTGCCGAATGCAATCATTTGACAGGTCAGTTAAAACAACTGAATTGTTTAAGTTCATTATTGCAGACTTTACTTTGTTGATAGATGGCGCAGAAACTGATCCCATTTTATGTGATAAAGCACTCTCAACAGTGGGATACGTCTCAAATGGCGGTTCAATTATCTCTCTAATCATTTTAAACGTCATTTACGCTTTCAATTTGTAAGTTGACTTTTCGATATTTGTTTAAAAAGCAATTCTAGTTTTTCGCCTCTGCGTGATCTTCTTCTTACTTTGTTTATCGCACAGCCGCTTCTTCGCTTTAAAGTGGACATCTTGACGAGCATTTACAACTTCTTGCTCATGCTTTTCTTTATATTCTTCACCATTCTCAACGATCAACAGCGTACAGGCGGAAATATTGTTTGCCAAATTGTTGCCGGTTTCGATTATTGGCTACTTTTGTGGTAGGTTAAGAGACTAACTGCAACTATATGTTCTTTTTAGTTGCATTTTCCTAACAATCTTTCAAGCATGGCGCATTCTCAAAATCTTCGCATTTAACTCCCGCATGGAACAGTTAATCATTTTCATAACGAAGCCACTGGTCATAATAGCTGCTTCGCTATCAATTCCGACTCTAATTTGTATCATCGCTTACCTTGCAAATCACGACTTCTACAACAGAAAAGACAACTTCTGTTGGATAAATCCGAAGTTTGTGATCCTGGCCGTCGTTGTGCCTCTAACTATAATGGTGGTGAATGGATTTGTTTGCTTGTTTATTATTTTGATTAGAATGTACCCGAACGCAAGAGTTTTTAAGCCGCTGAGTCGACTTGCATCTGTTCAGTCCAATATGATTTCGCAGGCCAAAAAGAACATGGCTCGCGAGAAGATCATCACAGTTTTAATTATGCAGTTTACGCTCGGGATTCCATGGGTCTGTTAAATTAGCGAGTATCTTTTTGAATTCATTGTTAAATTTAGGTCATTCAATATTTAACTCTGTTCTCGCCTAAAGCAACTGCTTGGCATTACATTTTCACTATCGTAATTGGAACGCAGGGAATTGTTCTTTTACTTCTGTTTATTTACAAACGCTTCCAAGCTTATCAACGACAACAATTAACTACGACTACATCTGGAGCCGACACAGCATTCACAAATGTCAGAAGCACTGCACAAGATCCGAAATCCGAATCCGAATATGATCAAGTTGCTGACAGTTATGCACAACCACGGCGATCTGAAAGCACAATTCACCGAGCAAGGCAGTTTGTTATTAACAAGTTGAGCAGTAACAGAAGACGTCCTCATGAAAGTCCGCCTCCTATCCCGCCGCCTGCACACACTATTCCGGGAAGAGGTTTACGGAGAGCTGATTAACTGTTTAAAAAATTTAACTAACTAAATGATCTGCCTGTTTATAAATTCCTTAACCGTTTTTGTTCTTGTTTGATTGATTTGTTTTCAACAAATAAAGTAATTTTTTGTTTAATTACACTTTCTTACAACAAAGAATGCCAGAAATGAGTGTGGTCGAACCAATTAATTTCTTCAATCTTTAACCGACGCACTCGCAAATTGCGGGAAAAAAGCATATGAGCCGCCAAGGTCGTTCTTGCCATTCCTCACTTTTTGCTGACCGTTCGCTTTTTGTCCCGCATTGCAAGCACACAATAAACAATAAGTTTCTTTATCAACCTTTTGCGATTAATGGCGTTTAGTTGGGTGCGTTGATAATGTTCTCATTCCTAATTGAGTAATGGCGCGGCTAACCAACACCAGTCCAAAGTACTCAAACAACCATAAAATTTGGTTGCACTTGGTTGCAAAACCTTTAGTTTGTTTTCGTGCAATTAACGCCGTTAAATTTCGTGTGTAAACAACTTTTCTTCTATTTTGGTTTCAAAAATTTTTAGCTGAATGGGGCAAACAACTCAGCAGATTCCTCGCAGTGAACTCATACTAGAATGGATTTTGTTTCGCTTCAGATGGATCTTTGTCATTTTGTTTGTTGTGCCAATGAGTTTAGTCTACGATCAGTACTTTGCAGTGCGAAATTGGATCATCTTTAAGTTGAATTCAGCGCCAAAAGCTCATGACAGAAAAGTCGGCGTAATTCAAAAGCAAGTAAGTTGTTTTTGCTTTGTTGTTTTACTTAATTAATCTTCTTTGTTTGTTTAGATTCGTGATTGGAACGATGCTGGGCGAAAGCAGAAATTGTGTACAGCTCGTGCCGGATTTCTTACTATGTCGTTTCGCTTTCCGAAATACAAGAAGAACATGTTGGGAATCAAGACAGACACACTGGTTGACATACTTGAAGTAATTTTTATTGAGTTTTCGCTAATTTCCAATTAGTTGTATAGATTGACAAGGAAAAGTTGACAATTCGCGTCGAGCCAATGGTTAATATGGGGCAAATTACTCGCTTATTGATTCCTCTTGGCTATACACTTCCAATTGTTCCGGAATTAGATGATTTGACTGTTGGTGGAATGGTTAATGGATGTGGAATTGAGTCAAGTAGCCGAAAATACGGTCTTTTCCAGCATATCTGCGTTCAATATGAAATTGTGACTTCAAACGGCGAATTAGTTATTGCAAGCAAGGTTTGTTTAATGTGAAGTGCTTTAAAATAAAACTTTATCAATTACAGGAAAGCTCTGAAAACCAATCACTCTTTTATGGACTTCCTTGGGCTCACGGATCTTTAGGCTTTTTAGTTGCAGTCACTTTACGCATAATTCCATGCAAACCTTACATTAAACTCAATTATCACGCTGTTCACAATCACGATGTAAGATGTTTTTGAGCATTTTACTCATTCGTTTGACTTTTTAAATGACTTTTAGGACATAACAGAAACATTACGTAAAGTTTCAAGCAATCCATCAAATGAATTTGTTGAGGGCATTGTGTTTTCTTACGAAAAAGCCGTCATTATGAACGGAGAATTTGCGGAGGAGCCACCAAGGAATGGAGTATTTAATGCGATTGGCCGTTGGTACAAGCCATGGTTCTTCAAACACGTGGAAAGCATGCTCAAAAAGAAACAAGATGTTGTTGAATACATTCCTTTGCGTGACTATTACCATCGTCATTCAAGAAGTATTTTTTGGGAGTTGCAAGATCTAATTCCATTTGGAAACAACATCATTTATCGTTATTTGCTTGGCTGGGCATTGCCTCCAAAGGTGTCTCTATTAAAACTGACAACTCCGAAGCCGGTTCGTAACTTATACGACAGACATCATGTCATTCAAGATTTGCTGATTCCGCTTAGCCGTCTAACCGATGGCATTCAGTTGATAGACAAGGAAGTGAGTTGCTTTTAAGCAATCAAGGCACAAACATTAAACTTTTAGATAGGTTTCTATCCTCTGTGGTTATGCCCATTTAATTTGCCTTCACTGCCTGGCTTGATCAGAAACCGCACCGGAACTAATGTTTTATTTGTCGACATCGGAATCTACGGAAATGCAGAGCGCAAACACTATGAAGCCCGTGAAAGCACTCGCAAACTTGAAAAGTTTGTTCGCGATGTTCAAGGTGCTCAAATGCTTTATGCCGACACTTTCATGACTCCCGACGAATTTTGGTCGATGTTCGACTCGAGTCTATACGATTGGTTGAGAGTGCAGTATGACTGCAAAAACGCCTTCCCAGATGTTTATCAAAAAGTTTGTCGCGAAGCACGAGAGTGATTTTCAAATACTGTCAAATATTTATTTCAATAAATGAGATGAGATCGTTTGAATGGAGATGGTCACTGATTTTCGAATTAAAAACCGTATGTAAATGATTATGGGATGTTAGTGCGGGGATATGCTCACAAAACTGTGATATAACAATAAATTAAAGACAGGGTACATTAGTCGTCGAAGAACTGAAGAGACAGGCCGCGTTCTTGTCTTTCAAAAATCTGTTCAATCATAATCTTTGTCTGAAAACAACACGTTAGTTATGCAATTGAATATCTAAAAGCTTACTTGTTTCTTCTTATCGACGGTCAAATTCCTCAAGCGCAAAGGCAACAATTTTACCAAATAGCATATCTTCATCATTCAACCAATCGAATGATCCTTGATTTACAGTCGAGCAATTAACAGTCGGTTTGGACAGACGTGCAGGTGGAGCTTTTCTTGATCTGCAACGCTTCGGAAGAAACTTTTCAACCTCTTCAACTGGTTCTTTTGGTTGTTGATTAATGTTTGCGGTAGAGAGAAGCTTTTTGAATTGTAATGAATGCGGAGTCTTGTTTTTCGTTCTAAAACATTTTTTGAATTAATTGATATGTTGAATAAACGAGTAAAGATTACATGTTCTAATTGGCATTCTTGATCTCCGCCTGAATGTTCACTTGAAGCAATTGCACTGTCTGTAGATGCATCTTCTTCCTCGTCAACCAGAGGAGATTTTGCACAGGCGACACTTAAAATGTTACTGAATATGTTGATGTTGGAAGCCATGTTGGAAGCCCCATTCAAATAACTTAGCGGTTGCAATTCTAAAAGTACAAAATGTCTTTTTAGTAAGTAATAGTAATTACCTGTTGGGGGCGATACACTTTGGCGTCGATTCTCCGCAGACTTAAAGTACTCATCAAGGAAGTTCAGATCCCAAAAGTACGGCCACTTAGGCTTATAAGCAAAGTTATCTCGCACTGCAATTTTCATCTCTTTTCGATACCTTTGGCACAAACTTTGCCAACACTTCTTTGCAATTTGAGCTGTAACTCCAACTTCAAGAGCAATTTGTTCCCAAATATCATTCAATTCATCCGGCTGTCGCTTTTGATTGTCATACAACTCAGGCTTTTCTTTCACTGCATTGATTAAAGACAAATTGAATGCAGACTTCTTTCTGTTTACATAGTCGTCGTTGCTCTAAAACAATTCAAATTAAGTTAAACAATTCAAATCAAATTAAATACTTCTTGTTCGTCACCGACTTCTCGGCGTTTTGCAGAGGAACGATGATTTGATTTGTTGCCGTGACGTAAGTCTTCGTCTTTTGCTTGCTGAATTAGAATGAACTGTTCGCGGTGGTACATCTTCAAATGATGACTTAGAGACGTGGTTGATTGTTTAGGTCCACGATTGAAAATTGCTCCACACGTGTAGCACATAGCAGTGTTTTGATCAGTCTGCTTTTCTAAAAAGCAATGATTACTTTGAAAGACCGAAAAGAAAACTTACTAAAATATCTCCACCAGCTCTTTGCCGGTTGAGACCAGTCGTAGTCTTTTGGAAACTCAGATGCCGAGTCGCCCATCAGTTGATCAGTTTCATTGGAGCTAATCAAGTTCAAGAACAGATCTATGTTGCGTGAGGCCAGAGGCTGTCCATCGCTGTTGTCCATTGCACGTGGCACCTGAGACTTCTAATTAACGAGTGTGAAAAGCAAAATAAGACCGCAGGCCGTTAATTCGGAAACCGGAAAACAATCCTCACGCAAGCGGTCGGGACAAAGTGAAGAAAACGGTTGCTAGGGACTAGTAGTGCGCGTTTATCGGAATGGCTTACTTGTCCGGTACAATTTGCCTCTGAGTGACAAATTCCCAGTAAATAATAAGTGCCAACCGAAAAGCCTACCCTTTAAACACTAGTTCCGAAGGGTTTCGACATTGACACAAATTGAAAAAGCTTCAAAGCTTCAAAGTTTTAACAATTGTTTGATTACTGTAATCGTTTTTAGAGAAAAGAAAAAGAGTTAATAAAGAAACAAGTGGTTGTGCCACCCAATGTACTCTATTAAATAATAAGTGCCAGCGGAAAAGCTAAATGCAGGTTGGTCACGGCTCCGGTATAATTATTGGCCACGGCGTCAAGTTCAGCTGCCGACTTTCAGTCCAGTAATTAAACAGACCGTTGACCAACCAGTTAAACAGCAATTATCAGTCAGGACCAGGGAAGTGAAGCCAGTGTTGCTGGTCACGAAAGCATGCCAAAGTTTATCCAATACCGACACGGAGAGTTTGGCGTTAATGCGCGCAAAGACACTTGAATCCTCGTCGACCACGTTTACTCTTCATATTTGTCGCAGGGATTTAGGTCCGGATGTTTAGGCCACTTGGCTGTTGCTTTCGCATGTCACCGGAGGCTTGTGTTTGTGAGTTCCGGCCCCAAATAAATTGGGTGCCTGGAAGCCTGTGCGAAGGATTTGGCATAATCCTTGGCCGAGATTATGATAGTCGGCGGTGTTGGCCAATTTGCCACTACGGCCGGAAATTCATGCCTCACGTGCCAAACTTTCGGTGTCGGTCGCTAATGACTTGATTTCGGCAAGCAAAACAGCTCGGATTCCGTACACACTACAAAGGCCTGGCTAATGAGGGCGAAACGATTGAAAGCATATCACGAAAGAAGCAGTTGAAAGCAAAGTGTTTGTGAGTGGATTAAAGAATAACTTTCAAATTACCCCGGAAGCAAGCGCGCATCACAAAAAATTGTGCGTGTGAAGAAAAGGTCACGCTAGGAATGGTCGCTAATTTCCTGTACACAAACGGGCTTGACCGACGCCACTCACAAATCCGGAAACATAGGCGCCGGAAACAAATTTGTCGGCGAAAAAACAGATTCTAAAATGATGTTGGCTGGCGATTGGAAAAACACTTGGTTCAGCAATGTTTTGGGTTTGGTTTATCACCGAAAATCAACTAGCGGATATAACTTGAAATATCGGCGCAAAAGAAGCAGCAGGTTGCAAACGGTTCCACCTCTACGACCATTTCGGAAGCAAACACCCGTCGTGTTATTTGGCTGAACCGGAACCTGCGCGAAAGATGCGTTGAGGATGAGGGAAGACAAGTTTTCTGGTTCCGATTCGAAAGCTCGAATGCTTTTAATTTGAAAGAAGGCTTTCGACAAAGCAGTCTTTCAAAGCATCTAAATCAAAGTGTACTAAACAATAGACCAAAAAACTCATCGGTTCAAAGTGCTGCAAAACTGAATAGGAAGAAAAGGCAAAATGCGTTTGCTAATTATTAATTTTGCGCGTCGCCTCGTGTTTCCGGCAGCAGCATTCGCTAACAAACACCCTGTGTCGGTTGTTTCTCCATTGCTTGATAAAAATTCAGAGCGGAATTGAAATCCAGGTTGCAGGCGAAAAACCCACTGCTTGCTTCCGGTTTGTTTGCCATGTTCCGGTTGAGCATATGAAAACATGGAGGTTTTGCTCCTGTTAAGTGCACAAGTGTCGATTTATTAAAATTGTTATTCATCAAGTGTTTTTGGAACGTTGCAATGTTTACTCGAATAAAGAAAGTCTCAATGATTGTAATGTCTTTCAAAGGTTGTAAATTCTTGTTTCAACAACACAAATCAAATCATTACTGTTTGAGACGAAGTTAAATTGCAATAAAAGTGACATTTAAGTTTTGCAATTCCTATTGTTTGAGATGTCAATAAAGTTAAAATAATTTCATTTCATTCTGCCTTTTAAAAAAGTTATTGTTTAACAACTTCTACTGTTTGAAATGTTTAACAAAACTTAAAACACTACAATCTTTTTGGTGTTCGCTCAAACAAATCAATTTACTCTTTAAAGCAATTGAATGTTTAATATTCTCTAAAGAACAAGGAACATAAATCATTTCAGGAGATTGCGTGTTTCAAGGTGGACTTTTAAGAGGTTGAAGTAGGTGTTTTGTGTACTGTAAGGGAGGTCCATTGTTAGTCAATTTGGTCACGAAAAGAATTACACGAACTGTGTGGACGTCAAGTTGTGCGTATAATTGTTTCTCCTGTGAATTTCATTATCCCAGTTGTTTTCGAGGCGACTCCACATAAAAACACTTAAACTTTGCGTATTTCAACCGGCGACTTTATTTGACATTCGACCCACGCCTTCGTTTCCGGCTTTCTATTTACAGCCTTTTTCGTCACTCTAAACATCTGCAAGTCCCTCCAACCTTAACTTTTTGATGTTTCGGCATGATCTTTGAGTAGTCGATCCTCTCCGACGCTACTCAAAAGAGTAACGCTCATCTTCAAAAATGCAAACAATTTGGCGTTATTTCCTCATCTCATCGCCACTTAAGCGTATCTCCGGGCCCAAACAACTTTACGAGCCGTCGTCGTTGACATTTGCCCTGGAAGTATCATTAATTCGTTAGGCACGCTAATTTCAACTTGAAACAGACGTTGGCGAATTTCAGACACGTGGACTTTGAACGACCGTAACAAGATGAACAGGTGAAAGATTAACAAAGTTTTCAAAAGGTTGATTATGTTCTTGGAATTAGTCGTCCAACTGAATGGACTCTTTAATTAGTTGTTTGTTTGTTCTTGAAAATGACTTTGATGATTTGCGTAAAGTTTTCTTTTAATTTCAACAAGTGTTTTTGACGAGTGCTTAACTGTAGCATCAACTTTGCAAATTCCACCGCATTTCTCCAAACATCAACGTTCAGCACACCGAATGGCACTCGTTGCAGAACTTTGTCGAACGAAAATGCCAATTATTGTGCTCACAGGTTGTTTATAAAAAGCACATTTATTACGACTATGACAGCTCACGCCAACGGACCATAAAACAGAAATTGAATTGGACGAAAAAGGGTCCTTTAGCACCAATTACGATGTCGCCGAACCGTTGGTCAAACAATATTTGATTTGTCGGCAATATGTGTACGTTTTACGATCCACGCACTAAATCCAATTCTCCAAAACTACTTCTGTGGCTGTAATTGCGTAACAGTTCACCCTCTACTTACTTGTCAAACACATGCGCATTGTCTTCGTAGAAATTGCAGTTCGACTGTTATTTTTGTCTGTTTTTACAGTTTGCAGAAACTAGGAAATCCGCTTCCGCATTTTTGTAGTTGACGGCTGAAAGGATTCATGTATTCACGTGTTACTTTTTCGTACTATTACCGTAACGCACTTAGGCTAAAGCGTAGCCGTGTCAGGGTTCTAAATTAGGCCCGAATGCTGACCAATAAAATGTCCTTCAAATGGAGCGGTAAATTTGACAAAACTCGGTTGTACGTTTTACGAATTTAGCATTCCATTCGACTCTTCAATTAAATCGGTTGAAATGTTCAACAAACAACTCAAACAATCTAAACCCATTTGCATTCTTTGGTTTTCGATTCCGTTAACAATGCCAACTAATTCCATCCGCGAGCCAAACAGTTCCGCATGAGAACAAAAAGAAACCACAAAAGTACAGTATGTGGGGCTTCTTTTAATAAAATGACCCGTATCGTTTGTTAAAAGTGATGTAATTTGACTACTCGACAAAAGTAGTCAGACAAGTAGTCAAAATCTACGTGAATTTTCTCTTTGCTGTCTACAGTAGGGTGTGAAAAATTACTAACGACAGGTCCACAACACACGCAATTCGTGCCTAAAACACTTAAGAAACGGCACTTTTCCTCGGAAAATAAAAGTCCGATGATAACATTCGAAAAATAGCAATCCTTGAACTTCGAAAAGAAAAATGCTTTGAAAGAAAAATCTTTTTTGTTTTTTAAATTCCATTCTGTGTTGTCTAGAGTCTTAAATATTAAATGCCCGACATTGAATATTCATTTTTCGTAGCTTTTACAGTATTTCAAAGACTCGAATCATTGATGTTTTTGATCATTAATACTTATTAACATTTTGACTCTATTTTTGTGCTTTTGAAGTCTCCCAAAAGTTTTCAAGCTAAAAATGGAATTAAAACTCGTTGAATGCGTCTATTCAGAGTTGACATTTATAAATTATGCAGGAGGCTTTTCAAAATTGCAGCAAACTTCTCCCTCCTAATTAGCATAACTTCGTGAACGGATTACGGTAGCGGCTCTAATTTTTTAATTCCGGAAGTGATGTTGCAGAAAGCGAAGGCGAGGTTCTAATTTATTCGGACCGGTAACAGACTTCATGTTCTGGAGTGCTTTTCGGTGGGAGAGGGAACTAAATTGTCAATAATAGGTGTTTATCCGGCCGATTGTTCTATGAACGCTTCGGCTAATTTTGGTTTTGCGTGACGAGGCATAAAATTGGAAATGTCGGGACCCGCTTTTCGGAGACAGTTGATTCAAGTTTGAATGGAGTTGACAAGTAGGTGGTTTTCGGATGTTCCTTGTGCATCAAATACAATGTTGGAATGACGACTGGTCTATGGCTTCTCTTTGCTGACGAGTAGCTAATTTATTCCCCCTTCGATGCATATTCATTTGGTGAGTGAACCGTACTTTGAAGCGCTTCAGCTCAGAACACAAATCACTGCGAATCCGTGCCAGTTTTAGACATTCTCACAACTTTAATTCCTTTTAATTCCGTTCACACATTTTTAGTATGCTCGTCTCACATCGGGATCTCTGCACTGCTCCCGAGTTCAAGTCGGATGTTTGGCGCGCATAATTAGTTGGGATGGTGCTGTTTTTTGTTCCACCCCTCGAATACCAATGAATCAGGCGTGTTCCTAAGTTCCTGGCAGACAACGAATGTCTAAGCGCTCATAATGACATCTTCAACACCACATCGCTTATGCATTCGAAAAACACCTACATTCGAGTGATTATGCGCGCAGCGTGAAAGTTGCTAAGCGTCTGCCCACGTCCATTGGCAGTCAGCCATATGCAATGCATTTCGAATTTGTGAGGAGTGTTCGGTTTCGAAGAGATTCGATTTTGTTGCACTTGCCTTGATAATGAAATTTGGATTCATGAGGATTCATGTGGCTGAAACTTTCGCCATCCGTTCCTCCTCGCGGTTTTTCCCTTTGCAACCAATTTTCAGCCAATTTGGTGCACTTGTATGAACGGACAAGGCAAACATTTGTTTGTTAGTGAGGCAGTTCCGTGTATTAAGCAACCCACACAAACAATCCTCTTCATTTTCTTCATCATCTCCAACTTACCGCATCACTTTCTAACTCCACCTCTACGGATCTTCTGCCTACTTTATTACCGTACATTGTTCTCTTTCATTATTCGAAATGTTTCTTTCGCTTTGTTGGCTTTGTTTTCGCATGTTCCGTGTGCCATTGCTGGCAAACTCCGCCCCTTTGGCCATTTAAGTAGTTGACGGAGCTGCACTGGCCATTGCCTCATTTTGACGATTGAGCCGTTAAACATCGGCGTCCATTGCCTACTCTTCTATCGAACTATTTAAATTTGCCATCAGATTGGACAGATCACCTTTTCGGTCACTACCATATGCGACCAGTGTTTAGCGGATTAATTTGGATTACGTGTCTATTGTTTTCCGCCTTCACCTTTTCAAGTTGTTTACCGTGACAGCGGATTATTGGAATTTGTTGATGAAAAGCTAATTATTGTGCTGGCTGTGCTGGCTATGTGCTAATTTTATCTGCACGTTTCGTTCCTTTTTGGGATAACTACGTGGGTTCTCGAGTTGCTTGAATTTGCCTAATTTACGTGTTTCACGTTCTGACCGCCCCACCTTTATAATTCATTCACTACGCACTTGTTGCGTGACGCTTTTGCTTCGTGAATTTGACACATTGATTCTTACTGTAATCTTCTTCGTTTTAGTGGGCTCGCGGCACAACTCCGTTAAATCATGTTTGGCCTGTCACAACGTTTGAATACATTTTTGGCCTTGTTGGTGGCGCTCATCTTAGTAGTCAACTGCTCACAACAAGACTCCGAAGCAGCGGTAAGTTTTCGAGGGTATTAGACTAATTAAATTCCAACATCACGGTATTTGGTACGAAATGCCGCTTATTGTGTCTCATTGTTTGGCACATTAGTCGGCGAATTGTTTGGCTGGGATCAAAACAACTAAATTATGCATCTCATGAACTTTCATAATTGAAATTCTTTTCAGCGACGAGAAGAAGTCCTGCAAAACCTATACCGTCTAAATAACCAGAACCAGTACAGGCTATTTCGCAACTCCAGGTCCAACGGGAAACCTACCTGTAAGTACTTGTACCTGATCACATCTTGCCTTGCCAGATCTCCACAAAAATCAGTACAATCAATTAAAATCATAATTTCAGTTATCCGCTTTGGAAAAAGATCATCGGCTCCAATTGAACAATTTGAACAAGCAGAAGACTTTTGATGAACAGCAGGACTGTCAGTACTGTCGGCCGCAACAAGACCAACGCGCTAACTTATTCCACTTGAATACCCGTATGTTAGTCTATTTTAATACCGTCAAACACCACCTTTCACTGTTGATTTTTGTGAATAAATCCACATGTGTATTCTTTCTTGTCAGCGGAGCATTTACGTAACAATTACAGTAACCCGAACATAACAGAAGATTAGTGCTAATATGTTCTTTGAATTCCAGAAACAAATGAGCATAATTTATTTTATTGGTCTGCAGTCCAAAACCTCTGTTTTCCCCGAAAACTTACACCTGCGTCCTAAACGTAAACGTTTTCTTGTATTTGCTTGCAGGAGGATTAAGTTTTTCCGGGAAAGTGCATGCAGCAATTCCTGTAATTTTAAGTGAGTCTCGAGCCGGATTTCGCCATTCTTTGTTCTCCTTGACTTTGTCGCAAACAAAACAGGATGTCAATTGCTTTCCGCAAAGTATTAATGGATGCTTGTGATGGCAACTTTGCTTCTTCAATTACACCAAATCTGGCAACAGGGGTCATGCACTGAAAAAGGATACATTCGGCTCGTTCGAAGAAGCGGATTTGCTCCAAAACAAACAACAACTTTTTTGCGGAAAGGGAGCTTCTCCGACTTAGTGCCATTAACTAAAAGACCGGTTTGCGCAACTGACGTCGGTTCCGGAAAATACATCTGTCTTGTGAACGGCCAAAACGTCACCTTGGAATTTGATTATCGAACGGAATTAAACAAAAATAACCGACCGAAACGTGAACTCTACAACTTTACGCCCCAACTCCCCTAAGGCAAAGCCTGTTTTTGTTTGCACGTCCAAAATTAGCAGAATTTTATTGAGATCTCGGATTTAACCCACTTACAACAAATAACAAAGTCTATTTTAGGAGTCCAAGTTGGGAGCGCTTCTCCAGTCTGCTCAAGTACGCCTTCACCGGACTTCCAACCTTCAATCGGTTCACGAAATAATCCAATACTCGCATTTCATATGGACTCAAATGATGAAAGCTCACACTTGTGTCGCTTATGCTTTGCGGAAACTAAACAATTGAATTAGCTTTGTGTTGTTTGGCATGTTGTTTGAAACGTACACTTTTGAATCCGTAAAAAGCGTTTTGTCGAATAAATTCAACTAGCCACTTGTCGTTGTATTCGTCGATGTGAAAGTGATGGAAGCGCTCACGACCTAATTCGTCTCTAGTGTCAGTGGGAAAGATCCCTACCTTTGCCATGCATCTTCCTAACTAAACAAAAAGAATTTAATTGATTGCTTAGTTAAGGAGCAATTTTGTCTTTGTTGTTTTTGCTGTAAAAATAATATTTAGTTTTACTGAGTAGACCAAAAAAACGCTAACACAAAAATTGTTTGTGTTTGAAACTTTTGATTGACTTTTTTGTGTTAACGTTTTTTTGGCCCACTCTGTAAATGATCATTAAAAAGCATTTGAATAAGCATAGTTTGAAGCGTTCTTTCAATCGTTTTAATTAACAAACAAACTTCTTGATCTTCTTCGGCACGATGAAAGTCTGGACAGATGGAATCGTTACGCATTATTGTGTTAAACACACTCATTGCCTCGTTGCTAACAATATAAACTCCGCCATCCACGTATCCACGAGTTTCGAAAAAGCCCCAGCGGAAGCCAAGGACTTGCGCCTTTTTCGGATCAAATTGAGCAACCAATGATCTTGCATTCTCGAAAACCACATAAGAGTCATCGTCGGCACGAAGATACCAGTCAAAGTTGTTGCCAATCACTTCATATATGTAGCGGAAAACACGTCTAATCTTTTCCCATGAATGGTCACGCGTTCCTTAAGTCAAAAGATGTTTTCAGTTAAAGTTAGTTTAGCAAACCCATAAAAGGAAAATAAACATGAGGAATGTCACTACTTAAAGGTGCATCTGTAAAAACTAGCATATCGTCGCATTTCTGCGCCCAAGTATTTAGAATTGTTGCAAGTCTTGTGCTGTGCGCACTTTTTGTTGTATGGATCATGCAGAAAATAGACGGCTTCTTGCATTCAACAAATAGGACCAAAAACAAGAATAAAATTAGACCGGATTTTGTCATCGAAGACGTAACAACTCAAGAATCAATTACAAGCCGCAATTCAATTTTATGCTGACCTCAAAACTCCGCTTTGATTTGATAGGCGATAAGTGTTTTCCGGTCACTTCGTCATTTTTTACAAACTCCTCTTCGGCAACAAATCATTTTTGCATGCGTAATTGCCATTTATCAGCGCGGAATATCTTTTGCGCACTTGTTGTGGTTGAACCACACGCAACTGTGAACTAGTTTTAGATTTGCATGAAATTGCCCCACGACATACTGAAATTAAAAGATGAAGCTCGAGATTTGTTCGGTTGAATTGATTTTAGAGCAAATGAAGTGGCGTAATTGTTTGTATCTTAAGAAATTGTTACGCACACATTAAACTCAGTTAAGTTTGTGGGAATGCTTTTTTAAACATTCAAGGTTTCTTTTAACAACAAACATTATGCAAAAACTCTAGTTGTTTAAAGCACTCTTTTGAATTGTTTGAATTTAAAATGCCAAGTTATTGTCAAATGTTTATTATTCACAATTCGATTTACAATTTGATACAAGTAATTAAGTTAGAATAATGAAGATGCGAAAGATGATTTTAAAAAACAAAAGCAGATGAGACAAGATAATTACAAAAAATAATTGACTTTGAAGAAACGTTCTCCATCGTCAAGAATAATAGAACCCAGCCGGATGATTCCGGTTCTTCCACCCATATTTAGTTCATCACAATCTCAGCCGGAAATCAGGATTACCAAACTAAAGCTTAATAAACACTATACCTATCAAACTTTTTAAGTTTTAAATAAGTTTTCTCTATCCTATTTATTTCACCGTTAAAATACTTTAAATGTCTATAATGTTTATTTTAAAATTGTCTGTGTGCCGATCTCACTTCACCTTAACAAAATCGAAATTTAGCGTTTTATGCTGCACTTTCTTTTAAGTCCGCTTTAATTTCGCTGAGTTGTTTTGAGAAATACTTCCAATTTAATCACACCTCCAATAATATCCAAACAAAAGATTCACCTTCTGTATACGTCAAATCGGAGCGCCAAGCGTCCGGTCATTGTTTTGAATGACGATTGCTAATCGCTGATGAGACATGCTTCTTTCGACAAAACAAAAAATGGTACGGACGTTTTGTTGAATCGAAATTCTAATTGTATGCTGAAGCGGTTATGCTTTGGGTTTTCTTGTTTTTCGCTTTGGCACACGCCGTTGAATTGCGAGTATTACAACTTGATCCGGGCGTTAATGGATTTGGAATTTTAATTGTTGGTCAACAGTCAAAAAACTGGAGGTAAGTTATTTAGTTTCTTAAAAGTAACATGTGCATTTAGCTTTTGCTTGAATTACAATTCCGACGAAGAGTTTGATCCATTGTATCCAGGCAAATTTCCAGCCGAATGTGAACTCAACAACAACGAGTACAGTTCGTTTGTTCTCATCCAAGCAAATTATTCAACAGGTTATAAACACTGTCAATTTCGGAATCTATCACGCAAAAGTTGACACTTGGTTTGATATGGCTAACGGAACTTCAAATGAAGCATATAACAACACACCAAATGCTTTTGTTTTCGAGTTTGTGCTGAGTGTGAGTTTTAATGGTTGTTATAAAGTTTTAAAAAGAAGCCAATCAAATTAACACAGTTGCTTTTATTTAACACTAAATAACTTTAAATCGTCCAAATGCCTCGAGAATCGATGACCTTGTTGTAGTCAAAGTTGTCTCCAAAATCACAGCAAATTCCGTTAACTGGCTCAAAAGCGTATTGTCCTTTGCCAGAGTAACAATCAACTGGCGCCTCAGGGCCGCCGTAACTAAAAATTAACTGAATTAAACAATCAATGTTATCCATTTTAATAAACTCACGGAACGCAGTCGTTATATCCCATTCCAACAGTGCATTTCTTATGCCAATCTTTTGTTCCAGAAGGACATTTATGCGGTCTTCTATTACTATATGGTTTGACGCCAAAAGCAATATCAGATAACAGAAGAATAGAAAAAAGACAGATCAAAATTATCTTCATTTTTGATTAACTAAACTCGTTCACTTTCCTCACTTACAGCAAAACAATAAATAGTCTAAGTCAACCGAATCGAAATGTTTATTCAACTGCACGTTTCAACCAAAGACTTCAAAATAGAGCATAGCCGACATATTGAAGATCAAAAATACACACTATAAAATTTAAATTCTTTGTGCGAAAAAACGGAAGCGAAAAACAAATAGTTTGAGAGGACTTGTTTAGTCAAAACTACAAAATTAAATTGTGAATAAGTTTAACAGAAGCTATTTTAAGGATCGTGCTGATTATGTTGCTTTAAATAATCACACTGAATACATTGCCTACATACCGGCGTTTAAACGCGCCGAGTACAATCAAAATCTTACAGCGGTCTTTGCTGAAAATTCGATTTCTACTTTTGGCGTAAGTTTTCATTAGTTTTCGTTTAATTAAGTGCATTACTTTTCAGACAACACTGCGTATACTTGGTAGTAAAGAAGAAGAAGTTGAAACGTCTACAACGTTTACAACGTTTACAAGTACTCAACCAAGTACAACTCAATCAAGCACTGAAACGTCTACAATTGGATCCAGTACTCAACCAAGTACAACTCAATCAAGCACTCAATCGAGCACTGAAACGTCTACAATTGGATCCAGTACTCAATCAAGTGTTGAAGAAGCTAAACCAAAAACAAGCACCGAATCAAGTAGTCAATCTAGTGAGTCCACAAGTGATCAACCAAGTACAACGACTCAACCGAGCACTGAATCAACAAATACTCAATCAAACACTGAAACATCTACAACTGGATCCAGTACTCAATCAAGTACTGAATCAACAAATACTCAATCAAGTACTCAACAACCAAGTACTACTGAATCCACACGTACTCAACAATCAAGTATTGAATCTATTCAATCCAGTACTGAATCAAGTGAAACGTCTATAACGACTCAATCAACTGAAACGTCTACAACTGGATCCAGTACTCAATCAAGTACTCAATCAAACACTGAATCCACACCTACTCAATCAAACACTGAAACATCTACAACGACTCAATCAAGTACAACGCCTACAGCAACTGAAGAACAAAATAAACCTAAACTGCTAATCGGAGAGACAATTCACATCGGATTTGAAGATTTAGATGAATCAACACTTTTGACTGACCTGACTACAAAAGTGGCTATAATTGATCAACTACTTAAAGGTTAATTAATATTTTGACTATCTTAACAATTTCTATAACTTTTAGAAGCCGAAGCGATACTTCCGCGGACTGCAAAGCGCTCGATTAGCACTTCAACTGTCACAAAAAAGTCTCTTCCAAAAGCTTATCAAAGTACTCCAATCTCGCTCAACACAATAATTAACCATGCAATCAAGGCGTCCGGTGAACAAAGTCCAGTTGCAACAGTTTCTCTACCAAATTCAGCAATCAGGCCACGTAAAAACGAAGAAGGCGAGTTGATGGAACTGTTAACGAATCCCGAGACCTGACTCAAACGTTGAATTTGTTGGAAAAGAAGAAAACTTTGATGAGCCTTCGGAGTTGTTAGTTTTTGAATTGCCGCCAAGAGAACATTCAAATTTATAAACAAATATAACTTTATTCACAATATTTACAGACAACAAATAAACATTATTCACATTTTGACCTTTCTTTCTGCACAAAAAATGACTTCAACAAATATTTAAGTATCAAAACAGCATACTTAATTGCAAGAACGGCTAGCACAATTGACACAATTGCGCTTAAAAACAGGAAAGCAATCACGTCAACACTGTACAGTTTCCATGCAGGCAAATCAGCAGCTTCCAGTTGAATGAACTTGTGGAGATGTGGATGCTTTGCAGAGAATTCAATTGCTTTAACAAATTCTTCATGGACATTTACTGTCCGGTCTTTGAGCATTGCAGCAAGTTGTTGTGCATTTCGTCTGTATTTATCGTCGTAGAGGACTTGATTTAGCGCATGAGCCATGGAATCAACGCTGATGTTCCGTTTGCTAACATAAACTCCAGTTTCTTTGTGAAGTACCGAGGCAGCATTGTAGAATTGATCAACGAAGAATGGAATTTCTATTAATGGTTGTCCTGCATGACTAGCCTCCAAGTATGAATTCATTCCGCCTAAATCGTCAGTATGTTTTTCACAACAATGAATTTTTAAATACGTACCGTGAGTGATGAAAGCTTTTACGCGTTTGTCGTTGAGCATTGCAACTGAAAATACTGTTTAGATTAAATTGAACACTTAATTCTCACTTTGCGGTAACCAGTCAATTGCGTGGACATTCGTGAAATTTTGAAGATAGTGTCGGATTTCGTCTTCTTCGTGGATCTTCCAGATAAAGCTGTGGTTTGGGAAAAGTTTGAAGGCACGTAGAAGCTCAATTTTTGTATCCAATGGAACCGATGTTGTTTGGATAAGTGAGCCGAAAGAAAACAGTACTGTTCCTTGGTTTGGAATTGACAAGATTTCTTCAACCTTCTTCGGTCAACTTTCCGTCATTTGGCTTCATTGCAATTCCACCCAGATATTTAATGCGTGAAAAGCTCGGTTGAGGAATGTCCAGCAATTCATTTGTATTGATAAAGATGTAATTAACTTTTTTGTACATTTCGGTCACAGTTGGAAAGTCAGGAAACATATTTCGCAAATCTAAAGTAATTCAAGTTCAAACACATCTTTAACAACCTTGTAATTGTTATACAGAGTGGGCCGAAAAAACGCTAACACAAAAAAATTGTTTGTGTTTGAAACTTTTGATTGACTTTTTTTGACAAAAGACTTTTTTGTGTCAACGTTTTTTCGGCTCACCCAGTGATTGAAAGGCAAGAAAATTACTCACACTTGTACTCTTCAACGCCCAAACCCATTTCGTCGTATTCATAGTCCGCCATGTAAATAAACGATTGAAGTCTGTCCCAAAATGGCTTATTCCTTGGTTGCACTCTTCCGTCAAACACGTGTGGAACATAACTTGAAAACACCGGCAATCCCAACTTGAAGCCAATAAAGCAGTCCTGTGCCAAGACAGAATAGGCATTTAATGACGGGATCTTTAGTACATGATTCAAAGCAAAGGCACAAAAATCGAAGGGCGCAAATAACAAGCTGTCGTACTTCTCGGCTTGGAGCTTGCTGATAAGCAAAATGATCTTCCATTATTCCTTGAAAAGGTTAAAATTATTTATGTCCGCAATCGGCCGTTCCACGAATGGAAATTTGATGATAACACTCGATTGTCATCAGATTTACATTCTTGCGGGAATTTGGTTTCCTGCTTCATAAAATTTGAAATTATCAATCGAAAGGTATCAAAGAACAAACACAAGTAACAAAAATTGTATTCAACAAAACGGCAAGTTGAAGTTTGAAGAAACTCACTTTGACAGAAAACAAGTCGTGTCTTTATAGATCGCGCATCTCTTCTGCTAAACGTAGTGTAAGTGAACGGATCGACAAGGTGGTCTGATTTCATAAAGGGATTGTCGTCAACTCCCACTCTGTAGACATTGCGTAAACGAGTCGAACCATTCGTCTTTACATTCGGATTGTACACCACAATTAGTTTATCGACAGTGTGTCCTTTGTCTACCAAAGCGTCTGCCATAGCTCCCGAGAACGGAAGATGCGAGTTACTAAACAACAATTAACCAATTAAATCAACAATGTTGAAAGAATTACCTGAATGCAATTTGATATATCAAAACTTTCAACGCATCGCCAAAAGAAACTCCGAAAAGAAGAAACAAGACAATTTGTTTGAAATGCATCGTTTTGAGGAATTAAAACGACAATAAAATTCAACGTTCACAACCTCCTCAAAATGCCTCAATTTATAAGCGCGCTCCGACTGATTGCGAACCACAACTAATCAAGCAATTGCTCGCCTGGTTTTATCAGTGTCCGATACCGGCAAATCAAATGACTGCCGGCTTTGCCAAGACTACAGACTAAAAAACGACGAGTACATATTGAATTATGATCAATTAACAGTGTGCCGGTGTTGTTTTCTAAAGTATTCAAGTCTTTGGTTGCTTAAGTTGTTGATCACTTTTGTAACATGATAAAGACAAGTGTTTGATCGTTAAATTATGTCACTTTTCTCGAAACTACACTTTTCACGTCAATGTTTATTTGTGGCCTAAAGTTGCGGTCATAAAACCTTGATCTCGAATGACCACTACAAACTATGTGCACAAACACTAACAAACAGTTTAATCTAATAATTAGGCCTTCTTAGTCTTTATTTTGTTTGTGGCTGAGACAAAGCGTACAAAACGTTTGAACACAAAGAATAAAACTGAAAGCAATGCAATTGAAACAGCGATAAGAATAAAGAACACATCCAGGCAGTAGTATTCAATCAACCCCATATCATTGGATTCTAGTTGAAGGACGTCAAAAAGTTGCGGATGCTTGGCTGAATACTCAACAGACTGTATCAGTTCTTGACTTGCACTAATTGGACGGCTTTCTAACATGGACGAAATCTCTTTTGCTCTTTGCGTGTAACTGAAAAGTTATATCGTTAATGTTATAGTTTAATTTAATTTCTAGATAAGATCAAACAATAAAAGTGCGCTTCTTCTGTTAACACCAGAAGATTTAATCAGTTAGACTAAACAAACACAGTCAAACTCATATGACTCAAGTTTGACGAACAGTTGGCGTAAACTTTCAACTTTGATCAAGCGTTTTTGAAGTTTGTATTCTCAAAAAGCAACTTTAACTTCTTCATTTTCGGTTATTTATCAAAACAACATCATTCACGTGTTTTCTGATATATTTTTAGATTAATCGTGATAAGACTTACCTCGGGTGTGTTAATATTTCATTGATTGCATGACGTAGCGCTTCCGTGGTTATATTTGTTTTGTCAACATACAAAGCGAATCCTTTTCGAACAGCACAGCCACTAAATTGAAATTATTTGACCGTTAAAGTGGTTGTAACTTACAGGTTGTATTGCTGATCTGCAAAAATAGGAATCCCAATGACCGGCTTGCCAGCTTGAGCAACTTCCAGATATGAATTCATTCCAAAATGACTGATGAACAATTTGACTCTTTCGTCGTTAAGTAGAGGAACTAAATTGAAATGCTTTAAAAAACACTTTACAAGAGCTTAAATTTACCTTGGGGCAGCCAGCTAACTGCGTGGACATTCGTGTGATTTGCTAGCAAATCCCGATCCGGGTCGGTGCTGTCAAACTTCCAAATAAAAGTATATTCACGAAAATAATTAAATGCGTTAAGAATCTCCTTCTTCGTCTCACGTTTCACAGCTTTTGTCGAGAACAAACTTCCAAATGAGAAAACAATAGTTCCTTTTGATGGACGGTCTAAGATTGCAGAAACTTCCTAAAATACAAAATACACACAGATTAAATGTCTCTTAATTACCTGAGTCATTTCGCTCTTTACACGCTCCTTTGCCAGTCCGCCAATATATTTGATTTTGGAAGATTCGGGTCTTTGGGCGCTGAGGATTTCATTCGTATTTCGGAAAACATACACTAGTCTGGAATACAAATGTCTCGGCGTTTGAGGGAGATCAGGAATCTTTTGCTTCAAATAAGCAAATTCTTTCACGCCAATTCCTTCGTCATAAAAGTATTGATCGGCAAGTACAAAAATATTTCGTAGTCTTTGCATAAACGTCAAACGGCCTTCGTAGACTTCTTGATCAAAAGCAGCTAAAAGAGTTTTAATTGTGACTTTAAAAGAAAAAGAAAATTAAACTTACAAGTAACGAAAGAAGGCAACAACGGAAAACCCAAATATTTTGGAAGATATTCATCGTTTTGGGTGGCAGTGTAGGCACTAACTGACGGAATTTGCAAAATATGATGCAACGCCATAACACAATACTCGTACGGAGCTACCAGCATCACATCATATTGTTCAGCTTTGAGTTTGTTGATAAATTCGGTGTCTTTTAAGAGCTCTAAAAACATTGAAGTAATTCAATCCCTAACTTGTTTAAAGACAGATGCCAACAATTTACCTTCACAGAACACTTTCCGTGTTTCAATATAATGGGGATTGTGTCTTGGATCTGGAGTCACTTTAAAAGGGTCACTAAAGTGCATTAACTTCAAGAATGGATTCTCTTCGTCTTTACGAGTAATTCTGTAAACATTGCGCAGACGAGTCGAACCGTTGCTTTTTACGTGTGGATTGATGACAGAAATGATTTTATCGACTGTGTGGCCTCTTTCGATCAAGGTGTCAGCAATGGCACCAGAAAACGGCATATGCGAGGGCGAAAAGGCTATTTGATACATTAAAATCTTCAAACCATTGACGGCGGAAACAACCAATAAACACAATATCAAAACAGATCCAGTGACCCGCATTTTGTTCCAAACCGCTTAGAATAAAATCAAAGTTGTTCGGTAGGTGGCAATTACAAGAGCTTATCAGTCATCCGCTTTGTTTGAGAACATAAAATCGAAACAGCTTGAGACGCCTCACGTTCAGCGCCAACAAAAACGAACAAGCAAATGCACTTTTCGCACAACTTTCCCACTCGATCAAACTCAGCTGAATCGAACCGAATTCGGTGTTCGGTTAATGTAGACTTTTTAGGTGGCAATTTGGGTGCGAAAAAACAAGCGTTTCTTCCTGTTGCGTCGTTTCTAGGGTAACAATCGCCGACTTATTTCAGTTGGTCAAAAGTACCCGGCATGCACTCTTATTTTATCAGAACTCGTCGCGCCGGCTAACCAATTCCCCATCAATGACCAGGAAGCAAATTCTCTCACACAATGAAGTGGTCAAACAAAAAGATAAGCACGATTCGGGCAATCAGATGTTGTTAATTGAATAATTTTTGATCCGCTAATTTGTAATGCAACAGCTGAGAACAGTTTTGTTTGCAATATTATCACTTACAAATTTGCCGAACACACAAAGATGTCTGCAAACAAATTGTCTTGTTTAAATTGAAACGAGGGATCAAGTGGCCTTCTTAAAATCACATCACTCAAAAAACAAAAATTTAAAGCATTCTTTTAGCTGTAAAGAATGTTTGCAATAAGTGCACATTTTTTGCACTTTAACAATCAAAGTATAAAACTATAAAGTTGCTTCTTTGAAGAGATTGCTTTGAATTGATAACGTGTGAAGTTGTTTTCTTTGTTGTTTTTTAGATTTTGCACTTTTAATTTAAATGCCGCTTTCAAAGATCAAAACAATTTTGTTTCTCAATCCTTTTAAATATTTCGATATCCGGTTAGCCTTTCCGGTTTATGTTTGTGTTTACGACGTTTAGTCAGATGTTTTTTGTGACTTTTAGTGGGAGGAAGCGTCGCTTCGTAAAGCTTGGTTTCGAGAAACAATTTGGCTGCTATTTCGGTCGTTTGCCCGAAGCAATCCACCCGCATTATGAGCTATTTTTGTTGTGGCCACTTTGGAGCAAACTCCGAAATGAGTTTTGTTGAAATTCCCGGCGGATTGGGCATTTATTGCGTGTCCACTTTGCACCGAAATTGAATGTCCAACTTTCTCCAGAAAACCTCAATTTCCGCTCCACTTTGGGTCATTCGAAATGTATGGGTGTGTGAGACGAAACACTCTGATTTGAAATTCAATTGACTGATACGACAGCCCGGGCCGCGTCACTAATTAAAAGCAGCAGGTCTTGATAATCGACCCGTGTGTGGAGTTTGGGTTCTGTTTTGCGCTTCAAATTAAGTGGGATGAGCTTTAAAGATGGTCGCCGTTGTTTGGCCAAAATGTTTACAAAACACCGGTGTCCAGAGGCTGACTACCCTTTGTTTGAATGATTTTGACGCAAACGTTGGATTAACACGAACGGGCTTTTGTTAGCGCGATTGTTTGTGAGCTCCAACGGGGGCAAACAGTCGTGTGATCTGCTGAGCGTTTAAACAATCACTACTCGATCGTCTCCACTCCAATTACTTCAGTTTAAACCATAACTTGAAAACTTTCAATCAATTTAATTCGCATTTGGAATTAAATTTGTTTAAGCACTTCGGATGTATGCTAACTACACTACAATGTGGATCCTTTCGTAAAAGTGGAGCATTTGGTCAGTGCTGTAAAAATCGTGGACCAGAATAGCGTTTTTCTGCATTGATCGACATGTTTTGTCCGATTGTTTTGGTTATTTTTAAACGGAAGCCAGTTTCCGGACGCCAAACAGCCACAATGATGGGAATCGTCGTGGCAGCAAAACACTCTAGTCTAAAAATTATCGTTAACACGACAATTGCGTAAGCAGTTTAAACAGAAACCTGGACAGTGCGTACAAATTAACTGTTTGCCTTTCAAGTGCCTTCCAACTGACTTTTTGTTTTTTGTGCGTCTGTTCAAACAGTTGAAATGGCGCCAAATCATTTGAATGGCCGTACTTATGAATGTAATTGAACAAATGCACGTTTCATTGGCTAGCTTTGAATGTAATTGAATGCCAATTTGATGACCTACGGATTGCACCCGAACACAAACAAGACCTTTTTTGTTCAAACTTTGAGCAAACAGCCACCGGCCGACCCAAAAAATCAGCGGCGCCACGTAATCAGACCGAATGTAAACACTCACGTC
The DNA here is from genome assembly GCA_024699845.1 of Aphelenchoides bicaudatus. Taxonomy (NCBI): domain Eukaryota; kingdom Metazoa; phylum Nematoda; class Chromadorea; order Rhabditida; family Aphelenchoididae; genus Aphelenchoides; species Aphelenchoides bicaudatus. Next base: position 9,571,140 of record JAMPIN010000002.1, on the reverse strand, counting down.
AAATGAAATGAACAATTTTATTTCCTCTGCCATTTTCAACATTCAAAACAATATACAATTGAAAGCTGTGAAAAACAATCTCAATCGAGGCCAATCTCCGCTTTCGTCTCGTCAGAATCGGCGAAACAAAAACAGTCAGACATGTGAAGCAAGCTACCGATTAAATAGAACATCTACGGAAACAAATCGTTCATGGAAGTGAAAAACAAATATGTGAGGGGAACCCGCATTCGAATTAAGCTGTCTTGGTTGTTACCAACGTTAGTGGAGAGTTTGTATGTACACGCGTTCAACAAATAAGATATGATATAGATTATGTCGAAAGAATTGGACAATAAGTTAAGAAGGAGCAAAATTCATGAAACACGTAGTAGTGACTGAATTACACGTAAACTGGAATGAAAAGTGACAAGTTGAATAGAACCTATTTTTAAATGCATTTGCCGGCTTATGCCTTCTCTTGCGAGTCGGTGTTGGTGACGAAGATCACTGGATTGCCGCTGTTACCGGTCAAGGTTTGCTTCGAGGCAGTTTCGGCAGTCAACTCAGCCTCGTCGTCGTCGAACTCTTCTTCGGACTTGGTTGCAATGGCCAAAATCTGGAAAGTGTCGGAAGCGCACGAAGTCAAAGTGGATTGGTTTGAAGACATTGATGAGTATTCACTGGAAGTTGATGGCGGAGAGACACTCAAAGAAGCGTTTGTGACTTGGAAGCGGCAGTCGATTGGCTTTGTGTTGATGCGACGAGTTGTAGGCTCGGACATTGGTGCATTAGCGCTCTGGTTTGTGGCAGTAACTTTGCACAAGTCTTCTAAACGAAAGTAATTAAACTCGATTGCTTTGAATTAAGCAAACCTTCATATGGCACGAAATCGTTTGTTTCTTGAGAATCGTTAGTTTTGTTGAATTCATTTGAGACCATGCGACGATTCAACAAGCGCATTGAACGGCGCACTGAGTTGTTGTTCTCTTGATCTGGACATCCATTGAGCACTGGTGATTGAGTTGCTTCGTCGTTTTCGTCTTTGTTTGATGGGAAGACGAACCAACGTGGACCATTTCGAACTTCGATGACCTAAAAGGAACAATGTTTAGACGTAAATGTTTAGACGTAATCTGGAATGTGATTAAACGTAAATGTTTTGTTTGTTTGCCCCCGCCGCTGGCCAACAAAACAGTTGGCCTAAACAAATCAATTTGATTTCACGAACGGAGGGGACGCAATAAATTTCGCTAATAAAACCACGCTTCCGTCAACCCCAATTTTCTCCGGATCCTTCATGAATAAACAATGAAAGCGCGTCCCTCCAGCTAATTTCATGGGGGTGTTTTGCTGCCACTGTTGCGGTAATTTTGGAGACAATACGCAGCCCGTTTGGAACACAAAACGTCACGGCACTTGCAAGCTCAAATGGCCTACGACCTTTTTGGCTCGCTCCAATTTCTTGACGGAGTTGGCAAACATCCCATGAGAATGTTAAATACTCATTTAAATGTTAACCCAATTAACGAAACATTTCAAAGAAGTTTCGAAGAACTTGACTTGTCGAAAGAAGCTTTTAAAAAGAACGAACCTGAATTTTGAAGTCACGTCTGGCCTTCTTGCCAGCCAAGTCGGCATTTGAGGCACAACGCAATGGCGAGTCGTTGGCCCAGTACGGATTCATTTCGTTGTTGAGGACAACGGTCATTTTCTCCAAAGTCGGCGAATCAACGTCTGATTGCTGAGGACTGTCGAGTGAGTTGCTTAAGTTCGACTCTCCCAACGAATCGCTTGTTTCCATGAACTGCACAAGAAAGAAGTTCAAAACTTTAGTGTCGGTGCTCTTTTGATGAGCGTTGCGTGAGCGTTGGAAGTGAGTGGCGAAGTCTGAAAATTCGGGAATTTAACTAAACAATGCGATCGCGCCACGATGTCTCGATGCAAAATGTAACGTAAAACGCCCAATCGGGAGTTGATTATCGAAGTTGGGATGCAAATCTCCGAATAGTGATGCTTCGACAATAGGGTGTGAAGAACGCATGAACGCCCGCGGAACGTGGCTGCTTGGGTGTAGCTGGAGTTCGGCTTTAAATATCAATAGGTTTCGAACGCAAAGAAAACAAATAAGTGAGCGGATTTTCGACACCCAAAATAGCGCTGGAATTCAGACAAATGATGTTGATTATTGGTGGTAATCACGTTCAGGCCGAGTGCTTTGTTTGTTCGCTGGCCATTTTCATGTCTCGTCATAAATCAAGCTTTTGGGAAACAGGGTCACGAGCAGGATGTGTTAAAAACCTCGAATCTTTGAATCAAAGAGAGTCATGTGAATAAACCGGGACACTCCTTAAAAATCACCAGTTCGAGCCTAACTGCCAAGAGGAATGAATGCGCAAAAAAGCCGTTCATATAGGAGCTCTGTCTAAGCCCCGCCCCTTTCCCTAAACGTTGAGGGGGCTTTCCCAACACGATTAAATCACGTTCACTGCAGCTCACAAAGAACGTCTTGAACGTCTTGGACGTTTTGAACGAATTTTCTCGATTGCAGAAATCACCACAACAAGCCATTAAGTGTTGTGATCAATGATTTCCAACAACATCAACTTGGAAAAACTGTCAACAAAGTCTGCTGGAGTGCGAACAAACAAATAAATAGCTCATAAACTATGCTCGTCGAATACGGTCGAAAACATGCCGATCAATGAACAACCGGCGCACTATCTAATTGTTCCCAATGAAAACAATCACCACGTGCCCTCACCGAAACAATAAAAACAATTTGAGGAATGGGTAGTGAGATTCTGTGAACAAGCACTGTCCTCAATTGGAATTGGAGGAAGACGAACTGATCGTCGCTGTGGGTCGAGTTACAGCAGCTGTACCAACAAAACTGGCCTCAGCGATGGTATCCGCTTTCTAAGCACGCTCACGACATCCCCAAAAACTTGTAGATTATTGTGAGAGGTAATCACTATCTCACAAATCACTATCACAGGTATCAATCACGCGCGCTCATACACAAAACCTGATAAAGCAAGCTCCACACGTTTTCCGGTGCATAACTTCGAGCAAGACTCGTTGGCTGCAAGTCCGACAAATGAAACAATAACACCTATCAGTTTTTAAGTGTGCGGGAATCAAAAACTACTACGTAACGTCGGTTATCTTCGCCAACGAAATTGCCCATCAGGGAAAGACCCTGCAAATCACCGCATAATCACCGCATAATCAATTGGCAAATGAGGGCAAAGCGGCTTAAAATCACAATTGAGGTCACGGATCCAAAATACAGGCTTTTGAAAACAACGACAGGAAGTGCAAAGATTTCCGATTGAAAAAACGGAAAAAACAAAATTTAGTCAAAACACATAAACAATCGCTAGCATTGCTGTATTGCTAACATTTCTAAACTACAGTGGAGTCAGAAAGTTGGTTATTTCTTGCGACGTTGATCACTTATCAGAGTGTACAGAACATGTGGTGGCGTGAAGGAGCTGCAGAAAGCTAATTAACCTGTAGGGGCCGAGTGGGTGCCTAGATAAGAGTTTCTGGAGCCAGTCCAATTGTGTGGTGTTTCCGTTCTGCCGAAAGGTCACAAAAACATGGAATATTAAGCAATTAATATGAGCAATTATCGAAGTTCTGCAGCAGGGCCGTAAAATCCACATCGTGTAAACAAGAGCATCCACGCAGCTGTTTCCCCACTATCAATTAGCAAAACAGAGCGAGTCCGGCGTCTGCAACGGATGAATGGAAACAACGTCTGCGGGGATCCTGTGTTCGATGATGATGAAGCAGTCCGCAATGCACCGCGCCTTTCAATCGGTTTTTGTAGGCGAAAGTTGCTTTTTTAGAGGCACTCCGTTTGATTGATAGTGTCAAAATATTTTGCGCTCCCCGCCAAAGATTGCCATTCAATCGGTTCGTGGTCATAAAACTGCTTGTAGCTTTTCAACACATTTTGCAATTCAATCGACGATCTTTCGCCGATCAAGTGCCCAAATAAGCAGGCATGTGGCGAAGTTCTTAACTTTTCAACAGCGAACAAAGTTACAACACTCTGACCGTTGCGCAATCAAAAGCGACTCAAACTTAAAAGAATACAGAAAATGAAATAAAAGAATACTTTGAAGACGTCAAGTTATTGTAGTGAACAACTCCGGTGCAAGATGGCAGACGCCCAATCAATTGAATGTTTTTTGATTGGCGCCTATTGGTTTCGGCGTCAATCAAACGGTTGCCCCAAGGAGTGGATAAGGAGTCGACCTAATAACCGAAATTGACGGAACTGATTACAAAAGTTCAACAGTTTTTGCATATTTCGCAAGGTCAAAAGCTATTCAAAGCAGGTCAAAATGTTCTGTGTCTAGTGCGCAGGAACACAAACTCAAAATCGAGCTATTTTTGTGAAAGTGCTAAAACGGCGGCATTTCACACAAAACATTCGGATTGCGCGCATTCAGGTGTAATTGTCGTCGCTGCCATTTGATTGATTAATTAACCGAACAGTCCATATTCGTTGATCAGCGGGGAGTATTCTTCCTTCGACTACATGCATAAACTAGAAGCTCAACGGCATTGGGCAAAGTTCCCCAAATTTCAACAGTTTTCATAAAAAAAACACCAAAACACCTAATCAAAACAGCCCATTTTGAGAATCTACCGGTTCCATGTAATTCTAACCACGCAGATCTATTTTCCCACACTAATTTCGGAGAACCGCCGACTTGTAGTCGTCAATGCTCGCTCGCCAACTGTTTACCTTAACACTAACAGTAGAAACTTTTCGCTTGTTCGGAGTCACGTTCCAGCCATGAAATGCTGGACATTTTTAGTGCGCAAGTTTGGTAAACAACACTGTCTTCGCACCGAAGCCGCTTCACTTGATCAAAAACCGCCGATCTTTCTTTACAAACTCATTTTGGGCATTCAGTCGGGGACACCGTCTTTATTTGCTTAACAGCATTTCAACCGCGGGATCAATACAATTTGAATGGCCATTGAACGATCGTCTGTGACGTTATTATGGTACGCGTCGGGGAAGGCTACAGATTCTGCATGTGTCGTGCACGAGCATATCCTATGGACAGATGACGAAATAGGCATAAAATGCCTATAATTGGTTAATGAACCCACAAGTAAACGCCTCGCTTCCTTTTGGCCAGTTGCCGAGTGGGTTTTATGTGAAAAGAAGCAAACACTATAAAAGGCCTGCTCTATTTTCGCAAAAACAATGACTCAACACGGCGAAAAGGCGTTGTGAATCAATGTTTCGAAGACAAATTCCGATCTTCACTAAAAATAGCACCGACGATGAAAATCAACTAAAGTTAACAAAAGCTTCCACAAATCTAAACTTTAGTATTTGATCTTACGTCTGCAGAGCGCGTGCAAAGTGCTTGCAATGCGGAAAGAAATTCAAGCAAGCGGGAAGTTATTGAAGTTTTGATTGAAAGGCGAGGAAGATTACTGCGTGTCCATCAACTAATGTAAAGTGACAGTCTAGGAGGTGATGACCCAGTGCGGTTTTTGTAAAGCAACAAAAATCAAGAAACAACTTGTTGCACTAACTAGAACGACTCAGATTTGCGTCAATCGATATTTAAACTCAATAAAGAGAGTTTAAACAACGCTTTAAACAACAACTCTTTATATAGATGCGTTTAGTGGTAATTGGCTTGTTTGTTTTTTGATCCACGCACGCTGTTCGATGAGCCTGGTGACGTTACTTGTTGTGCGCGAATAAATTGGCCTCCATTTTGCTTTTTGATCTGTCGAGATTTCGCAAAAAGTGACCCGACTGCAAAGTTCACTCGTAAACAGCCAATTTAAACATGCGGCCGCCGTGCAGCATACTTGCATGTGAACCGTATTTGGCGTGTTAGATTTTTGGGCGAGTGTCATGCGCAGCCAGCTATCGTTTTTTCAGTTGTAGAAGCGGTGTGAACACTCGACGCCGTGTGACGGATTATCAGAAACAAAAGTTTTATAATCGCCGACGATCGCCTCGTTGTGTTTGCTGAAATCATGTGTTTGGCTGTGTTCGCTGTGATTGTTTTCAATGGGCACTCAAACAATTTGACAAACTTGGCAGTACCGTATTGCTAAGACTGAGAGCAGCGAAAAGCACAGAAATTAAAAATCACTCAAGTGCTTTTGTGTGGAAGTCGCCAAACTCGGATGTTATGGAAATTCGTAATCGAAAATTAGATGCTAATCTTTGCACCAAAAATAAACAAAATGTCCACGCCATGCAAGCAAATGAGTGCGACAATTCTGAATTTTATGGCCGCCTCGAGCATTCGACCCGGAAACCAAAAACTGGCCCAAATCCATGCGAACACACTGTAATTTATTGGAGCCCATAAAACCGCATGTAAAAACAATTAAACACCCGGCTAATACTCGAAAATGTTGATGTGCTCCAGTTTGCAGCGGAAAATCAAACTGCAGCATGTTCCACTCAAGCAATAAAAGATTTGCTGCTGGAGGATTAGCCTCAAAAAGTTTGCAACAAAAATACTATTTGAAAAAGCGTTGTTAAACAGACCTTTAAAGAGACTTTAAAGAGATTTCACTCTTTCGGGCAAGTTCTTGCACATGCCGGATAAAATTATAGCTTTTGAAAGGTGATGTTATTTCAAAAGAGTGCACACCGCTTTAAATAATAAGCAGTTTATCAATGCATAAAATTGCACACGTGAAGTGACGAAGATATAAATAAATATCTATTTGATGCTTCCAATCACGTAAATGAAGCACGTTGTAAAGTAGTGATATAATAGTTGCAAGGATCTCGCCACTTTTGGATTGAACACGTTTGACGCATCTGCCTGTTGGCCAGTAGTTGCAGATGCAAGAACATAAGTTCCTGATTATCAATCAAGTCCGCTGGCAAGAATGGACAGAATCGTAAAAACTTGAGGAACATTTGTCAAATTAAGCGAATAAAAAATAGCCACTCATGCACACGGCGTACGAACACATTTGCTGTTAGTCGCGTCGCCACCGCACACATTCGTTCTATAAATACCCCAAACACTGAACAGACTGACCAGCACCCGAATGACCGACGCCCTTTTTATAAGTTGCGACGCAGTTCGGAACATCCCCTCGTCGGCGCCCCAATTGATCAAATCGTACTGGGCTTGCCGAACAAATGCGCATTTAAATTTGGGAAAAACATTTGCTAAAATTGTCCTTTCGTGGAGGGACACAACGGAACGTGGTTGTACGCGCTGATTTTGAACACAAATGTCGGCGCTTCGGTTTTTGCAGTGCGATTTGCATAGATATCGGAGGTTGTATGCGGGCAACAGCACTGAAAAACACTTTGAATAGACTAGAGAAATGCGCAATGTTAGTTTTGATCACTTCAACAATAATCAATTAGCTAATTCAATGTTTGTGCTTCAAATCAAATTGAGATGATTCGAGATAATTAAAACAACTCGAACCAGTACTGTATTCGATGAAGAATCGATTTGCACCAACATGCACACGTTGTAATGGCCTTTCACACACAATTTATCAGATAATTTCATTGACAACCGAAACCGCTGTTTGCTAGTCATCAAAATTACAAATAACATCTATTTGCAAGGCCAGACACACAAATTGCACATCTTTCCCACCGTTTCACATTCGGAAGTGCAGATGTTCGATGGACTTTTCAAAAATTGCCTATACATGCTAACTGCAATCGCTGCTGCAAATCCTATACGCGCACGAGTCTAGACAACAAAAAGCAAATTTCGTGCAAAGCAAATTTTATGGAAATGGCCTTAACCGGCGCAACGAAACTTTGAACTTCGCGAATCGTTCTTGTGTGTGCAACCGGCGTTGCACTTTGCAAAATCGATCGCATAATAGTTGATAAATAATGCGCCCGTCCTTTAAAACCAATCGGCGCCTTGTTCAAAGCAGCGCTGATATTCAGCGCTGCGCCGAATACAAAAGCACATCACTTGCACGAGGTTCAATTACTAAATTGCCAAGTGTCCGCTGGCCAAAAATAGCGCCCATGATGAATTGAGTTCGTGGAGGAGAACGACGACACAGCTTGATACGTAAAACCAGTGATTAAAGCCGAGATCAATTAGTCAGTTGCGAGCATAAACAATGCGCCGGCAGTGCGTTCGCAATTATTGGGTGCTATTAGTCATTTGGGAAAAGTGGTAGAGGTGATTGCAAGTTGCAGCCAAACTACCGCGTTCCGTTGCCCATAAATTCACGGCAACACTTGCAGACGTTCTATTTTTAGTTCGAAGAATTGATACCGTCTGCCAAATGTTTGTCCAGTACATTTTGGCCCTTGACATCGATCAAAAACGAAAAACTAAAGAACGAGTCCGAAATGACGAGGCTTTAATGTTTACAAATAATGCTGATTGAATCCCGTATAGTGTCTTCACGGCAGAAACCATTTTGCTCTGTGCTACCACCCTCTAATCCACCTACTTTAGAGTTGTAGGTGGCTGGCTCTCGAACAAGGAGCTCAAAGCGTTCATAAACAACTTGAAAGGCTTCAAAGTGGGCATCAAAGAGGTGTTTTCAAGTTTTAAGAGCTTGCAGAGCTTACTTACGCTAATGGGGTTATTTTCAGCGTCAACAGTTCAAGAAGATTATTGGATTTGCAGCGCAAACGGCCACTATCTGTGCGATGCTCGTGAACAGTGCAACTGATTAAAAGCGTCGTCCTGAGTGCTCGTGATCCGCACCAAAGTGAAAAAGTCAAACGCATAACAAGTGGTTCTCACAATCATCTGTGCTTTGCAACGAAACGTGAAATTCGAGGGATTATGTACAAATTGACAGCACAAACTGACTGCATAAACTAATGGCGATTTTCGATATTTGCACTAAACTTTTAATGAAATTCGTAATTTCGAGTCAATTCGCACTTTTGAGTGAATTCGCAATTTCATTAGTCATAACGGAGTTTATTTACACTTTCTTCAAAATCAAACTGCGTCCAAACAACACATTTGTTTTCGATTATCTGTGTGAAACTGACGATCGCAATTTTTGGCACCGACATGCAGGGCCTTCCGTTCAAAGACTCTGTTTTCGAACAACAAACTGCTTTCTCAGCGCTGTCCTGCTGTGAGAACGTTCGTCAAATCGCGCACAATAAACAAAAACACATTATTACAGTAAAAGAGTGGAAAGATTTCTGAAATTTGTTTATCAGTCGACCGTCGCTATAAAAGACCAAGAAATTCGAGACAGAAACTATTTATTGCGCAAATCAAAATGTTCAAGTTTCTACTTATTTCAATTGGGTTCATTGCCGCTTGCTATGTTGCTGAGAGTGAGCATGTTCCTCTCGCAATTCCAGCCGTTTTGCAAGGTAAACTGCTATGAAGTAATTTCAACTACACACATGTTGTTTAGACATGATTCCGAAAGAATCAAAGCTGGAATTGGCCAACTTGACGCCCGAACAGCACAAACAGTTAGAAGAAGCTTTTAGAAAATACGGTAAAGTTTTAAAAGACGTTTAACTAATTGGCAGTTGTTTGTAGGTGCAAACGCAAAAGCAATCTCCAATGATTTGGAAGAAAAGCATCCCGATTTGGCTAAGAAGGTCTCCGAAACTATGGGCTCGTTTGAGAAGAAAATTGAAAAACTCGATCAAAAAGGAAAAGATTATATTGGAGATGTAAGCACTTCTTTAAGGACCTCATTTAAAGCCACTTTTAGGTTATCAAAGCTCTCCAGAATCTGAAAACAGAAATGGATTTGAAGGAAACTGCAAAAACTCTGATCAACGATTGGAATGAGCTGGACGATGAAACTAAAGACAACGTGAAAGAAGCCTTCCCGTCGATTCCAAAAGTGTTGAGCAGCGACAAGTTCAAGAAAATTGCCGAATCAGACTAACAAGTAAACAGTTTTGCAATAAAAGTTAGGTTGTGTAACACATATTTCAATGCAAATAAACTCTTTTATCTATTTATAAAAGTTTCCAATTTCACAATCAGCGAGAAACGCCCCAATGACTCGAGAAAGTGTGTCAAAACTGCAACAGCCCACCCTGACTCAACTGTTCGTGACGCAAAATTTAATCGTGTACTGATCGCAAAAAGTCTAATTTCATCACTCGGCCGCTTTTATTCATCACTGCTTTTAAAGTATTTTAACGGTGAAATAAATAGAATAGAGCAAACTTATTCAAAACTTTAAAATTTTGATAGGTATAGTGTTTATTAGGCTTTATTGTTTGGTTTGATTGTAAACGAAAAGATGTAATTTCTTGGCGCACAAACGCGCTTTAAGAGTGTCAGTTTTGCACCATCATTGTTATTGTGCATAAAAATTACATAACTCAATAAGTAACATAGTTTTTCACATTAGCCGAAACACAACAATAATCATCAAAACCCCATTCAATTATCAAAAAATCATTTCAAATTCTAACAACAAACAACTATAATAAAAGACAAATTTTAAAATCGAACAAAAATGTTAGCTCGAAAGCTAATGTGCTTGCTAATGTCAAAAACGTTAGCTTAAAAGTTAGTTAACATTTTTCTTGTTCCTTAATAGGATTTTTTCGCTTGACTTTTCACATTAGCTTTTTGCTAACATTTGCGGAACTCTAGGGGTATGTCGTGTTTGGTTTTAATTTATAAACTTGAATGTTATTCGTACGGCTTTAATCTTGTTAATTGAGCACTTGTATTGATCGAAACGTTTAAATTGAGCTTTTGGTACAGGGGGGGGGGGCCCCCGTTGTGGAGGTTTTGCCCGTTTGGAGTGGGGGGCTGTTTGGCGGGGCCGCTTTTCCGGGGGGGGGGGGGGGGGGGGGGGGGGTATCTTGCCCTTTGACTTTAATATAATTCACTATGTTGACTCAATAAAATCTTTATTATAACTTCTCAACAATTAACAACAACATAATCAACGTCTTGAACCTCTTGATTTGTTCTTGAATGAGTGTCCAGTATCAGATTTTCCTGGTCGAGAACGCTTCTGCTTGTCAACACGCTTCTTGCGTCTCTCTTGTTGGAAATTCTGAATTTTCTCCTTGCGCTTTCGCTCCTTTGCAATTTGCGGGGCTGATCGTCGTTCATCCTTGACTTGAGCACCTAAACAAGAGTTAAATAAGTGTGATATCTTCAAATTGCTTACCTCTCTGTTTTACTTTCCATTTACGGCTTCCCTTTGGACCCAAATTATCAACTCCATCAACGTCGTCAGCATAAGATATTTTCTGCTTCTCAACCCACGAATCATAGCGGCCAGAACGATAACTAGCAGGCAACAACGTTCCATCTTCTGTCCGAATCTTCTTGACTGTGTTCTTCTCAGCTGACACAAATTTCTTCGCCTTTTCGATCCCTAAAATTCTCAAGAGTTACTACGTAATCACTAAACATCAAATTACCATTTCTTTGCATTTTGCTTCTTGTAAAGGCCTTTGTCATCATCAGCATTGATATCGATAGTTGCCTCTTTTGCAGCATTCTCGAAATTTCCATCAACTTTGAGAGCTTTTTCAGTAAAGTAGTCAGACGGGAAGTATGAAACGTAGTTTTCACGCTTTTCTCGTTCAATCTCTTCTTCACGGCGTCTCTTAGTAGTCATTTTTGCAGCTGCAGCCAACTTTACATCCACTCGTTCTGTAATTGTCGGACCAACTTTGCGCGTTTGAATTGAATGTTTGTTGAGTTCAAAGACCTTTGCACTTGGACGCCAATTCTTGATCGCAGCCAAAAAGTCTGATTCTTTCTTAGTCACGTTTGAGTCTTTAAAGTACGGATGAACAGCAAGCTCAAGATGTCGATAATTTGTCTTGACGCGTCGAACTGACTCTACTGACGGTGGCTGTCGTGTTTTGATGTACTTCTTCATTGCATTCTCCGATTTGTATTGAAGATCAGACTAAACATTTAAAATGACATTGATTTGAACTTTAAACAAACCATTTCCAAAGCTTGCTCGTGCACATTCTTTAAAAATTCAGTTTCCAAATGCACCATATTCTCTGGATATTTGCCAATAACAGAATCCTCATCTAAATATGACAAAGTTAAAATCATTAAAATAATGATAGATTTACCTTTGTATTCATCATCAGTCGTAGCAAACTTCAAATCTCTACCCAAAAACAAAAAGAGGTCAATCAAGTAGGGCAGTTCTTCATACGAAACAAAGCTAAACGCCGATCCTGACTTTCCAGCACGTGCAACACGACCTACTCGGTGAACAAACAACTTTGGCTTCTCCGGAAAGTGAACATTGATTGCATTGTCCAAAAGTGGAATATCAACACCACGAGCCGCAACATCAGTAACAACTAACAACATGGTCTGCTTTTCTTTGAATCTAAAACCCTCACAATTTATAAACTCAACCAAATTATCTTTACCGATGAATGTTCATTCGTCTTGCAGCCGGATCAAGTTGACTGTGAACATACGACGCATCAATATTAGCTTCTCGAAACAGCGCAACATAATATTCAACATGTCTGATAGTTGCGCAAAAGATAATTGTCTGTTCTTGTTTATCAACAAATTGACGAGCCATATGCAATAACGCCGAAATTTTGTCTCCATCACGAGTTAAGAAGAAGCGCATCAAAAGTTTTTCGCTGATTTTTGTGTCCACATCAAGACGAACTAAACATTTGATGTCAATAAAGTCGTTCATAACACTTTAATCACCCACCGAGAACAGGATCTACCAATCCAGCTTTTGCAAAATCAACCATCATTTTAGGCATTGTTGCCGAGAAGAGCAATGTTTGTCGATTGTCTGGCAAACGCTTTAAAATGTCCCATAACTGTTCCAAAAAGCCCATTTCAAATAATCGATCTAAACACAAATTACTACACTGTCAAATTTCATAATTATCTCACCTGCTTCATCAAAAACAACATAACACACTTGATTCAATCTGAGATTCATTTCAACAACAACATGCAATAACCGTCCAGGAGTAGCAATGATCCTAAACACAGTTATTAATCTATCGAATTTGACAATTTCTTACACGTCGGGATTCTGGTGTAAAGCGTCAAAGTCCTCTTCGATACTGTCTCCGCCAATTAAGCAAGCACATCTTAAACCGGTGAATTTGCCCATCTAAAGAATGAATTAAAGCACTTGTTGTGTCTAAAAGCTAACCTCTTTGACGACTTGAAATGTTTGATTAGCCAATTCGCGTGTCGGCGAAATAAACAAAGCACGGACTCCTTTTACATCACGTTGTTTCAATTTTTGAAGCATTGGAATAACAAACGCAGCAGTTTTTCCCGAACCTGTACGAGACATTGCGACCACATCTTTGCCGTCCAAAATAGGTGGAATAGCTTTTCGTTGAATTGGAGTCGGCTGTTGATAGCCTTTCTTGCTGATACCCTTGAAAACTGAGTGATCGAGACCTGAAAACAGCATTAAAATCGCTTTTAAAGATGAACGAATTTACCCAAAGACTGCCATCCTCCAGCCTTTTTCTTTTTGCGATTCTGGTTAGCATTCAACTCAGCATAGTCCTCAACATCGCTTGACTCAGCATCGCTCAATTTGGAATCGTCTTCCATTATTCGTCTTAAAAAAGGTCGTTATTTCAAAAAATTCTTTAAAACAAAATATTCGAGCACAATGCCAAACTGCAGAAGAATCGGCGCTAATTTGAAATTGGAAAACATTTTATATTGTTTAGCGAAAATAACGAACACAAATTGAGAATTAGCTACTTTATGCACTAATCAGGCAGATACAACTAGATAATTTAGAGAGATCAATCAACAGCTGCGCTCTTGCTAAGGATTCTCCTCAGTAGTTTCAGATATTTCGCGTCGAGGCATGTCGTTCAGCTTGTGATATTGATTTTCAGCCATTCGCGGAGAAGGTTTAGCTGATTCGCCTTGCGGTGTTTGCGGTGTCTTCGGCCCTCGCGTCTTCTCCCTCTTTGTAGGAACTTCTCATTTTCGTTAACGCCATCACCAGTCATGTGAACATCTAAAAATGCAATTAACCGAGCAGAACAAATAGATACTTACCAATTATTTTGTCCATGTACGTCTTGCCAATTGGAGTTTTCGGAGTGACTACGCTGCGTGCGGAAATCTCCGGCTCATCTTCTTGCAATGTAGTTGGAGTAACAGCTGAAACTTCGTGTTTCTTCTTCTTGGGCTTAGCAACTCTAACAGGATCTTGCTGCAAACTAAATTTAAAACTCACGACTGGAGAAGATTCGAAAACTTACACTCTGTCAAAGACGCGCTTTGGATCTCTTCCAAAGACAGGACGCAAGTTCAAGTTCTCCCAATCGTAAGGCAAGTCAAAGTCGATGTTCTTCTCAATACGAATGTCATTAAGGCATTTTTCAATGTGACCCAAATTGTGATGTTAAATTGACTAAGATGTAAAACTCAAACGATAGTCCGGCTTTTCGCTGTACTTCATGTTCGAAATGTAGCGCAGAATTTGCTGGAAACGCAATGAAACCTCTGTAAACACAGCAGGATCTAAATAGCAGTGATTATATTTGTCAATAAAAATCAAAACTGCATACAAGCACCATCAATAAGCTTCTGCTTCTTGTCTAAAACAGCCGAGTTGACTTGATCGCTGCGCCACGGAAGAACTGTGAGATCGAAGAATTCCATAGACAAGAATACCCAAGATTCCAAATCATCACGTCGCCCGTGCTCTTTGTTAAGCTGAGAGTTTCTGGACATGTAACGTAAGACTCCAATAATTCGCACTTGTTTGCGTGCACGTCTAAATATAAGAAACAATTATCAAATTGATACAAAAATTACTTACTTAATTCGCTTAGTTTCAGGATCACGAAATTCGAAGGGCTCGCCAAATCCGTCATTGAAAAAGATAGTACGAAGGTGATGACCACGGCCAATAGCAAAAGATTCCGGTTTTAAGTGGCGGTGCAGAAATCCAAGAGAATGCAAGTCTCTGATGGCACGAAGCATCTGAATTGAAACACGCAAAGCAGTAGACGGACTTAAACAAGATATTTACTTATAACATCAAATTTCAAAACTTACGAAAAAGCCGACTTCAATTCCTTTCTGGTAATGTCGTAGAGTGAGGGGCCAAGCGCCTGTGAAATGACAAACTTAAAGTCAGAAGTTGCTCCCACATCGTGGAACTTTGGAATGTGCGCACCGATTGATTTTGTTGACTTTCTATTCAAATCCTTTGCAAGCTTTAAAATCATCAATTCGTGCTAAACTTGAAATATTAATCAAAAGCTAAGTAAGCAACATACCTTGAGTGTCTTGAATTTTGTCACATTATCTTGTCTGGTCAACGGTTCTGTGCGTAAAAAGTATCTTTTTCGATTGACGTTGCGTTGCTCCACCTCGTACTTGAATCCAAAAATGCATTTCTCAACTTCACCCAGAACTTCATAGCTAAAAACTATTGTTAAAACTGGAAACTAAGCAAGTTAAACAAACTGGTGATCTGTTGTACGAACAATGTTTCCCCTAAAACAAAAATAAACAACAGAGTTAAAATGCATTGAAACTTACACAGTCAAACGAGCCTGCAGCTGAGCCATGTTTTTAGCATACTCAACCTTCTGAACAGCATTGTCGGCACGAATAAGCTGATTGGTCATAGTTCGATCATCGGCAAAAGTAGCAGGAACCATAGCTGTTTGATCTTCCTTCTTCGGAGGAGGATGATGACCTGCACCACGCTTCGAAGCTTTGCTGTCATCTTTGCTGTTTGGCCTGCTTTTTGCCTTTCTTTTTGCCTTGCTTTTGTCCTTACTTTTTGCCTTACTTGCTGGCTTACTTGCTGGCTTATTTTTGGTACTGTCTGAACTACGCACCATTTTAAAAAGCTCAAAAATGGAAAGTAAAGAGTTGATTTGTTGTTGACTTGAATGTGCTTTTTTGCATTCAAATGTTTTAATTTGTTAAATCAACAGAGTACTTTAAATTATGTTTTTGTTAATTGATCGTAAAAGAGTTTGTGTAATTTCTGCATCGGTTTTTCAATCCGCCAAAATGACTTCATTTTGCTTGTTCCATATAGCCGGAAAATAAACACGGTGATGGGAAAGTGATTTATTTCTAATGTCCATTCGGCGGTCTCTTGTGAGAATGGCCGAAAACAGCTCGTTGATAGCAAATTTTCATGGAATTATGACGAAATAATGCGCAGCAAGGAGCACCCAAGGACGGCTCGAATACAACATGTGCGGGGAGATTTCGCAATGCGGCCAATGATGCAAAGCAGCCTCATTCTAATTTCTCCGCCAATCCCTCCCCGATTTTGAGCGTATAAAAGACGAAACTAATTTCCACATGCTTAGATTACCAAATCTGAATACTGACACTTATATTCTATTGACTACAGAGTTGCTGTAAACAATGGATGCTTTGAGGTTGGTTCAACTTTTAACACCGTTGCATTCAATAACATATGTTCAAAAACTTTATTTAATCGCAGCGACTGCATTCAATAACACATATTCAAAACCTTTATTTAATAGCAGCGACTGCATAAAATGAACTTTCAATCCCAAAATGCGCTGCATCTTTCTAATTTCAACAAACAAGTGACCAAGTAAGCAAAAAGCGAACTGATACACAAAACTAGTTCCACTTCAAAGGAATAATCAGTGCTTTTTCTATTATCAACCGGAGCTACTTGAAATGCAGCCAACAAAACACGTTTTTGTTTACAAACAAACCGAAATGCACTTGCTCTCTTATGCCACCAAGCAAGCTTTGCTCTTTGCGTCCTGTTGAAAAGCCCCGGGTTTTGGGGTGAGAAAAGAACGTGCGTTCGCCATGTGTACGTGCCGTCGAGCACTGGCCACTCAATGTTGCAGAGCATTTTTCGGCTATTTCGGTTATTTTGGGCTATAAATCCGTTTAAATTGGCCGAAAGTCTGGCAAACAGAACTTTGAGTCCAAAACATTTTTGAACATCGTCTCCGAGCATTTCTCAATTTTTAGCAGTATTCATTATTCTCGATTTTTAGCGATATGTCTGAAACAATTCACGGTCTCCTGGCTCATGTTGGCCCCATCAAAAACACCGCGCACAACAAGGTTACTATTGTGGGTGTCGGCCAGGTGGGGATGGCGATAGCACATTCTGTACTTCAGCAAAACATCGCTTCGGAGATCTGCTTGGTTGATGTTGTGGCGGACAAGTTGAAAGGCGAGCAAATGGACTTGCAGTAAGTTGCTTTAAAATCATAGATAGTTTATTTATGGAATACTTGTAGACATGGACTTGCTTTCACGCGTCCCTGCATAATTAAGGCTGACACCAAATACGACATTACTAAGGACAGCAAAGTTTGCATTATCACTGCAGGCTGTCGGCAACGCGAGGGAGAAAGTCGATTGTCGTTGGTTCAACGTAATGTTGAAATCTTTAAAGGAATCGTCCCTCAACTAGTCAAATTCTCGCCAAACACTATCCTCTTGGTCGTCTCAAATCCAGTTGATGTTTTGACTTATGTAACTTGGAGATTGTCTGGTTTGCCTGCAGAACGCGTTTTTGGATCTGGGACTAACCTTGATTCGGCTAGATTCCGCTTCTTGTTGTCCGAACGTTTGCAAATTGCAACCTCTTCATGCCATGGATGGATAATTGGAGAGCACGGCGATTCGTCAGTTGCTATTTGGTCTGGTGTTAACGTTGCTGGCGTTAGCTTGCAATCGGTCAATCCAAAGATCGGCAGTCAAGACGATGAAGAAGGGTGGCAAGAATCTGTAACTAATGTTTCATAATTTTATTTAATTGCAACATGGTTTAGGTCCACAAACAAGTTATCGATTCGGCTTATGAAATCATCCGCTTGAAAGGATACACAAGTTGGGCAATGTAAGTTTTTTAAAAATTACTTCATGTTAAATTGCTCAAATTTCAGTGGATTGTCTGTCGCATCATTGGTCCGAGCAATTATGCATAATTCACGGAATGTGTACGCATTGTCTCGCAACGTGAAAGGATTCCACGGCATCGATACTGACGTATATTTAAGTCTTCCATGCGTGCTTGGAGCTACCGGCATTTCTCATGTTGTGAAACAGCAGTTGGACGAGAAAGAATTAGCCCAATTAAAGAAGTCAGCCGATTCTTTGTTCAAGATTCAAAGTGAATTGAATCTTTAAACTACCAATTCATTCATTTTATCCAGACTTATTAGGTTACGTTTCAGTTATTTCAATTAGGATCTAATAATTTATTAAGCTACTAGTACTAAGCTATTTTGAGCGGTAATCACATTTATTTGTTATTAGATGTAGCAAGCCAGTATTATTTTCCAAATCACTTGAACGCATATTTATTCAAACAGATTAGTCGTGTAATTATTTTACATTTGTGAGGTAATAAAGAATTCAAAGGCCAATTCAGACGGACAGCTTGTGTAAGTCGTAATCCAAGTGAATGAAATAAATACGTGTAAATTCTGTTCAAAATTGATAAAGTTCATTTAACGCATACGCTTAACGCTGTTAAAAACAATCTACTCTCACTTAATTTTCCTTAAAGTTATCATAAAGCAACTACACCAAACCAATTCAAAAAACCAAAACGCGTTGAATGAACATACTTTATACATTTAGATCAAGATTTTACACGTGTTTATAAGATTCTCCCAATTGCTTTGCGCTCTGATACTGATCATGCAATTCAACAACGCTGGAGTCAAGTCGAGAAATATCCTTTCGCAAACGATCATTGCTCTTTTCAATCTCTGCAATCTAAATAAATACAACCGTTAGCGAAATAATCCTATAAAGCAATCAAACCTCTGAGTCAATCTCTTGCTGCTTCATTTTGATGACATTCTTGAGAGGAGCGGTTGGGTTATCTTCAATCTTTCGCTTCAACTCTTCAAGGCGTTTCTGACAAGCCACATACTCATTCTGAGAGCTTTCGACCTTTCTGTTGAAGTTATCGATGTTTCTAAAACAGAAAATTAGTTGAGAATATGTGAAATTGAGCTACTCGTTGTGCTGTGCAGCGAGCGAACGCAAATGAACAATCTTGTCCTGGCATCGTTGCAATTGTGACTCCAAATCACTGAGGTCATTCTCAAGTCGTCTGGCCAATTCTGCTGATTTGCCTTCCAACTTCACCTTTTCTGCCTTCTCACGATCAATTGCCATCAAATGAGTGTTTTTGTCATGCTGTGCTGTCTCCCAAGTATGGATGTCAGAACGAACTCGCTCGAATTCCTCTTTGAAGCAACTCAAGTGGCGATCGGCTTCGGTACTCAAAATTTGCATCTGCTGTTTCATCTGGCTGATCGAAGCATCACAGTCATGAATGTATTGAGCGCGGTCTGCATTCTTCTGCTCAATATCATGAATTTCGGCATGCAAGCGCTCAGGAGATCTAACCAATTTGCCACGTAAGTCATCATTGCTGTCCACCAATTCTCGGATTTGATCTTCAATGCTAGCTTTCAAACGCATCTTCTCGTCCAAATTGCTTTTCAACGAATCGTGCTGCTCTTGAATTTGTGCCTTTGAGTTTCGAGCTTGACCATTTTGCTTCATCAACTCGTCACGCTCTTTGTACAACTGAAAGTTCGAATAAAATAATAGTTTGGAAGACACTCCTTACTTCATGCTTTCGACCACGCAACTGTTCGCCTTCCTTTCCTTTCTGTTCAGCTTGTCGCATAAGATTTCCCAAATTGATCTTCAACTGCAACTCATCACGCTCACGTTTCTCCTAAACAATGAAAATTAATCTGTTGAGTTAATTTGGCCTTCAATTACCCGCTCCTCAAAGACGCCCTCCAATTCAGCATAACGAGCCAATGCAAAGTAGTAGAAGTTGATTAATTCTCGGATCACGATGATAGTTCTGCGATGATTAGGATTGCTCAAATCACGAATAGTCCAACTGGAGTTCTGCATTGCATTTTTGACAAAGTACTCCCTGAAACAAAGCAAGTTAAAGCCAACGTGATGGCAAAAATTACATTGTCTTGTGCAAAGCCAAAGCACGACGGCCACCCATCATCGGATCATCAGCAATAGACAACGATTCAGTGTCATTCAACAATTGTTTCTCGGTCTTGAGTCCAGAGTGAACCAACAACGCAGTATAGATCTTTGTCACATTGTAAGGCTAAACATATCACGGATTAGAGAAGTTGAATTTAAAAACTACCGTCGGCTTTTGCAAGAACTCTTCAGTAACGTGCAAGTCTGGGAGCTCTCTAGTGAAAAACTCGAGCACGTTTTTCATGATAAGACGATAATTGTCAGACATTTTGGAGCAAGTTACAGTTCCAAAGTTTTACACAACCTAAAAGTAACCTTAAAATTTTTGAATACAATCAAAATCACAATTTCAAAGCTATACACGCGGTGGAAATCAACTTCAAGAAATTTGAACGCAATCAAAAACGCCGTTTGAATTTTCGTGTTGAGACATTTGCTGTTTGACAATATTGTCAAAAGTTCTTGCTTTTAAGTCTAAACTGGCCGTCGGAGCTTCGGCACCCGGATTTTTTAAGCAAAACCTCTCACCGACTTTTAAAAAATACTTAAGCTTTACAAATAACTCTATCCACTCTCATAGAACAATAGCAAATCATAAGTAACAACATTCTACAATCTTTCAGTCTTTCTTTAACTACAACAAATAAATTACTTTTAAAAAATCAATTGCACACTAGTATCATTTCATCATTCGGTAAATTGCAAATTTGACTAAAGCCCCTCAACCCTTAACACGAACAACGCCCAACTACAAAGAAAAGATAAACTTCTCCTTTTTGATAATTTTGTTTCGTCTATAAATCAAATAAACACCTTTTGACGCCATTTAGAAACAATAACAAACAATTATAAGTCTTTATTGATACAGTACAACGGCATAGACGTATTGGAAAAATGCATATATAAGAACAGCTCTGAAAGCACAGGATATCTTAATGTAACAATTGTAACTATACAGAATCTCGTCATCTTTGTGTGCTAAAACCGCAGTCGAAGCAATCGTAAGAAGTCCCAGAGCCAAAACCATTAACGGCAAGAATAAAACTCTTTGGCTGGTTGTCTCCTTTTATACTTTTATAGCCAGAAAAGATAATAAAAAGCAAAAACACATGGAACCTCCAATCAAAAGAACGAACGAAGCATCAAATTCGGGTCTTGGAAGTGCACTCAAAAAGAGTACCGTTAAAAAGAGTACCGTTAAAAGTATTCCAATTATTGCAAATGCAATCTTGTACGGCTGAAATTTATCGTCGACTATAAAATTAGTAATGTTTTAAATTTGGTAGTTCTTCACAAGCTATACTATTCCCTTCATTTGCGGTTAAAAATGTTGTTTTAAATTCATTAAATTTCTGTCAAAAGTCAGTAGCCTAATCATATTGGTCTGTTCGAAAAGTTCCCGGACGGCCTATTTCCACAGAATGGTTTGATAAACTAGCTGCTGAAACTCATGTTATTTTTTAGATGTTATAGCGGAAAGTTTAATTTTTAAAAAGTCCATTTTGATGACTTTGCATCGTGGTCCCCCTTTGTGCAAAAGTTATTTAAGCATCTGCTTCTTTTTGAGCCAAAGACCTCTTCATGTGCTAGTCCATCGAGTAATAATATTTACGCTAGTTTATAAATGATGCGGCACACGTTTCCAAAACCATTGTTAAACGTATCCTTGTTGGAACATTCCATAACGACCAAGAAAGATCAGAAGATCAAACAAAAAATCAAGAAAGTTTGATCAATTGTTGCATAACGGTTCCCCCTTATGAAAAGTCACAAAAATTGATGTGCCGGACTTTAAGCGTTTGGCATAAACTTCTAAAAAATAACACGAGTTTCAGCAGCTATCTCATTAAACCAATCTATAGAACTACTCCATCCGGGAACTTTTCGAACAGACCAATACATCCAACAATTTTCGTAAGCCTCAAAAATCACCAATAAAACACGTACCTTCTCTAGTCTTGATTGCTTTCTCAATTTGTCATTCTCGTCTTCGAGTCTCTGAATACGACGATGCAAATCTTCGAGTCGCATATTGAAAGGATTGATAGGCAACGTTTTCTAAACTTAACTGAAAATTAATGAATGTCTAGAAAAATAAATGATGGAACAAAAAGTTTGAAACAAGCTATCCAAAAAAGGCTTTCCCGCCAAAATTGTTTGATTTAACGGCATTCAAACATTACATTATTGACTAAGCTTGTCAACTACAAATTTTGTTGGTTACTTAAACTGCATTGATTATTTTACGAGCTTCCCAATTACATAGATTAAATATGCTATGATCAACCTACACAAAAAACTTGAACAAGATGACATTTAAAAATGAAGGTAACCAATTTGCATCACTTGCATCATTTGATGCAATGTTTGTCTTTTTGGTTTTTCGGTCTCCACTCCGTCATTTTTGCAATTAGCTTGTGGCTTTCCTCGAATTAGTGCCAAAAACTGATACTCGATTACTGTGTTTGTCTTCTACTATTCTTTCTAGTTTACAGTTTGATATCAGTTCGCTCCCGCACTTTGTGACTAAATGCACAACTCTTGCTGTTTCAAATACCCGACAATCATAAAGGTCTCGTTTTCAACTTCTCATTTTCCCTGATCATGCCATTGCTCCCGCGGAACACCCAATTCATTTCCCTTTTGTTGGGAGCAGCGCGCCGATGACAACGTGTGAAAGCGATAGGGCCGGTGGCTGAAAGGAAAACACCTACAAAATTTGTATCTTAATCTGTTTGGCGATTGATTACGTCTTGTTACAATGCAGTTTAAAATGAAGAACAATATTTTCTCTTTCCAATGTTTCACAAAACGCATAAATAGCTGGGCTCGCTGACACTCCTCATTTCCGAAAATGCCCATAAAATCTGACTTCCCACCTGTTCCTATTGATGAGCGTTCGTTTACTGTGCAGTTCCTGGAAGCGGTTTGGCAACATGCCAGCAAAGACCCGAATAAGCCTGCACTGGTAAGTTATTTAGTTCATATACTTTTAAGGACTCGTAATTCTTCAGATCAATGCTCACAATCCACAAGATCAAGTCACCTTCCGCGAAGTCTACCACAACATCCATTCTTTAGCAAACTTCTTGAATCAACACAAGTTCGGACACAAGGATATTGCCTGTATTGTCGCTCAAAATTGTTGGGAGTATTTGGTTGCTTTTGGAGCCACTATACTTTGCGGAGGTTCTTTAAGTGGCGCAAGCTACTTGTTCACGGAATTTGAAATTCAACGACAGCTTCTCGACAATGGTGCTTCGGTTGTTTTCTGTGTTGAAAGTTTGCTGGAACGAGTCCAGAAAGCAATTGTAAAGTGCCCGAAAGTAAAGGTTTGTTTTTGAATGATTGACTCGAGCGCGGCTTGATTGATAAAATTTAATTCGATGTGACGCGTGCTCATCAAAACGTTACTGATTTGAATGTTTTTAGTTTGTTGTTGTTATCGGCGGAAATTCCAAGTACTCACAGCCAAATGTCTACTCGTTTGCAGAAGCAATTAAGAATGAGCCAAAATTCGAGCCGAGAATCAAACACAATGTCCAAAAAGACTTGCTTTTGGTTCCTTATTCATCCGGAACGACAGGCTAGTTTTTGTCGATGAAAACCCGTCAATTTAAAGCGATTTCAGGTGTACCGAAAGGCGTCCAAATTAGTCATTATAACATGAGCTCTACAATTGTGTCAATCACAGCGTAAGCTTTCAAGTTCAAGTTTAAATTCTATGTGCATCTTCAGTTATTACGAAAAGAATGTTTGGCCAAAAATTGGAATTCAAAACGACCTGGAAAGTCAACACTTGCTAATGATCATGCCGTTTTATCACGTATACGGACAGTGTTTAGTGTTGTATGGATTAATGTCGGGAATGACCAGTGTGATTATGAAGTCGTTTGAGCCAGAGTTGTTTTTGGCGTCAATTGAAAAGTACAAAATCCGCATGTTGAAAGTAAAGATTGAATTAGCAGTTTTAAAAAGCAATTTAAACTTAGGCGGTGCCTCCAATGATTTTGTTTTTGGCAAAATCCCCATTGGTCGAAAAGTACGACTTAACTTCCGTTATCTTGATCTCATCTGGCGCAGGCAAGTTCTAAATCAGTAACGTTTGTTTAAATTTCCATTTGTCTAGCTCCACTAGGTGCAGACTTGTGCGAAGAAGTACAACGACGACTTCCACACGTCAAATATATCGTCCAGGGCTTTGGAATGAGCGAAACCACAATTGCTACACACTTTCCTCATCTAAGTTCAAATACAGCCACTGTTGGCAAACTAATGCCAAACATGGAAATGAAAATAGTTGATGTCCGTACTGGAAAAGAAGTTAAACACGGTGAAAGAGGAGAGTTGTGTGTAAAAGGCCCGAACGTGATGCTTGGCTATCTGAATCGGCCTAAAGAAACGGCAGAAATGATTGACAAACAAGGTTTTCTACATACCGGAGACATTGGCTATCTGGATGAAAACAACTGTCTTTACATTGTCGACAGATTAAAAGAACTCATCAAAGTCAAAGGCTTGCAAGTTGCTCCTGCAGAGCTCGAAGACATTCTCTTGTCTCATCCGTTGGTTGCTGACTGTGCTGTAATCGGAATACCTGATGCAAAAACGGGTGAAGCTCCTAAGGCGTTTGTTGTCCGAACAAACGAGAGTCTCAAAGAAAAAGAAGTTTTTGACTACATTGCCGGTAATCTTTCAGTTTTGCGAAAATTAAATTTATTGCGTTCAGGCCGAGTGGCGCACTACAAACAATTGAAAGGCGGTGTTGAATTCATCCAAGCGATCCCTCGTTCGCCAGCAGGCAAGATACTGAGACGAGAACTGCGAGATTCTGCAAAGCCTAAGATCTAATTAATTGTGTGGATCTGTGATTAGAAATTGTAACTAATTTGTGCACTACAGACATTGTGTGTTTTGAAAGTATGCACTTATCTGCAAATAAACTTGACGCTTTTAATTGTTATGATAAACGCAGGTCATTCGAATTCCGGCTCATAAAAGGTGCCGACGAAAATATTTATGCATGCAACTCGAGACAAAAAGTCATTTATTTGAAATGATTGCACGCGTTGCTGTTTTCCTCTGCTTATTCAACAGTGCACTTTTAATTTTGGCCAGTTGTCCCGAGAATGGAGTTCTTGGATATGGAAATAACGGAAGGCTAGCTTGTTATCTGTTTGAGCGATTCCCGGCTAAGTTTTTGATTGCTGAGCAGAATTGCCGTAAGTGTGCATTTAATAATACTGGGTGGATCAAAAAACGTTAACACAAAAAAGCCTTTTGTCAAAAAGTTTCAAACACAAACAATTTTTGCTTTTTGTGTTAACGTTTTTTCGGTCCACTCTGTAAGCTACAACTTTAAAATCTATTCAGGCAAATCCGGCGGCCATCTAGCTTCAATTGGCAGTGTTTTTATCAACGACTATGTTGCGCGTAAGTTCTAAATGTCCAATGCAATTAAAATTAGTTGATTAGAAATGGGAAATGAAGTGTTTGACGTAATCAATGTTACGAGTTTTTGGGTAGGCGCTCAAAATCTACAGGATCCTAATGTTTGGAGATGGTTTGACGGAGCTTTGTTTAATTTCGACAATTGGCTAAACGGTAATTTAAGGAGATATACGGCACACATCATGTAATTTCTTGCACTTTAGGCAAACCAAAAGAAAGTTGCTGTCTTGGCTTGTTTTTGAACGGCTCGTGGACTGGTCTGAATTGTTTTGAAGATAAGCCGTATGTTTGCGTAGTTGAGCCATCAAATTTACCGACTACTCCGCCGTCTTTGAAAACAACATTAATTGACGATTTTGACGACACAACCCCCGAAGATATCATTTGGACACCTGAGCAGCCAACAAGTGAACAAACAACAGAAAGAATAACAACTAGCCAGCCAACAACACAAAGAATAACAACTGAAATCTTGACAACCACGACAACTAAAAAACCGCCGAAAAGTTGCAAAACTGGTTGGACATATCTGGAAAAGACTTCAAAATGCTACAAGGCAATACTCCCTACTTGCTTTTAAAAGAGTAATTTAATTTCCAGGTCATTTCAACAATTACAAATCCTCTTGGCTGTTTCCAACAAAACGCCGTCGAAAGTTCAATCCACAGCGACGAAGAAAATGATTTGCTTGCAGGTAAACAATAAATAACACTTTATTTAAACACTCTTTTACAGACCTGGCTAACCAAAAAAGTCTCTTTGCTTATGACAATGTCAAAGTCCGTTTGAGTTTGATAAAAGGACTAGACAAAAAGTTCCATTGGGTAGATCACACTCCGGCCAACTACTTTAAATGGGCAAACAATCCGGGCAGTTGGGATTGCGTACAATTCAACACGTGCAGAAACAACAGATGCTGGTCTTCTCCGGAAAAAAACGTCTGGACAACTGTCAGTTGTCTTCTAAACTTTGCTGACTACCTTATTTGTTCAAAAGATCCATAAAGTTGTGAAGTTAATTTATTCAATAAACAAACTCTTATTGTTTAAAGACTCTCGGTGTGAATGACAATTTTTGAGTAATCTCCGATGTTCAACTCTCCGTTCAGTTCTCCATTTGCTTGACGAGCATCTCGCAGATTTACAGCAATTGTTGCGTACTTCAACGTGCTTTTGTTGCAGTATCTTGGATTAATGAAAACGGTGTTTTGAATAAACTAAAAGTGTTCAATTATTCTTTAATCACTAAAAGCAATCACCTTGATTGTTGAATTCAAAACATTTGGCAGGATCATAAAGTGAGGTCGCTCAGTTAAATGTGCCGGAAGAGTTTTGTGGAAAACTGCAGATGTTCCGCGATCATTGCCTTCTTGAAACGGAAACACCGAACGTTGACTAAAACAAAAAAGTTGTCAACAAAAGAAACGAAAAAGCAAACTTCAAAATGTGTTCACAAAGACGAGAAACTCTGTCGTTACTTTGACTTGCGCCTTGATACTTCTCCATTTTAGACAACAAAGCCAGTGGTTGTGAATTAGTGACAGCAAAGCGAACCTCATTCAGTTCAAACACGCACGGATCAGTCAAAAATGACACGTTTTCTGCGCTATTCAAAAGACCGAAATCAAAGGCAGTTTGTGCCGGAGTTGGGAAGATTCGCATAGCCAAAGAATCTTGAGCTGCGTTTGGAACAACAATAACTTTAACGTCTGAGTCGTGTAGAGTTGAGCAGAGTTTTGCGAAAGTTTGTTTGCTCGTTGCTGTGAAGTTCTTGCTGTCACTTGGATCGTAAAAAGGACCGGACTGGAAGTATTGTTGTTTAAATCAACTAATTCTAATTGTTTACCAAAATTAAGGCATGAGCATGAGTTTCAATGGCCTTTTTTGCCAAAACTTCCAACGAATTAATGCCGTTGCTGTCAACAAATGGACCGTGTGCAGTAATCACACGCAAAAACTCTAAAAACACCACTAGATATTTGTTATAATTGAATTTACCTTGCGTTCCGCGCAAAGATGGCAAATTCAACGGTTTCGGTTTAATGTACTCGATAGCTTTTAAACTGGATGAAGACGTAGGAAAGCACATAAATTCAGCCATCTAAACAAGAACACAATAACTAAAGTAGACAATACAAGAATACCATTCCATGGAAATAGGAAAAGGTTATTCAATGCACCGATGTCCAATTGAGGTTGAAGAAGAGCCACTTCTGAGCTCAATCAATTCATCTCCGTTTTCTGTTGTTTTAATTAGCAATCGACCAGACACAATAAGCTTCTTTTCCGGATCATCAGCAGCAGACAATTGAGCAGCAATTTGTTCGTCGATAGGAATAGGTATTGATTCTAAACGTTTAAAGTTTAAATTGAAGCTTTAAGAATGTTTAACCTTCAGGATCAAAACGACGGCCATAGAAAAACAAGTCGGCAGGCAATTCACGCACAGTCAAATTGGCTGTTCTAAACTCGTTTGAAGTCTTTGTTTCATTGAAGTGCAATCCCGTATGCTGCGTTGGATCCAAAGTAATTGGCGAATCTGGCTTCTGCCTAAAAACAACAAAATGTTAACAACTCAAACAAGTTAACTTTACATTTTCCTGATTGGCTGCAGATGTGGAGTTTTTGGAGGCGAGAAATTCGACATGTTGTTGAGAACTTTGCGCTTTTCCGTATTAACAATTTGTGGGCGCTTATTAGAGAACGTTGGAGTGGTCATAATAGCCGGAGTTGCCTATAACACACCAATATCACTAAAGCACGTCGATATTTACCTTAGAATCAATTTTCTCCAGCAATTGCATGTCTACAACGCGATTTCCATTGAGCGCTTGAGAACAAAGCTAAAAATTAGTCGTTAAATGCATTTTACTTTATTTAAAAAACCTCATCAAATAGACTTTCTTCATCTGGAAAGTTTTTGGCGAACAACTTGTCTAAACATCAAACTTTTTATAAAAACAACAGCAATTCAAACATACAAGCAACGAAAAATCGCTCTTCATCGGCAGCTTCCAACGACAAACCACCAAATGAACTAAACTTGTCCTTCAATGTCTCAAACGAGTCAATCAAATTAGGATCGTAGTCCATGTTTATCAACTAAAATGGAGCACTTGTTAAAGTTTAACGTGTCTTTCAAGTTGATGAACACCACACAAAGTTATTCGAATTCTTGACAGCCGCTAAATGGATGTGTGGCTCTTGCACGGATTGCTTTTCTCATAGAAAAAATACATGGGCAAAATGCCGTTTCTTATGATTGATACAAGATTCACATCCCGCGCACTTATTAATATTGTTTGTTTTAAAAGCGCCAATCGTTACGAGAACTAAAAACACTTCTCGTTAGTTTTAAAATCTTCAGTTGTGCTTGTGTGATGAGATTATTGATCCGATTTTTAAAAACTGTTCATTTAATATGCACGATTCAGGTGTTTTATATTCGTGTTTTTTTCGCACTCGGCACTGTTAAGGCACTAATTTCAGAGCTCTTTACATTCCTTGGGTTTTCAACTGCGTCTTCGATTCGGCATTTTTGTGAACGCTGTGCTTTTAAATTTTCAAGATGAATTACGCAGGAAGCAGCGGTCCACCAACGTTTATTGTTCCGCATCTGGCTCAAAACCAGCCTCAACAGATGGATCACTCGCGTATGAATATGGTTCCTCATAATATTTCGTTCTCGCATCCGCCACCACCAATGCATCCCCATCCCGGTCAATTTCCGCCGAATATGAAGTTTGTTGGCCAGCCTCTTCAGCCCAACGTCCACGCTCAGTCACAATACTATCCGGATGAAAGGTCTATGTACTATCAGCCCTTTCCGGGACAGCAAATGTTCACTCGACCTCCTCCGCAACATTTTACTACGCCGTTCATCCAGCCGCAGAGTTTTGATGCAGTTGCTGAACAGATTAAAAACGTGACACAGCAAGGACCTATCTATCCGACAAACGAAAATCCAAGTCATGGACCAGCAGGTAGATTTTTGAACATGAATTCTTTAAACAGTTTTGCTTTCAGCTGCCGGACCTCACCCGCCAATTCCAGCACAAAACTTCCAACAAATGAATCACACAATTCCTCAACTTGCACACCAGCATATGATGCCTCCAAATCATCAAATGCATCCGGCACAGCATCACTACCAACGCCAACATTATAGCCAAAACTCAACAAGCCGTGGCCAAACTCCAACAACAACAGCCTCTCATTCCGGATCAAAGCGAAGCTCGCCACAGAATGCACATCAAAATGACGCGACTACTGCGGCAGCACAACAGCAGGAAGATTACACACCTCCAGGCACTCCGCAAGAACTCACTCCAGTTACAGACGACCAGAAGCAGCAGTACATTGCAGGAATCGGTCAAATGGACAAGGGAGTAGAAATGATGGTGAACAGATTCCAGAACGCGCATATTGACAACTGTTATGAGCACAAACAAGTAAGATTGTTCCGATTTGTGTTTACTAGTCTCTAAATTTCAGGATTATTCAAATGAGAAGGGCGATGTGTTTGATAAAATGGAGTTTGTCAATCAAAACTACCAGAATCAAGATTCAAAAGATTGGCAGCACAATGTGCGTGCTGGCGAGCGTACAAGAACCGATCCTAATTATGGTGGCACATTTGATGCTTTTAACGGACGAAATGATCGACAAATGCGCCAGCCACTGCCTCGACAAGGACGCAATCAACAAAACAGATCGTCTCAAGATGTTCGTTATGGCAATCAGCAAAGAACTGGTGGCGCAGGCCCTCAACGTTTCCAACAAAGAGGCGATGGCATGCAACGCTTTCAAGAACCTATCCAGCAAAACCAACGCGGTCCGCAAAGACCAAGGCAGATGTCAGACCAGTGGCGTTCTAACAACTCGTCGTTCGAGCCTCCAACTCAGCCAACACAAGCGCCAGAGCCAGAACGTGTCATTGAGTGCAGTTATTGTCGAATGTTGGGCAAGCCGATCGAAGAATATAAAAGTCATGTTATTCGCGGCTTCGACGGAAAGGCCATTTGTCCCGAGATACAAAAACTCAGCTGTCCCAACTGCAACGGCACCAAAGAAAACGCTCACACCGAATACTTCTGTCCAAAAAGTAAGTTGAAGTCAATTTGTTAACTGCTACTAACATTTTCTATTCAGTTGGCAAAAAAGGAAGTGACGACTTAGAAAAGACAGCGGCTGATTTGCAAAGTTTTCTTTGCCGTCGAAATCAACAAAACGCTCCCGCCCAAAACCACCAACCGCCGCAGCCTACTCAAAATCAAAACTACCAGCAACATGGTTTTTATCACGGAGGAGGCAACCGACGCCATTGAGTGTAATGTTTGATTAAGATGAAAATAAAGCTTTAATGTATTTTTGAATCGTTTCGGTTGTTTATTAGAAAATAACTTCAAAGAATATCAAAATATGCAACTTGAGTTAAAGTTTTGACGGCTTGTCGCGCAGTTCTCGTCTAAGTATTTTGCCTGATGGACTCCGAGGTATTGCTTGGACGAATTCAATAGCTTTAAGCTGTTTGTACTCGGCCACTTTTCCTGAAAGCTTAGAGATTACGATTAAGCAAGTTTAAGTTCCAACCTTTTAAGAATTGATGGATGCTTTCGGCTGTCAAGTCTTTGCTTTTTTTAACAATAAAAGCTTTCGGCGCTTCGCCTGTTTTTGCATCGGATATTCCAATAACTGCGCAGTCGCCAACCAATGGATGTGTTAGCAAGACTGCTTCCAATTCAGCAGGAGCAACTTGCAGGCCTTTGACTTTGATAAGTTCTTTCAGTCTGTCAACAATGTAGAGACAGTTGTTTTCATCCAGATAGCCAATGTCTCCTGTATAAAGCCAGCCATCCGTATCCAATGTTTCTGCAGTAGCTTTTGGTCTATTTAGATAGCCAAGCATCACGTTGGGTCCACGAACGCAAATCTAAACAAGTTGAAGTTTTAAATTGAGTATGCAGAAATGTTTACTTCTCCAGTTTGTCCACGAGGCAATTCTTTTTTGTTCACAACATCAACTATCTTCTCTTCCATGCAATTTGCAAGCTTTCCAACTGTATGCGGGTTATTCTGAAGAACAGGGAAATGAGAGGCTACTGATGACTCAGTCATTCCGTAGCCTTGGACTAGATATGTAAGTTTTGGCAGTCTTTTTTGAACTTCCATGCATACTTCGCCGCCCAAAGGAGCTGCGCCGGTCAAGATAAAACGAATTGAACTCAAATCATAGTTGTCCACAATCGGTGATTTGGCCAAGAACAAGACGATAGGAGGCACGGTGTATTGAATTCGGATTTTGAACTGTTCGATGCACTTACAGAAAAGATGTCCTTCGAACTTTTGCATAAGGACACACGTTGATCCGAGCCACATTGCTTGAGATACCAAGAACAGTCCGTAAAGATGGTAAATTGGCAGCATAACCAAAAATTTCTCTTCACTTATTTGCAAGTTTTTGTCTATCTTCGGCCAAATGTGAACTTGATAGTCTGAAACGAAGAACATTAGAAGACTTTCAAAGTTCTTTAGTTCCCACATTCGATATACATTTCAATCATAGCAGTAAAGTTACTGTGAGATATTAGAACGCCTTTTGGTATACCTGAAATCGCTTTAAATTGACGGATTTTCATCGACAAAACTAGCCTGTCGTTCCAGATGAATAAGGAACCAAAAGCAAATGCTTTTTCGGATCACATTCCAGATGAGTGGAGTTCAAAGGCAACGTTGTTTCCAAAATCTTGTCAAATAGAAATTCATTTGGCAACAAGTCAACACTTTTGTGCGAGTCCGAAATGACAATCAACGTCTAAACAAACAAGTAAGCAACAGTTGTTTAAATTAGTGTCTTACTTTGATGCTTGGAACAGACTTTGCAGCTTCTCGAGTTGCTTTCAATGTTTCCGTACTGCAGAACACAACAGTAGATTTGCAGTCATTGAATTGTTGTTGCAGTTCAAATGGCGTAAACAAGTAGCTTGCTCCGCTCAGAGCGCCACCTCTAAGTCCAACAGCAATGAACGCAGCTGCAAATTGCCAACAGTTGTATGTAACGATTCCAGCGACATTGTTTGAGTCAAAGCCTCTTTGTTTCAAAAATCCAGCCAAACGCTGAATTCGGTCGTAAAGTTGAGCGAACGTGACTACTTCTTTTTGATCATGCGCATGTATCTAACGTGTTTTCATTAAAACAAAACTGATAACAAAAGTGACTTACAAAAGCGATTCTGGTTGGATCTGAAGCATGTCTGCGGATATTGTTTAGAATAATGTCGGTGAAGGAGCGTGAGTCGAAGTTGATTGGAGGGAACTCCGACTTTCGCGGCATTTTGGCTCGTTGACAAGTAAAAAACTGTCGTGCACCCCGTTCGCTATCCGATCAATTTATCAATTACTTTTGTTTGTACAAGTGGGGGTAGTTTATGATCAGTGCGCTGGTCAGACAACATTGGGCTGAAACTAGAGATGTTGTGTTCGTGCCTAATCGGCTATCTGATTCAAATCGAATGCCATCTTTGATACAAATGCAGCCAGATCACTCCACCGAAAATGTCAAAGTTCAGTTAATTCTTTACTCTACGGATTATTAGTCCGGAAATTCTGCACAATAAAAATCCGTGACATGCAACAAAGAGCATAATTTTAGCTTATCAATTTGTTAATCAATCAAACGAAGCATGCACTTGGGGCATTCCTTTAAAAGTCATCGTCTAAATTTAGCGTGCAGTGTAAAGATTATCAACTTTAAGCAGAGTTCAAATTCAAGAAGCAGTTTGAAAAGTTGAAATGCAAAAAGCTAGTTAGCATAAAAGTTAAACAAAGCATTTTTGCAACATTTGCGTTTATTGACCAAACGAGTAACAAATTCTCTCGGCATATAAGCAAAGGTAAGTTTGGAAATTATATTTTAAATCTAGTGTGTTTAGATGGGGCATATACTTTCATCAATTACGCCAGTTGAACAGAAGCCTAAGATTACTCACGTCATTTTTGACTTGGTAAATAGCATATTTCAAGACTAACGATTTTAATTGTTTAGGACGGAACTTTAATTGATTCAGAAGTTTGTGGCTCTGTATTACACATAGAATGTCTCAAGAAGTTTGGAAGGCAATATGATCCTGAAAACAAACGGACACCAGTTGGGATAACACACATAGAAGAAATCAGAGCAATCATTAAGTTGTACGAACTGAACGTGACAGAAAAAGGAGTACTTGGATGTAAGTTGAACTTTTTAAAAGCACTTTATTTGCTTTTTAGGTCTATGAATCGTTGTTTGAACACTACTTGAATGATTGTCAGGAGCTTTCTAGGAGCAGCCCGATTGATTCAGCATCTTCATCATCACAAGATTCCAATGGCTATTTGCACAAATTCAACTCGGCCTCATTTTGATGTCAAGACCAAGAAGTTTTCTTCTTGGCTGCAAAAGATTCCTTTAAAGGTTATGGCAGGAAGCGATCCAGAAACCAAGAACCCAAAGCCGTTTCCAGAACCTTTTCTTGTCACAATGAATCGATTTGCTGAGAAGCCTGAAAGTCCACAAAACGTGCTTGTCTTTGAAGGTAGACTTTTTGATGTATTTTTGTTGTTTGATTTAGTTTTTAGATTCGTTGACTGGTGTTGTATCTGCCCTTAAAGCTGGTGTTAATGTTGTCATGATTCCACAAAAGTACTTTGACGACTCCGGAACACATAAGCAGATTGAAGAGATTCGACCGAAACTAGCCGCTTTGTTGAGAAACATGAATGAGTTCCAACCAGAGAAATTTGGACTTCCTTCTTTCAATTGAGTTGTATTGTCTCGTTTTGACGTTTTTGGATAAATTTTACTGACTTCATTTCGTTCTTTTTGGTGCGCATGGGAAATCAATTTTGGATACTTCGTCTACTCGTGCTCTTTTTGAGTAGATTTTCGCGTCCCGATCTAGGGTGTTTGAATGTGATTATCGACCGATTAGGAATGGTTAAATTTGTTTGTCGTTCAGGTATAGTTCATTAACTTGTGCTTTAATACTCTTCCATCTTTCAGACCTAAATGAATGCTACCATTGCTGTAAATTGTTTGATTCGCGACTAGATTTAAAGGCACGTTTTAAAATGCATAGAGTTTACTTTTAATGACTTGAAGCTTTAGTTAAAGTGTTGTTTTCAGGTTCATATTGAAGATGCGCACCCAACCATTTTCCAGTGCAAATATGTGGCATGCTCCTATCAAACAGACCGGCAACAATACATGCGACGCCATCAATTGACTGTTCATGAGAAAAATCCTGTTGCTTGCAGCATTATTGGTTGTGATTTTGTTGTAAATTATACCTACATGAAACGCCATGTAAAAGAATGCCATCCCACCGAAATCAATAAGAAGGTGGCAGTAATCAAACAAGAAAACGTAATTTTTAAATTTCATCCAAATTGAATTTAACACTTCCACCTTTTAGTCGGTTGAAACTTCCGACGGTGATGAACAATCAACTTCAAATGAATATGAACCTATAAATGATCAACCTACAACAAATCAACTATCGTGCTCGAGTTGTTCAAAGAAGTTTTGGACTCGCTACCTTTTAAATAAGCATGTAGCTCGAGTTCACGAAAAGCGTTACAAAGAGACAATACGCGAAAAGAGCTACAAATGCACGTTTGAAGGATGCAACAAAGCCTACACAACTCCGGGCAGGCTGAAAGATCATGAAACTTCTCATACAGGTAAACTTAAAAGTTGTGATGTTGAAACACGTTTATTGAATTTAGGAGAACTTCCCCTTGAATGTGGACGTTGTGACAAGAAGTTTTCTGGCCGAGGATTGTTTGCCAAACATTTGCGTCAATATCACGCAATCAGTATCAAAGATGTAGAGAAAATGTTGTGCATATAAACTTCTATTTCCATTGTTATACGGTTATTGTTGTTGAATAAATTATCTGCTTTAATTTCGTAATGGTTGATGTTTAAATGCGTGGATGTAAGGGTAAAATGAAATTGCGACAAATATGCTTAATTGCAACGAAAAACACTGTTCAGTTCAGGCAAACGACTAGCATTGACAAGGAGTGCGAAAACTAATTTAACAGAGCATAAGCTTTTTTGTCTCAAGCGGAATGTTTTTGCTTGCCCTACAACTTTTTTCTGTCAGTTTGGGATTTTCTTCGAAGGTTTTTAAATTCTAGAATTCTTTCTTGTTAAACAGCGCTTTTTTTCCAATCTCATTCTAATTTTGTTTAAATTTATCCATTTATTTGCGCGATATTTCCTTTTACTCATTATTTGTTTCTAGTTTTCAACCGCATCGAAGAACTCCGCAAACATGTCTGCAGTGGGGTGAGGACTCGATGTTTTGAAACCTTTATTAATTTCTTCGTGTTTAGAGATGCTAATCCATCCTTGGACACTCAACAAGCTTTGAAGCGTGTCGTCCGTTCAGCTCTTGTCGTTGGTGGCGTTGCACGTGGTCTTCACGAATCAGCTAAGGTATTGGACAAGTAAGCGCTTATTGCATTCTCGTTTTAATCGATTGGCTTTTTAGACGTGAGGCATTGGTTTGCTTGTACGCCAAAGAATGTGACGAAGAGAACTACGAGAAGCTTGTCCGCGCTTTGTGCAAAGCTCATGATATCCCTGTCATCACGGTTGAAACCAAGGCTGAGCTCGGTGAAATTGTCGGACAATGCAAATACGACAAGGAAGGCAAGGCACGCAAAGTCGTTGGATGCTCGTGCGCCGTGATTAAGGTAACTTTCTTGATTTGACTTCAGGCTTTAAGTATTCAACTTTAGGACTTTGGCCGAGGAGACGAAGAATCTCGCCGTGTTTTGGGTCTCTAATGATCTTTCAAGTATGGCGTGACTGTCGTCATTGTTCGTTGTTGAATTAATAAAAAGTTAATACATTATTCTTGGTCTGTTTTGAGTTGTGCTTGTTTGAGTTGTAGCGAGGAACCGCTTTGTGGAGTTTATGCAATCAATAGTCGTAAATTAAAATGCCAGATTTATTCTTCTTTATTAATGTGACAAATATGAGATTTGTACGGTAGATTTAAATGGAGCAGGATTTGAAATTTGTTGAATTATTCGCCGCTCATCATCTAAAGATGTTTTCGTCATTAATTGAATAGTTTTCGGGTGTAAACAAACCTCCATAAATTCGTCGAAATCTACAGTTCCGGAGCCATCAGTATCGATTTCAGCAATCATTTCGTCCAACTCATCTGAAGTTGCCAATTTTAAAAGATATTCAGTTGAAAACATTTTACCTTCGGAAACATTGTCGTCTAAGGCACGCAAAATTCTTCTCGAAGGTCAGAAACGTTAATGTAGCCATTTCCCTTAAAAATAATCATAATAGATGTTTTCACTTTTTATGGTTACCTCTTTGTCGTATAAACGGAAGGCTTCACGCAACTCCTCTTCTAAACCTTCATTGTCTTCGCCGGCAACAACAAAATTGGCAACCTAAACGTTTTAAATGCAAATTTATTATAACTTGTTTCAAGTTGTACCATAGCAGCAAATTCTTCAAATTCAATTTCTCCGGAACCGTCCGAGTCAAATTCTTTAATTAACTGCTTGAGATCTCGCTCCTGAATTGAGATATTTAAATTTGCTAATGTTATACTTGAATATAAACCTCAAAAGCTTGGCCCATTGTTCGGAGAATTTGACCGACTTGATTGGCGCGGATGTAACCTTTTTGTTCTGAAAATTTAGGAAATAAAATTAGCTAATCAGTTATTAAGTTCATGCCTTTGTCAAACATGTTGAAGTACTAAAGTCAAACAATTAAATTGATAAGTAAAGCCAAACAAAAAGTGAACTTACTTTTCGGAATTCTAAAAACAGAAAGTTTACTCAAATTTTAATCAACAAAGCTTACGATCAATTTGGTCTGCAGTCAATTGCTCAAGTGCTTCTGTTACTGCGTCGCCCTGCAAAACACATCATTTTGATCATTTAAAGTATTCAAACTCACCATTTTGGTGATTCGGTTTGTGCCTCCGTAAAAACCGTTGAGTTGATCGTGTCGAAAAGTGTGCGGCTAGTAATTAGAACCACGGAGATTGGTACGTGGGAGCGGAAGAAGCGTGCACTCGAAGGTAGAAGGTCTCTGGATTTGCGCTAATGAGCGAACAAATACAAGTCCCACAAATTCCGGGGGCCGATCTCTCTGGATACTCAATCTTGTCAGAAGCCACTTTGTTTGCGCGCATTTCAAAGTCGGTCTTGAACACTGCCACCTCTAGAGTCAGGATCAACTGTGTGCTTGGCTACTGCACATATAGTGTGCACTCTAACCTTCCGTGCTAGACTCTGGATGACCGTATCAAGTGGCCGCTCCACAGCACATTTACTCAGTTTCACGATTTCGGTGATTTCAACTTGATTCAACGTGATTTAAAATGCCTTTGTAAACAAACAAGCATACTTAAAACAAGTCATTTATTTACATCAAAGTTGTAAAAACAATTTACTCATTTCCAAATCGCATCTTGTTGTCTTCGTCCATGGCTCGTTTCAACAGATCTTGCATAAAGACACAAACTTTAGCTGACGGCCATTTGCGGACAATTTCGGAAGTTGTTTTCAAATAGAATAATGAGTCTTCCATTCGACTCAAGTTGCGCGCAATTGTCTCGACGTCTTGCTTAACTGAAGGGTCAATTCCTGGACAAACAGGATCATCACTGCTGCCGGCCATTGCATCCAAAAGAGCTTGTGGATAAATGGGTTCACTTGCAGTTTGCGACATCTGATCAGAACTAAACTCATTTGTTAAACTATTGCTGTTTTGACATAAAAGACTCACCCACTCAAAGTTGTATTTGGTGCAAGTCCCAATGTGGTCAAATCAAATGGAAAACCGTTGTTGTACTGATTAAATTGTTGCGGTGTGACTTTTCTCTTGCGAGGTGTCTTTTGTGTTGAGGAGTTTGACGAGGAATTGGACGAAAATGCACTTATGCCATTGAGTATTCCGGAAATGCTCGGTTTAGTGTCAATTGGGTCGCTAGGTTCTCCATAAAGATCGTTGTTTTGATTTTCGTCAACTTTGTTAGATTGTTTTGACTGCCAAGCTTGATTGTCCAGCTCTTGAAATATCTCCGGATGTCGATTTTTTATGTGCAGTCGCAGCGAATTAGTTCCAACTCTTGATGAATAGGGAAATACAGTCTGGCACGTTTTGCAAATTGCTTTGCCTTCTTCGACGTCAAAGTAGTTGAAATATTTACTCCTTGGAGTCATCATCTTGGACGGAACGGCGTACCTGCAAGCAAATAACTTGAATAGAGTAAATTTTTATGGCGGAAAATTAAACGGAAACAGCGAATGCCGGGAAGCTCTTTAACCGGACGGAGATGAAATTCCACTAAAATCCGCGCAAGTACCCGAAAGGAAGAGCGGAAACATCAGGATTTTCGGCTACTCAAAATATTAGTTTAAAACAAGCGACGCGTCTTCCAACAACCAAAACTCCATTCATTTGGTTGAGCTGGAAACACAGGCGGAAAGCAGAGCACAGCCAGCACTGCAGCGGAAACAACTCCGGAAGTTTACACATAAAAGCACGCCACACACACATAGGCGGAACAGCCGATTCAAATGCTCTGCGGAAGAAACAGGAAAGTGCATGTGTGGATGAAAAAGCTCTGCTTTTTGTTTAAAATAACAATGACGTTGTGCAGTAATGCTGATCAATTCTTTAAACAGCAAACAAATGTTGTTGTTGAATTAAAAGCTTCAAAAGTATACGTAATTACTAAATTAGTCACTTATTGGATGCGTTAATATCTCGAATTGTTAATTTAAACATCAGTCCGATAATCTTCTTGTTTTTTGCTGTAGGTCATCTCAAACTGAATCATTAATACTAATCCGACCAGAAAGCAATTATCAGGAACAACTGTATTCAAAGTCTTCTGCCAAAATCGGCATTTTAAATGCGCATCTTCATTGAAGATGTTTGAACCTTGAACTTGATGTTTACCTCTTTGTAGATGCGTTGTTTGCGCGTTCGGATTCCCACGGAACCGCCGTTTGAGGAAGCTCTTGTATAGGCGGAAATGCTACAGAAGCGAAGGCACTTAGACGAACGTGCGGAAAGCGTTTGCCTTTCTTCTTTAATTAATTTCGGCGTTGGTTTGAGTCGTTTGAGTCTTGCTGCAAAAGTAGTTTGCAAAATGCAAAGATTTTCACGCGTTTGAAACGCTCTGTTTCGAAACGCCGACACAACTCCGTTTTTGATTTTGTGCGGGTGAACAGTTGTGTTTTTGTGGTAACAGTTAGGAGAGGTCAGCCGCGAAAAGTGATCGATGGTAACCAGATTTTTGTTTACAGTTCCAACGTAAATCAAATGGAAATTGGGTGAGGTTTTGAAATCTGCCATCAAGTAGTTTAATCAAAACTGCTTTTAAGCTTTATTTTCTGAACTCAAAGATGTTAGATGCTTGATCAAGCGGGATACTGTTGTTGGTTGCGTGCACATACGTTGATTTCCGGCCACCATTTGTGTGATAACCTGAGTTCCTGAAAAGGTTGCGTGTTTAATCAACGTTGCATCTATTCCAATTGTTGTCAAAAAACTCAATTTACAATTGAGATTAGCAAGAGCAAAAACCGAACTTCTCTATTCATTGTTTGCTTCGTAAGAATTACGGATCAAACATGAGTCGTTGATAGTATTTGCACGTTCGAGTTCTTTATTTTTGGTCGACAAGCTGAGAGTTGAAAAATCAACGGTCGACGATGTTGATCGCGTAAAGTTCACTTTATTTTGTGAATGGAGTTCTGGTGCGATGGAGTTTTTTGCAATTGATACCCACTTTTTTGACACCCGCGCTCACTAAACATCAATACTATTAAGTGATTTCTTCCAGTCACGTGCGAAAACAAACGTTCTCGATAACCGCCAAAACATGCAATTTTCAACAGCTCATCGTCCAAAATTGCCTTTTCCATGCCCAATCATCTCTTTCCGCTAAAAGCCCTAGTC
Source organism: Aphelenchoides bicaudatus (assembly GCA_024699845.1). Taxonomy (NCBI): domain Eukaryota; kingdom Metazoa; phylum Nematoda; class Chromadorea; order Rhabditida; family Aphelenchoididae; genus Aphelenchoides; species Aphelenchoides bicaudatus. The sequence goes on along the minus strand of JAMPIN010000002.1, from coordinate 9,530,737 downwards.
CAGCAACGATTAACACATTTCGCCGAACTTCATTTGATGGTGTGTATTCAGCAACTGGAGCTTACCTTTTCGGCTAGTCAACCCACACTCCACCCGCCGGCAGCCTTGACAGAACCGCAAATAAATCAGCGTGTTCGGTGGCTCTATAACGGAGTGCTCAGAATTGGTCTTGTCGTGGTTCGGCTCTCCGTTTCCATCGATTCACACCCACACTTTTAACCTAATGTTTCCACAACGCGGCTGAGTTGTTTTTATAGTTGTTGATCGCCGAATCGGTGATCGCCTTCCAACTGACAACTTTTAATGGAACAGTTCGGCTACCATTTAACATTTCATTTAACATCCAGGTGGTATAGATTCTATTTGGTTGCAATTTTGTCACTAGAATGGCTGTATTGTTTAAATTGGATTTGCAAATTGACGGTAATTGCCTTAAAACAAACAAACACGCGATTCTGAAGATTAAGTTCATTTAAATTGTCACGCGAACTCAAAAGTTGTTTTCGAAGTTGGCCATTTAAGACGAATGATGTCTTACAACATAATGCCTTGAACTTGGGTGGTAAATTGCCGCATTGTTACAAAACTTTTAATTAGATTGCTCATTCGACTGTGCATGTTGACTGGAAATCGCTTCCCAAAAGGGCACGTCATTTTAAACTTTGGTTGCGCGATTTAAATTGGCCGTTTAATGGCGGCAGTGCAGACACTAATCGAACACGTGTTAATCCAATGTTTGTTTGCACAGGGGCTTGGAGAAGGAGGATGCGCATAGGTGTCAGTTTCTTTAAGAGCCAGACTTTGAGCTTGGTTTAAAACTTTTTTGGCAACGCAAACATGTTAGTTATTTTTATCTGGCGCATGATTTCGACAAACTTTAACAACTTTAGTGCAAACATAGAGCCGGCAAACATTTCAGTTAAGATCCTACGCTAATTGAATATCTCTTCTGGTCCAAGATCCGCATATGTCCACATTGATTATACTTTAGATGTTTGTTTCCGCTGTTGAGTCGGATTTTGACCTTTACTGTAGAGTCACGTTCTGGCTATTTTGGGAGTGCTTTATGTGGAGGGGTTTACTCGCCGAGCTTTCAATACAATTCCAATGTTGCTCTGCTAATCCGCGAAACCATACAAGATAACCGAGAAGGCAATAGTCACGCCTCGTGTTCGTAGCAGATTTGCATAGGAAAATGAGGAGAAATGAAAGGCCAACGCAAATAATCCACAACCGAAAGTTTCGTTTCGACGATTTCACTGTTGTTTATTTGATTACACTTTTGGCGGTCGGTGTACCTAGGTGCGCCAAAACAAAGTTCCAACTAACAAATCAAGGTGCAGGTGTAAACCGGCGATATCATTATTGCAGACCTGTAGTCATTTCGGCCTTTGCTGCAAGGCAAATGCAATTACGTTGAAGTTACGTGTGGTCAATAAAATCTCAAGTTACTTTGGAGAATTCAAGTTTTTAATTTTCGCAATTGTCTGTACGCGTTTAGCTTAAATTTCCTCCCTCTTGCCCGATTGTACTCGGAAATGTTATTCATTTTTGAGTTGGCCCACGCTTTAAAATGGCTTGCGGCTACAAAACAAGCGCATGGAAGCGGTCTGATTAATTTAAACTACCCTTCACGTTGGCGGCTGTTTTTGAATCTCAAAAACCTCGAAAACAAATTGAATGCTCTTCTCGAACGACATTTGTTTTCGATATAAAATTTATTGTCGGAGGTTTTGGGAGTGTGATCCTGGTTTATTTGCAATTCCAACCGCTTTCACTCAATTCGACCGTTTAAGTTCCGGCGACATCTGTTGTGGTGGGCAGGTGCTGTAACTTTGGTCAATGAACCTGTTGAACGTTGCCAAAAGTTTCAAAATTGCTCATGCTGTTTATAATTTGGACAAATTTGGGATATTTTTGGAAACCTTTGAGAACATTGAGGTTTCACAACTTCATTACCTAAATCAACAAACAAATTCCACACTTGTTTTGAAAGGGTTCAAGCGCCCACATGTTTTTCTAAATTTCTACCAAAATGGCGCTTCATCTGAGGAAAACAAGAATTAATGCGATACTGGCAATTTGACAAGAAGCACCACTTTCACCGGCCCTCCTGATTTATTGGCTCTGATTTCCGGGTAGTAGTTGTTTTGGCCACATGCTTTGGCTCGAGGGCAAATGTCGCCCGAAATTGTGTCGGATCTTTAAAAATCGAGCAATCGGTCCTTCCAGCTGATTCGGGTCTTTAGGTTCGAGAGGCACGAGGTTGGCGACACCCAATTGTCACTTTCGAGGACAAATTGTTTTTTCATAATCTCTTCACTTTGCTTTTTAGTCTATGCACTTCTCAAAATAATAGGCACGGTGGAGGCGATCAACAGTTCAAGCTTCACGCTGAGCGGTTTTCAACTGAGTTGATGGGGCTCGTGCAGAACATAAAAGCGCCGATTATCCTGGTTGTAGGTGGACAGCGTTTGTTTTTGTTGTTCCGGGAGACAACCAGCAGATTATCATTTATGATTTCGGTGAGCAAGTTTTGCATTCCCGCAAAAACGACGGCATGCATTTAAAAGTGCAGACAGCCACCGCCATTTTGCAAAAAGTTTTGAGTTTAGGTAAAAAATAGGTTTTGAGGTAAATTTGTCTAATTGCACTTTAAAGAGTTGACATTATTTTAAGATTTCCAAATTACCGAGTTCAACAATTTGAAATAATTGCTTGGAGATAATTGCTTGAAGATGTTCAGTACTGTCCCTAATGTCTCATAAGTTGTTGACTGCAATTTCCGTAGACGTTCTGTCTGAACAGTTTGCAAGATTTCTTTAATCGCGCGTGTTTTAAGGTTTCGGTTGAAGCCAGTTTAGCGCGTTCTTCTGGCATTTCCGTTCTCATTCCAAAAGCTTCAGACTTACCAACACTTGCGTCTACAAATCAAATTGGAGAAAATGGCTACGGTTGGCAATCAAAGTCATCACGTTCAGTTACCCAAAACGGAAGAGTTTTCCAGAGAGCAAATCGAAGAGTTCCGTGAAGCTTTCGAATTGGTATCACTTTCAAACTTGCTTTCAAACTTATCAATTGAATCTTTTAAGTTCGACAAGAACGGAGATGGAAGAGTGACTTCAGAAGAACTTGGAATCGTTATGCGCAGTCTTGGACACGAGCCTTCAGATCAAGAGCTTCATGACATAATCAACGAAATCGACATCGATGGTGAGTATCCATTTCCAATATTAATGTCTGGAAAGTACGAGGGTCAAAAACCAACTTCCCGCTTTATTGATATGGAGATTAAAGCGGAAGCGTAGCATTGCTATACTTGATAAGTTTTGTCTTTTGTGTTCCTGCTTGCAACTTAGCGTTATCAAAACTCTTCATTTTTATGACCAACTTATTAAGTCGCATTGATTGTTTTCGAGAACCAAACAAAGCAATTAACTTCGGTAATAAGCATTTCAACGAAACATGACGATCGGTTTATTCACATGGAAAACAACAATTAAATGTTATGAAAACGAGTTAAGCTTTGCGGGAGCTCTTGTCGACACTGTTTGCAGTGAGGGCAGTGCTTGTAGCATAGATGTTCTTGTTCACGGAGACTGAACATTGACTCTCGCCAATTCCGTATTGTTTGATCATTGCAGAAGAGAACGGTCCGAATGGAACGAAGTCGTTTGCATTCTGTGCAGTCTCGCCACTTGATCCGACTCCGTTGGCATTCCAGTACCACAAAGCATAGATGTTTGAGATTGAGCTTGTTCCGCCGGTAATTTGCTGCCAATCATACCAGTTCGTGTAGATGCCAACATTGATGCCGTAACTGCTTGCAGTTGAGATGAAAGATTTGATCAAGTTGATGTTTTGGGAAGTTGAAGTGCCCCAGTTGACTGGAGATGTTACTTGCAACCAAACACGATTAAGACGAAGCCCTTGTCCAATAGCATAGTTATAGCCTTCGGTAAATTGAGATCCTCCTGATTTGACATTGTTAGTAGCTGGTGTAAAGAACACTTCATATCCTAGTCCAGCGTTGACGGCGTAGTAAACATTGTTGACTCCAGTCGTGTCAACGCCTCCATTGTTGTTAGCATTGTAGATGCGAAGAAAAACGAGGTTATTTCCAGAGTTGTAAAGACAGTTAAAAGTGGATTGAGAACCAGAAGAGATCAGGTCGACTGCATAAGCAAAACCATTTGACTTGCCGGCCAACGAAGGAGCCAAAACTTCCTTCTTTTGCTTCAGCTTTTCCAACCTCTGTTGAACGCGCGCCTTGACATCTTCCTTAGATGGAACGACGGCCGCAAAAGCCACAGCAGCGCACAAGGCCAGAAGCAAGATTGTTGATCGCATTGTTTATTGAGACAAGCGGTGTGAAGAACTGAAATTGAGCGGCCACTTAAATACACTTTTATTGTTCTTATCTATTGTCCTCCTCTATTGATAAAACTTTAAATGGCGGAGGCGGACACCGCTTTAGGCTGCATGATTCAGTTTTAATTAAATGTCCAGTGATCGTAAACAAAGTTTTGATCATCATCCCCCACGCTACTAAATCCTTAATCATCATCGGCGTTCGTGCACTTTGACAATATTTACGAACGGTTTATGGGTTTGGCTCTAAGGAAAAGTCATATCACGCAGCATTATTGAGGAAGCATAAAGACTAATGTGGTACGGATGGTCACATTTTGACCTAGCAAATCGCCGGAAATCATCATGTTCTTGGTGTTCAAAATGGAGTTTTGCTGCAAACGTAAGCGCATTACCTAACAATCTTGCACAATGGGTTGGATAAGAAAATGCTGGGCCAGGTTTTGTTTGACTCTCTACAGGCCGACATTGATTTGCGGTATTTGAACTAATTGAACGGACTTAATGGTGTTTGTTTAAGGTAACGGCTCCATTGAGTTGGATGAATTTGTGTCCATGATGTCGCGCAGAGTTAATGCATCTGAAACGGAACGCGAGTTGAGAGAAGCGTTTCAAGTGTTTGACAAGGATCAAGACGGCTTCATATCCGCTTTTGAATTAAAGTTCGTTATGGTAAGTGAATCGGTACTCTCTTTAAAACCTAAACTCTAACATTTAGATGAACCTCGGTGAAAGCTTGACGGAGGATGAGATTCGTGAAATGATTAGAGAAGCAGACATTGACGGAGACGGCAGAGTCAACTTTGAAGAATTTGAACTAATGATGCGAGGTGGAAAGTCAAGTAGATAAATAAACTCAACAGCGTGTACATTCAAATCAAACACTAAACGAATTCTGCTTATCATCCTAATCCACTGTATTCCTTCAAAAACGGGTTCCTAGTTCATAGCCGGGCATTCGTTATCTTCCATGCCAATGACTAATTTAAACATTTAACGTTATTTTCAACCGATGGCATTTGAGACAATAGTTGTTGTTCCCGGTCTATTTTTGTATCCAACGATTTAGTCAATTCATTGAAATTTCTGTACGAAATGTCTCTTCTTTGTGCATAATAAACGAGTCGTTTGTTTATTGGATTTCGATACACGCAAACAATGACAAAATGGATTTGTTCCACGGCGCTGGTCAACAATTAGCATTGTTTTCCTGTCCGCAAAATAGCCATAACAGGTGGACAAATCAGCTGGAGAAACCGAGCGCGACTATAAAAAGAGCGGTTGAATCGGTGAAAGAAACAACCCACTCAATTTGAGCTTCTGTGTTCAAAGCTAAAAATGTTCTCCAATTTGGTCGTTTTTCTTTTGGTGGTTGCTTTGCCGTTTGGTCAAAAGAAAGTGAATGCATTGGAAGAGAAAGGCTACAATCCAGCTATGGACTTCTGGAGACAAATGAGCTCAACCAGTAAGTTTTTACTCACAGCAATTAAAGAAGAAACCGTTGCTTAGTGGACGCCAAACAATATAAAGGTCTTCGTGAGCTCATCAGTCAAAATGTGGACACTCCGAAAGATGAATTGGAAACAAAAGTTGGAGAGTGGTCAAAAACTAGCGGACTTGAGGTTTAAAAGCTGTAATCTGCGTTTAACTTTTCCAATCAATTTCAGCAAGACTTCAAAATCTTCAGCGACATTCAGCGTGAGTACAGAAAAGCCGCCAGTCAATATCCAGGAACACCAAACTCAGAAAGTGTCAACGGAAGCGAAAACGAAATGACCAAAATCATTTCTGAATTGGCTGTAAGTTCTTCTTTGTCAAAACTGTTTGAAGACTGCTTTAAATTTAGAGCATCAACGAAGAACAAAAGATTAGTTTCAAAGAGGCCTGTCGTCGTCAAAACAAATTGGTCAAAGCTCAACCGCCCAAAAACATCGAAGCACTGGGTCTTCAAAACTTGATCAATCCTTGGTGCGAGGCTTGAACGGATGTTGATGATAGTTGTTATACACTGCCGATTATTGTTTAAACTTTGTGACTAGTTTGAAATGAGTGTTTGAAATAAATGTTTCTCGCTTTTTTGTTTAAACGTTGTGACTAGTTTGAAATAAGTGTTTGAAATAAGTGTTTCTCGCTTTTTTGTATGCAACTTTATTTTCTCGACAATTTCAACAGTTTCTAAGCAAAGTCATTGCACAGGTTTGTTTGGCAACAGGTGATTATCAAATCAGTATAGTTGGTAACTCCGGTCTTTTTGCAGTAAGATTGATCGTCGCAATTCCTTAAACACATTTTAATGGACATTATTAAATGAAAGAACTTACGCGTCGTATTCCGCCTTGCTGCAATTAAGTTTGTGAGTTCAATTTTTACAGAAATGTTTTAAACTTACTTGTAAACCGCGACTTGGATCAGGAACGCTTTCCATTAGAATACAGAATTTGTTGTCATCTTCACAAGTCAATTTGTACTTCTCATGTCCAGCTTTTGTGTCAGTGAAACCTAATAACAATATAGTTTCAGTCAAATCCGGCCGATAAACTCACCAACATAGCAGTTTAAAGACGTTGCAGCTAAAGCCAGAATAAATCCGAACAACAAACTAATCAATAACCGCATTGTTCCGGCGTTCCGTTTTTCAAATGATCTAGCTAGTTAGTTAGTTTTTAATTGACGCAAACCGGACGTTTTGATATGATAAGGTTGGTGAGCGGCTGAATTGTTTTTAGACGACGTCGGAGTAGTAGTACCCACGCTAATAGATAAAATTTGAATAAAAGGATAAATTTGAAGAATGAGGTCGAAGGTGCGGCTCATCAAATAGATTTTATTTGTAGTTGCGTTTTTTGAATGCATTTCTTCTTCACGCAATCAACAAAATTACGCATATTCAGACAGACTCGATAATATTTGAACGGGCTCGGTCTGTTCTTTTTGTTCGCTGAGAGCCACTATGTTCTGTTTGATTGTGTGGATTTGATGTTTTTGTTTGATCACAGTTCAGCAAGTGTTTGTTGTTTGTTTTCGCATATCGCTTGATTACATTGACCACACCACCGCGAATTCCGTTCTCCACGAATAGATATGTCTCCGAATCTTGAATAGTTTGCAATTTGATTTGAGTAGTCTTAAGCATTGCATTCCAATCTAGTTCCGGAGCTGTGTAGTACCAATACGGATCCAAATTGTAGTGAGTCAAACAACTTCTGCGGAAAATCTCAAAAACATCGGCCAATATCAAAACATCATTGATCATGTAAAAGTCCGTGTAGTCGTCCAACTCTCTGCATTTTAACTGTTGCCAAATTTGCCGCGCATACACATGGCCTTGCTTGCTTATGTGCTCGTCATTCAACTGGTCATAAAACTGATCTTTTGCGGGCAATTGAGTCCATGTACTTGTACGGATAAACCCTTTTCGCTTCATTAGTTGGAACAGCTCATTGAGGTTTCTTGTTCTTCAAGTTGCACTCGTTGCACAGCGGACTTCGAAACTCGCCAGTTGAATGGTCATGATCGCGGACTTTCCGGTTGTCTTCGGTGTACTCACGCTTGCACTTCGGACAAGACCAGCTTGTTTTGAATTCAAGTTCTTCTTCAAGTGCTAGCATATTCACTTTCTTGTCTTCTTTGGTCATCAACTGATCTGCTGTTGCAATCAAGTAATTGTTGAACTTCCTCGCCGGCATTGCATCCTTGATAAACCTTCTTGTCAACAATTGAGCCGCCTGGTCCAGCAACGATGGCACAGAAAGCGGAGACAACATGCTTACCAATTTATTGAGTCCACGACTGTTTTGGGTCGTTGTTTGCAGGCTTAAGTTTTTGAATTATTAAATCAAAGTCAGCGCAGATTGCACATTGTTCAACCCTTAAAATTTATTCAATACCCAGTTTACAAGTTTCTTAATGTTAGGTAAGCAGAACGAAATGGCTGCAAATGATCCAATGCCAAGTCCAATAAAAACAAGTTCATAAATTACAAATATACCACCTGTTCCAATCAAAAGCGCAGAAACGACACCAGTGCATCCGGCCAAACGTGTCGAATTAATCTGAAAGCAAAAAAATTAACGTGTATCAAATTCAAAGTAACCAACGGTGTCTGGACAAATCAAGTTGTACTCTTTATTCAAATCGTTCGTAGATTTTGAGCAGCTACATCATTTCGTGGCACAGGCTTGAGGTAGATAAAGATTAAAGGTTGTTGAGAAGAAGTTTTATTTAAATAAGGCCGGACGAGGTGAGACGATCATTTCAACTTGCGCCATGTGATAACATCGCGTACAAATGGAAATACAAAGATCAGCATACTTATAAAGAACATTATTGGCAAGGTAAGAAGCTCTAAAGTAGTTGCTGCTGCTCCTTTCCTGATGATTGTAGAAGCCGTGTAACCATATAAAAGCATAACGAACATCATGATCAGGAATTTGACGACGAGTGGATGGATCTGCAAGTTAATAATTGTATTCCACGACTTTAAACTTCTATTTTTATCTGAATTTGGCCGTAAAAGTGAGAAGAGTCTTGTGGACGCCTCTGTATTTGTGGAAAAAGCCCCCTCAAAAACAATTGTCCACCACTTTTGCCCCAAAACATCAAATAAAACACTCACTTTAAAATATCCGAAATCCACCACGCTGAATCGATGACGATTGGCCAATTGCTGACGCAAATACGCATTCTCCTCTTGAAGTTCTTGCAGCTCTTGATCGGCAACTGGATTCTGTGCTTGCATTTGATCGGCAACTGGATTCTGTTCTTCAGCCATGTGAATTAGTCCGTTTAAAATCGAATACACGTAAAGATTGAGCAAAACAGCGCAACAAACAATTTTCAAAGCTGAAAGAAAATGCCGAAAGAGACGAAACGCCACACAAGTTTGGCACAAGAATGTCAAAATGTTGCATTAAAATTCAATGATTGTTCTAAGTAATTGTTCATTAAATTGTTTCTAAATGGCCTCCCGGTGCTGCAATTGAAATCAAGCGAAAACAACTTCCGCTATGACCTTACAGGAGTTTTCTATGAAAGAGATTATGAAATTGCTGTAATTAGAATGCACGGTCGTGCTAAAAAGACATACACTTTCGAGTATACCAGACACGACAAAAAGAATGACGATGAGGTGGAGTTTGAAATTACAAATGATTTCGGAGACTTTGAAGATGTAATTGAACGAATAACAGAACAGTTGCCGCATGGCAGTAATAGCGCGTTTGAGTTTAACTGTGTGGACAATCAGGTAAACATTGAAATCAATTGGCAAACTGTTTGGATATGGCCAAGTAGTGTTAAAGATGGGTAACCATGATGCCGAACGCTAGTTTCATGTACCCAATGAGATCATTTTTCTGACTTGTAATCACCTGGAGTCGTCTTATTGCAACAGCCAACGTCGAGACATTTTGTTACGCAGTCTATTTGAAAAACGTTGGGTAGACTCAAACAATAAGATGACTTTGACGAGTGTAATTTGTTGGTTAACTTACTTTAATTTCAATCAACAAAATTACGCATTTTCGACCAGACTCGACAGTACAGTTTCATTATCACAAATATTTTCCAATTTTTTGGCCTATTAAACTCTTGAATTGTGCGCCGTGACAATTTGAATTTGGATTCGAGGAAGTTCATCGAATAATCGTTTCTGCCCGCTGGACTGACAAAAGTTCATGCACACTCTGCCGAATATTCAAACAAACTGTTTGCCCAATTAGACGGTTTATTTTAACAAGCGAATGGCGGCATCAAATGAACAGCTCCGTAAACAGAAGCCAGAAGTTCCGCATCCTTTATAAAAACATATCAATTGTCTGGTTGTAAGCTTCCAGCGATATTAACCTCCAACCTTGAATCTGTTCAATGTTTTCATTGGGTGGAAAAGCTGGACAAACACGCCCGCAACTTTATTTAAAAAAGGTCATGCCGTGAGAGGTGAGTTTTAGTTGATACAAAAATATGTCCGGACAAAAGCTGGTTTTGTTGTTGCTGGTGATCTTCGTCGTTGCGGTTTCTGCGCAAAGACCGCCCGGTCCTCCAAGGCCTTGGTGGTGCGTATGGTGGCCAGCTTTGTGCCCAAGACCTCCGCCTCGTTGTTGTCCGACTGGAGGAATTTGGTCAACATGGAAAGAAAAAACACCTTGTTCGGACAGCTGCGGTTCGTTTGGCACTCAAACACTCCAAAGAACTTGCTTAAATGAACCTCGTTGTGGAGGTTGTACTGGTCCGTCAGAGAAGCCTGTAAGCTGCAATCCAACTCCATGTCAGTTTCCAAGAAACAGCTGTAAAGACGGAATGAAAGCCACTGCGGTTGGAAAACAAATTCTATGTGTTGATCCGGCCGTTCCCGCAGCTGCTGAAGTGGTTCCAAAAGCATCTTGTTGTCCAAGAGGAGGCATTATGGAGATTACTGATTGGACTAGTTGCAACACTGCTCGGTAAGTTGGAGTGCTGACGTGTAAATTTGAAACGGAAACAAATGTCATTTGTGTAGAGAGAAAATAGACGTTTCAGATGTTCAAACATTTAAAAACAATGTTTAAAACTGACGCAATTAAAAGTTTGTTTTTAGTTGTGGCTCTTGTGACACCCAAAGTCGGCAGAAGAAGTGCAGAACAAAGGACTACGGATGCGGTGAATGTTCAGAAGCAGAGCAGACAGAAACCAGGCCATGCATCACTACTCCGTGCAAGTATCCCCAGAAGTCATGTTGTGATGGGTCGTCTGCGAAAACAGTCAACAACCAAATCGTATGCGCTGCATCCGGATAAATCGGAACTGATTCGACAAGTCAGTAATCTCACTCAAATATTATTGATTTCTATTCGCAATAAACGTTCAAATGCAATAAATCTTAAATCTAGTTTAATTCATGCAATTTCGAAACAACTTGAGTCACCCGCAAGTTAATTTGCTCACCTGTCAAACAAAACAAACAGAAATCTTCTAAACTCACCTTCATAACAAAAACAATTCGGCGTTCATTTTTTGTGACAGCAAAACACACTTTTTATTTTAGAAGTCTTTTAAAATCAACAAAATATACAAAATTAGGAATGTCTCGTAAATGTGTACACGTATTTCAAATAAACTGAGCTTTGTCCTTTTGTGACGACGCGGTCGACTCGACGTCGTCGTAAACAACTCGTTTTAAGTCATAGTTTGCAATTCTGTCTCGCGTTGTTTTCGTCTTCTTGCGCGGTGAACTGGCATAAAGTATTACTGAGATGACGACTAGAATGACGCCGGCAAGTAAGTAGATACTGAAGTTGCTGTCGCCCATGCTGACCGAAACGAATGCCGTTCCTCCAAGTGCTAAAGCTTGGCAAAAGCTTTTCTTTATGTTGTCTGGAATGCTTTTTATTTAAAGAAGTAGGTTTTCCTTTCCAACCTGCATATCTGATCACCGAACTGACAACTATGCCGCCGAAAGCACTTGTAAAAACAACTAGCCAAACATAGGGATTCCAACCCGAAAAGAAACCGTCTGAAAACAAATCTCATTGCTTGACTTGTTAATTTGTTGCAACTTACTTTTTTCTATTATTTCATAGTCGGACATGATTGTCACAATTGCCATAGGCAAAGATATCAAACTTAAACGAATGTTTTGAAGAAAAACACTGTCGTCGCTCTTCTTCATAACTGCTTCCAAATAAACACCTAAAGCACTAATAACCTTCAGTTCAAATTGCTAAAAGTCTTCCACCTCCAAAAGCGTTGGTCAAGCACATGACAAGAACGGCGGTCAAACCGGCAACTCGATCAGATACTCCAGATGCAATAGCGTTGTTAGATGCTTTGTGTTTGTTTTCAAAATGCCCGCCCAATTGAACGGTTATTGCTCCAAGTAGAGTTAAGACAAGGGAAAGCCACTGCAAACAACTAAATCTCTTCTCCAGAATAATCATCATTAAAAGTGCAGTTGTCAAGATCCTAAACTACATTTAATTAGCATATTTAAAGTGTTCTTACCTAAGCTGGTATGTCATTGAAAACAGAGTTGCGTCGATTCGTTGAAGTGCAAAGTAGTAGAGATTGTTTTGAATAACAAAAATTAAAGCAGGCAAGCACATTTTTAATGTCTCCATTTTATTAATCGTAAATGAGTGAACTACCAGTAAAACAAATCTAAAATGCAGCAGTTTATTAGGAGTTTGTGGTTAAACTTACTTCCTGAAAGAGCGATTCGAAATTGGCAAGATAATGCAGCAAAAGAGGGTTTTGAGTATTTCGGTCATAAAGACTCTGCAAAACAATGTGTTTAAACAACATTCAAACGTTACTCACGTAGTTGAGCCTAAAAAAGAAACTCCATTATGCGCGGCGTGTTTATGTGCAACTCGGACCAGAATTGGCGTAAAAACTTGAATAGTTGTGAAAACAAATAATGACCCGCATTCGATAAACTTCCATTTTATGTCCTTTGCCTAAAATACGATTAATAAATGAAACAATAAAGAGTCCAAAGCTGCACTGCAAACAAAACACCTGCACAACAAACAAATGACTTACCGCCTTCTCCGGCTCGAGCGGTTCCTTTTCCGCGTTGACCAAAAAGGGTTTCTCTGAGTCGTCAGAGTCCTGCTCTTCATTTGCGGTGTACCGATCGGATTCTTTGGCAAGCATGGGCTAAATTTTAACAATTAGTTGCTGCGTAACTTTGCTCGTTAATCTCGAAACAACGAACAAGTGTTGTGCACACAAAACGCAGTGTCACCATGGAAAATTCACAAAAAATGCAATCCGGCTACGCCGACGTGTTGAGAAAAAGAAGAGCCTAAAGGCTAACGGGAGTATTACTCCCCGGCTATTGATATGTAAAATACAGGTAGCAACAGGAAATTCCGCCTAACCAATTGGAAATCACGTCTAAACACTAGCAATAAATTTATTCAATCCATTCGGCAACGTATACGCGATTTGAATCACTAAAATGAGTTTTATGACTAGTTCGCAAAAAGCCTCCGATTTCGGAAGAAAACAGTAAAGAGCCATTAAAAGACATGCTTAATTGGCAAAATAGACTTTAAAACATGCACGGTTATCAGCAAATCATGTATGGGGAGTTTTTCGCGGCTTTCGTCAGAAATTTTTCGTGTTTGGAAAAAAGCGGTTGGAACAAACCCAGTGCACCCGCGAGATTCAAAACAGTGATGACTCAAAACCCGTGAACAACTAGCGTTGGCCTCGTTTGCGATCATGCACAAAACAATGTATTTGAAACAATCCGCTAATTTCTCTTATTTATTTTGTAACTAAACAACTTGCAATCAGGCCAGTTTTGATTGTTCTTCTCACTCATTGCTAGTTAATGTGATCATCAAAACTTGGCGATTGTTTACAAACAAAAACGTTGTTTCCTGTTTACGGAATGACTAGTTCAAAAATAAACTGTCACGGGATGAGAATCGAATGACAGATGTGGAATTTTGAAAAAGATAAGATAAAATTGCCTGTAGATTGCCGGTAGGTTTGTAAAGTTCACTCAAATTAATAATTTGGTCAGGTCCGGCGATGTTTAATTGCAGTTATCAGGTGTGTTCATTCAGTGAGCTTTCCTTTTTGATCTCTGGCAAGGACTACTTAATTACTCGAGTACATTCAGAAAATACTTGTTTCAAAAACTTTTAAAGATTGCATGCAACGAAGCAAATTTGTACTCACAAAATTTATTTCTAGCAACAATTGTTTGTGCTTACAGAATTTTTAATTTTCGACATTCTTCGTTCCGAACACGAATTCTCAAATATTCCAAGTATTTTGATTCATCTTACTGTTTTAACGGAGCAGAATGTTTGTGAATCGTGGGACGGCTTGTTTCAATAATATATAAACGAATTGGAACTATTAGATTGTAAGGCAAGTTCTAACCATACAATGTTTTATTGGAGCTCATTCGGATTGGTCACAGTTGCTGGAATTGCATATTGATTTGATTAAATAAAGTGTTTCAACATTCTTCATTCCGAACTAAAATGCTTGCGTAAACGATAACCTAGTTTAATTGAATCCAAGTGGAATTAACGCGGCATGGTCAGACAAATTGCGCACCTAGGTCACACTAGAGCGCTCGTCAGCCATATCCTTTTTATGTTATGTCTTTTAGTCACTACTCTGTTATTCTGTTGGCTTTCTGTGCTTTTTCATGCCTGAAATTTGGACTCAGTTCTTTAGAATGTGAATGGCTTGAAAATAAAAGCACTTCATTTGAACTTGAAACGCTTCCAGAATTGAGAAACCAGTAGGTTTTTTGGTTAAGGAAAATCTGTGCAAATCCGAGTTCAGAACCGATGCCCTTTATCTTAATTTGACCACGTCCAACGCACTAGAATGGCCAACTATGGTGTTTTATAACAATGCGACTCAGCGTTTGAAGGCCTATGCTCCACTTGTTGAATCGGTGCAGATTCGAGGCGGTTTCGTTTGGGTTGAACCGGATTCAAAACCCACTGCAATCAATAAGCTTAAGATGATAGAAACTGAACTACGTTATCAAATGAAACATTTAAGCACAGCGCAGGTATTAGAGTAGCCTCTTATGTTTATGAGAATTGGCTGTTCTTGGACGAAGAAGATGTCTCTATTCAAGAGCTGATCTACACACCAGAATGGAGAGGATTACCCGTTGTTCAAAACATTAGCGAATCGCTTACTCGTGTTTCTGGTAGCATTAGAGCAGATGAAACCCTCGTACACTTAGTAATTTGGCTGAAAAGACTTCCTCGCCACAGCATTCGATTCTTACAAAATATGTTTGACTTGAAAGACAATCCTTCCCTTGCACGATTAGCGGTATGGATAATAATGTTTGTAAGTCAAAACATCCTTTTAGACCCCGTTTTGGTGCAATTCCCCACTTTTGATGAATGAATTGGTGGACCAATGGAGTTCTACTATTGACATGATTGCCAAAAACATTAAAACAATGCAAAAACGTTTCTTTCAATAACTGTAAGTTTTGGATAATAAACTCAGTAATTTGTTTCAATGATTAATAATTTATTAGTCAATTTATGCTTTCCCGTATTGACAATTAAAATTGAGAAGTTGACGGCTCGTCGTCAGCCAAAAGTCTGTGCGGCAAATCAAATCCGTCCAATTGACCGTTCTTTAACAGCAAAACTGGCACGTCCCGGTGGAGAGTTGATTTGAAGTTGTTGGCAATTATGAGGATTGTCGAGTCGGCAAATTCTCGACGCAGAATTTCAAACATTGTCGATGCAGTTGCTTCGTCTAACGGCTTCAAATTCTCTTCAACAACAAGCAATTTTGATGGCTTTAACAGAAGACGTGCTAATTCCAGTAACCACTTTTGATGAAGGGAAAAGTCGTCGTCGGCATCAATTGAATGTGACAACGCATCTGGCCATTTGTTTGAAATGCTCTCATCCAAATGAACAATCTTCAACACTTGCCATAACTGGTCGTCGGTAAATTTGTCGTCAGGATCCAAGTTGAATCGCAAGGTTTCGTTGTCGAAGAACAACGTGTCTTCCGGCAAAAGTGCAATTTGTTGTCGAACTTTGTGCACGTCAATTGTTGAGATATCCAAACTGTCAACAAAAACACTTCCTCCGGCCGGCTGAACTGATCGAAAGAATGAGGCTGCAAGCTCGGCACGTCCATCACCGACTACAACAACTTTTTGCGCTGCATTAATTTCCACAGACAGGTTTTGCAAAAATGTGTTTGTGGTCTCGTGTTTGTAAGTGGAATAGTTTTCAAACTGCACCTCGCCTCTGTTTGGCCAGTCTGGTGCGGGCAAGAAGTCAACATTGGACTGAAAGTTCAAATCTCATTCTCGGAAATTCAACTATTTGACTAACCTCTTGCTCTATTGTGCTCAAAAACCGCAGCTTGTTGGCCGGAATCAGTGACTGGTCAAATTTGCTTAGTTGCTCGACAAAGAGTTGTAGGAAGAATGGAAGCTGAAACTCAGAGCTAAATGGGTATACAAGCCGAACTTACATTTAAAAGCAAAGCTAATGACAGCGCGATCCAGTCCGTATTTGTAGATCCAAAACCCCAATTTTGAGTGAATAAAGTAGACAACAAGGTCAAGAAGATAAACCAGTTTGCTGTGGTCAAAACCCGTATTTGGAGCCAATGTTCAGCAATCAGTTTGTTTTCACAGACTCGCAAATAGAAGTCCAGCAAATCGTTGTTCTTCCATGCAAAGTTTTGTGTTCGACCAAGGGTGCGTATTGTAAAAGCTGCTTGACTTGCTTCCAGGTGGCTCGAAACAACTGGCTGTTTTAATGCTTGTTTCATTCTGCTTAGTTGTTTTGCAGTTTGTAAGTAGACTGACTGAAAATATTGCTTTAACGGATTTTAAGCACCAAACATACATACCAGCAAGCAAGCCACTACCACGACAAACGCCAAAGCAAAAATAAACATCAGTGGATCAATAACAATTGTGAGGAACATAATAACGACGACGTAGATAAACGCGAATCCAAAGACAGACAAGCTTTTGGGGATTTTTGTTTCGAGCTTTGAAAACTCGTTGTTGAAGATCCAATTTAGCTGATCGACTTTTTCGCGTGTGAAGAACTCAACCGGGGCATTCAAAATACGCTCAACGGATTGTGAATACGCAGTAGTTGTCATTTTGCTGCTTACTGTTGTTAACAAATGAAGAGCCAATATAGTCAAAATAACTAAACAGGTTGTTATTACAAATACAAAAAGGCATCGCTTACTGATTGACATTCCAACTAGCACGAAAATTGCCAAACGTGTAGCAAACGGAAAGTGTCCTTTCAGCTGTTCTTGCTTCCAGTCAGTTTCAATCCAATCGCTTAACCATACAATTTGTAGCAGTTGAAGAGAAATCATCAGGATGGGAAATGCAGTTAACATGAAAAGATGAGGCACCGGAGCTAGCGAGCGAAAATGATCCCAATAGATTTTGAACGCTTGTCGGTTGAATTCGCCAACATCGATCAACGGCAATTCTTCGTTGTCCAGTTGTTGTTGTTCATCAACGCTTCTTGTATATGCGTCGACCCACTTGACGCGATTTTTTGTTTTGTCAATTTCTTTTTTGTTGATTGAAGTTGTTGGCTTTGGCGAAGATGTAGATGCTTCAATTGGTTGAGTAGAATGAAACTCCAAGTAACGAACAAATTGGTCAAAGTCCGGTTCAGCTGCCGTCAGTTGATTAAATGATCCCGAGTTCACACTTGGTCCTAAAAGAATTGTAAGTTCAAACTAATCGAGTCGAATTTTACCGTTCACAAAAATAATCATATCAGATCGGCGCATTTGACTCAAATTGCTAGTTATGAATAAACGAGTTTTGCCAGCCAATAAACTGTTTAGGATCTCATTAAATTGGCTTTCATTGATGTACCCAGCAATGTCTTCAAATAAGAAGATGTCCGGCTTTTTGTAGATCGCCCGTGCCAAAGCAATTCGAATCTTTTGTTCAACAGTCAACAAGTCATTCAAATTACATTTTCTTGTTTGATTGCTTGCTTCCAAGTTCAGCACGTCCATCAATTCGCATTTTTCTACTACTTTCTCGTATAGTTCTTGATCTTGTCTGTCCGCAACCAATCGAATGTTTTCAGCAACTGACGTGTTAAAAAGCCAAGTATCCTTTGACACGTATCCAATCGATCCGTTTACAAGAAGCTGTCCGTCAAGTCGTTTGAGTTCTCCAGTAATTCCATGCAACAAATTGATAGAGTCTAGCGGATTTTCACCCACAACGGCGACTAATTTGCCCGGAGGAACGTCCAAGTTGACATCCAAAAGAGTGGGCATTGGAATTTGAAAGTCTTTGGAGAAGTAGCCATTTTCAATTTGAATAGAACCCGTTTCAACAAAACTTGCGTTATTTTGATCTGTTTTGCGATCAACTTGCTCGTTCATCAAGTAGTCGTTTAAGCGCTTGATTAGCCGGAAATAGACGGTAGACGATTTTAATGAAGCAGCGAAGTTCGTTGAGTGATGCACATAGTTGATAGATCAAATACAAAGCAATAAATAAGTGCCGGTTTGGGATCTCTTTCTCCAACGTCAAGCACATCAAAACTGTGATTAGAATCAAAGCAAACGGCGACACGAATGCGGATGAATTGCCAAGGTGTTTCAATAAATTTGGATACAGCCTAGAGTCGACTTCCTTTTGGCGATAGTTGTTGAGCAATTGTTTTACTGGTTGTTCCCAAACGCGGAGTTTAATCGAGCAGATGTTGTTTAAAATCTTGTTCAGAAGTTTTGAATGAGCAATCGATTGGGGCAAGTTTTCGTCGGCCAACGTGCACAAAGTTGCAAGAACAAGCAGAAGAACAAATGCCATGACGGGAAATACAACGACGTGCAAAAGGTAGTAGAGTAGAATGAATGCAAGTCCAAATTGCAGGATCGGCGACCAAAAAATGTGCAAGTTTGCAAACAGATGTTCAACAGTCTTCACATCCGATTCGTGCTGGTTTAAAGTTTGAGTTTCCAATGAAGACAAAGAAAGCCGAAGAGTTTTTTTATACAGAACCGTATTCAAAGTAGTCTTTAATTGTGTGCCAACTTGCTTTCCAACCAATGACGAGTAGTTCAAAATAAAAGATCCGAAGTTGCAGAGTCGCAAAGATTAAAATGGCCCAAGCAAAGCCTTTCCACGCATGTTCATTCTTGTGATCCAAATGCTCAACAAACAAGTAGAAAAATATTGGCACAGTAAATTGGAGCAAGTCGGCAGTCAAACGGAGCAAACTTGCAGAAATGAGTTCCCACTTAAACATTGTAAACAGATTGTCAACAATTGATGGTGGTTTGGCGCTTGTTCGGATGCTTTCTTAAAGATGTTTTAGATAAACATTTCTTCTTTAAAAACTGACTTTTAACTTGCGGTATCCAAAGTTGATTCCATGTTTTGAATAACGATAAAGATTCGTGTAAGTTGTCAACATTGAACAAATCATCCTTTTGCAATCGACCGTCATTCATGAAAAGTGTGCCCGGCCAACACAAGCAAATTCGATTAACAAATGAGCATGAAAGTGATGTTTGTTGTTGTACATTTAAAGCTTCGTCTTTTGAGCGAGGGATCGGCCCAGAATTGTAGTAGAAAATAAATGGTCAACGATACAAACCATATAATAAACAGAATACAGGTCGACAAGTCAAACGGTCTTGCAAGATTATGCTCGAAGATTCGCTCAATCCAACTTCTCGCTTCGGGAACACTGCATATCAAGAGCAAAAACGTAACGTTGAAAACAAATCCACTGGATGTGTGACCAAATCTATTCAAGCGTTTTTGCATATGAGTCAAGTAAGCCGATGTTTGGAAACGAATCAAAGGAGACCACACAAAAGCTTGTCCTTCTACCGAGTCCCATGAAATCAAATACCGTAAAAATATAATGAGAGACGAGATTGAAAGCAAAATAGTTAAAATCTAAACAGTGTTAGTTAAGTAAGTGCTTGTAATCGTGTTGTTTAAAATAACTTACACATTTAGTCAATAATAAAAGTGATTGCGGAAGAGGTAAGAGATCGCGTCTTTTCGCTCTCCATTCTAATTGAAAAGTGAAAATTGGCGCAATGACGAAAAGAAACAGAGCAGGAATTCCAACAAGTACGGTTTGTCTTTAAAAATATAGATGATGATTATTTTGAATGTTCTACTTACTGGAAACATGGCGTAAAATTTGGGAAAATGGAGTCGTTGTAATAACTTTCATTATGCTAAAAGTTACTTCAAGTAAACAAGCACGTAACATAAAAACTAACCCAGAAGTCAGATGCACAAAAGTTCTCGAAAAATTCAGTAAAATTGGTCCAATTACCGTCAGCCATTTGATCAACAATTTACATGCTCTCTTTAAAAATCAACATTTATGATTTTGGGAGTGAAAAAGAAAGACCCTTTGCAAAAAATTACGCGAGTGGAGAGCACGCAAGACAACAACAACAAACGTGAAAGCACTCAATGCTGTTTTCACCTCTTCTCGAGCACAGCTGCCCTCCAACTTTGCGTTAAATTGAGAAACCACAAATGAAATTGGAGCAAAACAACTCCGGCTTTTTAATTTATTCCACCGGTTCAGAATAAACACTTGATTCACAGCAATAACAAATAACCTTGTTTTTGAACACACTTCACGAGAAAAACCTTTTTGATGGCTAGCGTTTAGAGAACAGCCGCATGAATCACCCACGAACAAGCAAAAACTGAACCAATTTAGACGCACGTAAACAAAAGAAACGACGAGCAAAAATCATGTAGTGTCTTTATCAATTTCCCCACAACTCATACAAAGAAATCGCCAGTAATGTTTATTTTTGTAAAGAAGTTCTCCATAAAAGTTGATCAGAGTCGAGCCTTTTCTTGTTCGCGGAGTTCTCGTCTCAGTATTTTGCCTGCTGGACTTTTCGGAACTGCTTGGATGAATTCCACACCGCCTTTCAAATGCTTGTAATCTGTCAATTTGTCTAAAATAAGTCAATTAGAACGTGTACCTTGTGAAATAAGCGTTACCTGCTATGAAATCTGTGACATCCTTTCTCAGTTAATTTATCGTCTTTCTTCACAACAAATGCTTTTGGAACTTCGCCAAGTTTCGGATGTAAAACGCCAATCACAGCACAGTCAGCAATCATCGGATGAGACAAAAGAACATCCTCGAGTTCTGCAGGAGCGACTTGAAAACCTTTGACTTTGATGAGTTCTTTGATGCGATCAACTAAGAATAACTGTCCAAGCTCATCCAAATAGCCAACGTCTCCCGTATGCATCCAGCCTTCATTGTCAATTGTTTCTGCAGTAGCTCTAGGACGATTCAAGTAGCCTTTAAATATTGTTGGTCCTCTAAAATAAACATACATTTAAATATTTGATTAAACGCTTACCTGAAACAAACTTCGCCTTTCTTGTGAGGAGGAAGGGCTTGTCCTGTTTGAATGTCAATGATTTTCATTTCCAAAGTTGGGACCAAATAGCCACACGCGCTAAAACTCTCTCTTGCCGTGTTTGGAAGATATCCTAAACAAGCAAACTTTTATTGAGTTGTAAAAAAGCTGCTTACCAGCCATGCTGATTTCTGTTAAGCCATAGCCTTGACCAACGTATTTCAATTTCAATCGTTGCTTCAATTCTTGACAGACTGAATCGCCCAATGGCGCCGCCCCAGAGCAGGTGTTGTTCAATGATGAGAGGTCATACTGCAAAATTTGATAGATTACACGATGTATTTAAAAGTACTCACTCGATCAACAATTGGTGACTTAGCTAATGCAATAGCAACTGGCGGAACAAAATAGAGCTGTTTGATCTTATAGTCTTGAATGCATTGGCAGTAAAGATCTAGCATAAACTGCTGCATGCCGACAACTGTGAATCCTTCCATCAATGCCGAGGTCACGATTCCGGCCCCAAAGATATGATAAAACGGAAGAATAAGCAAATGATGTTCATTTCTTGGTTCAAAGCCCGGCAAAATGTGCTCATAAACGTTCTTTCTATTGTACCAGATGTACGCATTCATCATTGTGCCGAAGTTCTGGTGAGTTATCATTGTACCTTTCGGTATACCTGAAATCGCTTTAAATTAACAGATTTTCTTCAACAAAAACTAGCCTGTCGTTCCAGAAGAATAGGGCAGCATAAGCAAATCTTTTGAGTCAATTTTTGGCAGAGATTTCATGCTTGGAGGAGTATCCAAAACTGTTCGAAAATCAACAAATCCAAGAGGCAAGTACTCTTTCGGCGCTTTATAAGGCTTGACCACGACAACCAATTCAACTTTTGGACACGACTTAATTGCTTCAACAACATCAGCTATCTTCTTGTCTGAACAAAAGACTATTTTAGAACCACTATCGTTGATTTGTCTTGCCAGTTCAACTAAACAATAAAATCAGTAATAAAACAATGCAGCAACAAACTTACAAGATGTAAAAAGCATTGAAGTTCCTGTGATTATTCCACCCGCATAAGTAATTCCAGCAAATGAAGCCATGTATTCCCAATTGCTAGGCAGAATCAAACAGCAAACGTCTCCTTTCTGTAAACCACGACTCTCAACAAATGCGGCAACTGACATCGAAGCATTGTAGAGCTCTGCATACGTGACACGATCTTGTGGATTGTGAGCATTTATAAAGGCTGGTCGAGTTGGATTATGCTTCGAATTTGTCCATAACGCTTCCAAAAACTGTTCGCTGAAGTTGCGTTCACAAACTAATGGAACATCTGCTATCTTGTGTTGAATAAAAGCTTCTTTGTTTTGAATAACCATCGCAGCCGGCTTGAGTAAAGTAGTCTCTCCTTTCGTTTGATCTAAAGCAATTAAGTTAGAAAAACACTGTCGATTAAAGTGAAAAGATTGTTAGGTTAAAACAAACACGACTAACGAATAGATCAAATTAAAGGTCGCCAATTGTAGAATGCACGCCACGTTAATCAAAATCTAATCAAATTTAAGTGTAAATCATGCGTAAATTGAACTCTCTTCAAACCAAATATGTCAAAAACTTACCACCACATGTGTCTGAAAATACATTTTCACAACTGACTGTTCGAATTGAGTGAATGCCTAATGCAGAAAAGCGTCGCAAACAGAGTCGAGCAAGCATCGTGCAAGTCTTGTGAAGCAAGCGAAAACAAATGCAGTCTTTAAAGTTCACATAAAAACAAACTATTCAAAATTGTCTTTCAATCGAAAAGCAAAGTAAATTATTAGATTGGTTGTCAGTTTGATGATTGATTGCAAATAAGATGCGAATAGGGTGCGCATTATCCAACAACAATTTCTATTCAGTTCTTATCAAGTTCGAAGCCGTAAAGCAAAAAAGTGTGCCACTGCGGCTCTGTTCAATCACCAATTTATAAAGCCGACAGTTTACAACTCGGTTGCAATGTCTTTGACTACAAATTCTTTGGAGCCGACGCAACTGATTGACACACGATTGATATGTACAAACAAATGCGAAATTATCCTAATTGACTACATGCTACACCGATTTTGCGCAATTTGATTCTTGTAGTTTTGGAAAGATTGTTTTAAGAGATTTAAATAAAGAGTGTAATTAAATGATTGATTGAATGAGCTCTTCAAACCTATAAATTCATTATCTGCGATGGTTTATCAAAACATAAAAGACCATCCGATTTGAATGGAAACAACTTAGAGATTAAAGAGATGTGATCTGGAAATCTTCGAGAACAGCGAGAATTACTTGCTATAAATATAGCCGACCTCATATTACAGCTGAAATCAAACAAAACCAAATTCCGATATAATTTTACGGATATCTTGTTTTGATTAATTCTCATAATTTGCAATCAACCCAGCCACGTCAATCAAATCGGGCCGATCCGATTATTAAACATGAATAAGAAAGTTTTTCAAAGAACTTGACAATAATTGACGTACTTCTTTCTTTTGTAGTGAATTCGTGCGATTTGCGTTCTGTTTTTTCAGCGATATTTTTGGTTGCAATTTTCTTTTTACCTTCTGATGCAAATCCATGAGTTCTATAAGTGCGAGCGAAGTGATGCCGGACTAACTTGTTGGGAAGGACGTTGGCACTGGTCATTGAAACAAGAAAGGGACGATTGCGGCAATTACAATATACAAGTTGAGTGGCTTGACCTGTACGGAAAAAAGGATAATGTGTAAGTATTTACATATAAAAAGTCCGGAGGGATTTTTGAAATATTCATAAATGACTACTTGCAGAATCTTGACCGGAACTTCACCTACTTACTTAAACTATGCCGCGTTGTTGACCTCCGAAGTATTTCTTGTACATTGTCAATCAGGGCCGGAGGCCGGCTTGCGTCTTCTCTTGTTGGATTGGACAGAAGGAACGTGCAAAATTGCGAGCAGCCCTCTTGATTTGCACTTACTTTACCATAAGCCGCTTGTCAATCGTGCTGGCTTCCGCGCGGATAGAAAGTTGGACTTACTAATGTATAAGTGAGCATTTACTTAAATTTGTGAAACCGGCAATTTATTGTTTTAGACTAGAGCATACCGGCAACATTCATTGTTTTCATTTCTTAATCGATCGCCAACTATGTCAGATCAAGCAACAGGGCGCCGAATTTGAACTGTCTCAAAATCTGTTTAACTGCCTGGACTTTAACGAACAAGTAATCAGCGGGCTCTCTATGTCGCTAGACAGCGTGACGCGTTACAGCTTGGACAGCAAACAAGTTGTAAGTTCAGTTCAAATCCAAGGTCTTCCGCCATCAACTTGTCTTTGGGAGAAAACATTTAAAGAAAGTGTAAGTTTTTTTACTAAACGGAAGTAACTCTGTTCTCAGATGTACAATCCACGAAGTATCATCCAAGGTCTCTGGAGCTCCAAAAAATTGTTTATTTGGTCAGAAGAGGCAAAAGAGAATTTTGGAGCGTGGACGGAGCATTCACTGTGTAGAATCTACGTAGTTGACTTGGACACCGGTGTCGCCCGCCAACTGCCTTATGTTTTTGATGGCAAAATCCGACGGATCACCCAGACACTAGATGGAATACTATGCGTGCGTGTAGACAGGTTTCTACAAAGTAAAGCACTTGAAAATATCGGTGGCACAATGGAACTTAGAATCAGAACGGACAGAGAGTACAAATACTTCCGCATCGCAAACAAGTAAATACTCTGACTTGTCTATTTTAATTGGTATTTCCAGGGCACCCGAGAAACTGCTTCTTCTATGTTCTATCTCCATTCCACGACCTTGGCCCTTGACTATCAAGCAATTAATGGAGAAAAGAGACGACATTCCGGCTCAATTGTACAAATGCTAATTTATTTCGGATAAATCTTGTTTATAAGTTGGATAAAACAGATCGCCTGTCAAAATTTGATCAATTAATCTTTATGCTTGAAAGAATTTTGTCATAATGAAGTGGGACAGTTAGTCAAAGGCAATCTATTTAAAGCATTAATGTTTCCGATTTCCGTGAAACTCTTGCCAGTTGTTTCATTCTGTTCGTACAACGCAAATGCTTACTTTCCCCCGCAAAACGCTTTAATTTTCAACAGTTGAATAAAAGCTTTCAAAACAATTGTTTATTCGAACAACAATAATAAGTAATCGAAATAATTGCACGAGTTTAATAGGTGTACCGGTCGAAGAGAAAACATTCGTTAATTCATTAAGTTCGTTCAGGTATTATGGTGTGAAAGAATATGCAAGTAAAGCTAGTCGAAACCCGCACAAAGATCATTGCAATAAATAACAAGAATGTCGATCAGTTTCCGAGATTAACGTTTGCATCTGCAGCCATTTGGGCAAAGACTGAGTTTCGGTCGGCCAACAGCTCTTGTGGCGATGCAAACTCCACAATTTCGCCCTTATCCAAAACCATAACTTTGTCGTAGTCCAAGATCGTGTTGAGTCGATGTGCAATTGTGAAGACGGACGAGTCAATGAACTCACGGCGAATTGTTTCTTGAATGAGCGCGTCTGTAGCGACGTCAACCGAAGCTGTTGCCTAAACAAATTAGTTAAAAGACTCCACCTAATTAGAACAAACCTCATCCAACACAAGAATCTTTGATCGACGCAACAGCGCACGTGCCAAACAAACAAGTTGTCTTTGACCAACGGAGATGTTTTCACCGCCTTCGGTTATTTTGTGGTCGAGTCCTTCAGCTAATGACGAAGCAAAGTGTTTCAAATGAGACATCTCAAGCACTCTCCAGAGATCGGCATCCGAAAACTTCTCAAATGGATCCAAGTTGAAGCGCAAAGTGCCGGAGAACAAAACAGGTTCTTGTGGAATGATTGTGATGTTCGAGCGCAAGTCATGCAAGCCAATTTGGCGGATGTCAACACCGTCAATAACAATTGTGCCGTCAGCTGGCTCGATCATGCGGAAAAGTGCCAATGTCAAAGATGATTTGCCAGCTCCTGTTCGGCCAACAATTCCAACTTTTTGAGCTAAACAGGAGAAATGCTTTTTAGAAACTTGTAATTAAAATCACCTGGATCGACGTTAGCGCTGATGTTTTTGACGACCAAATCAAGGCCTGGACGATAACGAGTTGCATACTTGTCAAAAACGACGCCTCCCTTTTCGGGCCATCCAGATTTTGGTCGGTGATCTTTGACAACCCATTCGGCTTCACTTTCAACTTCACTGTACTCTTTAAGTCTTTCCACACTGACAATATTCGTCTCCAATTCACTGATTTGACGAACTGCGAAGTTCAACGTTTCTGTTACGTTCAAAGAGTAGCTGACCGCCAAGCCGACCATGCCTGCAGAGGCAACAAATCCGAATTCATTTGACAATGCGGCAAACAATGCTGTGAAGAAAGTGACAAGATTGCCAAGAAGTTCCAACCGAATTCCGAGCCATCTAAATAAGTAGTTTTTAATTACGAAAGCATTGTTTTAACTTGCCGATTTGCTACCAACGAAAGATACTTCACTCGAACAAAAGTGTCCACCAAGTCGTTGCTGATCAAGCAAAACTCGTGTGTCTTGCCGAAGGCTCTAATTGAAGTTACTCCTTGAATGGATTCGGAGAAGTGTGAGTAAATTGGAGAACGGTAATTGCTTTCCAGACGTCTAAGTTGGCGAGAAGTGGGAACGTAGAACTTCAAAGCATAGTAGTAGACAAACAACAAAATAATGGCAACGACCATGAAGATTGGAGTTGTTATGCAAATGATGAGAATTGTACTTGCCACATTTGTCAAACACATAAGGAAGTATCTGAAGTTCATCGGCAACATTGTGTCAACGACATCAATGTCTTTGCCGAATCGATTGAGAATGCGGCCCAAAGGAGTTGTGTCGAAAAACGCCATTGGAGCGCGTAAAACTTGGTGTAACATTGGACCGTGCAGTTTTTGAGAAGCACGCAACGAGCCGAAGATCAAACAAATCAGTGCGACGGCAAACGACAACGCTTCAACAATTCCCAAACCCGCGTACAATCCAAGACGCATTCCAAGTGATACGTTATCCTTCTTTCCGTTTTCATTTGCATCTGACCATTCGGAGAGCCAAATGTTACGTCCGAGTTGGAAACCTGTGTAGGCAAAGTAGAAAAGAATGAAGAAAACAGACAGCCAAAACGATGCGGATCTAAATTGACTTTAAGAGTTAAAAGTTTGATTATTAGTTTCTCACTTCATGTAAACAAGGTAAACTCCAGCTTTAACACGTCCAGTTTGAATCGACTCGGCTTGAATCAGTTTTTCGTTGTCTGTAGTTGTTTCGCTAAGTGCAGTTCCATTTTGTTTGCACTCTGGAGAATGTGGCGGTGTAACACTGCGTCGCATACTGCATTGTCGGTGTGCAAGTGTCGAAACAGTAGACATTTGTCTTGCCAAGTTGGTTGGCGAGTCCAAGTCGCCGCTTTCCAAAATAGACATTGTTGCGTCGTCATATTCTTCGTATGCTTGGTCATCACTGCGTGGAGTTTCGTTTGGTGCGCTAGCCGATGAGTTTGATTTCGAGTCTTGGCCCTTTTCGTACTCAGTGATGAGGTCGGCAAACTTCTCGTCTTTAATCAGCAGTTCTCCATAACTGCCCATCTCCAGAATTCGGCCTTCATCGATGTGGACAATCAAGTCGACGTCTTTGAGGAAAGTGATGCCGTGCGTGACCAGGATTCTTGTTTTGTTGCGCAAAATGCCTTTTGGTCCAACGACTTTGTCAAAAATGTGACCGTCCAACGTGGCTGTCGACTGCAGACAAAGGATCATCAAGTAGATAAAGGTCTGCATTTTGATAAACTGCTCTGGCAAATGATACGCGAGCTTTCTGCCCTCCACTCAAGTTGATTCCTAAA
The DNA here is from genome assembly GCA_024699845.1 of Aphelenchoides bicaudatus. Classification (NCBI taxonomy): domain Eukaryota; kingdom Metazoa; phylum Nematoda; class Chromadorea; order Rhabditida; family Aphelenchoididae; genus Aphelenchoides; species Aphelenchoides bicaudatus. The sequence continues at coordinate 9,502,589 of JAMPIN010000002.1, read as the reverse complement.
AAAGAAAGGATTAATATTGACTGGAGTGAATGTTAAAAGTACCTTTCTCTCCGATTTCTGTGTTGTCTCCACGTTGCAAGATAGCCAAATCAGATTTTAGAGCGCACACGTCGACGACTTTGTTGTAAAATGATTTGACAAACTTGCGTCCGAAAGTGATGTTGTCTCGGAGACTCATGTTTTGAATCCACGCTTGTTGAGGAACATAAGCAACTTGTCCTTTTACTCCGACGTAACCGCGCAGTTTTTCCATTTCTCCCAACAACGCACTCAGCAATGACGACTTGCCAGATCCTACTTTTCCAACAACGGCAATCAAAGAGCCTTTTTTGACATCCATGTTCAAGTCTTGCAAGTTTGGATCAGAATGGTCGCCGTCCCAAGAGAAATCTGCAATTTAAAGATCATTAGATTGAGCTGATCAAACTTTGTTGCTTACCGGCATTTTCTATTTTGACACCCTCTTCTGAGTTGTCCGAATTCAAGGCGCGATCAACGGCATTCGGATCGACTTCATCTGCACTCAGCAATCCTTTAAGTCTCTTATTGGAAACTAAAGCTTGAACACACATGTTGATGAGCAACCCCAACATGGTCATTGGTGAGCGGAGTTGATTGAACAACGTCAAAGAAACGAAGGCAACTTGTGGAGTAAGTGCTGATTCGGAGTGGATCATTGTGTAAGTCATAAAACTGAACAAAGCAACGAGGAAAGGTGTTGAAAAGTTGTAGACATCAAGGACGGATCGAATCAAGTTGCTGATGACATTGCAGCGCAGCTCTTGTTTACGGATCTTCTCAATTTCGTCCATCATCGGCTTTTCCCAAGCATACAATTTGATTACTTTGATCCCGTTCAAGATCTCGTTGATCAACTTGGTACGTTGATCTTTAAGCTTCATTTGACGTGTAATGTATCCGCGCGTTAAGAATGAAGCCAAGAAGGACATTGGAATGAAGACAACCATAACAAACACTCCAGGTAACGCCGAGACGCCAAGGGTGTTGAAAAGGAATAACAACGCCAGGGTTATTTGGAATGGACTGGACCAATATTGCTGGATTTGTGAGGTGATCAGCTGGAATCTCTCAACATCAATGGCCATAACGTTTACGATTTCTCCAACAGTTCGGTCTCGTCGTGCAGCATTGGACAATCGCAATGTTTTGCTGTAAACAGCGCCAGTCAAACAAATCTAAATTGACAAGTCAAAGCATATTATTACTTGAAAATCAAATAGAATTTTTTCGAGCTATCAAATCATTAAAATGGATCCAATTAACGTTTCGCCATCGGATTTTGTGGTCTTTGGTTCGATTCGAAGCCCAAAAAGCATTAAGGTAAGTTCTATTAATGTTCTTTTACATTTGCTATGTTTAGATCACGAATGCCAATTCCCTGCGACAGCCAATCAAGGTACGGATTCGATTTGAAGGAGACGATGGACTGGTTACTGCTTTGACAAGTGATTCACCTTTTTTTGATTTTACTGCGAACAGCGATCCTGTCAAGAAAGTTACAATTCTAATATCAGCAGATGCCTTTTGTCCGAGAGAACGTGCATGATTCGTTGATCTACATCGAATACAAGGTAAGTTTTTTGATATACTTTCTACGTATAATGAATAGGTCTAATTGTTTCTACTTAATTTTGTGTTTTAGGGAATCTGCTGAAGAAAATTGGAGCTTGATAGACACTGGAACAATCAGAGTCTACTGTGGCGATTTTCCGACGCCTCCGCCTGAACCTGCTAATGATTTGAATCAACCGCCTGAAGCTGATCCAGTCAATGTTTTTCTTCAAGCAGTGGAATGGTTACAGCCCCTTCCTCGAACAATTGTACAGACATTGTGGTTGTAATTTGTGAAATAAACTTTCAGAAATATGTGTTTTGTTGCAGTATTGGATTTTTGAGATCAAAGCAATTTTTCTGACAACGATCTTTTAAAATAAAAGCGACGACAAGATCGGTATATCTATCTAGCTTTGTCATTTCGAGCAGTTTAGTTTTGCCGAAAATTGTTGTCCCGTAATGCCATTGATTTTAGAAAACCAGACAAACTCATTAATTTGGCATTCTTCAAGACACGCTCGATAAACTTAAACAATGATTTCTTAAAACACCTCATCTAATCAGACTGTGTGACCACTTTTTTGATTTGTAATAAATGTATTCATTTGTGAAAACGTTGATTGCTACCTGAATCTTAGCGCCCAGTCGGAACATTATGTAGAAATACCAGTTGATGCAAAGTGATCGTACTTCAGATGACACAAACATTAAGATTGCGTAGCCAATTCCTTGCCACAAATGAGCGTGCGGATCACTAAACAATTTACTGATTAACAAACGATAAAAGAAAGACTACTTACCTCACGAACTCCAACAACTTCTTGAGCAAAAGTGGACTTGCAAATTGCAGAACATCCGACAATGCTTTAATCAATCCAGATGCAATCAGCTGCCATTTGAACATTTGGAAAAGATTGTAGATGACAGAAGGTTGCGGAATCTTCGGCTTGTCCTTTTTCCGAGACTTTAGACTTTCCATTCGGCTCTTTGGCTCCATTTGATTTCTCACTCAACAGGTTGATGTTTGTACCATCGGCTAGCAAGTGTCGTTTCTTTTCGTTGTAACCTTCCATCTTCGGAGTCCAGTACTTTTCCCAGAGTGCGTTCAAGTATTCTGACTTGTTTTCCTTATTCAGCTCAAACAAGTCGTCAATTGTTAAGTCCTTCTTTGATCCCATAACGCTTAAAAGATTGCTTAATGAAAACAGCCAATCAAAGACTTACGGAACATAATTGAACCACCACAAGAACAATCGATTGAAATAAGAGCTGTCCAATTCAGGCGAGTAATTCTGGTCATCAAGCGGCTTCTCTTTGCCGTTTTCACGTTTGTCCGCAAAGCATTGTGCAATTGACTGCGCGGTGATTGCCAAAAACCAGATGATGAAGAAAGCACAACGCCATCCATTGTAAATTTCGTCAAATGTGTCGCGGTCATTTGCAAAGCGTTCAATCCAGCCGTAACCTTCAGGAAGCAAGCAGACGAAATGAAGCAAAAACGTGTTGAAAATAATGCCGCCTTAAATGTTGCTTTTATTGATTGAAATAATTGTTTTTAAACACTGTTAAGAACTCACATGAAACAAATCCAACTCGCATTGCGCCTAATTGTCCAACAAAAACGCCGGCCATCGTGAGGAGGCGAATCAACGGAAACCAAACATGAACTTGACCGGCATTCGGAGTAAAGAAGTACATAACAAAGAGGCAAAATGAGACCAAAATTGCAACAAGAGTAAGTGACTAAAACAGTTCAAGTTCTTTTTGTTTCAAAGTACACAAAAACTTACCAACTTCAAAACAATCAAAAACTGCCAAGGCAATCGCTCAAACTTCTTGTGCCTGTGCAACAAACGCAGTTGGAATGCCAAAAAGGGAGCCAAGATCCAGAAAAATAACGCTGGAGTCCAAACAAGAACTGTATATTGGAAACATGGCGTCAAATTTGGAATTCTCGAAGTGTTGTAATAAGAGTTTTCGTACTAAACAAGACTTTAAAAGTTATCTAATTTGATTCTTCTTACCCAAAACGATGAGCCACAAAACCCATCTAATGGATCGCTCTGTTCTGACATGATTGCCAAAGCGCGCACAGATGTCGGCGGTACTGGCAACAATTGACCCGTAGACAAGCTCTAAACTTCCACTATATAAGTGAATTTAATCAAAATGAACGCGAAGATTAAGGGCGGGACTTGAGCACAAAGTAGGCAGAGTTTCGCAATAACTGCTTAACGTGAATACAAAACAAACTACTGCCGAAGCACACGGATATTTCGAAACAACTACAAAACTTTACCTCTATGGCCAGTGCACTCAAACGAACGTTCGATCTGCAAGCAGCGAGCAAATACGCGCTTAGAACAAACGCTCCACCTGAATTTTGTTCATCTTATTAGAAAGCCGCAAATTTGAGCGCTTCAATAAACATCGACAGCAAACATTCACTTTTGGTCATTCAAAAATGGTGAAACCGAACAAACAAATAAAACTTTACAAGTGTCCAACAACAACAGACTGTTAAACACCGCATTTAAAACATGATCCGCAAATCCTGACAAAACCAAAGAAAGTGGCCGTCAAAGTGGGCAGGTCGCCTGCCGAGCAGCTCTGTAGTTTTTGGCCCACGACACTTCGGCACAAACTACAAAGCAGAGGGATGGCCGAAAACAATTCGAAGCCACTACTAAAACAACGAAATGTCCTTATCTCGAAATAGCAATAAGGCTTCTCGAAAATAGCGAGTACTCAAAAGAAAAATTATCTGCAAGTTTAAAGCGTGTCTGTTATAGTTTCGAAAACAAACGAATACGAAAATGTTTTCAACTTTCGAGACAAGAAGTTGAAACTTCAAACAATTGTAGTCGGCCAAATGCGCTCGATCTTTTGGCACTCAAGCAGCGACCGCAATTTGTTTATTTAGGCAACAGGTGTAATTAATGATGACAAAACGCGACAAAAATTATCTACCTCCAACAAAGCACGTTGTTACAAAGACTTTTCCTATTGTTAAGCGGCAACTGGAGTGATAAGTTCCGAGTCAATCGATGGTCGATCAGCGTCTCTCTATTTGAGGTCTGGCAGTTGCTGACGAATGCCGGGGATTTGAATTGATTATTGCCGATTTGTGGCGCACATTCAATTGTCAGCATAATCATCATTTTTAAAATTTAAATGGTACGGGATCGTCGGCTCGCTACAAAAGTGTGTATTGAATTCACAGGAAAAGCCTGAAATGCTCTGGGAAAGTCCTAGTCCGTCAAGCACACAACAAACTCCAAAGCAGAGCGCACATTTGGTTTTTTGGCCCGCTCAATGTCTGCTGCTGCGAATTATCACTCAAACAACAAAAAATTTAGCCAAACAACAAAAAGTGTTATTGCGAAATTTTGAAGATGCAAACGAACACAAACAACAATGTAACTTGACTAATTTTTTGATTGAAACGAAAGTTAAACTGAAAAAGAGAAATTGTTTTTAATCTTTTGTTCAAAAAATAAGGTGACAAATAAAATTACATTTTTAATTGTCTTTATCCGGATTATTGTGCACAAAAATAGAAAAGGAATGACAAAACCCTTCAGTGTTTAGCCAAAATTCAGAAAAATGCCGTGGAAACGCGGACAAAAAAGCCAGCGAGTGAACAAACTCCAGAAACTAGGCCTTTTGCATGCTTCCCGCTAAGCATTTGTCTGGAAAAACGAGCCATAAGAAGTGTAGGGAAGCCATTCGGCCCTGAACACTTTAATTGATCATGTTTTTGCGTGAAAATTTACACTTGTTAGAATGTCTGACCAAAGAGCTTATCAGCCGTCCCTGCAAATCAAGTGCAATTTGATCAAAAATCAACAAGTTATGTGAAATGTTTATTTGGTTCATGCGAATAAGTTGAATGCATTAATTTGCTTTTCGCGAATTGGCTTTGCATTCTTGCATTAAATGTTTGCGCCATCCGATATCGTTGTTAGTTTTCACATCTCCCCAGCACAACAAACACCTGCCAATTGTCTCGCTCGTAACTAAAAATCCAAATGTACAAAAATCTCAACCAAAAATATACTTTTGCATTTGGGCGACGATTTGTGCTTTATATAAAGTGTTGTGTAGATTGGTAACTATAATAAATTTGAGCTTGATGTTCGTTACTAATTTATGCTTTAAAGTTCCTACCTGGCAACGATCACATTGAATGTACTCGCTCCGTTTTGCACATTCGTAAAGAAAGTGGTCAGCCAAGTAGCGAGTTTCAATGACTTCGGAGCAGCTTGGACAGGCTGTTAGCATCGGACACTTCGTTTTGTAGTGATCTTCAAGTCCGCTCAGCGTAAGAGACGGGTCACATTTTCCACAATACATACAAAGCATGAAAGAAAAGTGTTTATTAACAATTTAAAAAGAACTATCACGACCACATTTCACTTGTTCTTTAAAATGGAGCGCAACGCAGGAAGAGAAAAGAAGCTTTGGTCTGTGTTGTCGGATTCGGGGCGAGGTTGTTGTCTAGATGTTAAAAGTTATTCAATGTTTTGCATACCGAAACAGTGCCAAAACCGCAACACATCCTTTGAAACACGCACACAAACAAACAAAACTACTTCAAAGTGTCTTCGAACTTACTTGTTGTAATCGACTGGATCTTTGTCATCCACTTTCTTGTCATCCACCATTAACCGAACATTGTTTTGTCTGGAGTTGTTACGTGAGCGATTAGGCGAGCGATTTGGTGAACGGACTAAAATTGATTTGCTTTAAAAGACGCTATGGACTTTTTGATTACTTGCTCCACTGCTTTTGCTTCTTTTCTTCTTGCCAACGTTTCCGTTTATGATCGTGGGATTTGTGTCAAAACGTGTTTGTCTAAATGTGTGCATAACATTATCTATACATGGTTGTTTAAAACCTAGGCGGATTGGTCGACGATGCCGCAGCTCCGGAGTCCATTTTATCCAAGTCATCAAGTAAGTTCCGAATTGCTGGAACTTTCTTTGCAGAATTCCCTTTTGGCAAATTTGCTCTAACTTGCTGTCTGTCCTCGCGTTCATAAAGAAAAACAACAATTTTTCGGCCATAGTCACGGACTGTTGCGTCGGTGTGGTTCAAGCACTCAAGAGCAAATTGACATGCATTTTTTGTCGACAAAGATCTAAAAGCATGCCTTAAATTCAATCAACACCAAAATCTACTAACGAAAGTCGTGCATTGTAAAGCGACACAAGTCCGTCATAGACAATTTTTGCTTTTCCTTGATCCGTTCTAACCGAATGGTTTGAATCGAAAGGTTGCATAAACTTGCTCATGTATTGATTGGCAATCTGAACAACAACACTTAAACATCTTCCACAGAGTGGACCGAAAAAACGTAAAAAGACTTGTTTGTGTTTGAAACTTTTTGATTGACTTTTTTGTGTTTGAAACTTTTTGACAAAAGACTTTTTTATGTTAACGTTTTTTTGGTCCACCCAGTACAATGAAAATAAACAAACTCGAAAATCTCCATCTAATAAAGATGCAATGGCATCAAAAGTTCCGGCCGCAAACCGCTTTTCGTTGACAGTATCTCCAGTCCTGTTGACCAATAATTGGTAAGTTGAATTAACAACACGCGGACCATCACTGTCAACAAGGCCGTTTTGAACAACGTAAGTTCCGAGTAGTTGTTTTAACAAATTAAGGACGACTGAGTAGACACTGTAGAGCTTGTCGTTTAGTCCTTTAACGACCAACGATTCAACCACACGCGTAACATCCTTTGATTTGATACGTGAAAACGGTTCAGGTTGTGAGGCTTTGCTGGACTTGTAAGTAGCCCTGCTGTCGATCTCGCCAGTTTTTAGAGTAGATGCGGGAGATCTAAATAAACAAGTTAGGAGTTAAAACAATAGTTTGTTTACTGTTTTTAAGCCAAAGAAGTCAATTGCTTGTCCTGCGATTTGACGTTCGGACGGATGCATTCCATCCATCAATGCATCGAGTGTTATTGATTCTGTTGACTTCTTCCGACGTGCTCCAGGCACTACTTGATTCTCCTTTTCAAGAAAACGATTTCTTTGCTTGTCAGAAACATCTGTGTCTGATCTGTGGAGTTGTTTGGGTTGGTCATCTTTTGGCTGCTTTCGATTTGGCTGGAAAATAGCGGAGAATCGAGAAGCGAGGCTGTTGGAAGTTGAGTCGTTTTGTGCTTTGCCGTCACTTCTGTACACAGTAGGATCTGATAAACGCCTAATGTTTGGAAGTCGTGAGTCGGGCAAAATCGGTCTCGGATCAATAAAAGCGCTGTTTGCCGTGTTAACAGATGAATTTTTAGAGCTTCTTGAACTTGAATGCGTGCTGACTTGTGAACTGACATCTGGATGCGGTGATGGAGTTAAAGTCTGAGATGATGCATTAGAATGTCTGCCACTCAATGTATCGCTGCCGCTTTTGTCCGAATGGAAAGAAATTGTTGTTGAAGAAGCCAGACTTGATTGAGTCTTAGGCGGAAGTTGATCAGGTCGCGGATATTCTGATATTGTTGACGGAGTTAGCGCTAAAATTATCAAACAAGTTTTACAGTAAAACAAGCTTAATCTTACGTATTGGCTGAAAAGCTGATGCTACTGTGTTGGGCAGCGGAGTTGAATCAATTTTGAGTCTCCCATCTTGAAATTGCCTCAAAATGCTCGAAGCAGTTGTTGAGCTACTGACATTGCTTTTTGATGTCTGTGAAGAACTTGGTCGCGGATCGTTCTGAATAATTCAAATTAGCTCCATTAAATGAACGTTTAACTCACCGGGATTGTACTCAAAAACTTGATGTCAACTTGTTCAAAAGCATTATCTCGAAGCACACGTATTTGATCAGTCAACTAAAGTAGACCAAACAAGGTTAGACAGCGTTAAACAATAGCTACAGTTTTCGTTTACAAAACCTAATTAAATTAAAAGCTACGATAAAGTTGATTTATTCTTTTTAGATTTTCAGTCAATGTTCAAAGCAAGAAATCGCGAGCTTTGTCTGCACTTAATTAATGACAGTTAAAGCATTCTAAAAGTTAAGCTATTCGACAAAAATGTTTAAACGTTTTTGGTAAGGGGTTCTGACTAGCGTTCCGCAAAAAAGAGCAAAAAACTCTCTTTTTCAAATCTCTTTTTATAAAAGGAAAAGAAAAACAGAAGAGAGTTTCGCTTTCAAAAACAGAGAGTTCAAAAAAGTGATCGAAACATTTTTTAACAGCTTTTGAGAGTTTTGCTCCTTTTTGCGCTAATTCTGACGCAACAAGTTTACCTCTTGTGCTCTGTCAAAATCGTCTTCATCGATTGCTTTTTGTTTCGCTCGTTCAACGTCCCTGATTTGTTTTAGAATCAGCTCCAGTTGAATTTCTGCACGTCTTGCTTGTTTTGCCAGTGCATAGTTTTCCTCATCTATTGCATTTATTTTTGCTTGTTCGGCTCTCCTCAACACATCTTTTAATTCAGCAAGTGCTTGACTCTGTTTCGATGGAGTTTTCGACCTGAAATGATTGTTGTAAGTGAAGTTAACGAATGTTTATTTACCTGCTGCTTCCTGATTGTCGACTTGCAATGCGCCAAATACTGCTTGTACTCAGTGATGACGATACTGAAGAGCTTTTGGTACTTGAAAAATTTGAACGTCGTGAACTTGCACCTCCTCTTCCTGGCTTGTAAATACTCAACGTTGACGCAGTGTCAGGAGGATTCTGGAAGTTAACACTTTATTATTGTGATTAAAACTCTTTTCATACCAGTGACATTTCCGCAGTTTGCTCAGCAGCAAATACATTTAACTCTACAATTCCAATCTACAAAAAAAGAATTTGTTTCGAAAAGCGATGAATAAAGTTTACTTGATTTTTTGGATTCACAGTGCTGTTGTAATTGCGGCCAAATGAGAATTTCAAATAAGTTGCATTCACGTCTATAAATATCGTTTTCAGCTCGTGTCGGCCAGTATCGGACTTTTTCTCCTTGAATGTGATGTTCCTAAACAGTAAACTTGTTTTGTTAAATGTTTGTTATACAAACCCTAACACATTAAAAAGGTGGACAGGCGGGATTGCAACTGATTGCGATGCTGCTGCATATAAGTCCATTCTACTTGGAATGTACTTCCTGTTAACTAACATCTCGATTTTTCCCACTTGCGTTGTACGCGGAAAGCGAACTACAAGAACTTGCGGATATCTACAACTTCTAGTTTAAACAACTTCAACAAGTTTTAAATCAAACCTGCAATAGGGTTCTGATATCCATTCTTCGGTTTTCAACAATCCACTACTTAACGTTCCAGAACGGCCAGAAGCTTCAACAACCTCGTAATCAAGCTTTGACATGTTTGTGCCAGAAACTAATGTTTTGAAATGTTTATATGTTAAACCTCTCGACAATGTTCGTTGGCCTTGGAAACAGTTCAACGAGCAGCCAAAAACTAGTCAAAAACAGGCAAAAACATTGTTGAAATCCGTACACGTTCTATTTCGGGGCGACGGAAGTCATTAGAAATTTATTCAAAGCTCATAAATAGTGTACAACAAAAATATCAAATCTATTCGTCCAATTGGAACAATAACTGCTCAGAAATCCTGTCGAACGGAACAATCTTGAACAAGCGCATGACTTGGTAGCTCTCCAACATTGCCGAAGCCGCACTCACAATTCCACTAATTGTTAAAATTACATTGCCAAACCGTTCTGAAAGCTTTCGACATTAAACATTATTTTTAACAACTTCGTTACCTTCATAATTTTTGTATTGCGTGTTGCGGTAGTGCGAAAACAAAGCGCTTACAACTTGATCTTTAAACTCCAAAATAGTCTTTCTCGTCTCGTCGGTAATGAAGAACGTCTCTTCAAATGATCCGTGATTTCCGTAATTGAACAACATAATGATCTTTAAGGTTACCAACTCTTCTGGCATTAAGTTTAAACGTCGCAGCGGTTCAGCTACTTCGTCTATGCACTTATCGGTCATTTGTCTATACAATTTCTCCTGCCTCCACTTCCGGTCTTCAGTTACAAGTTGTTGGCAATCGTCGGGCAAGGCTTCAATTGTTCTTGGCATGCCTGGAAATGTTGCTTGTTGTTATGTTTAACGGATCTAAAAACTCACAAGTGTTGTTTGAAATAAGCCAAACATCTTTAACTCCGTTCTTTAGCTGTGTGGTAGCCGTGCTCCAAGATGAGATGATAGATTGCAAACCGTTTGAGTAAAGTTAATCGATCTTGAACGGGTAGTTGAACAAAACAAGGCAACGTTTGGACCCATTCCAGTAGCATGAACAAATCAACTTGTGTGACATTGGAGATATCCGAGCCAAGCATTATCATCAGTTTGTCTGGAGTTTGTGTCTCCTTCCCGTCTCTAATGGTTTCTGCAAGCTTCTTGGCCTCTGTTTTTGAGCGTATGAGATCGAACTTTTTAGCCCTGATTGTTTTGTCGTTTTCAGTAAGTTGCACCATAAGTTCTAACAATTCCCCGTTTGTGTCAATTGGGTCATTTGGTTGGTTTGAGCCGGATGTCGAGGCGGCATCTGACTAAACATTTAATCGTTGAACATTATAAACTTTGTTTGTTACTTACAGCTAAACACGGTTCGACTGGAGTTGTTTGTTGTTGTACCATTGGTCTTCGCCTGCGGCCAATAACGTCACGGCGCGGTTGCAAAGCCTCTTCAGACATTCCCATTTCAAGGCACTTGCGATAACTTAAAAGGCATTTGTGTAACTGTTAAAAGTCCAATTAACTTACCGGCAAGATCTGCACAATCTTCTAGCCGAATTCTCGTTTATGCAAACGTCTGGCTTTTTACAAACTGTGTCTTGTTTATGGATAACTGCTCGGCGGAAGAACGTCTTAAAACAGCAGACATTAAGATTAGAAACTAATATTCAAGTCTTACTTTGCAACCAAGACAAGCTAGTGCGCAACCGTAATGCTTTCCATAGGAATCTACAATTTAAATAAGTTTAAACACTCATAAGCATATAAAGTCTCACCTTCACCGCATATAAGACACGCTCCAACAATTTCTGAAATCAGTTCGTTTAAATATAACAACTCGAGCAACAAATAGTGAGAAAACGAAAGAAGCTTTTAAACGTGCGCTTCAAGAATGCTCTCAGAAAGTGAACACAAAAAGCATGTTTCGTTGAAGGGTTCGTTTTTGGAAGCAAACTACACAAATTGCACACTAGTTGGAAACTCAAACTCGGGTGAGCTCAAAAGACAAGAGCAGTTTGTACCCAACGTTGTCGTCTAATGATCTTAAAGTTGTTTTTGGCAGAAATGACTAGTTTGCTACTTTGCTAGTTTGTGTAGAAATATGTGAGAAAGTAGCCGACTAACACGACTTTGGGGTGGAGTTTGCATGAAGAGCTCGAGCAAAGTACGCAAATCCAGCGATAATCAACAAAAAGAACTAACCTTTATGCACGCCAGCAGATGTTCCTCCTCCGTTTGCAACAACGGTCGTCATTTTGTGCTCACTTTTCAAGTTCAGGTTGTGCTTTGGTGATGGTCAACGATGGCCACATTAACGGACAGTATGTTTTGACTGAAAACAATTTAGAATTTACTCGACTGTTCGTCTGCAATACTTGGCACGCAAGTTTCGCGGAATCACTAGAACACAAAACAAATTAGCGACCAAAGTTTTTGTTCCATTTTGCCACAAAAAACGAAGCAAAACGAAAGAGAAGCAGACCTCGCATACTCCATTGCTCAGAGCAATGTGCTGGTTTTGTAGGCAAGCGATCGTGTCCGAAAAGAAGCAAACTTATGTGTTTTAATAGGAGATTAGAACGCGCGTGCCTGACCGGCAAGATCATTTTCCATTTGAAGCAAAAGAGTTGTTTGCAAAGGTTACGCGGAGTTTTTGGACTTTTTTGTCGACACCGCGTGTTTCGAGAGCAAATGCACATAAACTTTGAGAAGTTTAGAACGCGCCGTGTTCTTTTCACTAAATATTAACTTTTACGGCGTAGATATTCTTCGAAGTAAGCAAAAACTTCAATGATTGTTTCTAATTATAACTGTCCTCCAAGCAATTAATTTGGACAAAAAGTTAAAGTGCAAGTCCGAAGTGGTCGCCAAAAACAGCCTCAATGGAGTCATTTCAGCGCGCAGACAACACGCGACTCGAACACGCTTCATTCGAGGAGTTCATTTGTTAAAACAAAACGAATTCAATTGCCGAAATGAGCGCAGCTAATATAGAAAAAGATTTGCAGTTAACAACAACGAGCACTCAATGTCGCGTTGGAGGCGCTGTGGCCGCCAAGAAACCAACTCATCATCGCCTCCAGAAGCGCTTAGATTTCCGGCCACACACTAATTTCACGTGTCCCAGCCATTTATAGCGTTTATTGGATTTCGGAGGGTTGCTTTTGAAATGATGTTTTGCAATTTTAAAAGCACATAAAAATTCAAAGCCTTTAAACGCGTTCATGTTAAAAGTCAAAAGGGCAATAATTACTAGTCAACTTATCCGATTCCGCACACGAATTGAATACTCAAAAACCACCAGTCGTCTGCACATTGAACAAACACTCAATTGTTCCATGTGACTAAAAGAAAACAGCTGCAAAAAGAGCATTTAAAAATATAACTTTTCTTCAAAAACTACAACAAACTTAGTCAACTAAATTGAAATGACAATTCTTGCTACAATTAGACTCCAATTTCTTGCCAAAAGCTTGAACAGTCTGCAGAGCACAAATGGAGAGTGAAAATGCAAGCAAAAGAGTTACAAATCCGAACCAAAACGAAAACAATCAAACAGGCGAATAATAACCGCATTACGGGCGATATAAAGATCAAAAGTTCGCTGGAGAAAGCCGAAAACGGTCGGCGTTTTGCTATTTACGCAAAAATTGCGTCGATCAAAACAGCCGAGGCAAAAGCAAAGAGTCCACCACTCACATGTTCAACGTACACACTGCGACGTTGTGTGCAGCAAGCAGGCTGCATGTTCCTTCGTCTCTCGCGAATCTTGTTAGCCGCCGCAATGTTTTTTGAGTGTTCAATACTACTTGCAACGGTTTGTTGGCGGTAGTATCGATGGTTGTCGAACGAAGAGGTACACGATGAGTGTTGAAAGCGATGTCAAACGTTGAAACCTTTAACGCCATTTTGTTCAATACACATTGAAAGTCAAATTCAATGAATACTTGATTATTTTCACACCTTACAGAGTGGGCCAAAAAAGCAAAAAAGACTTTTTAGGTTCATGTTAATGTTTTTTGGCCATCTAATACAACGGTTTATCACAACGATGTTATTTGATTAAAGTATAAAAACTTACTTTACAGTTCTAAATGTGTGTATGTTGTAGATATTCTGCAAAAACACTCTTTGCTTATCAACAAACTTTATCAATAAACTTTGCGCCAATAAAATGCTTCTTTTTTAAGTGCTATTTTTGTTCAAAGAGTATTCAAATATAAGTTTATTTAATGTACACAATATGTATGGAAATACCGGTATGCAAAGAAAAACAACAATAAATAACAACAACTAAATAATTTAAAGATTTCCGTTTATGAATTCTGCCATCAATTGAGGCGATGCGGAATCAAAGCCGACGACGTCAAGCATGCCGGGGTCTGTTGGATCGGCGATGGTGAACTTTGATCCAGTGAATGCCACAACAATCAACTTGGCGTCTTTAATGCCGGAAGATTCGCGATATTGCTTCAAAGCCTCGAATGGATGGATATTGCCGAAGTATGTTTCGTTGTCGGTGTAAACAATGAAGACGTCAAACTCTTTCTTCTCGTTCTTTGCCCAAACCATTGGAAGTGAGCAGTCGGTGGAATCGAAGCTCAAACGGTTGATCTTGTCGTAGAACTCTAAAAATAAGTGTTAAAAGTGCTTTTAAGTGTTCAAATCTCACCGTTGAAAGAAGTTTCTTGATTGACATCAATTTTGGCGAGATTGCTGCTAAATCCAACAACTTCGGTTTTTGGCTCGGTTCGAAGAGCAACCATGGACATTGCAATCTCTGCTTCACGGCAAGACAAGACGCTGCCAGACATAGGCGAGCTCATGGATCCGGAAACATCCAAAGCGATTAAGAAGCGCTTGTTTGTTGGCTGAACGTTCTTGAAAGCCAGCAAGAAAGCAGTTTCCAAAGCTTGCGAGATGACTGGATTGGTTCTGAAGGTCAAGCTTCCACGGACTCCAGAGCCTTGCTAAATAAAAAGAGTTAGTATTCGAATATGCATTGACTGCACTTACGTTGTATACCGACTTGGCAAGCAATACATTGAACGGGTGAATTCCAGCTTTCTTGATCTTCTCCTCATTGGTCAAGTTCTCAACGACTCGGTCAACCCATTCTTGATTCTCTGGCTCCTGGCCGGTAAGCAAACCCAAAGCAGACATCTTCGACAAATTTCTGATCATCGCAGTCATCGGCATCTTCTCCAACAAAGCTTTCCAAACAGTAGCCGAATTGAGCAAGTCGGTTGGAACGTGTTCACGAACCAGTTCTATAATGAAACGAATTACTAAACTTATTGATACAACTTTAACTTACGATTCTCGCGGATCAACTGAGCGCACTCGTTTTCGTTCTCTGGCTTCAATTTGGCAATTTCAAGCACAGCGTTCATAAACTTAGCCACGTCGGACGACTTCAAAGTCTTGACTGTTTCGTCATCATAACGATCGCCAAAGTCTTTGTCCAGCTTTCCAGTGCAAGCATAGTAGAACAAGTAGTCATACAAGATGGCTTGCTTGTCGTCACCATCTCTGCTAATTGTTTTAGGATCAGCGTGGCTGAGGCGCAAGTTGTCACGATGAGTGTATCCGCAACGGTTTCGATATTTGGTCAACTGGATTGCAAGTGTCTTTGGCTGGCGTTTTAAATACCAACATGCCACTGCCGACTTCATCATTCTTCCCCATCCAGTCTTCTGATTGTACTGCTTGGAAACTTTCTCGGCAAATTGGATGAACATGAACAAGTTTGTGGCCATCTTGCAGACATAAGGCACGAGTCTGAATGCGGAAGCTTGCAGATGTTGAATGTAGCCGTCGTACTTTGTGAAATCATTTTGACTAATCAACGACCAATCTTTTGTGCCATAACGTGCACACAAAGCCAATGCATACAACATGTAGTCTTTCTTGGGAGCTCTGTTGTCCTTGTTGATGTCGAAGATTTCCTTCAAAATGATGTCGCCTTTTCCTGCTTTGATTATACGGATCAAGTCTTCGACGCACTCTTCTTTCAAGTCCGACTCGCTGACATAGTAAGTGCCTCCACTGGAGCCCAAAATCAAGAAACGACGAACTCTCATTTGATCAGTGACTTCAAAGACATATCCACCAGCGTTATTCAAAACCTAAACAACAAAGTGTGAAAAACATCTGCAAATATTGAATGCTTACCTGATCTTCGCGCATTGGGATCATCTGTCCAGTCAGTTGCTCAAAATCGTCGGCTTCATCGTGGATATCATGGCTCAATTTAATATCAAGCTTGTTCAAGGCGCGGATGGTTGCTTCCAAGGTTCTGTCGTCGACGGACATTTTGAAATCAGAGGAATTGGAATAGATTGGGAAACGAAAGCAAAAGATCGCCTCGAATGCTTGCGAAAAGACCGCGTTTTGCCCGTGAACTTTAGTTTAAATAGGCTCTGCAAGCTGGGAAAAAGACAAACAAGCGAGGGGGAAAACATTTGCGTTTGTTTCGAAACTTTTCTTTTTTGTACGATTAAGCATAGGATGGGGGTTGGGCATCCGCAACACTGACTTGAAGTAGCCAATGGATACCCTTCATTGCCGATGAGTCGTTTAAGGTGTTGCACCCAAATTCCGATTTCTCAATCTGCCAAACGAGTGCGCTCTGCAAAACATCGGTGTTGAAATAGCGATTTTGTGTTTGTTTTGCAGTTTAAACGGATTTCATCACTGAAGCAGTCGATTAATTAAAATTACTAATTTTTAAGTGGAGTAATAAATTACTAATTGTACCGATGATGCAACTTTTGAGTGGAATAATAAACTAATTACATTAATTTAAAGCAGTAATTTGGAGCAATGACTTAAATGCAAATGTCCCGTTTAAAAATGCAGTTGTTCAAACAACAAATGTATTTTTGACATTATTAGACGAAAAACATCAACTAACAAAAATCAACAACAAGAACAAAATTTGTTTTGTGTTTGCGAAATACTAGTCAAACTAGTCAAATGATGCAATCGTTCTGGTGCATTTTAATGTTGTGTACGTACTTCAACGGACTTTAAGCACTTGTTAATTATAAATTTATTCAACTTGAAAGCTAACGTGTCGGAAATCTAGTCATGATAATTTGCGATTGAGGATACATAAAAGAAATATGTAATAAACGAGATCCATTAAAGTTGCACTCGGTTCCAAAAATTACTTAAAGCGTGATCTCACAATTTACATTATTGTGCAGCAACGTCGTTTACCGCCAACTTCGACATTGGTGTCTTTGGACTTGGAAACCCCATTTACTGGTTTCTCCTGATCTGGTGTGTCTTTCTTGTTCTTTTTGACCTTAATCGATTACATGAAGTTCTATCGTTTGGCTCAAAAACTCACTTCCTTCAAGATGTCTTCCACGTTTGGCCAATCAGTTGGATTCTTGCAAGAATGGTTATATAAAATGTCGCCACTGTGGTTCATCAACAATGCACCTCCATTTTTGTCCAATCCACTTTTGACGAACTCCGGTTCATCGCCAATTTCCGCCAACTAAAGTGATTTCGTAAGTATAATTCAACAAATCAGCCTGATTGTTTGTTTTCAAAGCTGCACAATAAGATCTGTTCACGTGTGCCGTTCGCCAAATTTTTCAACTCCAAGCTTTCGCAAAAGTCACCAATACCCCGTTTCATAGCGCGCTCACAAGAAACCTGAATCAGGTCCTATTTATTGTTTCGCACTTCACGCCGCGTACCTTCATCACGCTGTAAAATTCTTCTTTTTTCGTTGACTCCCCGTGCCCTACATCAAGCCACTGCTTCCGTGTACGTTTTTGACAACGATAGCGATTACTCTATTTTTAAGCGGCTCTACTTTCAAAGGTTCTTCTAACGAACTTTAAAGATTGTTTCGAGCGTTTCGAACGTTTGAACAACTTTCATTACCGTACTTTTTGATCTCTTTTCTGTGAACTTAACTTCTTTGTAGACGCATAAAAACAATTTTACGCCATTGTTTATTGTTTGCGTGATTGAAACTTTTGGCAGCAAACAAACTCATTAGCGAAAGTTTTGCACTCATCTAAATTACTTCTTTACGACTTGTTGTTTACTTCTTTTAAGCAGTTACTGGGAAAAATTAACAAAATCATTAAAATGATCCGGTTGCTCAAAAGCGGTCGGCGAATGACCGGCGCTTGAAAACCCCTAATTTGATGGCCATAAAACCTCCAGACACAACAGGTACATAAAATCTCGGGGACTTTTTGGGATATAATAGTGAAAGGTTTTTTGTTGACGCGTATTGTTTGATTATTTGAGTCATTGTTGACGACCACTTTCCATATGCGGATTTTGTGGACGAGTGGACAAAGGCAAACATGAAATGTCTTCAGCCGGCGGGATGATCCCAAAATAAAGAAAGATGACCGCTCACCGAAAACACTTCCTTTGTGATTCGATGATAATAGACGGCGGAGGTATGATCCGCCGTTCACTCGGGGAGCGCGACTTTTTAAGATCATGTTTGTTTGTTTGGACACTAAGTGTTAGGGGACGCCCAGCCTTATAAGTAGAGAGCCTCGTTTGATCTGTTGCAATCAGTGTTCGTCGACTGTTTGCGAGCGCGAATGCTCGAAACAAACATTCCTCGACTGTCGGCATTTGCAAACAGCTCCGGTGAGTCTACAGGGCCTAATGGGAGCTGTTTTTTCCGATGCAAATTGATTGCGCACACAGTTATGATCTCCGGTTGATTCACATTGTTGGACTCTCGCGGTTTTTTCTCACTCCCTTTTAAGTTTCTTTTATTTGTTGCTTATTGTGTCTATTTAATTGCAGATGTTCTTTGCTTTCGAAGAAATGCAACATCATTGCGCATATAAATTACCGGATGTCATCTTTATTTAGAAAAGTTTGACTTTTTTAAACAGTTCCTTTGCTAGACAAACACGGAGGCGTTGGTCAGAAACTTACACAACCTTTTTGCACTGGGTGTTAGGATCAAAAAGGTTCCAGGCTTTTTGTTGCTGTTTTGCGCAATTCCGGCTACTGCGATTTGTGGCGCGCAACAACGGGAACATGACATGTATTATTGATGAGGCGATCGTGAGGATTACGTTGATTTTTGCTGTTCGTTGAGTGGACATCGAATTGTTTTCCGGCGCATGCGCGCTAAACCCGATATGCAAGGCTCCCGATCCACATTCACGTGAGTTTTTTGCAAGATCTTCGGGGATCGGCTTTCACACCCTTCCTAATCACGAGCCGTCAATCAACATTATGCTAATTTGCTCGCCGAAACGATCGAATGTCCTTGGACCTCGAAATCCGTGAGAATTTAAGCTCGCTCAATTAAAGTAGCAGGTTTGGGAGAGTTTTTCAAAAATTGCATAAATGGGATTAGGTTCACTCGTCACAATGAGCAGCATCTTTCACGTCGCTAATACACCAGCTTTGGAGACATTTCACGCTGTGTGCCATTCTTAGTCCAACGCATTGTTTGTTGTAAGTTCCCGCCTAATTCTTTGTGCACCACAACTGTATACTTTGATTAAACTGTGGAGAATGCGGGGGCCGGTTTTCTTTCCTGCTTGGCAATCACTTGCAATTTATCAACTTAGCGATTCGAGAACTTGCGCACTTACCCCAAAAGATTGATAGGCAGTTAGTCATTCTGAATGAACCCTGTTCCGCGCACGAAAATCACCGTTCTCGATTTAAAAACTCAAATTATTGTTTCCGAGAACTTTAATTTATTAACAGGGAGCAAAAAAGCTGCACTTGAGACTATTGTCTTCAAGGCGCAATTTTGTGCATTGTCGTGGATGCGCTTGCTTGAACTCCCGGCTCCATCGACAATAAAGGCGTTCTCGACACACGTGAACTTTAATGTTAGGAAGTATTTCATATAACCTTCTTTGACACTTCCCTATTAATAACATTGAAAAGGTTATTCAAACACTTTTTGTTTTGTTTGACGTGTCAAGTTCTTAAAAAGCGTGTTCGTTGAAAAGTGACGCCGAAAGATTCAAAACATTGAGCGAATATAGTCGCAGTCGGCTATTTAAAACGACTGTACGTTTCGGGCCGCAAAGTTATTAATTTTAATGATCTCCGGCCGCTTGGCTCAAAGCCACGAAGTGCCGTTTGAGAATTGGTTTGCGGAACCGTTTGTCGCCAGCAAGTTTATGACTTTTAGACCGTATACATGGCCAGTTAATTTTCTTTATTGCGCTTCCACTCTCGGAATTTGTCCACAGAAGTGTTTCTTTAATCAATTTCTATGCTTTTAACAAAATGTTGTTTGATTTTAAAAACTTACCATTGTAATTGCGCGCTGTCCACACAGTGAAACGGCGGATTGTCTGTGCTGTAGGATTCGGGCCAATGACTGCTCTTCGTCTAGCAGAAGTCGGAAAGGAACTCCAACTAGTTTTAAAAAGCCACCACCATCTGGAAAATATTATCAACTCGTTTGAATTATCGAATAACCAACCTCCTGACTTTGTCAACAATAGAATATGTCGCAATTTTGGTCCTGAAAGTCCTTATGTTTCTCGTAGATCTTCATAACGTGGTCGGCACAGTTGTTGAGTGAGAAAACGACCTAAAAGTGCTATTGTTTTCTGTTTTGACTTTTTATCTCACTTCTATGAACATCATTTGATACGGCGAGTTTTGAACGTAAGCTAACAAAGTTCCTTGATCTGCGCCACTTTTGCTTTTTGCATTTGCCAATTTGATGTCTAAAGTTGCTGATTAAAATAGTTAGTTGCTTAGAACACTCACTGTCCGTCGATGAAATTGACTTTGGCGAAAAAGGTCCTGCGAGTTGTTCAATTGACTTGTCCAGTTCTTCCAAAAAGCTTTCCCACTCTTTCCACGAGCTTTTGAGATCATTTGTTAGTGTGGCTAAACTTCGTTCGGTAAAAGACTTTAAGTTGTTACATACCTATTTCTTCATCCGATTTGCCCAGCTCTTCCAACTTCTCGTTGCACGCTGTTTCGGAAGTCACTTCCAGATCGTTGAAAAACTTGGCTACTTGAACTGAGAACTCAGTACAAAGTTGTCGATTTTGCAAGTTGTTGGCCATGAAGCTGACGGCGGAAGTTGCTTCCACACACTAAACGTGTTGTTTTTAACATCGTGCTTCCACAACTTTAACGTATTTGAAATTTAGGATGTGGCAGTCGGTCTATTTGCTGCTTTTTGCTATTTTACACGAAAGTTTTGCATTTGAAGTGAGTTGACTTGCTCGAATAGTTAAATTACACTACAAAGTGGACCAAAAAAACGTTAACACAAAAGTGTTTGAAACTTTTGATTGACTTTTTTGCTTTTTGTGTTAACGTTTTTTTGGTCCACCCAGTAGTTGCTTGAATAGTTAAACTACACTAGTTGCTTGGATAATTTAAAATATTTGTTTAGATTTATTGGAATGTTCCTTCAGTTCAATGTAAGAAGGTCCGGCCTGATCTCTACAACATCACAGCAAACAAAGATCGCAGATTTTGGGGAGACAAGTTTGTCATCTTTTACGAACCCGACATTGGTCTCTAGTGAGTTTTAATCATATGTTGTGACGGATTTAAAACAAAGTTTTAGTCCGTGGTGCGAACCTGGTCCAAACGATGTTATAAACAAATGCCAAAATGCAATCAACGGTGGTGTTCCGCAAAAAGTCAACATGCAAGAGCATTTGGCAAAAGTGAGACTTGATGTGAGTTTTCAACACTTTCTGTAAGGGTAATTAAAATCACTTTGTTTTAGGTTGCTCGTGCAATTCCAAATCCCGACTACGACAGCTTGGCTATTATCGACTTTGAAAGATGGAGACCACTCTTTGATCTCAACTGGTCAAATCGTAACGTTTACAAGCAATATTCAACAAAGCTGGTGATGGATCAATATCCAACACTAAATCGCAACACTGCCACGTAAGCCTTCAAATCAATTTAAGCACTAAAAATCAATTAAACTTTAAATTTAGTTATGTGGCGAGATTCTTGTTTGACAAGGCAGCAAAGTAAGTGTCAACAACATCGTTTTGATCATTTAAAGTCTGTTTAGAGAGTTCATTGTCAAAACAATCGAGACGGCAAGAGAAGTGAGACCAAAAGCAAAGTGGAGTTACTGGGCACGCTAAACAACTTAATTATTTATGAATACCTATGTTTTCAGGACTTTCCGCTTTGCAATTACGACGTTGGATACGGAAACGATTTGGAATGCAAACCTGAGTATGGCATTTTGAATGAACAACTTCTGTGGATCTTCAACGCGTCGGATATCATTATCCCGCCGGCCTACTTCTACAAAGAAAACTATTCGCCTGAGTTGCGCCAAAAGCACGTCTATGCAAAAATTGCACAAGCCGAAGAGATCAACAAGTTGTTGTATCCAAAAACACTGCCAATTTATTTGTATGTCAAGATGGAATATGCAGTTGAGTTAAACGAAACCTCCGGATCACTAATCAACCCGTTTTATTCAAAAGTAAGCTCGCAATTCCACATCAGTCATAACAATTGCTTTAGTCGGATGTTTGCAATTCAATCAAATTCCCATACGACATGGGAGTGCACGGAGTGATTATTTGGTCAACTTCAAATTACATGAAGAAACGCTGCGAACCGATGGCAAACTTCGTAGATAACGTCATAGGTCCGTTTTCTCAAGCTGTTGTCCACAAAGCCAGCAAGTGTTCACAAAAACAGTGCAACGGCAATGGGAGATGTGCAATGGTCGACAGACTTCCACTTGCAAAGTGCGAACTTGCTTATCAGCCAGAAACAAAATGCATCTGCGATGAACCCTATACTGGCAAACATTGTGACAAACTTGCATCCTCTAGCACTGAACCTGAAGTTCTGTCAACAACGAGTCCGATGTCAACAGTTGTGGAAACAAGCACCGACGGAGCTACAAGTCCCATGCTAATAGTTGCCGAGCAAGCAGCAAGCACTGACGGAGCTACAGAACCAATGACAACGCGGGAAACAACATTTGCAACTACTCACAATCCAATCACATCCACGCCGACAGTCAAAAGTAAACAAGATTTTACAATTTCTGTCAAGTAATCAACACACACACTTTCTAACTAAACTCAACTTTTAGAGCGCGTCTGTACACCTTCCACCATGACGAATGAGAATGTAACAGAAAGTTCAAATTCTAATTTAACAATAACCGACGAAGACACCTCAAGTCCGATTTACAACTGCGATTAACTGATTGACCGAGAGCAATGCCATATGCATCTTCATTTTTGAGCTAACTTAAGCAGATCATTACATTCTAGTCATTTAACGCGGCTCACTTGCGTGGCCAAATCAAATAGGTCTTTTTTGACAAAATTCGTGCTACTCCCTCGTTATCCCATCATAATTATTCCATTATTCCATGTCTGTGCAAAGTCTCGATTAATTTCCGTTCACCGACCAACTTCCGCTATGGAAAGTCTATCCTTTAGCCCTTTAGTAGTCCATGTCATAGTGCTTAATACGGTTTATCCCGACCAAAGTTCCTAACATCAACAAACGCTATTTACAATGTGACCAAAAAACGTTAACACAAAAGCAAAAATTGTTTGTGTTTGAAACTTTTTGACAAAAGA
This sequence comes from Aphelenchoides bicaudatus, assembly GCA_024699845.1. Classification (NCBI taxonomy): domain Eukaryota; kingdom Metazoa; phylum Nematoda; class Chromadorea; order Rhabditida; family Aphelenchoididae; genus Aphelenchoides; species Aphelenchoides bicaudatus. The sequence continues at coordinate 9,479,216 of JAMPIN010000002.1, read as the reverse complement.
CTTTTTTATGTTAACTTTTTTGGTCACACAGTATGTGAATTCTAAAATAGAAGTTAGCCAGTTACCTATCTGCAAAGACCTCAACTACTAAGTACTTAAAGCTGTCTGTATTATTGAATGCGTTTTGAATAAACAAGAATCACTCACCTTTTGAGACTCGTGCGTTTTTTGCCTGATGAGGTCAATGAGTTGTTTGATCGCGACATTTGCCTCGATCTTCTCGAAAGATGCGTTGGTCAGTTCGGGCAAGACAACGTAGTTGTGGATTTCGGTGTTTTCGACGCCATCCTTCTCCTCCATTTGTTCGTCTAGCTCTGAAATCAAATGAGCATGTTAGTGGAAAATAACGGTAACACGAACGACCAGAATTCTCACGGCATTTAACACCATAAGTCGTCACTTTAAATTGACGCGCGGTCAGTAATCACTTCGAGTTGTGACCTGCTCGGGAAAGCACAAAAATAGTGTTCGCATTGCATCAAATTTGACTCGGAGTAAGACATCAACTTCACAAGGTGTTTTCGGCACTGGCTTGATGACGCGAACACAGAAAACAAGCAAGTCTAACGAATGTGGAGCGCTCGAACGGCAGTTTTTGTTGCTTTTCAAACATTTCGTATTGCGTTCTTTGCAGAAGTTGTGTTTGAAACAAACTTGATAAGCTTTTGAAATAAACACAATTCGATGCGAAAAGAGGACAAAAAAGCCACAAAAGCTGACCACCAGAAGCCGCAAACAACAAGTGCGCAAATAAAAGCGGAAATTTTTAATTTTAACATTAGTGCGGCGAGCATGCCACATTCAACGGAATCCATTTTGAGATTGCGTGTTCAACTCAACTGTGGGTGTCCCATAACGGATTTTGAACCTGTTTCGCCGAAATCCAACAACAACCTATTTGAATGGGAAAGTCTGGCTCGGTAGTCGAACAGTTGTCGCTCATTTCATGTACTTTTATGTCGGGCTCCCAGCCGTTCGCTGAACAGGCTCTTATTGAACTAGTTAAGTGAACAAAACGCAACATCAGTGCTGCAAACTAATGACTAAACAAGCTTTACAAACACAATCAAGCACACTCGTTAACAAACACTAATTCCCACCCTCAATCCGATTAACTCATTCAATGCCCGAACACTTGGTCTGTATCCCCACGCCAACCCACTAATTAACTCTCTATTCTGGCAGGTGACGTGCCGCAAGGTAACAAAAGTGAAAACAATCGAATGTCGAAACTCCTAACAAACTGAGCAATTAAACGGCAACTGTAAACCGTTTAGCGACTAGGAAGCAGAAGTTGAAAGGTTGTCTGACCAAATTGTCATCGAGTTGACTGATCACTTGAGACGGTGGGTTTCCAGGAGGCTATTTGGTGATTAATTATCCACTTATTCAATACGGTCAAGAAAACGCCCATTTATGGCAGGAGCGGAACGGAGAATGAAACGGAGGATGGAACGGAGGATGAAAGACCAACGAATTGGAAGACGGATTGTCAACAATTCTGGCCAATAAACAATTTTCAAATAGTCGAGTGATGATTAGTGCCCACGTCTGCTTCAATTCGCCTGCGGTTTGCCAAAAAAGCAAAAAACACGAGAATGCAAGTTTTATTGGTAACAGATGCGGACAGATTTTGCACGAAACAACAAAAGAACTCATTTGAGTGAACCTTGAATGAGGCTGGAATTAGAGTTGAATGTGGCGATCAAATTAAAAATGCATGTTCAGTTGAGACAAGAGAACTCGAAAAGCGTTTTCAACTTGAAGCACTTTTTCATTTAGTTTGATGACTTCGCCCAATAAAGCCCAAATGAAGTAAACAAACAGCGCAAGCCAGTCAAAAGAAGCGCCATCATAATGCAATGCAAATGAACGTGCTGCTAACGGCTTCGTGGCCGAATTATTAGCCGCTCTCGTTCAGCATTTCAGTCCGAAGTGGTTGCAAACTCGCTACATTGCTCATTCGATTCGCACTTCCGTTCTTTGTAGACTGCACCCAAACACCTCGACTTATGACATGTAAATAGCAGAATAACAGCGGAACTAATCTTTTAAATGCCACTAAACATTGCAGTAAAACAGCATTTATTGGTTTGAAGAAACGGTAGAACTTGAACCGGCGACAAGCACAGACTCTGTTGATCTACACTTTAATTAAACGGCGTTTATGGCAAGTTCCGTGTATAAAAACTAGAGGAGTTGCGTGACAACTAATTTAGCCAATTAGTGGGTGTCTTGAAGTAGTTGCGTGCTCTTTTCTCAATGGATCCAGCAAAACGCGACAACAATGAAAGGCGGTGCACGTCAACCTTTGGAACGTTGTGGAAAGCTCGAAATGAAAGAAATCCGTGGCACTTCCGGTTTTGGTCTGGTGTAAATGCGAGCCAAAGACATTAAATCTCAAAAAGCTAATTTGTTTACAGCAAAATGGCCAAGTTGTTTTTTATTTTAATTACTGGTCACGCAACCCGAAAACGGAAACCGTTATTGAACTTTTACGGAAAACTAAAGGCACGGTTTTGTAAAGCACCAACGGAAGGGTCACTAACTTGCCTCGCAGTCGATTTTAGCAAGCGCTTGCGGCTCCTCAACTTATTTCTCACTAATGACGTCCTAGAATTTCCGATGGGACTCACCAAAAACAACAAGTCGAATGGGCGTCAATAAACTTTTGTGTGAGAAACCCGAAATCGTCCATGTAACAACAATTGAGCTGGATTTTCACACGTCGGTCTGTAGATTACGTAAATAAACCAGTCCATAAGTTGTTTTTCGAATCAGTTCATGAGTTGCTTTTCGAATCAATTAAAAAGGCAGTTGAATAGTTCGAAACAACATTTGTTTTTACAACATTTTCAAGCTTTTAAAATCAAATTGAAAGAACAACTTCAATACTTACAACGTTTGATTTCATAAAACAGTTGAATACTTACGAAGTTCGAAACAACACAAACAATTTATTTTTACAACATTTTCAAGCGTTTAAAATATTTTATCTTTATGTGAATTTGTTTTTGCAAGATTTTCAAGTGTTTAAAATCAAATCGATCATTGTAAATTTCGGCGTTTGATTTCGATAATTATGCTAATGTGCTTTTCAAAAATTAACTAATTGACAGAGAAGGCTTTCCTGCTGCATGATTGATGTTTTTGTTTGATAAGCCAGTCGGAGATAATTTATCGCATCGAATGATAATTATTCCGAATTTGATTGAAGTTATTGGGTTTCGGAACGTCGAAATTGGAACACGCAAGCGCATGCTGTTTGAGTTAATTAACATCCCTAGGGAAACTATTCTGGGTTATTGTCGAAGCCCAAAAGGTCTTTTGTTTTGTGAAAAACGCCTGTCAAACAATTTTATATTGGTAGAGCCAGCTAATTTTTGATTAACTACTTGACGACTGCTTTGCTGAGTGCATTAAGTACTTTGTTGTGATTGTTTTATGTTTATCGCTTTCAGTCGTAATTCGGTCATATGGAGGAGCTGATTCCAAAAATTTTGATTGTTCAGCAAAAAGTCACTGGACGATAGTTGGCCGCAATTTCCTTTTCGAGGATAACAGAACACACACTATAATCGGCGCATGTCTTTTGCGAATTCGAGTCTTTTACCGAACATTCCGCAGACGTTTATTTGATCTGAAGCAGCAGTTTCTGTTAAGACTTAATGTAGTTGTTTTTAGCACAATGGAACACATAAGGGATCCTCCAAGTTTTTGGTCATGGCATTCGGTTCGCTTTCGTATGGTTATTTTGTTGGCGTTTGGCTTTGCAGTTCACGCATCAATTCGAGGCGTTTTGGGAATGGCTCTTGTACGTATCAGATTGAATTAATTTGCGAATTGTTTGTTACAGGTCTGCATGGTTGTGCCGAATGTGCAACCAAATCAAACTTTGGTTTCAAATGTAAGTCTTTAAACAGTCAATAACAGTTTAAACAATTAATTTTAGGAGTTGCTCCAAGTAAATTGGGACCTTCGAGAAATCTCCGCCATATTTATATTTTTCTACACCGGCAACTTTTTCTCCGTATTTGGATCCCACTACTTCACTTTAAACTTTGGCCCAAAAAACATCATAAGCTGGGTACTTTAAAGACACTCTTTATTCGTTAAAATTAACTTTTAGGGAATAATAGTTAGTGTAATTTGTACGTGGATGTTGCCATTAATATTTTACATAAGTCAAGACTACTTCTTTACAGCAATGCTGAGGTTCTTTACAGGAATTGCACAAGGTAACAAACACGCCAAACAGACAAAAGTGTTTCAACTCGATGTTTAGGGTTCTTTATTCCCTGCGCATCTTTAATAATCTCTAGATGGTTTGCCGAACACGAGCGAAGCACTGCTATGGCTATATTCACGAATGGAAATCAACTTGGCCTGGCAACGGCGATGTTTTTTACAGCTGAATTTTGCAAAGTAGACTTCCTATATGGTTGGCCACTTTCGTTTATTGTTTACGGTAACAACTTTAAACAACCTTAACTTTTCCGTCTTTGTTTCTTTTTAGGCTTCTTGGGCGTTATATTCTTTTGTATCTGGTTGCCATTTGCATCTAATCAACCAAGAGAGTCGTCAATGATCACCGCTGCGGAACTTTCAGCGATACGCGACAAACACAACAACTCGCAAGTCTTGGCCGCTGTTCGACATGAAACGCCTTTTACAAAGATTTTGTTCTCGCCAGTCGTGCTTGCTGTTTGTTTATGTTCTTTTTGCCAATCATTTGCAATTGTAATTGTTTCCTCTTATTTGCCGACACTGTACAGATCTGCTTTAGGTCTTAATTTGTCACAAGTGAGTTTTGTTTGAACAGTCTAAATAATTTCTGTGCCTTTAGAACGCTTTTTGGTCGGCTATACCGTTTGCAGTACAAATTCTCTCAAAGTTGTTATTCGGGATTATTGCCGATTATGCCAAATCGAAACACGTTGATGTGGATTTGGTGACTAAAGTTTCGAACAGCATCGGTGAGATTTACTTTAGACAACTACTTAAACCGATGTTTTAGCTTCATTTGTTCCTGCACTTATGCTGCTCCCTCTCAACTTTGTGGAGGATCAAACACTTATGCTCATTTTGTTAACTGGCAGTTTGGCGATGACGGCAGGATATGTTTCTGGTAATCATTGTCTAAGTTTTATAAGTGTTTTCCATGTGTTTAGGATACAACACAAGTATAGTCACTATTGCGCCGCGTAAGTGTTACTAATAACATTTCAACATCGTTGTTTTGTAGCTTTCACGTCTGTAATTTCTGCCTATGCACAAGCCTTTGCACACATTGGATCAATTACAGCGCCTATTTTCGTGGGATTTGCTACAGAAGAATCAACGCTGGAAGAGTGGATGACTGTGTTCCAAGTTATAAGCTGTATTCTGATATTCACCGGAATCGCCTTTATCGTGTTTGGCTCAGCTAAGGTTCAGAAGTGGAGTCTTTCTTCGAATATCCGCAAAGCAACAGCGCTGCGTTCACTCGAAAAGTCAACTATTGGACTCACGCAATTCGGCTCTTTGTCGTTGATTGAAGAGGCTAGCGATTAATCATAATATTTGTTTTGAATAAAATTAATTCGTTTGCAAAACTCAATTGAGAAGCTCGTTCGAATGCGTCAACAAATTCGATTCCCTGGAGAGAAGAAATCCGCCAAAACTTTTGGGATAGACATTCGGAGACAGAGCTGTTTTTAATTGGTGAGCCGTTCCAGTTTATGGACTTTTGCTAAAATCTAGCAGAAGTCTAGCAGGAGATTGGTTTAAATTTGGCTTTATGAGTTGCGGAAACGGAACAGTGAGTGTTGCTTACGCAAGCAATTGTTTTGATTTGGAAAAGGACACTTCGAAGTAAATAAAAGTAAAAATGTCGGCGATCCGCTCAAAGGCAAAGCGAATGGTTTCAAGCGTCTAACGTTTTCATTTCTACGTCCTTGTCACCCGAACTTTTTTAACACCCGTCTCTGCAAAAGTCGTCTCATGGCCAATCGGATTTTTGAACCTCATCGGCTTTGGGGGAATTTTATTGCACGCTTTGCGCAAATCGACTTCCAGTTGTTTCGCAGAACAGAAACAGTTCGACAACAATCGGCTCTGATTCGCCAAACGTGACAAGTCGTTGGCAAGTCAAGCTTGTCATATTTACGGCCGCGTTTTTGTTGCCTCTTGTAATCCGAAAATCTCCACGAGCCACTTGCTGGCACACGTCAAATATGACCACCAAAATATTCCAAACGGTTTGGGGATGCGCGCCAGACAGGACAAACTGATATGTTTCCAAGTTGAGATTGCTGCTCGAAACTCCACCTAAATTGTGATTGTTAGCGTTCGTGAACAGAAGTGAGTGACGCGCACTAGCTCATCGCTAATTTGAATCGGCCATTTGGACCGAAGTTTGAATGAATCGTGTTTAGCCGGCTTTTCTTTATCCTGAGGGACAAATTCAATGGAAATGTGTACTGTTTGGGTGCGGCTATTACTTTGCTTCGACTCGACAAATTTTCTCTCCTCACTTGTCGGTGACCAATTTCCGAACCAGCCAATGTTTATTTGTTGGCAACCGGCACCCACAGTCGTTTTTTCGTTACTATCTCATTGAATAGATTCCGGCTGAAAACTTCTTGCTTGCATTTCAGATGATCATCATATTCCTTTCACTTACTGCTCGTAGACACTTAGTTTCTGTGCGACTTTGCGGGTAATGGCTGATCGTAGAAAGCCAAAAAGTCTTCAGTTGAAGAGCGACATAAGAGATGCTAGTTCAACGTCTTCGGAGCCTAAGAGGCCAGGTACTTTTTATTAATGACTGTCTTACAACTTACACATTTAGATGAGGAAAAGATCCGAGCAATTTTACACGAGTTACGAACAAAGAACGTTAATGTTGAAGTTGGATTCTCTCGTCTGGAAAAGCTGATACAGTCGCCAGGAAGCAATGTAGAAATTAAACAACAGCCGGTGATTCTGCGTCAAGGTAATTTAAAGAGCACTTGTTTGAAACACATTCATTTTTGAGATTATTGTTTGGAGTCGAAAGAACGAATTGAAAGATGCAAAATTGCAGTCTCTCCGCACATTTCACAAATTATTAGACCAAATCAAGTAAGATTTAAAAACACCTGCAGTTTCTAATTGATATGCGTTTTAGAGGCTGCTTTTTGGGGAGGTCAATATTTTGGAGAGCTTTCCAGAACTCTATTGCAGTGAATCCGTTTCCAGTATTGCTATCGTGGGTCCAAGGAATATACGCCGAAAGTGAGCAATCTTTAAACTTGTTTTTCTCGTCGCTTACAAAGCTTGTACAAAATGCAAATTTTAAACGGGAAGTTAGTTTTCAACGCCCCACAAACAGTTTGGACTCATGTTCCTCCTCACTCCGCAGACGTAATAGAATTTACATGTTGTTAGCGACGGACAATTGGATTTAAAATCGAAATAATTTTGCGCTGGCGGATCAGGTTGGACAGTAATTAGGCGGGCTGAGATTTGCAGACTTGCGGAACTTGCACAAGTCTTCGAAAATCTGTAATAGCGTGGAAGTGTTCATCAAAATCACCGAAAGCGAACAAACTAGAGCGCTTTTTTGTTTCTTGCTCTGCGGGTCATTTAACGTTAGGAAAATTGCCAAAGACAATTATTTTTTATGGCTTACTTTTGGATGACAGCCGAAGGCGAACAAAAACCGCTGCATTTGCATATTGCTTTCATCGGTGTTTGGCGCCAGAACAAGCGACCAGAGTTGTGTTATTGTGCCGTCACGACTAAATGCTATTTTTAATTAAATGTTTATTTCCGTGCACACGTTCAAAATGGCCACGCAGCGAGCATCTTCGAAATTTAATTTTCTCTGTTTGTCTTCGACTTGGCAAATTTTTATTAGATTTTCCGGCGATTTTGCTAAACAAAGATTCCCATTTGCGCGCAACATTTTGCTCCCTCTTTTTACACGTACTCTAAACTCCGAACGAGGGTTTGTTTGAAGTCGCAAATCCACTGTATTGTTAGAATTAACTGTGCTGTAGATTGGCATTGGCGCCAATTCGAAGAAGCCATTCATTTGTGGCCATCATCGTTGACTATTATTTGTTCACGAGATTTGTTTACACTCCAGGACAGAATTGCCAAAACACTTTAGCACTGGTTGGCGGAAAGAAAAAATATTCAAAACGTCGATGTTCGCTGAGCAGATGGCTTTTCGCGACAAAAGCTCATTGTTTTGCGGTGTGGAGTGGAAATTTTAAAAATTTGCATCGAACTGCACGGTGGTAGCCAACTGTTGGACGGGCCTAATAAAATCTTTGGAAAAGATTTTTGCACCTCGTGCCGTCTTCTTGCACACTTTGTCACTGCGCTGCCCTCTAGGCAATTCATGCGCTTGCTTCCTTTTTGCGCGCACTGGTTTCATCCTCTTTGTTTATTTATGTGGAGATTTTGCCTCAATTAGAAACATCTTGGCGTTTGTTTAAGTGTTATGAGATCCCAATTGAAATCGTTAAAAGTTTTTCAACTCTTTTCGAGAATGTTGTTTACTTTTGAAATAGTGCAAATAAAGATACACTTTCTGCACAATTGTTTTAAATGCGTTTTCGCTTAAATTCATTCAATTTTTAAAACAAATCCGTACAGGCTCATTAGAGATTCTACGCATTGTACGGAAGTTCCTTCGTTTTTTGAGCCTTAACGTCGTGATAAAGAATGCGCAAACTCAATTCTGACGCACTTTTTACAATGAACTTTTTCATTCAAAAATCTTGCAAAAACGGGTTTGGCTAACGTTTCGGGCACCACGGAGTCCAGTTGTGGCTTTTGAGTAGAACATCAATTTGGACTAAATTGGCAGAGAGCGGTTTTGATTCACAAGTTGCACGCTGCTACCACAAGTGTCTTATTCATTGGGTCGCCTTGAACTTTTTGCCTTCATGTGCTGAAGTCATTTGTCAATTGGAGACAAAACTACCCGACCCGACACATTCACATGGGAATAAGTGGCATTTTCGATTTTAAAATTTGTTTTACACGAGTTTTGATCTTTTGCTGCTCCGTGTTTTGATTTCTTGCAGCTACACGCGAGCATGTGCTTGCTGATCCACTTAACACGCATAACCTATCAGTCATCAGGCCGACCACAAGCCGTTTGGGTGCAAACAAAGAGGCCGTCGATCGGCTCAATTTGCCAAAATTTACGCGAAAAAACGGGTCATTTATTTTACGAGATCTACGTGCAAGTCGGGGTTTTAAAATGACGAGTTAATTGATTTTACTTTGTTTGTTGTTTACGGTTGCGTTTCCGCTCGCACAGAACATCTTTTACTTGTTTAAATTGTTTCTAGATTGACTTTTTAAAAAAATAGCAAAAAAAGGGTCCATCATAACTACTATCAATACAAATCATTATTCTCATTTGTCTCTAACTACTTTTGAATATCACTTGGACCTTTCAGCAGCAATCTTTTACCACTGAGCCATTAAGGCAGACAGCAGGCTCTCCTGCAACCTTTTATAAAGCGGAGTGCTTTTTCCGTCCATTGCGCTTGATCTCTTTTAAAGTGAACAGTCATTCTACTGTTGCGCTCCCAATCAAACGTTTTAAGAAAACAACTAGTTGGAACTTTTAAAATTAGCCTTTCTTTACTTTGTTGTATCGTTTAAGAAATTCAAGAAAAACAATTAGTTGAGAAAGCAAAAGCACTTAACAGTGGTCATTAATTAAACAAAACGCTTTCGACCAAGGTGGGACAAAGGGACGTTTCGGCGCCGACGTGCCCTCCAATTCTCTCCTTCTTCCACGGAACATCCTTCACAGAGTCTAAGCGAAAATATGGTGGTTTCAAGTTTCTTCGGCTTTTGACTGCCTCCAAAACATAATGAAACAACATTTCCTTTCACGTCTTTCACTTTGTGTTGCGTGTGCGGCCCAAAATGAGTTTGGAAATTTTAAAGTGCTCGCTTTGAATTGACTTTTCATTGGCAACACAAAAGTCCACAAGTCGTCCACTCCGACCGCAACAAATTCGTCCATTGTTCGTCTGGTCTTTTGTTGTTGATCCATTTTTGGCATTTCAACACTTTTGTGATGTTTTAATTCGGACGCGCATCTACTTAAAAATGCACGACGACAACATTAATCATGTTTTCATTAATTTTTTATTCGGTGATAAAGATTGGAATTTTAAGTACTAGCCGCACAACACGAATAACAGTAATTGAGATTTGTATGCCGAGATTTTACTGCCAACTTGCTCAAAGTTTAATTGAAAGTGATTTAGAACACAAGACGTTCTGCGCATCGCCGATAACATCGTTTCGGTAAACAGCTTCTTGGTCACAGACTGGCTCCAACAAAGTGAACACAAAGCCGATGCTGGGCCGTCGCATGGTCGACCTTCACAGTCGACACCGGTCCAAGCAGAATCCAACAAGTCGATCTGCGCCACCCGAGCTCTTCGTTTCTTCCAGTCGCAGTTGGTCAACCTAGCCAAAAACTCCGGACCCAACCTCATCTTCGGCGTACTTCGTGACGCGCCAGTTGATTTTATGGCGGTAAGTGGACTGTGTTTTCGGGGTTTTTCGGTTTACTCAATTTCGTGCTTGCACGACGAAAACTTGTGACAAATTAAGACTCTGCTGATCGAAAACGCCTTAAGACTTGCTTATTACGCCGGTTATGTAATTCGATAGTTGTTTGTGGTCTCGGCTCTTCTTTTTCTAACGTCGTGCCAAAAGGTTCATTGCCCTGTGATGATTATTTTGCGGCCGATCAGTCGACAATTGCTTTTTCTAATTAATCATATTAGCCGGCCTTTTGTCGACCCGAACAAGTAGTCGAATTGCTTCCACTCAATTTATATTTTTGTTCGTTGCGTAGGGTTGTGATTGAAAAGATGTGGCCTGCAGCGGTTTGTGATCACGAGCCGATGCACTCATAATTACTGCTCTTTGGCCAATTTACCGGCTCATTGTTTATCGGAAGCGCAGTTGTTTGTTTGGACAATTGGGTTCATGTGCGTTGGCCGAAAAAACCGACTGCACAGTTCGCAAACGCCTCTTAATTTTGCATTCTGCTTTGTCTTTTCTCGACACTCCCGTCGTTTTGAAGATCGAAGTTCCGTGAGCTACTTGTGTTGGCATTCTTCGAGTTACACTCTTCTTGCGTAGACGATTCTTTAATAATTGGCTGGCGGATCCATAACACGCAACCGTCAACAATTGTTTTGTGCCCTATTCGCACATGGAATGGTCGAAATGAGCTGACACGTTTAATAGTGACTGTGCAGCCACTTGGGATCTGGCGTCTTAATTTCCACTCAAAGAATTGTTTGTGACCTAAATTGGCCACAAGCCATTCATATTTTGGAACACTCCTGATCTTTAAACTCGGCTCCGTTCGTTTAATTTACTGAATTGCTCGACTAGCGGGATTTTACGCCACTTTTATGAGACTTTCAATGAAAACGGTCAAATGTCTAATGGGCTTTTAGCGTTTTCAATTATGGTTCTTTGTCGTTCCGAAGTTTTGTTTATTTCCTGTGCATTCGATAGAAGTCGAGTGGCGGCATTCGAATGCATTTCAATGTCTAATTTGTTGCGTAGACGCCTGTTCTTGAAGCAGCTCGCCGAGGTAAGGATAAGAGTTTCCAACTTCTTGTCCAAGTTCTTGGCAATTAAAAGCACCTAGTTTGAGAATTTGGGGTTTGCTTGGGAAAGCCGAGCGTGAATGCGTCACTCCGGAGCACTCAATGATTCTCGCCAATGGAACGGGCGTGAGAATTGCCAAGCTCCATGGCTCTCTAGGGACACGAACTTTGCACAAATTGCCTTGGCCCTCCAATTAGACAATTTCCGCCAAACAAATCATATGCTGCAAATGGATGTCGAGATTTCGTGAATTTCCTCATTCGGCCGCGCTATCAAACAGCATCAAATCGAATTTTCTCATTCGAAGCGCCTCTTTGCTCATTTGTGGTTGCCTTTTGCAACTTTGATTTGCGAGCTATTTCGTTTTTCAATAACACTTCTTATTTTTTGCCACCACATGCATTTTCTTAAATGGCGAAACCGCAAGAAAGCCAAAAATCAAAATGGCCATCGAGCTCACTCGCCGATCAACCCAATTTCCTTGGTTGGAGCCATTGCTATGCCTCATGCAAATGTACTGGCGCCCGCCATAACTCCAAACGTCGTTGAAGACGATGAAAGTTCTTCGGAGCCTTATGCTCCATCTCAGTCGACAACAATTATCGCCAAAAGTCAGACTACTACGATTTCTAAACGAAACGGAGACGTTGTTTGCAAATCAAAGCGCAAAACATCGCGTGTTTCTTTTCAACTGGGACCTGCAATTCTTCCCACAGACTTGCCCAATAAGACTCAATCAGAGTGTGGAACGGTTTCGTCTGCAAGGTTTCCAAAGCCAAGTCTCAAGTCAGCCAACGCTCAACAACAACTATTCAACAAGCAGCAACCACCCCCGATAATCGAACTAGAAACAAGGGTTATTCAAAATGTACAAAAAAGTCCAGTTTTGAAGTTTAAAGACAGTTCTTTCAGGAGTTTGATGCGGAAGCTTATATCTCTTATGTTATAAATGTAAATTTGGGATAAAATCATAAACATCTTCCATTTTAAGTGGCCAATTTAATCAAATTCTTTCAGCTGACGGGAGACTACACTCAAGTTGAGATTATACATCTGGCTAATGTAAACCATTTTGCTTGAAACGCCAACAAACAGCATTACTTTCTAACTCATTGATAGTTTAAAATAACTGCTTTATAACAACAATCAATAAAACAAACACAGCTTTCAAAATCTTATTAAACAACTAATTTTGCTGTGTTAAAAATTTTGTTGTCAGTTTTAAAAATAGATTTCCGAAAAACCAAAATTTTTTGTTGCATTATGAATGATGTAGAAAGTAATGTTGTTTACAATATTGTTTGAGCATCCGAGTGTTGGTGAGTTTAATTTTGAGTACACTCTCTATTTAATCACTTCAGGCCTTGGTTTCGGAATTGTTGGTGGAGCTTCAACTGGCGTTGTGATAAAAACGATATTGCAAGGAAGTGCTGCAGATAAGGATAAAAGATTGCGAGCCGGTGATCGAATACTGCAAATTGGAAGGATAAATGTGCAAGGCTTTACAAGTCAACAAGTTGCTGCTCTTTTGAGGTAAACAACGTCTTTAAAGTGTTTCAACGCTCAATGTTTAGACAACACGACACCAAAATAGAGCTTGTAGTTGGAAGACCGATTGGAATTGGAGAAAAAGAAAATGTGGACAGTGAATGTGAGTTGCCAGTTCGGTTGTTTTGGGGGTTTTCGCTGATTGTCTTTTAATTGGCCTTAATTGGAATTGGAGATATCGATAGTGGGCTTAAATTAGGTCGGTTCTTTGGCCACTTGCGTTTTTTGGGTTGTGCTCAACTAATCTTTGCGGCTCTCATGTAGTTTTCGGTTAATCCGTGGTGCCTCTTCGCAGTCTTTTGCCGCGAAGGCCTATAATTTCATATGCAATCAACGCGTAATTAACGAATGAAACAATTCCATAACCGTTCATGCATATTTTTCGAGTGCTCCACTTTGTGTCTCAATGCCCAGATGTTTTTCGAGTAAGTTGTGTTTGCCGCATGATAATCAAGTTTGCTTGGAAAACAATTATAAGCTTTGATTTGTTTGATGAAACGAGTGCATTTTTGCTACTCTCCCAGCCACCGACAATAAGTGAGCATGAGCAATGAACTATGAAATAGAATTTGCGGGCCACAACCAGTTCACTGATTTTGCCGGGCTTTGCTCAAAGCAGTTCGTCGGCCATAAAAATTTACGACTTTGTTTAATCCTCTTTTGTACCTCAATTATTGCAATTATTCGTTGCAAATAGCTTAGATGCTTGCTGTGAAGCGAAAACTCGCCAGCAAACTTGTTGGTCTTTGTCCTCTTCAAGTGGTTTGAACGCAAATTACCGTGGACATGGCCTCATTAAGGATTCCGTCGTGTGCTTCCAAGTCGCGGGATTTGGCTTGATAGACCAATGGAATATTAGGAACGAAAGGCTTGCTTAAAGTGCTGAACGTTTATGCCGTCCTCTTGGTAGTCCCTAGCGCTTGATAATGTCCCACGCAATGAGCTCCGGAACACACACACGGCCAACAACAACTGCGTAACAAATGAAAACGACCCAAACAGTGTTTGCGCTCCTTTCCTTTATTTACATTATTTACCGAAACTTGTGCCAAATCTGGCATTATCATTCAGGTCGGCCAGGTTGTTCAAACTTGAGTACTTTAACAAATTTTAAAGAAACAACGCTTGCAAGAAAGCTTTGTCTGTTTGTTGACTGAAGTGTTCGAAACAATTTTATCGTTGTCTTAGTTTGATTGTCTTAGTTTTGATATGTTTCCTTCGTGACAGGTGCTGTTTTTTGTTGTCTTGGGAAAACACTGGTGCTAAATTCACCCCAACGGCCGACCGCTGCAAGCCATCATAAGCGGAATAATGCCGCAAAGTCATATCTTGTTTTCGCAAATTCTATTTCTCGTGTCATTGCAATTCCCCCGCTTTTCACACAATAACCGTGCAATCGACTGGACAATAACTGTCCAGATTTTGCTCGATAAGTGCTAAGCTTCTACGCATCTGTCTGCCGAACAATGTTTGCAACTCATTCCAAATTTGCATCTTTGTTGTTTAAAGTAGTTGCAGTCTTTTTGCAAACTCAAACAGCGCATTTTAAAAGTTAACGTGTTTGCTAACCGAAAATCATTCTCAAGCGACAGGTGACAATTTACTTCCTTCCGCTCGCTGCTTTGGTTTTGTGGGGAAAAGTTGAAGGCGTTCATAATTCGAGTGCATTTCAGCCTGCTGGACGATGGCGACGAAATCGGCACTAAGTAAGTTGAGTGATTCGGACTTTTTTGATTGCACTATTTGAAGCACCTGCAACTTTGGACGAACAAATTCAAAATCACATCGCAATGGCCGCAAGTAGTCAGCCGGACTCAAACGAACCCAACAAAAATCACACTGCGTCCGTGGAGACCGACTCGACGCAGCCTCAAACATCCGAGGTTGCAGATCGAAAAGAATCTACCCTCACATGTCAACAAGGCCAACGTCCAAGCAGCTCCGACTCAAAACAATCAGCACAGGGCCAAAGCAGGAGCAACAGTTCGAGACCTTCAAAAACTCCATCAACAGATGTGCCAATGTCGTTGAAAAATCTACAAGAAATGGCAAGTCTCTAAAATCAACTCTTTAAATCAATTTGTTTGTTTTAGGCTCTGACAACGTTCTGTAGCGAAAATTGGGTCCAAAACAAATACGAAGCGATTGAAGTTGAGCTGGAAAGGGATACAAGTTCTGGTCTTGGGATAACAGTAGCCGGTTATGTTCACAAGAAAGGTTGGTAGCTTTGATAATTTTGCACTTTCTTGTTATTCTTTTTGTGTCGCATATTTCCGAGTCACGCAAATTCGGCAATTAATTTTCTTTGATCCCCGCGCTTACAATTCCAATGACAACGTCCGCCAATTGGCTTTAAATGAAATTCGCGTCCCGAACAAATTCCTTTTATGTTTCCGGCGTTTACGAGCATTTTGAGTTGCGCATCGGTTGGGTTTAGTTGATAGAAATTTAATTCGTCCCGAATCTTCAATTTAACTTGCTCTCTTCATTACAGTTTTCGTTAGAGTTTGATTGTTTTTGGAACAGTTGCGTAGACAAAGCACACTAAGCATATATTTAGACTTTCGATGAACTCGTTAAATAAGCTTTTAAACGAGATGTTTCTAATGAACACCGAATTTGAATTGAGGTAATTAAAGTCCAGAAATCAGAGCACTTTCGATACGTTAGCAAAAAGTCCAAATGCGGAATTCGCTGTGAAGAATCTAGCAAAAAATTCTCCACTTTCCGCCCTCTTCCCAAATCTAATCAAGGTCTCGACTTGTGGCCGGACGCAAGGAAATGAAGTCGTCGAGCGGCTCTAATGGCCGTGAATTGAGGCCTCCCCACCTTCCGCTACTCAGTCATAATTTGAGAAGACATACTTAAATGGGGTGCGCATGCCAGCACGAAAGCGTCCAAACGCCGGAACCCGAAACTTCCAATTAAATTAGCCGCAAAATGAACCAATTTGTTGTGGGAGGGATGAGAAAACACCGGATTTAAATTGCCTATTTGTGTTTGGACTTTTGGATCTAAATGACCATGTTTCGAACGCTTGCTTCGTTTTTAGAACTCGTCTTTTAAACTTTAAACAACGTGCATTTTCAGAAGAGATCACGGGCGTCTTTGTGAAGTCTTTGGTTCCAAACTCCAGCGCGCACTTGTCCAAACGAATTCAAGTTCATGATTTGATCCTAGAAGTCAATGGGCGTAGTTTGGAAAAGAGAAGGCATGCTGAAGCAGTTAAATCACTGGTAAAAAGTGGCTCGAAAGTCAAGTTGAAGATCATTCGGTTTCATCCAGAGTCGCCACAAGCCGTTTGTTTAAAAATGCTCCACGAACAGGTACAATTTGAGTTTGTGTAATTTAATCTAATCAGTTCCGTTAAAGGAACTTGCAAGTCAAATTCAAGACATCAACTCGGATCTAGTCGACTACAAATCTTATTGGTCAAACAAACTGGGGACCGAATACGAAATCGTTGTTGTTGACTTAAAACCTGACAAGCACCAAGGCGAAGATGCTAGTTTGGGTTTATCGCTGGAAGGAACCGTAGACATTGTTGACGGGAATCAGGTCTGTTTAATTTGATGTCCTTTTGAAAGAACATAGATGCTTTTTAAATGGCATTAAAGACATAATTATCTTGCGGACCGAATACAGCGTATAATTATCATCAATTTCAGCTTTGTCCACACCATTATGTTGAATCTAAAACTGGCGCTGCGGCAAAAGCGAGTCAACTTAAGGCCGGAGATGAATTGTTACAGGTACGTTGCTTCTTTCGTTCTGCACAGTTTTTGAATTCAATTTTAAAACATTGTAGGTGAATGAAGTTGTTTTGTACGGCGAGTCACATGTGACGGTTTGTTTTAAACACTTACAACAAGCGAAAAAGATTGGTCAATTTAAATGTTTAGGTTCGACAAGAACTGACCAAAGCAGCAAAATCAGCCGCCGACAAAGATGCCGAAGTCCGGCTATTTTTGTGCCGGAAAGCACATCATCTCAACTTGTACATGCCAAGTCTGGAACAGTCTCTACCGCTGGCGTATCCGTTGCTGGCTTCTGCACACGATGGTCGCTTCTTTAAGGCAAAATCGGAGTTCAGTCTGTCAATGGACGATGAGCAAGTATTCTTTCGCGATTTGTCCAAAAAGTTAGATCACGGTCGCTGGAACAACTGAGCAGTTTGGCAATTTGGAATTGCGTCCCTATTGTTGTTAGTTTGGAAAAGGACTCAAGGGGACTTGGATTCTCCGTTATCGACTATCAAGATCCGTTGCATCACAAAGAATCGGTCATTGTTGTCAGGTTTGTTTATTCAATTAATTAGAACATAATGATCAGCATTCACTTTCAGGGCGCTTGTTCCCGGAGGTGTAGCCCAAGCAGACGGCAGAATCACACCTGGAGATCGGCTTTTGTTCGTCAACGACATCGATCTATCCAACAGTTCACTCCAAAACGCCGTTGATGTCCTCAAAAAAGCTCCAATGGGACTCGTCAAGATAGGAATTGCAAAGCCGATCCCGGTGAATGAGGTTCGTCAGTTATTTTTGGAGTTTTTGATGTCACTTTTATTATTTTTGGCTCTTTCACTTGTTTTCGTCTTTACCTTTCATTTGGGCAACAGTTAATTTCCGAAATTCTTTCAATGACGATTTTCCACTCGACTGGGTTGTTTTTATGTGGGCATTTTGGCCGCCGCAAGTCCATCCTTTTGAACTAGGGAATTTATATAGAAATTGCATGGAAATTGTTTACGGAGAATGTTTATGCTATGAAAGTGTTGCATTTGCATAAACTCTTTTCGTTTCAAACAACTTCAAAATTAGCGAACTTTATTTATGCGATTTGCCGCTTGTTTATTTCCGTTTTATGATCTAGTTGAGTTTTGACGAGCTGAGCGCCAAAGGTTCACATCGGGCGTGAAAAGGATCAGCACATGATTAATATTCTATTTATGACTGGGGATTTGGACGCAAACCATCTTTTTTCTGGAGGTGCCATCCGCTGACGCAAACAAAAAACAATTGTTGCACCTTTGGAGTTCGAGTTCGGTTTGGGCAGTATTTTTTCGCAATTCGTGAATATTTATCATGAGCATTGGTAATCGTATTTGCGCCGCCATTCACTTCGAGTGTTGAACACAAACGCCGGTTCATTGTTGTGGGCTTTCCATGTTGCTTTGCTTTCGCCTGTTTTAATATTTTGACATTCTTTTCCGACTTTTAACCTCGTTTCAAACGTTCTTGAAAGCTCATAAATTTTTCAAATAGTATTGAACCGAACGCAAGCGTCAATTTTTAATACGCATTTGCTGCAAAAACAGACACACTTTTTATATGTTATCTGTGCAACAACACTCTTCCCACAGCGACGAACAAATCTTCTTCGTGTCGAATTTGGAACACAATCCGGCCATTAAATATCTCCAAGCTTTCTGAGATTTACCACCCATTCGCACAAACAAATCCATATTTTCCGATTTAATTTTTGTCTGAACGTTTGTTTGCACTCACGGATTAATGAGCAATTTGTCTTCTCGCCTGTTTTGTGTGACAATTTAGAGGGAAATTAAAAACCATGTTTCCACATAACATCAATGCATAACGGTTACTTCTATTTTTAGATGCTAATTTCGAGTGCAGCGTTTGCGAGTTAAGCCTCCTGTTTTATGTGCTAATGCACGTTTGGCAAAGAGTTTGAGCGCTTGTCTTAGGCAATTAACTTGAATTTTGCGGCCAACTTCACAAAACAGTTTCATTTGCCTTAATTTGCTCTCACAGTTTTGTTCACTTCTCTAATTTGTTGAAACACTTCAAAGCTCTGATTCGAAAACTTAATGTCCTTGATTTAGTTGAATGTCTGCCAGCATTCTCCGATTATAACTCGGAGCGAGAGACTTTTAGCTCGGTTGCGACGACGTAGGCGATTAAATTTGGGCTCAAACGGTCACTTGAACGGTTCAAACTTCTTGGACGCTCACAATTTGGTTTGTTTATTGTGTTGTCCGAATTTAAATAACCAGTCGTTTAAAGGGATCAGCGGCTTCAAGTCAAGAAGAGATTTGGGTAGGCGCCGATCTGTACAGACGGTTGAATCCACAAGTAAGCGTTTTCGATGTTTTTCTGTTTTCCAGTTTGATTCATACACTGTTTTTGCAATGAGTCAACTAAACTCCATTGTTTAACGTTGCCTTTTAGTTGTATTTCCCTTCTTCGGGCTCACAAACACCAACCACACCGAGGAGCGGAGTGTCAATGTTCTCTTGGACACCGTGCTCAAGTCGGTCAATATCGCCGGTTGGATCGCCTGTCTCATTAAAAGGAAGCTGGGCGTACGATGTCGTTGCACTGCCTCCACACCTGGAACGCTCGATCAAACTGATGAAAGGCGCCCTTCCACTTGGCATCGTTGTTGATGCAAATGTAGACAAATCACTAAACGGGTGTGTGGTGAAAAGCATCTGCTCCAAAAAGGCGGTAGGCCGAGACAGTAGAATACAGGTGAGAATAGAAATAGAACTTTAACACTTTTGTTAACTGATCGATTCAGGTCGGCGACCACATTGTTCGTTTGAACACGGAGAATCTCCGAAACGTCACAAACTCACAAGCAAAAGCCATAATCAAGCGGACAAATCTGGTCGGAACTCAGTGCAAGTAAGGATTATAGACAGTTTTTAAGGGCAAGAAGAAAAGTTATGAGGCTAGTCCATAATTATTCATGACACGAATTGTTTTCGTCCCCACCTCTTTCAAATGCATCTATCAAGTGGCGATTAAACTTTCGCCGTTGATGAATGTCCGCTGCTTGGTCGGAGGGCCGCATCGGTGGCCACAAAATTCTCCTCTTTTCTGTGCCAAACCCGGTGCATCAAATTCCACCACAAACAAAGAAAATTAACTTCCACGTTTTCGTGTTTGCGGCGTTTATCTAACTTTTGCTATTTTTCAGCGTAACTTACATCACCCAAGCGGTTCGTTCTTAACCTCTCCTTGTGCTTGCTTTAAACGATTATTGTTTGCAGGATGCCAACCTTTGGAAACAAAAGTACCACCAAGATACGGAGCCACACTCGGCAGTCAGCCGCGTTTCACCCAAGTAAGTTCGTGATATATAGGAGCTAATTTGTGAAGTCCGGTTGGCGAGAGACTAATTTTTGATTCCCTCATTGTGCACTTCCTGCAGTTTTTGCTCGCCACAAACTTGCGGAAATTTCATTTTCACGCAGACCAACTAAAAATCTACGCCATTCTTTGAATTATTCAGTTTGGATTTTGACTGACTGTTTTAAGAGTCTTTAAGCATTGATTGAGTTGCCATTTCAGAGTGCACACAAAATTCTACCGAAGTCCATTTTTGAGTCGCCGGAGCGATCAGATGTCACCAAGAGCACTGGCCTTACGCAATCAACTTTCACAAGACTCGTTCGACGATCCCTCAATGCTTCCGTCCACTTCAGCTGCTCATTTGTCGCTGGCCGACGATCTGGTCAAAGGTGCACTTGCACAGTTGAGCTCGGATGGAAAGAGGCAAATGGACGAAATGATCGAAGACTTTATAAAGGTTTGCACTTTCCAAGCAGGTTCCGTGCAGGCATTTTTTCAATCAAAGAAGGTCACAAAACTTTGGTGCTCAGTCATTTTTGTCTTTTGGGAGCGATTAGTCTTTTTGTGCGACAGCAATGTCCGTGCAAATTGCCAATCTGTAGGCTATTTTGAGCATTTGCGGCATTTTACACTCACTCGTCGAACATTTCTAAATTACAAGTCCAAATCGCTGTAAAAATGTTTTTATAGTCAGAAAAATCAAGTCCTTTGCGGAATTTAAAGCGGCCATTCATTCTAATTCACACGTATTTCAGGGCGTTTTGGAGGATACAGCAACAGAGCTGTCTGCTTATTATCGTGCACCCGACTGGTCAACGGGCATTCGTCATAAAACAAACGAAGAGAGCAAAGATTCCATTGAGCCTGCAAAATCAGAAGAACAACCGGTAAGTCTAACTACAAAGTCTGCCAAAAAAAGTCTTTTGTCGAAAAGCCTCACTCTGTAAATAAACTTTGTTTGTCAAAAAGTCTTTTGTCGAAAAGCCTCAAACACAAAAAGTCTTTTGTCGAAAAGCTTCAAACACAAAAAAGTCTTTTTTGTAATCTTTATTTGAATGTTTAGACGAGAGTAAGACTAAAATCCGAGCCTAAAACAGACGAAGAACCTTTGCCACCTCCGCCACCGATGATTGCTCACGTAAAACAACCTGCTAGCAATGAATTGGCTGCAGCTTTGGCAACAGCACCTCAAGACGCTGAACGTAAACTGTCTAACGGCGAACTTATACATCAAACAAAAGACAAGCCGGTCAAAGGCACTGTCAATTTCTCGAACGTTGAGGGCGGTCCGTCAACCAGTGCAATCAAATCGGAATCAATAGCAACTCAATCGACTTCAACCTCTGCAGAACAAGTAAACAACATTTTTAGTTAAAACAAGCTATTTTGCAACTTTAGGCACTTAAACGCAACAACTTCTGGGGAGAAGCGCGGACAGTCATTTTGAATAGAGAACCTAATGAAACGTTTGGTGAGTTCGAAATGCAACTGTTTAAATGCACATGTTCACAATTTAGGTGTATCAATTGTTGGTGGACGCGTTGAAGTCAGCCAAAAGGGAGGACTTCCAGGTACAGGTAACACGGTAACTGGAATCTTCATAAAAAGTGTGATGATGGATTCGCCTGCTGGCCGTTCTTCAAAAATCTTCATGGGTGATCGCATCATCAGTGTAAGTTTTCTACACGGAATGTGACGAGCTCTTCAATTGATTCAACGAATTTTGCCTTTACTTTTTGAATCCACGTATTTTCAGGTAAACGACGTCAACTTACAAAATAGTACTCATGAACAAGCCGTACAAGCCATAAAAAGTGCGAAAAACCCAGTCCGCTTCCTTGTCCAGTCATTGCAGAGTTTCTCCCCCGACAAGGTAGACTTTTGAGTTTAATTAGCATTATTGTTTATTGCATTCAACGTCACACGCAAGCGCGCCTGCTATTTGTTTTAAACTGCACAGATGCTTAGATGTTCTATTTACGTTGCTCTTTGTAAATTTGGCAAACGGACTATCCAGATTATTGTTGCGTTTTCATGCTTGAACTAACTCTTTTCTTTACACGCTCAACGTCAATTGAATGCGTTCGCTGACCAGGCCCAAATAATAACCCGGCAGCTAAAACACGGACATTTACATGAGCATTTGTAATTTGTGCAGCCGGATGTGTCGCTGCTTTCGCCTTTCCATGCCATAAACAAACTCACAATTTGTTTCACAAGATTCATTAAACTGGTTCTTTAAAGCGAGCTTTTAAGGTTAAAAAGCAACGTTTGCAACAAATTCCGCCAACTAAATGCATGTCCTGCGAAAATTCATTAAATTCACTTACGGCCGCCCTTCTTATACACTTCACGGATCCGGTTTGCGCTACACAATAAAAACATTTGGGAATTTGGTCTTTCCTCACTTACCCAATAGTGCACTCTACTCATCCAAGAATTGACACTTCATTGGCCGGGTGTTTTCCGCTGTCCGCTCAAGACAATCAATTTAGACCCTGCTAAATAGCTGAAATTTATTTTCTCTCCCATCCGAACATATGACTTTTGTTTCCATTTCAAAAAACCAGTTTAGTTTGCACATCGATCGCCTTTGGACTCGAACGAACCTCTCCGCCAACAGAAAGTCGAAATAATACATCAGCAGACGTCCAAAAAAGAGACACAGCCATCGGTTTCGTCCTCAGTGCCAACGGCTCCCATGGAGCTTGAAGTGAAGGAACGGATCGAAGCCAAACCAGCCCAGAAGCCGGACATTCCGCCAAAGCCTCCAGTTGTCACAAAGACTTCGGCTCCACTGAAAGTGCTAACGAACGAGAAGCTTCCAGTTGACGAACCCACAACAAGTAGTGCAGTTAGGTCGGCGGACTCGTTGAGAGAAAGCATGCGACGGAAGATCGAGCCAGACAGTGCTGCCGCCTTGCCCAAAGATCCTGACGACACCGAAGAAGAGGACAAATTTTGTTACACAGCAAGTAAGCATTAAAGAAGTAATGAATTGCACTGATCTTTTTAACTTGCAGAGAAGATACACAAAAAGTATGGCAATTTACCTGGCAAGCCAACTCTTCTGAAGTTGTTAGACATACCGCCAAATGGCCTTGGACTATCCCTAAAATTTTTATTTTCACAGTTTTGGTCAATTGTTGTAAAGCTTTTGTGTAATGAAGGTGCTGGTGATTGGAGAACTGGGGCCGGGTTCCCGTGCCGTGTTGTTTATTGTTTTGGTTTGGGGGGGCGGGGGCCCACGCGCTAAAGGGCAAGAACGAGAACCAAAAGAAGTCCGTTTTCATTGTAGATGTTAAATCTTCTTCGTTGTTGCCTCTTCAAGTTGGAGACGAGTTATTGGAGATAAACGGAAAAGTTCTGTTTGGTCAAGTAAGAAAAAGCATTCAAACAAAATTAACAACTCTTTCTTTGTAGTCACATCAAAGTGCAACCGTCAAGATCCGTGAATGTTGTGAAGGAGACGAACTGGCTTTGCTGATTTTGCGCACAGACCAAACTCCGAAATTAGACGACGATCCAACAAAACCTCAGGACCGTTCCACGGACGTTCAAGTAGAAATCAAAACGGTAAGGACTGATGTTTGGAATTAAAATGCAACATCAAATGCAACAGTGCACTCGTGAAATAGGAGAAATTGCGTAGGGGACAGTGTCGAGTTACTTTAGTAATTTGTTGGAGTTACTGCACGTGTTCAACAACGACCATTTCAATGCCGAATGTGTCCCGGCATTTCATACTTTAAATTGTATTTTAAATGGCGTCAGGATTGTATTCGCCGAACGGACATCTTTATTGGATTCGTATTGGAATGAGATTTACTGTCGGCGAACATTCGAATATGTGTTTCAGTTTGGCTTTGCTTTTTAGATTTGCAAGGAAAGCTTTGTTTAACTCGGTTGTTTCTGCTTTTTGTAATTATCTCAAGTGAGTTCCAAGTTTTAACTCCGCGTGACGTTCCTTGTTAGCAGAAGTTCTGTCGCTCGTTTAGACTTTTGAGGCGGTCAAATGGAAGCTTGCGGAAACAAATTAAGATTGAGGGAACGCTTCTAATTTAGGCCAAAAGTTGTGCGCTCCAATTTCTCGAAGTTTCGTCATCCGTTTCCTTTTGTGCGGCACACTGCAAAAGAAGACATCAAAGTGACACATTGTCTTCGGCGCTCAGCGTGTGGCCTCGAACCGTTGATTGGGCCCGGAAACCACGACTTCTCTTTGATTTGAGTCCATTTACTTGAGGACAGTGTACGGAGCGCATCGTTAGTTTTGTTTTGTGGAAAAACGACTGCAGATTGCGTGCATTTGGATGATTTGGAATCAGTGCGGGGGATTGTTTGCAGGATTGTAGTGTTTGAGTTTGGATGCGAATCCTCCAGGGAATTGTGTTATCAATTTTTTGAGTGTATGCGGGCTCGCGTGATTTGCCACTTTCGCTACAAAGTAACTCTGCATTTGAAGGAATGTGCGAACAGCGCGCAGTGTTTTGATAGTCAAGCAATGCCGTCGGAGATTATTCGCAAAATAAGCAACAGACTTTATAGAATTGTCGTAAGTTACTGAAAAGGTGTTTGCACTCAAATATTCTAACTCTGCTGACTCCATTTAATTCCATCTACATTTTAAGGGCGAAGACACATCGGGCAATTCGCAAAGTGAGTTGGCACCTAAACTCAGCCTTCCATCCGACCTTCACAACAACAATTCCGGTAACAAACTTGCTCATCCCAACAACAACAATCACGCGCCTTCGTCTCTAAATGATGTTAGTCAAACGGCCAATCTACAGTCGCCAGCTAGTTTCACAGGAGATGCACGTAAGCTTTTTTGTTTTACATTGGGGAAGTTGCGTGCTCATTACTTGTTTTTATTTATAAAAGAAAATCAAATAGAGACATTTCAAACACTTTCAATATCACGTTTATTGACAATAGAGAATTGAATAGAGACATTCCAAACACTTTCAACATCATGTTTATTGAGCAAAACCGATTACTCATTTCGAACACGCAACCATGTTTGCTGTGGCAAATCAGACTGTGCAGTAATTGGATGTGTAATGTTCGTGCGCACTCCAGAGCCTGGGAAATATTTATTGAATTTGCGACGGCAGCTTTCGGCCGAATTTCTCATTAGCCTCCATGTGTGGAAGCCAAAACACTCTGTGGGGTGACCGAAATTTGTTCCACTTGAGCTTTATGCTTATTGAATTCCGTCGCGCTCATAGCCAAACATCTGAAAATCCTGTGCAAGTGGGGCGCGAGTTTTTTGCGAATTGTGCAAATTGGGCGATACATTCTGGTTTAATTGCTGCTGGATGAGGCTCCGGAAATTGGTTGCGTGTCCGGCTGGAACGCTCATTGAAAACCAGTGATTGCATCCACAAAAGCGTGTTTACAGGCAGAAGACTCCCTTGAGATTGCAGCCGAGTTGCCGGCCAATTTGAAGGCATTTGCCCTCGCAAACTGTTCCATATAGCTGCTCCGCCATTCGACGCCTATTGACTCGGAATGCTTGCGCTAGGTATTCCATCGACCGAGCACTTGAGCCACTCAGTTCAACAACTCGGCAAATTTTAGCCAATTTCGCTCCATCCAAACAACTGCTTGCGAGACACCGGCGGTTTGTTTATTTGGTCGCTGATTTTTCGAAGGACTAATCGTCTCCCACGGCATTCCATTCCTTTTTGGTGGGTTCATCCGATGGTTCTAGACTTTTGTCCGGCTAAAGGAAATTTGGTTTGGCCGCAACCCATAGGAGCAATGATAAAATTGTCTCGGCAAGGAAGACTGGACAAGCTGGCAACCTAATAATTTGTGGCGTGCGCAAAAAACTCCGAGCATGGCAGTGCGGAAAAGTGGGCACGGCGGCTTTGCCGAAATACGGCTTTTTTATCGATTGTGTTGTTGTTCTGCTGCTGGCCGCTTGGCAATCTTTACGCCGGCCGGATGCCTGGGGCAAAAGCGAAGACACAAAGTTTCTTTTGTTCGTCTAAGAAAATTCGTCCCATTCGATTAAGTTCCACTTTTTCGTTTCTGCTCCGGGCCGCACTCAACGAACTCTTTCGCAGGCACGTAGTGCCCAATTTGGTTTGACTTTTGGCGCACTTTAGTTTCCAGCGCGAACGTTCAGCTATTTCGGGGACCATTTGTTGGCAATTCAAATTTAACGGTTCATGTTTTAGGCCGGAAAAAGAGCTGGCAAATGGAACGGGTGCCTATTGAAACTGGCAAAGAAACCTTGATTGAAATTGATAAAAACGGAAAAGGTGAGTTTTTAAAAATACCAAACACCGATTTCTATATCTTCTTTTTAGGTTTGGGTCTATCCATCGTTGGAGGAACAGACACTGTATTAGGATCAATAGTTATTCATGAAGTTTATCCCGATGGAGCTGCTGCAAATGACGCTCGAGTTCAGCCTGGAGATCAGATCTTGGAGGTAATAACTTTCATACTTTGCTTAGTTTATTTGGCTTTTTAGGTTAACGGCACTTCTTTAAATTTGACTCACGATCAAGCCATCGCAATTCTGCGCAGAACGCCAGTCAAAGTCCGATTATTAATTTACCGCGATGTGAACTTGCAACTTTCCCTTCTCGATCCTACGCAAATCTACAACATTCACGAAGTAGATTTAACCAAGCGTCCAGGCAGAGGTCTTGGCATTTCAATAGTTGGTTAGTTTCAACTTATTCAATTATTTAAAAACTGTGAAACTGCAGGAAGAAAAGACGAACCTGGTGTTTACATTAGTGAGATTGTTAAAAACGGTGTGGCAGAACAAGTAAGTATTTAAAACTTGCAATTTATAATTCAAATGTAATTATAGGACGGCAGACTTTTGCAAGGCTTGTTTAATTCAAAAAGCAATCAAATTTTAGAATTCATTCCGGTAATTACAAATTTGAATTTAAGATGTGAAAAAGTCCATCGGTCACACTACTTCCAACGAATTCCTGAATATTTGGAGTGGTTATGTAAAATAGAGATGTATCTAATTAATTGAACAAAAGTGTTCATTTGGTCATGCCTTCTATTCAGAGCTTCCGGGATTTTTAAAAAGTGTAAGCATTTAAACTTTTACTACTTTAGCTTTCTAAAACACATAAAACCAGATCTCAGCTCATTGACAACAAGTAAATCAAAATAGTGTCGCGGACGGTCCCGAGTTCCGGACAGATAATTGAGAGCACAATGAGCTTGTGCTGTGGATGCTGTAACTAGAATGAGCGATCCCTAATGTTAAGATGCGCCCAAATGCTTTGTTAGACGAGTTTATTAACACAACTCTTCTCAGAACAACAAAACAGAAAAGTGTCGATTGATTGAAATAACGACGATTGTTGATGGGGTGCAAAATTTGCATCACTAACGCGACAACAGTAATAATAGATAAATTTATTCAACTGTGCACAACAACACTGAATTAAAGATCAATATCAAATCGTTTTGAAGGCGGCGCTGCTTCATCTTCTTTTGATAACAACAGCCTGCGTCTAAAATGAAAAGATAGAACTTACAAATTCTAAATGTCGACTTACTTCAAACGATTTTCACGAACGGGCTTTGCAATTTCTTCCCAATTGATTGCACGATACTCGGTGTACGGATCCTAAAATAGTTAAAAATTATTTAGATGTTAAAAGAGCAAATTACTTTTGTAAATTGACAATAGAGTTCAATGTGCCAATGCAAACCGGTTCTACTTATATATGTTTCATCACACGCTGGGCACGGAACCTTAAACAAAAAATTAGCCAAAAAAGTTTAGATAAAAGACCTACCTCCTCTTCAACAAACTCGGGGTTCAATAATGCATTCATCAATACCTCTGTCATTTCATTTTGAAGGCTTTTGTCTCTACCAAACTTTTCAGAATTCAAGTTCAAGAATGAAATTGCAGTAGTGTCTGTTCCTGGAGTCGTTGCAAAGTCTTTGTTGAAGTCAAACGGCAGAGAATGTAAAGAATACTCATCGATGTAGGCTGCATGACCGTTGTTAATTGCATAAGTTGGAAGCTGTTCTTTTGGAGTCCACTGACGAAGTTTGATCATTGCAAAACGCCCAGAGCCGAGAAACGCAGTCTTTGCTTGTACGTTGACTCTTTCTTTATACAGCGTCCATCGTTCCTCATAGCTTGTCAAGAACACCATTCCAAAGCCAAAAACGCATTTTGTCAAACTCATCAAATCATTCTTGTTGTTCTTCAACAGTTTTGCATGTAACTTCTTGTCAACAATAGTGTAAGTTCCGCCAGGCTGTAAACTTTGGTCAATCCACTAAATAAACGACATTAACACAATATGATAACTAAAACAACTTACCCATTTAGATAATTTCTTCTTATTGACAAGCTTCTTGTTCTCCAAAACACGTTTGACAGCATACAAAGCATCATGCAAAGACCGTTCCATTTCATCCAACATAGCATCACTTGCTTCACGAAGAATAACAGATGCAGATGTGCGTGCCTTTGTTGTTTCGATCAAGATAAGTTCGTCGTCAGAAACGCGTTCTTGAGCAACCTCTTCGGCAGTGCCCAACAAAGAAACGTCAAATTTCTCGTCACCTCCAAGAGTTGCCAATGAAGCTAAAAACACGAATAAAACAAGTTTGTAAGCGTGAAAACTAGCCATCCGCCAAGTTAGAAACCTTCATCAAATCAATATACGTCAAACTAGAAACGGCCATTACTCCGGCTTCAGTAAATTGTTTGAGACACAAATCATCAATGCCTCCAGTGGTCAAAATAACATTGGCACCAGCTTTGAGAATCTTTTCAATACGACGCTTAGTAATGTC
This sequence comes from Aphelenchoides bicaudatus, assembly GCA_024699845.1. Lineage (NCBI taxonomy): Eukaryota > Metazoa > Nematoda > Chromadorea > Rhabditida > Aphelenchoididae > Aphelenchoides > Aphelenchoides bicaudatus. Next base: position 9,450,126 of record JAMPIN010000002.1, on the reverse strand, counting down.
CATTTCCCTGAAGCAGAAATTTATTAAATGTTCACATCTTAAATTTCACTTACTCTCGGCGAATAGCTTCAAGTTTTGTTGGATCATCCACAACCACTGAAATTCCCAAATGCATCTTTTGACGTTGAAGAGAGAAGTCCAAGCATGTAATTTTAGCGCCAACAACCTTTCGGGGCATAGCATCACTTGCACGAGTACAGTTCAAAGCATATCCACGAATCAATTGAGTTTCACGAGCTGATTTTCCATGAGATTTGAGAATGTTGATGGCTGAGATCGGATAAGTCACTTTGTTGTTTGAATCAGTAACTTTGACGAGTTGAGTTGCCTCGACGCAAAGTTCGGCGAGATAGTCAGCATCACTAAATAGTCGACAAATCACACGCAGAGAATTAATAAACATTTACGCTCCAATCAATCTTGAAGACATTGAAGATTTAGCAGCATGAATCAAATGGTCTTTGTTAACTTCCTCAAGTAATTCTTCTTCATAAAATATCAAATAAACGTTGAATAGAATAATCTAACACAAACGTCTTCTTGTTCCGATCCTTCATTTTCATCGTCTGATGACTGCTTGACTGGAAGTTTCAACGGAGCAGCCGCTTTTCTAAACAGTAAAGTTAGCCTAATGTTGTTAGGCTTAAGTCTTACGTTTTAACATGTGAGCCAAAGTTTTCAGCAGTGCCAAGAAAAGTCATTAAATTACGAGCCCAAAAGTTCTTCAATTTTTGCTCGCCGTCGACAAACTTCTTATAAAAGCTTCTCAAACCGTTCCATCTCTTTTTCAACAAATCAACTAAAAACACAGTATTTAAACGCTTAAACTTATAGCCAAACACTTACCTGTAAATTTCTCGCCAAACAAACCAAAGATTTCGGCCCAAGCTGAATTGCGATCCTTCAATTTAGTTTGCTCAACGTAGATAACTGGACGACTCTGAATAAGTCTGATCAACTTCGTTTGCTCATCTTGATTCATCTCTAAAACACTAAAATAAGACAAGTAACACTTCAAAGACTACCTGGCTTGTCAGCCTTTGCTTGAGTTTTGGTGGCTTTCTTAGTTTTGCCCATTTTCTCTAAAAGAACACAAAAATATTGCTGAAAACAATCAAATGCTTATAAAAACTAGAGTTCCAAAAAAGTTTTTAAATGTTAAAGGAGGAGCACACAGCGAACGAAAATTGGGGCAAAAACGGAGTTCACATTAGAGACCTAGCTCAGTCAGATCTAAAACTTGGTCTTTGCCGAATTAAAAAAAGCCACGGTAAAGTCGTGCCTTTCCCTTGTCAATTAATTAGATACATCTCTATTTTACATAACCACTCCAAATATTCAGGAATTCGTTGGAAGTAGTGTGACCGATGGACTTTTTCACATCTTAAATTCAAATTTGTAATTACCGGAATGAATTCTAAAATTTGGTGATTAGTTTGTAAAAAAGAGCAATAATTAAGGCGACCAAATTTTGAGCGTTAACGGACAAGATGTGGCCTCAAAGCTTCAAGAAGATGTTGCAACAATGTTGAAGGTAATATTCGATTTACTTGATTTAAAAACTTCTTTTGCATTTTAGACAATAACCGGCAAAGTCACAATAAAAGTTGGCAGGTGGAAGCTTACCGATGCGGCCAATAAGGTGCACGCGGCCCAGCCTGCTTCTCGAACGTCTCAACCTTCGTCAACAGTCGCTTCACCGCAAGTTCAGCGCAATACGCCAAGTACATCTGCACAATCCACCAATGATCAGCCTTCAAGTAATGGAACTTCAACACCGTCAACGTCAAAACAAGCTCCATCTGAAACAAACGATGAACGTCGTGTCCCTTCGCCTGCTCCTCAACCGCCTCAGCCATCGTTTGGTGGATACATGGCACAAGACATTCCACAAGTTACAATTCAAGACAGTCAGCGTCTGGCTAGCGAACTTTCTCCCGTGACCGAAGAGCCTGGCTCCAGCACGGATTTGGTGAGTCTTGAATTTAACGCACTTTTAATACTCTTCTTTGTGTTTAGAAATCTTTATCCGAAAACGCCGAAAGTGGAATGCTGAGCATCCGTGAAGAAGGGTCAGAAAACATCTTGGTACATTTGAAGAAAAGCGAAGGCCAGCAGTGGGGCATGGGCATCGGTGAGTTTTCTCGTTTGCTTCATTTTCGTTGTTTTAAACAATGTTTAAAGTAACGAGGTTGCCGAAATTCAATTTGCTCGTTTAAACTCAATTTGAACATCATTTCTGGATTTTAGGAAAAAGACCACGCGGAATTCTCATTACATCTTTACAGCCGGGATCTACGGCTGCAGAAAAGTTGCTCGTTGGTGATAGAATTATGGCTGTGAACTCAGTGGCAATTACGGACCAGGTTTGTTTTCGGCGTCAAACCAAATTAAGCAACAATTTCAGCACTCTGCCGTAACACTCATCAAATCGAGCGGCAACGAAGTGAAGCTTCAAATGGCAAGACCGACTGGAAGCACTCCACAAGCATACCCTTAAACTTTCGAACATAAGCATCAATTAGGTTTCCTCATCAACCAGCACTCTCAACATTAAGTACTTACTAGTGGATTTCAAATAATATTTTACGATTCCTACCATTTAAAATCGGGTCATCTCTCTTTCCTATTCTTCCTCTCAACGCGCTGCGCGGCCTCTCTACTTGTCATACAAAAGTTGAAGTAAATTATTCGAATTTAACATTCATTTTCAAGTGCTTTATCACACTCTTTCACTCCCGTTTTGCCAATCAAAAAAGCTTGTCAAACGAAAACCATCTGATTTGAAAAGATATACGAAAATAAACGATTTCTATTCTGAAGTGATTGTTCAAGTTTGCCGAATCTCGACTATGAATCACCAATGATAACAGCTATGTTCCGGAAATCGGCGGGAATTTAATGGCCTCAGCGGCGTGAGTCAAAGGAGCATGAAGAGTTTGTGAGAAGAAAAGAGTCGTTCACCTAAAAAACCGATTGTGCGCTCAAGTTGTTGAGATTTTCAAAATCTCGGCTGATTCGAATTGGCCAAAGGCAAAGACGAGGAGAAAAGGTAGCCGGCGCTTGTGTGCTCATCACTCATTACTCGTCGGACGCTCGTTTTCTAACCATAGGCGGCGCTCCCCAGTGTTTCGCTCTGCTGATTATTCTCGAGAGTGGAAGTTAAAGAGTGGACCGCCAATCTTTTGTTAGCCTGGACACCGTTCCAAGATGACGTGCAACTTTGTTAACCACGAGCGAGAGCTTCTCGACGCCTTCGACACAGTTTGCAACACTTCTGGACATTGGCAAGTTTTCCATTAAGTTTGGTTTGCTTTTAATTAAAGACTATGTCAAACACTTAGTCTGTTTAAGTTTATTTAAAGAAAGATTTCTAATGTTAGTGCTCAATCTTGATTGTGAATCACTTTTGCGTTATAAACCTTGAGCAAGCAGAATATTCTCGCAAGAATAAAAATCGTCATTGTTTTCGGCCACAGCATCTTATCTATTTCGGGGTGTGCTTTTTGCATTAGGAAAAGTCTGTTTGTTTGAGCGCCAAAATGCAAAGAATTGCAGACACTTAAAAATAACAAACAGGCTTACAAGCTTAAAATCCAGACCAGGAATCTGTAAAGTGACGGAAGTAAATACTAAAATTTGTACACCACTTTATTGCCGTTTTGCACGAATATCGAATTGCATTGGATGCCAAAGTGTTGAGGCGAAAAGATTGGAGCTCTCACGCTGACCAACATGTGCTTTTCCCGTTTACTTGATTTGCGGCAATTTTCACCGCAAATTCTGCAATCGGTGTCCACACCACTGGCACAACTGATTAGCAGCTGTTTTACTTGCAATAGTAACAGTCGTTTTTGAAATCTAAACACCCGACCTACGAATTCTGCTCCAAAGTGATTAATTTTGTTTTGGGTCGAGTCAAAAACACTCTAGACGTTTCAAAGAGATTTTAAAGTTTCTAGAGCTTGAAATGTTAATAACGTGCTTTCAGGACGATTTTTGAATACGAAGCCAATTCGAACATTTTGAAACTGGGCGAGAGTGGAAGTAAGTGCATTTCAGACATTGAAACTTGTAATATGAAATGTTTAGCCGGCGGACTTGAAGAACTCATCCAAAGCTTTCAAGATTCGCGCGTCCAGTACGGATTTGTGTCTATTTCCGGAGCAGACAACAAACAGCAGAAGATTGTTTTGATTCATTGGCAAGGCGCCTCTGTTCCAGCTTTAAAACTTGCAAACACTGCTTCACACATTGAAGAAGTTCGTCAGTTTGTAAAACGCGTAAACACAACAAGTTTGTTTGAAGTTTGTTGACTTGTTTAAAACTTGTTGTTTAGTATACGCACGGAATCAAGAAGATTTGGATTTGGCAGACATTCAACAGAAACTTCAACAACTTTCAACTATGGCTCCTCCAATACCACAAAAATCTTCTGTTTTCGTTCCACCCGCTCCCGTTGGATCCGTTTACAAGCCTGTCCGCGAAGATCTTCAACTATCCGAACGAGAAAGCTTCTGGAAAAGCGTTCAAGCCGAAGAAGAGGAAAGACGACGAGAAGAAGTCAAGCGTCGGGAAGAGCAGCAGAAACAATTCCAATTGGAAAGAAAAATACTCGAAAAGGAATTGAACACTGCTTTCTTGAGTAGTGCTGTCCGGAAAGCTCAAAAAGAAGCAGAGAACCAGCCTCCACCAGCTGTAAAGCCAAAGCCTCCAGCTCCTGCTCCAACTTTAGGTGAGTCTTCAAAGGGAACACTTATAAAACGTCTACAATTTAGTTGGCGGACGCACACAAATGTTCAACCAAATCAACAATGAGCTCGCAAAGAACACACCAAAAACGCCGCAAACACCAAAACAGTACAAGTTTGAAATTCCAATTTCCAACACCCAAGCGACTCCAATAAACGCAGGCAGCAACTACGCGGATGAAGACTTCATCCCCATCGTTGAAGATCCAGCAAAGCCGATTGCCAAAATCATTCCGCAAAAGCCAATCGAGACGAAACAAGAAAGCGTAGACGAAACCGAAAAAGAGCCTGCCTATGAAGAGAAAATTGAAGAAAAATCAGGAGAACTGCGTGCTATCAGCCTTTGGGATTACCAAGCAGACGATTCGTCCGAACTGTCATTTGACTCCAACGTTATTATTAGCGACGTTAAAAAGACCGATGCGAATTGGTGGACAGGAACTGTTGAGGGAAAAACAGGCATCTTTCCTTCAAACTACGTAAAGATTCTGTAATGAAGTTGCTGTGTTGTCTACGAAGCTATTACTGTTCAAATCTTCTTGCTTGCGCATTATTGTAATTGATTAAGCCATTGAGTTGTTTCGATAAGTTTAATTGTCCACAAATGTCTTAAAGTTCTATTGAATCAATGAAATTACGCTTATTGTTAAGTTATTCAAAGTTTATAAATAAAATCATCTACACGCGTTCGAAGAATACAGTGGAAGTTCCGTAAACAAGAGATCAAATAGGAAAGACATCGGTCGTTTACATCTTGAGAAAACCCATATCGTTTTGTTGCAACGGCTTGACTTGATCGGGATTGGGAGAAGTGGTTTGTTGAATTTTGCCTGGAATAGCAACCCAATGTATGGCTGGTGAATCTGCATCCACTCTCATGTGTTGAACAGTAACATTGAATCGTTGGCCTTGCAACTCTTGAAGTGTTCTGAGGCCAGCGTTGTCAAATAGCACGTATCCCCAGTCTGATCTAACTTTTTGCTCTCTGGCGTTTAAGTCGATTGAATCAATTTTTAGCTCTTCACCCGAAATAATGCCCTAAAATCAGATTTGTTAACGTTTAATTGCGTTTTAAGACTTACGCAAAAAACAAACGAGCCGTTAGCATCCACGTCAATAGTTCTGCACTTCATTGAGCTGTTTTTGTAAATTGTAGTAGCAACACATTTGTATGGAATATCTCGATTTTGAATCTCGGCCAATGAAACGTCAAGATACGCTCCTTCCTCTACAAGCTCGTTAAAACCGTTAATTGTGTTGCCGATAATCGTGTAGAAGTTCAAAAAAGGATAAGTAAATCCGATTGCATAGTCCTCGCACTTTTTCAAAACCAGTACTTGATTCTAAATAAAACATTATTAATCACAACAGATACTAAAAACAAACATCTTCTCTTCCTCTTATGACAGTTGTAAGTTCGTTAGGATCAATGGGTGGAAACTTCAAAATACATCGACTGTTGACAACTGACTTGGCGATCTCATTTTGATTTCCCCTGACGTTGTTTGACCTTTCAGTGGGACGAGATGCACGGGTATTGTTTTGAACATTTGCATTTTGCTGAACAGATTGCTGAGAAGACGGACGCGGCTCAAGTTGAATTCTTCTCACTCTTGGAATCAAACTTTGAATTGGAATCCTCAAATCGGTGCTGAACTAAAACGACTAATCAAGATAGTAAAACATCATTAAAAAGCTCACCTGTTTCAATCCTTCATCAAAAGCACGCTCGTCGGGTATTTTGTATTCCAGTGCAATCCAATAAATTCCATCAATGAAGTAATCGTTGTATTGAACTTTAACATTCAACTCTTCTCCAATGTCAAACCAAGCATTCGGAAGCAGAACATGGCCAAGTTCTTCGTTGAAGCCAATTTGAGTGAAAGGCAAGAAGTTCGAAGGCGCTTCTTCAACTCTGACACGCACAATAGTTTGGAGAGTTCCCGGATAAAACGTGAACCTTCTTGAGCAGATACTAACTTTAAACAACTTCAGCTGTCCCGACGGCAAAGGTGTGCACTTGATATCAGCTGTAGATCCACGGCACCAACGCTAAATAAAAATAAGTAAATCTTTATAATATTGTGGCAACTTACATGATTTCGGACGTCCACTTTTGTGAGGTTCTTCGGGAAGTCTGGACAAAAAATTAAGCCAATCTCTCCAGTAGTTTCAATGCAAACACACTAAAATGAACATAATTACTTATTAAAATGTCCAATTCATAGAAACTTACTTTGTGACTCTTTTGATCCATTTCAGCACCCAATTTGAACAAGAAGAAATCTAAAAGCAAAGTTGTTTCGAATGCTATATAAAATTGCACGCTTCACACGAAAGTTAAAAGAAATCTATGAAACATCAGCAATAGAGTCACAGCAAATGCACGAGCAACCGCTAATCATTACGTTCTGGACTGCATTCGCCGATCTCTTTTTGTTGACGCTCCGACAGATCTGTTTATTTAAAATGCATTTGACTAATCAAAAAGTGTGTGCGCAGATGTTGTTTATTAAAATGCATTTCACTAATCAAAAAATATAATTGTTGTGCCAATTCGAAGGTTATCTTTTTGATACTCACTCATTTAGTTTGGGAATTGCACTGAAACCTCAATCTTCGCATGAATTGCATGTGAAATCCGCATTGTACTGTTCCGAGGTGGTATCTTCTCGGTTTTTGATTTTGTTTCGCAATCATATAACCCCATCTTTGCAGTCGTTTTCTCGCCCTTTTTGTTGGTTTACGCTCCCACAGTGCAGAGAGCGTGCAGACCAGGGTTTGTAAAAAAACAGGCCATTGGTCGGAGGGGCACTTTTTAACGTCAACGGGATGGGTTGTTTGCTTTCGCCCTGTGTTTGCCAATTGCATCAGTAAGCCGAATGAACGGGCTTTCATGTTTCTTCTTTATTTTTCGATAGGTTTTGTTGACTCGGTATTGTTCAGGAAACGAGCACTCAATTCACGCGATCCACTTCTGTTTGTTCTATTTAATTCCACTGAATTTCAGTCGCTTCAAAAATCATGTCGATCATCCGCGTATTTGCACGTCAAATTTATGACTCTCGTGGAAACCCCACAGTCGAAGTCGATCTTACAACTGACAAGGGCATCTTCCGTGCCGCCGTTCCAAGTGGAGCTTCTACCGGTAAGAATAATCACAATTACATTCAAACATCATCCAAGTCATTCAAATCATTAAATTCCAGGCATCTACGAAGCTTTGGAGTTGCGCGACAAGGACAAAGCTGTTCACCACGGAAAAGGGTGTTCTCACCGCTATCTCCAAACATCAATGAGAAGATCGGACCGGCTCTGGTTGCCAAAGGTAGTTTAAACACTTAAAACAAGACTTTAATAGCATTCTTTACATAGGATTCCAAGTCACCGAGCAGAGCGCTATCGACAACTTCATGCTCGAATTGGACGGCACTGAGAACAAGTCGACTCTTGGGGCTAACGCTATTTTGGGCGTATCATTGGCGGTCTGCAAAGCTGGAGCCGTTCATCGCGGTCTTCCGGTTAGTTTTGATCATTTTGAAGTATATGTTGAACATTCAAAAATTACAGCTTTACAAATACATCGCCGAGTTAGCTGGAACTCCAAAAGTCATCTTGCCTGTTCCAGCATTCAACGTTATTAATGGTGGATCTCACGCCGGAAACAAGCTTGCAAGTAAGAAATTTTAAAACTACTTCATATACTAACGACATCTTTTTAGTGCAAGAGTTTATGGTATGCATTTCGTTTATCAACATAAGGTACAACTACCAACAAACAAAAACTTTCTAGATCCTTCCCGTCGGAGCCAAAAACTTCCGTGAAGCTATGCGCATGGGATCTGAAATCTACCATCATTTGAAGGCAAGTTTATAAGTGGAGACGGTTCTTTACGTGGTGTTTTAGGCTGAAATCAAGAAGCGCTATGGCTTGGACGCTACTGCTGTCGGAGATGAAGGCGGTTTTGCTCCAAACATTTTGGACAACAAGGAGGCTCTCGATTTGTTGAACTCTTCAATCGCTCTTGCCGGCTACACCGGAAAGGTCACCATTGGAATGGACGTTGCTTCCAGCGAATTCTACAAGGACGGAAAATATGATTTGGACTTCAAGGTAATTTAGTAGTTTCGTCAAATACATTTTAAACGTTTGTTTCAGAACCCGAACTCCGACGCTTCAAAGGTAAATAAAATTCGCTATACAAACAAAAGTTATACAAAACTATTTTAGTGGCTCACCGGCGACGAATTGGGCGATCTCTACAAATCGTTCATTAAAGAATATCCAGTCGTCTCGATTGAAGACGGATTTGACCAAGATGATTGGACCAACTGGAGCAAATTCCAAGCCTCCACCAACATCCAACTTGTCGGCGATGACTTGACTGTCACCAACCCGAAAAGAATCCAGCAAGCTATTGAACAAAAGGCTTGCAATTGCCTCTTGTTGAAAGTAATATTCAAACTATCAAAGTTTTAAAGCTTTTGCAATCTTTTCAGGTCAACCAAATTGGCTCTGTCACTGAATCCATTGAAGCCGCCAACTTGTCGCGCAAAAACGGATGGGGAGTCATGGTAGGAACAAAAATTAAGCAAGCATTGTTTAACTCTAAGAACTCCAGGTTTCACACCGATCTGGAGAGACAGAAGACACTTTCATTGCTGATTTGGTTGTTGGCCTTTCAACTGGTCAAATCAAGACCGGCGCTCCATGCCGTTCGGAGCGTACTGCCAAATACAATCAGATCTTGCGCATTGAAGAGGAACTCGGCGAGGATGCTGTGTATGCAGGCGAGAAGTTCCGCAATCCCTTGGCATAAACATCAAACAGTCGTCAACTATTAGATTAGGTCAATAATGTTTAAGAGACAGTTTTCTGTAAGTTATTGCAACTTGTTGTAGATTCTCACATTGTAGAGTTTTAATGAATACAATAAATCTGTGTAGTGAAAGTGCAACGAACAAACAAAAATGAAAACAATAAAGAGTCAAATAGAAAATTGAATATTATTCAAACGTCTTAACACGACATAATCAAACTATTAAACTAAAAACAACGTCCAATCAGCACAATGCTGAAAGAACGTATTTCCATCGCTGTCGACAGTACTACTGTGATGACCGATCGTTTGCATGAAGTTGTTTCCCAAAATATTAAAAGTGAGAGCGCCGTAGTTCGTTTTGCAGGTGTTGATGAAGTTTGGCTTCGATGCACGCAACAAAGCATATCCTTGATGATTGTAAAAACGTGACAGGTTGAAGCTGTATTGACTTGCCAATTCGTTAACAACGTTGCTTGGCTCGTCGTAAAGTTTGAGTTGTCTAAAACATTTGATATAAAAAGAAATTGTTTAAAAGCTTACTCGTCTAGCGCTTTTCTAAAAACTGGGCGTTTTTCGTTAACAAAGTGCAAAAACTTATGAAATTGAACGTGGTCAGAATGTGAGTCAACAAATCGCGTACGAAAAACCAAGATCAAGACATTTCCAACTGTCACTTGAGCACATGTCGCATTCTTGCATCCCATAACTCATTGCTGGCGACCACAACTGAGAAAGTTGATTTACTTTTGTTCGAGCTGAGACAACAATGTAGCTTCTCCGGTATCTGAACATGTTTGCACAAAACTAGCGCTTAAATAGATAAAACTTGCTCAGGATGTCCGACTTCAAGTAATGCAAACGCTACCGATTCAGCAATGTTGATATAATGTGCTTTTAACGGCAATGTTCCCAGCGGCGTCAGAACTTTCTTCGCTTCTTCTCTTACTAAATGCATTTCAATCACATGCCAAGTCGATTCCTAAAACTTGTTTTATAACTAAATTATGCACAGTAAACAACCAGTTGCTCTCCAAACCAACTCGAGATGAATTCTTGCACAACTTGCAAATCCTCATAAATTAACTTTGTAAACGCGTTTGCTATTCTGGTTCCAGCAAAGTCATTTAATGCTGCGCATGATTCCAAAATGTAGATCTAAACAAAGTATATAGTTAAATCTTTTGTAAATTAGTCTCACCGTGGCAAATACTTGTTGGGCAATGGAACTTCCAGCATGAAGTAATGTTTCACGATCATATCGCGAAGTTTACAAACAAGACCGAGAACAAACAATAGCTTGCAACTTGTGCGCCGTCTCTAAGTCCAATAGCATTTGCAATAAGTTGTGAAGCGTGGAGCTTGTTGTACGCATGTGGTGCGTTTTCTAAAATCAAATTTGTTTTTACTGGGAATACTGTTAATACCAATCAAGGCTCGAACTTCTTTTAATTTCGTCTTCATTTCGCGATGTGAGTCCAAAAAGAAGTATATTTCTAAACATAAGCTAAGTTTTAAAAGATGTTGTAGAAAGTTTACTTGTAAATAAGTTCTGAAAGTCTGTTTCGTTTTGCTGACTCATTGACAAATTAACATATTCATATTTGTGGAAGTTGCTGTGCAACGAATGTAAAAGGGCCGTGTTCAATGACTTCTAGATCACGTAGATGCTAAAACTTTATATTACTTGACAACATGTAATTAGTTAAAACCCTTGCTATGCTCTCGGGTCCGTTGTATCCAGTGCACTGTAGGCGGAAGAAAAACAAATCAGATGCGGATATGTTCCAATCAACTGCAGAGAAAAACTCTAAGACGGGCTCGAAAAATATTCAATCGGTTCTCGAATTTGCTAAATTGTTTTTTAATCAATTGCTGCTTATTTAAACACATACTGTCTGGAATGGTTCGGAGAATTTAGTTCCGCAGTTCCGCGAATTTAGTTCCGCGAATGTTCGAATTAAAGAACTTATCAATTTAACTCACAAAACATTTACATAAAGACGTTCTGAATGAATCAGGGTAGTTGTATTCGGTTGTTCTAAAGGAATCAGGGTAGTTGTATTCGGTTGTTGACAGAGTAATGTATAGGTTCAACTGTTAAAAGTGTTTAATAGAGTTTTGAATAGTTTGATAAGATAAATATGACTGTTAACATCTTTTGAAATTGGACCTGCCACTTTCGGAACCTTCGGTTCCTACATTAGCCAGAAGGTCATTTCAACAAAGTATTGGCGGAAACCGATGTCCAGTAAGGCTGGGGGTCGAGCTCCGGCTTCATTGTGTGTTTAGAGTTGTGGACGGTTGTTTCGAGAGGATGCATGGTAGTTGATAGAGTTTTTGAAAGATAAACCTTTTGGATTTAATCATTCTACCTTCAAACTTATAAATAATCCAAAAAATTACAAAAGTAGAAGCGTTACCGAAAAATTAGATCAAAGCGAGAAAATTTGATCAAAACGAGAAAAATTCGCGGACTAAATTCGCTCGGAACTAAATTCGTTTAACCGTCTGGAATTTTGAATCCAATTCTCTATAGAGTTCACCTCGAAAAATTATCTCTTGCCTTGTTTTGATCTCATCGATTTTGTCACCTAACTTAACAGCTAATTCGGTAAGCTTTTCTAGTTTGTCTTTCTAAATTTATTAATTTAGATTTATTAAACTCTGAAAACAACCTCTACGGTTTGCTTCGTTGCTTATATTTGTCAGGGCTGCCAATTTTTGAACTACTGGCGTCTCTAACACCTTATCAAAGGAATCAATAGTATTGTTGACATCTTCAAATTCACCCAAAACGCAAACTGGAACCTTTGCAAACAACAACCAACCAAAAGGCGCATTGTTATAACCGATGAAATTAACCTAAAACAAAGTTTATGCGGAATATCATCATAGATGTTGAGTGAAAATTCGGCAAGATCTCGAAAAATAAACATTAATCACGCGCGACCGTGTAAAAACTGATCACGAACGAACTCTGCCTGATTGTAATCAATTCCATCCAAATTAGAGGCGTATGGATAAGCACTTAAGAAGTTGACACCTGTTCGAATTCGCTTAGAACCGCAAATAAAAACACACAAATGAACTCGCTTCAAAATGTTCAATTCGATTTATTACTGTTATTCTTTTATATTTTAAATGAAGTTTATGTTTTTTGTCCAAATTCAATAGACATTGCAAATTAGTTGTTTAATAAATCTGTGTAGTGAAAGTGCACCGAATTCCAGTTTGCTAATTCGGGGTCAATTTTCAAAAACAAATCGCCAATTGAGAGATCCAGGCGACGTGTAAGTACAGAGTTAGTCATCCGCTTTTTTCCATTGACCCAAAATAATCCGTATTCGGTGGTCAGTTCGGCGAGAGGGCGTTCCATCCCCGTCCATCCTCGGATTTTCCTCACGCTCATCCGGTTGATTTACAAAAATCCAGTTCTCAATGGGTTGAATTTTGTGAAACTTTTCAATTTTTTGTCTGTCCATTTTTGCAGACGAGAGGATGAATCTGTTGTGTTTTTTGTTGCTGCTCTGTGCAGATCTGTTGTTTGCCCAATTTGGGCCCAGTCCGATTGTTCCAAGTAACAATTTCGGTTCTCCGTTTGGCGCTAGTCCATACCAGCAATTTTCTAATCAAAATCCCTACCAAAGTCCCTATCCAATTAACCCAATAAACGGACTCCAGTCAACAACAATGGCCGCCTCCACAATTTGGCAGTCAAAACTTCTATCATCAGCCCTCCCAATCTCCACTATTTGGACAAGCGCAACAACACGCAGCGCCTACAATTGGAATGTCTACATTTGGAACGGAGTCAGCGATTAGTCCAATTAGTTCAATCAACGCATACAGTAATCAAATGCCAATTGAACAACCGAACTTTTCGTCGTTCTCGAATCGGCGCGCTTCGATGCCACCTATTCAAGTTGTTTATGGAAAACCAGTGCCGTTGGAAACTCAAAGTGAACAGAGAATAAGTCAGCCACCTTCGTCGTCCAGCTCCTCATTACCGTTGTTTTTGCAAGGAGCTCCAGACGATATTATCGATGAGGTTGATTTAATGAACAGTAGTCATTTTAACTTTGAAGCTTTTAGTATAAAACAATTATCCGCAAGCCGAACAGCAATTATGACCAACAAGTTAAAGAAATCGATCAATTAGTGTTGCGTCTGGACAGCGAAAAGCAGGCATGTTAATCTTTAAAAATACTATTTCAAAACAATCACATTTCCAGAAACTCTACAGAGAATTCATGCAAGAAAACGACGAACGCGAGCAAGTGCATCGAGACAAAATACACAAAAACGTTGAAGAAATGTCAACAAAAGCTCAAGAACAATTTGCAAAGGTAAGATGCTATGATTTTAGTTCTTGATTCAAACATCACATTTAGATATCTGCACTCTTGCGCAACCAAGAGCTACCGAATGAAGAAAGATGGGCTCGAGTTCTCTCGTTTTACGGCAAAATGGATCCTACCCTGCGCAGTGAATTCGAAGACAAGTTTAAAGATTTCGGCTCAAACCAGCAATAATCAACTATTTATTCTCTTCTTTTAATTACTTACATCTACAGCCTATTCAATTTGATAAACTCGTAAATTCAAAACTGTGTTCATTAGTGAAAGACTTAATCAAACTGTTCCCGGTTTTGACGAACTCTTCGAGACCAAGTTCAAATAAGCGCTATTCATTTGTTCTAGAATAATGAATGTGAGTACGGTGTGGGGCCTGAAAAGAAAATCATTATCGCATTATTGATAAGCGGATAGATAAGTAAAAACATGCAAACATATGTAAATTCTCACCCAAGTCGTGCCCAATCTGAAAATTAGACACTTTAATTAATAAAAGACTAGAGAAAAGCTTACAGGGAGTGAAGCCTTTCCACAAAGCGAAAACGCCCTCGTTTTTGACTACTTTTCGAAGAACATCTACTGCTCCAGTGTACTCCGGCTTGCCATCTATTATGCGCATGTTTTGAATGCGCGTCTTGGCAATGTCCACTAAATTACTTGCTTTTTAATGCCAAAGACGTTTTTGATTACCTGGCATCGAGGCAATTGTTGTAACCAAACCACTGATCATTGATGCCCAGAAGTGACAAAATATTCCATCTTGAATATATTTTGTGTCCAAGATAATTTGTTTTGCTTGCGAGTAGGTTGCCAATTGTGCTGCATTCACAACCATAGCTCGTCCAATTGTTGGGATACAACCACGCCACAACGCAAAAAGGCCTTCTTCTCCATAAATCCGACCAACTGCGTTGAAAACATTCTTGTAGTTGCGACGTTGATCAGGCGGCAATCTGCCATCACTGGTCATTCGAATCAACGCAACTTCACAGGGTGTACCAACAAATGCGCCAACTGCTCCCGCACTCATACCCAAAACTGCTTTCATTAAAAACGAAGGAGCTTTGTTCGGTCTAAACGAGAATTTTAAACTTAACAAGTGTCGAATGTAACTCACTCGGAAAATCTCTCAAAAAGCCAAGTGTAAACGCCAAGTCTTGTAGTTGTATAAGTTGCTTGTCTGGCCAGTCCAGCTGACAAGCCTTTATAAAGATTAAATGCCCCTTCATTTGCAATAATACTGCGCAGTGCGTGGAAACTCGATTTGTACTCTTTGTTCGAAAGCTGCATTCGATTTTTAACTAAATCTAGAGGCTGGACGAACAACGTAGCTCCCATTCCTTAAGGTTTTGTTAGTCTTGTTTTGTTTTGAAAAGCTTACCAGCGATTCCACCTGAAATCATGCGCAATTATCTAACAACTTTAATAGATCTTACCGAACGCGAATTTAACGCCATTTGGAATACGTTTTTGATCAGCCATGTTGCCCAAGTGAAATTTTAAAGCATTTCCTAGACGAACCAAGCGTTAAGTGAACCAAAAAGAACGTGTGGTTTGTGACACATTCGTGATTTTTCATGAGCACAAAAAGGCAGTCACAATCAAATTCTGTCTTGTCTCTTGTTTGGATTGCTTGAGAGCCTTTTCAAAATTATTTGCTTTTTGGGTTTTTTCGCTTTCTTGTTTGACTCCGTGCCAAGAATTTCTCGTTTCATTGCTAATATCTTTGATTTAGAACCCTGTCTCTACGTTTGATCGAAAATGGCTGATGAAGGTACTTTGAACCCGAAGGCTAATCCGTTGGCAAACAACCAGTTGTCGCAAAAGGTAAGAAGAGCTTTGTGAACTTTCGAATATACTTATTTTCGTTTAGATTCTTGACCTCGTCCAACAGGCCTTGAACTACAAGCAGTTGCGCAAAGGTGCCAATGAAGTTACCAAGACTTTGAACCGTGGAATTGCTGAGGTTGTCGTTTTGGCTGCCGATGCTGAACCGCTCGAGATCATTTTGCATTTGCCGTTGTTGTGTGAGGACAAGAACGTTCCATACGTGTTCGTTCGCAGCAAGGCTGCCCTTGGTCGTGCTTGCGGAGGTAGGTTTAGAATATTTATGCTCTTAACATTCCTTTGTTTTCAGTTACTCGTCCAGTTGTCGCTGCTTCAATTACACAAAACGAGGGATCGCAGCTCAAGAGCTCCATTCAAAGCGTCAAGGAAGAAACCGAAAAGCTCCTTATTTGAAGGCAATTCTGAGTTTCAATTGTTAACATGTTATTGTTGATTTGTTGATCAATAAATTGTTGTTTATTATTTGACTTTGTTTCTATTTGAAGACTTAATATTTCGAAGCAGGTTTATTAGTTGTTCGATGTCAATTTAAATAATCGTATCAAACAGAAGCAATAACGAAGAAGTTCAATAAATGTTTATTAATCTCAACAATACACATTTACTCGGTAAGAGATACATTCTGTACTAAAGGAATTTCCCTATGAATATCCCATCGTTTTCGGCGTTGATCCAATTCAGCAAGAGTAATGGACCCTCCAATCGGTTGAACGTACTTTCTTTCTTTTGGATCATTTAAAATTCGTTCTGCTTCTTTTTTGACATCTTTCTCAAATCGGTCTGTACACATTTCTCCATGAAATCCGGCAATCTAAAAATAAAAAATAAGTCTTTATATCTTTGTAAACCTTTACCATAATAAACGGAACGGCTGGAACGACAGCAAATCGATTCTTCATTCTCATTCCATAAAATAAAGCGGAAGCCGCGATTGTTCCTGCTGCCAAGAATTCCCAAAATACAATTTCGTGAAGTCGTGCTCTCTGAACCTCAAATATATAACACATAAACTTATGACTATCTTACCTCTAATGCCCGCTTTTCTTTAAACAACTGTTCTGCCAAAACTATTTCTCGTTGCATCTAAAAACAACAACGTTCGATTAACCTTATTCAATGAATATTACCTGACGATCAAACAGCTTTTCGAATCTGACCGCATCGCTATCTACTTTGGACTGAGCTATTCCCATTCTAAAACCTTTTGAAATGAGTACATAAACAAGTCAAGTAAATTGTCAAAATAAACAAATATTCTAAAGTCGAAAGACATTTCAATGAAAGTTCCAATCTGATAATAACAATACTTTATTATTTAACAACTAAAGGTCTAATCCAACGATTCGGGAGATGTAAGTAAATCTGCAACGCGTGAATCAATTTCTTTCAGAGAGATCATGCGAGTAGAAAGGCGTTGATTCGCATCCTTGAAGACATTGTCCATTTCATCTAAATTAAACAATATTGAATGGATAAAGCAATAAACAACTTACGAAAAATGATGTCCAGTTTCTTTCCATAAGCTTTGTGAGCATCATAACTAACCTGAAGAGAAATAGTTGTTTGAATACGTTTTTACCGATTCACTCACGTATGTAAAAATAGGAAGCACTCCAATAGAATAAAATATGTTTTTGTGATAGACTGTTGCTACAACGCTTCCGATAATTGCTGCAAGTCCAGCCGTCGCTGTCCATTTAAAACGTTCACGTGCTTCTGCTATCTAAAAAGCTTTATTAAAATATATTAAACATGTCACTAACCTTGTAAGCATTCTTTCTTTCAACAATGGCTTCGCGTATTGCTAGTTCTCTTTCGATCTAAATTAATCAAATTGGCATTAATAGAACAAACAATGAAACAAACCCGAGTTTTTTCCAATTGCTTGGCAATCTCTTCAATATCTGATTTTGGAGTAGACGAGAACCACCACATTGCTCTTTCTGTTGAAACATAAATTGGCAAGACTTGGCAAAATTATGATCGCAAAAACACTGCAAAAATTCTTGTTTAAATTTGCGGGTTTCGTGCTTGTTTTTGTGTTCTTGACTAATATCGACAACGTTGATAATGACTGTTTAAACATTTATTACAATATCTAAATTTACAAAGTTCAAACAGGCTTTTCATTATGTTCATTAGATTGCATTCTTGCGTACATCTCTTCTGCTTTCTTTGATGTAATTCCATGTTCGGACATGAGTTTTATAACTTCTGATACATGATAGGCTTCTGTGTTCTTAGTTTCTGGCAAGTATCTATATAGATAAACCAATGCAAATAGAAAAGGTAGCAAAAAGAGCGGAATAAAGGACATCGCGCCAATTTTTTCAAACAGAACCAGACAAATAAAGTTGGCTATTGTTATGAACACGTTGAGAAAGCCAAAACACACAATAAAGATCATGGCCCTGTAGCGTTGAGTGCACAGTTCCGATGAGATGAACCAGCAGATTGGCGAAAGAACCATTCCAAACACTATAACATATAGAAACACGGACCCTACTGACAAATATTTGAGCCATTGGCAATAACTTACCATCGTGGAAAATAGAACAAATAATGATAAAAAGACAAAAGACAACGTGCCGGAAGTTAAAATAAGAATTCTACGTGTAAAGTGCTCTACTACAAGCATCCCTACGATGCAGCTCAAAGTGTAGACAAAGAATAAAAGTGTAGATGAAGTTTCAGCCAAACGCGGTTCCACTCCGATGCTCTCAAACATGAAGGTTGAGTTTTGCAAGACCATTGAGAACGGAAGAACCATTACAAAAATCTGCATAGTGATGTAGACAGTAGTTCTCATGTTTGGAAGCTTGATGATTTCCATTAAAGTTGCTGGCTTTTCGTGTTGTTCTGCTTTTGTAATAATATGAAATAGGCTTTTCTGAGACACTTTTTGCCCCACTTCATCGGCGGTATTTTTGTTTAATTTGGAAGACGCGAGGTATTAGACGTTATGAAAAATGAGAAAACTTGTCATGAAATTGCCCAATTCATCTTAGAAGCATAAAGTTAAAATTGATTTTTAGCCGCTAACTTTTTAGAACGACGTTTTAAAGTAACAGCTCCCATAATGGACAACAAACTTGATAATAAAGAGGCACAAACGACGCTGGTTTATTTAAAACTCTGGGCAACCTCAAGGATTTTTACATTACGCTTGTTAGTATTGATAATAATAAAATGGAGTTTGACGAATGTGACTTACTGGTTAACTTAAACCTCAAGCCTGCTAAGCGACTTCAAGCAAGTTTTATTTTCTTTTGTGAGTTTTGGCTTTCTTGCGTCGCAAATTTCCCCGTATTTCGAACATCTTTCACAATTTAATTGAATTTGTTTAGTCAAATTTTATTGAAATGGATCTCAACGCTGATATGATACACACAAATCCGGAGAATGTTGTACGATTTGGATCAGACCGCACTCCAGAAACTGTTGCGGTATATTTGTTAAAGAGTTTATTTATTTAATTTGTTAGATGTTTCACAATTTTGAAGGCCTACTTGACATCCGCATCACCGCAATTGGCAACGCTGTGAAAATTACGCAAGGTGAAGAGTTTCGTGAAGTTGCCTCTGGTGATCCCATGAGCTTCACTATTCAAATACAACCAGATTTGTTTGACGCAGAAACAGTCAATCGTTCAAAAATCCATTATCAGTTTCCGGTAAGTTATTATTTGTTGTTAAAAAACTTTATTACACAGCTGATTATTATTTAAACATTTATTTAAAGATCTTTGGTCCAAATGTGAACATCGACAGTGTTAAAAACCGCCAATGTAACAGTTAGTTTTATTCGAAGACTATTTATTTTTCCGTTAATTTCTTGTTTTAGTGCATATTCACCAGCTTCAACTAATGGTTTCCGTCACTGGCCAAACTTCAAATACATGGAAATTTGCGTTTAATTGTCTCGGCCACTAAGGGTTGTTCTACTAAGTCTGATATATAAATAGGAGTTATACTATGATCAACAAGTTTTTGTGTCTAGAGTCAATTCATAGTCAAGCAACTTAAAATTTTGGAAAAGCAAATCACATAGATCCCCTGACGGCGGCCAAATTAACGTCGGCGAGTGGTTTTGCTAGCTCTTGTAACAGCCCCGCTTGTCAGTACAAAACGAACCTAAAGATTATTGTGGGATTGTTTTCGATTGGAATGCTTGCCTGCAATGTTATTTGGATTTTAAATTCCGATTTTTAATGGCCTTTCTGCTACCACCATGGACGACGACTCTCTTCATTCACCACAAGATATAATCCAGCTTCATTGCAACGAATTAAAAGAAGTTCCGTTCAAGAAGTCAGTTTTGAATTTCGATTTCTTTCAATTCCAATTTTTAGATTTGTTTTCAACAGTGGAAACAGTTGGGATAACTATTGGGCGGAGAGGTTTACATACCGATGCAAATATGCCATTATTACCGTGTGCGACCTGTTTTTTGGGACCGAAAAGTGAGTTCTCTGGCGGTCTCTTAATTTAAATGTCAACTTTTAAGGCGACTTGAACCTAAACCTCTGACAAGTGTGACTGCAATTTCCCGTTTTGTCTACTTGTCACAAAACCGTGCATTTTTGAATTACTCTCCAAATGATAAATCAACTACGACATATGCAGCAATTGTTTCGCTTAATTTCGACACCCTAACCTATGAATTTGTCGGCGACCCGGTAAAATTGCCCAATTGCAGATTTCTACACTCGGATCAAATATTTTATCAACCGGAACACGGCCTTATAATTGGGTGTCTACACGAATTCCGAAGTTTTAATCATCCGCTTACAGTTCATATCTACAAATTCGACAAATCTCTATCCCTTTTCTATGTTTTCAAATCGTTCGAAGTTCCACGAACTGCTAACTACTTTCATTCCATCAACAATCGAATCGTGTTCGCAAATCCGGATAGATATTTATATTCCACAAAACGGATTATTGGAAACTTTATGTGGCTAGAGGATGATTATTCTCTGAAAGAAATCGAAAACACGAAAGTGTATCTGAAGCCGGACTTTACATTTGATGCAGAGAAGGGCGACACGGTAAGTGCATTTGTTTACCACTACTTTGAGTAAACGTAACCGTTTGCTCCCGAGACGTTTCGCTTTCAAGATGTTATAAATTGCAAGTTATAACATCCTGAAAGGTCGCGTATCCATTATTTTATTCCCCAATTTCAAGAGCATACAAAATGTTGACGCTTGCTGGCATGCAACAAAATTCTTTTACTTCTTCCATTTGAATTATTTTGAACCTCCGGTTTCAAAAAGAAAAGACGGCGAACATTCATTCTACTACCCGATGATTCCATTTCTTTTTTTGTTCGACTGGGAGCAAAGAGCATGGTCCGAGTTACGGTTCAACTGGCCGACCAACGAGTTTGGCAACTACCGTTTAAAAGTCGACAGCAACGGGATTCTGAATGTGTTAACTTATAGAGCAAGTCATATGCGCTACACTTCATACGCACCAATGAAGTATGATGTTGGTTTACTGCGGATGCCGTTAAGGTAAGTTGGATTTTAACGTCAAACTCATATGCTTATTGAACGGTATTTAGAAAGCCCGATAAACTGTGCATTTTGGTGCTATTTCAAGCGCGAGCAAGTGGCTTTTTAAACAAGCACGTTTGTCTACGAAATGTTGTACTTAAACAATTTAGTTATCCGTGACGTTTGTAATGTTCCTTTGCAAACAATAAATTTCTATTTAATTGCTTGACTTAAGTATCTATAATGTTCAATTTATACTAGGTGAGTTTACGTTCCGAAACTTGCTCCAGATTGAAATTGACAGCGGTGCATCCCGCGTTGACATTAAAAGAGAGCAACTGAATGGAAAAGTATATAATGCTGAACACCAAATTGCGGACACGGGCCAAAAATGATTTTGAGAAAGACTTCTTTAAACTCATGAATAACTCTGTCTTTGGCAAAACAATAGAAAACATCCGGAATTGTGTCAACATCTAAGGGGAGCCCAATGAGCAATAGTGCGGTGCTATCAAGGCATTGATTCGCTGATTTGTGACATCCAAATGGGTGGTTGACTTCAGAGATTTCCGACTCACAGTTTTGAACGTTACCGTTGTCGCCCCGTCGCCCGGGGGGGGGCGGGGGGCGCCCTTTCGCTATTACTTCTCCATAAAAAGTATCGCCAGGGAAAGTATCCCAGAAAAGCCTATTTCATACTACCTTCTGTGTCAGCATATTGTTGAAGCAAAACTAAATTCTCTTTTTGTTCTCCTTGAAAGAAAACTAGAGATTTCATTGCTTCCTTTTGATCGCGTTTGACAATCATTAAGAACTTGGGCGTATCCGGTAGAAAAACATATAAAAAGATAAGAGACAAAATAACCACCGGTAATTGGATTCCGGTCAGCAGAACAATTGAATGGCCAAAAATCACCCTGTTTCCAAATAACATTCCCAAAGCTGTACAAAATCCAAAGCCAATTGCACCCAAGAAACTGTAAGTTCCTCGTAAATGTATCGGAGTGCATTCTTGGAAGTACATGACCTGAAAACTCTGATTTGTGTTTTATAACAATTTAAATACTCACCATGCAAGTGTCGCAAAGCGGCGACAAAATTCCAGTTATGAAACGACCACAAAAGAATAATTCAGGCAAACCAGTAAAAGAAGCAATGAATTGAAGCAGGTTTCCAAGTCCCATCCCAGCAACTGAGAATTTAAATGCACCTAAAAAGTGAGAACTTACAATGTTTTAAATTATTTAAATGGTTCATACCCAAGCGTCCATATTTCTCAGTCAACGAGAATAAAGTTAATCCGCCAATAAACTGGGCAGCAAACCAACAATTCAAAATGACAGCTCGAATCAGCAACTCCGTATCTTTGCTTATCTCATAGCCTCGAGATGCATATGATTCTTGAATGTAACGTTTAAGTGTGTGAACAGCAGTGTTAAGAGAACTGCTCGGAACAGCTGCCGGAAAGTTAGTTATCGCTAAATTGATAGAAGTTTAAACATGTCAATTCAAACAACTACCTGAAATTAGTGCGCAGATAACAAAAAGTTGAATTGCTTTGCAAGTACTAATCATTTTTGTCAAATTGAACACTCCGTTTGAATTCGGCACAAAAACCGAACACTTTTAAGTGCGTTTCCACTGTCCTGCAAATTGATGCAAATCTTCCACACAATCCTCCAGAGACCTTCATCTAACATTACAAATCAAATGCACATTGAGTGTTCGTTTAAAGTTTGCAGCATTGTTCAAAAAATTTGGTTCCGAGCATGTTTTTGGTGATTTTTCTATTCAACTTTTTAGTTTGTATCCTTGAAATTTATTCAAATCGTCGAATGACATCGGAAATAAACTTTATTCAAACATTCTGGACAATTATGATCGCAGATCTTGCTTCTTGATAAGCTCCGCGTACAGGCTGTTTTCAGCCATCAATTCATTGTGTGTTCCTTGTTCAACGACTCTGCCGTTGCTAATAAAGTAGATTTTGTCTACATGTTGGATTGAAGAAAGTCTATGCGCTGCAAACATTGTTTCTTAAAATGCGTTTAATGGCAAATAAGAACTTACCAATTATAATACAAGTTCTGCCGGCACTTGCTGAATCAAGTCCTTGTTGTACGGACTTTTCACTTGCAGCGTCGAGTGCCGATGTTGCCTGAATGAAATTAAGAGTGTTATAAACTCGTTTTTGTTACTTACCTCATCAAGCAAGAGGATTTTTGGCTTTCGGACCAACGCTCTCGCAATGGCAAGCTGAAAAATAAACATTGAACTTCAATGCAAAGAAAGTTTTAAACTCACGCGCTGTTTCTGGCCTCCAGACAATATTGATCCTTTCTCCCCAATTAAAGTTTCGAAACCCTGTGGCAACTTTGTAATAAAGTTGTAAGCATTTGCAACTCGAGCAGCTTCGTGAATGTCTTCGAGCGTTGCATTTTCAACACCCAAAGTAATGTTGTCTTTGATCGTGCCGGAAAACAATACAGGTTCTTGAGCCACAAGGGCCATTTGATTACGCAAGTGTTTGAGTTTGAAACGTCGAATTGCACTTCTGTCAACGGTAATTTGGCCGTTTTTCGGTTCGTAGTAACGTTCCAGCAATTGAATGATCGTTGACTTGCCTCCACCGGAAGGTCCGACCTAGAATGTATGTGTTTTAACAGTTAGAGGTTTTAAACGAACCAGCGCAATGCTTTCTCCACGTCTTGCTCTCAAAATCAAACCGTTCGCAACATTGACTTGTGGACGAGTCGGATAGGCAAAAACAACTTTTTCAACTGACAAGTCTCCAACAACGTCCGGCTCAATTCCATCTTCTTCGTGGTCATCAATGCAAGTTGATGCAGTGACGATATCCAGAACGGAGTCAATTGCCGGAATTGCATGTAGAATCTCGTTGAATGACGTGGATACAAACAAAATTGCCCATGACATTGTGGAAATACACTGCGAAGCTACGAAAACTTGGCTCGGCGTACTCAGTCCATGATAAATCAAGTAAAGCCCGAGTCCGTAGCACGTGCAGTCGGAGAAGAAAAAGAAGCATTGAGTGAATGCGAACATGACACTGTCGTAGATCGCCACATTCTTTTGATAGGCCCAAAAAGAACGTATCTTTTGATCGAACTTGCTTAGGAAGTAGGACTCTTTTGTTAAGAGCTGGATAGTTCTCGTGTTTTCAATTATCTCAACGGAATAGTTAGCTGAATCGTCTAGTTCTGTAATTTTTCGAATGTTCCAACGCATCTGTTTTGCAAGCCATCCAAGGAGAACAAATAGAAAGCAATAAACACCTAATCCTGCCATTGTAATTTGCCAACAAAATACAAAAGCAACAACAACTTCGACAAGACAACAAAAAACGTTGTTAACTTGATGATAAAGTCTGATATCCAGTGCTGCTTTTAAAGTTGTCGTGTCTGTCGAAATTCGCTGAAGAAGTTTGGCATTTGAAGTTTCCGGTCGATCGAAGTATTCGGAACCTTGTCTTAAGATGTTCCGTAAAGCGCGGACCTTGAGCGCATCTGCAACCTCCTCAGTTAACCAACCATACAAAGAAACAGAGCCGAATATAGTCAGCGTCGAGTAAAGTCCAATTGCCAATGAAGCAAGTACGAACCAGAACATGCGACTCTTGTAAGAATCAAAAGTGAAATGTGTAACGTCTTGGAAAGTGGTGAACGCCATATTCATTAAAACAACATAAAGAGGCAATTCCAAACCACGAAGCATTGAACAAATTGTTCCACCAAATAGCTTCCAGTAATGACCAGCACAGTTTTGGTAGAGTCCGGAAAAGTCCGCCAGAAAAGAAACGATCAAAGCTTTCGTCGATTTCTTCGTCCGCAGCTTTAAATTCCAATGTTGACGGATCACGTATCGAACTTCTGGTGCTAGTCATTGTGCTGATTTCGGAGCGTCTCAAACTGGTCAAATCGGGAGGCAACGGTTTTTCTTCTTGCTTAACTTCTTGAGTTTGTTGGAATTGCTGTGCTTTGACGAGCGAAGCGTATAGTCCTTCTTTTGCGACCAAATCTGCATGTGAGCCTAAAATACAGTCTTTAATTAAATCCTTGAAGCACAAACACTTGCCGCATTCAACGACTTTGCCTTCATCTAGAACTATAATTTTCTGCACATCTCTCAATGTGGACAATCTGTGTGCAATAATTATAGTTGTTCTGCCTTGTGCGGCCTCGCGTAAAGCAGTTTGAACTAATATTTCACTTTCGGCATCCAGTGCTGAAGTCGCTTCGTCCAATAAAAGAATAGGTGGATTTTTCAGTATCGCCCTCGCAATTGCCAAACGTTGTTTCTGCCCTCCACTTAATTGAATGCCGCCGCCTGTTCCCACAAAAGTATCATATTGATTCTCGAGCTTTGAAATAAACGTATCTGCATTGGCCAGTCGACAAGCTTTCTTTACGTCCTCAAATGAGACTTCAGGATCGCCTAACCGAATGTTTTCAAACTAAATAAAAGTTGATTATCAAAAACTCCTTTTCGACTTACAATTGTTCCGTGAAATAAAACCGGTTCTTGTTGTACTATTCCAATAAGCTTCCTCAGATGACTAATGTTTAAGTCCTTGATGTCTTCTCCATCAATACAAACTTGGCCACCGGTGCACTGATACAGATGAGTAAGAAGACCCATTGAAGTTGATTTTCCACAACCAGAATGGCCCACAAGTGCGATAATCTCTCCTGGCTGAGCTTCCCACGATACTTTGTCGAGCACTAACTTCTCCAGACGACCTGGATAAGCAAAACTGACTTCTTTGAATGAAACCAAACCACGAGGATTTGATATTGTCTTCCCTTCACTTGAATAGCAATCAATGTTCGGCACTCGATCAATCCTTTCATAAATAACTGCTGCACTGACCCTAGCTTTCATAATTGACATGATATGTGGAGACATTAAACCAAGGAAATAGCCGCCCATTGTGATAGCATTAACAACAATAAAAACGTCTCCGGCCTCAACTTCTCCTTTAAAGTACTTGATGCCGCCATAATAGATTCCAAACGCATAGAAGAAGTACAACAAGAAGAAAAAGATGCCATCGAACAAACCGTTCCAAACATAGGTCAAAATTCCATGTATCCTTGAATCATTTTGATGTTGTTCCAATTTGCGTACCATTTGATTTTGTCCATTGCATGACTGAACAGTTTTAACGTTCATGACGCATTCTTGAAGGATAGAGCCACCGAGTTCATACGACTTCAATTGCTTCTTTGTAGATCGGTTAATCATCTAAAAACCCTGTGCAATTATTTAATAAAAATGTTCCTTACTCGAGCCATCAAAGACATTGTAAGACAACAAGCCGGCCCAGTTCCAACCATCAGCAGAGCAATTTGCCAATTGACGACAAACGAAATAATCATTGTAGTCAAAAACATGGAAATGCCTCGAATCAACAATCCAATTTTGTCTCCAATGCCGTCGCTTATTTTCTGAATTCCATCATTAAGCTGGCTGTTAATAGCTCCAAATTTCTGTGTATCAAACCAACAAGCATCTTGCCGGAGGACAGATTCCATAAACTTATAACGCAAATTTGCAGTGATTCTTATACTCGCGTACTTTAAACAAAAATACTGCACAAACGTGATTGAAACAACAAAGGTCCCAACTACTAAATTAGCGATTACTAACAAATAGCCTTCGTGCCACAGCTTTTCTTTATCGCCATCTCGACCATATGCAATTAGAACATTAGCCAATTTTCCTCCTAGGAACACAGCGAAGGGTTGCGAAATTCCAGTAAACACGGCAATTAATATACCAGTCAAGACGAGAACTTGATCCTTTTTTGATCCAAAACGAAATAGTTGGACAAAAGATACAGGTGGAGACCTAAACTTGATTGTAATTGATTTAGAAATGACAAGAACTCACTCAAAAGTCTCACTAGCCAAATCTCCACGACACAGCAGAATGTTGATCCATTTTTCAAGACCCGACTAAACAACTAACATTGCAGCAAAGATAATTGAAAGACTTACAGATTTATATTGTTGCTGGTCATTGTTGTCGACAAAATGGCTATCTGGATCCTCAAAAATCGTTTGTTTTTTGCCACTCGCCTGCTCAGCCATTATCAATTAACTCAAAAAGGAAGCAAACTGGGGGGAACACTAATATGTATCTTCGCCGTTTGGTTTTTACTTTTCAAAAACTTTGGAATTAGCGTCTGCGTCCTTCTGTTTCGAAACAATCACAAATAATCGGCAATGATAACCTCTCATATCAACGTGATGCTTCTGGTTAATTTACATAGGGCGACTCGGCGGGCAACACCCTTCAGTTCAAAAATGCAAATCTTTGATTTATCAACAAAAATGGTTTGTGCTAATAAAAGTCCAAACGTCAATACCGATAAAGCGCTTTTTTGCTCCTCGAAATCAAGTGCACTAAACAAACATAAAATTAAGTAAAGGTGCTTAAATTTTGTCATGGAAATTGGAACGCTCACTTCAACCTGATCTTTAGTGTTGAGGATCGAATGTAATCGTTTATCACTTTATGTTAATGCTTTGTAGTTTAGTTAAACTCTTTTTAACTCGTTTTGAATCAACAAACAATTAACAGCAAAAAATACTTGAAACATTTTTTTCAATTCATGTTTGATTTTTCTTTCAATTGACATAATTTGAAATTGCAGCACTATCAACTGCCTTGATATCCGTTAATTTAAACTGAAAGTTCCTTTCTAGCGCCCATAATCCTAAAAACAACACACTTAAAACTGCATCGAGATTGAAAGACTCGACTCGAGATGTTGAGTAACTTGTAGATCAAGTTCAACTTTTGAATCAACAAACAATTAATGCACATTTTAACTTGTATCAGCTGGCAGGTAATTAGCACACAAAACATGTTATGATCACAGAACATTTTTGGCGATCACGTCTCTCTACACGCGGCTTTTCAACGCTTCAGTGGTTTCATTTTTTGCTGAGTTCAACGGTCATGCTTTCACTGACGAATCATCTTTTTGTTTTGTTGCGCAACAAGTATTTTTCGATTTCCGGATCTCATCTCCATTCAACGGCCCATCGCTTCTGGACGCAAAAACGATGATTTGAGAAACAACACAAAGATGTTTTAGGAGATAAAAACTGTGCGCGGAACCCATTGCACGTGAATGGCCGACAACAAACATCAATTATAGTAACCGCTGACCGCGCAGAACTCCTTTGTTCAACTTGTACCGAGTGCTTTTGAATTGGTGGATTCGAAGGAGCTGAATTGAGAGGTGAGTTTTTTCTTTAAAACCTCGAACTTTAATGGCTGAAAAGTTTGGCGTCTGTTTGTAAACAATATTTGTGCATTACTCATTGCGCGTCTAGTTTCTGGTCTGTGTGCAAATTAAAAACAGGTGATCATTGCGCGCTAACAATGTTTGCAAGTAGATTTGCTTTTAAAATTTGTTAGATCATTTCGATAACTTTACACTGAAATGCGCTTTTGTTAGTTGTTTGCAAATAGATCTTATTGTCAAGACTTTGTTATTTGAGACAAGAACTTTTAGCTGTTAATTTAGTTCGAAGTCTGAACTTCAAACACAGATTGCAGCATTTATGTGAATAATTTTGACTCTGTCGGCGTGCGTGCTGCGTTTTGGTTAATTTAAAATGCTTGAATCATCACCGAACACTTCAGCGGCCGAAATGTTTAGCGAGCATCTTGACAATTCAGACTGTTCATAACTTGAATCAAAATCGAAATGTGCTTGCAAAGAAAAAGCGTAGTTCCAAGTTGCGCACACTCCACTTTTCTGTGTTTTTGTTTTGCACGTCGTTGACTTACAAAACTTGACCTGCTCGCATTGATTTGATATTTGGCGGCTTTCCCGAACTTTCTCTACTGTGCCGACCAGTCTGCTGACTGCCAAAGCCATAATCAAATATTGCGATCAGTTTGAGTATGCGCGTCCTTTACGACTTTTAATAGTACTCATGTGATCTTTGCGATTCGGTGCATTGTTCTTATGAAAGCATGCAGAAGACTTTACCGTATTCTTTAATCTTCTTTGATTTCAGAAATGACCACACCAAAACTCCTTATTTTGTTGCTTCTTGTTGCTGGCACAGTCATTTTGTCAAACGGGAAAGCAGTGGAGAAGAAAAAAGAACAAAAGTGCAACGACAAAGAACAAAACCTTATTACTGCAAAGTCTGACTCATCAAGTAAGTTTTGCTTTTGAGTGCAATTAAAGACATCGGTTATTTAGAACCAAAGCCGGCCGTCATCAAGTCTTTCCGAGGAACTGTATACAACATCGAGGGAAGTCCTTCGTGCAGTGGAAGCAGGCCAACTGTTCTGCTTCCAGGCTATGTGAAGCTTCTTGACGGCGAACTGCACGTTCCAAAGAAGTACGATTTGGTCAAGAACGGAGTCATAAAACTCACAATTCGCGGAACCAATTTTGATACGCCTTTGTGTCTGAATGGAGAGTCACAATACTTGGCGCTGCCCAACAGCTTTTGCACAACTGACTTGTGCTCGTTCATCGGTGCTGACATTTGCCGGATTCTAGAACAGCCGGGCGTTCACTCAATTAAAGAGCTGGAAGAAAAACTAGGCTTCAATTCCACGTTGGAGTTACCAGAAGCTCCTTCCCTTCTTGGCATTTCCTTACTTGACTTGTTTTCCGTGCGTTTATGGCACAGTCTATTATTATTAACTGAACAAACCTTTTAGGGCGAGTTCTCATTTGGCTTTGACATCGAGCATGCAGGAGAAAGCATTCTAGTTATGAAAGTGCCGACAAACGAGGCGTAAGTGTTTTGAAATTAAACTTAAAAGATTCAAGGCATTTCAGATACTTGCAAATTGGAGTCACAGCCGACTAACTCAAGTGCACATACAAACGTCTTTAATGCTCACAAACTGTGTAGATATTTTGCTTTGACCAAAGCGTTGTAGATTTAATATTATTATCGTTTTACAAAACGGGTCACTTGAATAAACTTTGTTTGCCTGTCAAGCCAATATTCTTAGTACACATTTAAGTCCAAGTGTCAGGGAGATAGTAATTCGCAGAAACATCATTGTAGCATTGTAGTGCTGCAGGTGAAACGCCAAAGCGTGCACTGGCCTTTCAAGTTATGCTGAACGTACGCATATAATTAGAGGTTGCCAAGCGCTTGCTGTTTGGCAACTAAATTGACTGATCCATGACTTTCGGGGTGTTCCGCTAAATCCATGACAACTACGGCGGCGTAGCGTGCGCCAGATAAACAAAATTGCAAAACACTTTGGCGACCATGGCCCAGATCTCCAAATTTTAATACTGACCATTGACGCGGCCGTTCGTCGAAATGTGTACGACTTTGATTCTAAAGCCTATTTTTATTATTACGGTAGTGATTGCTCTTGGTCTCACGGCAGCCTCGCTGTTCACACCTGGATGGAGAAGCATCAAGAATGTTCAAGATACTCGTCTGGGCATCCTCACTTATTCGTGTGGCTCGAACAGCACATCTAATTCACTCGACGTCGATTCATGCAAGAACTTTTGGGATTCACGACCCGGATGGGAAAAGGCCGTCATTGTTCTGATGTTCGTTGCACTAATTTTGGAAGTAGTTATTATTGTCTGGTCAGTCGTCAGCTGTCTTTGTTTCTGCTTCCCGGCTTGTTTTCTTTTAGTCACATTAGTCACGTAAGTTTGCAAGTTTTCATTAATCAATCTCATCGCGTTTATAGAGCGCTAGCGACTATTTGTCTCGTTGTGGCCGTCTCTTTGTATGGCGGAAAGAATTCTGAAAGCATTGGCGACCTTCCAAATAGTACCAAAGACTTCACACAACTTTCAAATGTTGGCTATAGTTTTTGGCTCGGAGTTGCCGCCGCAGTGGTCATGTGCTTTGCGACCTTGTTCGGTTCTGTGACCGCCCTGATCTCTTCTATTACGCCATTCTAATTGGAAAAACTGAACAAAAATCATATTCCATGCGACTTATCATTTCTAATTTATGACACGGTAGACTTTTGGTATTCAATTGTAGGTAATGGACATTGTGTATGAACGAGTTTATGCAGTTAATAAATAAAAGTTTGATAATTTCAGCACATTTCAATAGTTATCGATTTTCTAACTCTTTAATTAAATTCTTCGAGTCATCTTGATTCAGCAAATCGAGCATGGAGTTTGTCACCTAAATCCAAAAACGATTAAACAAATTGCAAACTGTTAGTACCAATAAAATGTCCGGCGAAATGTCAAAAATGCCACGTTGATGAATTGCATCTAAAGCGCGAAGGCCTGGATCTGCGTACCCGTTGAATATGCAAAAGTTAACAATTGTTAATGCCTCGACAAAGAAGTAGGACGGAGCAAAAATTCTTGGCTTTCTAAACAGTTGCATTGAACCGGGTAAACAGATTAAAATACTCACTTTCTGAGATCTGGGAAGACTTCTTCACTGGCCATCATTTCAAGGAACTTTAAACGCAATTTGCTTTCGGTGAACTTGAAGCCGGCGCTTGCGATGTTGTTTATCATCTCACAAAAAGGCTTGCAAACCACATCCAGCGACATATTCGAAAGTGAAGAACCGATCTAAAAATAATTAATTAAAGAAGTATGTCAAACATTACTTACACTCATTATCAATCGAGTCAACACCAGAAACCGATTTTCACCAATTATCTGCTCTGTTGCCGGATATGGGCCGACTTGAACTGAGCACAACGTTGCAGTGTTGGAGTTGAAACGCATTTCAGTCAGCTCCGGAAACGTGTTCAACTTATTCGGATCGTGGTAGACGCTTGGATATCGAATTGACGGAATTCGCACCAAATCAACGCGTTTCGTGAAGTTATCCGCACCTGGACCTTCGGCAAGAATCTCCTCGTTATAAATAGCAAGAAATAGAGTTTCTAACATTGATGTAACGGAATGCTGGCCTTGGTGCAGAACTTGATAAATACAAGTAAATCAGCGGAGGCACCAACTGTAAAGTGAAATATCTTCCAGTACCTAGAAACTGACAGTTGAAACAACGCCAACATCTAAAACATACCGAATTTGTAATAAATGGCAAGCAGGTGGCCGATTAGAGGATGAACCAAGTCGGTCTGTTCGTAGTTGCAGATAATGTAGTTGATTAAAAGCTGCGTTTTCTCCTGCTCTTTCCTCAGGAACTTCCTGTGATCGCTTTCATGCTTTGATCCTTTGATGCTGTTCGAGTGATTGGACGAGGAGGCTTTCAAACCGGGCTTTTGGCTCAGCTCCGTTAACCACGATTCAAATTGCTCGCTATTCATTGAACTAAAACTACGAATAAACAAAAAGAAGAATTTATCGAAAAAGGAATAAATATGGCGTTTGGCAAACGGAAACTTTTCGCCAAGATGTCGGCTAAAGACTGGCGTCAAACAGGACCGTTTTCGTGAAGTGATTTTTCGCCTTCGTTTTTCGGATTTTAAAAGCAGCAAACAACATGAACCTTCTTGATCTGGCAGGCAGTGTGTGGAGAGCGAATGAACAGTTGATACATTCAACTTTAGATTTGAGTGGCAACGTCATAAATGTTTGTTTATTTTGAAACATTCAATATTCGCTTTTGTTTAGAAAATGGCCGAGTTGACCGGCATCCATGCAAAACCACATCCAGTTTCTCCGGTCATCAACAATCAAGGTCGGTGGTTCAGCTTTAAAAAGATTGTAATTGTGGGAGGAATCGGCGCCGGCATTTATTTGGTATATTATTTGTTGAAGAATCGAAAACAACGTGTTCCGTATGTAGAGAACTTTGAACCAGGTAAATTAAATCGTTCTGTTTTAATGTTCTTTTTGCTGTTTAGATGTCGTCTATTTGTTTCAATTTCCGCGTCCACTTTCTATTCCATCTTTGTCTCCTTATGCACTTAAATTGGAGACTTGGTTGAGGATGTCTGACATCAACTACTTAGTTGTTGAGGATATTTCCCTTTTTCATCGCTCTCCAGAAGGCACTCTTCCATATGTTGAATTAGACGGACAAGTTATAGTTGATTCTGCGAATATAATAGGTTGGCAAGTCATTTTATTCTTCAAGATACTTTTTAACTTGTTTTCCTATCATGTAGAGCAGGCAACGGAGCACACCTTGATATGTGACTGCATATTTTATAGTCCATTCAATATTCTAACACACAAGAAGCATAGTAGAAAAAGAATTAGAAAAGTTTTAAATGTACTTCGTTGAATCAAAAAAGTTGCTTGATCAAAGTTAGTAATGTGCCTCTTTAACTAGTTATCTCATTCTGCATTGTTTTTGTAGAGTTTCGGGCGTTCAAATAAGAACATGTAAAAATGTGGCTTAAAAGAATATCCACGGATATTGCAATTGAGGCTTATGCAATCCGTTAAAATGACATTAAAAACATGTAACAAACTTTTAAAAACGGACAGATCTTTTTCCTCAACCTATCAATTTAGATGTGTTGACTGAAAGCCGAGACACAACCGATTCACATCTCAAACCTGATCAAAAAGCAGTTGTCCGAGCTTTAGAAGTTATGATTGAATTGTCATTGGTAAGAAACTGTTTGAAGTGTTGTTTAAAGTGTTGTTTATAGAATTTCTGTTCTGCGAAATACCGTTACGAGAACTTTGACGAGTTTTTCAAAATTTGGTCGGCACCGTTTTTGTCTCTTCCCGTTGTGAGAACTCTCTTCAAGTGGTTTATTGTTAGAGTGGTGAGTGTCAAAACATATATGTTTGGTAATTTCTTAAACACTTACTTACAGGCGAACAAAAGAATTCGCGCCTCGAGCATGGGAAAGCATTCAAATGAGTTAGCTGAGAAACTCGGCAACCGAGAGTTGCAAGCTTTGAGCGATTTGTTGGGCTCAAAACATTACTTGACTGGCTTTAAACCGGTAAGTGAATTTAATGTTTGCTTTTAATAACTTCTCTCCAGACGAGAGCAGACGCTGCGGCATTTGCTGCGTTGACCTTGATTCTTTATGTTCCATTCGACAACCCACAACGCCGTTACATTAACAAACACTGCCAGAATTTGCTAGACTATGCTGAAAGAATCCGAACACGTTTTTGGCCCGATTGGACTCTCGTCACAACACTCTGCAAAGCCAATACGGACTGGAAGCGAATGATCAAGCCAAGCAACTCTCGGCCAGCTTCTACTGCTCCCTAATTCCGTACGTGGATCTCTTGTAGTTTACTTATCTGCATTTATCCGTTGCAGTTTAGCTTAGAAGTTCTTTATTGTTCTGTTGCATTTAATAAATAGAGTTTATTCCAAGTCAATTCAACAACAGCGATTGCCTAATCAAATGGAATGAAGTCGAGCTATAAGTAGTTTCTAAAAACCGGTTCAATACGCAAAATCCATGATAAACAACGGGTAAAGCTTTTCATGGCAAAAGAAATGAGGAGACTAGTTAGAAGTGAAGATTCTTCTTTAAGTGAACGAGTTAAACGGTTAAACTAATAAAACTAGTTGCTAGTCAATATCTATCAAAATTGAATGTGCAATTGGATGAGATTCTGAACAAATTATTTTCCAAACTTGAAAAGCTTCTTTAACACGCCTCTTTTGGCCGCTGACGTTGATGGCATGTTGCTGAAAACAGTTCGATAACATAAACAAACTCATTTTAAAACTCACTCTTCTGACGACTCGATGCTCACCGATCGAGAATCGGCCAACGTGGATAGAGTGGACAGAGAATTTGGTGATCGTGGCGAGTTGACTGTGGAATACGAATCAATAGATTGAGTCAGTGAGATTTTGCGGTCAACTGCACGGGCGGTAGAGGCAATAGAATAGTTGTCGTCGTCCATGCCTGACTCCAAAGACAGTCGAGGAATTGGCCGAGCCAGTGAGTAGTCACCTCCAAGCGAGAACTGCATGCTTCCGTCTTTGAGCATGCGTCTGCCTGATTCGGTGATTGATGTTCTTCCAGCTTGAAGTTTCAAATGTGTTTCCAGGTTGTTCAACAAAGGTGCTTCGGGTTCGGTCATCGGTCTAAAGTGTGGTGATTTCAATTAAATCAAAGATTGCTACTTACTTGATTTCAACGCGGACCAAAAGCGAAGACATTTCAAATTGCTCACTGAATTGATTGTACAGAGGAACAGACCGGTAACCGGGACGAATGCAATCTACAGGAAATCCAGCTTGTCCGATAAAAGGGTCCGTTTTGGGGCCAACAAAGTCGCCGTCTTCGACTGTGAAACGAAGCAGTGCCAGTTCCGGACGGTACACTTCAAATGTGAACTTCTCGTTCCAGCAAGGATTAAGACCATTTGAAGCTAAAACATCTGCTAATTCTGCAATCTGTGATCTTTTAAACTTACTAATGCTCTCTGTTCTGTAAGTATTGCAATCCGTCGCAACACCGGTGATTTCGACTTCAACAAATGGAGAGCAGATTCCTTTGGCGTGATCCTTTCTTGACAAGTGCTTGCCAGCAATAACACACACTGTCAAGAAGATTGGAAAAGCACCGGATCGTGGACAGTCGTTTGCAAGATCAGGCCTAAACGTCTCGTCCATCAAATACTGCGGTTTAAGCACGTATCCACAACGACCGTTCGCCATAAACTTTGCGTCGTTCAATTGCATAGGACGATCACCAGTTTGATAGTTGAGGGCAACCTTAACATAAAAGATGTAAAAAGTAAGTTGTTATTAAACAAATACCATATGACATCCGCTACTCCACATTGGAACTGGATTGAAGTTGGTCGAAGTGAGTCGCGAAGCTTGTGGATAAACACGAGACAACTGACGAGAGTTGAAAAGTGTAGGTTGCGTTCTAACAATTTGTCATGCTTTGTCTCACTAAACAGCAAAGAGTTTAAACAACTTGTTAAAGCAACAAACCTGAACGAACACATCTCATAAAAAGTGGCTCTCGAGTCTTTCAAGGCAAAATCTAAATAAGAGTTAGTTAACTGTTAAAGTGTAATTGCTATTTGGATCTTGTTGTTGTGTTTGATTATTAATGTAAAAGGACTTACCCAGATCAAATGGAACGGCTTGGCAGTAAACGACAAGACTTGACAATTCGTTAGCAATTCGAAGTTGTTTCTCTTTTGTTCTCAACAATGTGATTTTGCTGTTAACGTTTTGACTCAACGACGCTACTGTGTTCACCCAATCGTCCATTTCATCTTTTGTCTCTGCA
The DNA here is from genome assembly GCA_024699845.1 of Aphelenchoides bicaudatus. Taxonomy (NCBI): domain Eukaryota; kingdom Metazoa; phylum Nematoda; class Chromadorea; order Rhabditida; family Aphelenchoididae; genus Aphelenchoides; species Aphelenchoides bicaudatus. The sequence continues at coordinate 9,413,681 of JAMPIN010000002.1, read as the reverse complement.
GCGACTGTAGTTTCTTGGAGCGACCAATGTGAGGAACCTTGACTTATGCGGAACGAATTTGGACGATCCGTCTGTACGATTTCAACGTTGCAATTCAGCAGCTCAATTGTTGTGAAGTTCATGTCTCCACTTGTTTCCGGATCAATTTCTCGAACAAAGTCCGGTGGAAACCAGCCAACTCGGCCATCACATCGACCTTTCCACAGGTCTGGTTCTTTGCGGATAATTGAGATTTTTGAACCGACAGTGAATGTAAGTTCGTCGGCGTTCAAGCCTTCAAAGTCTTTTGTCGCAAGGGCTTCAATCTAAAAACAAGTTGAAAGTTTGAAAGCCTTTCTCAAAAGTTTACCTCTTTTTCAAGATCCTTTAACTCCATATACCAGCCAGCATTCGCAGCTGTGTTCTAAAATTATCTTATTTACTCGTGTCATGAAGTAAAGAATTGCTCACTTCACTCGCATACTCTCCAACTGTTTTTTCATTGACCTGCAATTTGAAGGAATTGAATTTAAAGAAGTTGCATTAACAAACCGGGAAGCGAAGACAAACGCCACGAACGAAGTCACGTGTGGCATAGTAGTCAACAATTTGGTTCAAGTTTTCAAACACCGTCTGGTTGACAACAAAAATACGTCCGTCGCGTTTTAGTCTATAGTGCCAAAATTCATTGTCCACTCGCAACGACAAAACAAACACCTAAAATGATTGCTTTGGTTGTTAAAATTAAGTCTGCTTGACTTACATTTGGATCTGTGCTGCTGTACCTAATCAAGAAAGCGCCACTTTCTTTTACGGTATTCAACAGCTCTTCGGCTCTTTTCTTATCAGCACACTCGTCGAACCATCTAAACGGAAATGAGTTGATTCGAAATTAGCGGATTACGTAGGCGATCGGGTCAACCGATCGACCGGAACTAACAACTTACGGCTGATCTAGGTGAGGCTGTGGTTGAGGACAGGCTTGAATTAGATAGGAACGGAAAGCAGGAGTGTCCAGGGTATGCTTTGTGTAGTAGGAGATCAATTCGTAAAGTGTATCTTTTTTGTTGTCTTTGAGGAAGAAGTACTTCTTTTCGCCTCTGACCAAGTCGGTTTTTATGCGACAGTGATGAACGAGTTTGTCATGTCTTAAATCACCAATTAAACAGAAGCGTCATTTAAAACTCACAAAAACGAAAGAGTGTAATCGCCAATAAAAGTGCCCGACTCTCGAACCAAATAAACTCCATTGCCTTTGTCAAGTTGTTCAAGTAAGCGTTGTTTGGCTTCCTGAACGAAATAGACAGTGAAACAAGTGTTCAAAAGTGACTCACATCTCGTCCAACTTTGCCATGAAACCACTCCTCCGTTACGTGCATTTCTTCCGGCCGCACACCAAATCCCGTTGGCGTCGCCTCTTCGGACGCATCTTCTTGATCTTCTTGTTGACTGATTGTATCTTCTTTGATGCTTGTTGTTTCGTCTTCCACTTTATCGATAATGTAGCAAATGCGATCCTCAAACAAAACAAAAACATGCTTGCTCCAAGTCTAAACAACGAAATGCAAACAAAGCTTCAAACAACAATCCTCACTTTTGCTGAATTGTCAAGAAGATAAAGAACGCCACGTTTTGTGCACTCTTTCGAAAGAATGTCACTTTCTGTTTCTTCTTCGCATACTGACATCGAGAGCCCTTCGTTTTCTAAACAGTGTTTGTAAGTGTGTAACCATCTTTACTGCTTTGTAAAGCTTACCCAATTGCAATTTCTTGTGTTTCAAAATGATCTTTCTTCGAAGAGCGGCCGGTGAAGGTAGTTCAGTTTCTTCTCGTGACACAGGCGCCGTCAACAACAAGTCACCAAGAATTTCTTTGATTTCCTGTGCCATTAAACGTTGAGCCGGAACAGAGCAATTGTCTTCAATAGACAAAATGACAGGATAATCACTTGCTTGAAAGGCGTAATGCTTGATTGTGTAGAGGACATCGCGTAGATTTAACTTTGATGTAATGGTATAGCCGTGATAAATTACAATTTCCGCAAATTCTCCGTTAGACTTTTTGGCTCCGTCCCTGCAATTAAATGATAAAATGTGTTTAAAGCTAGATTTATGTACCAGCAATCCAATTCAATGCACCGGCAACCCATCATTAAAGCTCGAGAATAAGCATCCAATGAAGATTCACTTTTCAACTGATCACCCGTCAAATAAGTGTTGTGTGAAGAAGCAATCCAATAATTAGTTAACGGCTGGGTCCTAAATTTAGATTTTACGGACTTTGCAAGAAACGCTGTTTAGACTTACATGTCATGAACAACGCGCTGATTGATTGGATCAAAAATAGAGTTTTCGCGAGAGAACAAATAGTCAACGAATTCATCAGTACTCAACGAGGGCTCTGGAATGTCACGATCCATTGAAACTTCCCTTAAATAACGGCGCAAAAAGCAACTTGTGTCATCACGGCTTCTGGCAAAATCCTCCTAAACTTCTAGCATAGACTCCAGCTGAACATGTTCAAAATTACCCCTTGATCTGTTGCAAACTTGAAGAAACTTGAGAATGTGACCTTTTGACTATTCTTCTCTTCTAACAAGTCCAGAAACAGTTGTTGAAAAATGCTGTTGAGATTTATAAGTCGTTTGTGCGCAAGAACAAATGCTAAAAGATGAAATTAAAAATGAAATAAGGCGAATAAACGTTACCTTCAAACCCCATCTCGCCTTCTGTTATTTCTTGTAACTGCTTGGACTGGACTTTGTATTGCAATGTTGTTTGAACGAATGGCTTCATGTGTCTGATAGTAACTGTTGATGACTCAGGATTGACAATTTGATAGAATTGCTTGCGAAGCCAACGATCTGTTACCAAAAAATGCGAAGCCTCCGACAACTCCATGCGCAAGTGATGAAGACCGTGAAGCCACAATCTAAACGTTAAAATTAGCATTAAAGTTGAGAGATTAAAACTAACCGGCAAGCTTCAGCAGAGTCAACTAAACAGCACAAACATTATGGTTAATTGTTTAAATGTAAAACACTTACACAAAAACAACCAATGATTTAGAACAAAAGTAGATCCATAACTAATGACTAAAATCCAATCGGAAGAAAACCGCTAAACAAAAATGTGCAAAGTTGATTTGAAAATTAGTTGTTTAAAGTGCTCACATTTAATTCTTTGTCCTTTTTCCACTTGTCTTGAATTTTCATTTTGTTCATTTTGTAGTCAACGGTTTGGACATCTTTGACTAGAGACAAGTCCAGATACTGAGGTTTTGCAAGTTTGTTTGCTGACAGCACATTTGGATCACTTTTGGAGAGGACGATTTGGCGAGTGGCGAGGTTAAAGTAAAGCCGTTTGTAAGCCGGCTCCCATTTCTAAAATTCATTGATTGAAAGAGCTTATTTCAAGTAAGAATACCTTCAACAGCAGTAGTTTACAGACTCGGTGTCCTTTTTCCATTGCTGCCAACACCTTCTCGAGGTCCATTTCTTGGGCTCGACCTGGATTTTAGTGGATAAAGTGAAAACAGTAAAGAAACGTACCCAAACGCCCGTACGGAGCATTTTGACGTCGTTGCCCAGTATATCTTGCCGGATTTAACCGAGACGAGACCGAAGAGCCAGACGTAGTCGATTGGTTACTCATAAACAGAGAGCTTAGTGACGAGCCACTGCTGACACTATGTTTCTGAGTTGTTGGCGATCCAACGTGATGACTTGAGCTGTTCGCAAAGATGCCTCGCCGGTGGTGAGCACCGTTTTGCGAGTCGAGTGATAACTAAAGTGTGAGATTAGAAGAGCTGAGCAAAATAACACGAAGACACAAACGAACACAACAATCAACAATGAGCAGACGACACATTAACAACTAATTATAAGCCGGCTAATTTAACGAGCGGGTCATGAAGACGCTCCAGAATTCCTTGAGTGCAAACAAACCGCAAAGATGGCCCGGTTTCGAACCTTGCTCTTTGTGGAATGCAAACAAAACGGCATTTGAGCCATTTCGCGCTAACGACACGCAGCTGAAGCACCCAAATCGGTGCAAAACATCAAAAGGTCTGGAACACAACTCAAACCTTTCGGGTTCTTGAATGCACACTTGTCGACGCGGACTAACACAGGTTATCAACAACACAAACTTAACACCGACGACAAACAGTGGATTATTATGTGAGGAGGCCTATCAGCTTCTTCAACTTACTTTTGCCTTGTTCGGCAGACTCATTTTGCAGTGGAGAAATCAACGATTCTAATCCGCTCGCAACAAAGGTGTGCACGACAGACGCAAATGGGCACTCCGGCAGTTCTCGAATCAATTTCCAATCAAGCGCCTTGTGCAACACTTTCTCCAGTCTGGCCGTCGATGTGCGATTTGGCGTGATCCGGCTGCTTGCTTGTTTGTGGTCTGAAATCGCATTCATTTACACTTACAGCATCTGTTTACACTCAAATGACGTTTCCGCCAATTAAACTTGCTTACCTAACGTTGACAGTGGTGAGAAATGCGCAAAATGCAATGAACGCAAATTGAATGATTGCCGTGAGGCCAGACCAGGAAACAACGGTTTTCGGCGACCACTCATTGTGTTGTTGTTGGAGAGTTGCGTCAATAATCGCAAAATTCCAATTATAGTATCACACACTCTTCAATCAACCTGCTCTCTATCGCCAAGCAAACTCGAAAGGTTCTCACAACAAGGACTAATAATTCCTTATCACCTCTCAATGAAAACCGCTGATCGACTCACGTCAAGTTCATTTACTTTTTGACGTTCGTCGACAAAAAACGAGCCAGAAAGAAGGAATGCATAATGCAAAATAAATTGAATTGCACAAACATCGGCGATCAAATCGAAATTAATCCACAGTTTGATTGCGTTGTTGAATTTGCAAAAATCACAATCGCCAAACTTTTGTCAACACAGTTTTTCGTTTCGTGAGCTCCTTGCATTTTCGACAACAGTGGCTCTTCCTCGTCGTAAGCGAGTTTTTTGTATTGAGGGCGGAGCTTGTTGAATACGATCCAAAAAATGCGTGGAACGACTATTCTCAGCTACACCACGTTTCTGGCCTCGCACAAGCGTAAGACGGCCAAAAGTTTGGCCTCTCCAGCAAACCGAACAAGCTTTGAGTCTTTGGCGGGTTAGTTCTTGAGTCATTACTGTATTTATTCAAATTGCTCTCGTTTCAGCACTTCATTTACACATGTGACTGAATTGTGCAGATTCAAAAAGATAGACTAAACACCGGGTGAGTTCTTCTTGAATCAATTAGACCATTAAATTGAACTGCAAATTGAATCAATAACTCGAACCACTCAAACCGCAAATCAACAGATTCAATCAACGCATTCAATTTAAATTCCATTGCTTCATTTCATTTCATCATCTTCCGTTTCCCTTCAATTTAAAGTGTAAATCAATGAACGTTCCAGCGTTCATGTATTCATTTTTGGAACGACGGAAGTGGTTTAGCCCCTGCATTCCTTTCATTTGAATTATTCATAATTGTTGTTTAGGCGAGATCATGCTTTGGAAGCTTTCGAAGCTGCTAGTGCTTCTAGTCATCTGCCTCACCGTCCACTCAAGACACATCCGTCACAAACGCTGGGGCGCTTCAACTCTGAGGCCACCAGTTATCGTCCAGGACATTCCAATTATCCAATTTGGTGAACACGTTTCGTTTTACGCCAACGAGACTTGGCAAGTTTTCCTACTTGTTTGTTGTCTAATAGTTTTGCTTTTTCTAGGAAGCACGTAAGATCCGAAGAGTTGTCACTGGGAATCCGCAAAGATGCATGTGTAGAAGGCCGAATCCGTATTGAGGGAAAGAGAACTAGGTAAGAAAGAAGGGATTCTGTTTCGGGTCCACAAAAAGTTTTATTCCGACGTCTGCGCTAAATATTGTTTATTGTTTGCGGATATGGGAAGAATTTCGTTTGTCTTCCGCTATTGTTTGTTTGCATTTATGGACCACCGTGGAGGAGCTGTTGTTGTGAAAGAAGCCTGAAACGGCGATTTAAAGAGACCACCACACTTTTATGACGCTTTTGCGTCTCAATTGATCATTCCATGCGTTTATGGACTGCATAATAATCAGCTGTTTGTTGTCGAGTCAATTTGGTTGCAGGTTTTTTAATTGTATGGCCCGTAAACGCGCAGCTTATCAATTTCGATGTCACACTTACTTAGTTGCTCACTTAGTTTTTTAGGAAGAATGCCATAAAATTTCTAAACTCTTTTGACAAAGCCGCTGTTTTGTGTGCTTGAAGGCGCCAAGTGCGCCGACAAAAAACAACTTGATTGACTTTTGTTGAACATTTTAATTGATAGGCGTTTGTGGGCGCATGGAGTGTTTTCCGAGTGGTTGAAACTGAATCATCGGGAGCGCTTCACAATTAAACCCAATGGAAAATACGTTGATTGGAGGCATTAGGATAGGGAAGGAATGGCCAAGCAAATTGCATTTGCCTCATTTGCCGATGACCTTCTCCAGCGCTCCGGTCTCTGCACCACAAACTTTATTACGCGCTATGAGCCGTTTATCTTTTTGTCATCGCTGCTGTTTCTGAAACCAGCGGCCGCAAACACGTCAGTCAGTTTGGCCAACGTTCCTTTGATTGACAAACCAGCCGCGTCGGATCTCAATAGCTTCTGATAGTGCGCAGCCGGAGAAAAACATTTGCGAGGGTGGTTATGAAGAAAAACGTTTATTTGGTTTGGCAGGCGGTTTAGCAGCGAAGTGTTGAAACATTTAAAAGATGCCTTTCCATTAGAGCTGCTTTAAGAACTCGTCAGTGGTTCCGTTGCATTTGCTTCAAAAAACTTCTATACACAAAACAATTACTCCACATAAAAGTTGTTTATTTGCCGCCAACGACGACTACAAGTTAATGTGACAAGTTCGCTCCAAATTTGCCTTCTTATGATGAGCGCGATGCTGCTGTTCGAGTCGCAAAATGCACTTACCGCCAAATGGTTTTTATGGCGTGAAACAAATGGATGCTCGTTTAATCGCAACGAAAGCACTAAATGAGTCAAATTTCATGCTGTAAACTATACATTTTGTTGCAAATCTCCGCCATGCACCTTCGCCCACTTTTTTCATCAAAATGCCAATCCGCAGACGACTTTGCGACCAAATTAGCTTGTCATTCGAAAATAGAACAGAACAATTCCGTAAAAGCTTCTTGGCACGTTTGAAAGAAAATGCGCGTTCTTGCTTTTGTTTTTTATAAAACATTTTTTCAAAACAAACACTTTAGTTTCGTGATGAGCACGCATTCTTCTGATTCATTGGCGGAACTCTAGTCGAATGTTTTGTTTTTTCTCAAGTTCGCCGCTGGCCACTTACTCAGTCGACGGAAATATATTTACACTAAAAGTGGTGGGTCAAGCAACAAAAATCCGTAAAGCATATTAACAAAGCACATAACGCATTCTCTTGAATTAGAAATACTTGTGGATTTAGAGCCCGCCTGTACACTTGTGAAATGGGAGAAGGTGGACAATGGTAAAGCAATAATCTGTAATGCCCGTAAAAACAAATTGTTTAGTCTGATGGAAACGTTCAAGTCAACGAAGGGCGGCTACTTTTGTCATCAAGTAATTAATTCTCATAGTTTTGACATGCAAGCAAAGCAACTGTTTAGTTCTACCCTTGGTATTATCATCCGGCAACTTACACATTGCACGGTAGGCTTTCGATTTATCAACTGCTTTAACTTTTCAGTTTAGTTATTTTTGAACGTCGACCACGCAAGTTCCACGACAAAGAATCTGAGTTGCGCTTTCGACGACACCGATTTGGAAGACAAGCCACCCGCGAAGTAGCCGACTTTGAATTTGTTCGACAAGTAAAATGCTCCAAAGTTTGTGAGAAGAGTTCCGACATCGAGTTTACAACACTAAAGCCTATCAAGTCGGTAAGTCTTATCACGAAGGGATTTGGAAAACCTATAGACAAACAGAAATTCGCGTATCAAAAAGAATGCATGTTTTATTGACCGGCGCAGTCAAACGCGAAGGTTATGGATTTGCGTTGAGTAGCTTTTCGCTATCAAATTTCATAAGTTCCCTTGCAATAATAAACTAGCGCTATTGTTTCTCGACCAAACAAAACAACTATACAAAATGCCAACGCGCTAATTGAACTCGATTTAGGTGTAACTCTCGGAAATCGTTCAACAAAATGGTCGTTGCTGCCCACATTTCAACTGTATAAAGTTTGTTTAATCGAATAGTAGTCGTCTTTGAGGTCTTCGTTTTGTAAATACTTCTTTAACTTCAGTTAATTACAATTGATTATTTCTATCAACGCAACCAAACGAGTTGTTCATTTAGAGTCTTTATAACTAGTGTTTGATTTCTACGCACAGCGGGTTAATTTCCAAAGAACACTGCGATACGTTTAAGAAAGTTTCAACATTCTACAACTGCCAAAAGCCACGCTCTTTCGCCCAATTGTCTATCAAGTTTATCAATGTTGAATAAACTTCTATTTTATTCATCTTATGTGTGCATTCGACAAAACTTATTCAAGTAACGCATGGAATCAATAAAAACAAGCAAGTTTTCCAGTCGTGGACGTTAAAGCAAGTCGGCCATTTGTGTAGTCCAACTAAACTGCAAATTAACTCCAATTATAAAAGTTGGCTTACGTTTATGTAGTTTGAAAGATCGCCATCGAATTGCCAAATAGAATTAGGATTAACACCACCTGTATAGACTGCCAATTTGTTGGATAAGCAAGCAACTGTGCTGTCTGTTGCGGAAAGGCGAGTTTTCGAAGCGCCACAAATATTGATTTCCTAAATATTTGAATTAAACTTGTAAGTGCTGCGAAATACGTACGTTTAAAATACTCAGAGTTTTCGTGTCTATCAAGTGTATTTGTGTATCTTGTCGGTCATTAACTGATCTTGATACGTACAACAAATCGTGGCACTTGGAAATTGAATGGCATGTGGTGTTCCATTTAAATTCCTTAAACTTAGACCACATTCTATTATCCACACAAGAGACTCCTTCTTCGCTCATTGTGTAAAAAGTCGGAGAGTCTTTCTAAACCAAAAACTATTTAAATTTAACTGCTATTGACAAACCGGGACAACAGCGTCTATAACTGGCTGGCGTGGATATGTTAACGTACGGACTTTTATTGACCAATCGCGTTGATCAAAAACGGTTATTTTGGAGTTGCAAGTCCCGACTAGCACCATTTCTCCAGTTGATCTTGACCACAATACTGGGCTTCCCAAACACAATTCGTCGGCTAGCTAAAATCCGGTAGTGATTTTTATGTTAAATTCTAAGAATACTTTAATTTCTCCATTCAGCAAATGCCACTCTTTAAGAAAATGATCAAAACCTAGGCTCAACAAAACTCCATTTGACTGCTCTTCCAATGACCAAATCCATCCCTTAAAAACAGGATTAATCAATCATACTTTTAAACATTACAACTAACTAAATGAGCCTGCTTTATTTCTTGCATTTTTTCAATCAGTCCCATTTTTGTCTAAGCTCCAAAACGAGAGTGATGAGTTTCTAGATCCAGTTACACAATAAGGTCCGTTTGAAATCAACCGAACAGCATCAGCAGTTCCATAATGAGCCTGAATGATAGTGGGGTCACAGTCAAGTTCTCTCAATCGTCTCTGCTCGGCTTCGAAACTGTAAGAAAATTTGGCAAATCTATCAGATCCGCAATTAAAATGGCGTGTTGGTAGCACAATTTTGCTTTGCTAAAAACAAACAAGTAATAACATCTTATTAAAAGTTGTTTGTAGAAACTCACTCTAAGTCGTCGTTTCCAATAGCTCGATTGACCAAACAGATTGTAAAACTTCTTGCAAGTAACCCTCAATCCACTCCAAGCAGTGTTTAAATCCAAAAAATCAGTTATGCGAAAGATCAAATCACTTGGAAGTGCCTCCATTCCAAGCCTATTTGCAAGGAAAAACAAGGAGACGCTAAGTAGTTGCTTGCAATAAATGTTGCGGACTTTTCCGCCTGACTTACAATTTGTTTGGCCGATTTGCAATTTTCTTGTTGCCAAGTCATAATTCAACACGGCTCAGAAGAACGCCTTTCACGTGTCTATTTGTTTACAAGGTAGATTTTCTACTCGCACGAATTAAAGCGCTTTATTAACAACGTTTAAACTGAATATCAAAGTAAGTAAATAACCACAACTCTACAATAAAACACGCTCGAAGTAGCTAACAAATTAAAGGCATTTAGAAAACACATCATATTCAAATCAGTCACCAATTTCAAGCACTCAAACACAAAAATCGAACAGTTTAATTTTCTACATTGATCATACAAAACGTAGCGCTTGAAATCAAGCAACTAACTTAATTATTTCGTTTCTGTGAATTTACATGATTAAGTCCAACATTCATTCAAACAAAACAGATGTAGACGTTTATTTTCTCTTATGACAGACAACGCCTTATAGTAAATTTGAACAAGAAAAAATCGTAATTGTCTATTACAGCTCAGCCGGAACATTCTTCTTGCGGATACGGATCAAATCGTTTCTGATTTCTAAAAACGATAATTATTGCTTGGTAACTCCATAAATAACAAACCACCACGACGCTGACTGTCATTATAGAACAATGTGTCAAAGTATTCGAGATAGTGTTCGCAAATGTCCCTAAAATTGTTCAAATGATTAGCCGAACAATCATAAAACTTACAAATATGTGCTGTGGCAGTTCTTGGCCAAATCAATGCACACTTGACCGCCTCTGGCAAGAAGATAATCACGAAGCTTGAACAATCGCACCAAAACCTCCTGGTACATAACGCGCAAATAAACGTTCATAATTGTGTCGGTAGCCGCTGCTTGCATCTGTTGTGCTTCTTCGGTTTCCTCTTCAATTTCATCAAGTCCGCCAGGCTTTTTACCAGTCTGCATTTTCAAAACAATTTCCTTGGAGCGAAGAATCTAAAAATAGAAGTTAACCTTGATACATCATGGTGTCTTACCTTAAAAGCATCCAACAACAGGCAAAGGACGTTTCGCTCAGAAATGTCCAAAATGTCTTCAGCAATCGAATCAATGATTTGGTTGGCAATTTGATTCATAATATTAAGGTTGCTTGTGTCTTCGAATGTTGAAACCATAAATTTGTAAATCTTCATTCGGTCCTCCATTCGAGACATTCCAAACAAATTAAAACGATCCTCACGAATCAACAAACACTCATCTTCCTCTTCTAAAATTAAACGCCATTACTTGGAATAACATAAAATCAACATTACGTTTGACAGTAATGGCCATTGACGGATGAACAACATCATTAAAATAGAACATTGTTTCAATGAAATTGTTAGAAAGCATGAAAGGAAATTTGGGCAAAAGAACGTTCAACTAAACAAAACAAACGTAGTTAAATAAAGCCCAAAGATACTTACCAGTGATGCATGAACTTGATCACAAACACTCTTGTCTGGGTCCAACAACGCTCCCAAAAAGAAGTACATGACTTGACCTTTCCACTTGAAATACTCGTCACGAATCAGTGTGCTCACCAAGAATACGGCATGCTTGCGAATCAAAACCGACGGATCACGCATACAACTAGCCAAAATGTCACCTTGCGCGTTTACAGCAGTGTTACCGCTAAAGCAATGATTTTACATTCGAAGTAATCTAACAACTTACATTGCACAAATATCCGCCATTGAAATCAAGATAATGTTGCGTACACAATGATCAGGGTCCTGTCGGAGTTGTCGAATAAAAATGGGAATAACATTTGCAGCAATCGATTCATCCTAAGAAATGTATTAAATAGCTGTAAAATCAGTCAAATAACTTACAACAACACTCATCTTTCCCAATGTCAAAACAGCAGCAGCACGAACACTGCGAGGCACAGTACTTGAAGCTTCTGTATCAGCAGAAGAAGCTTGTGATTCACCTTGCATCTAAACAAGGATGTTGTAAACAGTCAATCACTTTTTAACTTACGTCCGCATCAATTTTATTCGAAGCAACAATTCCACGCAACAAATTGAAAATTTTAGAGTCAATGTTGCCTGCTGCATATTGAATCAATTCACCGACCGTGTAAACTGCTCGCATGAGAACCTGACTAAAAGTCAAATCTTATTAAAGCACATTAACTCGTGACTTACGGAGAAGTTGCATTGACCTGTGAATCGAGCTCCGACATTGGCTGCGAACTTAAGCTTGGAGTAGCAACATTGGTGGCTCGAGATGCGATCTCACGTCTCATTCTTGTAAAAACTGTTTCATTCAGCATTTTCGAAGCTCGGTTGTTGTACTTTTGAATAAATGCCTTCATTTCTCGTCTGCCTTCCTCATCTACATCACCACCGTTTGGAACTATACCTTTAGACAAACATGCAAACGCGTAACAAATAGCAGTAATATGTGGAATAGCAATGCTAAAATAGCAGAAGTTTAGTTGCATATGTAGAATTAAAAGTTTACTCGTTGCGCATGATTTGTCTTCCAATTCGTTCTTTCAATTTTTTGCGAGCCTCAGACTTCAACGAATCACAACGCTGCGCAATGATTCTTGCAATGTAAATAGGAACTCGGTCTTCTGATTTGTTGAGGTCCAATTTATCCCAAGCGGCCTCAGCACCCGAAACATCAACCTTAAAAACAATTTAAATAACGCCTTTAATACAAGACTCACTTTAATGGTTCGACTCAATTCTGCCAATAACATCCAAGCGGCCGGTGGACAATCAGGACGTTGCGTAATTAACTTCAATTGTCTAACCAACTTATCGATCATTGCCTGAATGTTGTTTCCTCGACCCGAAATTGAGGTAGCATTGTTTGTATGCTCAGTGAGACAAATTGCAAGATAACGACTAAATAGCTAAATACAATAAGTAAAAGCAATAAACACGCTTACGTAAACTCCGCATTTTCTTCAACAGTCTTCATAAGTCCCCAAGTCGGATTTGGTTCTTTCTTGTTCAACAAACCATTAACAATGTGTTCAGTGACAAATTTGGTTGCCTGCTGTGCTACAGTTTGTTCATTGTCAACAACTTGATGCAAAAGTCCGGTAAGCCATGCATCTTTAATCAACTCATGGTCATCACCACTAGCAGCCTCAAACAAATCTTTCAAACAGACGGCTGCTTGCTTGCGCACTTGAATAGCAACATCCCATGTTTTTTGCTAAATCAAAAAACAATTAAACTTTACAAACAGCATTCAATACCTTGATCTCTTCAACACAACGTGCAAACAATCTTCGATCCAACACATTGGCTCTCAACAAAACACAAACACAAGTCGACAACGCATGCTTGCAAATAATGGTCTAAAAGAGTTGATTAATCAATTAATAAATCAAAAAGAGCATACCTTGTCATTTTCAAAGCCTTTCAAAATCAAGTGCAACAAATCATCCGCATAAACTGTCGTCGATTTCTCGGCGCTCTTCGGTCTCTCAACTTCCATAGCCTCTTCATTTTCTTTTGAAGTTTCGTCCATCGGTTCATCCTTGACAACTGCCAAACGACCTGTCAACTCCAAGTGTTCGAGGTTTTCGTTAACAAACTTCGAAGCCATTTTGCACAACTCCTCAGTGCATGAGTCGTTAGTGAATAAAGCCTCAACTGTTTGCAACGCTTTTTGTTTTGCGAATTTGTCATTCAAGCCATTAATAATGAGCATAAACATTGCTTCCTTTGGGTTCATTCCACGACGCACAAACTCAAGACTAAAAGCGATTTATTGAAGTTTACAAATTTAATACTTACTCGTCCGGTGATCGCTCTGTTCGAAATGGTGGAGGAGGCGGTGGAACTTCTGCTTGTTCAGGCATTTCAACATCACCGTTTTCATTTTCAGTTGCTTCGTTTTCAGCTGGTTCATTTTCAGTTACTTCATTTTCAGTTGCTTCGTTTTCAGTTGCTTCGTTTTCAGTTGCTTCGTTTGCATTTGAAGCATCACCATTCTCGTCTTCTTGTGGAATATCATCAATTGCGTCCGCAACTTCTTGAAGTTCTGCTTCCGAAACCTCTGGTGCATCTTCAACGACTTCCATGTTCAAAACCCCATTTTCTTCTGGCAACAATGCATTGTATGGAATTGGCGGGTCAGGAAGTTGATCAAACGCTAAACACGAGATTTTTAGAGCTTGTTGAACATTAATCAAACTTACGAAATTTGCGAAGCAAATGGCTGACAATCTCGTAAGCAAAAGAACGATTCGAAGTCTTTGAATGACAACCGAGAACATAAATGTCGTCAAGAATGAACTGAAATCAAGATGTAATTCGAGTTTAACAATTTAAAGCATACGTATGCGATTGGAGGAACGATTTTAAGAATCTTAACAAGAGTATCGGCCACATTAGAACGATATTCGGCACGGTCAAAGCATTTGAGTGGAATCGTTTTCAAAACTTTCATGTAAAAGTCCAATTCAACTCTAGTCATGCACTAAAAAGTTGAACAGTTAATGTGCATGATGTATTAAAAGCTTACCTCTGATCGGACTGCCAAAAACTCAACCATAACTGTACGAGCTTCTTTAAGAAATTGGGGCAATGTACCGCTGAGAGTTTGTTTCGCCGAACCGCAGATCCAAAACAACAAATATGGCATGACGAAGCGTGAAGAAATCGAAAGTGCGCGCAACTCAGAGCTCTTGTCCAAAACCTGATGAGCAATCGCAAAACTCAAGTCTGAAGCTTTGGTCATTTGATCAGCAGAGTCAAGCATTCGTTTGTTGTAGTTAGTAGAGTTGCCAATGTCAAAATAAGCAACGTCACGCAAAAAGTCCACGAGCATCGGGCAACGTTGATCATTCTCCAAAATCTCGTCGGCAATAGAATCTAAATGCACAAGGTATAAAACTGCTTCTTGAGTAAGACATACGTGAATGAAGAACAACAAATAACGATCGCATCGCCTCTCGAATCAACACAGCGTAGTCTCTGCTATCATCTCCAATGCCCAACGGATCTACAACAAAGTAATTAAAATTCTCTCTTTCCTTTTAAAAATCACACCATTTCGTTCTTGATCTGTTGCACCTCGTTTCTTTGATTGAGCAATACCTGCCACTTTGCTGACTAATGGACGCAACAACTTCTCCGCGCTTTTGAACAACTCAATGCATTTCTAAACAATACAAGTTTCAAAAATATGTAATTCAAAGTCACCTGAAGAAGATGAATGCTGAAGAGACGGTACAACTTAGATGATTTGACTGAACACAAAATAATGTACAAGTCTGCAGCTGCAATCGAAACTCCCAACTGTTGTTTATTCCTTAAAAATAATGTAAAGTGGGCTTGAAGCTAAAAATTACTTCTCTGCTTGCAGACCACTATCGATGCAGAACCAAAGGAAGGTAGTCAACTTTTGAACGTTCACACCACTCTCAAGCAAATTTTCAAAGAACGGAGCTGTATCTGGATTGGCAATACAATAAGCACGGACCTTTTTTGCGGCTAAATTTAAACATTCGCTCGAAAGATGCAATTTAGTGCATACCTTTTGACAAACAACTTTGCAAATCCTCGTTTGAGTAGAAGCCCTCTCGATTGAAGTCAACAACCAGCTGTTCGAATGGTGCAAATTCGGATGTTATGCTGAAACAGAATTCTTTTATAAAACTCGCCATAGCATTTATTACCATCGGTTGCAATAGTCCACCTCCAATTCGTCGACGCCGCCCAAGTTTTCAGAAATTGCTTTAATAGCTCTTTCCATGATTAATCAAAAGGAAAGCTAAAATTCCAATAAGTTACAAAAAACAACGCTGAAAATAAAAAAGCGCTTTTCGCGCACTTTTTAAGAAATTTCCAACTGAGACCAGATTTGATTTTGACAGAATTAATTGCACTGACATGGATGTTATGCAAACAATTAGTACAATATATTCAATAACAAAAGGTGTACAGATTCTTTATTCAAAACAACCACAGGTTCAACCGTATGTACAGAAATATTGCTTTTTACGTATTGCCATGATCAACCAATGAGAATTTTTGATTTTCACGCGGCCAGAACATCACTACTCCTTCACTCATTCCACAGGCAAGATCTCCATTTTTGTAGTCAAGCTAAAAGCAGCAATCATAAGTGACTTCTTTAAGGTCAATAAAGGTACCGAAATGATCATGTCCTTTGTAGGCAAACGACCCAACAACTGAGGCCTTCGTCCCGGTGTGTAGACCAAAAGCTCATAACTATTTGCATAAACAAATGCTCCTTTTGACAGACGAACAGGGCTTAGATTTTTAAGGTCGACTTGTGCTTTGCAGACCCAAGTGTACTCGGTTTTCAAATTCATTGGGTTCAGATATTTGACAGTTCCGTCTTTCCAACTTGCCACCAAAGATTCGTCATTTAAGTCCAAAGACGAACAATGTAGAAAATTTCTACTTCGTTGGCAGATCTTCATTTGTCGTTTATCAATGGAGAACAAATTGCCAGTTTGCGTAGACATTGTATAGATGTAATTACTTGTACTCAACGACTTCATGCAATTTACTGCATTCCGCCTGGGCAATTCAAATGTTTGTTGAGGATCAAGGCTAATTCTAATATCGGCAACCATTATCTTTGAAGTGTACGTAGCTGTGTAGAGAGTGTTGTTCTCGATTAAGCAGTTCAACAGCGCTTCATTGTTGTTGCTTCGTTCTCGAAGTAGCTGAAAATTGAAAATTGATTTAAGTGACGATTTGATTTAAAAACAATGTGCTTACAACTAAGCCGCCGTCGACAACCTCCCACTGTTTAATCATCGAGTCTAAACCGCCGGAGAAAACATTCTTGCCGTCTTCACCGATACAAATTGTCCAGATCCAAGCCTAGAAACTGTTAATTAAACAAGCTAGCTAAGAAATAAACCACCGAATGTGCGGCAAATTGAGTTTTGTACCAAGTTGACTTTTCTGTTTCATTCTCTGCCACATTTTTCAAATTCCACAAACATATTGAGCGGTCTCTTGAGCCGGAAACGGCCAATCTGTTCCCGTTTGGCGTTTCATGAACAATTAGCGAATCAACAGTGGCTGAGTGAGCTTGAACACTTCTGTATCTGTACAGTGATTGATTTTCTTGCCACCGCTTCTCTTCTTGCTCAAAAGAAAACGCTCGTTTCCATGGTTCGGTATCAACAATTCGATTGGAAACGGGCTCGAAGCTTTTTGCGCGCTTAAGAATTGTTTAAAGCCATTGGAAGCTATTAAATGCTTACCTTTAGATAAGACGACCAAAATACCGGCGTTCGTGAGATGTTACATAGGCGTTTGCATGTTTGATGGACGTCTTTGCAAATAGTTTTGGCAGGTAGAAAGTAGAAAACTTCTTCAAGAACTTCGGTCGGCAAGTCGATCAAGTTGAATGAATTTGTTGGTGGAAGATTTGGCTCAAAAAATTCACGGCGCTTTCTGGCCAGTTCTGCATTCATGTTTTTGTGGAATCCAACATGGAAATGTGAGTTTGGAGCACGTGAATTGATTGTGCGCAAAGACATTTATTTTCGCTTGCGGAAAATTGTCGCCGCTCGAGCAGTGTGCGCCCAGCAAATTGCATGCCATTTAACTAGTTTTCGGGAGCAAATGAAGTGGCGTTCAATTCGGTTAGCAATGTTTATTTACTAAATTCTTATTGCAATTTGATCACATTTGATTGCACATGTTCTATTTGTTTATTGACGTTAGAAACAAACTTAATTACGCACATTATTTTAGTTATAAGTTGTGAATGGTCCGGCACGAGCCTTAACTTGCAACAATTTCGGCTTAACGTAACGTCGACGAAGCAAACTGAGCATTGTGTACATGGGAGTTTCCTGTAAAACATTGAATTATTGAAACTTGAATTATTGAAGTTGAATTGTCAAGAGTTGCATACCACATTGATTTGTAGCTGATTGTCTAGAATAAAAGTCATGTCGGCCACAATCTGAAATTTGAATTTTCAACACAAGAGATCTTTGTAGCGGTCGGCAATTTATAGCGCAAAGAGTTTACGCGAAAGAAGGATAAATCCCTAATGATGAGAAATGCCCGAAATGATTTGATAGAAGAGCTTATTATCTCAACTCAACAAATTTGAAACGCTTTTTGGAAAGCTAGAAATTTGAATCTTCAACATAAGAGACCTTAATAACTCCTGTTAATAAACACAAACCATCGTTTCAAGGATGTCTCGAAGATCGATTCCTTTTTGCTCTTTCAATTCAATCAAGTCGATTTTCTCTTTGTTGTAGATTTTCTCGCGTAAGAAGCTCATTATTGCGGAGTACCAATATTGCCGATAAGTTTTAAGTCCGGCATCTGACAACTAAAGTGTTTAAATTAAACAATATTTACTAGCTTTAAACTAACCGGGTGCTCGGGTGATCCGATTTTCCGTTCTTTCAGCGACAAGTGATAACCTAAACAATAAACATTAAATTAATAACGTTGGGTCTAGTTTAAGCACTTACTCAAGTCAATCAAAAATACTCCGTAGCCTTTACGTTGCAACCTAAATTGATTGTTTGTAACATTGAATGTTTAGCACATTAACTAACCAAGGCAGAATTAAAAGACAGCTGAGATTGTTGTTAGCAGTCGGTTTGATTTCCTAAAAGTCTGTTTTAAGGATTGTTTGCAGTTCATCTTACTTTTGAAAAATATCCAGCCATAACTGAGACTCCGTCTGAGTCGTTTTCAGTCAAAACATAGAAGTTGAACTGTTCGACTTCAAAGAACACACTTTTTGATCCTATGAAAGTTTTTGCAAATATGGCAAGACGACGACAATAGGTCTGAAAGCAGAATGAAACTAAACATTTAAAAGAGAATACTTACATTTTCTTTTTTGCCAAAAACCTCCCAAACAGAAACATTCTTCTCCTGATAAATAAGACTGCCCGGCGGATGTTTAACTGCACAAGCGCTATTGTGTTCTAAATAATCTGTTGGTGATGTAAATGCCATCAGGCACTTTTGACAAAAGGACAAACGATCGTATTCTGCATATACAGTGCCTTAAATGAATTCGAAAACATTAAAGAAATTTTACAACCACGCTGGTAGATTTTACTCGTTTTCCGATGATGGTCCGTCACTTTAATCACAGTTCTGGACAGTTTTTTGACAAAAACATTAATTTCAATCTTTTCATTTTCAAACTTCTAATCAACACAACAAAATCACTCTTTAACTTCTGAGTAAAAGTTTTCGTGCAATTGAATAAAAGGGAACGGAGAAGCAGGAGACGAGACCGGCCGGCTTCACAACACCTCTGTTGTTGTGTGGCCTCATTTACTGTAGTTGATTACGTACGTTTTTCAAGCCTTCCCAAAAGCACTAAGACAGACTGAGCTCAGCAATGAATGGCAAACTAAACTGCCCAGAACCGTGATTAAAGTGACGGACCATCATTTGAAAACGAATAAAATCTACCAGTATGGTTGTTCGTTTTTGATAAGCTGATTTATCAGGAAACGTACGCAAAAATTTGCTGAATCGTGGTCGATATGCGGTGTTGCCGTAGAAAAACGTCAAACTAAAAATCGAAAAGTCAAACAATTAAGGACCAATACAAAATACTCAGTCGAGTCAGTGCGCTTGGAGTTGCCTACAGAAGCAAATGGAACGTAATGCTCAAGTTTTGGCTCATTCAACTCCTCTTCTTCGTCCAAATACTCTTCATTGAGGCGAGAAAAGATAGATTCTTGCGCGGCAATGCACTGATATTCTCCTTCATATTTAATGCTTTCTTTCAAGCGCTCCAAAGTAGACAAACGTTTTTTCTCGTGTTCCCCATCTGTCAGTTCTTTGTTTCGGTTTACTCGATTTGGCGACTCGGTTTTAGTGGGTGACACTTTTGAAGCTTTTGGTGAGGGCTTGCTTGGAGATGAAGTTTCTGGATTGCTACGAGAAGTCAGGCGTCGAAGAGCTCGACTTGGCGACGTATCTGATCCGACTTTTGCTTTTTTGGTGGCCGGAGATTTGATGCTTTTGTTAAGATCAGTGGATGGACGAGGCGCTTTTTTGGACTTTGGCGATTCGGTCACCTAAAAGCAGCACTTAACTTTGAATTTTAAAAATAAATTGTACCTGCTTCAATTTACGTTTACTTGGACGTTTTGGAGACGACTGCTGAGCAGCTTTTGAAGTTGATGGCGGACTGTTTCCGATTGCTGCGATTTCATGTCTGTGTTTGAAATCAAGAACGCGCAGAAGATTTTCCTCACAAACATGACAATACCAAATTCGCGAAATTGATGGAAAGTCGTGTGTTATTTGTGTTTCCGGCTTGCAAACTTCGTGATAAGCATGTCCACACTAAATGGCAACAGTAAGTTGTATACTTTTAAAGACTGTTTACCGTGATGCATTGAACATTTCCCGGATCAAAAATTGGCTCCAAACAACGAGAACAACGAATGCATTCTTGACAAACAAAAGACTTTGGATTGGAAACGCCCCAGTTTTGAAGTTGAACTTCATCAAACACGCAGACCATGTGGAAATGCTTTTTGCATACGTTGCACTAAAGTCCGGTTGTGTTGAAAAACGGTAATCAAAAATTACCTGGAGTGCCGGATCTTCGCACGAACTCAACTCTCCAGCGCTCAACTCAAATTTCTTCACTTCATTTCTCAACAACTGTTCTTGATATTCAGCGGTCAACAACAAAGTCGGCTCTTTGCAAACAACACAATTGTAGAAGACGTTTTGATTGCGTACTGGCGGAGGTGTCAGGCTCAAAAAACCGGTTTGTGCTTCTGAAACTTAAATAACGGTTGGTCAGTTTATGTAGGGCTAGTTTGATAGAATTACCTCGGCGTTTTGAGGAGACTTGGCGTCACGTTCATGTCGGGCAATTCAACTTTAATTGTAGCCGGTCTTCTCAAAGCAGTTGTCACAGTTCGTGGTGTTTGTTCGGGCTCTGCTTCTTTTTTCACCTGCACGGAAGTCTTTTTGGTCGAAGAAGTTGAGGCCTTTTTACTTGATGAATTTGTAGTTTTCGGTGTCTTTTTAGCCGACAAGGACGGAGTTTTGGCTGATGGCTTTTGAGTGTTGCTTTCAGCCGATCTTGTTAAACGGTTTACAGGCGACGGAGTTCTTTGTTCTGGCGAAAAAGGCTCTCGTTTAGATCTGTTTTTTGGAGGTGAAGATTTATCAAGTCTTTCTTGCTTTTCCGGCGACTTTCTTGTCGGACTTGCTGATTTTAGCAGCGATTTTTTAGGACTTTTCTTTGTTGGTGAAGATTTCTGACTACTTGCCAACTTCTTATCACTCTTCTGATCACTTGCCGGCTTCTGGACACTTATTGGTTTATCAGGCCGTTCTGGGTCGTCAAAAGTAACACTGAGTTTGTAGTCGCCAGCCGAACGTAAACGCTTTTTCACATGTTCAACGTCTGGAGCTTTTTTAAGCGATGAAGACGTAGGTTCTGGCTGATTTTTCACTAACTTGCTGGGCGACTTTTTCGGACTCTGTTTTCGATGGCGGGCCCGTTCAATGGCCGAATCACTGTGCCTGAGTCTTTTACGAATATCTTGATCTTTTGGAGGTGACGGACTCATGTCTGAAACAAAAGATGAATACAAACAACAAACTCGGACGCGTTAATTAGAGAAAAAGCAATATTCTAAAAATTGGCGGTAATTTCACAAACAGATCAGTTAAATTCAGAGATATGTTATCTGACTGCATTTATTGATTTTTGTTTTAAATGCAATTGTTGGCGCGTGTTTTTAACATTATAGATACGGAGTTAGTTAAAGCAACTGAAGTGTGCATACATTTATTTACTTTACTTTATTTGCTTTATTTAAAGCGCAATAATTAAGAGTAGACAAACAAAGATATGCAATTAGAAATTTGTTGAAATAAAGCTTTCATATTATGTGGATAGACTGTTTGGCATAATTTAAGCAATTCCAAAGCTCATAAATAATCAGATTTTTCTCTTTGAGGCGGAAAATCTTGCTTCATATTTTTCATGCTGAGGCAAGGCTTGGAAGTCTTTGTCTGAAAATAAGTGGACTTAAAGTGTTTGTTGTCATTTCATACCTTGAAATAGATTGCCGGAGTAAGTTATTAGTGAAATGGTAGACTCTCCAAGAATTTTTGGCGTAAATTCACATTTGTCCAGACTAAAACACACACGGATTCGGTTATGAATTGTAGTGACTAAACACTTACCAGTTTTCTTCGACTCGGAACACTCTTAAATTTTTGCAGTCAGCCAAGTTGTCGTTTAATTTGTTAAGGCGGTTTTTGTTGAGATTCAATTCGATTGCGTTTAAATGGCTGATGTCATCTGGTAGAGTTTCAATCAAGTTATTCGACAAGTCAACGTTATCAACTTGGAGAGCATGGCAAACACCTACGGGGAAATCAGTTAATACGTTGTTTGAAGCATTCAATGTTTTGAGCGCAGAACATCCGGCCAAAGACGACGGCAATGTAGACAGTTTGTTAAAGGAAACATCAAGTAATTCTAGCGTCTTTAAACAGCCAATCTCATCGGGTAGCAAAGTAAAACGATTTCGTTGCAGGTGTAGTTGTTTGAGGCTTTGAAAGCTGGATATTTTTGGAGGCAGCGATACAATTTTGTTTTCTGACAGATCCAAATTCCGCAAAATATTAGCAACCTAAAACATATTTGCTTATTAAATTGAAGAGCAAATCGTTTACCTCGTCAACAGAGCTTGGAATCTCCTTTATATTGCAATTTTTTAGCTGAAGAATCCGGCTTTTTTTAGCGTTTTCCAAGTGCTGATGAACTTTCGACGACGACGGACCAGATTTTAAAGAAGAAACAATAGCATTTGCAGACGATGACGCCCCACCTCCATGTTTAGAATCCTTGTTTCCCATTTTTACACACACGCACTAGTCCATAAGTGAAAACAATATCGAACCAAAAATCCACAACTCAACCAAGTTCAACTATTGATTCAACTCAACAACTACACAAAAGCCAAATTAATAAACATCTACTTTTATTCAACAACAACTGAAACAACAGAAAAAAAAAAAATTTTTTTGGGGGGGGGGAAAAAAAAAGCCCCAAAAAATTCCCGGGGGGCCCCCCCCGGGGGGTTATTTTTTTGCGCTTCTCGCTGCTCCTGTCTGAATTCACTGATAATTATGACCCAAATCGCAATCAAACAAGAAACTACTGAATTAAACATTAATCCAATTCGAGCCTAAATTAAAACCATAGTCCGCTTAGTAGAAGACGATCGCATCAAATCTCTATAGTATAAGGCCAACTGGACGCAACTCACAAATGTAATAGTGATTAAGAAGACTTTTATATGATTGTACACCATTCGACGACGCTGTAATTTAAAGGATGTGATTTTTAAGTTTCAGAAACGTTAAACTTACATTAAACTCAACAGCTTCACGCAAAGCGTCAATTTCCTTACCCACCGACTTGTTTCAATCTCAATTGCTTAACATTCAAAGCGTTTCAGGCCTTAAGTCTCATAGCCCAACTTACTCGCTGAGTTGTGGCTGCTTCAAATAACCGGAACCATCCAAACGTTCTACAGTCCCGTGTCTGCAACACAGGCGGAATTGTTCGAATACCTTCAGCATTTTCAACAACTTTTACTTGCTGGTTGTGGCTGCTTCCATAACAGCATCAGATCGAAAACATTGGGCTGGATTCGTGTTTAAAGCCATTTCCACTTACTTGAAACGACAGAGAGAAGCCACAAAGGCTGAACCGCCTAATTTTCGTAACATTGCCTTACACCTAAACATTAGAATTGTAAGATTTTATAAACATTCCGTAAATAATAAACTCGCAAACGCTTTCAAATGAAGAAGAAGAATTTATAAGTTGGCACAAAAAAGCTTTAAATGAACAGTTCGCATAAATAAGCTTTGTTAGTTGTTTTGACAAAGAATGAAGTTGATGTAATGAGCAAAAACATCGTTTGCCGCTCTGTGAACGTTCCTTTGAACCCAAATATGATCTAGTTTACGAAATTTTCCGAATGAACTGTATGCCTTCAAATGAACGGTTCGTGCAGATAAGTAAATTCTGTTTAGGATGCCGGCGCCTTTAAATATAAATACTAACGTTCAAAGCTTTTAAGTCTTTTCAATGTTCTGTAATTTTCTCACACGTTTCTTTTAGCGGTGTTTTGACATTGATTATCTTGATGCATCATGTAAAAAGAAGGTTTCTGGTGAATTTGTGCGAACTTCCTGCAAAAATATGCACCGAGCCTTGTTTTCTATTTCACACTTTTGAAGTTAAAACGATAGAAACTGAAAGTTGAGGAGAATTGACTCAACGTCAAGTTTAACTTTTTAAAATATTCTTTGGGCCTCTTTTACTTGTCTTTTCGGCATTATTCGCTTGTTCGATTTGTTCTCAGAAAAGTAGCTGTTTCAAACATCCAATCAGATCATTGTTTTCAAATTTGTCGTTTATCTACTCACAAAAACTCGCTTCATAATTATCGCTCATTTTTTGGAAAGTTAGTCATCAATTTATTTTCAGCAGTGATTAACAATGATGCGCGGTAGTAATGCCAATCCGATCTTTGTGATCAACCAAAACACTCAGCGTGAACAGGGCCCTAAGGTTCAGATCCAAAACATCAATGCTGCCAAGGTGGGCTTCATTTTCAAAAGTCATCAACTATTTGAATTTTAGACAATTGCTGATGTTATCCGCACAAGTCTTGGTCCACGAGCTATGCTCAAGATGCTTATGGGTAATCAAATTAATGCCGTGTTTCAAAACCTTTAAATTGCAATGTTTAGATCCGATGGGAGGCATTGTTATGACCAACGACGGCAATGCTATTTTGCGTGAAATCACTGTCAAACACCCGGCGGCTAAGTCGATGATTGAAATCGCTCGTACTCAAGATGAAGAAACTGGCGATGGTACTACTTCTGTGATTGTTTTGGCAGGTGAAGTCATGGCACAAGCAGAGCAGTTCTTGGAACAAAACATGCACCCAACTGTCATTATTCGCGCTTACCGTCAGGCACTTGAAGACATGATTGTTTGGACTCAAGAAAAATTTAGGCATGTTATTGTTATATCCGCTTATCTTACGTTTATCATTTTCAGCAAACCGGTTGATGTCAACAATACCAGCGAGTTGGAAGTTGTTTTGCGTTCGTGCTTGGCTACAAAACTCATGGGCCAGTATATGGATCTTGCTGTGAAAATTGCTTTGGATGCTGTGCGCACTGTTTCGGTCACCAAGAATGACTACCACGAAATTGACTTGAAGCGCTATTGCCGTATTGAGAAGATTCCAGGTGGTTCAATTGAAGACAGTTTGGTTGTTAAGGGTGTTGTTTTGAACAAAGATGTTGTTCATCCGAAAATGAAGCGTCGCATTGAGAATCCTCGAATCATTTTGCTCGATTGCTCGTTGGAGTACAAGAAAGGTGAAAGTCAAACTGCAATGGAACTCCGTGTTGAGGAAGATTTCAGCAAGGCGTTGGAGCAGGTAAATTGTTATAGTTTTAATTGACTAATATCTAACACTTTTTAGGAAGAGATTGCCATCAAGAAGCAATGTGATGAAATCATTGCGTTGAAGCCGGATTTGATCTTCACCGAAAAAGGCATCTCTGACATGGCTCAGCATTTCTTGGTTCGAGCTGGTATCACTGCACTTCGTCGTTTGAAGAAGACTGACAACAATCGTTTGTCTCGGTAAGCATTCAATTAGCCTGAAACAACATCACTATTCAAACTATTTTAGTGTCTGCGGTGCTCGAATTGTTAACGACACTACTGATTTGCGCCCTGAAGATGTGGGCACTTTGGCTGACTTGTATGAGATCAAAAAGATTGGAGATGAGTATTTTACCTATGTAACATCTGAGAAAACAACTGCTGTTACCGTCGTTTTGCGAGGACCGAGCAAGGACATCATTAACGAAGTTGACCGCAACATTCAAGATGCTGTCAATTGCGCTCGTAACATTTTGTTGAATCCCCGTATTGTTCCAGGAGCAGGCGCTATTGAAATGGCTTTGTCGAACGTAAGTGTTTTACTAGTTTTTGCTAAATATCCAGCCGTTTAGAAATTGAACGAGGAAAGCAAGTCGATTGAAGGAGTTCGTCAGTGGCCATATCAAGCAATCTCTCGAGCTCTTGAAGTCATTCCGCGTACTTTGATTCAGAACTGTGGCGGTTCGACTATTCGTCAGTTGACTGCTTTGCGTGCCAAACATGCTCAAAACAAGGACAATTGGACTTATGGCATCAATGGGATCACTGGAGAAATCGTAAACTACACTATCCTTTCAGAAGTTAATTTTCTCGATTTAGGTTGACGTCAACTCTTTGGGCGTTTGGGATCCGTTGAGCGTTCGCATCCAAGTTTACAAGACGGCCATCGAAACCAGCATAATGCTTTTGCGAATCGACGACATCGTCAGTGCGAAATAAGCAGCTTTACATGGTGGGTTGTAATTATTTGGATTTAATAAATAATTTGTCGAGATGTTGAGCGCAATTGTTGTTGTTTTTGTAGAATAGTGTTTTGATGTACCTTTAAAAAATAGATTGCTCTTAAATGAGGTTATAAACTTTGCTCATTTTAAGGCCGATCAATGCTAACTCAAAATAAATCTCATTCTACGTTGTTCGATCTGTTGTTGTGCTTGTAATTTGTTGAATAAATGCGTTATTGCTTTTCTAAGGTTTTTATTTGTCAACATGATATTGAACAGACGATTAACAAACAGATGCTAGCTGCTTTAAACTAAAAATGTGCGAATTCCCGTGGGCAAATGTGAGATTGCGAAGAATTACAGCAAAAGCGGCGACAAGCCACTGCAGACTGCGCTTTCTTAATTTTTAGCCGAAAAATGTTTTTATCATATTTCATTTTAGTTGAATCACCATTAAGCATTAATTTTATTTGCGGGATGTTTCACTGATAAAGTTTCGAGTTTGTCTTTTTGTGCTCAAGTTTACCATATCGAGAAGTTTTATAATCATTCATCGTGAATATTCATCCGACTGATTACAGTGTAAATAGCGGATGTAATGGAAAAAGAACGAGCAAAGCCGCCAAGACCCAAACAACGAACTGTTGATTTGCCTCCACCGCCTGAAGCTCCACAATTATCAGATTTTAAAGAGCCTGATGAGATTCCGGAACCTGAGCAAGACGCACCTGAAACATCCACTGATCAAAATGTGCCCGAAACATCAGTCGAAGTTAATGCAGATGAAGAGTCAAAAGAAAATCGAAACTCAACAACGCGTGAAGAAAAGTTTGTTTAGCAATCAGTTTCAATCAATCGCTTTTCCGTTTAGTGAAGCGCCAGCGGAAGTCAACGAGAAAGCAAGAGAAGCAAGAATGTCAGCAACTAGTTATGTTCGTGAATTGCCACTAGATGCTTTGATACCTGCACAAACTGAATCGACGGCATCGGTGCCAAAAATTGTGCCAGCAACAGCCACACTTCCCGAAGCGCCAAAGCCAATTTATCCCAAACTCGAAACTGCCGCAACTTTGCCTCAAATTGCTATCAACGGTGAAGTGACTCGTGGCGAAGAAGTTGTGGCGCCAAAGATCGAGCACAAACAAATTTATCCCAACATCCAAGAAGCTACTGCTCAAATAGTTCATGGCGAAAACGTTTTGTTAAACGAGTCGCAATTGTTGACTTATTACCAAAACGAGCATTTGGATTTTATTGACGATTTTGTTGACGAGTTTGTATCTGTAAGTTAAAAATGTTGCATTAAGGTAACTTGTTTTAAACACTTTCAGCGCGAACTAAATCCTCGAAACACGTTGTACAATTTGCTGGAAAAGTTCAAGTAAGTCGAGATCCACAAAAAGCACTAACAAAAAAGAATGTTTCCAGAGTCGTTTGCGAACAAATTCAACGCAACGAAGACACAAAGAATGCGTTGTCCGTAGCCTTAAAAAACACAAATGATGAAGTATGGGCAATCGAAGATCACAAAATTTCCAAGTCCGGACGTTGTGGCGATGACAAAAGTGCATCTGGTGAAGCAAACTACAAAAAAGCTAAAATTGTTGCCGGAAAGCTTACCGAACTTAGTAACCACTTAAACGACTTGACTAAATACGAACTTGACGAGGGATTTTGCATTGAAACACGTGCACGTTCGTTGGCTTTGCAGATTCAGTGGATTGTAGTCAAATTGAATCGTGACTTTTTGACAGCTCACAACCTGAATACCAACTCTATTCCTACTTGTAAGTCAAGAGTAATGTTCGTTTAATATGGTGTTCATTTGCAGTGATTTCTTCGGGTCCTCAAGATTCTTCGCGTGCTGAACTCATCGGTGCTCTCTCTGATCTGTTCCACTTTTTACGTTTTCCTATGCTGCCAACTCGTTTTCGTGATTCGCTTAACTTATGGGTTATTGAGTTGTCGTCTGTTCTGGTAAAAGTTCAATTTAAAAGCTTGCATTCGACTACCATTTTAGCTGAAAGTGTGTACAATTAACAATCAACTATTTTTGTGTGCTCAGATTCTTCGTCTGTCTTCGCCTATTGATTGGGCTGTACCGTTGCTTCAAACCTACATTTCTATGCCAAGTTTGGATATGTCGAGGCCAATTGATTTGTTTTTGGCATTGTTATCCATGGTGTTGAGTCCAGTACATAAACGCGACGACTTTTTGGCCGAAGTCCACAAATATTACGAAGGAGATAGCGGCTGGAACATCATTGACGATAATGGAGACGATGACGGAAACTTTGTCCAACTGAAAGACACCGATTTAATTGCTATTTTGGGCCAGTTCAACATTAAAGCATTGTACTTGAACGCTTTTCAAAAGTTCAGCGCTAGACACCGTAAGTTCTAAACACACTTAAAGCTGCTTAATAATCAGTGTTTAGAAGGAAACAGGCGAATGGCAATGCTTTCAATTGTCTCATTCACGCTGATGCTTTTGAAAGTTCTTGATGAAGGCTTGTCGACTTACATTGGCATGAAAAATGTCTGCAAAAAGATCTGCGAACTCATGAGGTAAACCTTTTCTGGCAATTTTTAATCTAATGGCATGTTTAGAAAAACTGTTCAATACGTGTGCAATTACTGGAAGTGTTCTGCTGATTCGTTTGGTTCGGAAAAGCATGCAATTCAAAATGAAATGTGAGTAATTTTGAATTTATGATACTTTATTTACTACGGAATTTGCTAAGTCTTAAATGTTGGTCAAACAATAAGAAACAAACATCTAAACATCTAAACATTTCAACTATAACAATTCAACGATCAAATACTAAGCTTAATAATGTTTATTCACACGATCAGACAAGTAACAAAGTTTTAAAGATCCACAACTAAAAACTTAATACAAACAAAAAAATGCAACGACTTTTATCGAACAAAAAAGTGTGTTTGTTTGGTCGACATTTAAATCCATGCAAATTTGCCCTGATTTGTATATTTTTAGAAACCGCATTATACTGCAAGCCACTTTCTACATCGCTTCAAAAAAGAGCATGGGACTTTGCCAGTTTCTTGTTGAATTTCCATTCTCGTGTGCCACTGACTTTTGTCGAATGCGTTGCATGCTTTTGTTGAGAAATCCAACCGGCACTTCAGTTGCTGAACTCTATCAAATCAGCGACGTAAAATTGGAGCAAACACTGCTTTCAGCCAAAGAAGGACATTTGGAGCACAGTT
Source organism: Aphelenchoides bicaudatus (assembly GCA_024699845.1). NCBI lineage: Eukaryota > Metazoa > Nematoda > Chromadorea > Rhabditida > Aphelenchoididae > Aphelenchoides > Aphelenchoides bicaudatus. The sequence goes on along the minus strand of JAMPIN010000002.1, from coordinate 9,384,035 downwards.
TGGACAGAATTGGCGCGGAAGATCGTTCTTATGCATTGGCGACTTACGGTGCAATTGTTTCATCATTTGAGAATCTGAAAATCAACGAGTTGTTCAACGAACTTCTTTCTATTTGCTTCTTTAACGAGCAGCACAGTGACGAGTTTTCAAAAGTAATTTATTTTCTTTAAAGCCATATTGACAATAATTGTTGCAGGTCGGCTCGGAAATAATTGCAACAGTTTTGGACAAGAAACCTCAACTCTTGTCACATATTCTACGCTACATTGACAGAAGAATGGATCATTTGAATAGTTCGCAAATATTGTCCGCGGCATCGCTTGTCAAATGCAAATTGAATGAAGAAGAAATCGGATCTCTGTTGGGGAAATGGCTAATTAATAGACCAATCAATCACGCCGCTTCAGTTATTGCAAGGTTAGTTTCATACGCTGAAGATCGTTCTAATTTTAGTGTCTTTTAGACGTGTTTTGAGTTCTCTTGACTGGGGTGCTGAAAACGATCTGTTTCTGCCGCAAAGCGTCCACGACGTTTGTGCTGAAACAATTGTAAAAGCTCACGTTGTTCATTGCAAAAACCGAAACAGCCTGATCTCAAAGTCCGTTGCAAAAGCAGCCAAATTGGCTCTCAAATGTCCAGACGTTGAGCAGGGATTTGATCGTTTTTGTCACGATTTGCTAATACGTTTGAAGATCTCCGAAAAGGTAGAAACTTCGTACCTATTAACTCAATTAAAAAGCAATCTTTAGCCACTAGCCAATTCGCCTCAAACAGATCTGACTGCTTTCTACGTTTATTTGATTGAAAAGTGCATGAGCAGGTAGAGTTTATTATGCCGCAGTGAAAATAACAACAAGCTGGCGTTTTCAGTCCCGAGAAGTTCCTCGAAACAGGTCTAAACTACTGGACAGAGTTGGTTAACTCGGCATGTTTCAACAATGCAGTCGTCGTTCTTGTTACATTGGTCTCGAAGTTCTCGTCAAGAATTCATTTGTTCACTGCAAACGAAAAGTAATTGCAATTGACTTTTTAAATGGCTATTCCGGATTTTAGCTTTAAACAAGCGTTTGAGCGACTTCTGCATGCTGATGAAAGTTCATATGCCACTCAACTGCTAATGGGTGGAGACAAATTTCCCGGACCAATTTTGCGCTTCATGTCATGTGCCGTTGCTGTATATTTTTGAATTTAAACTTCGTAGTTTTTTTAATTTTAGAATCAACTAAAAGCTATCCACGCAGAATCTCGCTTAAAACAACAAACAAGTGCGTGGGTTCAACTTTTGACTTGCAAGAAGGCAATTGCATGGAACGAGGACAAATCTGTGCTCCACTTGTTGAATATAATCTCGAAAATTGCATTTGCAAACAACCCTTCAAAGTGTTTGGACCTCGTCGAGACTTTCGTTTCGTTGTATCAGGTGAACTTTAACTTCAAGCTTAAGTTTAACGAGATTGATTTGCAGGCAATTCACACCGCGTGGATTGCACAGCCAAAAGGAATGCTTTCTTGGTTCTCAAGTCAAATTCCTCCTCCGCTAGTTATGTCTAACTTGATGAGCGTAAGTCCCTGGGCATCTTATTTGATGTTGCAAGCTGAACACAAAATTTATTCCCACTTCTACGCTCAACTCTATCAAAATTTGGGCAAGCATTCTGATCGAAGTTTGGACGAAGCAGTCAGGGTAAACGTCTACATAAAAGTCTTTAAACAACTTGCGTTTTCAGAAAGCTGCAACCAAATCAAACATGAACTTGAGCGTTGACCGCTTGAACTTTTACCGATGGCTTGAATTTTGCACCAACGAACAAATAATTGCAAACGAAGTTTATCCTCTTGCTCTCCAGCAACTTTGCATTGCGATGTTCAGGCGAGAAACCTTTTCTGGGTAGACATCATCAATTTAAAAGACTTCCATCTAACTAGTTGTTTAGGAAAAAGTTCTCGCCCGGATTACGATATCTGCAATGCAAACAAGCCGAACCTCTTTTTGATCAATTGCGTGACAAATCCTTTGCCAGTTGCTGAAAAGAATGCAACCTTCCAACAATCGAGTAGCTTTATTCGCTCTGCAGGACAGTGGATCTTTAACAAGTCTCTTTATGCACCAAACTTTGACCAGTTCAACAGCGCAAATATCAACATGGATTATTTGTTACAAATGATAGTTTCCAACGACACGCATACGTGGACTGAATTCGTAAATGTTGCATTGTTGCACGAACAAACAAACGAGAAAGCCAAGGTGAGTAGTTTCCAGTACTTCAACGTCACCTACTTAACGATTTTAGCTGTTTGCAACATTTTGTCAGTTGGTTCATGCCAGCTCTCCGCCGTCACGTCAAGTTGAAACAACAAGTTTAACCACTTTCTTCCGACAACTCGAAGTAAAAGACGGAGACTTTGGATTGTTGATTCCGGAAATTCCTTTGCATCAAAACTTGCCAAAGTGTGACTACACAATTGAAGACTGTTTCAACATGCCGGTCGTTGTTGCTCGTTTCAACAGTTACATTAACGAGTTCACAAAGACTGCCAAGTAAGTGTTGTTAAATTGGTTTGAATAAGGCAAATCTTTTCAGCATGTTCATTGAGACAAAAGAGAAGATTGCTCAATTGAATAGCGAATATGGCGCTGAGTTTCAAAAACTCTACAATGACGCACAAACGGTAAAGAATTGAGTTTATTTAAAGCAATGCACATCTTTTAGACGCTGATTGTGCAAATTAAATGCGGCAACTTCTTGTCACACCAGTGCAAACGTCCAGGAAAGATCTCAGCCATTGTGAATGCATCTCATTATAACAGTAAGCAACAATACACAAGAGTTTGCTTTAAACAAACAATTCAGGCACGATTGCGCAGAATATGAATGAAAACCGAAACAAACGTGAAGCGGAAATTGCATCTTTGTTGCGAAACTTGGACTCTGTCTCCATTCAAAGCGCTCAAATGGAATATTTCTGTTGGATGCTGTCTGTTCAAGCAAAACTCACATCGAGACAAGCGTTACCATACGGATTTATGAAAGGCTTGGAGGCGAAGCACGATCCAAGTTTAAATGCCGTCGGATTGCACTTGTTCTATCGTCTTTGCGACAACAACAACCGTCCAGAGCTGTTTTTGTTTCCTGCACTGATGGGATGCTTTGAAAACTGCCTCTATTACTTAGGCCGGACTTTCATTGCACAGAATCCGAACGAGCAAATGAACTTACTGCGACTTGTTTTGTCTGGAAACCCATTGAACGTCTTCATTGTGCAAAACTTTACACCGCATTGCGTGGATGCAGATGTTCTACTTTTATTATATGGCGAACTGTCAACTTCTGTTCGTAATGCTGCAAGCACCGAAGCGTCGTTAGCGCTGTTGGAAAGACTAGACATTGACAACACGGACAACCATTTGCCGCCACATCATTTTACGTCTTTGATGCCTGTGATTTTTGAAAATCTGGCGTCAGTTCCGATTGCAACAAAACTTCACAATCTCTGCGTCTCACACTTTCAAGCATGCATGTTCCACAGCTTTCCAAACAACTTTCTCCAAGGCTTCCGTTTATTACTTAGTGGAATTGACTCTCGTTCCATCCCAACTTCTTTATTTGACTCAATTGCTAATCGACTGCAAGTTGACGCCTTCTTGTCTCAAACAGCAAACAACTCTGGAGCAAAAACGACTGTTTCTGTGGAAATTGCTCGTCAATCTGTCCGTCTAATTTCTCAGCAATTGATGAAGTCTCGCCAAGATTTAACAACTAATCTCTTTGCTGTCTGGCTAGATTATTTGGAGCCTGTTTGTAAATTCGCAGACTTCTTTGTTCGAACAGTTGTGTGCCAAGAGTTTGCAAGTGAAGCTCCGCAGTCAATTATTGAAACAGGTAATCTTATTCTGGCACCTATTCTAACGCTTATTGTACTGTTTAGGTTTACGCGACATCTTTACGTATATAATCAGTGTCTGGAGCGCTTTCCTCGAGCCAGTTGGACCTTCTGCTTTGCCACCGTTTAATATTGCCGACACAAAAGTTGCCGAAAGCGTTGTTGTTCTGCGTTTTGTTGATTTGATGATTTGGTAATTAATTATTACATCACAACTTTATTGTTGGTTGTTTAGGTTGCCACACTCGGCATACTTGGCGCCAGGAAGCGAGTCAATTGAAACGTTATTTTGGCAATATTTTGTTAAAAAGCTTCTGTGCATTCAAAAGGCCGGATCTTCTCACGTCTACGCTGTTTATGTAAGCTTTTTAATCTAAGTTTATGTTTAGTGTATTTGTTTAGGAGAATCAATTTTCGAGATTGTTTTGGTCGAGATTTTGGCCCAATTTATTGGATCTGTCAGCAATGGAGCAAGCTTTTGAAACGCCGGACGTAGGCCCTCTAATAACCGAGATTTTGATTCGAATTCAATGGCCACAAATTGTTGTGCAGATGGATGGTCAGCCAGCAGAAGCTTTTAGGGCATTCTATTCGTTGCTTTTAATCGTATTCAGCCGTGTCGTCCAAAATCAAAAGAACTACGCGAAATCGAGAGCAAGTGTTGAAAAGCTGCTGTTTGAATTCTCTACACAGAAATGGTACTACGTAAAGGCGGACTCTATTGAGAAGGTTTCCAATTTGATGGCAACCGCCTTTCCAGCTGACAGCAGTATCGTCAATCCGAGTGGGCCGTTGAACGCTTTTTTCAAGTAAGTCTTTTAAAACCACATGCAGTTTTGTTTATAATTGTGATAAAACTCTTTTAGCATTTGGCGTGAAGCATGTTTCTTTTCAACAAAACAGTCGGCCCTTATTGTTCCAAACTCGCCTGATGCAAATCCACAATTAATTGCTCAAAAACAGGCATTCTACATCCGGGCTCATGTACACTTTTTGTTGCGGGCAAGCGGCGTGTCAAGCGAAGATAAACTCCGAATGTACAAAGAACTGCTGGATAAGTGTTATCTACTTATTGGAGCTACTCAAAACCAACAGATCAACGGCATGTTAATGAAGTTGATGCAAAGTAATACTTGTTGTTTAGAATTGAAAATGTTTACACCGATTGCCAAGGAGTTGATTGCGTTCTGGCCTGAAATCTCAAAAGAAAAGCTTTCAAGCGGCCTGTCGAAAACTTTGATTGACTGGCTAAATCAACATCCGGACTCCGTTCTTGTCCTTTTAATAATGGACGCTGCCGTTGTAACGCTTGGAAAATCTATGCCACAAGGCGCACTGAAGCTTTTGGACAATGCAGTTGCGGCTTATTTCAAACGTAATCAATCGGTTTTACAAAAAAGCACAATCCCTAATTTCAGGTCGACTGAACTGCGAATGGTCCGAAGTATGTAATTGGGTAAACATCCCATCGAACAACTTTAAAGAATGGCTGTTCACAACGCCCAGCAGCGAATCTGGAGTCGAAACCCGGTTCTTGACGTTAAATGCACTTCTGCTTAACGAGATGTCAAAGTTGGGATCGGTACAAGAAGAAGAAAAACTCATGAAACGTCTGGCCGACTATTTGGAGGCCATAAAGCCAAAGTAAGTGATTTACTTTGAATTAACTAGTTTTAATCAACTTTTAGATACGTTACAAACGAGCCTGCTTTTGTCATTTGTTTGGAGAAGTGGCAAAGAATGACGATTCGTCAGTATTCAAACGGAGTTGTTACTGGAATTGCAAACGAGCGACTGGAAGCTTATCTCAACTATTTGCGCAAAATTTGGTCAGAAGAGAAGGGCGTTTCTTTCTTCAACGTCAAGGCGATTTTCGGCAAAAAGCAAGCTTTTCCGATTCGTCTCCAGCTTCTAACAAACATTATGACACTTTACATCAACCAGCAACAATGTGCAATTCACCAGCCACCTAGAATGCAGCACGGACAGCCAGTCATGTCATCTAGAATCAGTGCCTTCAAAGACTTGCAGTCAAACAAAGCGTTCCAAGAGATTGAAAACGTTGCAAGTGTTTTCCAACTGGCCAATCCGTTTTTCAACCAGCACGAGACTTACAATCTAAACCATGCAGCAAATTTGTTTTACAAAATTGTCTCTCAATTATATCCGCGCAGCGACAAACTTCTACAACATCTTGATTCTTAGCCAACTTATTTCTACTGTATTCCTTGCTTTTTGTTGAGATTGCTAATCCTTTATCCGGAAACAAACGTGTATTTTGCCTTATATCAGACAAAAGCCTTCTCCGTCCTGTTCAAATTTAGTCATCATTGCCAACTTTGTGTCTCATCGTTTTATGCGGGTCCTATAAACTTCATTCAAATTCTTTGTGGCAATAAATTATTTTCAACATATTCGAATGTCTTTGAATGTAAAGATTGCAGTGTATCAAAGATTGTGCTAATTGAAAATGAGAGTCCGCAAAATTTATCAATTGTGCCACTTCGCTCATGTGAATATTTTCTATTCAAAAGATTATTTAAATGAGTGTGGCATACTTGAGCGGATTAAAAATACTGGCAGCCGAGTAAATTCTTCTAATTCATCCAGTCACCATCTACAAACAATACACCCGCTATACTTTCATAAATTGTTTACAAAGTAAGTGAACACCGTCTAATATTCCCATTTTACTTGCGAGCTTTTTCAGACTTTTCAAATGACAGATGAGCAAGAAGAGCTGCTCGACGAACTGGAGATGCCAAGCACAAGTGAAGAGGCATTTTCGGATCCCAAGATAGAAGAGAAGCTTTCGTCCAGCGTGGCAAAACAACTAATAACTTCGTTTCTGGAACGGCGGGCAATAGAAATGGGTGCAACTTCCAGGATTGAAGCCTTTTGCGCGGATTTGCAAAAGAAAAACAAAGGAAAAACCAACTTCTTGGAAATGTAAGTAATGTTTGGACAAGCGTTTATTGACAACATGTTTTTAGGCGAAAGGAAGTTTTGACTTCATTTGAACTACTCACTCCTCGGGCACTGCGATTGGACATTTTACAAGTGGCTACGGAGTTTGTCGACAAATTTATGCCAGAAAAAGAAGACAGCATTGACGCAGATGAAAGATCTAACAGGTTAAATCATTCTTTGTCAAATCCGTCACTTTCCGATCATTCAACGTCGGGTTCAAGTTGAAACGTGTATTGTTCCAGAATAGGAGCTTTTTAATTTGATAATAAATTATTTATTAAAGCAGTGCTACTTGATTCTTGTTGTTGTGTTAGTGCTTTTATTTGCTTAGGTGCCAAGTAATCAAAACTTAATTTAACGCATAATTAAAAGCACAATTAAAGTGTAAGGAAAATATTATGCCAAACCGTTCTAGAACTTTAATATAACAGAAACGAGTTTAGTGCTACTAAATTTCTACGATCTTAATAATATTGCAATGCAACAAGACAGCTTTTAGTCTCTAATAAACTGTTACAACTTATTAAAATCAAGCTTAATCAAAAACATTATTCATAACAACTCAAGCCCACAAACATAGTTTCAAACATTTATTAAAATCAATTAACCCATAAAAAATAACTTACAAATGAACATCATGAACGTAGTTCGCCTCGACATGATCATTCCGACCGAGGCTAAACAACTTTTGAAAAATTAATTCGAAGTAAAATCAATTACCGCAATCGAAACTGGACGAAGCGCGGCATCACAGCTCCAATCAAACTGACCGGGATGACCATTCTTCCTTGTAGGTGGAATGTCGCCTTCGTCGTTTGCAACGTGAAAGTTAACACGAATCTCCCAGTACAAAGTTTGATCATTTGACGGATTGCGAATCTAAAAATACAGCATTATTTGAAATATACATAAATGTTTACTGTGATGCGCTGGCGTTCTTTATTCTCAAATGTGATGCGTTGGGTGATTTCGAATTGAGCCATTGCTGATAGAGTTCAGAGACAGATAAATGCGTAAAAAAGAAACAGAAATGTTTAAGTTTTAAAGCCTAATTTGATACATATGATTGATTGCATGTTTCTATTTAAATTCATTCCTGACAACTCTTTATGTATTTGTTGAATACTTAGAATGTTGAATAACAGAGTTTTAATTAATGTTTAAAAACAACTCCAAAATTGAAACAATTCAATTGCACACAATTTTTAATATCAAACAACACTTTTATTCACAAAACAATAACGAGAATAATTTACGACAATGATCTTGAAGCTAAAGCATTGCAAAGAGAGCTGCGGAAGAATTTGATCTTAGTGTTCAGTTCCAAAGTTTCTGCGTTGTCCTTTTGCAACTGCGGCGGGTTAATAATGGAATTCTGGATCTGGAACTTGTTGATGGCCTTCATGAGATCGTAAAGCGACTCGGGATCCAATTGTGGTGCCTGGAAAGAACCTGGCATGGACGGAAACTTAAAAGTAATTACTGACCTGGATAAATTCACTACTGTCTAGCAACTTTGTCATTTGATCGAACAGAACGAGTTGGAAATTAATTGGGGCAATGCCGGATGTGATAAGTTCGTGAATTCGAGCTACGGCTTCTGGAGCTTGGCCGTTTGACAAACAGCGACGGAATTCGTAGAAGCGTTGTAGCAAGAGCAGAATCGGATACGTGTAGAAAGCTTCGTCCATTGCATCAAAAATTCGCATATTGCTGATCTCTTCAGCACTGGAGACCAAAAGAAGCTTGCTTGACACCAAATTGATAAGCTCGGGGATTTTCGACCGCAAAGCCCAGCATAACGCCTCGCTCAAACAGTCTTCCTTCACATATCTGTCAACAAACCACTGACAAACATGCTTTTGTGTCTCTTTGTGGTCGGATTTGATGGCTTGAGCATAGATGTACTCCGCCTTCTTTGACACTGTCCAAGTTTGCAGTCAAGTTTGGCTCACTTCCCAATTCTTCAGCACTGATTGAACTAAACATGTTTTTGTCAATCTAATATTGCCAATACTGCTTACTTTAAATAGTCCGACGAAATAATCCAGAAACTGCGTGAATTTAGAAGTGAATGGCCATAATCGATTATGACAGCACTGCGTATCGAGAAGAATTTGTGTTCATCAATAAGCAATGGCTGGTTGTTTTCGTCCGATTGTGCTGCTAGGCGTTTTGACCTGGCTTGACGTTTGAGTGCCGGAAACGATTCAGTCAAATTGATGATCAAAGTCGGATCAAAATGATAGAACAAGTCAATAAGGTGAGTAGGGAACCACCAAAGAGTGCTCTTTTCGCAGATTTGCTTCAGCATATCGATAAGATTGCGACACAAGATGGAGAAGATAGGGCGATCAATATCCGTGGCCAACGACTCAATAACGCTAACATGGACTCCGGTGGGGCATAAATTGTTGTACAGCGTCTGAAATAAAAGGTGATGTTGTTGAATGCTTTGGATGTTTTGGATTTAGTACCTGCGCAACACGGCCAACGTTTTGAATTGTAGCACCAGGACAGGCAAACAAAACATATGCAGGCAACAGTTCGTACCAGTTATCAAACAACATTCTGGCACATTTTTCATAATTTTCGTTTTTGCCAATCAAAAGTCCGGCAATAATGTTTAACTGCTCGCTTTTTCTGAAAGAGCCTGTTTGTATCATGTCGCGAACCTTCTGAAACGAACTCATTTTAATCAGGCAGTTTGACAAAACTTACGCGTTGAACATCCAAAAACGTGCTGGCATTGGGAAGGCCTTGTTCCACGAAAGCATGAAAACTCTCCAGCAAAAAGCAAATTTGTTGAATTGGACCGTCTTTCTCAAAACGGCTGTGTTTACGAAGCAGTCGAGCCGCAATGTTCAAGTTGACACGGAAAATGGAGAGAATAATCTAAATATGAATGATGACTGGATGTTCAATGATTTAAACTGCTTACCGAATTCCAATAGAATTCGTTCTCTTCAGGCGTTTCACTCGTGTCAGCCAAACACTGATCAATAAGTTTGTTTGAGTCGTTGAAGCAGTTGTTGCTCCACGAAATCAAGTTCAAAGAAATTGGAATATCTAAACTTACAAGTAAGCATCGCTTTTAGAACGACTCAAATTACCAGCAGGCTTCAAATAGACTTCTTCAACCAATGACCACAAAATCTCGGCATTGAGGATTTCGTTGGAGATGGTATTGCTTGACGAAACAATTGACGGCTTGATAATGTTGATTGCCGCTCGATAGGCTCGACTGAATTCCAAACAACTGAAATGCTAAGATTGTGATTTAAACTCCACTTATAATTTCTGACCTTTGAGCAGAAAGTTGACCTCCACTGTTTATAGATTGTTTTTGGACGTCGCTCCAAACACCTAGAAAACGAACTAACTTCTATTCGAAAAAGAACGCTTACCGTGAAATTCAATAATCAACTGACGAATTTGAGAGGTTTGAAGAAACTTCGAGTTCGTTGCGGCGTTTGCAAAGAACAACGGTGTCCATTCTTCTTGCTCCACAACTACTTGACCGTTCTCGTCGTAGTTGACCATTTTAAAGCGCCTGTTTGACAATAAGGTTGAATTTAGAAATAACAAAAAAGCTCCCGCGCTTTGAAAGCGGAGTTCCAAATTGATTGTTAATGAGGATGTTTACGTAAATGTTGTTTGTGCGTATGAGAATGAGAATAATCTATTTATTTATCACATTAGAATTGTACATAAATGACTACAGTGGTTAGAGATGTATTTGAAAGTTGGCAAGAAGTGTATTTAACCGTATCACAGGGATTTAAGCTTGACTTTTGTATTTAGTTGACTTGTAGGATTTCGGGATTCTTGTCCATGATCTTCGAGAGAAGGCGACCAGTATAGCCTTCCAAATCTTGAATTCGCTGATCTTTCAACCCAAGTTCTCGCCGTAGTTGAGTTATAACTTGCAACAAGTAGTCTTTTGACGAAGCGTCATTCAAGTTGTCAAGATTGCCGGTTGAAACAATAGATGCGAAGCCGGAAGACGAAGCAATTGATTGTGGACGAGAGTTTGCAGTTCCCACAGGAGATTGTGCTGATGGGTGATTGCTTGAGAATTGATGTTCGTGAAAATCGTCAATAGACTTCCGGTTTGAACCAATGTGAAGAATTTGATCAGCTTTATGGCGAAGCTGAAAATAAAGATAGTTTCTAATCGACACAACTTTTTAAATACCTTTGCTGCCAAGCGACTTCCCGTCTTTTTGCTCACATTGCTGACATTTGAGCATTGCGATATGGTATCTTCTACAGCCGAGAGTCGTTTCTCATTATAGCGTTTGTTTGGTAGCATCAAATGATTGGACGTGTGCGAAATTTGTGAATTGTGGTTCGGTTCTGGATCCGGCGGCAAGCTAATCCGATCTTGAGGCGGAGGACTGTTGCGATGATTTGCTGGTGGAACAGGAGATGGGATTGGTGAAAAGGCAAGAGCCGAAGCGTTTGAGCAAATTGAAGAACGCCGACTTAAGCTGACAGAAATCATAGATTGGGCATCCATTTTTGCCTTCTTCCTTCCGAAGTTCATTCTTCGTTTCAGCTTATCCAATTTGTTTTCTAAACAACTGATTGTTATTTAAAACCTAACAAGTAAACCTTTTCCGATGGTATTCAATGACATTTGAGAAATTGACAAGCCTCCAAGCGCATTTTTGAATTCATAAGACATCAACAGCATTCCCTCGCAACTAAAATGCATATGTGAAATAACTTTTGTTGAGTTGAATTACTTTGTCGGGATGATTCTTTTTGTGTAGTTGAAACCAGCGAGCATTTTGCATTTGAGGCATTTCAGACAGCTTTAATGTCATCGATGCGAGTGTTTCACTCGAACCAATTTTCGACTTATGGTTGATGTTAATAGTAAAATCTGTGTAGCATTCATTGAGCTGGCTAAAAATTAGGGATTAGAATTTATTTAGTTGTTAAAACTTACAATTCCAAATGTTCATCCCAATGGCAGTTTCCACTTTCATCAACGCGATTCGGCTGAGTCCCAACTTTACTCCGCCATTTATCAGTTCCAGTTATATTCAACGATGCATAAGCATCCAAATGATGGCGGCCTTTAGTTGGCAAATCTTTTAATCGAACAACTAAAACTCAATTATTAATAAATTTTGTTCAATAATGTTTTTAAATACCATGAACAATAAGTGTGTTGAACTGCATGACTCGTACAAAAATGCCCTAAATGCAATAAAGCTTATTAAAACGCATTCAAAACTCGCAACAAGACCGCAAAAAGACTGCACAAATAAACTGGTTATTAACCAATCATCACAAAAACAACAATCAATTTCATTTAAAATTTATTCAACAAAACAACAACAACTTAGGCTCTCTTGCCAACTGCAAACTTTGATAACAAATAACACAAGTTGCGTAACAATGGCGCTCGCGTGCATTACTCATCAGGAATCCAGATCGGGTTCATTGGTGGCCACCTGCGGTGCTGCTTGATCATTCTCGCCACCGTATTGCAAACGCAAGCTAACAATTGAATTTCGAGCCTCTTTACATTTCCACCATCGTCCGTTGCGGTGCTCTTGACCTACTGCAATGACCAGCGTTTTTCCATCTGCACTGAACCGAATATCATTCAGGAAACCGGCCTAAAATGAATGGATTAAATAGGTTTAACTCGCATAAAGCTTCCAGCAAAACTCAATTTCTCTCGCCCACAAACCAAAATAAAACCAATTCGAATAGTAACCTTTTCACTGCCACACCTCATTATCTTTCGAAAGAGCCGTTTTATGGCGTTTCATGCCTATCAGTTCCGCAAATGCGTACAGAATTATGATGCGTCAGTGGGTCCCCAAAAATCGATGCAGAATTACAGGCGTTTACAACTCTGCAATCGGGATAGGATAGGATTTGGGAGAGTTAATCGGCACTAAATGCGCTGTCAACAAGTCGCTGCGCCGACCTCATTCCCTTTTCTCATTACACAAATGATGCTGTCGGGGAGTGTAAAACATGGTGAGAGAGCGAAACCAATACATAAACGATTTCTTCGCCGCGAACTCTAACGAGCGTCTTCAATTAAATTAATTAAAAACTGCACCAAAATAACTAAACAAATCGGAGGGTCCGCCGCACAAGATCTAACAAAAAGACGTTCCCGTGCAACCATCGAGTGCAAACGCAATCGACAAAGCCCCTTCTTTTGTAATGGACAAACAAACAACAATGCATTAAGTCGCGGCTCGTTTGTCAAAGCGGGCGATTCATAACATGAACAAAACCCGAAAATACCACCAAAAACTCACCAATTGGAATTCGTCGATCAAAACCAAGGTCTTGTAGTTCTCGCCAATTTTCCACAATTTGAGTTTTCCATCAGATGATCCACTAGCAACCAAATCAGAATAAGGTAACGCTGCAACTGAGACAATCCATCTTGCACTAGTGCCTTCATCATTCATTCCGTGTGCGTTCTTCACAACACAAACAGGCTTCTTCTTGAAAGTCGACCATACGTACAATGAACTAAACAAAAACAATCAGCTAAAATCATTCTTAAACAAAAACAAACCCGTCCATCTGGCCAGAAACAAAGTGATCATCGTTTATCATAGCAACTGTGTCAATACTTGTGCAATCGTTCAGACCATTGAAAACCAATTGACTCGATTGTTCAACTTTGAATAAGTGGATAGTGCGAGCAGTTGAGCCGGCCGATACCAATTTAGGCTTGTCAAGCATATCCATTTGGGAAATTTCATCTGAATGTCCATACATAAGTTCAACGAATCCCATCTGATTAAGGTCCCATGCCTAAAAGTGATTAATTAAATTTGAAGTTTCATAAAAGCCTACTCGAATGCTTTTGTCAGTACTCGCCGAATACAAATCATTTGAACCTTGTCGAAAAGCCAAAGAAGTAATAGGTCCACGATGACCTTGGAAATTCTTGAGATGACTTAGATCTTCCAACAACCATATACGCACTACTTTGTCGTCGCCTCCACTCACCAAGTATTTATCATCGCCCGAAATAGCAACGCATTTCACCTGCCCAACATGATTCTGTCCGCCTTGTGCTTTCTTCAAAGTTCCAACTTTTTCGTTCGCTTCGAGATCGTCTAAATCGCATAAACATCAACAACTATATGAAAAAAGCTGTACAGTCACTTACATTTAACAATAGATCCGTCTTTTGAACAACTAACAACATAACGTCCACAGTTTGTGATTGCAACACAGACGGGTGAAAATTTGTGAGGTCGATAGACTTGAATAGAGTCTTCATTAATCACAACTTTGTCAGCAAGTTTTCGATGCTCACGTACCTCATCTTTCTTCAAACGATGCGAAGTAGCGTCCAAATCTTCGTCGGAAACTTCGCCGTCTGCCGGTTTTTCATTGATCTAAAAACAGCAACTCGTTAACTAAATATGTTGAGATAAAATTCTTACCTTCAATTGTTCAAGGACTCTTTTTGACTCACGCTCTGTTTTTGCTTGCAAATCTTCATAGATTTCTTCATCTTCTTCATGCAAGTTCTTGCGCGGGCCTTCGTCCAAAACATCATCTTCATTCTCTGACGACAAAATTTCTTCATCATCTTTGGCCGACTTCTTTGCTCGTTTAGCCTGTTGATTTTCGGCCTTCCGCTTCCTTTTGTGCTGAACCACGTTTCTTTTGAAAAAACCCATGCTGAATGGGATAACGTCTAAATTAAATAGTGTTAAAATTTCTTAGACTTCCTTAATGTGTGCGGAATTTCGCATTGATTATTTTCAAAAAACGCATTCAGTGTTTATTGTTTTGTGAAAACAGAAATGTGTTTATTTACTTTTTGAATTGTTTCAAGTCTTTCTTTGTTGTTTGAGCTTCTCAATATAATCTTTCTTTTTAGGTATATGGCATTCCACAAGCGAAAATCAAATCGCTTAAACGGCTTAGCGCCAGATGAAGTTACCGAACCAAAGCGAACAAGAACCTTAAAAGAAGAATTGGCAAAAGTGGCCGAAGAGAAATTAAAACGGACTCAAAAGCACAAGGAGGAGCAAGCAAATAGCAACGGCCCCGCGCCGAAACGTTTGAGAATTTCAAAGAAAAAACCAGAGCCAGCTCCCAATGATCCTCGCAAACCAATCCAGCCAAAGCAGACACCGATTTTTAAACCGGAGACACCCGAGATTGATTTAGACGCTGATCTGATTCGAGAAGATGGCGGTGGACATTCCAGATTCAAAACGGTAATTATAATCAAACGAGAGCATAACATTCAACTATACTTTTAGAAGCCGAAGATCAGCAAAGAACGAATTGATGTTAGTTAAGTACCATCTGCCACTAGAACGCTCGACCTCAAATAAATATCAAATTGTTTTGTTATGCATAATCCAATTATTGATAAATTATTTATTCTCTCAATTACTTCAACTCAAACAAAAGAAGTGGTATCAACAAACATATACTACGAGATCGTTTTGGAATTTAAGCGTTGCCATCCTTGCATCGATCGTGAACTAAATTGGAATAATTAACTAAAGTACAGAAGATAAATTAACTTACCCAATGCATATTCTCTGCCAACGTTGATAACGGCAATCTGTTCCCGCAAATGATCCTCAACAAATTCCTGAACTCCATATTTTTTCAAAAGTTCTGCATCTTTGTCACCCAAAATAAAGCCGGTCAATTTGAGGATTCGAGAGACCTAAATTTAAAAGATTAGTAAATTCATTTGTAAAAATTAACTTACCGGAACTGCATCTAAATGTGATAGGTGAAGATTAGAAAAGTTGATCAAAACACATAAGATTTTCGCAAATTAAAAGCTTACTTGGAATGTAACAAATGATTATAGACTTCAAACATATCTTCAAGTCATTAACTTTTTCACTCTAAATATTGGTTTGATAAATTAACCTAACAAATTTTGAGCTTACGTCCATCGCAATTGACTGAGTGCTTTGAAATGAATGAAAATAAAAGGTTTCGAAAAATAAACAAGCTCACGAAGAAGCACATTATTGATTCTGCAAGAAACATTTTTGTACTGTTGTTATTTAGCGTACTGTTTTGATGCGATTTTTGTCGAATTTAAACATTGCATTCTGCTGAAAAGATTCTTGAGTAAGTTGTCGACGGTTAAACTTCATACGTATTCATCAAATGACTCTTAAAGGAATTCAATACATAATCCAATTTCTAATAAAGCCAACTTGTTTTATTCAACAAAGAACTATTAAACAAACAAATGCGAGATCACGCACATTAAAGAAGTTATTACGAAAAGTTGCAACAACAAATTAAACGTAAAGCACTCAATGTCCATAACGACGTCCAATCACCATTCCTATACAACCTCCAATTAGTGCACTAATCGCAAACCCGGAGAGTCGTTGTAGAACTAGTTGCCTTCTCTATAATCCATTAATTTTTAAAAAATGAGAATCAAAGCCTGCCTGTTGATAAATGTGATCCATTTGAGTTATTTGAGGAAAATACAATGGAGGAGGAGAATCTATTGGAGGAAAGCATTGCGAAATAACATTCTGCATAACTCCACCTTCGAATTCCAGTTGATCAATGTCATTTTTTAAACGTTGATTTATAGAATTCAAGTGATCATTATCCGCCATTAGACGATTGTTTTCAACACGCAATTCATCAAGTTCATTAAACAAATCACCGTTATTCTGGCGAAAGTTTTGCGGCTTTTGGTTTAAAGCTAGATCAAGTTGCTGTAGTGAACGCACGGCAACCATACATTTGGTTTCTTAAATGAAGTTAATTAATCAGTAACTCTGTACTATGCAACTTACTGAGTATGTCTTCTTTGCCTATTTCGCTTTTAACAATTTCAATCTCGTCGTATGCGTGCTCTCGAACAAACTTGTGTATTCCATATTTAGCCAAAAAATTCGCAGACTCGTTGCCCAAAATTACTTCGACCAGCTCGAAAACTCGGGAAATCTAACATAATGATATAATAAACACACTTGCTATTTTAACCTACCGCGATTCCACCTAAATTTGAAACTAGAGTTTGCAAATATTAAACGATGAAACTAACTTGAGGAATTAAAAGTTACTATGGACTTCAAGCAAATTTTAAACTTTATAATCGTTTCATTCTAAACAAGTTATAATTACTCGGATCAAGAAACTTTGACTTACGTTCATCTCATCTCAGTTGGCCGAATGCTTTGAAATGCATAGAATAAAAGTCTTCGAAGCAAATAAGTTCGCACACCACAAACATCGATTTGTGTGAGTATTTTTGGATTGTCGTGTTTTTGTTTATTCGAGTGCGCATTATTGCATTAACACGCTCCGCGAAAATGAGCGCTTCTCTCCATTTATTCGATCCACAAAAATCAATACGCTTTATCAAGAGTGGTGAGCTATCGGACGAAACTCCAAAAAACGAGACGCCTCAGTTGGATGGTGAAGAAATCAGACGATTTTATGAAGAGGTAATTCAACAGCCGAGCACTTCTGGAACAAATGTGATCAAAGTTGAAGAAGGTTTGCTTTTAAATTTAACTACATGCATTAATTTTGGCATTTTAGTTGAAGAAATCGAAGAAGATGAGATTGAAATTCTTGACGTGGTTCCGCCAAATATTAAGAAATCCAGAACTGAGTTCACTGATCGAGATTTGCGTTTATTCTTCAAAGCAGCGGAATTAGACGATGTTGATACTTTATTCAAATATATTCAAGACGGAATTGATATTGATTCAAAAGATGAATATGGTTGGAGTGTTTTCATGTGCTCTGCAGCAGCCGGATCTGCGCTAACTATTCAACTACTATTGGAACGTGGAGTTGATTTTGATTATTCACTAAATGGAATGAATGCTGAACAGCTGGCAAGAAAAAACAAGCACTTTGCAATTGCGAATTTTATTGCAGACTTGAGGTAGCTTTCTACACCACTTATTTCAACAATGTTTATTTTCAGGAAAGAGCAATCAGAAGATTCAGTTAAACTTTATGATTTGATTGAAGAGAAACATTGTGCTGTTTGCGGTAAGAGTCACTTTGATTCAAATCATGACACGTCGATTCTGCATTTGCTCAAATTAAACGAACGTCCGTCTGAAGGCTATGCTTACGGCATTTCACCGAGTAATCCAGGCTACCGGCTTCTCAAATTGAAGAAATGGTCTGAAGGGCAAGGTCTTGGAGCTTCTGGAAAGCAAGGCAGAAAATATCCGGTAGGCTTGCTCTTTGTCTTTTGTTTAAATGTCTTTTGTTTTCAGATTAGAACGGCACTCAAGAGGGACAAAAAAGGCTTAGGTTTGGAGAAGACACAAATGAAAGTTACGCATTTTGAGCCTATGGATCCGAACGCGGCGTTGTCAGCTAAGAGACCAAAGAGAACTTTCATCCGCCAGTTGGACAAAGAGCTGAAGAAGAAGAAAGATCGCGAAATAAAGTTAAAGCGGTCGCTTATGTAAAATCTCATTTGCATATATGTTTTGTGTCTTTCAAATTCCGCTCGTTGCCTTTCAATTGTGTGCGTTTTATGTGAAATAAATTGTTGACTTGTTTACATTTGTTGCGTTGTCTTATTGGTTCGGTAGCCATTCTATCTGCTGTACAAAACAAGTAACATTATTATTAATGCGGTTTAGGGTTGGCGAGCTCCAGTGTGCATATCCGGTTTTCAATGTTATTTTGAGCGCTTTCTTACTTAAGGTTATTTTTGCGCTTGTTGCGGCTCTTCTCGAAAATTTAATTATCCTCTTTTTGTCATGCCAGAGAAACTCAAACCATTGAACTTACTTAGAAATTCATATGTATTGTTTAAATCCTTATTTTCAGACAACAACGGGTTCAAAATGCAGAACGGTGAAAAGAGAAGTTTTCCACGGTCATTGTCACAACCTTCGAATCTAGGTGAACTAGCTTTTTCGGCACATTTAATTTAATTATCATTTTCAGATTCTCCTGCAAAAGTGGTGGTTGTAACAAGCGAAGAACTCAATAAGTTGGTCAAATCACAAACACGTGTTGCCTTCTCCGAACTTGCCATAATTATTTTGAAGTTGGATTTCGATGAGCACGACGATGAATCAAAGTATTTTATTTACATCGTTATTCTACCTAACTGATATGTTTAGTCAATTCCAAAGCAACATCATAAAACAAATCATCAAGAATGCAGCCTTGCCAAAAGATGTATACATTTCTATTGACGATTTAAACGACAACATCGCTACACAAATTGAAATAATTAAACAAGATCCATATATAGTGAAGCAAAGCGCAACTTGCTTATTGTCAGCACAACTCCTGACTTTCTTGGGCGAAGGTTGGAGTAAACCGATTTAGACTCATTTGTTTATTGATTGTTTAGGCAAATACGATGCTCGTGTCCGCGTGCTTTTAAAGCACTTGGCTGCATTCTTCTCAATCGATTTCGACAAGTTTAGACAGGTAATTTAAACAAGTAGTCATTAAACATAGTTGCGTTTAGATCGAAGACACACTGACAGAGTGCCTGATTGAAGGATACAAAGAAAGCGAGTAAGTTTTAAAAGTGTTTTGATAATTAAAAATCAAATTGGCAATGTAAACCATTGTAGACAACAAAAACAGGGGTTGGTTTATAGATAGTGTTGTATGGTGTTGCTAAGTAGTGTAAACTGTGGTTGTGCTACATTTATAATCGAGCTTTAAATTTAACATTAACTCTTTAGAGCCGAACAAAATGAACGCAAAAGAAGTGACAAAATCAAGAAAATCAAGAGATATGCATTGATCGGTGGATCAGCTACGATTGGCGGAGTTTTGATAGGGTTAACTGGAGGTTTGGCTGCGCCGCTCGTTGCTGGAGGCATCGGGCTATTTGTGGGCGGAGGAGTAGCGACCGCTTTGGCATCGGCAAGTTTACAAATTGTTCTTCAACCTGTTAACTAAGCCTTTTTAGACCGCTGGAGCGGCTATCTTTGGATCTGTATTTGGTGTTGCGGGGGCTTCTTTAACTGGTTACAAGATGAACCGAAGAGTTGGTGCAATCGATGAATTCCAACTTGAAATTTTAACTGAAGGCAAAAGCTTGCATTGCGTATTGTGTGTTTCTGGATGGGTTAATGAAAAAGTAACTTTGTTAAAAATCATTCTTTTGATAATAATCAATTTTAAAGGAAGAAGCTGAAGAGCTCTTTAAAGCTGACTGGGAACACTTACAATTAGCAGCCGAGCAATACACACTTCGTTATGAATCGAAATATGTAAGTAAAATTTTTCCACGACGTGGTTCGTGTAACTATCGTTTAAAGATTTAGTATGATTTTAAGATTTGTGTATGAGCTGTTATACTCAAAAATGTTTATTACAAATATTACCTTTAATGAAATAGTCGCTCCTTTTAATTAACAAAAACGTTCTCATTAAACAATTTTTTGTTTGTTTAAAACTCCTTTTAGATGATTGAGCTCGGTAAAGCTATCGAGTACTTTGTCTCTATTGCTGCGAGCTATGCCATCCAAACAGCACTTATGCAAACTGCGATTGCTGGCGTCTTGTCAGCACTTGCTTGGCCAATTGTATTGGTTTCTGCATCTTCGGTTATTGATAATCCGTGGAACGTTATGATCAGCAGATCTGCGGAAGTTGGACAAGAATTAGCTGATGTGCTCATCCAACGTTCACAAGGGCAACGTCCAGTCACATTGATAGGGTTCTCTCTCGGAGCTCGTGTAATATTCAATTGCTTGCTCTCGCTCCAAAAGAAAGAAGGATTCAGAGGTAACTTTAACTTCATTTAAAACACTGCATTTCTTGAATTTAGGAATAATCGAAGATGTCATTTTGCTTGGAGCACCAATTACTGGATCGCATAAAGAATGGTCAAAGATTAGTCAAGTTGTCGGCGGCCGCATAATTAACGGATACTGCACCACTGATTGGTTACTGAGATTTTTGTACCGCACGATGTCTGTTCAGTTTTCTATTGCCGGCACAGCACCCGTTGATACAAAAAAGAACCGTAAAATCGTAAACTTCAACTTAAGTCACATTGTACGTAATTTACAAACCAGCATATTCACCTCGCCGTCGCGTGCTTTGAATTGTTGTTCGGTAGACTCAAATCACACTTAATCAACTCAATCAAATCAATTAAATCAATTAGTCCTTGCTACCTTGGACTAAAATGACTGCATGCCTATGTCCTCAAAAACGTTTAAACTTTTTTGGGCCCGCCAGCCCCACCACTTTTAAACTTAAATTTTGGCCGAACAACGAGAAGCTGTGCTAAATAATATTTAATTCTAACAATTAAACAACTCAACAAAATTTAATACAAATGAAAAACACAGCCAGCTTTTTATTGAACAAAAGTCCCTTTGTTTCCGTTCTGCAAAAATGGTACATTGAATGACTGACATTGCAAAATTAGTTGACCATATCATCTATTAAAATTGTTTCACGCAAATCCCTTTATACTTGTCCTGACTTGTATGCCTTGACTTCAGTCCCAAGCGTCAAACGACGATTTAAAAGCATACTGTGAAAAACAAGAAGAAGCTGCTGCAAAAGAGAAATCAAACGACGGAAAAGAAGGAACTTCAAAAGATGTACAGGGTGAGGCAACATTCTTGAACTTACTTGAATGAATTCGAACAAAAACTGTGCATTCAATCATTTTTGAATCTTTAAAAACAAAAACAATCAATTGTTTCATCTGATTGCTTAACTTGACTGATTGAATTAACAATTTCTGTTCGAACTTGTTTGTAAAAGCTCTAACAATTTTGCCTTTTAGATGAATTGTCACACAAATTAGATTCTGCACACATCGAAAAGCCCACAAGATCAGAATTCACAATTGGAAGTCCAACGAAAACCCCGAGTGAAAATGCTTAATCTGCTTTTAATGTACTTATCAAGCTTTTGTGTTAATCTCTAGTCAAACAGTTCTACTTAATTATTATTCCAATTTGCGGGTTCGAATAAACTGTGATATTTTAGTTGTGATACTGTAAAACCTCTAATAGAACGACACGCCCTTCTGCTAGGATGTTCTTCTATTTTGTGTGTTTCTAATACTTAAGTATAGAATGTTTAACACGCTTGCTCAACAATTAAAGCTCTTTTTAAACATAGTTTTTGTTTAGTTTGATTCTTTGAATGTTTAGTTGAATGTAGTCAATCAATTGGAACGAAATAGATCAATTCAGTTTTATTACATTGAGAAATATTTGGCATAAAACCTAAGACAATATGTGTGCTCCAAGGAAACAAATTATCTATCAATAATTACACGCACAAAAATCCAGAGGTGGCTTGGAATTGTAGAAGAGGTCGACTTTGAAGTCAACTGAGGAGAGAATACCTGCATTGAATGTAATCGTGATCAATAAAATGAGGCTGATGCCGTTCTGCTTAAAGAGTAGGGAATAAAAATTTAGACTAATAACCGGGTCAGAGCAGAACAAGCAATCGGGATTTAACTCAAACCAATCAATATACAATTTAGGCAGAGTCTTAACTAAAGCCTTGATCGGTGATACCTGAATAAATAAAAGGAGTCCAGAGCTGTTTAAAGAGTCTTGCCAATGGCATGCGATGTGAGCATTGCGGGCAGTAGATGGTGGACTTTTTCTGCGTCTGGTGGAATGCCGTTCCCGTCGTTTCGGGTCACAACAACAAATAAATAGGTGGAGCGGAACTTTTCAATCTTCTCGTACAGGTCTGGAGCCAAACGTTGCAGTTGCTGGGCCGAGAACTCGCACGGAGGAAAGACATGAGCAACACAAGTCGGATGAGGTGCGTGCTAAATTGCGTAAATTCATTACTTCGAACTAAACTGCTTTCAACTTACATGTCCGCGCGTAATAACTCCAGCGGCCATCTTTTGCGTAAAGTACTCAATAAAAGGAATGCGTCATCTTGCTTGTCTCCTGATTCAGCTGTGCAACATTCTGCCCACAAGGCAAACAAATCAAAGCAACAAACTCGTTTTGATCGTTCATCTTGTTGCAAACAGAAATCAAGTGAGGATTCTGCAACTTCATGCGTTGATTGATGCGAAGAGTGTGAAATCCGTCTTGACCAACTGTTGATAACTCGCTTGCAGTGACGTCGAGGAGAAACTGGTTGCCTGAGACGTGATGCATTTGCACCGAAGTTCCGTTTGACTTCAAAACCAAGTTTCCTTGCCAGCAAATCGGATAGCGGTTCTAAACAACACAATTAATTGACATTCTTTTTGTCTTAAAGGTTACCGAGTCCAAGCCCGAAGCTTGCTTTACAGGATTTGCTAACTGGCTGATCGGTATTTGTGGCTGTTGAACTATGTCGGGCATTACTCGAGCTCCACGCATTGCATTCTCATATTGACTGTAAACAAGTTGCTTTTGCTTTTCGATCAGCTCCTGTTCTTGTTGTCTGCGCTGTTCTTGCTGCATCATAGCGAACATTGTTTGATGGATGGCTTCTGGCGTTGCATTCGGTCCAACTATCTGCATCACGTTTTTGAGAATCTTGTCCATTTCAGTGGTCTGCTGCGTAAACTGCGGCGGCAATTGATATTGGCGCAAAAACATGTCCATTGCTTGCGGATTTGCCAGCAAATTAGGCAAATTAGCTATGAACTGGGGCGAAGAAAGCAATTGCTGTATGACAATTGGGTTGTTGATGGCCGGATTCATGCTCATAACTTGACTCAACGGTCCCAGCAAGGCTTCCAATTGATTGCTGTTCGGAGACACAACATTCTGCGGATTTGCAGTGATTGGAGACTGTGTGATGGAAGTGTTAGACAGTTGATTCGGCGTGGTGGCGATGTTTCGATTAACAGCGGCAGCAAATTGTTGAGAAGCGGGCGACGAAGACACAGTTGTAATTGGAGCAATCTTTCTTTGCTGTTGAATTGCCGTGTTTCCTGCACTCTGACTTCCGGCTCGACTGCGTTGTTGAGTCGGCTGAGCAAACGACATAGCAGTTGGAGTCTGTTGAGCAGCCATAGATGTTTGAATGTATTGCTGCTTCTTGGCAAGTTCGCTGGCAAATGCTGCAAATTCGTTTTCAGACAATCCCGCTCCACGTTGTGACAGAATTTGCTGATGTAATTCAGCCATGTTCGGTGGAAGCTGACTTCCGCTAACAATTGGAGACTGTTGCGGTTGCTGAACTGCATTTGAAGCCAGGTAGTCTTGAACGGGCATTTGTTGAGCAACAGGCGGTTGAATAGCGCCATCGGACAAGCATTTTTGTGCAGTTCCTGTAATTGACTGAGCAACAGGTTGAGCTGTTTTTGAAGCAATCAGCGGAGATTGTTGTTGAGCCGGATACTGAGTGACTGGCGAACCTCCAGAAGATCTTGATGGCGGTGGAGTAGGCAAATGTGAAGGAATAGCCGATGCAACAGTTGAAACAATTGCTTGTGCTTTTTGTTCACTGATCGGAGTTGTTGTGGCAATGTTCTCAAACGAATTTCCATGCACAACTTTTTGAATAGTGGACGAAATTGGCGAGACTTTTCCAGCAGCAACTTGCGGATCAACCTCGCTTCCGTAAATTGTAGGTGCCGGATCTGGAGGACAATGCTGCGGACTGGTTTCTTTTGTAGTTGCAATGGCAGGCAAAACGGTCGGAGCGAATCCTTCTTGCTAAAATGATTCAAATGAGTAAAAAGTATTGTTGTTAAATTGCATACTTGAGTCGAAATTTGATCAGTCTTTGGAGACAAAATGTGAGCCGATTGAGTGGAAGAGTGACTAAGACGGTCGCCACGATTAGGCATCAAAGTACTACCGAATAAGTCTTCTTCGTCCTCCGATCTTGGTTGATTTGCGTTCATGAAAGCGCTAAGAGATTCGACAGCATCTTCGGTTTCCTGAAATTGCAAGTGATTAAAACAGAGTCGTTTCAAAGGAATTCGGGTGCAAACGTGCTATCAAATGAATTACACCACAACAAACAAATATCACACAAGAACATACAAATACCTGCGATCTTTCTGCAACCATAGGCTCTTCCAAGTTCGTTGACGACGCTTCTTTTTGGTCAAGTTGTTGAAGCAACAAGTTTTCGCATTCATTGTCACTGTCTTCTTGATTTCCAACGGAAGGCGGTTGCTCACTAGCATTCACATTTTCAAATTGCAATTCTTCAATCAAACGTTGAGGTGATGGCTGTTTTGCTGGCCCGCTGTTCTCCACTGCTTGTTCCACACTGACTGGCGAAGTTTTTGCAGCATTCTCATCAACAGCCTTCACAAACTGGAAAGTTTGGAGTTTTGTCGACGTGTCCACGGTTTTGCTGCTGGTATCCGAATGCTGACGAGACAAAGTGGACTTTTTGGTCGTTGAAGTAGCGACTGACGTTGATGTACAAGTAGAAGATCCAGACGAAGAGCCAGTTGATGAAGAGCTTGAAGTTCGGCTGCGTTTTGATTGCAAGTCGGTCGGCGGCGAGTCTGCTCTCTGAAACACGAACACACAAATAACAATACGATGATGGTTACAATCCACTTTTGGTGAAACAACAACAATGTGACAACACAATTTGAGTAGTGAACGTTTAGAGTCAAAAAGCTCGTTCATTTAAAAGAAGTCTCTTTAGAAGTTAAATGCTTTTAAATGAATGAGCTTTCTTGATTGTGTGCTTCAAAAAGCTAGCAAAACGCCTGGATGTTATCGGGCAGTGATTGTGTGTGTCCACACAAAATGAAAATTTCTCCAAAAAATACAAACCTCTGTGCTTGCTGGTCCGAAACGTCCGCTGGTCAACGGCGAAATCAATGGCGTGATGTTCTTAGGCTCGCAGCTTTGCGTGACAAAGTTCTCCAAACGAACACCGTCGCTAGCAGTTGACTGAGTTGGTGAAAATTCCTCAATGGTCGGTGACATTTTGGCCATTGTCGTCGTAAGTAATTGTTCGGGCTTAGATCGTTTCAAAGAAGGCATGTCTAAAAAGAAAACTTGATTCAAATGCTTTGATGACTACAATACTCACTTTCGATTTCGGAGCTTGCGCGACGCTTTTTGTCCTTCTCTTCGTGAACTTCCGACTTGACAGATCCAATTGACAACGTTTTCGGCTTCTTCTTGATTGGCTCGTCGGACTTCTCGTCTTCATTTTGCTTGATCTTCTTTGCCAATTTCTTGATTTCTTTCTGTTCTTTGTGCTCTCGTGATTTGATTTCATCTGTCAATTTGTCCAAACTCAATTTGCTGCTCTTCTCGCCAAGCTTGTTCTTTTCACGAGGACGACCAGGCTTTCCAGTGTATATCTTGCCCACATCTTTCTTGAGATCTGGGTGTCCTTTCTTCACCAGAATCTCCGAAATCGTCGTCGCCAAGTAGAGATTTTTTGCTCTTTATCTTGCTGATCGACTTCTTCTTCGGTCGACCTTTGGCCATAATCGAGTCGTTTTCACTTTCATCACTGACGTTGTTGTAAGAGGACAAGTTCTTTTTCAGCTTCTTAACAACCATCTCCTCGTCGTTTGACATATCATCATCACTTGACTTCTCTTTCTTGATCATTTTCTTCAACTTCTTGCTGATCTGCATTTTCTCTTTGCTCCTTCGACGCTTGTCCATCTTCTCGCGTTTCTTTTGCTCCAATTTGGCTAACTTCTTGGCCTTCAGCGCACTTGCCGAACTGGCAGCAGTTGAAGCATTGCTGTGGTCAGAGTCGCTGTTTTCGCTTGCTGATGGCTTGGAGTGCTTGTGTGAATTGGCAGCATTTGAATCGGATTCATCATCTGATGACAGTTGAACACGCTTAGTCTTCTTTTCTTTCTAAAAGATTATTGACTTGCTTATTGATTGCTTCAAAATGATCTTTACCTTCTTGCTTTCACGCAACATCTCCAATGTCTGACTCTTTTTGTTCTCTTCTGGCTGATTGGCCATTCGACGACGACGCACACGTTCATACCTAAATTGTCGGAGTTATTAAATGCCAACATACAGTTTCACTTACATCGACAAGTTCAATTGACCAGCCTTTGCTTCTTCGAACAAAATTCTCTGCATTTCCAAATCAGATTGTCTTAGTCCGCATTCAGCCAATATCTCACTTGAGTTGTCTTCTTCTGACTCATCATCTGATCCACTTGACGGAGTGCGTTCTCGGCGTTTGCGAGCCAGTTTCTGCTTCAGCTTTTCTTCCTTTGCTGCCGACTCTTTCAACTTCTCTTTGAGCTTCTCTTTGGCCATTCGCAATTCCTTTTCTTTGATTGCTTCTTTCAAAGCCGACTTTGTTGATTGAGTGCTTGATTTGTGCTCGAGAGACTTCTTTGACATTTTCTTTTGAGTTTCGTCCTAAAAACAAAAAGTTTAAATCAACTATCGTTTGTGACAAATGTTACCACTGATTTCTTGGCTATCTCTTTTTGTCTCTCCTTCTGACGCAGAACAACTTCTTCGGCACGTTGGCGTAGCTTTTCTTGCTTCTTGCGCACGTACTTTTCGCGTTCTTTTTCGTCATTAGGGAACTTTCTTGCCGCCTTCTCTTGGATTTTCTTCATCTCGTTCTCAATCAAAGACTCCGAATTGCGCCTGTCCTTTTCACTCAAACTAGCCAACACCGATGTTTTGTGTCCTTTGGAGTCAGTTTTGGTGAGCAACATTGCGGAGCTTTTGCTCGGCTTCATCTTCTCTTTTTCGTCCATCGACTTCTTCTCCTTCTTTTCAGGCTTTTGCATGGCTTGCAAAGTTGGCATTCGACTGAGAGTCGGCATACTTGGATGTTTGACAGGAGGTTTTTCCAGTGACTTGTTGTGGTTAATAACTGGTTTGTTGGCCGACATAGCTGGATGTTGAGCTCCCTGAGGCAAATTGTGTGGAATGCGACTGAGCGGAGACGAAAATGAAAAGATCTCTTCGGCCGGATTGGAATCACGAGGCTTTTTGGGCACTTTAAT
This sequence comes from Aphelenchoides bicaudatus, assembly GCA_024699845.1. NCBI lineage: Eukaryota > Metazoa > Nematoda > Chromadorea > Rhabditida > Aphelenchoididae > Aphelenchoides > Aphelenchoides bicaudatus. Next base: position 9,356,305 of record JAMPIN010000002.1, on the reverse strand, counting down.
AGACTGGAACAACTTGATCTTGTCGTGTTGCTAAAAGCAAAATTAAGTCAATAAACTCGATTTGAAAACAAACCTTTTTGCGCTTTGCTTCATCACTCAAATCAAGAGAGTCTCGATGTGAAGGCACTGGAGTCTTTGAATCGTTCAAACTTGAAGCAGACCTTGGCGTTGATGGAGTTGTCAGTGGGCTTGTTACGGCCGATTTCGAAACTGCAGCCTGTTTGATTGTCAACGTAGGAGTGCTTTCGGTCTTTGAATGATTGCTTGGTGTCGAGTGAGCTGACGGAATTGCAGTTGGCGAAGCGAGTGGAATCTTTACAGAATGAGTAGTTGAAAGTGAATTAGATTTCTAAATGTTTAAGTTAAAAAAGCACAACTTGTTGTGATTACCGGTGACAAAACTTTGTCTGATCGAGCTGACGACAATTGCAAAGTTGGCGGCTGAGGAGGCAAGGGCAACGAATTTGATGAGTTTGCAAAATTGTAAGACGAAGATCGAGGGCCCAAACCAGAACTTGTGATAGGCGGCGTCTCAACAGTCGGCAAGTTATTTTGTGAAAACGACATTGAACGACCAACACTGGTTGCCGAAAGACTCGCCGGACTCGGAGTTGGTTGCTGAGAATGCAGAGCTGGAGAACCAATATTCGGAGTTGAAGAATTTGACGTTGAAGCCGGAATGTTAATAGTGAGACGTGATGGAGGCGTTGTCAAATTCTTCGAAATCAAAGTAGGTGTTGATGATTGAGAGCTGTCACCGGATTTTGCAGCCGGATAATTCAGCTTTAACTTGAAGCGTTGCAAATCATCTTCAATCGATGGCTTTTGTTGTAACGGCGGAGGAATCGGAAACGTTGGTGTGTGTACTGATGTACGACCGGTGATTGAATTAACTTTGGAACTTATTGATTGCAAGCGTTCGTTGAAATAGTTGTTATCGGCATTCGAATCTGATCTTTGTCGTACTTCCATTGGATTTAATGACTCAAGGGGCATTCCTGGTGGCGGAGGAGGAAACGGAAACGTTAATGGCATACCTAAAAAATTAATAAAATTAGATTTAATAAGAAGTAGTTAATGCAACTTACCGATTCCAGGAAGTCCAATTGGCATTTCAAAAATGTTCGCCGGTGTTTTAGAATGATCTGAGCCACTGTTGGATCGTGAAATTGATGGATGATGATGATGTATCGGCGTTGATTCAGGCTTTATCCACGGAGGAGCAACATTTGTTGTGCTTGTTGAATTTATTGCATTCGCTGAATTTGCTGAATTTATTGCATTCGCTGAATTTGTTGTATTTGTTGAAGATGCTTGAGAATTTCGACGCTGTGTTGCCACATTCTGCATTCGATGACAATACTGCCTGCCAAACTCGTCGTCCAAAAAGAATGACGGAAAATAAACTCCAGGCTCTTGATCTGCCGATGTGTATGTTCGGTAGTTTTCGTTGTTTAGACGAGGATCTGGGTAGTTTCTGTCGCTCTCACTTTTCACATTGAAGCCGTTCGTCTTGCTGTACGTATTCCAGTAGTGATGAATCAAAGTAGTTGCTGCTGCTTTGAAGTCGGGCTTGTTGCTGGAACCAGTGGGTGCTGACTTTGGAATGCTGTGCTTTTGCTGCACCGTTGTTGATTTCGTCCTTCCAGACTCGAAATCTAAGCTTGACGTTGGTGTAAATGCTAAATTGATTGATTAAATCACATGAACGGAAATGAGCGGCTTACTTGAATCGACAGCATCGGAACGTTTAAATGACGAAAGATTTTTCGGAAAAGAAGGCGGTGGCTGGAAATGGCCTAACATAAGTGCAGGACTTTGTATTGGCGGAGAGATGCTGCTCGAATTCTTGTTCTTCTGCAGTTTGGACGCACTTTTAATAGAGTTGCGAGACATGCTGGAAGAGCTTGAGCTGGCCGACGACCTCGAAGTTGAACTAGAACTCGAGACTGACGATTCACTTGATCTGCTTCGATGATGATGCCTTCTTGCCTCACGTTTCTTCTTTTCGCGTCTCTTGTCGCGGTAGCGTGAACTGTAAGATCGAGAGTCATTCCTTCTTTCATATCTGTCGCGGTCCCAGTCTCTTCTGTGTCGACTCTGATCAGGCGAGGATCTTCTGGAATTACTTCTTCTTTCCTTATGCCTAAACAATTTTGATTGATTTAATGAGTTTGATTAGTTTAATGAGTTTGATTGATTTAATTAAAGTACCTAGATGACATTGGCTCTGCTTCTAATTGAGGAGGATCTGGTGGAGGCGCTAACAAAGACTCTTCATTTGAGCTATCGGCAACGTTGTTCTGCTCTCGGCTGCTGGGCCTTTTCTTTGTAGTTGTGGGATCAAGACTTCCACTTTTCTTCTGCTGACTAGTTGACGGACTTTCTGTGCCTGTTGAAATTAAGCTTGAAGATCTGTAGCGTCCGTGTCGACGATCTGAGAAAAAATCGTACAATTTCTCACTTGCAAAGTCGACGTGATGTAGGTAGGATTGAGCGTCCTTTTGAGGCTTCTCGGGAGGGATCACACTGAAATTTGTGTTTAGTACCTGACTTTTAAATGAGAAATGGAAGTGAGAGGCGGTAAACCAGGTGGTTTATGCTGGGCACGGTGGGGCTGATAATGAGCGCGCAGACTGCTTTTCGCTGTCTTGGTAACGAACTCGCATCATTGAGGATGGACAGCAGGTAAACACCGCGCTTCATTTGTATAGCGAGCGTACAATCCAGTAAGTGCCAACTTTGGCTAATTAAGCGCTGTACTAAATGCTTCGGGTTCAAATTCCGTGTACCGTAGTAATCGAGAAATAAGAGCAGCTCCACAAACCAATTAAAAATACTTGGACATGCGATCCGGACACGCCATAATTATGAAACGAAGACAGCGCGGTCTACTGCAGTGACCAAACGCCTAAAACACGCCAGAAAAGAATTCATCACATGTCCATTAGAGGCCATCTCATAGTGCGGGGAAAGTCGGCTGGAATTAATGAAGAAAATACTCAGAGACACTTTCATGGCACCCGCTCAACTAAAAAACGTTTGCCATGAGGCTTTTACATCCACAGCCACATGGGCGAAAAGAGGGCCACGCAACAGAGCGAGTTCGACAGCATAAATTATTGGACCCCCCGACTGGCTTGCGTCAATGCCAAGCACTACAAAATGCCTGTGGCTTCTCGCCTTCAAATACAAACTGACGACAGGCCAATCTCCATTAGCAATCTCGGTTATCTCGACAACTAACTCATCTTTCTTTCACAGCACTTGATTGTGGCTAATATTCACTTTTGAGGAAATTGAGCAAATTCGGCTCAGAAGTCTGTTCCGCTAAGAGAATAAAGACTGCTTAAAAGGACTGTAGGTGTTTAGTTTCTCAGAAGCTGGCCGATTGACACGTCACACTATAAATTTTCACCGGCTCTAAATGAGAATCCGGCTGGACATTATACGCGGCCGCGACAGCGAAATTAACAATTCTTTCATGGGAAAATCACTACGAGCCGGAATTTAGGAAAAAGGCAATTAGAGCGGCTGCTTGTTTTTAAATATACGATACGTGAATGAATTCAATCAAATAAGCAATTTGTGAGTACGAAGACGGTCGAGCAGAATCTGCCAGCCACCACGACAACTGAGTAATTCGATTATGTGGAAAACCTCCAAAATCAGCATATTCGCTGCCTAATTCCCACGCCAGCTCACAACACAGCCTAATTCAGCGCGAAAGCCCACAACAAAGTCGAATCAATCGGATGTTGCAGAAAAAACAACTCGAAAGCAATGTTTCAATTTGACTGCAAGCAAATGCCGTTGTGGTAAAATGGCCCCAGGTACACTCAAATGTTGGAAGCAGTTCGTTTATTGGAAGATGATGGCTCAAAGTACACGAAGGGAAGGATCAACGCGCCAAATGCTGCGTCCACAACAACGGCGAACACGCGCCAAAATCGCAAGCGAAAGCCAGTGTATTGGAGCAGAGATGTCGAGGGAGCAGCAAAGGACAAAATTGCGCACATTGCAGTTGAGTGTACTCACAGGGCGGTCTCTTCGAAATCCACAATCTATTCTGCACTCTAACCCTTGCTCAGCAAGACGCCAAACGCGCTGGGAAATGGCGCCGAAATGTGCATAGGCTGTGGACTGCGAGCCAGGCTCTCAGCGGCCATTTACGCTACTCGGCAGTCTTGCCATCTTTAAACTCCATTTTGAATTTAATTCTTGCGTAAATGATTTTGTTCACAACTCCATGCGAACTCAAAACATTGATCAAGCAGTTCAATTCATCAATTTAATTCGTTAACAGCTTGATCAAAGATTTCCGGGTCGTAATCAAATTTCTTAAAGTGTTTCGCCACAAAGCTATTTTCGAAAGAGACCTGTAAAATGTGGATTATGATTCGGTGTCGTCGGCGGGTCCACAAAATCCCGTAATGCCGGCAGCGTGCTGTTTGGCCCAGATACAAAATCCGGTTTCTAAGAAACCAATTTTATTTGAAGGGTCCCGACTTCCCAGAAAAATTAATAATAATTTGGCCAGCATCTCAATGACTGCGTTCTCACCGCCAGACAAAACAACCAAAAGGCAGCATCTACGGCGACCTTTGTGAACAATTTTAATGACCAAAAATTAGGACATAATAGAAGAAAAGGAACAACCCGGACGGTGGATTAAAAGAGCAAATAGGGCAAAACGGATTAAATAATTTGCGTGCAAGCAAAGAAACCCCCCAAACAGTTACAAAAACAGTTACAAAACTTACAACTGTCGACTTTTTATCTTGTTGTAAACGATCTGCGCTTGCTCGACGTTCTTGAAAGTAATTAAAGCTTCGTGGTTGGTAGAATCGTAGTCGACTTCTTGGACACCGTCGGGAGATATGTGCCGTAGACGGAAAAATAGATATTCTTGGCTGCACGACGTCGGAAGAGCACCAATCCATACGCGTGTAGAAGGAACAATTGCTTTGCCGAAATTTAACTAAAGCAAACAAGTTCAAACATTGTTTAAACGTTGTTTAGTTACCTTTAACTTGCTTCTGTCATTGCGTTGAACACCCGTAGTCTGTTTGCTGTTTTGGTTGGAGATTATTGCTCTAACGACCGAGTCAATGTTAGTAAATTGTATAAAAGCAAAAGGCGAAAAGCTCTCTCGGTTTTTGATGTCCACCTCCAAGATGTGACCGAATTCACTAAATTTGGACCGGAGCCAATCTTCTTTGCAGTGCTTGTCTAAATTGCCAACATACAAAGTTCGACAGGCTTCTTTTTGTCTAGCATCGGGCAGTTTTGTTGTGGTAGATGCAGAAGAAGATGTTGAATCGGCTCGTGATAACGAGTTGTTGGGAGGACGAGTAGCCAAATAAGCATTGTAAGCATCAGTCACGGTGTTCTGGTTGGCTAGACGAGCTTTTAAACGTTGGTTATTTAGTTTGGAGGGCAGAGAGTGCTGATTTAACTCGGCAATAAGGAGATCAACATCCGATACGCTGAAAGTTGATTTGAAAGTAGTCAATTAAACATTGTTTGTTAAAAGCTGTTGAAAAGGATTAGTTTAATGCATGACCTAGACTAACTAAACCCTTACTCTTGAAGCAGCAGAAGAGCTCTTGTTGCGTCGCCGGCCTGCTCGAACGAAATGTTGATGAGTTTGCATTTGGCACGCGAAGCAGTCAGCAGGTCCGTTAGCTGTTGTTTGAGGGCAGCTTCGGCGACTTTTGCAGGTAACTGCCCAACCGCAACTCCTTGAACTTGTTTTAGGGCGGCTGTTTGGGAAACGCGTCTTTGGCTTCCTTGATGAGCCGTGACGGAAGAGGTTTCAGACACACTCTCGACTGAAACCGCACGATCCCGTTGTTGGCCACTGGCTGACGGAGAAGGACAAAGCTGGATTTGTTGGACAGTAGGCGGCGTAGGCAACGATTGAGCGGCATGCGCACAGCTGAAATCGAAAAATCAGTTTGTGTGAAAGCGCTTCAAGGAATTGGAACGACGCGCTTGTTTGCGCAATGTTGCAAAATAAATAGTGTGTTAATTGGGTGGTGGAATAGGCGCTTTTTGCGCAAACACTCTCTACGTTTCGTCATCAACTGTTTGTTTGGATCCGCCGAGTGGGATATTTGTTGTGTGCGTGGATGAGATCCAATTGTTCTAATTGATCCTTTCGCTTTTGAGATTGCGCGTACTTTGTTGCAACGAGATTGCCTAATTGACTGTTAATTGTTGAACTGCTATTATTGAACTGTTCGGTAGCTTAAATACTCAAAACGCGTATTCGGACAAAAACTAAAGCACCGCCGAGCAGTTTGCACCAAACAAAACTAATTCATTGTTGAACAGTTGGACGCAGTATTCCTACACTACAAATTACTTGCACTATTGTGTAAATTAATTCGGCCGCATTGACGTACGACTACGTTGATTGTTTATCGAGAATTTGCCTAATTAGCCTACTAACTTGTCCCGGGTCTTTTGCCTAATCGCTGGGACAGAGAGGATTATCTACCCTGATTGTGGGCCTAAACAACGGAATCCACAAAACAGCAGCTGCCTACTCTCGACTAGGACATCAATCTTCGGTGCTTGGCTAGCAGCCGGATAACCTCGGCTCGTCATTTTGGAAGGGCACAACTGCCGGTCAGAATGTAAAATTTGATCTGTCTGCGGGCTTATCAGCTTTCGGGATGCGCTGCTCAGAGGATTCTACTATTGAGTTTAAATATTCGAAAAATGTGAACTGCCTGAAAAGAACGGTCTGAAAAGTTAACGCAACTCAAGCAAACAAGCAAACGACTCAAAGCAATTGAAATGTGAAGTTGAAACGTGAGTAGAAAAACAAATTAAAACATTTGAATGCAAAGATCAACAATTCGAGTTGTGCGCTGGGTGAGCACCGTTTGCTGCTCATCGCGAAACTGTTGCTAAAGTGGACGCGTGGCAATCGACGAGAGTGGAAGTCAAAGAGGTCAGCAGCTCCGTTCAAACTTTGCACAAACATCATCGCCGCAAAACAGTTCATCGGCAGTGCAGCAACGCAGATCTTCGGCGACTTACACAACGCAACGCGGCTCGAGCAATTAGAAAGGATTCGCTCATCTCTTCATCATAGTCTTCGTTCCTCCCCGATGCAATGGGTCAAGAGCGCTGAGTTGTGCAAGAAACGCAAATGACCTCTCTGCTCTGTTCTGCGCACACTTTCATCACGAATTTTCGGGATTCTCGGTAAAAATAGGAACTAAAAATCTTTTCGATTATTCGTTGATGTTCCCCTATTCAATTGTCTTATATTGTGTGGATGGTGTAAATCCGCGCTCCCAATTAACCGGGTCATCACTACACAGTTGTTATGAAAATTTCCGCAAACGTCATACAACTAATCTTTGAATAGGGTCGCTCGTGCTCAAAACAATAAATTTTAACTACTTCTCGAGCATGTAAACAATAATTAATCTTCTTTATATCTTACTTCTCAATTGAGTTAATGTTTAACAGTAATATACAGACTAACTGTTTTTAAATAGTTTGAAAAGCGATTGAAAAAACGCGCAGAGGAGCAGAAGATGATCAAAAACCACAAAACGATCATAGGTTCGCAAAGTTTGTTTTAAAAATTGAGAAATATGAACAAATAAACCGAGTGTCTGCAAATGATTACAAATACTCGTGACACAAAAGACAATTAGTTTTTTGAATTAACTTTTAAAATTCGAAAACATCGAGCAGAGTTTAAAAGACAGATTGATCCAAACAGATTAAAATGCAAAATAGATGCGATTAGTTTCAAAACGGTTGCCGTGTGCAGGAAAGCCGGGTTTAAACCAATTTTGAATTATCAGTGTAAGTGGCAGTGCAAGCAGTCGTGAGGCAGCTATACAAATTTTAGCGCACCTTTCGCCCATTGTGTTCGCCAATTCCCAGAACACAGGGGCAAATGCTGCGGGCGTCTCCATACAAGAGATGAGCACAGGTATTCTCGACCCCCAACTGAATCAATCGAATTCCGGCGTCAAAACAACTTGGGGGCGCGGTCCGCTTCTAATTTGCCTTAATTTTCTAAACCGGCAATTAACATTCTAAGCGGACACATGTTTTTTCTATCAGCGGACGTCAGTTATTGTTGATAGAATGAATTGAATTTAAATCACAAGACTGCGCAAGCAAACGAAATTCGCAAAGCTGGCGATTATCCTCTAACAAAAACCTACTTTTTTGCCTCGTAAAAACTGACAATCAATGGCTGTCCGTCGATTTGCAAGTCTTTGGCGGCAATAGCGTTCATTGCTGAAGGACGGTCACGAAAAGAGATCACCAGAAACGGCGTCGACTCGGCATCCTGTTGCCACTCAATCTTTTGGACGCGTCCAAACCTGGAATTTACAACTTGCTCCACAATGATTACACAGAAAACTCACATCGAGAAGAAATCCTGCAGCCGAGCATTGTTTGAGGTCTGTGGATCGATTCCTTGAACAAAAATATGCCGACTCTCGAGCTTTGGCTGCAAACATGTGATTAACTTTAACTTTTAAAACCAATCTTCATTTTAACTTTTGTTCAAACTTTAGTAATCAATAAAAGTTTGAATAAAAGTGAATCAAAAACTAACTCTGTTCTGCGGCACCGTTGGTTTGTGCGCTTGGACATTACTATTTACCATCCCACTCGTGTTCCAAAAGCGCATAAACGGTGAACCCGGAGGCCTATACCGATAATAGCTTTGACGACATGGTACAACCGGAAAGAACATTTTGAAACAAATTCAGAAAAACAGAGCATCAGCTACGCTGATTTGACACGAAATGAGAACGCACATAGAATCCCGGTTCTTGGCCCCACGCGAAAAAGGCGGACAGAAGCAAAAACTTATGCGAATCAATTATCATATAATTTTCACACAGCACATAAACATGAAAGGCCACTGCGTCTCCAAACCGTGTGTTATAAAGAAGACCTGATGTCGGTAAGACCAGAGGCGTCGATGCTCGGCCTGCTTATTGATAAGGAGCGTGCAAGCGTGATTGCGCATTTGACTGTGGCGCACTTAAGCAAAGCCGCTTTAAAAGAAGTCTCGATGTAAACGAAAGTCTTAAACATTCGAAAAGCTAGACAAAAAGCAAAAAACAATCTCGCTTCACTTTTGTGATTTCGCTCTTTTATTAAAATTGCATTTGAAAAGAAACGCTCGAAGTTTGTTAAGCAAACACGCATTCATTTCGAGCCGAAACCCCAAATAAGCTTAATGAAACATGTTTGTGTTGAAAGTTGCAACCGCTTCTGGAAGCAGGCAAGGCCTAAAAGTGTAAAAGTGCATTTTCAAAAAATCGGGGTTTTGAACCCCCACAAAAGTTGTTGTTTATGGCCGCTTGAAAAGGTGACGATTGCTGAAATACTCGCTTGTGGGTAAGTAGGCGCCCAATTTCGAGCTCTATTGATTGGGGGATTTCGCTAACAGCGCTGTGTCGTTTTTTGGATCAGCCATCGAAGGAGAGCAGAAAACAGTTGGTAGAGGGGAAAAGACAGCAGAGTTGAGCGATCGGCAAACGATGTGTGCTTATCATTACAGCTTGATCACGAGCGGCGTTGATTACGTGTGTTAGAAGGGCCACGCCTTGCCTCATTCTGGCCTGCAGTCGTTTTGCGATCGGTCGCTTCTCGACGAGGCGCTCAATATTTTCTCCAATTTCTGGCCAAATTGCACGACGTTTGTTTAAATCGATTGTTTACATCAATTTCATTAACTTGCTTGATTCGCTTGAATTCAGCTTTGCTTTCGAACACTTTTAACTGTGAACAACTGTTATATTTAGATTGTGCGGAAACAATTGAACGTCGTGGAGTTTTGAAAGACGTTCCACGAAAGCCACACTTCAAGTGATAAAACGCAGTGTGGAGCATAAAGTGTTACTTCAAGTGCATTTCCGTCCTTTCTTCCACGAGGACTACGCTTGAAACTTGCGTTTGCACGCAATTTAATTGCCGGTCAATAATCACTCAGCTTCGATTGGGAAACCTGTTCAAATTTGTTGCATGAATGTTTGCCGGTGATTCATTCAGTGGCGGTTGATGGGAACGCACTCAAATAATGCTAATCGTCTGTGGAGGGTTAAGCCAAAACAGGGAGCACCACTGTTTCAATAATCGTAAACAAGTCATAAACAGAGGCAATTCGCATGGAATCGCATTGATACTGCAGAAACTAACAAAAAATTTGCTGAAAGTAGTAATCGCTGTTTTGGTTAACGAGAAAGACGCAAAACCTGATAGTGGCCGCGAATGCTAAACCAAAACATTACACATTGCGAATAATAATAATCAAGGTCTTTTTGGTTTGTGTTGCTTTGCACGAAGCATTACAATTATGTCCACTAGCAAAAAAGTTGTGAAACTTGCGATGTAATGAGTTTATCGCAAACAACTTTGACACATCGTGATAATTTGCCTCGAAAACATAAAATAGAAATGTTCTGTTGAAGTTATGAAAACTCCTCTTAAAGCACGAGAACTTGCCTCAAAAACATATAGCAGACACAATTTTGTGATGTCATGAGTTTATTGCAAACAGCTTTGAGTGACATTTAAAGACTAATAAATTAAAAGACATGCAGAATCTCTAATAGAACGAGCGTTTTAAACATCGCTGTCTATTTTAAGCAATTTGTTCTTAATGTCGTTCTGTTGGAGATTTTGCAGTATGTGAAGAAATTAAAGCATATTTATTTCAGCTTTGCTGGACATTTGGCAGCCAATTTCTGTCTTTCTTGATTTCCTAGCCACCGTTCTGCCTCCATTGTTACCTAAATGCGTTAATTACTCTCAAAATATCGCCTGTTCTACACATACATGCATGTAATTGTAGCCTATGGAGATCAGCAGAAGGAATGGCCAACGAACTGGAACGGTTTCTTCCCAAAAGATGCGTTTGACGAATAGGTATCCAACTTCGCTGCCACCAAGGAAATAAAAGTTAGAGTATAATCCAAACGCAAATGGAACAATTTGCAGCCACGCCAAAATTCGCCGAAAGTTGCAATCAGACAAGTTAGCTTCGCGCCATTTACGCACTCCAGGAATACTATATAAAGACTTGGCGCCAAACTCGATAATCAATTCGACTATGTTCAAAGCGATCCAGATCTAGAAGTTCGACAATTGAATAAAACAAATGTTAGCGGTTGACTTTTAAAACTTACGATATTGTGGTGCCTGCAACAATTGCATTCATTAAGCAATAGAAACGACATTTGAAAACTCACATAAATCCATGCCACAACAAAACAAATGTGTGGGAAACCAGCACTCCAAAAAGCTTTCTTGGCAAACTAAAAGTTGGCGCACAAATTGGAACAAAAATGTAGACTTTGAAGAACTCGTAAAGACCGCGATCAAATCCGCGCCAAACTTTTGAAATCAAAGCAATACGCGCAATGCACATCGGTCCTTCTTTAGGTTGCATGTTGTCCAGACGAGCAAAAATTGACGGCAATCCAAAAATCACCACATATTTCAAGTGGAAAAAGTTGCCTAAACAGCAAGTTTATTGTTTGAGGATGCAAAAACTTACACAACGACATTCCAAGTGTAACGAACTCGTTTTTAGGCAGACTTGCGGCAAATTTAACTTCATGAAGCATGGATCCAAAGTAGAAGAAATGCAACATTCCCTCAACAAACAGCCACCAAAACAAGATCCTCAACGTGAAGAAAGTAATTTCTTGCCAGTCCCGTTTCCTCCCACCTCGTTCTTTGATTTGCCTCTCAAAATCCGTGTACAAAACAATCAAAGAGATCAAATATGGCTGGTAGAAAGAATAGAAAAGCATCCGAACCAGCAGATCAATAGTTGTTTTGTCTTCTGGTCGTGTGGTCCCTTTCACTCTCTCCAAGTTGAACGAAATGTAAGAAAGAAGGTTGTATGAAACGAACAAAAGCACCAAAAAAGGATCGTCGGACAACAACTTGGTTTCATTCATAACGACATAGAGGATGGGCAACGAACTTATCCAAACAACTAGCATGGATCTAAATTTATCTGTTTAAAGACATGAGCATTTTGGTTACCTGAAGTAGTGAGTGCAGAAGAAAATGAAAAGTCCTTGAGCGATTGAGTAGAAAAGAAGTCTGGAAGTGTAGACCATGGCAGTTGAGAACATTGAGACGAGAATGCAGGTTAGAACCCATAACTTAGTTGGCAATATCTTTTCTCCGAAATTAAAGACCAGTGAGTTTAAGATTAAATGTGGAAGAATGTGATTCCGGGCAATTGGCGACCATCTCGACCTAATTTCGTTTATCAAAGTTTTTTACAGGGTGGGCCAAAAAAAACGTTAACACAAAAAAGTCAATCAAAAAGTTTCAAACACAAAAAAGTTTTTTGCTTTTTATGTCAACGTGTTTTTTTGGCCCACTCTGTACATATTTTAAAACCTCTAGCAGAAGGACACCTAATTCAAACATAAAATTAGTGGATTTAATTATTGAGCAAATGTGTTAAACGTTCTATATTTGTAAGTGTCTAAAATGCATAAAATAGAATATTATGCCACTTAAGAACAATCTCTAGTAGAAGGACATGTCCTTCAATTAGAGGTTTTACGATATCTTAAAGCAATAAGTAAGGTTTGTTACCACTCCCAATCTATTTCGTCCTAAAAGTTAACATTAGTTTGATTGATGTTAAAAGCTTACTTTGAATCTTTGTCCCACAATCGGCAAATTTGAGATGCTTGCAAGGTGGCCCATTTGGAACTTCCATTTCGTACTTGCATTGTAGACACACCACCAAGCATAAAGAACTGCAGCTGCTGTGACAAGGCAGTAGAAGCGGATCTCAAGTCTTGGCAAAGCAGGGTACTCGAAAAGCAAAGGTCTTCGTTTAGCTGTAGACATTTCCGCTTCTAGTCAACGGGCATTTCAACAGGTCAAAAGCATGCAAAGACGGAATACCGGAGTAGAAATGCTCACCATTCGATCTGTGCTGAATGGCGCGCCCGGCTGAACACTCCACACGGCGATTTTCAATACAAAAAGTTTGGCGAAACGGGGATACTTCAAAGGAAATGGGTTGAAATTGTGGCGCCGTTTGCTTTGCACCGGCGTCTCACGTAAAATCCCTTTCGAAAAGCAATAGCTGATCTGCGCTTTGACTTAAACTTTGATTTGAATAATCCACTAATTGTTCTTTAAAGGTTAATTGCTTTTCAACTGCACAGTTCTAACTGTAAACATTGCGTCGAATTCGACAATTGTTGTTTACACTTTGGCGCCCAATTTATTTGCAAATTACTCAAGTGACCTTTGTGCCTGATCGGACCTCGAATTAACTCTCACATTAATTGGCGACGCGTATTGTCATGGAGATTGTAAGAGGCGGACGGAATTCATATGCAAACCTGGCTTTATTTGCGCACGCCACTCTCAACACCCGAGGCCCAGGTGCGCAAGACGCGCAAACGGGAGGACCTTTATCCGCTGCCTCTCTCAAGCGGCCTGTTTACATACTCGGAGTGGCTACTGGAATGACCGGTGGGAAGTGGCTCCAATTGTAACACAGTATTGATTGCCATCCAGCTCTATAAAATGCCATTTTTCGATGTGAAAGATCCAAGGTCTGATTCTGAGCTTTAAAACTTACACCTTTCTAATTTAGAGATCCGTGGGCGTTTCGTAATACTTGGTAGGCTTTTAAACGTGTTGAGGAGTTGTCTTTAATTAAAAGATTGCCTTTAGGACTGGAGAGATCAGAAACTCTTATGAAGACTTGTGGATCATAATTCCATTAATTGTGTGTCTGCTGATTATTGCTCTTCTAATGATTTTGCCGCTTTTTATCCACATGTATTGCCGATCTGCATGTCCGTGTAAAGTAAGTTTTAAATCACTTCAGTTGTTGAATGACTTTGATTGTTTAATTCAACAATTAAAGTGATTAATTAAATTTAGGGCTTCTTTCGCTGGTTCGACCGTTTTCTTCTGGTGTTACACAATATTGGACGTGAAAAGGTGTTGCGTAACACCAAAGAATATTGTTTTGAGAATCCAACTTTTAATCCGGCAACTGTCACTGATTTGGAACAAAATCGTCCAGAGCAGCCAAAAAACATCGTTCCTTCGCATTTAAGGTCTTCAGTTCGATACTACAAAAAACGACCAACTAAGCAGATTCGACGTTCACGCTCTCTTCCGAACAAGCCCAAAGTGCCGCGCATTAAAATTTGAACAAACGTTATGTACATAATGCATATTGAACAAATAAATTATGTCAGTTTAATAAACTTTATTCGAAGACTTTAAAGTGTTTCTTTAATAGCTTTGTCAATTACTTCTACACAAAATTGTACGTCTTCTTTTGTGATGCACATTGGAGGTGCAAATCGAAGAATATTGCCGTTCAAACCGCCTTTTCCATTCAAAACTCCAAGGTCTTTGATTTTCTCGAAAACTTTTGCCACGCGTTCGGCATCTAACGCCTTTCCTTCTTCGTTGATCAACTCAATTCCAACCATAAGGCCCTTTCCTCTAACATCTCCTGTCCATTTTTTGGGTAAGCGTTTGAGTTCTTCGATGAAAAACGTTCCAACAGCGGCGCAGTTCTCTTGCAACTTCTCTTCTTTGATTACCTAAAACGGTTAAAATTGAGTACTTAAATATGCCAAAACTTACTTCAAGTGTTGCTTGTGCTGCTGTACACGAGAGCGGATTCCCACCAAATGTATTGAAGTAGTATGCTTTTCCAATTGAATCAGCAATTTCTTTGGTAGTGACAACTGCACCCATTGGAAATCCGCTAAAACAAACAACGATCAGTTTAATCAATTGTTGCATACTTACTTTGCGATTCCTTTGGCCATTGTTACGATATCTGGTTGAGCATCTTGGCTTTCAAAGCCCCAGAAGTGCGATCCAAGGCGGCCAAAACCGGTTTGAACCTAAAAGTTGAAATTAAAGTTATTCGGACTTGAAAAGCTACTTCATCGCTAATGCACAAGCCACCGCGAGCTTTGGTTGCTTCAAAACTGCGTTTCAAGAAGCCACGAGGAAACTGAACTGTTCCGCCAACACCTTGAATTGATTCGGCCAAAAATGCAGCCGGTCCTGTTGCCTTTGGAAAGTCATAATTTAAAGTGTCTTCGAATTGTTCGACATACTTGTCAGATGCTTGGCACTCGCCTAAACATTCAATAATAAACATTAAACATTCAAATTTACCTTCTTTGCACGAACAAGAACGTTTGTATGGCTGAGATGGAGAGTCTCTACAATTGCCACCAGTAAAAATGCCTCGATAAGGATCCGGACACAACGATTTATAAATTCCAAAGCCTTGAGGAAGTGGTTGCTTCCAAGTGCCCAAATCTGAATTTTCAAATTATAACTCTCATTCAACTGGATTTTAAAACAAACCTGTGGCTCCAGCCAACGCTTGAGTCATTCCGTGGTAGCCATTTCGTAAAGACAACATATCAAAACGTCCGGTGTGTAATCGAGCCAACTCAATTGCTAAGTCATTTGCTTCAGAGCCGGAGTTTGTAAACAGGCAAACATTTAGATGTGGAGGCAAAGTAGAAGTTAACTTTTCAGCATATTCAAAGATCGGCCGAGTTAAGTAGATCGAACTGCAATTAGATTTGTTTCAAATTAAAAACATTGAAATGCTCACGTTGTGTGCCAGAGCTTTTTGAGTTGTGCTTCAACTGCACCTTGGACTTTTGGATGACAATGTCCGACAGACCTTTAAAAGAAAGTAATTTAAACAGTTTTTAAATATCAAGCTTACACAGTAACAATTCCGCCGAAAAAGTCCAAGTACTTTTTGTTGTTCTGATCGAATAACCATTGTTTTTCGCCGCGCTCAATTAACAGTGGACTTTTGTAAAAAACGACAGTGGACCTTGGAATAAGATGCCTCAACGATTGAACACGCTCCATCTACAAGTTGTAAATAAATAATTCGATTGTGTTGAAGAAAACCGAAGTAAAAACTCGTTTTAGCGAAAATTTCTTTTCAAAACTTTCGCTCTTTTGTTTTTAAAGTGGATTGAAACAATGCAATGTTTGAAAGCCCCTGCCGCTCAAATAAGTGTTGTCATTCAAACAAATTCAATTCCAAGTATATTCTTACTAAGCTTTTTGGCATAAATGATTTGCAGTTACATATAAAAACTCATTATTTTGCAAAGCCCCAGCATGCAATTAATCTCTACGCTATAAATGAATTATGTTTATTAAACACTCGCAAATCTTTGCACATCCAAGCAAGCAGGCTACATTTTAAATATCAACTGCGTGCAAACAAACTATAAATTAGAGACGTCAATCTTTTGCATATGCGCATTGGCAAAACGTATGAAATAATTACAAAGTCTGCTAGTTTGATAGTCAGAATCAACCAAAATAGATAAAAACGGCAAAACAGCAAAAGGACGCGTGTAATTAAGAATGGGTGCAAAGGCACACCGGCCTGCAACAATGCTGCGACCCAATAAATAAAGGTCAGCTGGTTGGCAACTTTTGATCTCAATGCACATTCAATCACCGCAATTCGGCTCTTCTCGCACGAAGTCTTCGTTTAATTGTATTCATTCAGTATTTATTAATCAGCACAAACTTAATACAAGCAATGGACAAGCAATACAGGAACAACAAATGAACAATGTCAAAATGAAAGAGTGCGACTTAACGTCGGTGGTTAAAAGCAATTGGGACAAATAGGTTAGTTGGTCAGAAGGAAAAACTCATTTTGTGGAGATCTGAATCGGCGTTTAAAGGGACGAATCAGAGAGTGGAGACGGCGAATATACAGCATTTTTACAAATTATGCTCAAAATCACGGATTTTGCAGACCAGAAATGCAGGCAAGCGTCTTCAAAAAACCGGTATTCTTTTTGTTATCAAAAAGGCAATAATTGTCAAACGGGGTCAATCTCAAGGCTTGGCGTTGAGCGCCTGTGGAGTTGCAAACAGACTTAAAAGGTTTTCTGGGAAGAGAGCCTTGAACGCGACGCCCAAGTTGAGTGAAGCTGCCTCGAGCGACGGCTGAATTGGTAAACCGAGATTAGCTTTTAGGTTTTCATCTACAATTGGTTGCACACTTAAAGCATTGGAATGGTGTTTCGAGATTCGGTGTTGTTCTAGATTTGAAAGTGTTCGGCCTCTGAAATTGGAACACTTAATACATGAAAGCGGTGCTGTTACTTACTTGTACGAGCACTGATCACAAGCAAACACACTGTGCGATGGCCCCGGAGCAGGTCTTTTGGCCGGCTTTTCGCCACAATCGGCTCCAGCTTGGTGAATGCGCAGATGCTCGAACATTTCACGATGTTGAGTTGTTTGATAGTCACAATTTGGACAAGCATAGACTCCGT
The DNA here is from genome assembly GCA_024699845.1 of Aphelenchoides bicaudatus. Lineage (NCBI taxonomy): Eukaryota > Metazoa > Nematoda > Chromadorea > Rhabditida > Aphelenchoididae > Aphelenchoides > Aphelenchoides bicaudatus. Next base: position 9,338,942 of record JAMPIN010000002.1, on the reverse strand, counting down.
TCTTTGAGCAGTCAGCAACGTGACGCGCAATGTGCTTTTCCAACATGGCCGGAGATTTTGAAACATGGCGGCAGTTGAAGAATGGGCATTTGCGAGACGCAGTGTCAATACTTTCTGGCAAAGGAACACCGTGACGGTAATACTTGTGGAAATAAATGTATCGAGCCTCTCTACTAAAAGTGTTAATTGTTTAATGTTGTTTGATGTGTTGTGCTTATTAAAATGCTCAAATTAATTAGACTTACGTAGTGAATTGACAGTTTTCAACTAAAAAGTGGTTTAATTAATTAGTTGTTAGAGAAAGAATAATTTACCTTCACATTTGATTGGAGGGTTTCTGTGATAGATTGTTACGTGATAGCTAACACTATTGTATCTTCCATACACTTTGTTGCATACGGTGCATCGGTAGCCGTTGCTTACATTCTCGATGTACTTTTTGTTTCGGCACCTGGAACAAAAGAAGTCAATTAAGGAGCACAGCAATTTAAACTAACCATCCTTCTTTGTCATTGCTCGGCACCAGAATGTCGCCGTTGTCGAATGGAGGTGATGGGACATTTTGTTGATTGGCACTTGAGCAACTTGAAGCCAGACTGCGCGTCTCAGATCTGAAATGGTTGCTAAATTGAATAAACGCTTTTAAACGCTTTTGTTGATCAAAGCAGTCAGACCAGACAGGTACTTTCTCTCTAATCAGCTTTTCTGTTCTTGGAATAGTATTCAATGTGTACAATATTGGCATCCACCCTCAATTCATTTGTTCGGTTAATCCAGGAAGATTAGGCCAAAGCGGACCAAGTAATCTATTGCGACTGAAGCGCAACACCGTACACCGAGGCGGCGTTCTTCACTACTTAGAGGATTGTTTTCGGATTCCATGGGCCACGCTGATAAGAAGACATTTGGTTGCTGTTAATCGCTTTCGGCCAAGCGGATAACGTCAATCCAGTGTGTGGGGAAGTTTCGAAACGCCAGCAAGCTGGCTTGGCCAAAGGTGCCCCCACTAATCCTAACTTAGCTGCACAAAAAACATTTTCCTTTTTGAATCCACCCTCAACCCCAAATTCTCGAAAACACCGCTTCCGTCCCACACCAATCCCCCGGCTTAGTACCTCCACAGAGATAATCGAAAATGGCGGCCTCTTAATGCCTAATAACAGTCTAATGAAGCTTTGGACAGGTTTTGTGCCACAAACAGAGCATACTGTAGGCCGGAGCGCGTGAATGACGTTGGTCAATTAGATTACTGTTTGGAATTGCAGTGGCGTGTATCAAATGTTAGAAACTATGTGCCAGCATGCGGATGCTTTAGCAATCTTTTAACAACTGCTCGTTCATGCTTTTCGAAACAAGGTCCAAATTAGTCGAAACGCCGGAGTCGCGCAATTCCAGACACTCGCACTTAATTGTTTTGATTGACAGAAATCACCGGGATGTACAAAACAAGTGGTGAGTGTGTAAAATAGACCAGAAAGGAATCATCGTTTGGGCATTTCGTTGAATTCGCGCGCAGAACAGAAATGAGACTTGTGCTGTTTTTCGAAAGTGCACAAGCGATTTGTGATCTTTGAAAGTGTTGCTTAATTTAGCTTACCGTTCACACTCGCTGATCCGCGTTTCAACAATTGGCCGGTTGCCATTCATGTGCAGCTGAGGAATGTGGTTGTCGAAACGTGGGAAAATGGATGTGTTTGTTGCGGCCAGAAGGGCCGGGTTGTACTGAGTGGCTGACTGAGCAGCCAACGAAGCTTGGAGCAAGTTGTTTAAAATTGCTTGTTGGCCTTGTTGTTGTTGAAACAATTGAAGATAAGCTGAAATTGACTGATTAACTAAACGTTTAAATGAATAAAACTCACCGGCACATAAAGCTGGATTCAGTTGGAGACCAGTTGCCATTGTTGGCGGATTAAAGATTGAGGGACTTGTCGATGCTAGAGGAGATGAATCACCCGAATGGACGGCAGTGGGAGTAGGTAGAAGTGTGAATTGTTTGTTGTCCACAAAGGTGTTGTCGAGGTTGAAGGGCGAGGAGTTAAGTTGTTTGAGCAACTCGGGCAAGTCGCACATTTTGGCAAGTTGTTGGAGCTGTAAAGGGGATAAAGTCATTGGTCGAGAACTTGAAAGACTGAGTCAAGCGGAGGCCAGAACTAGGCGCAACCTCTTGTATTTATTCACTTCTAGGAGCTGATTACTTCCGGCAAGCGGCCCGCCCACCTGATTAGTAATATAGCTTAAGAAATGACTAAATCAACTGATAACAAACACACTCCGCGAAAACTCCAACACCAGTCTTCGCGAGAGCGTTTCGTCACTTCAGATCAGTGATTTTTATAATAATCAACAAAAGTCGAGTCGCGTCACGAACTCACCGATTGAAAGTTGTTCGTGTTGATTTGGACTTCGTTTGTGTAGAGGTAGACAAGAAGGGTTTGGAAGCTGTTGATTGCTTCCTTGATGTTGGTCAGGTTGAGAGTCACTGTCGAGGGAGCATCGCCTAGTTGCTGTTCAAGTTGTGCTCGAAAGTAGGAAGACTTGGATACAAGAACGGAGCGATGCGCATACAGTTCTAAAATAGGACGTGATCAGCGTGTTTTGACACAAGTGGCGCAGCTAGACTCTAGGTGTTTTCGTGCTTTCAAAACGCTGGTCTTTAAAAATTACAACCGCTGATTTCACTGAAACCAGAGAATTGGCAGTTTAAAAGCACATGATGTTATTAATAGTCTAAGTCTCTGCGCTGACCAGAAACTTTAAACAGTGAGAACGCAGCTGCACCCCTTCTCCACAAAACATACCTTTAATTTCTGGTGCGCCTTGGTCGGCATGGATGATTTGAATGCAAAGATCGAGGTTTGGAGTGGCCATCACGACTGGGGGAGACGAAGCAGCAAACGTGGACAAAGTTTCCAACTGTTTGGGTGTCATACGCAAAAGACTCTGGACACTAAATACATCGAAATTACAGATACAGTAGTCAGCACGGAAAGTTTGTAGGAAAACACGACCGCAAAACTTATGGATTTTTTGACATTTGCCGGCAAGCGCAATCACTTTATGCGTCGGCGCAATCTATTCCTCTCAAAGCGCTATTGTTTTTAACCGCAAAGACAAAAAGCGCTTGGATGCGTAAGCAACTTTGACTTGCATCGATTTGCATGATAGCAAGTGGCTAAAATGGAATTGCGCGTAAAGCCAACACATGGAGTTTGTGAAAACTTTGACGATCCAAACTTTGCACTATGCCCTTGGAGTTTACGTAGGCAAAGCGGGAATAATAGGCGCGTAATTAGCCACCGGTCAATTCAAAGCATTCCGCGACCGAATCAAACCCAAACAAGTAGCAATAAGCAGAGTCATCTCTGAAACCACCCCCATGAAGTTTCGAACACTGCCGAAAGCAAATAATAACTCCAAATGAACGAGTTCGTCAGCAGTCAACTTTCTGAATAGATTCCAGTGCAGAATTTGACGCAAACACCATTCACAAAATTATTAAATAGCCAGAATTAAAGTCCGAAAATTTTTGACTAATCAACAGCGCAAAGTTGAATCGCTTAAATTAGTACTTCTGACAATTAGTCCCGATTGAGTGTTTACGGTATGGCCAATGAACTTAAAACGTTTAAACAATTAGTAAGCAACCGAATGCAAGAGATGATAATTCAGAAGCCTCCCTTCATCCAAGCAAACCAAATGAATGGCCGGAGCACAGTTTTAAGGACAAATTGGCCAAGAAAGAGGTCGGACTTGAATGCAAGCCACGCCCAGAAATTAGGGCCACGAATTCTGTCCAACCAGAGTGGTTTGTGTAAACCGTCTCGACAGAAGGAAACAATAATCCTGTTAAATGTGCGGAAATACATTAAAATACTGCACAGTGCGCGAGAATTGCTCCCAACTTTACAGAGGTTATAATTGCTTTGAAAACGACTACAGCGGATACTGCTAACGAGTTCACTTGAACAGAGTTATCCTTGCATGTTATTCAAATGTTAACGAAAACAGCAGAGGAGGGTGATCAAGAAACAAGCGACTATTTCAACGAAATTCCCCAACACATTGTTTTGATCGTTTTTTGAAGTTATCGGAAAGCAGGCTTGTCGGCAATTATTCGGAAAACTTCTGCACTATCAGTTGGACGGCGCCAAACCGCGTGACAACAACCACTGAGGTAAAACACTCGAAACAAAACTCCATGTTTTATCACCCAAAGACACTTCGAATACGATTTTGCGAAAACAAGACGTTTGAAGTCGTAAAGTGAGTTCAATCAAAATCATAAATTTCGAGAGCTTCGAACAAGACACTCAAGCTCGAAACAATTTGTCGCAAGACAATAACTGCAATCTCTGTTTCTATCACTGATTCATTCTTATAAGTGCACAAGGCAAAACTTTTGAGCCAACAGAACTTTTCCCGAATACCTCGAAAGAGCTTAAGTGTACACTTGCTAGGCGCTGATAAGGCAAATCTGTATAGAAATTTGAGAAATTGTTTTGCTCCGTCGATCATGTGGCAACCTGACAGAGCGAGTACTGTATTGACGTCTAAGCTCTAAAAAAGTCAGAAGAATGTTGCGATAAACCCGAAACGTTTCCGGTCTACCACACTTACTGTAATGAGCTAATGAATTGAATTCTTTTGTTGATAAAATGATTGGAATTCTTCCACTGGAATGCTTTAGCTGAAAGGGTCCAAACACCCCGCGTTGTTTTCAGTTGATCAACGTCTTGGTTACGCAAATTGCCACGAATTTCAACAACATGATGTTTTATGATCAAATGCGGAGTGAAAATTAAGTGATAAGCATGGATTTCCGTCACAAGTTTCGTTTTGTTTGGGACGTTTGGTTCGGGACTATTTCATATGATTGAAACTCACGTACTACGACGTTCACAGATCAAGAACAGACTGTTTCAAATTTTGTTTGTCCACAAATTTCAATTAATGCTTACAAAACGACGATTTCCGCCGTTGTCTTTTTATTTCCGGCGCGATAAACAACAATCACTGATGTCTTGACTAGATTGTCCAAATTGTTTACACTGAGACGCCGATTATGTTCGAATATCAACTGGGATTTAATTGCAAAGACGTCAATTTGCTGTATTTGTTAGATGTGTTTTGCAAGTTGAATACAGTCTCCAACTTAATCGCTGATTAGGCAAGAAAGCTCAGTCAAATCAGGAATCGTAAAAATTTTAATTAACTCAGTCATCTGTTTGCGTTGCCTGAAATTCGCCCAGGCTGGCGCCCCGACTAGCCACTTTGAATCATCCGCTCGTTTCGAATGTGTCTTGGAGAGGGACATAAGAAATTTATCAACGAATTCTTGAATTCCCCGTTGCCCAATCACCTGATCAAATACGCAGATGGAACAAAAGAAACGACACGCCGACTGATAAGAAGCTTCAGCGAACCAAACAGCTGTTTACTGGCGTTTGGAGAGGCTGCAAAGGCCGCATTCAAATTTGGCATTTTGAAATTGCAGCGTGGAGGCAAATAACACAGCAATCAGTTGATCAATAATCGGCTGGCTTTCCGGCGTGTGACTCAACAGAATACAAACATTTGAATTGCTCAATTCGAACCTTGTAGGTAAACAACAAGAAATCTTAAGACATAATTCGCCGCCGCATGAATAATACCGATGACAAGCAATAACATCGACCAATCATTGTCAAAAAACGTGAGTTCCAATCAGTGTTTGAAAAAGCAGAACGCTGTCTCGAAAAAGTCCTTAAAAGTCGGAAAAATGACATCAAAGAAAATCTAGACTTAATCCTCTAATGCAAAGTCCCAACCGCCACCCACTTTGTTCAAGTCGTTGCAGCCTGTTCTTGTAAAGTTTGTGGAAGTGAGTCTGGGACAAAGATCTCCGTGAATCAAGCAGAGATCGCCGAAGGTTCCGGCAAAAGTTTTGGCCGATTAGTAACGCGTAAAATGTAACAGTCAAAACATCCCATTTCAAAAGCCGCTAATCTCGAGTGTGCGTAAATCGGGCAATGAGTGTGCAGCCAAAATAAACTTATTTTTGGACTTCTTGTACACAACGATACAGAACCAATTTCTTATTAGTTATGGATCTGATCTAATGGAAACTGCCGACGACGTCTATTCTACCGTATTCCAGTTATGACATTTAAAGTTTGTGGCGTGAGCGGGCAAGAATCGCTCAAATAGTGAGGTGGGAGCAATTGCGTAAGTGTTTGGGTAATAAGAAAGAACATGGCAATTATGAGTGGGGGATGAAGTTGAAAAGCGCCAATTTTCTACGTAAATGCTTAATTGATCTCGGTGAGCGCCGCCACACGTGTCCAAACTTGAGAACTTTGCTCAATACTGTATAAAGTTTAACTTGGCGTCATCCACCGATTGCGCATTTCATTTATCACCAACGCAGGTTAAATGAACAAAAATCGTGTACTTTTGGCAATTCATGACGACGATAACCTGCCAAAAGTTCCGCTTTGTTTCCAGTAAATTGAAGTCCTGTGTGGATTCTCCACGCTCTCTGTACTTTAAACACCTCATTAAATGGAGTTCCAATAAAGGTCAGCAACGGTTTGCCATATGCCAATTAGACCAAAAACCTGAGGGATTCGAAAACAAACTGACGTAAAATCATAATTGAAGCGTCTGCGTCTCGACTTCGCAAAATCGAAGCGTTTGAGAACATTAATCTTCAAAACAAAACTCGCAAACTTTTTTGTTTTACTTTTTAGATTCGATTAAGAACTATGCGAAGAAATCAGTCAACGGTTAAGCTTCAGTATTCTTTTGTTTTGATTTAATGAAGTTTAGCACTCTAAAGCAAGTGTTAAGAAGGGAAAGGCAAGTTCACGCAAGGGAAAAAACTAACTGATGATCGGAAAGGGAGCAATGAGGAGCAGAAAGAGTGATGAACTGAGAAGGCCCGAACGATATCAGTTGCCAATCTCAACCATTACAGTATGCAGTGCGCGGTCAGCTCCAATAGCTCAAATTCACGAAAAGAAACGACGATTTGTTGGGCGCGCATAAATTTGGTGTCTGTCGGGCAGATTGGTTTTTTTGAAATCGAGCAATTGGAAGGTCGGTCATTGCAAAATTAACGACTGCACGAGGGACACCGGTTCAAAACGCTGTTTTTATGAGCGTCAAGGTGTTTTCCTCCAACATCATCGATACGGTCCACAGCGCAGAATGCACTAAGCTGGTCTTGACAATTAATGTCCACCCTCAACAGATTATCCCAAACAAATAACATCATTGTGCAGGGCGATTATTGAGTTCTGAAGACGTCAATTAATATTGCTGGGATGTTTTCGCTGTTATCATTGTTTCTGAACAATCTCGGAAATCCTATTGTTCCTGGTAATTACACACCTTCTATCTGGGATTCATCGCGGGTCTGCTAATCATCGGGTTCGGTTCGATTGACGCCAAATGACGCAAGGTATGTGGAATCGAGAGAAGCCGAGAATAGCACTCCAATAAGCGTCACCGATTATAGTGTTCATTTGCAACACTTTGAACGGCTGCTCTCAAAGCACAAGCCTCAAATCGTATGGTCATAATTGCTGAGAGCGCAAATTAGAATCCGTTTAGTGACAATTAGCTGCAGGGTTCAGAACACGGCATTAAAGACTTGAATTAAATGAATGAATACAGTAACCGCGAAATGTGCAAACCAGGCGCTATTCTGGTCGTTGTTGTTCAAATGATATCAAATCGGAAAGCGGTAGAAAAGGTGGCAGAAAAAGCGGATTTAGGCTTAACATTGCTGAAGACGATTTGGCGCCAACCAACTCTGAGAAACTTCAAACGACATCGGTATGCTGTAAGCCTTGGCTCACAATTTGTAAACAATCTGAGTAGTCCGAACTGCAAAACGATTATCTCCACACCCTCACACATTTGGCAGTGCGGTACTTACCGTTTGTTATTCATTCCAAAATTAATCTAGCTACCACCCTCACACATTGGCATTCAATCCTCTTAGCCACTCATTTTTGGACACCAACTCTTTGCACTGTGTGTTTTCGAAATAGCTAGCGGTTAATCGCGGGATTATTTACTTTGTTTTTTCGGACCAATTTATCATCCTCTTGGCCACTGTAAAACGATGGCGGACAACAAACCGCTATTTAATCTGCACCGGATAGGAAGCAAATTTCTTAAAATCACCGAAATTTTATGGCGGATTTGGTTGAACGGCCCACTCCGCAAAGACTCTAATTTAACGAAAGCTCTAAAAACTACAAATCGTGTTTAAGTAATAGAAACTGTGGCGGATGGCAATCAGCAGCCAATCAGTGCACGCGCATTATTAAAGATTGTTTGGTCTTGATGGCAACAAAATAACAGAAAGTAGCATTTGAGTTTGAGTCGATTGATGTTTTTGAGTAGAATTCGTGAAGTTCGACTGATCAAATTAGCGCAATTCGGAACGCGCGTCCCGCGAAAATTAACCTTTCGGGAAAATAGGAATGCACACTGAGACGTTCGTTCGCCTACAGTTCTTTCTCCTCCATTCAACAACGTTAATTGAAACACCGAAAACAACTGTTATGTGGTTCAATAAACTCGGGGCAACAGCGCACGAAATTCCGGAACTGTTTTTAAACGCCGCGTGCTCACTTCAAAACAACCAAATGCTCGATTTTGTTTTCATTAAAAGGAATTAAGATGCAGGAGTTGTCAGAATGGAAGTGTCTCAACAAACTTTGTGTTTAAAGACTCCACCAAGTCGACTTCATCAAGTCGGCTCCAATCAATTTGTTTCAAATTTGTCCTCTAAACAAGTGCCGTCCTCGCCGGCACGATCGATTGCCGAATTGGGCGCGCTTGCAAATTTGGCAACTGAAACGAAGATTTTATCTTGCTCGTCTTAAATTGAACCGAATCTGTGCACTTCGCTTATTAATCACGATTGTTGCTTTCTTCGACACAAAAGTGCTTACAATCACGGCGTAATTCACAAAAGCAATGAAACGCAAATGTCTACGAAAACCAAAAACTGTAAACACAAAGTCGAACACTCTGGTTGATTAATTGTAATGACAGTTGCAATGGAGAGCATCCTAAAATGGCGTCCAACTTTTGGTTCCAATAATTTTCGAATTCATTAAATTTGCGAGACCAATTAGTGTCGAGAAGTTTTTCCACACTTTGTCACTCAATCAAGATGGCCTCGGATGACCACTATTTTTGTTGTTTTGAAGGTCAGCGAAAAAACTAATGAGCGCAAAAGTTAGTTTTGGCCTTGCGTACGCAACGATTTGTAGATAAGCGATAATTGAGTTTTGCGGACACGCAAGTTCGAATAACAAGCAACGGAAACCAGTTTGAAAAACTAATATACTTTTAAAGCAAGCATGTGTTTGGATTAGACGCTCGAGTACGGTAATACAGAAAATGCAAATGTATCAAAATCGATATGCGCCATGAATCTCTGCGCCGTCCATTCAGAAAAGTGACTAATCTTTATTTTCCGTTCCCATTCCATGGAGTCCATTTAGATCGGAGTTCAAATGAGGCGCGCATTCATTTTACAAGCCAAACAAATGCAAATCAGAAAGTACGGTCGTTTTGAATGTTTGAGCGAGGTTGGGAAGGATTTGGCAAAAAGTGGCAGTGATTTGCGGCAGTTTCAATCGGCAAAAGAAAATGCCAGAAATAGCACTTGTGAGAACAGCGCTTGAATGACATTTTTCTTTGCGCGCTAATTGTTGAAAAAATTCGGTAGTGTTTTTTGAAAGAGCTCTTTGATTGAACGGCATTTAAAGATTTAAAGAACAATATGTTGAAACAATTCAAGTTTGATGACTTTGTTTAAATTGCTTGTTTCGTGAATTTGCTGCACACAATCGGATCACATGTGTGTTGTCAGTTAGAGTGGATTCGTGAACGAAATTCGAGATGCCCGACGAAATCAAAGAAACACAAGTGCCGGAATTCAAAGCAATCACTTCGTGCGAAACGGCACCAACGATTTTTGCTCGTTTGTCCACTTGATTTCCTTGATTTCGGCGCTTTTCACTCGACGAGCGGTCGAATTTCAATGGCAGTTGTCTTTTTAGTCCTGAATCCACAAGCCAAAATGACAAAGCCGTGTGGGAACTCGACGAAAGCCCATTAAAAATCATAAAGATTTCTGTGAAGCTCCACATCGTATCCAGTTTCTTGCCGTGACAACTCAAAAAATTGAAAGTTGCAACTTCCCCTCCGCCGACTACTGTACTTGTGGGGCACAAAGGCCGGTTTTTTCAGTGTGTGCATGCCAAAACGTAAAATCCTACCTGACAAGTCCAATGAATCGCCTTTGACGATTGTGTTGTGGTCGACTGGAATCGTTTGTTTGCAACCCGATCTTCGTCCTATGCTGCAAACTTGATTGTCCGGCTTTTGAAAATTGAAAGCTAAAAAACAATCACAATTACTCAACTGTCTGATCGACAAAACTACACAACGCGCAATTGAACAGAAAGTTTACTAAAGTTGCAAGTAAACACCCAAACTTATAGTTTGCTCAAACTGAATGAATACAGTGTCTCGCGTGGACTATAAACGGATTAGACCAACTTGAAAACCATTTGGACTTTGCGTCTAATTGTAGTCGACGCGGCTAGAAGGCTCCGAAAAAGTCTCGAATGATGATTCTTCAACAGACTCAATTAAAATTCAATGTGTGGAGAGCTTCTCCGAACGTGAGTCATTTAAAAAGGGAGGAAAACAAATGTGAGGTAACACTGTGAAGTGTTTTGTATCCGCATACACTCACTCATTCGGCACATTGTTGATGTTTCGAAGTACGAGTTGCGTAAGATTCTGGGGAGTAGGATACAAATAAAAGTTGTTTGTTTTTATTAGGCTTTGTGTACAAATGTGAACAGGTAACGTCAACTTTCATGTTAAAATAGTTGCTTGCTTTGTTTCTAATACCGAAAATTGCCGCCGAATCTGAGAATAAAAATTGTAACAGCAAATAAAGCTATGTTTCTAGTTTGAACACTATCAGATTTCATTTACTCAGAAACCTCAACAGAAATTCTAACAACAGTTGATCTTTAAACAAAAACTCATGTCACCGTTTTAGCTGACCGTACTTTTTGTATTGCTTGTCCACGTGATCCGCACAAAACTCACAAATTGGACGTAATTTCGATGGGAATCCGATGAATGTGTGCAAAAAAGGAAACATTAATAAGTGGAACTTCCAAGAAACAGGTGAACGCTTCAACTTTGCATGAACAACTGCGTGGGAGCGCAATATTGGCCAGCATCCGGTTTGGGAATAACGTGTGCAAATCAGGGACCAAAAAACGAAAAATTTGTTGCACGTTCCAACAAAGGTTGAGTTTCCGCATTTCCTGGAATAGCGCGGAATGCAACTCATTCAATTGACTGTTCTGTTCAGCTCGATCAAACATAATAATGTCGAAATCAACGAAGCGAAAGCAGTTGAATCATTTTGGCACAGCTATTTACGGCAAGGCCACGCCATCTTCCTATTCTCCTGGAACCTGACAGAACACGGACATTCGATTATGATTTCGATGATGATTTTGATTCCACGCCTTGTGTTCAACGGCTGACTCAATTGGAGAGGCAATAAAATTCGGCGACGGCAAACATTTTTATTGAATAAATCACGAATTCGACAACATTTGGCCCGAAAACAATAACTGCGCCCTCTCAATAATCGTCTTTTAAAGTCGCATAAACTCGATGAAGAGTCCATAAAACCTCGACAGCAGGCATCTTGGAAGTGTTGGCCGTCAAAACCCAAATGTTTTTCTCCAAATTCAATAAACTCGATTGCGCCCCCACTCTTTAAACACTTGCCGTTCAACACCGCCAACTTTCTACTTTTAAACCTTTCGCTGACTTTAAGAGCCATTTAATGTGAATGAGTTACGGTAATGGCGGCATGTGAGAGAATGCCGAATGGGTCAATCGCGCCTAAACGCTTTTCCCGATCAGTACATTAGATGGCGGACAATTATTATGTGGGAAAACATTTGCAAACTTACGGAATGCCCTTGAGCTGAATACTATGCAAAAACTGAATTGGCGATTGTTTTGAACTTAAGAAATTACTCTGTGTCGAACTCAAAATGTCCTTTTAAATTGGCTACAAATAGTAAGCAAGATGCAATTAAGTCGAGACAACAAAAAGTGCATTTCTATTGTCGGATGCAATTTAATTGAATACGGTAGCGTATATCTAAATGCAAATAACTAATCTTCCCGAGAAAATTTAAACAACAAAGCAATTAATGCCTTTGAATTTGTAGGGTTTCGCCGCAGCAGAAGATCACCAGACAATAGAAAGTAATTGCTTCCAATTGTGTTGATCAAAATACGAGCTGAATAATAAACGGGATTATCGGAAAAGAACTACTTGGCGGATTTGGTCTACTTGGAAGATCCACAAACCAAAAGGACTCAAGTTATTAAAGGAATCCAAAATTGACCCCGTACTGTAAACCACGCCACCTTCATACGCCCAACGGAACCCAACAAAAACAATTTGTAGTCTTGAGAACAGTTTGCAGCGCTTTGTAGCTTTCCTTTTTTGATTCAAACTCAAATAGAACTACATTTATCTCCGAATAAAGACGTGGGTAATTTCTAGTGGAAGAGTACAAATTCCAGAAAACTTTGCAGAATTGTGCATTGAGGTCGAAGTCCACTCAAAGTTACAATCGGAAATCATCATTTGTGGAGTTGCAAAAACTCGGCTTAGGAAATCGAGACTTTCAAAACCGTAACAACTTTGCGTGGAGCTTGAATTCAAAACAAAATTGCATACAAATTAGCGGATTTTTAATTTAGCCAAAAGGCAACATTTCGACAAGAAACGAATTTCCGGCACACGTTCACGAACCCTTGTGGGTATTTTTGGACTTCAGCGAGCGCCAAAAGGTTACATGTCCACAAACGAGTCCAAGAAATTGGCGTCGTAATCAGCGCAAAAACTGCGCAGACTAATGGTGCATAAAGCGCGGATTCAGCGAGTTTTTGGAAATCATCATTAAATTAGATTTGGCAAGTTTTTCTCCTTCAGTGGGTGTTTTACTGGCGCTGAATTGATTGTAACAAGCCGTTGAATACAATTTTACGGATCACCAAACCGACTTGTTGGACTATTTGCCCGCTCAGGCTTGTTTTTGTTTGTCGCCGAAAATAAAACATGCATACCGTACTCGAAGTGTAGGCGTTTCAAATACCTTTGGACCTCTGCAAGCTGTGCAACTTGCATGGTTACAATATGGCGATCTTGTTTAAAAAATTCCTCCAAAATTGTTTGAGCTAAATCCGACCAAAGACGCAAAAGAATCAAAGTCCAGAAACATATTGTAGTCGTTTGTGCTCTATGTTCTAGTTCGTGAGCTCCACCGAAAATATTGACGATCTGACTACAACACAATAAGTACCAACTTGAGGCCAAGAACCAACTTACAACCAAATATAGTCTACCTATAGATTTGATTACTCGACGTCAGTCATTGTCGAGAAGAAATGCTAGAGCAAAACGGTAAAGCATTTGCGTCTTCAAGAAATTGCACAATTAGATTTGCACTTGTTTAAAAGCTGTCGATTTGATTAAAGTTATGAATAAACGATTGAAATGTTGAACAACGTCAGTTACAGTCACTTACAAATGCATTTTGGTCGTCAAAACTAATTAAAGTAAAAATATGCTTCTGAGTTATTTTTGAACATTTTAAGTCAATTTGAATCCATACAATGTTGTTACGACTTCTGCTGCAAATTACCAATTTCTCTTGAGCACGAATCCACGAAAACAACAACTGGCGTATATGGCGGAATCCAATTTCAACAACAAATGCGATTTGCTCGATTCGATTATGATGAGGTTGTTTAGGTGATTTGAAAAGACACGAATGCGGAAACAACGCAACCTTATTTTGAACGCTGACGTATTTAACTTGATCGACGACCCAACGAACACTCAACAATATTGTGTCCAAAATAGAAAAACAAACTCAGATTTAGTACAAAACACAAGGTGTACAGGAGTGTGGGCCGTATTTGGCCTATTAAAATTGGCTATGTAGCCAAAGTTGCTCTGTAGTCGGACGTATGTTTTGAAATGGGTTTATGAAAAATGCTCGGAAAATTAACTTTGCGCAGAATGCAACTTCCAACAAACAACAGCTGAATTTCAAATGCTGCTGTCGACATCTAATCAAATTACCGACAAAGATTACAAGAATAACGAGGAAGAAACTGCAGGTTCCGCATTGAGTTCAATTTGAAAACAACATCGGCATGCTAATCGACTCTAGAGTTGCCAAGAAACATTTACATGAAACGCTTAGAACTTAAAGTTCAAATTAAATTAATTACTGTTATAAATGACTACATCCACAAAACAAAATAACCACACTCACTGCATAACTATTTATTCTAACTATTTACTCTAACAATTTCTTACCCGCAGCACTTAAAGAGAAATTGCTGCTGGGGAAATGATAAGTCGGCGGTAGACGTTCCATTATAGTCCAGACTTCCTTAGTTGTCACCTCAAGAATCTCGCGTGGAATGGCCTTCAATATTGCCTGTGTGATATCGGTCAAAGAGCTTCCAATCAAATAGACAGATTTTCTAAAACACACAACATTAAATAAACACCAATAAAAACCAATGAAAGACTTACCGGTAGTAGTTAATTTGGGCCTCAAGTCGCTTCACGTCAGCAGTGATATCCTGACTAAACATAAAATGAATAAAAAGATCTCTCAAATTGAACTCACTCGTCTGAATCAATTTGCAACGGTAGCTCACGCTTGCGATGCTGGTTGCCAACATATGGATCAGTCTTTGAAATGAACCTGCTGCAATCAGTGCGCACTTTTGAACGATCAATCGGCTCTAGACTGAAGATGTCGGCTTGAACGCAAATGGACTCAAAACAGCGGACAGCATATCCCAAAACATCAGTACACTCTCGCTTGTACTGTGAAAACACTTTTCGATGCTTCTCAATCCACGTCTTCACTCTTTCCATAAACACCAGCAAGGAGCCACTCATTTGATTCAAAGTCGTCAAACGATACATGGCCGAGTTTTCAGCAAGCGAAATCCAACGATCTTTGAGAACAGGCACATATCCTTCGCTGCGGTTATCAACATCCTTCTTTGACACTAAACTCACACGGTAAATTATGCCAGAACCAAGCTAAAAGTTACATTCTAGACGCTTTTGGAGTTGCTTCACTTCATCGTTAGTGTTGTCCAGTTTAACGCCTTCTTCCAGCTTTCGACCCGTGAACACTGCTTTGTTCGATTGTTCGCACTCATCACTTACTGAAATAAACCACAATTAAAACTCTCTTCGAAAATGACTTACTTGTAGCGTTAGCGACTTTTTTGCGGACACAATGTTCAGTCAACGGAACGACAAACAACCTGTTTATGCTCTTTGCATATGCCTCGAGGATGTTCTTCTGAAAATATTGTAAATTAAAATAGCAGTTCTTAAAAGCTTACCGCCCAATCCAAGTAGTAGATCGTCGCCAAAATATGATCCATCTCAACATTGCTCGCAGTCTTATAAGAAGAGCTCTTTTGAGTCGATTTCGTCGTGTTGGTCTAAAACATAGATTACGGCAAGAAGAATATCAAAAACTTACATCGTCTCGCCTAGATTTGCTCATTTGGACGCGCACAAAATTGAATAGACAAACTATCTTTCATCAATCTCAATTTCATTGGTTATGCAAATTATTTATTCAGTAAACAAGAGAGTGCCAAATACAGATATGACTGAAGAGAGAATCATTAAGAAAATACTGAGAAACACGGTTTTCCAAAACTGCCACTGGCTCTAAATTAAAAAATTAGTCACAATGCTGAGGTCTAAACAATTTCACAGGTCGAGCCTTTTTAATATTTGCCAGTCAAATAGATTTTTACAGAGTTTTACTAGCACAAAAGCGATGAAAACTGCCAATCCCGTGGTGAATGGAATGCTGATCCATAGAAGTCGTTCATATCGACGATCCTGTAATTTAATATTTTAAAGTAACATTTTTCATTCGTTTTAGAAGCTAACTTAGGTTTTGTTCAGAATATCAAAGAACTTACCATTTTCTTCGTTTCATCATCACGCTTCTTGGTCTCTTCATCTCTCTTTTTCGCATGATCGTCCAATTTGTACATTAGGGCGTGCATCGTATTAACTATGTTTTTAGTGCTTTCTGCGACTTCCGGATCATACTTACAACCACATTTGAAAAAACCCTAAAGACAAATATTTAAATAAGCGTTAACTTGAAAACTCTTGTTACCGTTGAAGATTCATACTTTGAAATTCCAACATCATCAATAGCACGCTCCATGTCAGCATCTTTCCATCGTTCGTCATTCTCCGTTGAGCATAATGTGTTGTAGCCCATTTGCCATTTACAACGTGGCGGCAAATACGCGTAGTCTGAACAAATTGAATGGCACTGAACCGCATGCCTAAAAATTGAATAAGTAAAAGTATTCAGCAGCTTTTAAAGATATTCGCGCAAACAACGCAATTCCATTAACAGGCACATTCAAGACTAATTTTAATAACAAAGAACAAATAAAAGTTCCATCGTTTAACGCTTAAAGAGTGTACGAACCGATTAATTAAATGTGTGGTTTCGCAGAAGTAATTAACAACAATTTGAAATTATGAAACGCACTAAGAAGAGATTCTCTTCGATAAACTTCGTTAATTGACAACAATTGACATCTTTTAAATCAAGATTGTTCTGAAGTTTCAATGAATTAATGCATTCCACAACATCATCGCAATCTTGAGAATCTTTTTACAGGTATAGTTTAACAAGATCTTACATTAGCAGCACTGATCATTTATATTTATTTATTCATGTGCAGACTCAGAATTAATCACGCATTCAAATACATATTAGCCAACGTCCCGCCGACATCTTGCTCTTTTGCCGTCTTGCGCAGCTTTCGGGAAATTCAATGAGTGAGGCGAACGCTTGGCCTGGATAATTGCTGTTGTGTGTCGCCAAGGGACTCTGATTCTCAGGCTCCCATGGATTGCGCAAAAGGATTTTGCGCCACGCACTTGACGCCTAAAAGGAAATTGAGAACGGAAAAGGTCAAAGACTTCGGCCAAACGAGTTTGCTTCTTCAAGAGACCCGCTGTTTGGTCGGCGCCACTTAGTTCGGAGTTTCGCATTGACGCCGGTGTGAATCTGCGAAAGTCCTGGAGGTCGAAAAAACAATTGCGCCATTTATCTCCAACCAGCGCTGATAACCCCGTCGACGACTGGCAGCCATAATGCACTTGACTTGACACAAGGCGTCGAAGAGAACGGCACGTTTGTGTGTAAAGAAAACGTCAGGAAGCAAGGCGGGTGCCAACCATGTTGTTTTGTTTGTTTGCAAAGGTTGGAAACCATGCGCATTATTTCGGGAGTGGACGGCGGTTTTTCAACAATATATAATTTAGTGCAGTTTATGTTTTAGTTTACTTCCACAAACTTGCCATTCTGAGCGTTGTTGAACAAATCTCCGTTATTTATGTAAAGATGACTATAGTTTTATGTTCGTGTGCAAGCCTCATTTTATCTTTCTTTTAATCGATGGCCATTGAGGCTTTTGTGTTTATTCGTCGGTGTGCGCATAAACGCCCTCTTCAGAACCATATTGATATTGAAAAGATTAAACGAAGCGCCGATGCTGCCGTTTTTGCTCGTTTTCAAGTTTACCACCATGTTTTCGAAATTCCGATAATAAGTTTTCGGCTCCCCACTCCAGCCAAATCAAATGCCAATTCATTGTTGGCGCTTTGCTCCAAATGAGCGCCAGAAACAATGTGTTTCGGATGGACTCGTATGCGCGAAGACGCAATTGGCCTTTGTCCACTGGGCACATTGAAATTTGCATAACGGCTGGTGGAGCAAAGCCTTCTTTTGTTCAAATTTAAGACCGCTTTGTCGCGCAATTTCGACGCAGCGATTGTCTTTACTAAAACAACATTCTTTCTCAATCTATTTAAACAACTCTTTGCTCATTCTTTACAGTTTGCTAGTTTTTCTTTATTGCCTGCCTATTTTACGGTTCATTGGTTTTTTGGCCGCTGATGGAATCTGTTATTGCAAGCTTGCGGCCACGAGAACACAACGTAAACCTATTAGCAGCAAATTTCATTTGTCTTTCCAAAACGTTGACTATTAATAACAGAGGCCCACAAAAATCAGCTGCCATTCTGTCTTTTAGAACAAAGATTCGGGTCTCACGCGTGAATATTGTCGCAAATGGACGGAATTCTCAATGGGACTAAAGTTTCATTTTAAGGTTAATGTGCCAAAACATCTGTCCAGCCCGCCGAATGATTTGTTTACAATCAGTTGACTAGTTGTTTGCCTAATTCGTTTGTCGAGGCAAGCAGAATGAAAAACTCCGACGTTTGGTCAATTTGGTGGCGCCGCTTATTGGTTGATTTAGACAGATCAGTAAGTTTTTAAGTTCACAAGACAATAAAATGTTTAATCAACAAAGGTCTCATTTATTTAAGTGTTATGTTCAGGTCAAACGAGGATTCCATGTAGATCCGTTTTCATTCACAGTTCTGATTGTCTTTGGAGCCAGCTTGATGGTCTTTGTTGTGAGTTATTTTTATAAGTAAGCAGCTTAGAGGACCCTAGTTGTTAGGAACGATTTGATTAAAAGAAAGATATGCATTTCATACAATGATCGAAATCAAATTAATTTATCAGCGAATTAAAAACGTTGCCGGAAGCGCCTATGTGCCAATTGAAGATAGCGGAGAATTAAATTGAATGGTCCAACTGGGATTTGCAGCAAGAGGACTTTAAGACAACGGGACTCCAAAGTAATAGAGTTTAAGAGGAATTGCGCGTCAATCGCTTCCATTGGACTGGTGTCTCGTTTTTTGAGTGGTGCTGGAATCTGTGGCTTCGCCGAAGAGGCTGTTCCTTTTCGGTGGGGAGTTCGGAGTTTTTTGGTCACCCATGAGAGTTGTGCTTGTTGCGTTCGTGCACGGTTGGGCCCATAAAAATTATTATTTCTGAGACAACGTATGGGATCCGCGGGATCTAAACAGTAAATGCCGCATTATTTACTTTTTGTTTAGATTTGCATGCCTTTGATCTGCTGTTGTGCGAAAAGAAGGAAAAACCAACGAAATGCCAAAGAGAAGACATCTGAACCGCTCAAGGTAGAACTCGTTAATTGATTATATAACTTTAAAAGTGCTTTAGAGACGTTATCCGCCGACACTGTCTGTTGCTAAATTTGATGAGTTCGATGCACTCAGTCCGTTGATTGTCTCGCCAAACAGCTCGAACACTTCGTCATCTTTTCGCCAAAAACGATTCGAAAATGACCGAATCCGAGCCAGTCGAGAGTTGTTTTTGAAACAACACAATATTCGAGTCGATGAAAGTCCTCCTCCACCAAGGCGCTTCAACGGCAGAACTGTAATTGTTCCGTTGGCAAGTAATTCCACAAGAGCTTGTCGTCCATTGATTGCGCCTTTATTGGGCACGCCAGGTAGCACAGTTAATTTGTTATTGACTTAATTATTTAACTTCAGACAGTCGAGTAACATCATTTGAGATTGGAACAACAAAAAGCTGTGCAACAATTCCAGAAGATGACGAGTTTGAGTTAGAAAACGACGAACCTCATACAGCAATGCGTATAGATGACGACGAAATCACAGCGGAAGGCGACTTGATTTCAATTGACAGAGTAGTTTTAAATGCCCTTTAACATTAAATGTATATTCAATTCCAGACTTACATTTCAACAAAGGAAAGTCGATGCATTGTGCCGAAATTCAAACATATGCTTGGAAACTATGTTGCATCTCCGGTTCCCATTCCAGAATTTCACGTTGCAGCGCCCACATATAGCCCGCCTGATCCTCCCAAAACAGATACTGTACACAGCACTCCAATTAGGCAGCGACAGGTGCCTAGCCGACATGACACAAATACGCAGGGTCAATCAAACTTGTCCAGTCCCGAAATGTCAAGTTGTGGCTTTGATTCAATGGTACGGATCTTTTAATTAGTCTTACAAACATTTAAAAAGTCTCTTCTTTAAACAACATAATTAAATTCCAGGTCGAGACGGCAGGGTCCGATTTTATAATTGCTTTGGACGTGGACGATGCCGAAAAAATGGTCATCGAGTTTGAAGAGTCGTCAGTCGAGTCTGTTCAGCAACAGTTGAAGAATTTGCAACTGCACAGGTTGATTAAACAACACGTTCAAAGGTTCTTACTTAAAGCATTTTAGAATTGAAGAAGAATCAGAACACTTTGATGAAGCGTCTTCAATCAGTCGTTTTCTTTACTCATCATCCGGCTCTAGCCTCAACAAATTCAACACTACAAATGTGCGCATGCCACGCTCCATCTCTCAACAATTAGAATTTATGATAAGTAACAATGCTCATTGAACGGGTTCGTTTTGTGTTTTTCGTTTCACATTTTCGTTTTGCAAATTGAAAGAAATAAATGACTAACTTATTGATTGCACGGAGTTATTTATTCATTCGACAATTAACGACAATTAATGACATTAAAGAAGATGTGACCACTAGAAGAAACAACGCGAGATAAATAGCAATATATAAACTATTATTACCCTCAAGACTTGTTCAATCGGATTTGTGCTGAGGTACTGATCATTTGTTAATTGAATGGAAAAGCTTTGAACTCTCAAGCGTGGGAAACAATGAAGGGGCCGGAGTATACCAGAACAAATGCCCATAGTGACTAACTACGTATAAATTGGGGATACCGGCTGATCTGTGTCTAAAGAGCGGGAGATGAACGGCTACATTGGAAGATTCAATTGCATTTATATTACGCTTCAAACAAACAAACTAACAGCAAACAATAAACAACAGTCTAAACAACAAGAAGTAAGCACGAAGTTCCTCAACGGAGGACAAATATGATGATGAGTGTGAATTATTAAAACATCGGGCTAAACTATTTTAATACGCACTAAATAATTTAATAGGTAAGTAACGGAGATTTCCAAGCAAACTTGCATAAAACACGTATCTGTTAGCGGAGACGAAGAACATGGATGCTTTGAGGCGCAAGGAGATTTGGTTTCGAGAACGACGAGTCTACAGTACTACCCTTACTAGACAATGTGTCGCAAATCACATTCAATGGGGAGGTGACAAGAAATCGTGAACATGACTACAGAAGGCCGAGCCCTGCTCGTCCATTCCATCTTGCGCAAATTGCCTACTATACGTCTATCTAACAACAAATAATTGTGATTAATGTAAAGTGTATGCGTTGGCCGGAGGCGACGGGTGCTGAACCGCCGTAGAGTGTTGTTGCTGGTCGAAGAAGTCATTGAAGTGTCCAGCATGCATGTGAGGTCCAGCAGACTGCGTGCCTCGCGAACTTGGAGCAATCGCCGGCGGAGAGTTGTTATTGTAGCCGGCACTGTAGTTATTGGTTTGCGAGTAAACTTCGCCGTAGTTGTAGAAATTTGAGTAACCGGGCATGCATTGCTGAGGTGGAGTGTGCTGCTCGTGGAATCATTGATTGCTGTTGTTGCACAATTAAAGGATGCGGCTTTGGATGGCGATGCTTCATGTGCTGAGCTTCTGCTTTTGCTTGAGCTGCTCGTTGTTCCATCTCCAAACCGAGTGCAATTATGTTGTCGAGTGCAGAAGATTCGTCGACACCTGATCCGACAGAGCTCAAAGTTGAGTTTGTGCTTGAATTGCTCATTGCACTTGCGTCCAATCCCAACGGTTCATCTAGCTTCAATTGATGACCGGTTTGAGTGGCCGCGTCCATTTGACGAATTCTGGAGTTCGGCGACAAAGCAGATTGGCTGTTAGCCTCGACATTGTTGTCCAAAAGAATCTCGTCTAACAAAGGGTCCAAGGAACGGCAACCGAACATTTTAGCAAGTTGGAAGTTTTCGTTGTATAATGAAGAAATTTTGGCGATCGATGGAAGAAGAAGAAGAATTTTGGCAAATCGAGAACTTGCTGTTGGCAACGAATTGTTGCATTGTTCGCGAATGTATTGGAACAGAGCGTTCTGAACGTTTTCGCGCATGCCTGCCAGAGCTTCCGATGTGTGCGGAGTGAAGTTGCAGTTGTCTGCAAACAGTTGTTTATAGTGTTTTGCTTTAAATTGTTTGTATTTACCTCCATCTAGCAAAATTAAAGCAGTCACGGCGACGCGCTCAGCTTCCAGAAGTTGTAGTTTTCGGATGGGTCGTACCAACTCGTCCAAGATACGTCCGACCATGTTTTGTGCAAGAAGACTATAAATTGCTTTAATTAGACGCAGAACTTCGATCAACTCTTACTTTGTATCCAGCAAGTAACGAGGAGCGTTGCGTGGAATTAAACTGCCGTTGCACAGGCAAAGATTATCGAAATCTGGCGACATCGCAGCCGTGTTTGTTGCCTTTTGAAAGGCAGAGAACGAAGAGAAAGTGTTTTTGAGAATTGCACACTGAAAGCCGAAAATGTAAGTGGAGTCAAGTTATTTTGGTACCTTTTCATGAGTGTTCTCGATTCCGCACAATGAAAACAATGCATTAATCCACGAGATGGCCGAAACTGCATAGCCCTTCATAGCTTCGGATAAAGCCTCCACACTTGCAATTCTCATCATTTCGTTGCGCATCTGGAAGTTGGAAGTCTTGTTTATTCAACAGGACTTCAAAACTTACCGGTGACGAAAAAGACTCCAAAATACTGCGGTTCTCGAACAACTCGTACATTGAGACGTCAGGCTCGCTCTTGATGCGAACCATTCCAATTTGTGAGTCAAAGAATTGAGAAGAGTCGCTCATATACTTAGACGACATGTTGTTTTGTTGATGTTCGATGTCAATCAGAAAATTCAAAAGTGCATCTTCATTTTGAGAACTAAAAGATTAATTGTTTAATTAAAGGCTTAATCAAATTGCCTGTTCGTGTCGGGCTCTGGAGATTGATCGCATGAATTGCTGCCTTCCTGCTTGAACTTTCTTTTGCGTGGATTCTTCTGCTTTCCGATGATGTCCCTATCCGGACGAATAGCTAGGATTTCCATTCCAACTTGGAGGCATCTTTGGAAACGGCAACCTGCAATCATTTTTGTTTATTGCGTTTCTTGTTTAGTTGTTTACTTCTGCAAGCATTTCTTTGGTCTTTGTCAATAGAGCAATTCTTAGAGAAACGACATTGGTAGCTTTGAGAGGAACGGATCGATCTTCGGAAAAAGCCTGGAACAAAAATGATGTAACTTTGTTTTACAAATTTGTACAACGCTGCTGTTTCCGCCACGTCATGTTACTCTTTAAAATAGATTTGCTAAAAGTGTTCTTTTGTACTTTTTGGATAGAATATTTTAAAGTAGCACAACGTTCAAGAAAAGCTTTTAAGATGATGACTGGAATGGGAGCATTGACTGACCTTTGCATCTGAAAACAAACAGTTAATTTCAAGCTTTAAATTTGATGTTTTTCTTTCAAATGATAGAAAAACTAACCCGAAGCATGCCGGAACTAAAAACGAGACAGATTAGTACAAGTAATCAATTATTTTTGTTATTCCACTCAGTTGCACTTTTACCACACATTTTTGTGTATAGTGACCAATCAAAAGTGTAAACACCGGAGTAAATACCGGAGAAAACACTAGTCACCGGTCTATTACTTCCTTTACAAAAACAATGCGTGAACCCGTCGGAAACTCATGTCCAAACAAACACAGTTTGCGGGTCTTTTGCAAGTTGTTGTTTGTAACGGATTGGACAATTAGAAATCGGCTGTGAGGTAAACAAAACTAATTGGATTTGCAAAAACTCTAATTGCACGAATTAATTATGTCGCAATTCGAGTACAAAACAAACGGAATCAGAAATTGTACTTTTGTGATAAAAGTGCAGAGAGTTCGGATTTTGGCTGGTTAAGCCGATACGGTAGATTTAAAAAAGCAGACTTGCCTCCATAATGACGTCCAGAACTGGAGTCTCCGCAGACCTTCAAATGCAAAAGTTAGAACGTTCTCTTGTAACCGTTTAAACATACCAAACAACGACTTTCGTTTTTGGAACCTTGATCCATGTCCATGGCGAATTACAAACGCATAAATAAAGAAACAAAGAGCGTCGAAGCGAGTACCAGCCGCACGAGCTAAAGAACGAATATTACTCCAGATTAAAGCCATTCACGCGCAATTAAAGTCTGCTCGGTAGTGCTCAAAAGTGCAACATTGCAAAGAACGGCCACGCAGCTCATAAATTAATAAAGCGGTAACTTGCAACACTTTCGGCAAGAACGATGCTTGCAAGTTTGTAGCAAGACTTGAACTTTTATTAACAAGTGGAATCTCGAGCAAAAAGTTCAGAAACATTTGAATGCCAAATTAGGGTGTGTGCATAGCACCTGCAGATTGAAAAACATCTGGCGGCAAATTAAAATTCAGAATTTGGTAAATCCCGGCTACTACATTGACTTAGGGAAAAACCCTGGACTGCCTTTCGCTGTTCCGGCCCCTCGGAATGCACACGCACACTTTCTTGTCTATTTACACTGGCGACGTTTCCAGCCGGCGCTCCGTGTTTGTTCAGCACGTAGCAAAGAACACTCAACATCGACGGACGGGCAGCAACTTTTCTCTTTTTTGCTCCCCTCTTTCTCTAATCCACACATGCACAGCCGACGGCGTGGACATTCACATAAAAACTCCGGAGGCTTTGATTATATGGACACGAACACGGAAAATAAAGAGCGGACATTTGAGACGGAGAATTAATTTGAAAAGATTTATTTCGCCGAGTTTCGCCGAATAGCCAATTAATTAGCGCTCTCTGCTTCTTTGTCGATAACGTTTAAAAACTATTATTAAAACACAAACTCTCAATGAAGCGTTTAATCGAAACTAAAGTCTACAGTAACCAAGATCATTTGATTGGGAACCCGCCTAAACAATTAGTTGACGCTGCATTGCTGATGCATTTAAAGGAGGAAACTTAGAGAATCCGGCCTCCAATCAATCAACTAATGCAAACGATAAAGTTCTTGAAGTCTTATGATAATGGAAATTACACAGCGGAAGGCAAGGAATACCCCCGGCTTCCCCCAAAAGAACTTAGACATTCTTTGTTGTAAAGCGGTGTGCCCGGTCAGGTGAAACCCGAAAAGGTGATTGCAAAGTCATCAGAATGATTCAAAAATGCAATCAAACGAAATCAACTTTGAAATACACTCGTTAGTGTTTTGAAAAGAGTGAATCATTAAATTCAACAAACTCTGTTATCAGCAACATGTTTTGTGAATGTTCATGGAACTGCTCTAGTTTGATCAGCTTGGCCGTGAAGGGTGGACGCATTTTTGGAAGTTTCAGTGTGCTCCATAAATACTTGTTGCCTATTGTTTATTTGGCCACTGGAGAGGTGCACAAACTTTGTATTAGTTTAGAATTCACACGCATTTCCAAAATTAGACCTCAAATCACATTTGATATCAATCGAGCAATGGAGGCTCAAGATTGCTAGTGGTTTCAAGTGCATTTTGGAGCGGAAAGAACCGAGACATTAGCGCACGAGGCATCTGCACGCAACCACAAACGACATCCGACACAATTGACACTGCAAAAGTTTTCATCAGCAAATGAGTCGAATGAATGGCGGCATACAGTACCGAAAAGGCAAATGGGATTAGTTTCGACCAAATGTACTTGAATGCAAAGATTTCATGCAGAATGCAGAAGTTCCCTGCAAAAGCTTCGTGACGCAAGCCAAATCTCTATTCTCGGCAACAATAGTCGAGTGCCATTGGCAATCTGCAGGGTACAAACTAATCACAGCTCCACTCCACAAAACAAAACAATGAGCTGAGCACGCGAAACATGCACGCACAGGTGTGGTCTTCTTCCTGCTTCTCGCAATGCCATCGAGAATGCGCAGATTGTAAGTGAGAGCGAAATTAGCGAGGAGCGAAACTAATCAAAAGAAGTTGACGAATAAAAATTCAACAAATCAAAAGAAATAAAAGAAAACAGGTTCTACCTGTTCGATAACAAATAGTCAACATGCTGGCCCGTACTGTAGAACAGCTAAACACGAAACTTCGAAGATTTTTTGCTTCACCTTTGCGAATTGCTGTAAAAGTGAACGAAGCAAAAGTTCGTTGCACGTTGAAGAGCAACAATAAAATAAAAACTCTGCTTGCGAGCCGAGACCGGGCTTTGTTGGGGAACGGCCCTTCATCTTTGTCAAAGGGGCAGCGAACGCTGGGCTCTTGGTGGCTCGGGGCGTTCGCGAGTGCAACGTTTTTCGAAAATGTTTCTAATTTTGTGCGGAAGAGCAGCAATCGCTGATTAAGGCCCGAAACGCAAACGCCATTTGACTTTTTAAGGACACACGTCGCCGAGGTTTGATTCGAAGACCCTCGGCATCAAATCATTCACGAGCACTTGATCTGCAAGCAAAAATAGCATGCTGAAAGTCAGATGCACTTTGACACTCACAAGCAAAGTGCAGATTTTGCTACATTACAGTGAGTTCCCCAAGATCCTTCCAAAACCAGAAACACTGGAAACATTTCGGCGGTGCCACGAACACCGCACAGTCTGGCCAAAATAAACAACAACAGAGAATGAATGAGAGAAACGGGCATTCAATGTTCATATGTTTTTCATGCTTGTCGCCGCAACAAACTAGCAAACGTGCCTTTAAGCCTGTTTCAGCAGACCGGCCATAAACGTTGAAAATAGTGCTTGAAAAAGATATGTTTGCTTGATTGAAAAAGATTGTCAAATAAAGACAACAAATATTTTTTCTTTTGATGTTTTTGTTTGATTGTCAAAATGTTTTAACGTTTTAAACAGTTGTACTTGTAATATACTTGCATGCTGTGGGCATTTGGGTTAAAGAGAAGCAGATGGCATGAATTAGAATTGAACTCATGTTCGCGTTTATTTGCATTTCGCAGGTTTAAAACAGATGGCTTTCTGCACAACTGTTTCTTGCAGCGTAATTATTGTAACAAACTTATGAGCGTTATGAAAGTTATGAACACCGAGGCAGCCGGTTGACGAAAGTGCAAACTTTTTGGTTTTATTGGTACTTTGCATTTGCGTGCATGCCACGTTGTTTCAAGTGAATAGCGAATTTCTGGGCAGATTATTTGGAGTATTGTTCGGGAGTTGTCAGGAAACTATTGAAAATTGTTTTTTGCCGAATACGGTATGGGACCGAAAACGGATCCTAAAAAGGAAAATCACCTTTTGTGGACTAATCCTCATAAGCACATGTCGGATTATGAATTGAAAAGAAAACCCAAGTGTTATGGTATACAGAGCGCATTTGCAAGTGGATACGGTCGACTCCTGCAAAGCTATCGTCGAATTTAACGGATTATTTTTCAGAAAAGGACAATTATTCCGTTGGCTCATTATCGTGTCGGATTTGCAAATGCAGATAAGTGTCCGGGTTTGCAGCGACTCACTCCCTTTTGTGTGCACAGATTCGCACAATTCCCGGAGCAGCAAATTGTTATGAAGAATTAAAATTTGAATTTTAATATATTACAATTTAATTGGTGTCTGCGCGCCCCCTAATCCATCTCAATTGTCTACGAGATTATTTTTAGGCTTTCGAGAGGATTTAATACGCAGACGAGAATGAATGTTATTATAGAACATGAGGTTGAATACTGTAGAGGAAAGAGTTGCAATCAAATGTAGAAAAGACAACAAAACTGTAAAGCGCAATCGGCACGTTCTCACTAAGTGAGCGTAATGAATGTAATGAATAGCAAGGAATGAGTGATACCGCTGTTTTGGGCTGTTACAGCACTGCGACCATGTGCTTGTTGATAAGAATGCTCTGCCAATCCCTCCGTGTTCAAGAGAGCTAGACAATCCTGTTGCGCGCAAGGCCTTCACAATTCACAATAACCGTAGGCGCTGGTTTTACAACCACTTTCGCTCGGCTCTCAGTCAGCATGTGCCTTGATTGATGAACGTCAATCACGTTTTCGCTGAGTGTTCGTAGCCGATGGTGGTCTAGATTGAAGTCAGCCCATGTTTTGTCAACAATGCCGCGCAAACGAAGATTATCAAATGAAGACAAAACAACTAGGGAAATCTTGCCTACACAGCCTACACCGCCTACAGTACACGAATCGAGAATATCGGCTGCACGCGAACGAAGAAGGCACTATATAAACAGTAGTGGAGAGAGAAAGCACGAGTTTGGCGCAGCAACCTCGCGCACACAATCATCGACTGATCGATTATGACATTGGAATTTCCCGAAAACCAAACCACGTGGAGAGATTTTAATGACGGTCGAGTGTACCGACCTGGCGGTAACACCCTGCTGTCTATCAAAAAGTCACATGGTGTGATTCCGTCGCGATACGGAAGCACGTTGCTTTCGAAACTGAAACTCCCACCCATAATGATCGACTAATTGAGTATATCAAAATCGTCTTAAACAATCAACATTATCGATTGAATCAAATCGTCTTCAACTTAAACAATCAACATTATCGATTCGACCGAATCATCTTCAACTTAAAGAATCAACATTATCGATTCGATCGAATCGTCTTCAACTTAAAGAATCAATACAGTATGGAAGCTCAACCGGTTCAACAACAGTTAAAAGCACTGCCACCACGTTTGTTTGCAGCGCCACTAATTGGGGTTTTCAACGAAACTTCCAGTCAAACGTTGAACACACATGGAAGCGGGGCTTATCATTGTCAACAAATGGGTTGTTTTTCGAGATGGACAAGAGAAAACAAGCGCCGATGCCCACAAACAACAACTTTCGAATGGATTGTCCTTTCGTGAGCCTACCGTACGCGAACATTGGTAGATGTTGCACAAAAACAAGCGTCCCTGCCGTTTAATTGCGGAAAACAGTTGATATCGGGCACTAACTGCCCATGGCTAATCCAGTATTCAATCGCATCAGCGGGAATGGAGAACACCTGGCGGAAAGCTGGAGCAAGTGCCTGAAGGGCAGTGTCATGAATGAGTCCAAGCCGGCGATTTATGCTTTGTTTTATTTGGATGTTTTTTCTGCAGTAGCCGCTGTCCAAAAGGGTGGAGTTAGCTCGCTTCTGGGCTCTTTTGCCCGGCACGTACTACCCCGAACGGCCAAAACGAATGCCCGCGGCCAAGTGAGCCATCGTCGAACGCCATATGAACATGCATGCAGAAAAAGAAAAATCGACAAGGGAGATGCAAAATGAAACTTTTGCTGCTTGATGTTGAATGTGCATTGTTAACTGTGAAATATGAAAACTCTTCGGCAACATTCTTTGACGGCAAAACTTTTGGGAAGCTCGACTTCTTATGACTACGTGAATTGTTAAACTATTCGACAAAGCTGTTTGGCAAAGCTTGACTTCTTATGACGAACGCAACAAGAACTTTTGGAAGCTCGACTTCTTATGACGAAAGCAACAAAAACGCTTTAAAAGTTATTTGTTAAAACAACTTAAAAGCTGTTTTGGAGTTATTGGTGATTTCTTGTAAACTGCCCAATTTGATTAAGACTACGGCAATTGTCGGCCGGCCCATGCGCTGAAGGCATCAAAACTCATACCAAACTGGCCAAAAATAACTCGTGCCAACCCCTGACCAAGCACGAAGTCGACACTTCCTTCTTTTTAATTATTGCGTTGTTTGTGAAATTACGAACTAATACAAAAATCCGCTTTCTCAAATCAATTCGGCCCAAAGCGGATCATATGAAATGCAGCACAAAGGCCAGCAGTGTATTTGCATCGGAATACGGTAAAGCCCGAAATTTTTGGGGATTAATCTACGGTGGTGTCCAGCGATGAACATACATGTGAGTTCGGTACCCGGCACTGCCAGCTTCACACTACAATAACCAACTAACGGTCATCCAAACAAACAAATCAAAAACCGGCAAGAGTCCGGATGTCCACTCTTCCAACCCCCTATTCATCTGATTTGCACGGAGTTGACGTTAATTGTTGTGTCGACTTAATTAAATACGGGACGGAACTCGAAAAGACAGCTTCAATTGGAAACACAAAAATCCGTGCATTTACTGGCCTTTCGTTCAATTTAATTGTATGGAGTTGTTAATAAAAACAACTGCTTCGTTTTTTCGAAGATCGCAACGCCTTCGGAGTTTTTGCTAGAATACAAATTGGATTTGGGAGAATTAGCCTGCGTCATGAACTTTGCATCTAGGTTTGTTGTTTTGGGTAAGTATTTGGAGTAGGATATTTAGAAATCGCATTATTGGCAGGTTAGCAGCGGAGGTCAAAGTAGATTGAATAAGGAAATAAGTAGGAATTAGATGACAACCTTTTAAAGTCGCCACTCCAGACTTATCAAGTCTGTTTAAATTGAAGTATTTCAAGGACATGCGGTGAAAAACATTTTGTGAACCAGTGCTGCTGCATTGTAATTTGCCCTCATCGCGTATTGTGTTGTTTCTGAGACGTGCGGCCCGCAACGTGAGTTCATTTATGATAAGGGTGGCAAGCCAAATTTAGTCTCTGAATGGAAAGCACGCAATCTGGTTTATCAGTGCAGGGTGAGTGTTCATTGTTGGAGGATTTTTGGTACGTTGGCTCCAACTTTGCAGGCGTTTAAGGAGTTTTGTATAAGAAAATATAATAAACGCGCTCGTCGACAGCGACGAACACACTCTTTTGATCGTTCCCCACTGATCAATCATCATTTAGTGAACACGTTTGTCGATGCACATGGCGCTTTGTCAGCAGAACGAAAACTTAGTTTGATTCAAAAGCTGTTTTAAATGTGAAAGAAACGTTTTTGCAATCAACAAAATGCATAAAGTGTAGAAACTAAATCAAAGCAAGCATGTGCTAACAATGTTTGTTAGCACGGTTTACAACTGGCAATCATATCTTGCAGTGATCATAAAAATAACCTTTAAAGATGCGAGCAGACACAGAAAGTTATTACAGCTGATTATGAAGGGTGATCAATTGTGACGAGTCTTTAGTTAAAATACTTGTTGATTCTTTTAATCATTCTAATGTTCTCATTGTTTTCTGACGCTTTCTTGGTGGTCCGATTATTAATTGATTTATGAGCAGTCATTGAAATTCAATCAAAAAGTGATTGCTTAGCACGCTCTTCTTACTTTAACATGTAGCTGTTATATTTTCACAGTTTTGATTGCTAGCCAATGTGCAAATTAGGACTGCGCATGCTTGCAGTGCAACAGAACAAATTATGTGTCGGTGAGCGCTGATTCATTTCAACAAAAAGTCACGTTTTTGAATTGAAAAGCAAAAAGTTTACATTTAATCTCCGAAATACCACACACCGAGTCAATTATCTTTTCAAAACCCAAAAACTATTCAAAAAATGAATACGATAACAGCAGATGTGGGGCGCTGCCGAAATGCTCCCGTTTATCAAAGACACGTTGTTGAGAGTTTCGTCGAAAGACTATCAAATCAGCAAAACAACGTGTTGCTGTAAAGCTTGACGGCCAACGCCGCAAGGCACTATTATTAATTAGGCCGACGACGAAAAACCCAATTAGGGCTGAAATTGGGAAAAATCCGAAAACAACGTGTTTCTGTTGACATTCGTTTCGAAGGACAGATCAAAAGTCCGCAGTGTGATTAGCGGCCCCGGAATTTCAAATGAGTTGACCTTTCCAGCCGTACGTTTTTAATTATGCGAAAACAAAGCAACTTCTGGGCCCTTCCGGTGAGTACAAGTAAACACGCAGGTGTGAATTCTCTATCAACACGAAGGCGGCTCTCCATGCAACTCAAAGTACTGTAATAATTGTGCGCGTACCAAGGGATACTCGCTTTTCGGCGACAAAATGATGAAAACAAGTGCCGAAATTGCATTGGCATTCGAGCTATGTGGAAAACAGATCTCGGCCACGGTAAAATTGCGTATTTAAACTGTAAATCGACCTTCACGCCCACCGTATGGAACCATTGCATGGAAACGACCCAACAAGAAACTAACTTTGACACGTTTCCCGATTCAGTGGACAGATTGTTGCAGTGTCGAGTATTCGGGTGCAAATAGCAAAGAAATGTGACTTATCAACCGCACTGTTTCTTTGTTTGTAACCAACTATTAACTAGAAATTTCACAATTGTTATTTAAACTTACAAGGTGGCGCAAAAAAATCACCGCTGCTTAAAAACAACAACAAAAAAGTAAAGAACATTATTTGCTTACAGAGTGGGCCAAAAACGTTAACACAAAAAAGTCAATCAAAAAGTTTCAAACACAAACAATTTTTGCTTTTGTGCTAACGTTTTTTTGGTCCACTCTGTAAAGTCATCAAAAGAACATTAATTAATTGCTTATTGCATCATTGTAGTTGTTTTGATTTAAACTAGTTAAACAGTGTTTATCACTGACCAGAAGCCACCCACAAAATAAAGCACGTCGCGGAGAATTCCAAAACCAAATTACCTGAATATATGAATGAATGAAACAAGTGTGCGTGTTTCAACAAACTTCCATTGTTTATAAGCCAAACTAATTACAGTACGGAAACGCCGCTTTGCACGCATCTCGTGTGCAAAGCAATCAATTTGGTTGATGCAACTTTTGTTAATATTGCTAATAGTCCGGGAAGGTCAGTGACAGTTCCGATGTTTGTTGCAGCAAGTTGTCATAATTTTATTACCAACAAATATTCGTGCTTATTAACAATTAGGCGGACTGATTAGAATTGAATATCTACATCCCAGAGAATAGTGGACAGTTCTAATTAATTGGTGCTGGAGGAAACAATGGCTGTAAATACTGGAAGCATGGGATTGTCGAAATCGTCAAAAGTCGGAGAAGATCACCGGAAAAGACCGAACTGGATGTACGGGTGTGCGAAAATATTACACTTTGTAGAAATTTGTCTTCATGCTGAGAAACCGTATTCGAATAGAACTCAAACAGTGTAAATGCAGTCAACAAACAATGGGAGCGCAAAATGCATACAACAAACAGATGAGATGGCTTTAAACTAGAGAAAAGACCTTTCAAAAACAAGAAACAAACTATTACACTGTAGGTCGAGAAGAAGGCATTCGGAACTGCGTGGACATCAATTAAAGTCGTCAATTAAAGTCGCGAGTTGTAACCGGGCAAATATTCAAGGCTACCATGTTGTGATTTATATGAGTGGTGGTGGGCTGTGGTTTCTAGGCAGTGGCACAATTTCGTAGCAACCGTTTGGAGGGTCATATGGAGCACAGCCTTCACTAATTGATGGAATCAGTGGATGTCTTGACTCCATTGTCTAGAACACAATCAATTAAATCTGTTTGAACTTTGCAAGACTTACATATCGATTCTTCTCATTTTGCTCGTGTGCTCGAACTGCTTCTAGACATCTGTCGATAGCGTTTGGATCAAGCTGTTGTCTTTGGTCTTGCGCCGAAAATGGATTTTTGAATCCTCCGAAGCAGTCACAGAAGCAGCCTCGCATCATCTATAAATTGAATGCTTTAATCTCAACGCGGTCTTTAAACAACGCGATCTTTAAAATTAAGTTCGAATCAAGCCCGAATGCCAACCTTGACGAGTAATTGAGCCGCCGGCTCGCAACTGTTGCATTCATTGTCCGCTTAATCAAATGAATGACCGCCCCATGCTAAACGTAAATTCAAATTTAGCTAAGTCCGGGACGTGTGTTCATGGGGCCAAATGGCGTTCGGCAATCGGAGACACCAATCCGCTCATAAATCGAGTTGATTTCGTCGCCAAGTGCTCGAAAGTGTCGAAACAATGAGAGCTCGTAAACGGCTGAACGAAAGGAGTTCCAGGCAATAAACTCCCACAAACACGAACAAATGCGGCGGGCATGATAAGCGCGAGACAATAAGTTATAAATTGACTCATCGACTAAAAAGGCCAACTTTTGAAATTTGCCTATCAATGCGAAGTGATTAAGCAGTTAACTAATAGCGTAATGAAAAGCGGAAAAACAAAAGCGCCAAATAAATAAACCAAGTCTTTGTTTGAGCACTCCGCTTAAATGGACACATAATAAAAAATGGACGGCGCATCCGCTGGCTGAAATAACAAGGTGGTTTGCAGTGGTTTGCAGGGAAATTAAATCCGCACAAATCGCATAATAAGCGGCTTCGTTAGGCAAAAAGGCCTTCTCCGCTTCTTTAAGCTCCATTTAGTTAAGTCCACTGGAATCTGGAATGACCGTTGGCGAAACAAATATCGACTGCATTTGCGTGTAGACATCGGCCAAAAACTGCTGTGTTGCTCTGTTTTTGGACGTTTCTTCATCGGCGGGCACGCTGCCAAAAAACACAAAATGCGCTTTCAAAATGGCCGGACGGAAGGAATGGCCGCAGACCTTTTGAGTGCATTTCATCAACGCATTCAACAATTCTTCGATAGGAATGTTGCCTAATTTTGCGCTTTAAATAAGCGGAAGGAGCCGGTTTATCTCCGGTGGGCGTCTAAACACTTGACCGACGACGATATGTTGACCTAATGGCTTACACTAAGCTTAAACATCTTGTCGCAAAAAACACCGGTCTCGCAGCAAGAAATTACACGAGCTCAAACACTTTCTCGTCAATTTCGAGTAAGTGAGTAATTTGCGCTGTGTGGGTGACAAAAGCCTGATTATGAATGGAGCGCGGCTTGGCCATGTAATCTTATCGCATTGTTTTGTTGTGCGAGGCTTTTGTTGTGGTTTTAGGTGTTTTTGATTGAATACCACGTTTTTGAGGTTTTGACGTCTTGTGACCTTTTCTGTTGAAAGTTTTGGAACAAAAATAAAGAAAGTTGCATACCATGAACAAAGCAGTCATCAGAATGACAAGACACCTAAAACAAGTTGAAACGTGATTTAAATTACTCGAATTGCTTACATAAAACAAATAATTACAACATTGAACGGCGTGCCTCCGCCACTTGAGTCACCGGGTTCCATTTGTAGTAGTGCAGATGCAAATTTCGCAACACTGTCGGAGTGAAAGCCCACAGGCTCCTTTAAGTGGCAAGATGAACCAAAGCGTCTTCTGGGACACCTGTAATTGCGCAGGAATTAGTAGATGAACAAACAAGCGCCACAACGCCGAACACTAATCGGCTCACCGAAAAAACAACACTTGTCTTTTCGGTCTACATTCTAAACGCCGAGAAAGTCTTTATCACTCAATTCCTAGAGTTCAAAGCTCTAAGTCACGGTGTGATTTATTGAGTTGAACGGGTTCAATCTGACACAACTGTTTTGCTAGCAATTAATTAACAGTCCTCACTAATTAATTATTTCCTTATTGGACTTAAAATATACACAATGGCACAAGCGATTTCGGGAAGTTAAAAGTGTTTTCGATATTCGACTACAGCTATTGTTTTTACATACAATTCGCATCAAATATCGAAAAACATCTTTGCATAACGCAGATGAGCAGCAAAACAAAAACCCGTTCGGCGAGCAAAAAGAGCATGTGGCCACTGGAAAAGCCAGCGGCGGCACACAAATGCCTTCCAGGCACATGGCTAACTGTTTTGCGTACTAACAAATGCCTAAACACGCGTCTCTTAAGAAGTTAAAAAACTGTTTAATCAAACTGTTTAGTGAAACTATTCAAAGTCGTTGTGTGTTTTCGACAAGTGTTTGTTAGTGCATAGCATTTTGAATAAAGAAGTGTTTGTTAGTGCATAACACGTTTAATGACAATGAAAGATCTCACCTGCAACTTAAAACTCCATGGCCCCAACGTTCGAATAGACTTTGATCTGCCGGTGTACTAAACGTCAAATTATACAAATCACATTGCTCGAGCGAAATGGAAAAATCAGGAGGTATCAGCTGAGTGAGATTCGAGTTGGCGTTTAAAAAATCCGGATGCAGTGTCGCATTCAACAAAGAGCCTAAATCGAGTGCTTAAATGGGAAAACAATTGAAGTTGGTAGAAACGGCTTTCAAAATTCGTCAGTCAATTTGGGAGGAACTTCAGCGGCTGTTCAAACTTTTGTTTATACCAACCTTTTGAGTCAACGGCTATCCAGTCAGTAGGATCCAAAATGTGCGTGGCTTCATGTTGGATGTCTTGGCCTCTATCCCCGTAGTCTATGAATGGGACGCCTCCGTAACAACATAAAATGAGTAGGTGACGAAAGTTGTCCATTATCTAGAAACTTCTTTGTTTAATTAAAGACAAACAACAACAACAACGTTTAAAGCACTCTCGAAAAAACAACTTCTTCACAATGTCCCTCACGCCGAGAAGAAAGATGTAAGCAAAGAGCTAATGCGCTAAATACCGCTGATTGCGCCATTCAAGCATACAAAATCACGGAATCACGACAAACAACTAATTAGAGACTGGAGTTTGGTCCAACGTCGTGTTAGCCACCGAGCATCCAGGAGAGCGTTCAAGTCAGGCATGAAGAATGCCGAACAAGCAGCCCAATGATGAGAGATAAAACGTCAAATGGCCGGCACTGTGTACCTTGTTGCACAGTGTTTCGGCCGTGATTTGTCTCCAGAGACTTCCGACCATCTTTGTTTGTTTTGCGCTATTCCGGAATCATCACCGCTTTATGGACTTGGAAACTACACTCCAATTAATACAGTCCAATTAGGTCCTGAAACTTGCACAATCCTCACTTAGCATCCAAACTGTGCAAGCACATTGTGCAAGTTACTAATCTTCGAGACGATTAGGCGGATAATTTGACTAGTGCACGAAAAGCACGTTTGTCTCAAAGTGTCACCGAAATTTAGATAGCCGTGGAAGATAGTTGCGGAAATTTTCAAAGCGTTCGTCACTCGTGTGAAGCAGAAGTGATTTAAATCCGCTTTTCGAGTAGGAATTATGATTAGCTGAGGGGAGGGAACGGTTTGGCGTGGAAACATCAAAATGCGTGGTTCCAAAATCCACAGCCAACCGACTCTATTCGGCTAATGGTCTCCGGCCCGGAAAGCAAAATGATAAATGACTCAATTGAAGTGCGCATAAAATGCCTCAACTGTAGAGGCTTTGTTTGCAGCGTGAATTTAAATACAATGACAAATCCGCAAACACCTAGTCTAAAATGCATAATCATGTCAGCCAAGCAAACTTTCACACA
Source organism: Aphelenchoides bicaudatus (assembly GCA_024699845.1). Lineage (NCBI taxonomy): Eukaryota > Metazoa > Nematoda > Chromadorea > Rhabditida > Aphelenchoididae > Aphelenchoides > Aphelenchoides bicaudatus. Next base: position 9,301,850 of record JAMPIN010000002.1, on the reverse strand, counting down.
CCCGATTTCACAGACTCAATTCAGCGCAAAATTAATAAAAGATTTCAAGTACAGTCGTTTTTGACCATTTCGTTTTCTCAACTCAAGCAATGGCGTCGAAGAGCGCGCTCAAAAAATGCAATTTATATTTATGAGAAAACTGGTCCTGTGAATTTGGACGGTGAGTATCGATTTCAGATGTGCCTCCGGGTAAGTTTGATTGCCGTTGGGGAAGCAACGAATTGAAGCGCTTAACCTGTCTCGAAAACATCGAAGAACACCAATCCGCCGGAGCCAAACATGGATATGGCGTCTTCTCCAAAACAGGGTGCATAAAAACGCACATATGGGTTGCAAATCGAATTATAATAAACAAAATAAACGACGAAGAAAACCGGCCGAGCGCCATTCGGTCCATTGTTGCGCTTTAACAAATTTGGCAAAAAACAAATTGCAAGGTTGACCTAATCACGTCACCTCAGTTACTGACTCCACTGGCCGACAATGAGTAAGCGCAAGGAATGGACACCAGCCAAAAAACAATAATCTGTTCCAAGAAGCGTTTCCTTTCCAGCGTGTCCGGAAACGACAAACTTGAGAAAGTTTGGGCGGTTTGCAAGTGCTGAATTGGGGATTTGGACTCAGTGCACGTCCGTATTGTTTTGGCCAGTTTGGTCTATCGATTAAATCCCGAAGTTCTCACAACGCTTCCTCGTGTGTCGATGCCAACTGTCGACAGAGTTTGAGCACTATTGTTATTATACGCCAAATTTACCGAAACTCTATTATTTCTCGTTGTACAAGCGTGGGAAAACCAAAGACTCGAAATCCCAAAAGACCACTCTCAACTAAGGTGCCAATCGTCGAGAAGAGCACGTCCATTAGTCGTTCTGGTTGTTTTGCCAAAATGAATTAATTGAGCGGCTAAAGAGCCTGTTCATCTCGACACACAGGACTCGATTTGAATAATTTCATTAGGTGCGATTCCGCAAAAGATAACCGGAGTTGAATAAATAATGAAACTGAGATGATCGGGCGTGGATGTTGGAGGTGTAAGCAGAGTATAAACTGACTAAACGAAGGAGAGGTTACGGTTAGATGCTGGAGTAGCGAACTAATGAAGCCCGAAAAAACAAAACGGAATTCCGAGCGTGCGCAATTCTGATTAACACTTCATTTGTTGTTGCTTTATTTGAAGAGTTTCAACCGAGAGGCCGGTTTCCATTAAGAGGCCAGCGAAGAAAGTGCCGAGTTGGCCAGTCCACGACTACGTCGTTTTCTTGAGGACGAAAGCTCATTAAAACGCTCATAACAAACCGTTTTTTGCTAACGAACACGCAGACAACTTCAAGAGAATAGAAGACGGAACAAGCAGAAATAATTACACGACGATTTCTTTGAACCAGCCCACTTCGTCCACCAATCGGGCATTGTTTGAGGCGACAAGCACGCGAACTAATTTTGCCAACTTCGTGCTAACTGCAAATTCATTCATTGACGCATTCCTTCAATTCAACAAAAGTTCTCCAGGACAAATAGATAAATGAGTTTTGAGGTCGACATGCACAACTTCGAATAAACTTCTGAGAAGATTGCAAAACAATGTTTAAAATCAAGCAAGTTGAGATTGATCGAACGCAAAGATCAAACTTCTAAACTATGAGCGAAAAACAATTAGACGGAAGTCATGTTGAATGAGTCGCGGATTTGTTTACGCCACTTTTTTGTGAAGACATTGACCGAGCAAACAAATTGCGTGTGGACACTTGTTTGCTGCCTGTTCAACACGTGCAAAATTCGCACTTCAACTGTCCACAATTTTAGCGGCGATTGCTCGGTACCCTCCACTCAATTGACTATTACACTTTTTAGAGCAAATTGATTGGGAAAATATTCACAGAAGCGGAGTCTGGAATGAGTCATTTGCTTAAATTTACATGCCACCGATAAAAGACAACATTGAAGCATTCAAATGTCACAAACAAGAACAACGATTTTTGCAAAAAGCATTCAAATTTTTAAATCAAGTTTTGTTGCATTCAAACATAACAAGCAATCGTTTTTCATTTTCGATTGTCACGTTATGGGCCGAAAGAACGATAAAAGCCGAGATCATCGCCGAAAAATGAAGCTCGCTGATCGCAATGACGACATGCCGGGTAATTTGAATTTAGTTTTATTAATTAATCAAGTTTGTTTAGATTGTCCCGATATTGATACTACTGTCACGGGTGAAGTAAGTTTATCTATTTAGTATCGTTGTTTATCATTCTTAATAATTACTTTTTAGGAGTCGACCACGCCAACATTCTGTAACCTGAGCAAATTAAGCGAGCTTGATGACAATAGCCAGTGGCCAGGTACGCCTTCGAACAAGCCGAAGTGGCATCAGACTTACCGAGGAGCAAGCCCTACTACGGTTAGCAACAGAGTAAGTTTGTTTGTTACGTGTCATTTTTAATAGTTACTTTTTTAGATGCCGCCTGAATTTTGTGGCCGTCCAGGTGCAAGCAATTTTACGTTGAACCGTGAGCGCATTGTCTGGATTATCTTGTGTATTGTTCTTGCTATTCTCTTCTTTTCTCATCAACACGAGAAGAATCTCCAGCTAGAATGCAGATTCAGATAGTTCTAATGTTTCTTTGGCTAACTTGTAAGAGATATTGCGAATAAAGTTGTGACTAGCTTTCTTTTGGAACAAGTTGTTTTTACCGAGTTCATTAATGAAGTTTTAAAGTTTGCTTACAAATCAAGAGCTCCGAAAGGCAACACTTTTAAACTAAGAATTGACAACCAAAGAACCGCTAGATTTTAAACTCCTAGTTCTATCTAGTTGATTAATTGCATTTCGAATTTAAGCATTATTATCCAACTTTCTATTGCATTGTTCACTAAATGAAGCAGTTATTTGGTAGTTAGGTTGTTCCGAGAATTTGTTTATTCAGCTTGATACGTCGCCAACAGTGTGTTCAAATTTTAGTGCTGGCTTTTGCGCGTGCTTTCTTTCTCTTTAATTAGGTGCCCAAATTAAATCAGGCAAGGTGTTTGTGAGAATATGCCCTTGCTCAGTGATAATTGCATGGTCTGCTTGTTCTTTTCACACATAGGGCTTTTCTCGCATAAGTTCATTTGTGCTCACGTTTGTTTACCTCTTCTCAGCGACGACCTTTCTCCGCATTATTATCTATTTAGTGCGTTCTTTTTTGTAGCGTGAATACAATCTATGCCTGCTCGTTTGCAAGCAATTTTTATCATCACTAGTGAGCAGAAAAGCACGCCTTTCGATATAGTTGAATGCTTTTTCGTTTTGTTAATTGATTCTAGTTTGTAAATCGAATTCAATTGTTCGTTTAGGGTTCAAAAATGCTAAGCCGTTTATCTCGAGGTTCCGTGCGTTGTTTTGCGTCTGCTGCAGTTCCAAAGCCTATTGAGGTAGCTTAAAAACTTTATTGGTCAACTAATCTAATCTTTCAGGATTGGTCAAAACTACCTCATGTAACTCAGATCTTTATCAACAATGAGTTTCGCAATTCGCGATCCGGAAAAACTTTCCCAACCATTAATCCAACTACTGGAGAATCCATCGTGGAAGTGCAAGAAGGCGATGCAGCCGACATTAATGACGCTGTTGTGGCAGCAAACAAGGCATTTGAATTGGGCTCACCGTGGCGAAAGATGGACGCTTACGGTCGATCACGATTATTGCACAAACTTGCCGACTTGATTGAACGTGATGCTGTTTACTTGGCTTCTCTTGAAACTCTCGACAATGGAAAACCATACACTCAATCTTTGTTTGGTGACGTTGAAAGTTCTGTCCACACTTATAGATACTTTGCTGGTTGGGCAGATAAGATTCACGGCAAAACTATCCCGATTCGTGGAGAGTACTTCTGCTACACCCAGCATCATCCTGTCGGAGTTTGTGGCCAAATTATTCCATGGAATTTTCCAATAATGATGCAGGCCTGGAAGTTAGGCCCTGCATTGGCAGCCGGAAACGTCGTTGTTATGAAGCCTGCAGAGCAAACGCCATTGACAGCTCTCTACATTGCAAAATTGATCCAGGAGGCTGGATTTCCTGAAGGTGTTGTAAACATTGTTCCTGGATATGGTCCGACAGCTGGACACGCGCTCTCTAATCACAAAAATGTAGACAAAGTTGCATTCACTGGTTCAACTGAAGTTGGAAAGCTTGTTATGAAAACCGCTGCTGAAAGCAACTTGAAGAACTGCACACTTGGTAATAATTTGTTTATTCATTTATGCAATACAATTTAAAATGCATTTTTAGAATTGGGTGGAAAATCTCCAAACATCATTTTTGCCGACGCCGATCTTGATTGTGCTGTGAAAACTGCATCAGATGGCGTCTACTTTAAGCAAGCATTGTCTATAAACGTGGAATTCAAGCGGGCAATTAATCCAAATCATTGTTTGTGAGCATGCTAGATTTGGATTACTTGTCCACTCAAGAGGTCGCTTGAATTCCACGTTTATGAACAATGCTTTTTAGCCATGGACAATGTTGTTGTGCCGGCACACGTGTGTTTGTCGAAAGCAAGATCTACGACGACTTTGTAAGCCGCGCCAAACATCAAGCCGAATCACGTCGTCTTGGAAACCCATTCGATGTAGCCACCCAACAAGGACCGCAAGTTGATCAAGACCAGTTGGACGTTATTCTCAAGTACATCAACATCGGCAAAAAAGAAGGCGCTCAACTTGTTACCGGAGGTTCAAGATTCGGAGACAGAGGCTATTTTGTCAATCCTACTGTATTTGCCAAAGTTGACAACAACATGCAAATTGCTCGTGAAGAAATCTTCGGTCCTGTCATGTCTATAATTCCGTTTGAGAACGAAAAAGACTTGATCAGCAAAGCAAACGACAGCATTTACGGACTCGCTGCAGGCATCATCACCAAAGACATTGATCGTGCTTTGTACATTTCAAACAACTTGTCCGCGGGCACTGTTTGGGTCAATTGCTACAATGTTCTGGACTCTGCTGCTCCATTTGGAGGTTTCCGTCAATCCGGTACAGGCCGCGAACTTGGAGAGTATGCTCTTGAAGCCTATACGGAAACAAAGACAGGTTAGTTACAGTATCAAAGCAATCAGCAACTAATAAACATTTAACTTCAGTCACCATCAAAGTTCCAGAGAAGAATTCTTAGATTGCCGGACATAATGATTGTTTAGAGATTTTGTTGTTTATGCAAACGATTTCAATCAATTCGATCAATAAAGTGATTATTGCAAACAAGTCAAATGTGGATTCGAGTTGTTGGTGACCGTTTATTTGTCTGGCCAAAAAGTTTGTCCACACGCTGAAGTTTAATGATGGAGGTTGAAAAACCGAAATAAAGCGGAATGGAGTGCCCCGTAGATTTTCGATTAAGCTTTTTGGCCGACCGCTCTATTTGGAGGAAAATAAAAATAAAACGAAGAGGAATTTTGGCGAAATGAGTGAGTGCGGCGCTTGCTAAAACTTTTGCCAAGAGAAGCACCAAGTTGGGCATTGTTGCGCGTTTGGGTTTTTTCTGCGTTAAAACCACTAGTTTTGTGGTCGGATTCACTTTGTCAATTAAGTGCTAACGGTGTTGGAGTAGCCGGGTGTCAAAACTACTAGTCTTTCTTTTCCCGACTAATCAATTGAGTCTCTCATTCCATGTTATACGCCTTTAAGGCTGCTCAACTTACTCAGCCTAGTTCCAACTTAGTCCAGTCTCACTCAATTGTTGCAACTCTTTTGATTGAAAACAAGGCAGCAAGAAGCTTTCAATTTTTGTTGTTTGTTGCGCGTTTGCGTTGGCTTCTCATGAAAAATTAACAGAGATGAGCCATTTAATGGATAGGCAATTATGAGGCCGAGTGGCTAGGAACAGGCGGACTGACGAAAAACTCATAAACCGGCTCGTGCATCGCTTCGACGTTCTATCCACTTTCTTCGACGACTACGTAAATTTGACGTCTTTTTGACTGACAATTTGATTGCTTGATCTTGCTCGTTCAAGTTTTGCAAAAACACTCTTTTGAGTTTGCAGACAAATTGACGGTCATAAAACACTTGCTGAGGTAGTCATTCAAAGTAGTCATTTAAGGAAGCGGTTGTGCAATCTACAAATACTTTACGCCTTTATGTTTTTTGGGTTTCCGGACCATTCGGTTTCATTGAGTCTTTGTTTGAGCGGATGATAGTTGTGTTCTTGGATTTCCGAGTGGAGTTTTGTTTTTGCATAGGGATGCATTCGAGAGCGCTTCCGTCAACCTGTTTTTAGTTTGCAGTCGAAGCTGGAAGTACCAAAAATTAAACTGCAGACGTTTTCCTTGGTCCAAATTTCCCCTGACCGGCCATTCAGCCAAGTTTAGTGCCCCAATTGTTTGCAGCGCTGCATGCTTCCGCTCTTCATCTTCAGCACTTAACAACTCGCACCTTATTCGCTGACCACCTGAGAGGTTTTTTCGACGTTGCAGGAAATGCTTCCATTTTAGCCGGATATTAATTGTCATTAATTGTGTCGAAACCGGGGCTTTGGGATGCGTGTTGAACTGTGTTGGAGAGCCGATTCATTGAAGCCCGGAATTGGCCGAATGGGGAATGAGGCCATAAAGCGCTTAACTGACCACTGGCTACTCTTTGCTTGATTGTGTGCGAGTTGGCGCAATTTTTATGAACCTGTTTCGCTTGCGTGCCCTTAGCCCGAAAATTTCAGCTTCATCGTCCCCACAATAAATCGAGCAACAACAATGACAGGCAATTGGAGCGGAAAGTAGAGTAAAGACGGTAAAAAACGTCTGCGCAGCCATTGACCGGCTTGGCGGCACCGCTGAACATCAACGGCTTTGAGGATGGACGAGGAAAAGTAAGCACCTAATTGTTCTATTCACATCTCTGTTGTCCATTTAGACGCAAAGAAATCCAGCTTCTAATCGAGAACACTGACAACGAAAACGAAACATCGGTCATCAAAAAAGTAAGTCACTTACAACACTCCGTTTTTAATGATCAAAGGCAATGTTTTAAACTCAATATCATGAACTTCTCATATACTTTTGGACTGCGCGAACATTTCCCATATTACGAACTTTAATAAATCAAAAACAACAAAGCTCCTGACAAACCCGCTTTTATTCAACCAAAAAGCAACATGTCAAATTCGAAAGGCCACTGGAGATTTCGCATTTTACGCAAAAATGTCAGAGTCTTTCGAGCGGATGTCAAGTAGTTCGAATTGACCGGCGGGTATCAAGAAACGCGTAGTGTTTTTATTCTGCGTAATTTACTTATTTGCTGTTTATTGGCTAGATATGGCCACCACCTTTATTGCTTTGTTGCGCAAAAACAAGCATGCGCGCTGGTTTATCATAAAAAACTTGGCTCGCTTTGTAAGCAATTCTGTTTAATCGCATTTAAATGGACTTCCTTTAGTACTTTCGCCTTGTTTTGCCACATGTTGCTCTCGTCGCAGTTGTTTGTATTTATGCAGTTATCGGTGCTTATGTTTTTTACAGTCTTGAAGCACCGCATGAAAACAGGGTGAGTCTGGACAGCTTCTTTGAACAGTATTCGAATCAAAGCGCTTTTAGTTGAAAACAGACGGAATACAAACAGTACAGCGCAACAGAAAAGAAATCATTGAGTTGATTTGGCAAAAGTCGGAAGACAATCTAATGTCACAAGAAGAGTGGATGAGTAGAATGAGTTTAAGTCTGCAACGCTTCAACACCGATTTGTATAAAGCATACAAAGAGCAATATGTGAGGTGAGTCGTTATTGTGATCGTTTTAAAACAACGTTTGCTGCTTAGGTTTGGCGACGTAAGACAAACAAAACCATCAGATGATCCGAGGATTAAAAGACATCGTTCTTCAGCAAAAAGTCGATCAGAAGCGGGTGGTCAGTTTTATTTATTGCTCGACACCGTTACAAACTTGACCAATCCAATTTAGGTCAAATCTGGACGCCTAAGAGCTCCTTGTTCTTTTCAGGTAATAATTTCAATTAGTGTAACCAACCGTTTGTTTATTAGCGACCACAATGGCTACAATAGGTATGAAATATGGCGGATCACGGAAGTATTTAGACAAGATATACTTTAAAAATAGCTTTAAAGTTTTGTTTTGAATTCTCTAAACATTTCCGTGATCTCGAATCATCTTCACAATAGGATGTAAGTGAATGTTTAAAGAGTACATTTAAAGTATTCATTTAAGATGGCAACGTCGTTCCGGTCACAACACACGGTCGGATGGCTTGCGTTGTTTTTGCTCTATTTGGCGCCCCTTTGGCCATCATCACAATTGGAGATTTGGGTAAATTTCTCTCCGAATGCACAATTTGGCTCTACAAAAAGATCATTGACACGCGGTTAGTTTAAATAAATGCCACTCGAATAAATTGGCTTTTAAGGAAACGGGTAGGAAACTTCTTTCAACGGCTTCGTGTTCGGAACTCCAAAATTGGACGACGTCGAATCAGCAATAAGTATAGACAAATCAAATGCAGACTGGGGCGATATTGACCGAACAGAAGTTCCTGTTTTGATGGTTTTTATAATTTTATTGGCAAGTTTTACGCGAACGGATGCTAAGTCTCTATGCTTTTAGTTGTACATTGCACTTGGCGGCATTCTCTTCTCTTACATTGAAAGCTGGACTTACATGGATGCATTTTATTACTGCTTTGTTTCTCTAACAACAATAGGTTTCGGAGATTTAGTTCCAGAGCGACATGAGTACATTCTGGTAATGCTCATCTACCTCGGAGTAGGACTTGCAATAACAACTATGTGCATAGACTTGTGCGGAATTGCATACATTCAAAAGGTTTGCTTTATTTAATAGGTTGAGGAGACATTTGAACGTTTGAAATGCGGTAAAAACAATGCAAAAAAGTCCCAAATTAAATAACAACAACTAATCAAAGATATGTTACTAAATTTGATTCGAAAAGCACTTTGAGTCAATCAACTTTAATAGTCATAGTGTTTTAACAAACGCGTAGTTTTTAATCGTTAAAGTATGAATCTAATTATGTTCTACGTCTTTGGAAAATCAAAACACCTAGGTCTCCGACGAACTAACTCTCTACATTTAGATTCACTACTTCGGGCGAAAGTTCCGCGGAACAGACATTATGCAGTTACTGAAACGCAAGAGAATGCTGGAGAGACATTTGGCAATGGGAAACACAGAAGAGATCATGAACTTCATGCAACAAGTTGCTCAAGAACAACAAAGGCACGCTTTTAAACGTTCTTAACAGATATTTCAAATAAAAATTACAGAGAAGCGCAACCAGCACCGCCCAGGCCTGCTCTCAATCTAAAAACAGCCAACGAGTTGTGGCAAAACGACAAAACAGAAGAAGCGTCACTGAATTCAGAAGATCGAGTGTCTTGGCATGCAGACGAGACGCTGACCGAAGAGGCATTAAAAGAAGCCGCAGCGATAGAAGAAGGACCTGTAACGGACGAGTCTTTGCTAGAAATTATGCGACTACAGGCTCTGAATGCCGATGCAACAACAGTAGAAGGCGAGCTGCATCATGCCAATTACATTCCAAGACCTCCGTCGCCAATCAGCAACTCTTCGGCTGGCGGACGATCTTTGTGAGTTCTTATCCTGGCAGATTTTGTTTCAATCGAACTTTAGAATGTACGACAACTGGGAAAAACGTTCTGGGGGCTCAGAATCTGGTCCCGACATTTCAAGACGTTGTTCTATCCACACGACTCCTTCAGTTGGTAAGCAACTGTTGTTTAAAGTAATTTAGATCTAAAACTTGCAGGTGAACGTGAAAGGATGTATGACGTACGTCTACTTAAAGAACATTTGTTTAAACAAAAATGCATTTACAAACCTTTTAGAATTTCCAATCTCCAAGACCTTCTGTTACTTCGTTTGAGTTTTCATTCGATGGTCCTTGGCCGGATTTGAAAGAAATAGGCAAGTCAACAAAACTTATTAGAAATAACAAAGTCAACTTTTAGCTGCTCAAGCCAAACAAGCGAGACGCACAACAAGGTAAGAACTTTTTGTACATTTTACAACTTTAAAATATGTTTTAGTTGTCCTGGCGAAATTGAACGACCCGTTAGTCCTACAGTGCTACTTAGTGGCGTTCAAAATACGGATTACTTCATGTCCCAGTCATGCTCTTCACTAACCTCAAACGTACAGTTTATTTTAATTTTAAACATTTAACCTGTCGATACTACAAGACTGTTATTACAGAAAAAGAGTTTTTTAAATAAGCAAATTGAATAAGACCAAAAGTGAATAGAAGTCTTTTAAATCATGTGCTAATACGTCGCCAGCTTAACAAACTTCTTAAATTGATCGCAGTCAAAAGAGAGAAAATGTCAAATCTAAAAAATTGTTTGTTTGATTTGAAAGCGAGCGAGATATTCAAATTTCATAACATTCAAATTCAAATCTTTCTTTTTCTGTAATGGCATTGTTGTAGTGTCAACCGAAAGCTGTGAAGTTGCGTCCCGCAACCTCTGAACATAACCTAGCCACATTGGCCGTTCAGCTTACTGTTGCTTCTTCGTCCAGTGGTCACCCTCTTTTGTTGTCTATAGCCAAAGCTTTTTTCCCTTCTTTTTTGCTTTCTCATCTAGGTTCTCTGCACGAATTTAAGCTTTCTGACAAGTCGCTCAACTTCAACGATCCGCCCTTCATCCGGCAAATACTCGATTCATTGACTCAGCCTCCGGACACAGGCCGATCAATTGCGCCCTTGCTGCCAAGGTATCAAAACTACACAGTTGGAACTCAACCGCAAACTCGTTTCTTCCAACAATTTGTGACCAGCGTCCAACGAAAAATCTCAACGCAGTCGTCGATTTCAAGATTTGCACAGATGTTTACGCCAAGTCAAGCAACATTAATCAGCATTCCAGCTGGTCAAAGCGTTTCGTCTGTTGTGCCGGTGGAGATGTCAGAAGGTCAGCCAATTTTACGTCGTAAACGCTTGGCTCGTCTGGCAAAGCGAAAAGATCCACTAACAACAATGGGCTGGCTGAACGTTTCACCTAGAGCTTTGGCCATCGAAGGCGACGGAAGCAAAATCGACGTCTCGAGAATTGCAACGCCTGAAAGTGAACGAGAGCCTTTAAAGTTCAGCGGAAGTGGGATTTTAACAAGTCGAGCTATTCCACCTTCGCCCAGACCTTCGTCTTCTTCAGGCGGAAACACACAAAGAACATGATTGTTTTGTTATTGTCACATATCTTAAGTTTTGTGCTGCCAAAACTGTAGATGCTCAATTAAACTGTTACGTGTACTGTTGTTTCTTTATTTCCCTAATTTATTCGTTTGTGGCGCTTCTTTGGCTTTAGTTGTTGGTGATCAGTGCAGAAGTAAGTGTTTGTGTGCTTCTTTTTAGTTTTTCTAACCGCATTTTGCATGTCAACTTGACAGACTTTATTAACAATGTTTCTTTTAGGTCGAAGGAATGACATGCAAAGAAGATTGGATATCATATCTTCAAGTCTTGGGTGAGCTTTAAATTAAACACACTTGATTGAAAATGTTTATTTAGACGACGTTCAGCAACCTCTGTCGAGAGTGCGGTAAGTCTACTAGGATTTGTTAAATGTTTGAGTGTGACTTTTGAGTTCAACGAAACTTTCCCAATGTTGCTAAATTCAGTTTTTTGTTTTACGCATTAACAACCGTTTAGATCTCCCGTTTTTATTCACTTAGACGAGTTGAGACCAGACCCTGAACTTGTTGAAATCCCATTCCGTTGGCCTTCTCCTCCGCCTCAAGAACCAATCCCACCAAAGTGGGAAATGCCTATTGGTCCGCTGTCGCCTTTGGACGTCGAAGAACCTCAGCTTTACTCTCCGCCCGAACTCATACCGTGCTCAAGCGCCGAGCAGCTGATGCCGTCGACAGAAGCTGACTACAAACTTCTGCCGACTCTCCAGCCTCAGGCCTCCATAATGCGTGCCAACAAGCCAAGTCCGCTGGTCATAGCTGCTGAGCCGACAATAGAGGACATGATCAGGTTTTGCATTCGACATTATGTTTCTTTTGTTTGCAGTTTTGTGTTTGTGTGCATTTGCTGTATAGATTAGGCACTTTGTGTTCAAAAATTAGCACCAAAACTTTGTTCCAGCACAGATCTGTGCTTTGTGCATCAAGCAGCCGCTTTGCTGGTTTGGCTTGCACTTCTCCCACTATGCACCTGTTTGCACGGTTTTCGTTAAATGACCGACGTTAATGAACACTTTTAGTCCGTTGCAAAACGCTTCGTCCGACTCGAACTTCACCAACTCGCCTTTGTTCGACTTGGACTTGGGTGGCTTTGAACTTGTTGACAGTGGAGGAATGAGTGCCGAAGCTTTGTTGTCGCAAGAGGATCCGTAAGTCTTTGGAATGTTCTTTTAATTGTTTATTTGCTTCAGAGTCATCTTCCATCGCGATATGCCCGTACGTTTAAAACTTCTCAATCAGCACTTTATTTAAAAGCTTTCAGGTTCATTCAGTGCACCACGATACTGTAAACACTTTTTGAGATGTTATGCACACTTTATTGATTGCTTTTTAGGTACATACTGAAGCAGCACTGGAGAATCTAATGAACGCCCCAGAAAGTATGCTAAGCACAAGTGTTCCTCCCGTTCTTGTTGCTGACAATTACTGCTTTATTGGTATGCAATTAAAATAACCTGCAACTTGAATAACGTGAAGTTAAAATGATTTGTTTAAGTTGACGGCGATCAAATTAAACTTGGAGATATTATGGGCGATGATCAATGGTGGCGTCACACTTCCAGACCTACAAAATATTTTTATTCCGAAGACATGAAGAAGTTCTTCCGAGTAAATTGCATCACGGCGAAAGGAAAGATCATCTCCGCAAAGTTTGTTTTTAATCAACGTTCTTTAAACAACTATCGTTTAAGACTTGCAAACGCAACGCCGATCAGCGGCGGCGCCTCTTTGGGCGTTCCAGCAGATCAAGCAGGACCGTCTTCTTCATTGAGTCCAAATTCGGCATTAAAAGGCACGAGTCAAAGCTTGCCAGCAACGGCGGCTGTTTCATCTGCAACAACGCCTAGATCGTCGGTTTCCGTCACAAACAAAACTCAGCGTGGAGAAAAAGTGCCTTTGGAACACGTAAGTATTCGTTTTTAATGCAAAGACACTTGCTATTTGTTTAGGTCTATAAAGTTATCCGGTTCTACAGTTTTTGGAAAACATGCACCTCGTTCCATCGTATAGTAACGATGATTGATCGAATCTCACCTGCCGACCGAAATGACAACTTCCAAAGCGACTTCAAAAGACGGCTGTTCGTCCAGGTAAAACATTGAATACGTGGAATGAACCTTTAAAACCCAATTAAACGCTTCAGTACCTTTGGAGGTCTTGCAAGTCAAGTGAAAAGGCGCGAGTTCAACGTGAATTCGATCCCAGAAGACAGCGACTTCTTCGTTTCGTCACAAACCCTGCGGATAGAAACAGAAAAGTAAGTTGGTGGATGTGCACCTTGAAAACTCACACTTTCAGAGCACTGCCGGGCCATCCTCAAGACGCAAATGAATGCCTCTTCTATTTATGCATTTTCAACACATTCTTTCAGTTGTTTACGGACAATTTTGCTGTTTGTTGTCTAATCGACTAAAATAAACTAAACTCTCAAATTCTAAACTTGATCAAACCGAAAAACTTTTAGATGAGATTTCGAGCTTTTGTGTTTTTGTTTATTGCGTGTGTTTGTAATAACTGATTGCATTTAGAGATGTTTTGGACGATTCAGATGACGCCGAATCTCTTATTGAGTTCCCAGTTGGCGTAAACATCCGGATTATGAAATTCAGTAAGTTATTACTAAAAGTGCTATGTCATAATTGTTTTTAGAGTGTGAAGAAGAGCGAAAAGTAAAATATCATGTCTCGTCACATGGAGCTGCGCCTGTTCCGATTTTTAACACGGAAGGAGTTCCATTTGACGTTAGATCGACATTGGCCAGCACAATTGAGTGTCCAGTAAAGTAAGTGATAACCAAAAACAAAGTAAAAGCGTATAAACAAGATAAATTGCAGGTTTTTGGCTCGTCATCCTCCCGACATGGTTGTTGATAATTACTGTTTTGTTGTGGATGGAGGATCAGTTCCAGTGGATTCCATTACAAGCGGTCAATGGTGGAAACCCACAAGTGTGGCGACTAGATTTTACTGTTCAGAGAATCGTGTAATGCGTACTTTCAAAAAAGCATGTTTTAGTAGTTAATGCTTTTTGATCAAACAGTCAATTTAGGTGCATTGCGTTTTCTATCACGGAGAACTAAAAGCCGCCTTTGGCAATAAGAACAAAAAAGCAGGCATGCAGCAAATTCCATTGAAGTTTATATTTAAAGTCAGTCGTTACTTCTGTTATTGGTTTAGTTGCAAAAGCTTCCACCGAATTGTAAGCGTTATTGCTCCAGTGACTGACGGTTAGTATCCTTCAAAGTTTAAAGAATAATTTATTGTTTAGAAGGCCACAAACTCTTTGGCTTTGATAAGCGTATATTCGTCCAGTATTTATGGAGAACCGAAAATGTAAGCAACTGAATACTCAATCTTTAAATGAATTTGATTTTAGGCGTCAGACAGACGACGAGTAGCCAACGAATACAAAGACTCAATGAGTGCGCATCAAGAAATCAGCAACACCCAACAAACACTGGCTTCCTCTTCGAACATAAACAGACGTTTTTCGACCATCGTTCGGAGGTTGTCTAGCGAAGTACTGGAGGACTCGCCGAAATTTCTTTGAATGAACTTCAATGTGCAAATTAGATTTCGGTTAGAAATAAAGTTGGTTATTGAAGTTACAAGGTGGCGGATTAGTCATTCCAATAAATGCTGGGAATTCGGCTAACAAATTGCTCGCCTCGACCTTGTTGGGCGCGCATTTGTGGCCAACGCATCAAGCGGTCAACGCGCAGTTGCTATGGACAACAAGAAAGCTTGCTTGCCCTTAAGTGACCAGGCAGACTAAAAAACGGGAACACTCCGTGATTGCTTCACATTTAATTGGCGTTCTGGTCCCAACATCGAATGACCAACAAGGAGACTGGCAAGCGCAAACCTTTTGTGGTCGGTACGTCGAATGTACGCATTCCGTTAGAAAAGTGGAATAGACCAGAACTAGAAGATCAGTTCCATGCGCTCTACAATCGCAACTTGGAGTTGGCTCAGCAGAACACAAGTTTGGAGAAGTCGATCAAAAAGTAAGTTGCCGATGAGGCTTGACCATTAAACATTGCTTTTAGCTTAAATGGCCAACTAAAAAGATTTGCCGGTCGATCAACAAACAAAAATGAAGAATGGGAGCTGGAGCGTCGAGATTTGGAGCGTAAAAATCATTTGCTTTCACAGAAGGTAACTGTTTTAGCATTTTATGTTTTAAACATTACTTTGATGGTTTAGTTAAAATCCCTAAAACATCAATTGCTCGTCTACACTCGGCCTACTGCTCATTCAGCTACTATCAACTATTTGACTGTACGTTTAACGCTTTAAATGCGACTACTTTGTGCTTACTTTGTGAATTTAGTCTCGAAACACCACAACGGGGAGGCCAAAAAGCGCTCTTGCGCAAAGCACAAGACCAACAGAATCTTCAATCACACATCAAAGGCAATTTTTATTGTAGATTTTTGTCACTTTCTAACAACAAACATTGTTTAGAGTCCCGAATGCAGATCATCAAATACCAATTGATTATCCAAAAAGACCGTCCACGAGTACTGGCTTTGCAAGTGGTTCTAAGCTGTAAGTGCATAGAAATTGAGTTGTTGAAATGTTTTATATTTTTAGATTGCAAGACATTTCTGACAAAACTGCTCTTATTCGTTTGAATCGAGAATTGCGTGACTTTAAAGAGCAAGCAGAAGTTTTGAGTTTCGAGTCGGAGCAGAGAAAAATGGTTGCTTTAAGTGTTTTGATTAAAGTCTTTATTTTTAAATTTAGAAGCTAGACAAACTGCAAACTGCTTATGACAACTTGGAAGAAGAGCTTGCCAACACAAGACAAATATTGAAAGACCACGAAGAATCGACAAAGCATCTAAGAGCCGATGTTCTCCGATCAACTGAAACTTCACATACAAGTGCACAGATTGCTGAGCGTGAACTTCGCTTATTGCGCGATGAAGTCAAGTTGTTGCGTTCAAATAATGAAAAATTGGAGGCCAGGTAGTTTTTCAAATATTGATGTTAGTGCATTTGAATCGTTTTAGTGTGTTTGAAAAGGAATCTTCTGGCAATTCGACAATCACCGAAGTGGGACGTCTCAAAGCACATGTACAAGAATTGGAAGCTTCATTGCATGAACTGGAAAATCAACGACGTTTGCTGGAAGAACAAAAGGCAAATGCTGAAGCAGAAAGATCGAAGATCAGTTCGAAGTACAAGAAGTTGCGATCAAGTCTCGAAAAGCTTCAAAATGGTCATCAAATGCCGCCATTGCCGCCTCAACTCGATCAAACTAAACAACAAAGTTTGCCGGAGAAACCAAAAGAAGTTACTAAAGAGACAAAGAAAAGTCAACAAGTAAGTTTCTAGTTTTACTAACTGACTCGATTAACTGCTTAATTTTAGAAGGAGAAGAAAAGAGTCACCGAACGCAAAGATCCAGTTTCTGGCACAAGTATTTTGGATCGTTTATTTGATGACGTGGTCAGCATTGTTGATTCGCATTTGGCGCGCAGCTCAAATGGCACAGACACCGAACTTGATGACTACCAGAATGGAAATATAAAGTAAGTAACGGTTTGAATTTGGAATTACACCATTTTATTGCTTAGATGGCAACAAGTTTACGAACAAATGTACACCGAATTGGAAAAGATTCGCAACATGTTGATAACCGAATATGAAATGAACAAGGAGTTGGTCGAAGAGGTTAGAAGATTCGTTTTTACTTAACATTCTATGTTTATTTTAGAAAACACGCTTGAATCGCGAGGCAGAACGACAGTTTGAAAGATACGAAGCAGAGATCAAAGAATTGAAATCGAAAATAGAGAAGTATCGAAAAGAAATTGAAATACTTGAAAATCAGCTGCGTTCAATTGCCGGTGGAACAAAAATAGAGAATGGAACAACGGTAAACATCTTATTCAAACTTGGTAACACCAACAACATTTTAAGGAATTGATATCTTTGGGGCCAAGCGACACTGACGTAACACTAAGCTTTACAAAACTTCTCGTAACAGACGCGGGTTTAAAACTTACATCAACCGCCACACCGACATTGTTTCTTTTGTTGGAGTTCTTCGACTTTGAGTTTCAAATTACGCCACTTATTCAAGGACCCGAGTAACTTACAATCCCATTTAGTTTAAATTTCATTCATTTCAGAACTCGTTTCCACTATTCAACTGCCTATGAAATTGTTGTTTCTGATTTGTTTGTTCATTATCTGGAAACGGACGGAATCAATGTCGAAGTCTATGAAGTTCAAGGAACAACACACGAAAAATGGGGAACGGGGCGAATTTCACTAAAAAGTCTGCTGACCTCAAAAACACCAACAAAAATAAACGGCCAACTGGACGTGAAAGGCAACAAATCAGATGCAACCGTTACAGTTTTGGATTACTCATTAGATGTTCCATTTCAACTCATGAAAGCACTTCAAGCGCAAAAAGTAAACTTGAGATTACAAACCTTATTTAAACAATGTGTTTAGCGTCGAAAAACCGCTGCAAGCTACATTCCGGTTGAAGGAGACAATCTCATTGATTACAACACACTGATCATTCAAGTACATCGTTGCACAAATCTAGACAAACTAACTGAAAACGGTAGAAGTTGTGCAATCTTTTAAATGAACATCAACTTCTTTTTAGCTCGGCAACTTCCAACAGTTTATGTCGCTTACGAACTGTATGACTTGCCGGTGCACTCAACAAAAACTATACAGTCAAACGCAAATCCAGAATTCAATGATTCTCGCTCGTGGATTCTGCCAATAGGTCAACCTTTGCACGGTTATTTGAAGGCTCAGGTAGTTTTGAAACAAATCAACAATTTGAATACATGAATTTTTAAGGATCTTAACATTCTGCTGATAAATGACGACCAGCCGGAAACAACTACGCCTTTAACCACATTGTCAGTTCCATTATTCCCGTTGGCAAGAAATCAGCGGATTACGCGGACATTTCCACTTTCAAAAGTATCCGAAAAAGCTTTAAGTTTAAAACACTGCGTATTTTTAGACTGACGGCACAGTAACTGATGCAACAATGGACGTTTCAATTTACTGGAAACATGCGTACACATTCAATGATGACAATTTAGAGATTAAAGAACAGGTTAGAAATGGTCGAATGTTAAAAAGTTGTGAGCTTTTTAGAAATCGACAACTCAACATGTTGACGAAAAGCCGAAAACATCTCTTGAACAGCCATATAGAGATGTCATTGATTTAACTCCAAAACATCAACCTCAAAAGCCCGCTCAAAACTTATCAGCAAATGCAGCTGCTAAACCACCACTGCCAAAAATTCCGGCTACTCAAGAAAGTGTTTCTAGCTTGTCTGTAAGTTTTAAGAAATGTATTTGAATGATATTTGTTTAATTTTTAGGACGAGTCAGAAACTCCACGCGCACAAATTAAATCATCTGAATCGAGTTCCGAAGAAGCCGAATCGATTATTTTGATTGAAAGTCCGGACCTGAATAAAAAAGAAGAAAAACCTCTGATGCCATTTAAAAATCGGCCTGCGCCTCCACCTCCAATTGAAGTCATCAAAACCGTTGAAGCGCCAAAACCTCCTGAACTCAACACTTCAGAGCCTAAAGTTCCAGAGCCGAAGCCTCGCAATAGAGCCGTTGATGCAGCAGAATTGGAAAGACGTTTGTCACAAGAACTAATTACATCGACAATCAATAAAAGAGGTCCCGAATATGATCCAGATCTAGAAGATGCACCGTTGTCGATTGTACCGCCTGCCGAGTTTGAAGCAGTTGAAGATGAAAAGTCAGAAATTGATATCGAAACGCCCAGTCCAGCAAGCTATCATTCATCGGCGGAAAGCACAAACACGTATACACAGGAACAACCTAGTGACGAACTGCACAGACCAAAAATCTTAGAACTTCCAGAAGACTTGGAATCAGAGAAGGAGGAAGAAACAAAGCCAAAAAAAGAAGCTCCACAGCCGGCTAGACGTTCTCTTCTTGGCAGTTTACCACCTTTAAAGCAACAACCGCCTCAACCAATACCAGCACAGCGCAGACAAAGTAATACAGCATCAAGTCGTGCTGTTGAGTTCCACGAGCCTCTTCATACTTCAATTCCTCCTAGTGAAACGTCAAGTTTTGCCGATAACATGAGTGAAGACTCAACAGAACGAGACGAATCTCGAAGACGCCCTCAAAGACCAGCACGAAGTCAACCTAGTTTGAACTCACCGTCTACACCTCCAGCTATACGTTCTCGGCCGTCAATTGTAAGCTTTAAAACAATGCTTTGCATAATTAAACAAACGTTCCAGAGTGCAATTTCCGACAAAGGCGAAGAACCTCTATCGGACGCGATTGTTAAAATCAGCATTTTACGCATTCAGCTTCTTGATCACTCAACACTGCTGGCAACGGAATATGATAATTCGATGTGTTACGTTGAGTGGAGTTTTCTGGACTTCGAACGTGAGTTATGTGAAACACCTCAAAGCATCCAACTGCCTCGCGACAGTCAACAAACAATGGACTTTATGACAGAAAATGGTTTGGCATTTTAAGTTAAGACTTTCACAGTTCTTGTTTAGTTTACGAGTTGAATTGGCGTCGAATTGCTTTGCTCAGGCAGTGGATGTCGTTGGGAACAAAGTAGGTTTATTGCAATAAGATGATATCATTAATTGTCGTTACTTAGGTTAAAGTTAGTTCTGGTTTTGGATCCTGGCGAAACTCAAGATCAACAAAGCAACTCCGGAGACAATATGGACGACATCGCTGAAGCTGCTTTCGATTTGCAAGAAGTTATCGACTCCACACATCATGTTATAAGCCTTTACGACGTTGATATGTAAGTGACTGTTAATTGAAAGTTAATATGCATTTCAAAACAATCCTGTTACTAAATTACCGGCAAAACATGTCAACAAAGTTTGTCTTTTCAGGGAGCCTGTGGCAAATTTGGAATTGAGTATAGAATACTCGGACGAATTGTGGAGTTACTTTGAGGAATTGACGGCATTGACAACCGCTAACACCGACTGAATTATTTGACTTGTCACTCGTCGGCGCGACTTCAACTTTTATTGTTTTTTGCTTCTGGACTCCCGTAATGTATTTCCTCCAAATAAAGATCTATAAGCTTTGAACGTTTGTTTAAAAATAGACGCTAACCCAAAGCCTTGCTTAACAATTTACGGAACAGACTAGATACAATCCTCCGTTGACGTCCATTTTTATCAGAAATCTTGGAAAACCGTTGATCGTTTCGGCAAACAACACCTAAGAGTTCATGCAATCTTTCAGAAAGTCTAGTATCGTTTCATGGACAAAAAGTATTAATCCCGTTCAACAAAAGACGTTTCGTGGACAAACTTTGTTTACTCGACTGACAGGCATTTTTTCTTTGCGCTATTTTGGCACTCGTTTTCGGCAAGTTTTCAAAACAAATTTTGATAGTTCTGTTCCACAAAGTGCATAAGTGTTTTCCCTGGAACGTGTCGTTTTGATGATTTGTTTCGGTTTTTGAACCTTGCAAGCACACCGGCTGGCCTTTGCTTGTTGCGCCGCCTAATCCGCTGCTGTCTCGTCCCAACTCCAAAAAACGTGAACAGCACAAATAGAATTTCCCAAAATTTGATTTGTTTCCTTCACGTTTTGGTTGCGTTCGTTTATCCCCTGCGTGGATGCGCATTTCCTTGAAAACTAATTCTCCGCCAATTCAAATTCATTTTCTAACAATTGCTGTGTTCTGATCACGAGTGAGCTTCTGGAATTGAGAGTTTTTCGCAAATGTGATTTTACAGCAATGGAAAAACACGAAAAATCAACAACGAATGGAAGCAACAATAAAAAGCAGCGGCTTTGTAAAATCGTGTTCGCCGACTGTAATTGTTGCTTTTACACAAAGCTTTTGTTACACTGTTCCGCTTGTGCTGTTTGCCGACCAGTGTTTTGACACGGAATGGAGGTTGTTCGCTGGGATTCGTGCAATTTGATCAACAGAGACGTTAATGTACGGCGTGAATCCTGTTGTTTCGCAAGGCCTTATTGGCGAACTGATCACGTAAGTGTCTCAGTTGTTAAGACCGATTGCGTAGATGGCGGAAGAACGACAAAAGTGTAGGCGCCGAGCCAAATCCATTATCACAAGAGTCAACGGTAAATGATAAAAAATCATGTCATCGAGCGGTGTGTGGGCTTTATTGTTTTTGTTGTTTATAAAAGTTACAGTGCATTGCTTTTCAATCAAATTTGATCACTTTGCGCATTCAAGTGTGTAGGTTTCAATCAACAAAATAGCTTTTGATCAGCTCAACTGAAAGCGCGTGTTTGGCCTTTACTTTCAATGTCTGGTCAGCTCGCAGTCAACGCTTATCTTTTGATCAGCGCAGTTTTCGGCTGGGATTGCGTTTACGGATGAATGAAGGGGTAGTTTGTTTGATGCTCAGCCACCTGCAAATTGCCGATTTCTGCGCGCCGGAAGCCTATCACTCACACTAATCAATTGTGTCGTTCACTTATGTTTTCGCTTGTTCGCGCCGATCGGGATTCGTCTGCTTTCTGATGGCGCTTAAATTGCACGCTAATTTCAGCTGGAACAGCGGCGATTCGGCTCTATAAAGTGCCCTGGTGAAGTGCATGCAAACTGTAAGCGTGCCGGAAAGAATTCTCGACCCCTTTTAAATGTGCAATGCAATTAGCGTATACACGTAGTCCAAGCGCTTGCTCACTGGCCTTCTGTTTTCTAAGCTAGTCAAGTATCTGGAGTCCATTTACTCGGATATTTATTGCTATTAGGTTCGCCAACTGTTGTGTGTTTTTGGATTTTCAGCAAATTTGCTTCTAATTTCAAATAATATTCGCGTTAAATGGGATTTTTATAAGCGAAATCTTTATAGACAAAATGTTTTTATGATTCTTTAAATAAACAAGCATCCACTGGACGGCAACAATCAATTTATTTAAGTTAAACCCTAATTTCTTAGTAAGTGTGTAGATGTTTAAAGTAGAGTTTCAAAATTTATTAGTTGCGAAGTTTTCACGCGTTCTTTTTGTTGAGGTCACGTTCTTTGTTAAAGTCAACAACCCAATATTATGCATTTACTGTTCGCCGGAAAACGAATCTGTGTGGCTTTTGAAGTTGGGGTCATTCTCGGGCTACTCCGTTGAATGTTTCATTCGAACAAAATGCATACTTTTCGTGGAGATTTCCCTTGTGTTTTGGGCGCGGCAGCTTTCCCGACTAATGATGACTCAAACTTCCTCTTCAACTTTTTATAATTGACTTTTATTTGTCCAACTTCGATTTTCGTCACTGAGCACTTAATTAAACGGCGCCCGATTGCTCCAAGCTGGAGAACCCGACAAGTTGCGTAAACAAAATGAGGTGTGAAAAAACGCATGAAAATAAATATTGACTTAATCCGCTACTGATAACTTCCAGCTTTCCGAGCATCTGTTCCTCTCGCCCAGTTTAATCAATTGTTTTGAGAACTAAAGCAGGGTGCCAATCCTAGGTGTTATTTAATCGCACTATAAAATTAGATCTCATGCGATCAAAAACACGCGGCCACATTCACCCCGGAACAGTTGTTGTTTGGCGGTCTTTCTTTGAGCAACTCATCCCGCCGAATCTGTGAATGTTTGACAACACTTGCACAAGGCATCCGGCTCTGTCCTTAGAAATCCCCTCAACCGCCGCTCATTCACACACTTGGGCCGGTTTAAATTTGATTCATCAATTCGTTTCTGTTTTTAATTGTATGTCGATTGCAGATAATTATCCCCCAAAGAGTGCGTTCCTTTTCGTTTGCCAAGTTCACAAAAAATCGGCGCTCAGCAAGAATAATGAACCGGAAAATGTAGAGTTTTGGCCAACAAATAAACGGCCGTTATAAACAGAAAATTGAGTAACCCGGTTTTCCTCAGTTCCATCTCTGCCAGCAATCTTTTCCGCTTGTAGGGATTTTTATTAAATTGTTGTGCTTATTAATCCGCCTTTCACTGTCTTTGATTGCTTTTCATTATTTGTTGATTTGAAAAAAACACTTTTCAAAACTACTTTGATTCAAAAATAGTAAGAAATACTGTTTGAAAATGTTTTGATTCTCGGCTATTGACTTGAATTCCAAAGATTACGGTCGTTTGGCGGCGGTTGAATTCTTGAATAATCAATCCTTTCAAGACTTGAGTCGTGGATCTAAAACAGTTAAAATGAAATTGGCACCCAAATGGCGCAGATATCGCACAATTGCCAATAAATGTGGAATCGAAGCATAAATAGATTCATAAATGGTTCGGCGGGCAGCTTTTGGTTTGTTTGTTTTAGGCAAACGTTTAATGGGCAAATCTCAGTGCTCACCTTTAGCTTATGGGAAACGCTCATGCTCCATGCTTAAATTAGCGCACTGCAAGTGACGTTTTGGACTGATTATTGGACCGAGCCGTGCAAAATCGCCAGGATATTCGAAATGAAGGAGGGGAAAAGGAAACAAGATTGGCCTGGTTATTGCTGCTTTAACTAAAAAGCTTGTTTGCGAAGGCACGCGGATTAATAATTTGTTTTAAGCGGGTGTTTTCCCTCAACGTTCGTTTTGGACTTAAGTTTCGGGGTTGTTGCTGAGTGAGGTGTTTCGATTTTCGCGTATTAATTGTTCCAATTCTTCATTCTACTCGACAACGCTACTCAAAAGTTCAATAGACTTTTGCAACTTTGCTTGTTGACGTTGAAAAAGTGCATCAAGTGTTTTTTGTGGCGATCACGTGCAAAACTTTTTGAAATTTCTGTGCTTTTGAATTTCCTTTGTGAATTCCCTTCCAACTCTTCACACTTCTCCGAAAAACCTTTTTGTCCGTCGCGTTTCCGGTCGTTCGAGTGATCACCGTAATTTGTTGTTGCACTGGGCACAAAAGAGGCCAAGAGAATTGCTTTGCGTACACGTTGTGCTTTATTGTTGTAGGGAAGTCAGCAATTCGTGAGCAATTTTTAAGAACTTTGGTTAGCAAGCAATTATTTGTGTTCCGTGTTTAGGATTCTCGAGTAACACCTTCCAGCAATACTTACACAATAATTGAAGCCTTTTTAGTTATATTAGACTGTAAACAACGAAACAAAGTGATTGTCTGTTTTAAATTGAGTTCGGATGCGTCAAGCGACGACGGATTTGCCTGCTAATGGGCGCTCGAATGGCATTATTCCTCAATCGATTCTCAAAGATAGTTCATCACCCACTGCAAAAACCTATTCGGTAAGTTTCTGGAACAAATAACGAACTTAAAAGTTGTTTAGGAGTCTCGCAAAGTTCGACATCTCTCAAATGACAACAGCACACCATCGAAGTCGGGGGGTGACCTTTGAAAAGTCCCGTAAGTCTTGTTTGTTTATTTGCTAGACATTTCGTATAAAGCGATAAACATTTTGTCTATTTAAAAAATGCGTTTATTAGAAAAGAACGTCAATTCTCCAACTTCGAAGCACTATAATTACGCTAATTTCAGTTCCGTGTAATGCACTAAGAAGTGAGGAGGAACGCGAAGAAACGCATACAATTAGGGAACGTACTTTGCGTAATCGTCGTACATCGTTGCCTGTGGCCAACAACTTCTTTCCACCACGCACAACGGCACATCAACCTCAGGTACGCAATTTCTTTGATCCCCGGAGCTTAATTCTTTTCCTCCTTTTGACGTTTTTACTCACTGGCATTGGGTGCTTTCTGGCTGCAAAAGCTTGGCACGCGTTCCAATGACGTAAATTTTTTGAAATTCCGAGTGTCTGTTTCTTTGATCGGAGATAAGAGAAGAGTCTAGATAAAACAATCACTGCAATTTCATAATGCAACTTGTGTATTTAAGCTCCAATCAAACTGCCGGTCAATTTCAAAGATTTGCAGGCAATCAATTTGCTGACCCTTTCTTTTGACAAATAGCCAAAAGCAGTGTAGACGGGTTTGGAACCTGTTTCAAGGAAACCACAAAAGGTCAGCATAAGTGTCACTTTTTATTTCCGATTGTTCATTCAACTTTTGGAATCTAGCCGAGCGAGATCGTTTCCGGTGTTTTTTGTAACAAAAAGATCTTTGCGCACAGACGGCGATTTCTTTACTTTTTTTGTAAGTGATGTGAGTTTTTAATTTGCACAACTAGCCCAGTGATCTCGATCTTTTAAGTTCTTAAACCAAAAGCGGAATTGAGAGGAACGGCAGTAAGAGAACTGTTTCATTTGTGCTTTTAGTACACGTGATAAGTTAACATTTGAACTGATTTAACCGATCGCCAAATTTTTACTGCTCCCGATTAATTTGATTGCTAAATCACGTGTAAACTGTGGCGCTTACAGCTGTTAATATAAAAGGCGCCGTTACAGTGTTCCGTTCCAAACACTTTAAAGATGGGAGCAATAGGAATCTCATATTCGGTGTTAGCCCGGGGCATTTGTTTTCGGTCAATCGATATAGCCGTGCAAATTGAATTGATTAGTTGGAAGTGCGCGTCGACTTTTTGATGAATGACCGCTTCCGGCCTAAATAAGAACTTTGCGCGCCGATTTTTTAAAAGTTCAATTGTTTTCAAGTCCATTGCTTTTCAACTCCATGACGCTATTCAATAACCGATGTACTTTTAGTTGAACGAAGCTCGTGGACTCATAATGGAAATGTTAAATAACCAGAAAGAGGTGCCTCCAAATATAGTCACGTGCTTGAAAGCCGTTGCTCAGTTGTTGAATACGCCTCAAACGGTAGGTTCTTTTGTTGTTTGAAATTGAGACTAATTACTGTAATAACTCAATTATCTTTGCCGATCTCCAAGAAGACCGCTATCTCGATTTCACTTTTAGAGTGGCATGCATGGTTTCAACTTCAATGAATTGGGCCTGCCGAAAGTGGTGGAAAATCCATACTCAGGCGAACAATTGCTGGTTTCATCGGTAAGTTGCATTTTAATTGATTCTAATGTGATTGCAATATAAACTGTGCAGCAGTCGATTAAGTTCTTACAAGCTTATGTCAAAAATTCAAAAAACAATTATGGTGCTCGACTCGCTGCAAATGATAAATTGGCCACTGGGAGTCAGGTTTTTGGTCCTTTTCTCTGCTGACGGCCAAAACAATAACAGGCCGTTCAGCGAGCGATAAGAAAAAGGGTGATCAGCTGTTTTTACGCCACGCTGCTGAGCTGCCACCCTCACGTTGATTTGACGTTCCTCCTCGAACCAAAACTTGACAAATAGCCGGAATTCATTTAAATTTTCGGTCTCCAATTTATTGGCTTGCTGTGAGACGGGAATGGTGCCGGCAAAGATTCCGACGCCTTTGGGCACGAATTACACTGTCGCCAACTAGGTTAGCACTGCCAAGTTTGGCTTGTCCGCGTTTTATTTATACTCGTAGAGATTATTATTGTGTATGGTCTTCTTCATTCACGGTGCCGTTGGCTTTTTGTTTCCTAATTGTTTTTCTGCGGCTTCCAATGGCCATAATTCTGGTTACACAAAATCGTTTGCGCCCGACCACCCAGTTCCGCGTTTTCACCGAACTTGTCTGGTGGGAGCGCAACGGCTTTCCCAGCGATTATTCACATTTCTTCGACGTTCAATTGTAGTCCTTTTCTCGTAATTACCTAAGATTAATATTTGCTCACTTAATTGGCTTCCATTCTACACTAATTCCCACTTTTAATCTAATTAATCAAATCGTTCAAACTTTTTTAACTGTTCAAATTATTCATTGATGCTTGTTTTTCTACGCATAACACCTGTCACGCTTGAGTCGCATAATTAATTTACTGCTACATCAGAGCTTATGGCGTGCACGTTCTAGCCAGAGAATTAGAAGATAAAGCCAACCAAACGAACTTTAAACTTGATGAAAGCAACAGAATCAACAGAATGCGCATTAATAATAACCATAAAAGCCACTTGGATGCATGGCGATTATTGAGGACAGCAAAGATTATTTTTTGGTGAGAATTAGGACAAAGAAGATTTGTTGGGCAATCGCCGACGTTTGGCCCTTTCGTCGATGGCAGTGTTTCAATGGCAACCAACAGAAAACAGAGCTTTCTAGCGCGTGCAAAACGTCGCGTGTTCAACAATAATGTCCACAAATCAGAGACAATTAACCCGTTTGAATGCAACTCCCGCCTCCAATTAGAACGACTTCGGAGATTTGCTCCCCAAAATAAAACTCAAGATAAGACTCGTTTACAAGTTTCACTAATGAATGCGTGATTTGTGATTTGTTTGGCGTGTGAATTGCTGTTTCACTAATAATATCGTTTGCTTCACAGATGTTGTTAACCTGTCGGCAATGAATCAACCTGAAATTCGAGCCGAGCCAAATGGGCTAAAGCCAAGTGAGAATGGTAGAACTGCAAGTACTAGCAGTGGAGTCAAGTTTTCACCCTTGCTTCAAAGTTCGTTTGCGCGTCTTGCGAGTCAGTTGGCACGGTCTTCTTCAAACCTCGAAATCCAAACCATTGACGAGCAAAGCCGGATTCACCGAGGATCTATTTGCTCCTCAACCTCAAACGACTGCATTTCCGCTGCACTCCTCTTCCAGCAGCAAGAGATCGAACGTCAGAAGCAAAGAAAGCATGAAAGACAGAAGAGGAAAACTTCACGAACCGGAAAGACAGATCAAAACAGCTTTTCGTCTCGTGGCTCAACAGCCTCACATATCCATTCAAGTGCGTCGTCTTCGTTGGTGGGAGGAAGAGACAGTCATTTGATCAGCCAATGCCGGTTCTGTCAACAAAATTATCACTGTAACTGCTGTCCTCGATGCTCACATTTGACGATCACCTATCATGCGGTATAGTTTAGAATTCTAGTCTTTAAGCACTTGACTCTATTCACTCATAAGCTTTCACCTGCCATTGCCAGCCGCCGCCCGCGTTCTGCCTTCTTTGTTTTATTTGCAGTGCATGTAATCACGTCCGTCGTAGAGCTTTACTCTAATAATTTCATAGTCATTTCGGTCCGCGAGTTGTTTGTCCGGCAAACACGACTTTTATGAGTTGGCGAAGCAGTTTATGAACTTTTCGCCACAATAGCACACCTCTTCCTGTCTCATTAAACTACTCATCCAGGCTCATAAACCTGTTTGTTTGTTGGAGGACACGACTCATGGCATTTCTTGTGTGGATTAAGCGTTGCAAATAGTGATCGTCTCCGACTGAGTTTGTTGAATTCTACGCAGCATGTACCTGAAGAAATATTCTTTGGCACGAAAGGAGAGTGGCGTCATTCTGCCTCCGTTACGCAAAGAGAGTGGATTTTCCATGGAGCCAATTTCACGCAAGCAAAGCCGAATGGTGGAGAATGAAATACCGAGAGGATCATCGGAAGTAACACGAAAATGCTCAGCTCCTATTCTTGGATGCAGATGTCTTGGCCCTTGTCGCCTAAAAGCCTTGCAATTAGATTGCGGTATGAATTTACTGATGATGGGCACTGCTCCGGCTTCTGGCCGCAAAATGTCAAAAGCGTTCATTCACGTAAGTTTGATTGTTGTTTTTTCTTTCAATCTTTAAACTTTCTATTGAGTTTGTGCTATTTTTGGCTCGCTGATTGATTAAAACTTGCGCACTGGTGACCACTGTTTCTTGTTGTCTGTGTTCGTTATAATTTGTTGCCGCTTGGCCGCTCATTGCAACACATTGGTCTGAAGTGACAGGCACGCGAAATGTCCAGCAGATTTATTAACACCATAAAGTCGTTTGCACGCCGGTATTGTATGGGCCACTTATTGACTCCACTTCCTGCCTTCCCAACAACTTCACTCATAAATGCAAATAAATGGCAGGGGTCAGCACGGCTTCGGTTCAAGAAGGTCCGGAGAGAAGCGCTAAATGGTCTGTTTACAAAACAACAAGTTAGCACCTTCGGCGCTTGGGTCAGCAAAAAGGGCTCCGAAGGCCGCTGTTCATTTAAAAAGCGAACGTGTGGTCAACGGCAAGTCGGAGTGGTAAATTTGCACGAAATGCAAACTGGTACGGCCCAGAGAGCCAAACGTGTTGGGCGGATATTCGAGGAGCTTTTTTAGATCCCGACCAATTACGCGGATTTGGCACTTTGCACCAAGTTCGCGCAACAGTCGAATCGTTTTACTGTGTTGTTATTGAGTTTGGGCCAGACTGGTGTTTTTCGGCCACGGAAATGAAGCGGTTCGTCGGGATGATGTGCAGAATTTCTGCATAGTAATGAGAATTTGACGCTCGGCGCAGGCTCAAAATTCACTATGAATAATTGGGATTATTGAGCTTATTTGTACTGCCGGAGAACACTGACTTTCGGCACACTTCCGTCCAAGCAGCCGAGCAACTTGAGTTTATTCAAAGACGAATTTTTGCAGAAAATCCGACGGGAAGTGGAAATCTCCTCGGGTCTAATTGCAACCATTTACCGTTTGTTTTACAGACAAAATAGTTACTTTCTTTAAAAACAAAAAAGCCTTTTTGTTATAAAACTCAAGATAGTTTAAGCGAGTATTAAACACATAGAGATCTGATACTTAAAGAGTTGTGAAAGATTGTGGCTACATTTGTGCAACTCGTGCCCACTCCACTATCATAATCCGACTAAATTGTAGCGCAAAGTACAATGAGGCCGAGAATAGTCCCATTTATGGAGAAACTGTTTGTTGCATGTCTTTTGATGAACTTTGCTCACGTTGTTCGCTTTGTTCGTGTCCCTTTATTGCGCGTTCCTTCAAATCTCAAATTATTCCAAAACAGTTTCGAATGCCGTCACCCTCGTTGTTCGCACGCAGCGCAAAGCAACGTCAGGCCAAAAGTGCTCAGTCTTCGATGTCCCCAAAAAACGGCTGCTGCGTTGCGGACGGAAAACTGATTGTCAAGAAGAACTCGCTGTCACCTATGAAAGTTTACAAGTGTTTCGGGACATCGAAGAAATGCAACACAGTGGACAGCGCAAAGACGGCAGAATCAAAGAAAATTGATCCTGTTTCACAGCGTCACGACCCTATTTTGATTGCAGCCCTCTTAAGGCGTCGATTTTCGAAGTATTTGCGTGGAGAAGGTAGACGCAGCAAAAACTCTCAATGCATAAGAGCTGGATGCTTGGAATTTGAGGACGGTTGCAAGGTGGGTTTCAATGTGTTTTTATCGACTCGGCTTACATGTTTGTGCGTCAGATGAAGTGCTTGTCTTACAAGAATCGCTCCAATGTAATAATTGTACTGAGATCATTCGAGCTTGTGGGTTTCAATATTGAACGAAGCTGCTCGCTGGACAAACACTTGCTCGTGAGGCCAGCGTGATGACAGACAAATTGAACGCATTAGACAATGATGCGCACGTTGTTGAGACGTGGAATCGGCTCAAAGCGGGGGTCACCGACTCGTCACTCATTGTTATTGTTTGCCCAAATGTTTTCCTCAACTTCCCACATTACTCCGCTATTATACTTTATGTTGTTGTGACGAGCTAATTAACGGCTTTGCCGCATACGCGCAAGGCCAAATTTCATCCATAAAAGCGGAATTAAATTATTTGAACAACTTTTTACACTTCTTGCACTTACTTAATGCTAGGACAACTTTATAAAACTCAAGGCCTTTCTAATTTGAGGCCGTGTTCATTCACTTATTTTGGTCTGTCAATCTTAATTCGGCGTGTTCGCGCGACAATTGAGTACAACTTCCAGCCGAATTTTGCAGCATTGTTTTGGTGTTTGTGTGGTTGCACTTATTTTACCCGAGCACTCATTTCTTCTTCCGCTTAATTGGCTTTCTGTTAATTTTCCGGCCTGCTTGACTCGTGGGGACAATGCCAGCGAGGTCCAACTTTCGGTCCGCCACAGTTCAGAAGTCTTGAAGCAGCTGTAAGTTGCGGTCCAGCTGCCTCCTTTACGAATACCTGATTTGGGATTCCTTTTTTGGTCAGCTGTTCTGTTGACTAGAAAACAACACAATCATCTGTGTATTCGAGCAACGGCTCATAAACAAGTTGATGTCTTAAGCCGGCGACTCGCCGTTCACCCTGCACTTCCGCATACAAAAGACTATCAAGGGTCCAGCGTTCCATCGCCTCCCTTTCGGCGCATCTAAACCCTTGCAATATTTTCCACAGAAATTTGTCACCGAGCACAAGTCGAAAAGGAGCCCTCGGCATAATCCTTCTTGGACAACGTTGTGCCAAACGTGTACTTCCGGTAGATTTAGGGTCTTTAATTTGTGCAGCAGCCAATGATGGTTTGCCTGGGCAGGTGAAACCTCTCAAATTGTGCTGCAATCCTCCGCGACTCATTAGGTTTTCGCCAACAAAGGGGTCGATCAAAGATTCGGCACTTTGTTGCGCTCCTCGCAACTTCACCTCTCATCTGTTTGTGCTTTCGAAGACTCAAGTGCACGCATGTAATTTTATTGATTGTTCGCAGTTCAACAATTTCGTCGGTCTAACTCCCCCTCACTTACCTCACTTACACAGAACTCTGTAACAGGGTTTGGCCGTGTTTAATGAACTTATACTTATGAGTGGCGTGTTCCCGAGTAATCGAATCTGGGGATCAACTCCGTTGCGAGAAGCCAAAACAATTTCTGTAATCGACGAGTGCTTGGAATAATATTTTGGTGGAATAAGTGGCTTTGTGGGAGAGATCTCGGTTTAATTAGAGGAGGGCAGCGAGGCCTTTCCAATTGGCGTTAATCTGGCATTGACGGCAATGTATTTGTTTGGCGGTTTAAGATTACATACCGCGTTGTTGGCTCTGGGCAGTTGTGGTTCGGCCTTATCTCAAGAAACTTTTGTCGTAAACGCGGGGCGAGGAAATGATAGGCCTGTCAATGTGATGATGTTCAAACTTATCAGCCAGTGGTTGGCAAGCACCACGATTTTTTTGGACAGGGTTGTCAATTCGTGGACTTATTAGTCGCGCATCCCCCGTTTCTCCGTGCAAGTTTTCTAACATCCAGAACTCACATATAGGAACTTCAAGTGGATCGTTGACGAGTGGCCAAAAATGGCCAACCAAGTTGTTGAATGATAAGCGAACAAGAATGCGCACATTTGACAAATCTATTCGCTTGAACGACAAGTGTATGAAACTTTGCATTCATTTATTTCGGGTCGTTCACATCAATGGACGTCCAATTTTGGCTTCATTAAAATATTCACGACAAAGTTCAGCCACCGAGTTCGACTCACTAAAAGACATCTCCGGTGCGCATTATAAATTGGCCGGGTGCAGGCAAATGAGGAGTTTTCGAATTTGATGAATTGGGGCGATCAATTTGTTGGATTGACTCCATTTTGTGGGCCGGCCCTACTTATTCCCGGCTGGTGAGAAAGAATGGTGGCGAAAGTTGTAGTTGCGTAGTGCCCAATTTGAGGTGTTAAGGCAAATAAACATTGCGTGTGTTCGACGGCCAGAGGCGCCAAACGATCCAATTTCGCAAATTTTTATTTCCGCCCCGTGATTCGTTCGCCATACAATAGGGCAAGCACGCAAGCAATAAACATGAGCAGCGCTCATCTCGCGCAAAACTCGCATTGGCATTGTTAAAACTAGACTGCTTGTACAGTTTTGTTGTGGCAAGGAAACTTGATTTTTGTTTGAATAATCTCATTGTTTTCAGGCTTCGAAACCTCGCGTCAGCAATATCACCTTTTCGACAGTAACTTCAGCAACGGGCGAGTCTTTAACTTGTAGTTTGCCGCAAAGCGGACTCTGGCTACAATTTCTACTAACAAAACTGCCACAAAATGAAAAATGCTTACATTTACTTTTAGGACTCCCGACCATTGCTGCTGAGCCACAACATCGTTCTAGCAAGTGAGTCTTTTGCTGATCGTCTCAACGCCTCAAAACTCTGTTTATTTGTGGGAATTAATACTACACTTTCAGTTACTGGAAGCCCTCAGCAAGCCACGATCAAGTCAACGAAGTTGCTGCCTGTACGTGCTCGTCAAAAACGGCGTCGGCGTGCATTTTGCATCCTGGCAAAGAGTCCAACAACAAGGGCAGGCGTCGATATTCATCGCCCACAGCCGAAAAGCTCAGCTCTGGAACTCAAAGACATACATCTGAGCCGTCGGTTGCCGGCTTCCAGCAACAAATCATTGGCACTCAAAACTCCTGCATCACATCAACAAAGGAGGACGTCCCAAATCTGCTCCTAAACGAGCGTAAGCTGTTCTTGCTAAGTCAAAAACTCCTCGAACTTTCAGGCCGTTTCTCCAACAGTGCTTCTCCAGTTCCCACTCCTTCACCATCCAACTTTCTCTCTTCCACACCCACCTTTACAAAGTCTCCCAGTTTGATTGCGAAGTCGCCCAGTCCATCGGTAGCATTCATACAAGAAGAATCTGAAGATTTGTCGGAAGAAGGCGACCATGACATTAAGCCCACAACAACGGCGCAGTTGCCCGAAAACCAGGCGGCGGAAAAACGAGAAAGTCTTCCTTCTGTTGGATCACCTGTGTCTCCAACTCCCGAGATTCAAACAGTCCAAACAAGTGATGGAACTGTCTTCGACTTTGCAGAAATCGAGAAGGATCCTACACTGCGCCGAATAAGCGAATGGAGCTTTCCCATCTTTCATTTTGCCGAACGTCACAAACGCTCCGTTTTAAGTAGATTAACGTTTTCAATCTTCAAACAAGCAGACTTATTTAATATGTAAGTTCTTGCTTCAAACTCGCAAATAATTAAGTTGTTTAGATTTAAAATCTCACCGGTTAAATTCTTCAACTTCTTCCACAGTCTTGAACTTCATTATCACGATATAACTTGTAAGTCTAGTTGATTTTAAACAATGGAGCAAGTAAATCAACTGGCATTAAATTTAGATCACAATCGGGTCCACGCCGCCGATGTCTTGCACGCATGCCACTATTTAACGTGCCACCCTGTTAGAGCCTTTCTGGGCAGACCTCCAACTCCAGATTTTGAAGACACCGATGACGGTATAGAGCCTTTGAGTTTCGGTTCCGTGCTGGATTCAGCTCCTTTGCCTGTGTCTTTCTCCATGAATCCGCTGGAATTGATGGCGTTATATACAGCTGCAGCGGCACACGATGTAGACCATCCTGGCAGAACAAACGCGTTTTTAGTGGCAAGTGAAGACAGAAAAGCAATATTGTTAGTTTTTCAAATGAGTTCAATTGTTTGAGCAATGTTTTCAGATACAATGACAGATCTGTTCTTGAAAACCATCACGCTGCTGAATCTTGGCGCATTCTCTCACAAACACAAAACAACTTCATTGAGTCGTTGGATGCTGCCGAGACTAAGCGCTTTCGATATTTGGTTCTGGAGTTTATTTTAGCCACCGATCTCAAACAAGTAAGCAGGAACTTCAAGTCTCGGCAATCAAATAAGCAAATGTTTTCAGCATTTCGACATTATTTTAACATTCAACGAAAAAGCCGCCGAGATTGAATTAAGTAGCGAAAGTGATCGAGTTCTCATTTCACAGATGCTCATCAAGTTTGCCGATATGTAAGTTCTTTGAAGTTCTAAGACTTGCAATTCAATTGTATGTTTAGAAACTCTCCTGCTAAGCCGTTCAATCTCCATCGTCACTGGACCGACAGAATTTGCCAAGAGTTCTACGAACAAGGAGACGAAGAAAAGCGTAGAGGAATGCCAATATCTCCTTACATGGATCGAAACGAGCCGGCAGTTGCCAAACTTCAAGACTCATTTATTGCTCACATTGTAAATCCACTGGTTATGGCGCTGAACGAAGCCGGTTTGCTGCCTATCTTGCCCGGGTTGGAAGAGCCGGAGTTGCTGATCAACTTAAAGCATAATCATCAGAGATGGCTGGTCGAGATTGAACAACAACAGGAATCAAGTGACGAGGCAAAGGAACAGTCTGACTCCGCTTCATCGGCAACCACGGCCGAAGCTGAACAACAAACCAAGCAGAAAGAAGAAGTTCAACGGCCAAATGGAACAATCAACAAAGCACCCGTGGAAGACGAGAATGTCGGACGATTTGAGGTAACTTTTGATTAGAAATCAAATGTTTCTTTTCCGCAACAAGACTCAGTTGTTTTTGCAATCAAAAGAAAATTGTCTCAAACAGTTTGTTTGAAAGCTTTCGCGAACAAAGAACTTGACTGCAAAGGCAATTCAAGCTTTCACTTTCCTTTACTCTTTTTCTTATTGTGATTTGTGTTTTCAGTGAACATGGTTGTGCGTAGTGTTGGTCGGCTGAAAGTGGGTAACGGCTTACGTGGTTTATTTCGTCGGATATACTCTGATGCTTAACATATTTCTTTGTTTTTGTTCACAAGCAACAGTTTATTTATACATTTTGATCGGTTATACAGCAAATTCTAAGTGCTCAGCTATATACTGTCTGTCAGCTTTACAATGATATCAACTTTCCGAACAATAAACTTTTATGTACAACGACAGCGGAGATGAATAGTTTTTATGTGGTTATTTTTAAGTGGTTCAACTCGGTAGACATCAAAATTCGGCACTCGCCAAAGTAGTCAAATAGTTGGGGCTTCTAAACAAAACGCTAAGAACAAAGGTGTCAGGTGTTTCGATTTCTGCTTTGAGTCTTTGGGGTGGGTTTTGGTGCACGTATGTATGCTTTTGTATGTAGTTGCTACTTAATAGAAGACAATAAATGGAATCGCCAAATTTTTGCCTCCAGTGTTGCGCCTTCTATCAACGGACAAAGCCAGTTCAGCCAGCGGCGAGTCAGCCGCCGATCCAAGAACCCATTAGACTTAGTCACCGACGTCTTTCCATCCAGTGGCCACAGCACTCCAGCACGCCGCCGGAGCATCGCCGATCAATCTCTGTCGAGGAGTCGAAGCCAGAGAAGCTGGAGAAGTCGGCAAATCCTCAACAAGTAGCCAAATCTGCACGTCGTTCATCTTGGATTCGGTTGCCTAATTGGAGGGTAAGTGAGAAAGAATTTGCAGTTGAGCTGTTGTGTTAAAATTGATTGAATTCCCCGCCGACTTAAATGCTAAATCCGAATAAACAAATAAACTATGCTAATTAAAGCCTCTTTCAGCCCAATTTTGCCTTGTGCACGGTTCAGCAATTGGACGACGATTGCGAAGACTATCTTTAATGCATGTGCTGTGCAACTACGCTGTCTTTCAACTGCCGTTTATACGGTTCATTGTTCACATCTCACGTTCAAACAATATTTACTTGTTAGAGTTTTGTTAATTCATGGCGGTTATTAAAGTTATTATTACATGTACGAATAAACGCATTAACGTCTTCAATTTTACGTAAATTCAAAAACAATTCAATTAAACCATTCAAATGAACGAAAGAAACAAAGTAAGTTTGAAGAGAAACAAACTTGACATCTTTGTCAAGAGTCGCAAAAATTCTTTGCGAAACAAATGCTTATATTGTTCTGCCGAATGCTGTTTTTTGAGTTGGTTGGTTAAAAGCGAGTAATTAGTCTTATCGGTTGAAGATAGACTTTGCGCGTTTTATCAACTTTCAATAGTTCGTTTATTTCCGGGTTTAGCTCTTCAATTTCAGTGATTCAATGCGCCCAACGCTTGTTTGACTTAACACCAGGTCATTCGAAGTTTTAAAAAACTTTCATGAAAATCATCATTCCGTCATATCTCCAAAATGGCCGAAAATCGAGAAGCCGACGTTCAAGTAGACAACTTAGCCGGGCATTTCAACCACCACAACGATATGCCGAACACAGCGAATCATCGGCTTGGCACAGTTAGTTTTACTTTGTGCTCATTAGCTAATTTCTTTGTTGCAGGTGCGCGATCGCCTTTTCCACGTATCACTTGCAAGTTGTGTTCATTTCAAAATCTCTAATTTCAGGCAATGGTTGTTAAGATAGCTGTAAGTTATAGTAGTATTGTTTCGTACCACTGGAGACGCTTCATCGAGTTTTCGATATTATTTATTGTAAGTCTGGCAACTCCAAGAACCTGTTTTAAATTAGACACTTCAGGCCATATTTATGTTATCAACGCTTGTTTATGTACATTTTACACACAGCCGGTATCCAGGAACATGTTTGTCGAGTATAAAGCACAATTGGCCAAAGAAGGGCATTCTACGTGTAGAAGTTATCAACAATCTAAAGGAATTTGAACAGCAATTTTACGACGGTAGAGTTTGAATAACAAACTGTGAAAACGATCTTTGTTTAGAGCACCGCGGCGCTACAAAGTTTTCAATGAAGGAGATTTTGATGAAAGGTCCCAAAGCCATCCCGGCTGATGCGAAATCTGGCTCAATACTTTCGACCATCAACTTTA
The DNA here is from genome assembly GCA_024699845.1 of Aphelenchoides bicaudatus. Taxonomy (NCBI): domain Eukaryota; kingdom Metazoa; phylum Nematoda; class Chromadorea; order Rhabditida; family Aphelenchoididae; genus Aphelenchoides; species Aphelenchoides bicaudatus. The sequence goes on along the minus strand of JAMPIN010000002.1, from coordinate 9,264,426 downwards.
GTTTCTCAAGCACTGACGACTTTTATCCGGGCGATACAGGTTTAATTTAGAGCAAGTCAAAACTTACAAAAGCGTTTAGATGTGATTGAAATTGAGCCAGCAGTACAACCAATCTTTACTTATGTTGTTGAATTCTCCCCATATCACGGACTACTAAAGTTGCCAACTCAACTACGACGTGACTATAATGTCGACCAGGCAAGACTTTTTGAAATAAACTTTCTGCCATTCGACACTTTCATTAGAATGTAAAAAGAAGCTTTAAAGAAATTGTCGAAATGACAAAAGTTTGTCTCAAAAACATAACTTGTGCTTCAGATGTTGTATCGGGTAACAGTTGCACAGCTTAAAGTAAAAAGCATTAATTGTTTCTAGATCGACGGCGAAAATGACCCGTGTTTTGGAAACTGGAGAGGTCGTTTCTTTGTCAAGTACTTGATTGGAGTTGATGATCTGATTATGTCGTCTTTGCGTTCGTTGACCGAAAACGACACCGAAAAAGGTTTGAATATTCTAGATTGTTGTTACAGACACGATGCTTATAGGATACTTGCGTGATTTAATCACCGGAGAGCATTACCATTTTGTGACAACAAGTGTTTCAAAGGCAAGCTACTTCTCAGCTCTTCTTATCATGATGATATTTACTTTTGCCATTTCCATGTTATTGCGCTTCTCGCATCATCAAATCTTTCTATTCATTGTTGACTTGCTTCAAATGTTTGAACTTAACGAGCCTCTTGGTAAGGAGTTGAATTTGAAAGTAATCACATCCGTGTTTAGTGTTTCCAATCGCACCACTGTTGACAGGTAAAGTTTAAAGCATTCCATAATGATCGGTATGCCTGTTTAGTGATCTTGGCGCTTGTTGGCATGGAAGCGATAATGAGTGAAATTTTCAATGACACCAGCACAGCTTTCTACGTAATTCTGCTGGTTTGGATGGCAGATCAGTATGATGCGAGTAAGTTAATGTGATCAACAGTTTTTGCAAGTTTCAATTTCAGTTGTCGCAAAGTCAGCAATTAGCCGAAAGCACTGGTTACGGTACTGTTATTCAAACATTGCATTGATGTTACGAAAACAATTTAGGTTCTTCTATTTGTATCACTTTGCTTTCTATGCATATCAATATAAGTACTCCGGACAACACAACGTTTTTGCGTTACTCACGTCTGCTATGTTTATTCTGGTGAGTTTTTAAAGCGTTTTAAACAAAGCAATTATTTCCAGCACACAATGGTCTTCTTTTTCCACCACTACGAAATTCCGTTGATCCTTTATCAAGAGCAGCTTGTTCGCGTCGTGTCGGCAGTGCATCAAGAAGTAGGTTTTGTTTACAATAGTTACAGCGCTTTACATTCCACCTATCGTAAGCCTTTGCATTCTGCTGTAAACTCCATCCGTCTACATTACAATGTGACTGGGTGCTTTTGAGTACATTGCGCAGGTCACTTGGAGAAATGATTAAACATCTCAGGGTTTGATAGATAGGCTCTCCGAAATTTTCGCATGACACCACTTGAAAGGTTCGCGCAAGCCGACCATTTCACAATATTTAACTTGTCTGTCTATTCCGTTGGGTCTCCGAAATTATGATAATGGGGCTGGTCAAGAAAATTCGCATTTTTGTCAAATTTAACAGCCTACTCAAATTCTGGTCTCACTTGCTGGTAAGCTTTTAGACGTCTTTTCCACGTGCCCTTGTTTCCGTTTGACCCCGCGCTAATTTGCGTTCCAGTTTTCAACAATGGCCGTTGCCTATTTTAACTAACTGGATTTGAGTTTACCGCCGCAGTAAAGAAAACAAATTTGGCGTTTCTAAAGCAATTTCGTTCCTCCATTGGCTATGGCCATGCGGCAAATTTGTGTGGAATTCTCTGCGCCGGCAAACTATTTCTTGTCCAACGTCTTTTATGCAAAACCGAATTTACAAAGTGTTTTTTGTTGTCGTCGGATGCTCCCGGCGCCGTATGTTTCGCAAAAACTTGTCAAGCGTATTCGGCCAGTTCGAAATCTTGGTTTACTTGCCCTCCAAATTACCTCCCTCTTTTTTAGAGTCGCTTGCATGGGAACACCGCAGAACTGATACTAATTAATCGCGGTGACCAACGCTCTTCAAACAACGACACTTCATCAACTAGTCCCGCTCAACAGTTACCAAACGGCGAAGCTGCCACCGAAGCAACCAACTCAGTGAACGAAAACGCAGCTGTAACAAATCTACGTCCGATTCGACCTCTGCAAGTCAAAGTCACCACTGAACAAAACACATCAACTCGAAATGGAGATTCCCAATCGTCGCATCGCTCCATTGTTTTTTCACTTCCACAAGAGCCCGAACAGTTACCTGCCTTGAAGAGAAGTTGTGCGACAAGTTGCTCAACAACCAGTGCCGAGTCTTCAGAGGCAGCAGTGACAAGAGAAGAAATGACTTCCGAGCAGCAGGAAAGACGAACAGCAGAGTTGGTGGCCGAACAAGTTGTAGAGTCGATAATGACCGAGCTTTTCGACGCAAGTCAATTGGAAGAACACAATCAATAAGTAGTCCGCTGCTAGTTAGACCTTCTTTCTGTCATATCACTTAAATGAACAAGTTAAGTTATTGGTTCTAGTGTAAAAAGCCAAAATTTGTTGCAATCCGCTCCGACAATTAGCTAAGTCTTCATTCCTTTTGTTCAAAAGCTGTCAGCATTCTAGTTTATTCGTGTTCGCGTGACATTAGTCTTTTTAAGTAACAGATAGAGAGTCAAACACGTCCGAACCTCGGTTGTATGTATGATAATTGTTTTCCAACGATTTTTGTGGGTATCATTGTCCGATCAAATTGTTTTACGTATTTCTTCTTCACATGCGCATTACGGGATTAAATAAATATATTTGTTCGTTGTGTTCGGTTGATTTCTTCATTGTTTGTAGCAATTTTTAAACAAAGTATACTTTGAAGTTTTTTGTCGTTGCAACAAAAACAGAGTTGACTTGTGTAAACAAATTGTTTTTAGAGTGAATGTCTGTTCTAAAGACGCCGTTGTACAAAACAGATCATTTTGTTGATGTTTATCCGCCTTCTGAAGATACATTTTTGTTATTGGACGCAATTGAATCAGAGGAAGAGGTAAGTGATTTTTGGGTTTTAAGTTGATAGTTGTTTTAAGTTTATATGCAATGTTGTGCGGCCATCATTAGTTGTTGAAATTGGATGCGGTTCAGGAGTTGTCAGCACTTTTGTTGGATTGTTGCCCGGACTTCAAGCGCAATTGCCTGTATTTATTTGCACTGATTTGAATCCGAATGCATTGGCTTGTTCTTCACAGACTGCTCAATTGAATGAAAGACCGAATATGCTCAATTTTGTCAATTGCAATTTGGTGGATGCGTTAAATGCCAACAATTTGATAGATGTTCTAATTTTTAATCCGCCGTATGTTCCTACAAATGAGGAAGCTGGAGATAATTTGGTGAGTTCTTTAATCAATCTTTGTACATCTTTAATCAGTTTGCTTTTAGGAACACTGTTATGCTGGAGGTCCACAAGGAAGGAATGCAGTTGACAGACTTTTGCCTCAGATTCCAAGTTTACTTTCCCAGCCTAATGGTGTTTTTTACTTGGTTGCTTTGCATCAGAACGATATCGATCAGTTATGCTCATCAATGATTGACAAAGGAATCAAAGGAACTGTTTTCACAAAAAGAAGATGCGGCATTGAACTGTTGTACATTATTAAATTTACTTGGATCTCATGATGGTTGTTTTGATGAAACGGGTTGAAATAAACAAATTGAATTGCTTGTGTCGGCGACTGTTTGGCAACAAATCTCGTGCGTGAGGCTTTAATCCGCGCCGAATTTTGCGAATTTGGGCTTGTGCGCAAGTTCATTACACTGTTTAAACTGCGGAGTCGACCTAATTACAGAATTAGAGTTGGTTGCTGCGGTAACGATCCAGCTCAGTGCCAAAATGTAAATTAAAAAGCGGCTCTTGCGCACGCCTCTGGCTACTTCAAATGACCAACTAGCGCGCAATTGGTGACCAAGACTCATTTGCTCATTTTATTCACAACAAATCTCAACGACAGTACAACAAACAATTGGGAAAGGTCAGTGATTATGTTTTGGATCCGGAAAGACAGCTCTCCGCCTAACTTGAGTAGCCATTTTAATCCGCGCGTCAAGTGTGTTGACATTGGCCACTGGTCAGTTCACGTCCGCCAAACACGTGCATCAAGGGTAGAGAGTTGAATGAGCGCTAAGATAGTGACCGCAATGTTTGTCCGCGGCAGCGCAGGTACACTCATCGGCGGTTGGCTTTGAACAAACATTGGCCTGCGGGGCAATTCCATCTCTCACAACCAACGACGGTTCTGCTCAATTTTGGGGCTAGTCGTCGATCGGCGTTGCGCTCAACTGCTTTTGCTCCTCTTACGAATTCTTTAAAGCGAGGTGGTTATCATCACCAATCGCTGCTGTGGCCTTCTGGTCAGTTCCTGTCCATTCATACCCCGTACTTGCGCCATTCGCTGTTCATCTTCTTCGGCTTTCTAGACTTACAAATTTTACTTACTTTTTACAAATTCACTTACTTCCAGCATCGAAGTCAAACTTGTCTGGCTTGAAAAGGCAATTGATCTCTTTTTCAGTCTGGGTTGTACACTCTTTTTCGTACACGGTAGACAAGACGTTAGAAAGCTCCCAAATGCTGATCGCCTGTTTTCTACTGCTTGTTGTTTCTTAGCTTCTGACCTGTCTTCTATTGAACGTAACCGATGCAGTGCGTACTCTTCAAGCCAAGAAGCTCTTCGATAAAAGGCCAGGTCACTTGGTGTGTTTGAATCCGCCGAAACCATAGATGAAGTCCACAAACTTGCTGCCAGAGAGTTCTGCAATTTTTTGCTTTTAATAGTTGCGTTTAATGGACGGAATTTTAATTGGTTTCGGGACAAGTGATTAGCGAGGGAGATCACAAAAAAGTTGCCCCTGTTTTGTTTTTCGAAGTAATTAATCGTCCCGAAAGCAGGTGTTTCAAGCTTTTGTCTAAACGTGACCGATTTGAAAAACAAATGAACGCCTGCAACGATTTATCTCTCTAATTTGCTTGTTTTTTAAATCGGACAAATTGTTGAAAAGATAACTTACGGTATCAAGACCTGACCGCTTCATTAAAGGCTGGATATAGTTCGCATTTGGGTTGGTAGATGTGGAGGGCTGAGACTGAAGATCGTCCGGTGGTATACTAGACGCCGCGCTTGATGACTGAATGCGCATTTTCATTGTGTAGATTAAAAGTAACAAACGAATTCAACAAATGGTCGAGTTGAAACGCCGCCCGAAAGTGGGATCAGAATGGGCAGGCGGAACTCGTGCCTCTTAGGTTCAAACCGGGCAATGTTCTCATATGCTCGGTGGCCAAGCTGATTGAAGGAGGTGAGTGCGAAAAATGATGGCTTGTCAGTTGTCAATGATTTCATGTCAGAGTCGGTAATTTGTTTCCGTTTGCCAGTTCGCTGGAACGCGATGAAAGCGTGTCAATAACACAACACCGCAAGAATTTGACTCTTGTGAACTTCGCATGTCAACTCCAAGTGATAACTCAATGATCAATCATAATTTACATAGAATTGCATAGATCTGAGTGCAGACGAAATTGCTTTTCATAATTGCATTTATGACACACGCATAACGGTCAAAATTGTTTGCTTGTCAAGATCAAATATCCGGCCCGAATTGCGCACACGCCGGTTGACCTATATGGGTTTGAGTTACAGCCGACAGGCTCGACTCCTATGGATTGCGCCGAAAACTCCAAGTTTGTGGACCGCATTTAATCAGAACTTCCACGGCTTCTGCTCTCCACTTTGTTTACTTGAGCGAAGAAGGAATTCGGTCGATTGATAAGCAACCTCGTGTCCTCCAGTCGAAACGGCTATTTTCATGCAATTCAGCGCCTTTTTGTGTTTTTGATTGTTGCTGGCGCAGCCTGGATGTTTGCTCTCCCTGCATTCATTTGTCACGATTCCCGCGCCAATCGCTTTACGCTTCGTCGTCTTCGTTTCCAACCTGACTCATGGACGTCTTAAATTGCACCACTTGAATTAATTTGACCAAACCGATTTGAGTTCAATTTGAAGCAAAATGTATCCGTTAACCTCGTTTCTCTAACTTTGTTTCTTTATTCGTGTTAACTTCACTATGACTCAGTTCTCGTGTTGAAACTCAATGTATTCATTGCAGGCGCGACAGTGAGTGGCCAGCTATTTGCATTGGGTGAGAATGCCCGCTTGTGGCGTTTGCGCTTTTGAACACAGGGAAAACAGCTAATTAATCTAGCCGTAGTAATCCAGTCGTCAAAATGTCCTGCAATCCATGTTGTTGTTGGTAAGTCTTTACAATTCTTTGTTATAATCATATGGCAACCTTTCAGGAAGCTCAAGGATGCGGCCGTTTCGATCGGCATTTGGTCGGCGGTGAGTGTTTAAAACAATTAGCGTTGTATTGAGAGCGAGTCTTCAGTTTTGCACTGCTTTCGGTTTTGCAACTTTTTGCACTAAAAACTGGGATTTCAGAGCATTTTAGTTGATTTTCTTCTCAAACTCTCTTTTTTGCAATTCTTGATGACAGCTCTCAAAAGCGCTGATGAAATCCCAGTAATAAGCTTCAAATTTAAGATCTACGCCATGGCTTCCATGGCAATGTATGCTTGGCAGTGGGGTGTATTATCGCAATGTCAACATGTAACGATGGCACAATCCAATTTACAATGTGAATATTACTGTCCTTGTGTTGGTGCAACAACGGCCAGAACGTCTGCCATAATTGAGGGTAAGGATAGGTAGAAAAATTGCAAAACTGAAGCACTGTTGACCGTTCTCAATCCTCGCCACTTGGCAGGATTTAATAATGCACTTTGTTTGTTTTAAGATCTACGCTGTTATCCAATTGGGCCTTTTCGGATGGCAAATGGCTGCAATTAAATATGGTACGTTTTAAAAGCAGTTTCTAACTGAACTAGAATTTTGTAGAAAAAGACAGAGCCGCAAACACACTGCTTCCAAATTATAATACATATGGGAGGTACGACATTCCGAGCTACTATGAAAGTTATTGGCAGGTTTGTGAGAGTTCTTCAAAACAATCAACTAACGTTACCTAATTTTAGAGCCCGGAAGAGCGGTTTGTTTTTTAAAATAACTCTCACTTACTTAATTATTGTTGTTTCAGTTATTATACAGGTTTGAATTTAACGGAAAACAATGCTTCAGTTTTGCAACAAAATTCACTTCTTTCTACAAATAATTTGTTTATCAATCAACTTTTTAGGTCTCTTTGTTGTACAAATTTTGTGCTTGATCGTCTCGTTCTTTTTACTTTTTGCTGCCGTTATTCTCATTTATGGAGTACACACGGTGGGTTTAATTTAAAGATTGACTAGGTTAAGCGAAGAAATAATTGGGTTAGGCCGTTGTGACTCACTGTTGAAAAATTCCACTGCAGTGATTCATGATCGAACAAACACGAAATGATTTCAGTGGTCTCGGGCACTTCTTTGGCCATGGCTTATTTGCATGTGCTGTTCGATTTTAACTTCACTTGCATATTGTATAACATGGTGGGCGGGAGACGTAAGAGATTACTGGCTTGTGCTGACGATTTTGCAGTTCTTCGGAGTTGTTGTAAATGTGAGTTGCTAAGAACAACGTAATCAAATGTGAAATGCGGAGTTTAGTGCTACTGTTTTGTTGTTGTTTGGGTTTTCTACAAAAACATGGCCGACGAACTGCGCTACTATGAGGGGAAACGAGGCAAAAAGTATGACCGATTCAATCAACGCAACACTCCCCAAACAACGGAGCATGACATCGAAGACGAAGACTTTGGCGTTGCAGATCCTTATCCAAATACTCAAATGCAGAATTGGGACGATCGTCGTTGGCCACCTTTTGATCCAAACATCAAATACCCAATGGACCCGCAGCCAGTTCCATACAGGCAACCTTATGATAGAGGAAAAATGCCACATGAACGTTTTGACAATTTGCCGCTAGACGATCCAATGTTTAACGATACCTTTGATCCGAGTCAGCCGAGAATGCAAGTAAGTGTTTTTAAAGTCTTGCACAAATAAACGTTTTCAACTTTCAGCCAGCACAATCAATGCCTACATTGTTTGATGATTTTAAAGAAGTGCCTCGGCAACACCACAGATCTTCTTCTCGCCGAAAGCATTGCTCAAGATGTGAACACAGACATCACCATAAACATTCACATTGCCATCATAGGCATGGTAGACGGCATTCTCGGAGGAGAAAAGCTGACAGTTGTTCATCGACTTGCTCAACAGATCTTACCACTGAGGACACAGTCAGCACAAATCCGCAAGGTCGTCGAAGGCACAAATCACAACATGAACATCGATCTAGTCGGCACAGATCAGAATCAAAAACAAAGAGGCGAAATCAAGTTTTTGAAGACGATGATCAAAATCAAACTTTGGACTCGACGTTCGATCGCCAAAAACCAAAGTCAACAAGAAGGTAATTTAGAGTTTTAAAAATCATATCAACAAACTACTGCAAGTGTTTTAAAAGTATATCAACAAAGTTTAAGTGCCGTGATACAAGTCGATCCAAATGAATTGACCCCGCCGCCTTTGGGATCTCAAACATTCCCACCGACTGGAGGAATTTCAATTCCACAGGCAAGTTTAAAACAACACCTCTTTTTATGTATCGAAAGTTTAGCACATTGTGATTCCGCCTGAAACGGATACAGATCCAGCGACTAGTGGCCAGCCAAGAAAATATCAGATCAATTCCGAAATCACAATCTCCTATGATCCGCGAACGCAAGCGCTGTCCGGTACTTCTCCCATTCGACCCGATTCTAGACAACAGTTTGGCGCACCAATTCCAGGACCTTCTTCCTCGCGAATCCCTCCTTTAAATGTAACAGCACTTTGATAGTGTTTAACAGCGTTAATAGTGTTAAGTTTTAGCCCATCTCCATTACTTCAAACGTATGATTTGATGCGTCGAGAGTCTTAAACTTCTATCCTACATTAAATTATAATACTTAGCAATTTCATTCAGGGACTTTCTTTTTTAATCGAGCCGGTTTTCAAGTAGCTGTTTTGATTAGTTTCTTCCGTTCGAACTAAATGCATTTACACTCTCATGCTCCATTTTAGATCCTGCCACTTTGTTTCTTTCTTTCCCATAATAACTGAAAGCAGATTTCCGCGTTGTGTAATTAAAAGGAATAAATGTTTGAAAAGTTTGTTGGCCCACGCACAAAGACAGTTGCTAACTTGAGCTTTGAAACTTGTGTTTAAAGGGTTTCGTCGGGCTTCTTCGCACAAAAGTCGCAATTCCACCACAAATCCCCGACATTTTGTAAACAAGCACGTAATTGTGTTCTACACAATTTTGGGTGGCTGGGCACGCTCGAACAGCGGACTTTCCGATCCGTGTGGACAAAGATGATCGATTGGAAGTGGAAGAGAGTGACGAGTTTATGGCGTAAGTGCCTACTGTTCGATGGCCATCAAACATTACTCACCGACTGCCAAAATATTTAGACCTGTCGGCTTGCGGATCTTTTAAAAAACGACTCCAGTTTCCCACCGTCGCCACAACTTCGTCGACGCTTCGCAAACTTGAACCAAACTTGTCAAACGACTTCCACTACGATCTCAATGGCTTGGAAGGCGCGCCAAATCTGGGCTTTCCAGAATTTGCATTCGGTTCGAAGCGCTCTTCTCCAGTTTTTTGTCACCGCCTAAAGGACCAGCTTTTAGTCGTCGTTAAATTGGTGGACAACGTCCAAATTAAGTTTGATGTTTTTGCGCTTTGTCGTTTATGATTGTTGAGTTACTTTTACAAACTCTATTCTTTTGCAAGTTTGTGTAGTTTTTGGCCAGAATTTGAGAATCCGCTGCAGCGATTAGAGCGTGCATCCCACAATCGTAAAATCTAGACAGGCGAGCTCGAACATTTTTCCCACAGAAGCGCCTCGGGATGCTGGAGGAAGGAGCGAGCACGAAGTGCCGAAGGGACAAATTTGGAAGATCACTGTCAGTCCATTAGTGTTCTTCGGTCAATGTGTCAGTGCGCATCCATGTCTGGCTCCTCGTCGAAAGCTTCCGTTTGACACATTCTCTTCGTTTGAGTGTCAACAGCTTGTCAAATTTTGTGTGAAAACGAAGAAGGGATGGTATAAATTTCCGACTTTGATGTTTCCGCGTGTCCGTCGGGTAATTTTTCAAAAGTCCAAAGAATTTTCGGTTCTTGCTCGGTTTGTGGCCGGCTTTACATATAAATCAAGTCCAGCGTTTGCGTGTTTTTTGATCTGTACTCGACACATGAAATGATGTTTGAATGAACTGCTCGGTGGCCTAATTTTTAATGGTCAACGGGCAGTAGCGCCTATTTGATTCCGCCAGAAGTGGAGCAGTTTCGAAAAAGCGCAACAACAAACCTCCAAAATGCAAATTGGCACTTTGCTGCAAATAAAAGTTGCCGGGAATAAGGCGGCTTTCGCACAAAGACCGAAAGTGTCAATCAGAGCAAAGGCTTCGAAACGTGCGAAAGTTTGCCGAAGTCGAATTTAATATGATGCCCGAATTAATTATGAGAACGAGTGGTGTCGAGAGGAACGGAAAGCGATTGGTAGGATAGGGACAGTTGGCTTTGGATGATCAGTGTGTTGGCTCATCATTCACGCAAATAAATCGGGCCGACTGGCCCAAATCCACCAGCAGATTCGTTTTAGGCGAACATTGGCGGCAGGTTTGTCGCGGCGGCTTGTCACACGTCGTGTCCTGGAGATCAAGCGCACTTTCACTGTGCATTTGCTTTGAATTTCGATTAAATCAATGAAGTTTGGACTGCTCGGCTTTTGAGACACCTTTTTGTTGTGTGCCATCGGTCCCAATTGTTTTATTGTCTTTGGTGGGGGCCTGATTGGCGCTCGATCGGATTTTCCTTCCCAGCCATGTGTTTAATAGTGACATCAATTGTGTCATTGTGTTCTTTTAATCTGAGATTATGGCTTGTTTTAGCTGTGGAGTTCACAGCTCATCCAAGTCACAGTGCTTGAATAATTGATTTATCGCGAAGTTTTGACTCTGACGATGATGTACAGTTGAGGAACATTGACCGAATTTCCGTTTTAGCCGAGCCAGCCGCGAAGCGCCCAAACGGAACACGCACTTATTTTATTGTTTTCTGTTGCACATTGTCTCTCCGAAATTAGGCATCCTCGCTGCCTCATTCAATTGTCTTGTGCCGATAAGTGAGCCTTGATTGGCGCCGGAAACAATCGTAACTTGGCCAATTCTGAGTAGTTCGTGTTCCAGGACTGTCGAGCCAATCCACTCGAACGAGCCATAACACGGAACAATTCAGGCAAAACACTCGCCGTTTGGCGCCAATGATCACGTCACGATCTCCACCTTGCATTCAGTGTCCGGCCTATGCGCTGTAAACTCTTATGCACTTCTAGGGTACTTTCTCCACACTCACTTGCTTAATTAACTTCGGTCGATTCAGGCAGCTTGAACGTTTGTGAAATGCCAAACTCGGATTTACCCGTAAAGCCAAAAGCTGGCTCGTCGAGGGCGAGCTACGTGGCCATTTTTATTCTCTTATTCCTTTTTCTACTTTCACTCGCCGCTATTGCTTTTTTATTATGGTCAAAAAGTTTGGAGCCTGCAGTATGTTTAACCACAGGCTGCATCCACACAGGTAAACACCGAATAACTTAAAGTTTAACTCTAAACATTCCAGCATCTTTAATATTAAATTCCATGAATGCGACAGCAGATCCTTGCGAAGACTTTTATGAGTTAGTTTTTCAAATAACTCTTTAAAACACTCTTTTGTTACAACTTTTACTGTTTAGATTTGCTTGTGGACGATGGACAAAAAATGTAACTTACAAACTCTTCTACTCTTTTTACAAACTGTTTTAGCATCCGATACCAGACGATGCGCCTTCAGCTTCTAACTTTGAAAATCTGAGCCAAGAATTGGAGCTCGCACTGAAAGGCTAGTTACTTCTTCCTTACGCTTCCGGCTTTCTAATTCGTTTTCTAACGTAATTTAAAGCTAGCGTGCTGATTCAATTTGTATTGTTTTTTTGTTCGTTCAAACAAGTTAACAAAATTGACAAGTTTAACAAATTACACGAAAAAGCTCAAAATAATCTTTAGTTTCTGTAAACTTACAACGTCTATTTTTAGAACTACTCGAAGAAGACATTTTTGAAAGTTTGGATGGCGAAGCAGTGCGAAAAGCCAAACTTTTCTACAACATGTGTCTCAATGAAAGTATGAATTATTTAATCTATACATCCAATACATTCAACATTTAAATGCATTTTAGCCGAAATTACCGGTTCATGGCGAAAAGTTTTTGACGAGGCACGAGCGTCGTTTGGTGGTTGGCCCAGTTTGGAAAAGCCAAGTGATTTGCGGGTAATGAGTGTCGAGAGACTGTATGGAATTATGGTGGCCAAATTTCGTGTCGATTCTCTGTTCAAAGCAACTGGTTTGCTACTCGCATTTAAATAGTGCATGAAAAAGAATAATTTCAGTTCAACCAGACGACAAAGATTCCGAAAAGCACATCTTATTGGTACGTTTTGAAGTGTTTATGTAAATATGTAGTTCTTTTATTAGATTGATCAACCGGCACTCAATTTGTTTGCACGCGACTTTTACATGCTCTACGAAACAGAAGACGAGCGGTTGGCGTATCGAGCATTGGTCAGAGATGTTTTGGTGCTTTTGCAAGCGGATGCTCAGGTTGCCGATCACGATTCCATGGAAATTTTGACTTTTGAGACCGAATTGGCAAATGTAAGTGATGCTTGCTTGCATAGACTTCGAATAATGTTGTTTTCAGATCACCGTGTCCGAAGATCAACGACACGACATTTCTGAGCTCTACACAAAGTGGACAATTGGAGAAATGAGACGACAATTCCGAAATTTTGATTGGCTTGTCTTTTTCAACACAGTAAACAATTTTTGTTGTTTGATTGCAATTGAATGAGTTTTAGATCTTTGAACAAATTCGTGACAAGAATGGCCAAGTTATTCGATTTGACGAGTCAACTGAAGTTGTCATTTACGGAGTTGATTTCGTGGAACGGTTGGATCAGCTTTTGCCACAATTTGACCGAAGGTTCGAATATTTGCGTAGTGTTTAATTACTTTATCATTTAGGGTGATTGTCAATTATTTGTCTTGGTGCTGGTTCTTTAAGGTAGCTGGATTTAAACATGCATTCATCAAATGTTGTATTTATAGGCAATGTTGAGAGATTTGCCCGATCCATTTGCTATCACAATGTTCAAGTTTTACCGGACACTCAATTGTAAGCAATTTAAACTATTCAAAGCAACTTAAACGATACTTTCAGTGATGATGGTTCAGAAACTGAGATGGCACGGATGTGTTTCGCGCATCAACAGCATAATGCCCATGGCTACGTCCAGCTTGTACATCCGGAAGAACTTTGATCATGAAGCGAAAACGGAAGTTGAACAAATGATTGAGCTGGTCAGTTTGAAAAGCATCACAAAAACTTAACGAAGCTCATTTTAGATAATGGAAGCTTTTGTCGAGTTGTTGGAGGAAGAAGATTGGCTCACTCAAGAAACCAAAGACTTTGCCAAAGAAAAGGCTAGTTTAAAACTACTTTTATATTAAACGAACGCCTTTGCTTGCAGGTTCACACAATGAATCAAAAAATTGGATATCCCGACTACTTGAACGACTCCAAAGCAGTTGACGCCGAGTACAAACGCTATGTTCTCTACCCACACGACTATTACCGAACAAAATTCCAATTCTACGAAATGTACCAAAAAGACATTCTTGAGCGAATTCGAATGCCTGTGGACAGAGAACGATGGGTTGCCGGAGCAGCACTTGTCAACGCGTTTTACAGTCCAAACACAAATGAAATCAGTAGGTTTTTGAAGTTGTCAATGAAGCTTAAAACCAGTATTTCAGTTTTTCCTGCAGGGATTTTGCAACCAGGTAATAAACAATAGGTTTTAAGCTCATAGAAACAGTTTATTTTAGTCTTCTACAACAAACACTTTCCTCGAGCAATGAACTACGGCGGAATTGGTGTTGTCATCGGGTAATCATTTTGTTCAAATTGGTCATAAACAACTATTAAACAAACACATCTTTTAAATTTGCATGATTTGATTCAATGACCAATTTGAGCAAAACTGATTCGATGTTTAGACATGAGGTGAGAACTCCAAATCTAAAACGATCATCCAACCAATTTAGATCACGCACGGGTTTGACGATCGTGGACGTCTCTACGACAAACTGGGCAACATAAGACAGTGGTGGGATAATGCAACGATATTGAAGGTAGATTAGTTGTACACAACCAACAGAAAACAATTTTGCAGTTCGAGGAGAAAGCGCAGTGCATCGAAGATCAGTACTCAAATTACGTTCTCGACCAAATCTCAATGCGCATTAACGGAAGGAGTACAAAAGGCGAAAACATTGCTGACAACGGTGGCCTCAAGCAGGCATACCGAGCATACAAGAAGTACGAACGTTATCATCCGGCGCCTCAACGACTTCCAGGTGTCAATTTGACACAAGATCAGTTGTTTTTCCTCAATTATGCACAGGTTGCTATTTTAAAATGACCCTTTATAAAAACAATGCTTTTAAAGATTTGGTGCGGCGTGATGAACGACAAAGAAGCAATTAGAAAACTGAGAACTTCTGAGCACTCGCCTGGACCAATTCGGTAAGCAATAAAAGAAACTAAAATCGACAATTCAATTGCTTTAGTGTGAAAGGACCGCTGTCAAACTCGTAAGTTCAAAACAAACATTCAAAAACTCTTTTACAATTTAAGATATGACTTTGCAAGCGCCTACAAGTGTCCTGTCGGAACGGCAATGAATCCTCTCAAGAAGTGTCGAGTATGGTAGAGGCGAATTGCGCGCAACTCAATCCTTCTAATCACGTGTGTTCTATTGTAGTAATTATTCAAGCTATAACTTATGACAGTTGCCTATTTTATTAGCTAAGAGTTCTAATTCACGTAGTCTAATTATTCCACTCTGCGCAACTTGAAATGGTCTCTTCTCTAGCTATTCAAACAGTTTTCAGGTGTCTTTCGTCTTCAAAAGTTATACACTGTTATGTCTGTTGTAGGTTCTTCTGTCCAATTGTTGATGTAATTTGACCTAATGAATTTCGTTCTCCGCACGACAACTGGTCCACACTAGTTACAGTGAAATTAGCAGTCGTTATTTTCCTATTTTCTAAATGGCAAAGCCGACCTTTTTGCTAGTGCTTAATTTTGGTTCCATTAATTCCGGTGCTGCTCCTTCTTTGTTCTCCTCCAAACAAGCATATATTTCCTTGAATCCGACTCGAACAACAATTGCCAATTGTTTGACTATTTTCTGCGTTGTTTGTGTACCTATAGTTTCGACAAGTATGTGTTTCACAGAGAATAAGAATTTAAACCCGTTTTCCTTCGTTCCTAATGTGCGAACTCGGGTCGCCTATGAATGCAAAATGAATGAGTGGCTGTTTACACAAAAGTCCGGCAGTGAATTTTGTAATTGGTGCCTTTCGAGTCAGTACGGATTTTGGAGATAAGCGGAACGTGACAGTCGGTGTTAATTTCTCGGATCGCTTGCGCAAGTAGGCCAGATCGGCTTTGAAGATAACTTGTGGCTACAAACAAGACGTCATTCGCTTCACCTACTGAGTCATTAAGGAAGCACAATTTGCTGGGCCGAACCAAACATTACGTTTTTATTTATGGCACTTGTTTGCAGAATCGAAAATTTATGCGCGATGTTGTCGCATGACATTGCTGGACTGCTGGACATGTTGGGGGTGTTTATTAGTAGTTATAGTTGATTGGCCGGAGGGCATTCTTTCGTCAATTCGGTTTCTGCTTTGGCTGCAAACCGCTACTGTACACTTTGTTGGAAAAGCGCAAAACAAAAAACTCGATTATGACTGTCCACATAATTGAGCGATACGGATAAGCTCAAAATAGTCGTCTAACTTTCGGACCTTTCTCACGCGCCTCGTCATTGTGGAGTACGGTTGTTTCCGAAGGTTTTGGGGGCGTAGCCAAAGACCAGATTTCCGAAATTCCCTTGCTTTAAGCGCTTTTTGCGACTCTACTGTTTTAACTCATTTGCATACTCGTCACACAACAGATTTATAGCCGGTCCCGCGCCATACCGATTCACTATTCTTAGTCTGGCGTCCGCGAAGCACAAAACGATGTCCAGACCTACATGTACCGTACTCTTTGTCGCCTTCTTCTCCCTCGCCCTTTCTACACTTTATTGCCAAGCAACTGAACAGGTAACCTTGTTTGTTCGATTTGTAAATGATGGATTTAGCATGCCGATCAGCCCAATAGCCAGCCGTCACAACGATTGTACGGTTATATTCAACCTGCTGCACTGCAATTCGTGAACAGCCGTCAAGTTAGAATACCTGCCGCCGATGCTCGATTGCCCTTCGATTTAGAAATGTTAGCCCAACAGGTAACTTAGTTGCTTCGAACTGTTGTAATTGCTAGACTTCAGCCACTTGTCAAACGAGAGCGGACTTTGTCGCACGAGTGGTCAAGCTGTGAGTTCTCTCCTATGTCCTGCTTACTGAGACGCCGACGTGCCGCCATCTGAACTCACTTCAAGAACAACTGAGCAGCGTGATCCGCGCACGAAATCGTTTGTCCAATGAAACATTTGTATGTAAAAAGCTGAACGTAACCAAATTGTTCGTACCGTTTCTTTCCAATAAATTTTGGTCACCCACAATTATCGGCTAAAATAATAATCCAATTGGTTGACGCCAAATGCCATCAGACTCAAACAACTGTTTTTATTGTCAAACAAGAAGGTGCAAGAAGGTGAAACAAGGAATAAGGCACATGAATAACAAACAACGTATAATTATTGACCAGACACGGCTCATCAAAACATCGGATGTTTTTGGGTTGGCAAGAGTGGTTGATAATTTGTGGATTATGTAGAAGTGCAATTAAATTTGGGACGTTTTCCCTCTTAACAACAGGTCCGCGGCGTTTGGCTTTGATTCGCTTCCTTGTGTCTCATCGAATGTTTGCTGGCCGTACAGGGGTTGCTGACCTGACTTCCGTCTTTCGAAAACTTCTGGCCGGTCAATTGATAATCTAGGCAGCGGCTTTTCTTCTGATTGCGGCGAACTGATCATAACCGGTGGAATGGAAACAGTCAAATCGTTCAAGTGCTCAATCGACTTTTGACGTCCCGACGATTTTCTCCTTTTTGAACGCCGATGCTTGCGTTCCGGAGGAAGTTGAGGTTTGTTGTAAGGAACTAAACAATGAAAGTGTAAAATTGTTTTTGTAAACAAGTACCTTGATAACAAGAACACGAACAAACTGATATTGCATCTCTGAAATCGCTTTATTTAGTTAAACGACTAAATGTAAGTTTTACCCGTCGCTTGTTTTCGGCAGTAAATGAGAGCTTTGTTGAAGACGTTGTTGCAGTGGACTTTCGTCGGTTAGACTTGATGTGTCAGAGAGACTCGATGAACTTCTTGAGTACTTTCTTCTGCCACGCAAATTGTTGATTGAAACCTGAATTGATTTTGTCGATTTTGTTTGACGGAACAAGATTGAACTTACAAATCCTCTTGCAGCCAGTTTTTGTTCACGTTGATCACGCTTTTCGTCGATGGTGTTCAATGTCAAGAATCTGAGAACTAGCAGATTCATTGCAGCAGAAATTACAGTCAATCCGGAGACAATGAAGATCAGCGAGAATATAACGTATTCTGGCTGTGATTGTAAAGCTCCGTGTTTCTGCAGCGCTACAAAGTCTCCGAAGCCGACTGTTACGAGCGTTGTAAAACAATAATAAATGGAGTCAAAGTAGGTCCAATTCTCGTATTTTTGAAACACTCTTGCTCCAATTAAGATTATAAACAATGAAAGCGTAGTGCAAACTCCGATCAAATCCACATGAGACACATTTGGAGCACGGCCGAAGCAGCGTTTGATGAAGCGCAACACTTTAGCAGCGAAGGTATTCAATCTTTCGCCAATCGATTGGAACATAACAAGTCCGAGCGGGATGCCTGCCAGTGCGTACAAGATACAAAAACACTTTCCGCCGATCGTGGACGGCGTACTGTGGCCATATCCTATTGTTGTGATTACTGTTGTTGCGAAGTAGAAGGCACCGCTGAATTTCCACTGATGTCCAGCTTTGTGGGGTATTGATTTAACAATAATAGCTTCCAGAATCTCATAGTCCACGCTTGTTATATTGTATTTAGAGATAAGTTGACTGCGCGTCTTCTCGGCTTGATTTCTCTAAACAATATTAAAAATAACTTTTATTCATGTGTAAAAACTTACTAATCTCAGCTCCTGTTCTGATTCTAACGCGTCAAAAACAGCAGCGCCGACCAACAAGTAAGTTAATGTACAAACGATTAGAGAAAGTGTGCGGATGTTCTGGCGCTTCATTTGAGCTCACTGATACTGTTAGCTCCCAAAATTCATCAACTTGCCAGACTAAATTCGGGCAATGAAAACGAACAAACAATCGAAGACACGCATAGTTGGACCCGATTTGTAATGCAAACTTGGAATTAGCATTTGTGGCAAAGACTTGAAGTGTTTTCGAGACCAAAATGACGCCAAAGCGAATAACAATCAAAAGGTCTAAAAGCTCAACGGAAAATGAGAATTGCAAATTGCTGATGTATTTAAATTGGCATCTCAGCAATGTTTCATAATCAACTTTGCATAAAATTGGAAGCAACAAATTCAACTTTAATTGGAAATTTGCACCGGGTGCAAGCCGCATTTCAAGAACACGCATCAATTTAATCTAGACGTTTGACGCCCTCGACGCAATTTACATAATCTCTAAATTGGACACGCGTCGGAATGTGTACGAACGGCGTAAACAGTCGGCAGAGATTTGAGTAATTCCGCTAATGACATAAGTGTTTTTATTTCCGCAATCCCAACTATAAAATTGACACCACCGACTGCGACGTGATAAATAAATGAGCGTTTCATTCCGGTCTAGCCGTTTCGGCTTTAACCAAATATGCGCAATAAACTACAACGGTTATCTACAGTAAATGAAATCAAAGACTGTTTGCGATTGAATTACACGCGGAAGAAGTAACACGAAATTAAAAGCAAGCTCAAAATTTAAAAGTCCAGTTTTGCTTCAAAAATCAAGGCAAACCAGTTTAATTACTTGGAGTTTGAGGGACGAATTTCGTGTTCTCTCCAAAGAGATCAGCCAACACATGTTTATCGAGGCGAATTCCGGAACAAGGCCTAATTTCTCGAGTCAGCTAAACACTCTCGTTTGAGTGTAAGAAGAGCGGGTCCGGTTGAAGAGCCGAACAATGCCTTCTTTTCGTCCCGGCATTTTCTCTGGTCATTATCATTGGTTTTTAGCGGCTCCGAAAGCAGCGGCTAGTCTCTATCGAAATGGATAATAATTATTGGGTTCCGGCCTCTCTTCTCCTCAACACATGCTTTTTGCTGAATCTGCTCGTTTTACAGTGTAACTTTGAAATTCGATTGAAATTGCACAATTAAAAACATTTGATGACAACAATCAACAGAACATATTATAAATTCGTACAGCGATTGCATTCAAATAAACAAAATGAATTATTAATGTTCTTGACTGCGTAACAACATAATCGGATCAAACATATTGCTTTCTTGATTTATGAGCATTTGTTATATTGGCGGATTAAGCCGGAATTTATTGCGGGCAACCTTTTGCCATGGCAACCAACGCACTTGTGTATCCGGCCTGAGGCAATTTATGACCAATTGTAGCCATGTCCATTCGGGGGCTTATGCGAACTACAATCCAACCTTCTGCTTAATTACCGGCTACAATTTTGAGGGATGCATTTTGGTACTCACTTTCTATTTTTTGCCAGCTGGTTAGGTGCGGTTCAGTCTCTTTATTGCTACAACTGTACTGCTAGTTTATCTTCTGCAGTCGATGAAAGTGCGCAGACAGCAATGCGCATTTTTCTTGAAGTGAGTTTTTCAAATTGCACTGTAATTAAAACAACATCTTTAGTCAACTTACTATCTTCCGCCCGTCCACCGGTACTGCGCGCTTGAAGATGACATTGAATTCAAAACGGTGCCCACTATAGAATGTCCGAGTCAAGACCAATGCGTAAAGATATCAGCGCACGGAAAAGGCCAAGGCAAGTTGACTTTCAAAATTGGTTGTTTAATCAACGTTCCAGGATTGCAATTTGTTATACGGGGATGCAAATCTCAAATCTACAAACCGAACATTGGCGTATATGACGTTGGATGTCGTTCAAAAGAAAGCCCATCTTTATGCTATTGCTCCGAGAACTTATGCAACAAAGCAGGCAAAATCAATGCATCTGTCCTGTTTATTGGATCTTTTTGTTTCTTTCTACTAATTTGTCTACTTTTTAAATGAGCTTTAAACATGTTATTAAAGCTAGAATGTACAACATTTCGCGGGTCAAGCTTATTCCGGGGCCTTTTGTTAAAAGAGCAATGGAAAGTGCGGCCGTTTGCCCATAATACAACAGTTTTACGACTTCTTTGCTCGATCGTCGTCGGCACACTGATTGGCTTGGGCAAACATTGGCGCTGATTGCGGCGGCTTCACCATCACATTGGGATTTTATATGGCCCGGTGTTGTGGGACAGCTGTAATTTGTCGGCCTTTTACGACCTCTGCAACAACAACACCGCAAGCAGATACGGTCGCGCATTTTTACTGCTCTTTCCTCGTTCTTTTCACTTTCTTTTAATCCTGCAGATCACAATTTAAAGGGCTTTCACTCTTTTGTTTGAGACAACGTTGATTTTGAATAAACTCTTTTCTCATTTAATTAAACTGATTTCACAAATCTAGACATTTTTTCATGGACGTGCTCGCTTCGAATATAAATCGAAAAAACATGTGTGTACTAGAAGTCGAATTACCAGTTAACGTGTCCGAAATGCTCAGAATTAGCCTATTAAAATCAAGTTTATTGGCTGGTCGAATGTGGAAGTGTCAAGAATCTTTTTGTCCAAAGGAGTCTTGCGTCTCCGTGTTTCCACTAATTTCGGTTGTTTTTGTTTTTAACTAATTGCTTCTGGACTCAAATTGCACGTTCAAAGTCATCATTTGTTTAAAAAGATACATTTGCATGCGCTTCGCAAGTTTAAACGCACAACCTTACAGTAGCTTAACCACTCTTCTTTGCGAAAGAAGGCAATTTGCAATTTAATTGCCCGTGAACAATATCCGCGTCAAGCAAACTTTTGACACAAGCAGACGTAAAATCATCCTCCGATTTAAAATGTTTGTTTGCATAGAAGTTGCCGGTTGGAAAGCCTTTGCTTAGAATAAGGTTGTGCACTGATTTCTCGACTTTTAGTCTACAATGAACTGCATAAGATGAACGGAACGATGCAATTTGTGTTGCGCTTCGCTTTGGCGCTTTTCCTCCTCACACAATGCGTCTACGCGTCAGTAAGTTGGCTGTAAGTTTCACCACAATGTTTGTAATTAATAAGGTAATGTTTAGTGGCGTTGGCATGGCTGGCGCGTACTATGATCGTCAAAATGGCGTGGCAATTAAGCCCTCACAAATATGCAAAGAGCTGCCTGGACTCACGAGACGCCAAGTGAAATTTTGCCGCCGAAATCTTGACACAATGGACAGCATACGCATAGGTAAAAGATAACCAGCCAATGCAAGATCAATTAACTCAATTCAGGCGCCAAAGAAGCTTACGAAGAATGCCAATATCAGTTTCAAAAACGCAGATGGAATTGCACATTTGTTACGGATACGGGCAAAGTTTTCGGAGATGCAATTTTGAAGGACGGAACACGTGAAGCAGCGTTTGTGCATGCAATCAGCGCCGGTAATTCAATAAAGTTTGATTATTAATTTGGATGATTTCAAGCCGGAGTTGCTTACCGAATTACAAAAGACTGCAGCAAGGGTCGTATTTCCAAATGCGGTTGTGATTTAAGTATGTCACGTAGTTATGTTCGTGCAAGTCCAGAAGGCGGCTATTCGTATCGTGGCTGTTCCGACAACGTCCAATATGGGTAATTTTATAGATTAATCTAGTTAAAAACAACACAACTTTCCAGAATTGCGTTGGCATCGGAGTTTGTCGATTCTGCAGAAAAACAAAAGAATCAAAGTCTTGAACAACGAATCATGAATCAGCACAACAACAGAGCTGGGCGTGAAGTCAGTTTACTTAGACTATAAAAGCATGTTTTAAAACTATTGTTTAGGTCTTGGCCGAAAGTCTGCGCCAACAATGCAAATGCCATGGTGTTAGTGGATCGTGCGAGTTTAAAACTTGTTGGGAAGCTTTGCCGTCTTTGCGTGAAATTGGAAACATAATCAAAGACAAGTTTGATGGCGCCACCGAAGTTCAAATTTCGCGTCCTGATGAAAATTCACGACCAGTCATCGAACGTAAAAATCCAATGTTTAAACGTCACACAGCAACTGATTTGGTTTGAACTTTTTTGTCAAAACAGTTTCACTTAATTTGCTTTTAAGGTTTACTTAAATCCTTCTCCAGACTACTGCGAATATGATCCAGATCGCGGCATTCTTGGTACGCACAATCGGCAATGCAATGGATCATCGTTTGCAATTGATTCGTGTGATTTACTGTGTTGTTCGCGAGGCCACAATTCAGAAATAAAAGTGGTCAAAGAGCGTTGCAAATGCAAATTTCACTACTGCTGTCGAGTTGAGTGCCAGACTTGGTGAGTCCGTTTAAAAGTTTTACACCTTTAAGTTCTATGATTTTAGCGAAAAAGCTGTCGAGCAGTTTTTCTGCAAATGACTTGCAAATAACGAGTTCCTAAGTACTAAATTCAAATGTATTTAAAGTTCACATTTATTTGTTTTAAGCAATACTTGTCAATAAATATAATTTGTACACAATTCAATTTTGAAAACAAGTTGATTGAATAGTTTATTTATAAGTTATAGAAAGTTGGAATCCCTAATTAAGTTGTACTGCAGGTGAAGCTGCAACAATAACGCCAAATAACAGAGATCAGAATACTTCTCCTAACCCAAAAGTTATTCACCAAAGCAGTTAAAGTGAAGATCTGTAAACAAAACACTTAGACGACGTTTGCTTTACTGGCAACTCGTCGTTTAATTTGATCTAATTATTTCAAAAACAAACAAAAAATGTCGAAAAACGTTTATCCCGAATGGACAACAAAAGATTTAGTGATAGATTCCTTCATATGCAGTGTCCTTCTTTCTGTAGAGCACGTTCTCCTTCGATTTGCGGAAGTCTTCCATTGTCACTCGCATTCGGCGTTTTCGAAGTGCCAACAATCCAGCTTCAGTACACATGGCCTAAAATAAAGAATAGTCAATCAGAATAAGATAGGTTTGCTACCTTGATGTCTGCACCCGACAAATCATCCTTGGCTTGCACAAACTCATCCAAATTAACATCTTCGGCCAACTGCATTCGAGAAGTGTGAACGTTGAAAATTCGACGCTTAGTAGCTTCTTCCGGGTGCCGGGAACTCAATCTTCCGACCAATACGACCAGGACGAATCAAAGCAGGATCAAGCGAATCAATTCGGTTAGTCGCCATCAAAACCTTAATTTCACCACGGGAATCAAAGCCATCCAACTGATTTAGCAACTCAAGCATGGTTCGCTGAATTTCACGTTCTCTTTTAGAGCTTGAGTCAAAACGCTTAGCTCCGACAGCATCAATTTCATCAATGAACACAATAGACTAGAAGCAGAAAAGTTGAGCAGAAACTGTACTCGAAACGACTTACCGGTGCATTTCTCTGCAACTCGGAACAATTCGCGAACCATCTTTGGGCCACCACCAAGATGCTTTTGAACGAGTTCTGAGCCGGAGACAGACAAGAAAGTAGCAGATGTTTGATTGGCAACAGCTTTGGCCAAAAGAGTTTTGCCTGTTCCCGGTGGTCCATACAAGATGACTCCTAAAATGCAAAATATTAAGCAAAACGGAAATACAAAAGTACCTTTCGGAGGCTTAATGCCCATTTCTTCGTAATACTCAGGATGAGTAAAAGGAAGTTCAACAGCTTCCTTGATCTCTTGAATTTGCTGGTCCAACCCACCAACGTCAGCATAAGTTTCCTTAAAAATATTAATGAAGAACATGAACACAAGCTTACCTGTGGAGCTTTTTCCAACTTCATAGATGAGACCATCGGACTCGCATCATCAGTCAAGATGCCAACAATCGCATACGCTTTTACGATTGAGAAGGACTGCTGAACCGAGCTCCAATTGCTCCTTGTCAACAAAAGACATGATGTTGACATAGTACTCCCTGCCAGTATTCTAAATTAGCAAAAATAAAAACTGCTTAAAAGTTGCTCAAATTACCGTCGAAATAATTGCATGCTGGTCGTCAATGATCTCTTCCAACTTTCCAGCAGTCATCGGTGTGTCTCGAAGCGCATCAATCTTAGAACGTTCCTTTTCGTGGCGATCTTCTTTTGACTTCAAACGTTGTTGATTCTGAATGAGCTCTGCCTCCATTAGCAAGTAATCCTTGATTCGTTCCAATTTCAATACCCTCAGAAGACAACGAGACGAAGGAACCACTAAAACAATAAAGGTTATAAGTTTTAAAATATTCAAGTTACCTGTTGGCAATTTGTTAGCTGCATCCGGACCTTTAGTGCGCTTCTTTCGTTTTCCGATGCGAGTCGGAACCGGTGGCTCGTACTTGCGCTTCTTTTCCTAAAAAGAGATAAGTGAGGCAAATCAAATATTTAGTTGTACCTTGTCTTGATTTCCGTGAGAAACGTATTGCCCCATTTGTTAGTCTTAAACGGACGAAAACTCAAAAAGTCAGAATGGCTGAAATTTAACTCGTTCAAAACATTTATTCACATGAATGAAAAAATTTGCATATTTACGTGAATGAATAATGAAGGAACAATGTTTAAAGATAGGCAATGTACGAATAAATTATTGTACTGGTATTGTTGGGCTCTATAATTTGAAGCTAAAGTTTGTTTAAGAGGATAATTTTAATGATCAGTTCCGTAACCAAAGGTTAACTAAATGTTTATTGCTATAAAAAGCAGAACAAGTTATTATTGGCAAATTAGGTGCTTTTAAACAGGCGATATTTGAGTTTTTCCATCCTTTGTTTCCAATTTCAACAAGGATCCATTTTCTGGTCGACTTCCTTTGTCAGTAGTCCATTTTTGCAAATTTTCGGCCAAGAACTCCAACGGAGTCCAGCTAAATATAGAGCTTATATCAAATTTTGTAATCAATAATATTACGTTGAGAAATCAGCCTTTGGCATCCATTTTCTGTTCATTGGCGTGTCGAGTGTAACAGGAAGCAAAGCAAGGACTGTAGATTGCTCTGGAAGTCCGCCCTTTGGATCAGCCAAACTTTTTACGAGTTGATGGACAGCCGCTTTAGCCAAACCGTAGCCAATCATTCCAGCAGTTCCGTCGGTAGCCTAAACGCAAATGCTCATTGCACAATATTGTTTTAAAGTTACCGCCGAAGCGCCGGTCAATTGAAGCAATCCATTCGGTTTAAGAAACTGTGATGCCAATCGAGCTGAAATTGTCGAGCTCCAAACACTAAAACTGTGTGTTGACTAAAAATTGCATATTTAGTTCACCTCTGCTTCCACATTAAATCAGCGTTTTTGATAAAGTCCTTGCTTCCTGCATTTCCGCCAGCCCATCTAAAGTTTCGAAAATACAATTGGCAACTACTTAGATTTACTAACCCGCCCGCAACACACAGAATTGCATCTAGCTTTTCATCTTTTAAAATTGATTCAACTTCTTTGATAACGTGCGATTCTTGCTCAATCCAGCAATTCAAAGGGCTTGGTGTAACATTTGCATCCGCCGAATCATTTTTGTTCAAATCAACATTTAGTGTCCACTAGAAGATGCTTACATGGTTGTTTCAAGCTTTATCGGAGAAACTTACAAAACCGTTTTTCTTGAAATGATCTAAAATTGCCGAGCCCAAAGCTCCTTTGCCTGGAAATGTTTACTTATAATAATGGTAAGTACTTTTGGTTACCTCCATAAATCAACACACGGCCATTCGTCATTTTGCAACTGAAAATTCAACACTTTAACCGACTTAAAAGGCGTTTTGCACATGATAAGTAAACACATTTTTCGTCAACAAACAAAAGCACAAGTTCTTAGGTTTTGAAATAAGAAACGGGCAAAGACCGAAAAGATAAATAGCAAAAGAACGCGCAATCTTTACTGCAAAAATTACATCAGCACTCTTTCGATGATGAAAAGCACAAAACAAGTGGACGGTGCATTACATGTAGTTGCATTTGGAGCCGACCGCCAACAAAAGAAAATAACTTGCTAAACCGCCAACAATGTAGTTCTTGCAAACCGGCAAGAGAACAGCGTTTTCCAATACCCTTTATAAAATATTCATGCATTGCAAGTAGCCATTCACGTCAACCACAAATCCATTAAAGCAGATAAGTAACCACAAGTTGTTAAACATAACAAGCACACGTTAGATGCAAATAAACAAAAGTTGCAATTACAAACGCTTTTATTCAACAATATCAATAATTAACATATCATTTACAACTCATTAATCGTAAAGCTTTACTGCCAAGTCGTCAGTTTTGGTGTCAACTGGAATTAAATACTTGGAAAATCGAGAACTGTCCATAGCCATTTGGAAATCCCAATCTACTCCGTAAACAAATTCATTGTATTCTTCAACAGTCGGCGGGTCGACGGCTAAATTTTACGATTACTTTAACTCTGTTTAAAAATAAGAATTACACTCAGTAAAATGCTTTTTAGGCGGTGGAGATGATTTTCGAGGAGAGCGAGATCGGTGCTTGCCACGTGAAGAATAAGTTCGGTTTGAATGGCCACTTGAGTAGTTATTATTTCCAGCGTATTTATTGCTTCCCGAATACCGTCCGGATCTGAATAAAATTGTGAATTCTAATCCTACTACAAAAAAATGAACTGCCATAACTAATAGAAAGTTTATTCAGTTATTATTAACATACGTGTGTTGAGTACGTCCTCCTCGCGGATGAGCCAACTTCAGGAACAGTTCTTTGCCATTCAACTTGACTTTGTTCATTTCAATCAACGCCATCTGCTGATCGGTCTCAGAAGTGAAGCGAACAAAACCAGATTTCTTGGAAGATCCGTCGTAGTTGCGATAAACCTTAGCACCACGGCAGCTTTTGTACTTTCTCACCAAAAACCTAAAATTGTGTCAGTTAATAACAAAATTATAAAAGCCTACCTTGAAGAGGTCCACGTCGTCGATTGAAGAAGACAAATTGTTGACGAACAAATTGAACTCATTGTGTCTAAATTGTGCAAAAATAAAGCTGATTATAGAGTCTAAAAACTTACGATTCTGGCGAGTTTGCAAATGACAAGTTGAAACGGCGTCTACTAGAGTCATTCGGAACAGTACGACCATTAGCTTTGAGCATTGCATTACGAGCGTCATCTTCACTGACGAATTCAACAAAACAGTAAGAAGCCAACTAAATTAAGCTATTAGCTATTTTTAAAGATCAATTAAACTTACTCGATCTGAACCTTTCTCAGTAACCATTTTGACGTTGTGAACTTGAAAGCCAAATGAAGCAAAAGCATCGGTAATAAATTTTGCGTCCCATTTCTAAAAATAACAAGCTTTTGAACTCTCCTTGAAAATCTATTCTTACCTCCGTTATCAATCGATCCCATCCACAATGTTCGGTCTAGACGTAAAAATCAGAAATCGAAATATCAATTAAAAAAAACCTGGAGGGCACAAATTCTGTGGTTGTCGATCTGTTGACGTCCCGGCCGAAGCATATTGGTACGGCATCGGAGCGTTCATCATTGTTCCCATAGGCATTTGCTGTTGCATAGAATCTTGCATGCTATTGCTAAAAGATAACATTAAATAGAGAGCTTTTGTAAAGAAAAGCGAAATATCAAACTGTTTAAAACAGCATAACAAAAAAGCCCATTGTTGTTGAAAAACATTTATTCATCGTTACAATTCTCAAGCAAAATTTTATTTAACGCTATTTAGTTTTATCTTCTGCAAACAACCGGCGAATAAGACGAACTTATTTGACTGATTTGCATATATGCTTCACCGTCGAATTTGTTGACGTTTGCCACAACAGCTACCGAATCCACAAGATCCAAGGCAGACGCACAAAAAACAAGCAAGCACTATAAATACCGCAAGCACGATAAAAAGTGCCGAGAAGTAAACCGTCTGCAAATTACTCCTTTTAACCGAAACCACGTCGATTTTTACCTGTGTCCAAGATAAAGCAGTGAGTTTAGTAGGTTCCATCTTTAAATAACACGAAAACAGACGTCAAACGGCAATGACGAAAGGCACTTTGGAATGCATGCGTTAAATCTTTGGTGGAGAACAGTTAAAATCCGCATTCACAAAACAACCCAAGGGAATAACTTGAAAACGCGAATATTGCTTTTTGTGAAAAAAGAAGCCCGCTCAAAAGAACAAATTTTTATCCTTACACTACTGCAAAATACAACAGAACATCATCCTATATAATCTAGAGAAAACGGTCGTTGAATCCGGACTGCCAGTTAGATTGCACCGCTACGAGCTAAGGCATCTTGGAGGACGTTCTTCCTGAAAAAGATTAATTATAAATTGACTAGCCTGCAGCGACCCCCTACGAGGGTCGTTTTAGGCTTCTCGAGCTAATTTCTACTTTATCTTACAACCCAATCTTTTCAAACCTCAAAATTTAATTTAAAACTCTATAATCATATTCATTTTTCTAAACATTGCTCTTCTAAACTTTTACAGTTTATAAAGATAACGCAATACTCCATAAAACTTTAAGAGGTCAAACATTCAGTAAAGCATACTAAACTAATCAACAAATTATTTGAGGACTACTACCTTGACGTAAATAACAACTTACAAAAAGTACATTTACACGAATAAATTACGACAATAATAGTTTCTTCTTATTTATTGCTATAAGTTAATTAAGAACAAAATCCTACTTCTCGTTGATTTTTTGCTGTTCCAACTTTTTGGCTGAACGATTCTTGTTCCACTTGAAAGCGAGGAAAATTCCAACGTAGGTCAAAATGACGGCTCGTGTGATGTTAGCACGACCTAAAATGACAAAGTATTATTGAAATTCTGCGATATGCTACTTATTGAAAATTCACAATAAACTAGACTAGCTTCAAAAATTTACCAAAGTGTTCATGCGGATTGAGATAGGTACGCTTGGTCGTAACAATAGACTGCCTAAAACAAAACAGTAATTGCCTGTGTTCAATCGATGAAGACTTACCAGAAGCCTCGAACTGCGTCAGCCATCTGAACCATTTTGCGTTCAAAGATTGACATTATGATTGCACGCAAACAGAAAGTAAAAAAGTCTTTTGGAAAATGCGAAAAATCTGCTTGAATTTGTTCAAAAGCTGTGTTTTCCGCATATTGCAAAATTTTGACAACAAGATATTAAAGCCGAGCAAACAGCTATTGGTGGAACTTAAGTCGTCCGGAATAAACATTTATTAAATAAGTAAAGTAATATTGAACTTTCAAAAACAGATTGAACACTGCACAGTGATAAAATTAACGAGTGAACGTGCTATTTGTGAAACTCACACAACACTGGCATGAATGTGAACGTTGCTCCGAATAATTGTGATTTTTGAAGAGCAGTCCGCGTACTAATACTTAAAACTTTCAACAAAGCGTATACAACGTTTAGACAAATTGAGTTGTTTTGGATGAGGAAGAAAGGAAAGTCTATTTGATGGAACCCTGTCGAATAATGATGATAACAACAATTAACGCAACAGAAGGTCAATTGACCTTAAAAACTCTTTGCAGAAGACTAAATGAGATGGATCACTGGTTTCAGGCGGGACGTTGTTTGATTCGAGTTGTGAGGTGATCTCCCAAGCATCGAGCAATTGAATTCTGCGGAAAAAAACTAAGTCCGCGACTCAAGCGCAAAAGGTCGAAATCCACGGCGTCTTGATTGAAAACTGGAAACAGAGCATGTAACCGTTTTGGGTCGCTGTCGGCCAACCAATTGCCAATGGGTCCGTTGATCAACTCAATTGGCGGAACTTCTCGACCGCAAAGCCCAATCATGAAAGCAAGGCAGAGTTGTTGAACAAACTAAAGATACTCGCTATTACGTTAACTTAAAATTTGATTACCGCAAATTCCAATAACGGTTCAAACAAGAGGATTGGCAAGTTTTCTCGTAGCATCTTGAAGGTATCAAGATCCATATTTAAAATTCGGGAAGTGATGGCGCGCAAAAGTGGCTGGTTGTTCTAAAAGGTTTGAAGTTTTCGACAAATTAAACTATCCTGACTTACCGAGTCAGCTGGAATGCGATGCGCAAAACGAGGAGTAACTTTGACCAAAGTTGTCATTATTTCAGATGACTGTGTATCGTCGCTGTACGTAATCAGTTGACCAATTAGATATCGACCCTTTTGGACCAACATCACAGTAGGCAAAACTTCTTGCGTAGCGACACAATTTATAATTGCTTGAATCTTGTTCGAAGCAACGGATGCGGCTCTAAAAGAGTCACAAGGATAAAACAAACGAGCATTAAATGGCATTTACCGTCTTGCTTCCGATTCGTGCATCTCACTTTTGGTCAACTTGTAGAGAAAGTCACGGCATTCCAACAAGCTCAAAGATGCGTTCTCAATTTGCAACAAAATGGCACGAAGTTTCTTCTGCGAAATTGACTTTCCACCCGCGTTTGATTCAGTATCTTCGTCAATTAAGTCCGCATGAATTTCGATGATTTGTCGTGGATAACTTGTGCTCGAATGAGTTGGCTTTCCAAGACTACCATTGAAAACTGGAGGCACGTATCGGTCGCTTGGATATGTGTTTTCAAAATTGTAGTATTTCGGCTGGATTGCAACACGCCACTCAGCCGGCGCTTTCTTCAAGATATTCCGCTCTTTCCAGACCTTAAAGCGTTTCGTTAAATAACTTAAATGCCAAAAGTGCGTACCGAATAATAGTAGTCGTCTTCGATGGGATCTCCAGTAATCATGCACTGAATAAGCTGGATTTTAATCAACCATTCTCGTTCCTTCTTAGACATTAATCCGGCATAAGGATCGAAGGCGTAATCTAGAAGAGCAGATGTAAAAGCAATCAAGTTTAAAGCGCACCTGATAGAGTTTTTGTCGATGGCAAAAACGGTCGTGGCCCTTTTGTTCGAGAGCACAAACTGGTGTTTGAGTCACGAAGAGAACTTGACATTGCCGCTCGCTGTTGTGCCAGCATGTTTTGTTGGAATTGCGGCGGAAACATTGATCCGTTGTTGAAACCAGGTGGGAATTGATTTTGATGCATTCCCGGTGGAGGCCCGCCATGGATGTTCATTAGATTCATAACATTAGGACTTATTCCATTGAATGGAGGCATCATACCCGAGTTTTGATTTGGATACGGACGATTAAAGTTGGGCTTTTGTTGACCGTAACGTTGTTGTTGTTGAAAGTTCGGAGGCATGTTGTGTTGTCGCTGATTGCCTTCGCCTCGACCAGCATAGTTTCCTCTATTAAACTGATTTGGTGGTGGCTGCTGTTGGTGGAATGAAGGCGGAGGGAAGTTTTGGTGATAGTTTGCAGCATGTTGATTTTGAAGGTTGGGAGGTGGAAACTTTGACATGATCGTGTAGGGAGAAGACGGCTTAGTTGATGATCTAGACGAGTCAGCATATTCAAAACCACTTTGAGCAACTGCGTTCGGTTCAGCTGAAAGACCAAGCATCCGAAGTGTATTCTGTCGACGCTGCTTTTCCTCATCTTCTTCTTTATTCGCTTTTAACAACATTTCTTCGGTCCAAACTTGAGGCTTTTGCGTTGATTTCTGCGGTTCCGCTTGACGATGATTGTTTTGAGCAAATAAGTCGAATAAATTGCTGGAAGTTGGTTTCTGTTCGCTACTTGTCGGCTTGTCCCAGTGCTTAGAAAGACTGTACGGGTCGTTTTGATTGATTTTAAAGCCGAATTCTAAACAACAAACGAGTAATGCTTTCAAACAACTCAATTACCGTCAAGCTTTGCATCATTGTCAAGCATGAAAAAATCGCTTCCATCGAAAACCGACGTTGACGGCCTCAAATCAGTGTTCTCAACCCACGCTGCAAACGAACGATCGGTGTCCATGAACCCAGTTGGCATCGGGATAGTACTTGGATCGGGCCAGTCAAATGCTTTGTTGTCATTAGATTGGCCAAAGTCGCCCAAATCGAGCATCCGAGTCTAAATACAAAAATTAGTAAAATGAGGATTCGAGGCTTATACTAACTCTTTCCGAAAGCTTAGCCATCCCATCATTGTCGACTGTAACTGGATCGGCGCAACCAAAGGTCTCATCGTTTTTGCAATCATCATCCTCATTCGTGATCGCACCATAGAAATTGTTGCGACCGTCTGAGGGTTCACCAAAATCAAAGGGCTCCAGTTCATCGCCGCTGTCCGGCTGATCATCGTAGTAGGGCCGAAGTTGAGGTGACCCGTTGTTTCTGTCCATCATCTCATTACAATTAGAAGTTGAATTTGAGGGCCAGCCTGTGGAACGCTGGAAAAAACAATGAAATCAACGGCAAATCTGCAAAGGACTTCATGTAAAGCTTTCGCTTCGAGAAACCGATAGCAAAGGGCAGGCGCCTAATAAAAAAATGTTCGCGGCGGCTTGGCGAAAATCATTATGTTCACACAAATTCTTTCTATGCGACAATCTCACCAACAAAGGTTTCGTTTGAAGTGGCTTGTGATCAGTTTCGTTTATGTTTGAATTTTAAGCTTCTCGAGTTTTCAGCCCCACAATAAATTAGCGCTAGAAATATTTACAAAAGATGTGCTATTTTGAGTTTTGACAAACGTTATTTAAAATTCCGAAACTGATTGATCGGCCCGACACACTTCAGCGCAATTAATCAGATTTATGGTCTTTTGTCGAGACGAGTCCAATAATTTTGTCGAGTACGCCGAGCCAAACTGTCGAAATTCTCGCCGTGCCCATAAGCCCTTACTTTCCCAGCAGCTATGAATTGTCTTTTTTGTTCCTCTTTCCTCCAATTTCGTAGGCATTTAACGTCATTTCTGCGCTTTGGTAATCTTAAAAGAGACGCTCTTGTCATTCAAGAATTAATATTGTGATGAATTCGGCCGCGCCATTCCGACGCACTTCTCGTTTTAGCGTTCCGTTTGTTTTCGTCCTCATAATTGCATGATTTAGAGTTTCATTCTGGCGCCTTATACGCTGGAAAAGCATCACGTTAAACCGCAAAAAAGAAAGCTGGATAGCATACTGGATACACACGAATTGAAGGCCATGAAAGCAGAAGCGACCGACGAAGCAACAGAAGCGAGCGGTAACTTTAAGTCCATCAAAAGCACTAATTATCTCTGTTAAAGATGTGGTTGAGCAAACGCCAAGCTCGTCAACAGCCAACAATCCAGTCGACGGGCACGACGACACTGAGTCGATGCCTATTCTTCAACCGTTGTTAGCTTTACCTGCACCGAGCGACTGGAAGCCAAGCATTCCAGAATGGAGATCAAATGCATCAGGTTCGAAAACACATCTTTAAAAATCACATTTATCAGTTTGTTTAGAAGTTTTGGATGAAAACGAACACAAATATGTCGGTTTGCTTAATCAATGTCAAACATGTTATTTGAATTCCTTGGTGCAAACGCTGTACATGATTCCAGAGTTCCGCAACACAATATTCAGGTATTTAAACGTTAAGTATTCCAAGTTGTATGGACTTGTTTCAGAATTGAACCGAAAACTAACTCGAAAGGCATTCATCATCAACTACAAAGATTATTTGTTCAATTGCAAACGAGTCACAAGCTCTCATTACCGACGGTTGACCTAACAGAGAGTTTTGGCTGGCAGAACGAGCAGCTTTATCAACATGATGTCCAAGAACTTTTCCGAGTACTTGTGGAAGCATTAGAAAAGCGCTGGGAACGGACACCCCACAAAGGATGCATTGAGAATTTGTTTGAGGGCAAGATTCTCGATATAGGTTTGATCATTTTATTCCTTGTGATTTTAAAAATACTTGCCGGATTATTGTTACAACATGACCGTGCCTTCGCAGCACTCGATTGTTCAAAACGGTTTAAACTTTTTTACACGGGAATTAGTAACTATCCTCGAATGTTTTAAAAACCACAAGGAATAATAATGACCAAACCTTGTAGTTAAATGCTTACGCTGTGGCAAAATGAAGTCAAAGCCAGACATCTTTCTTGATCTTTCCGTAAGTATTCGTTGTTATAAGAATGCCGCTATTTAAAGTTTTTAGCTTGCAATCAAAGCTGACGGCGAACTTAAGCCTTACAAATCGTTGGAAGAGTCAATGAGTTCATTTGTGAAGCTCGAATTGTTAAATGGCAACAACAAGTACAGATGCGAGAATTGCAATTCACTTGAGGATGCCGAAAAAGGACTTGCAATCAAAGGTAACAAACACATTTTAAAGTCGAGTTAAAACAAAGTTTTCTTTCAGAATTTCCATCTATTTTGGCAATTCAGCTAAAGCGATACGATTTTGACTACAACACGCTACATAGAATCAAGCTCAATGACAGGTTTGTTAAAAGTAGTTCAATTACATCTAACAAGTGTTTAGGTTGACATTCCCCGATTATTTGGACCTCAACAAGTATCTGTACAAAGAACCCACGCCAAAGCTTTCATATGCACAAGCTGTTTCAAAGTATCCCTTTTGTTTAAAGATCTTCCCTAAACACTTGCTTTTAGACCGTCAACCAGCTCAAAAGACAACTCCCCCGAATCCTCGCCGGCGGGTGATAAAAATACCGAAAAAGGTTGGCTCTCCTCACTAAATTGGCCTAATATTCCATATTTGAATACAGAAGACGACAGCGGGTGGCTCAACGTGAACGTAGATCACGAGAGCGTTCAGGGTTTGTTGAAAAATGGACCGCACATTTATCAACTGTTTTCTGTCTTGATTCATCAAGGTTCAGCTACAGGCGGACATTACTTTGCCTACATCAAGTAAAACTTTAAACAATGCTGACTTGTTAAGAACATAATGTTTTAGAAACTTGGACCAACAGAAATGGTTCTGCTTTAATGATTCGTCGGTCACGCACGCAACGTTGGAAGAAGTCAAAAAAACTTTTGGCGGCAACCAACACCTGGGCTTCAACTCGAGTAATGCCTACATGCTTGTAAGTTTTAAAACTTAACTTCCAACAAGCACAATCAACACATTTTAGATGTATCGAAGAATTGAGCCTGCAAACGAATCTTTTATCCGCACTCCCGAATTGCCTGAGCACGTTAAGAATTTGTTGGTGCAAA
This sequence comes from Aphelenchoides bicaudatus, assembly GCA_024699845.1. Taxonomy (NCBI): domain Eukaryota; kingdom Metazoa; phylum Nematoda; class Chromadorea; order Rhabditida; family Aphelenchoididae; genus Aphelenchoides; species Aphelenchoides bicaudatus. Next base: position 9,228,931 of record JAMPIN010000002.1, on the reverse strand, counting down.
TTGAAAAAGAAGAGGCGGAAATTGCTGTACAAAGACAACTGGAGAGAGAGAGCGTTAATGTCCATGTCATTTGTAATGACGAGGTAACTAACCAACAGCTTTCACAAATTACAAGTAAACCTTTTTAGTCAACAATCTACGACGGCGCTATTGACTTTATTATGCACAAGGACATTACATATCAAGAACTCCGCCATCAACTTTGCTCCACTTATCCGTCGGTAAACGAAGCAGATGTCCGGCTGATTAAAAGCAATCACAATTGGGAGATTTTGTCGGAGTACTTTGCTGACTCGCCAGACGTAATTATTAAAAGTCATTTTAAACAGTCTACTTTTTGTTTTAGCCCCCATTGAACGAAATCCACCGTTTGACTACTTTTAGACCTGAAGCCCACATTATGCTTGACACCAAACAAGGCACTCATTTCTGTAAGTTAAAAAAGACTGTTCTTTAAAGCAACTCGATTTTAGATGAAATTCCACCGCCTGGTTCATGCAAGACGGCCGATGTTCATTTGGTTGATTTGGACAATAGTCATGTTGTGCCGGCTAAGCGAGTTTGTTTTGATTACAACATGTGTGTTGCGGATTTGAAAGGACATTTATGCGTTATTCCCCAAGTTCGGATATCGAGTAAGAAGTTTAATAGATTCAATCAAGTAATCGAGTTGTTTTAGACCCTCTCCATTTACGCGTTGTCTTTGATGCGTATCAGGACCGGAACCAGCCAATGGTTTTATGGGACGAAGGCCAGGTGGAAATTTGCAAACTTGCAAGAATGATTCGAGGCGAGAATCTTCAATTGTTTATCGACATTGGATCGGCTGATTTGTTGGAAAAAGACCGATCTGTTGAGAAGTATGAAAACTCGCTCATGTTTGAGATCCTGGAGAGAAAGAAGTACAGCATGCGCTTGATTGTGTGGTTTCCAACACTGGGTAAGATTTAAAACACATTTAAAAGCTATCTCAAAACTTTCAGAAGATTTCAATGATGTCAATCTGCCTGCTCCGGACTTCCAAAATCTTACAGCGCCGATCAAAACCACTTGCGGACGTGTTGAAGAAGAAACAAAGGAGTTGTCTGCAGATGAGACGGATTCAAGTTCTTCAAATGGCTACGTTGATCGAATAGCAGATGATTGTTTTGTTGACAGCACGATCAATGGCGGTTCGTCCGACTATGTTCCTCCAGATCCATTCCAAAAATGCTCGGTTGAAAAGTTGAACATTGATGCAACGAATGCCGAAATCAACGCTGGATGTTCACTGTCTGCTTCTTCTACCTATTCGTCAACAAACTCCAATGCGCCGACAAACTTCACATCAAATGAAAATGAGCCGTTGGATCCGGAACAAATGGAAGTGCTGATCAAAACATCTTCATCTGTTTCCGAACCAAATTCCGGACCGCCTCCGCCTCCTTATTCCGAAAAAATAGATCAACTTAGCAATACACAAGCCACATCGGACACACAATCAACTGGCACTAAATCAGTAAGCATTCAATCGCCGCGAGACGAAGCTCATTCGAGTACGGAGATCAATGACGAAGATGCGGTTTCTTTGTGCAGCAACACTCCAAAAGTATAAATAGTTTTGTTTAAAATCTTTAAACGATCAGTTTAGCGGTCACCAACGCCAAATGTCTCTGACAATGAAGATAGTAATGATTTGCTTCCGAAAAACCTCGAGAAAAGAATCTCGATTGAAAAGAACACCGCAGCTTTTGTGAACAATTTGCAGCCAGCCAATGCGACAGATGAGCCCGAAATCAACATGGATTTGTTTTCAGAGGATAAGCACACGCCTTCAATTGTTGCATCCGACCTTCCCGACGCAAATCAGGTTGAAATTGTCAGCAGGTCATTAGATGCGGATCACATGAGTAAGTTCTTTGAAACAAAACAAAGACGAACACTTTTGTTTAGGACTTGAACTGAATTTGGATCGGCGGTTATCTTTGGCGGCTTTGCACACTTGGCTTGCAGCATACTTGAAACTGAACAGAGAAAATGTCCAGATTTACAAGTTCTACAATGAGTTTGGTGATGGCTTTGCGATCAATTTTTACACACTTGACACCGTTCAAAATTCACTATCTGAAGTTAATCATGTAAGTCACTTGCAATTTGATATATTTTCTAAATGAGACTTTTTAGATCTGCATAAAATTGATTCCCACGTCAGACGAAAAGCTTGGACGAACGACCAATTACATTCAAGGAAAAGATCGGCAAAGCGGTTCGACATCTTTGCGCCGAGAGAGGCAGTTGAGGATAAAGCTAGCATCAGAAAGTGAACCGTAAAGCCTTCTTTCATTGTCTATGGGCCTCAAGCACAAGTCTCCCAGTACTATTAACTATAATCTAATTTCTGTTCAATGATACTGTTGTGAGTCCCAAATATGTGCCTTAGTAAGTTGTACCAGAATTTATTACTTAACTGTTATTTAAGTCCATTTTTGCCATCTGAGAGTGTTTTTTCATGGCCGAGAACATTTCATGATACATGTATTTTTGTCTATATTGATTCTGTTGTGTAAGGGTTTTGAATTCAATAATATTGAGTAAATTGATCGTGTTCAGCTTCTCTTGGTATTTATTCTTCACATTGTAAAACTCGGGTGATTTCTATTCCAGTGTTTCTTTCGATTGATTGTTTCCAGCCTTTGCTCAATATATTATTGTCATGGGGAATAAAGCTTTAATCGGAACTTGTGCAAATAAATTCAACAACTTTATTTCCAACAAATAACTTCCTAATTTACTATCAACTCTATGAAGATCTCAGCTTGACAGACCTTAAAATGGATTTTTAGATTCTTAAGGCCACAACAAAAACAAAACTAAATTTTGATGACTTTATTAAAAAATAACAATGGCCCTTAGAAATCCAAAAAAGCCGCCTTAAGATCGTATGTTATCATTCTTGAGCCAATCCATCTTTTTGGCGTGCTGACGTAATGCTTCTTCAACATTGTTATCGATGATCTTCTCGGTAAGAACTCCATCGTCTGATGCATAAGCACTCGCTTGCCATCCAAACACCAACTTTGACAACTCACGACCAGACATTCCCTTTGTTGTCTTTGCGAGCGTTTTCATCTTTTCGATCCAGTCAAAATCATTTGCAATCTTCAAGCGTTGGCTTCGTGCTCCCGATGAAGCCGGATCAACAATGTACTCTTTGAAGTATTGAAGCAAAATGCGCTCACGTTCTGGCTCTCCTAAACACGAAGATATTAGGAAAATAGTTGACTATCTTCATACCTGGCAATCCGAACTCAACAAGCTCATCCAAACGATCATTAATAGCCCAATCGAACTGCTCCGGCTGATTAGAAGCAACAATAAGCATAAATTTACGTGACTGTGTTCCAGTGCGGTACAAGAACGCATTCAACATTGCACGAACATCTTCGCTGATCTTTTCTGTGCTACGCTTACGCAAAAACGCATCAGCCTCGTCAACAAACAAAACAAGCCTAAATTGAGAACATGAATAATCAATTGCTTAAAACACAAAATACCCCTTGCGAGAACTCTCAGCCCAATCAAAAACTTTGTGAATTGCAGAAACACCTTCTCTGCCCATCGGAACAACATCACCACCTGTCAAAACGGCATAATCCAAACCGGAATGTTGAGCAAGACCTCGTGCAAACATTGTTTTGCCCGTTCCTGGCGGACCATGGAAAAGAACATTTCGGAAGAGACCATTATTTGCTTTTGTATTTCGAGTTGTTATAGCCACATCGCGTAAACGAGCTTCCAATGACGGCTAAATTCAAGCATATTAAGTATTTGGGATGTTTAAAACCTACAGCCAAGACAACACCTTTCAACGGATCTTCTGCTCTAGCAAACAATTTCTTGCCCAACTTAATCGGATGCTTGACCAACTCAAGCGGAGTTATGCGAGAAGTTTCTCGGACTAAACTTGGCTTGCCCAAACGCGCTTCAACATATTTGGCCACAACTCCTGTTCCACGTTTTGCTGTATACCAACCGACAGCCAACACGGTCAATGCCCCAATCTAAACGATGAAAAATTATTGAATACATAAGCAAAAGCTTACAGCCGTTGTAACTTTAGTACGATCGTTGATGAATTCTTGAAGACCAGCGCCAATAACAGATCCACTCGTTCTAAACAAATAGTTAAATTAATGCAACTGATAATTTCAAAAGTACCGAATTTGCTCCATCAAAGTTTTTCTGTGTTCCTCTTCACTTGCTCGCATCATCTCCAAATTGACATCACGATTCTCACCTAAATTCAATTAAATGCTTAAACAAACTAGTTGTTAAAGCTTACGGGCTGCCTTAGCTTTGGCCTTCACTTCAGCTCCAATACGTTCCAAATCGTACTTGTGACGCAAACTAAGTTCATGCTCGATTGTCTCTAAAAAGCCAAAAGTAATAACGCAACAACAAATAAGAATCTACGTTTGCGCATAGCCTCTTGTTTAGCAACCGATTCCTCTTGTCTACGCAAATTCTCTTCATTCAATTGAGCTTTCATTTTGAAATCTTCTTCTTGCCGTTTTCGAGCCAATTGATCCTGATACTGCGCTCTTGATTTTGCGTGTTCACTAAAATACATAAATAGCAATATAGGCTAACAAATAGTTGCTTACGTCTCCTTTTCCACTGTTTTGCGCCGCTCTTGTTCAGCCATTCGAGTGCCTTCGATTTTTGCCGTGGTAATTTGTGCTTCAATTTGCTAAAAGTTTTGATAATTATTGGAGCAAAGCACTCAAAGATACTTTTTGATTAAGTTCAATTTCACGTTGCTTTGTCACTTCCTGCATTCGTGACAATTCCAACGCTTGCTTTGCATTTGGTGATCGTTCAAGTTCTTTGGCTGCCTGGGCTGCACGTTCCAATGCGGTTGAATCAAATGAATAATTGAACTTGCTCCCATCTGGTGAAGTTCGGGCACTGCTTTGAGGCCCAGTTTGGCCGGAATTTTGTTGACTCTCATTATCCGTTGGCGGCACTCCCGCTGGTTGCTGTGATTTGATGCCGAATAACCAAGACATCTAAACAACAAACATGAAAATAAAGTGGCAACCTCAAAACGATAGAAAAGTACAAACTTAATGTGAAACGTGCAATCACAAAACAACAAAAGGAAAACAAGTTCAAAAAATAGAAACGCTTTATTCAGACATAAATTATTTACAGACGCCAAAATTGAACAATGCAAGACTTATGGCTTATTGTAGACGACAGCAACCAAATAATCCTTGTCCGGCGCAATCATAATCTCATTGGTTTTCGTTCGTAAGCGTAAGAATGTCAGATCATTGGTTTGGTCGAGTTCTTTTACCACATTCTTGGATTTTTCGCTGAGCTGATGAAGCAAGTCTGCGTGCTGCGCCGAAGTTTCTTCGTCAAAAGTTGATCGGACAGTGCGGCCTAAAAAGGGAAATAAGTTTCACAAAACCAGAGCGATATTCTTACCAAAGTTATCCATTATGATCACGCCAGTTACGCCCTTTTGTGACTGCAAGCGCTTGACAATTTCTTCAACATCGGCCATTTTCGAAATAATTCTAACGTTCTCGAAACACAAATGAAAAAGTCTCTGGAACAAATTTGAAAAGTGTGTCAAGTCGCTACAAAAAGAGACACATTTTTCTTTGCGCTTCAAAAGAGGCTTTCGAATGAAAGCTAATTGCAATCTACATAATCTAAATAAACATAATCGAATGATGAGTGTTTCACTTGCCTTGATTTTTATGAATATAAGCATTTAAAGCAATTATCCGAAATGTAATTTTGATCATTCATACTTTAAAGCATCAAGTATTGAATTTATTTTACAGCTGCTCAATTGTTTGCAGGCTTGTTAGTGACCTTAACGGAAAAACAAGTGCGACTTAACATGCGCCAATTTTTTGGCGCCGATTTGCTGCCAGTCTTTTTGATTTTCTAATAAATTGCAATTTTATGAAAGGTTGCTTTAAAACTCCAGACTGTTCATTTGTACTCTTTTTAAAATCTTTGATTTAATCTCCTTTGTCTAACATTGCAAGCTTTAAAGCTACAAAAACAACGCCGATTCTTGGGAATTTATTAACAAAGAGAACATTATTTGCAGCGATAGTGATTACAAATACTCTCGTCTTGAACGCTTTTTTGTCACATGCAACAGTTCATGCACAACAAGTTTATCAATAAATTCTCAACCGATTATTAATAAAGCTCCGCTCTTTGTTTAAAGTTGAGCATTAATAGGTGCCATTTTAGGTTAATATGGAGGCTCAAATTTTGCGGTTGATTTATTGCTTTGCAGTTTTTGCGAGCTGCTTTGGATTTGAGTTTGGAGATCCCATTCCGCCAAATACGTTCGACACAACTGGAACTCTTGTGTTTCTTCAAACTGTATGGCGTCATGGTTTGTAAACTTTATTGAAAATTCAATTTTAAACTATTATAATTGCAGGCGATCGAACTCCAACCGGCACATTTCCTGGCGATCCAAACAAGTGGAATAGAGCTTTGGGCGAACTCACACCTGTAAATAAAACTTACAATCAATCTTTAATATTGTTTTTAGAGAGGCATGAATCAGCACTTTATTTTGGGAGAAAGATTGAATCAGCGCTATGTTCAACACATCAAATTCCTTCCGGAATCCTACGACAGCACCAAAGTTTATGTAAGAAGCACGGATGTTAACAGAACCATATTGAGTGCCGTCTCAAATTTGATCGGGTTCTACAAAGGCAAGCCTAATGACGACTACCCCAATATTACTGGCTGGCCAACAAATTACGTTCCAATTCCTATTCATACAGCTTATATTGATTATAATGATGACCACGTTGGGAATCCTCTGAGTAGATGTGACCGAGCTACTTCAATCATGGCCCTCATTAAAGAAACCCCGGAAGTTCAAAAAACAGCAAAAGACAGCCAGCCTCTTCTGAACAAGTTAACAGAACTTGCGGAAGAAAAAATTGATCTCTGGAATGTTTGGTCCGTCTATGATGCGTGGTTCATTGATTTGGATAACAACAAAACTCTTCCGCCCAGCTTTACAGAACAGATTTACAACGAAACCAGAGATCTCAACAATGTCGTGGACAACTATGATTATGGAATTGGAATTGCTCCATACAAAGAGTTCAAGGTTCGAGAAGAATTGACGAAAGTTCGTGGCGGACCTATTCTTTGGTCTTTAATTAATCACATCAACGACAAAATCTATTGCACAACAACAGATGAAAAGAAATGGGGTTTGTTTTGTGAAAGTTTCAAAAGATTAGTGAATGACATCTTTAGACAAAAAGAAAGTTGGTACTTGCAAGTGGATCAAGTAACTTGTATTTCAAAACGTTATAAAAATAATTAATTTCAGGCAACTACAGTGGTACGCCTACTCCGCTCACGATATCACAATTGCCGGCTTGTTTGCGGCATTCGGCTTTAATGAGACAAACTTTGACGAGCCAGGTAAATAAAGTGCATAGAAACTAACAACATAATCGTTTAGGATTTCCTCACTATTCTGCTGCCGTGTCAGTTGAGTTATGGAAAGATACAAATGCCGAGTTTTACGTCAAAATCTACTACTGGAAACCGCCTGCTAATTTGACTAAGCCCGCCACCGACGGTGACATTTTCGATTTGACATCCAAAATTAGTGGTTGTAATGACAAATGTGCTTTGAGTGCGTTTGTTAAACGTAGTGAACTGTTTAAAGTGGATGATATCAACAAGGTAAAGTTCGGGTCTGTTTAAACGTTAATCAAGCTAGTTTAGCTGTGTGACGAGAAAGATCTTTTCTCCACCTCTTTTGCATCGACCAGTACAACTTTAAGTTTTGCACTCTTCTTCTCTCTGATTGTTTATTACGTATTCAAAAACTAAGTTGTTGTTCTAACTGAATGCAATAAACGCTAATTAATTGACCGACGACTGTTTAGTTTGTTCACTTGTTTGCAGCACAATGTGCGTTCTTTTCTCCAAAACCACTGAATTGTGTGGCTGATAAGATCAATCGGTAGGGGAACTTATTTTTACCCTATCGATAAGTCTGCAAGTTAATTGCTCCAAAATTGACCCTGAAAGATTCAATCAAAAAGTTCTAAATGGGGACCAACACGGTTGATGCTTTAAAGAAACGTGTAATCCGGTGGCTTGAAGACAATCGAGGACTTGTTATTGTAATCTTCTGTCTGCCTGCCAGCTTCATTTTCGACACTTTCATTTCGCTGCGTTGCTGGTTCCAGCGTACTTTTTTGTCGGCTCCAAAAGATCATTTGAAACGTGTGCGAACAATCCAAGAAGCTGTTCGCAAATGGAACTTGTTGCCCGAAAAAGAGCGTAGACCGTTGTGTACGGCAAAACCTAATTGGCTAAGTCTTTCAACAACGTTCTTCAAAAAAGTAAGTTTGAAAGAAGAAGTTTTCAAAAGTCAATTTGCATTTAAGGATCAATGTCATCAAATTCCGATTCCGCTTTATGACATTCTTGAGTTAGATGAAGACAACTTAAAAATCAAAGTAGAACCGAATGTCACAGTGAGAGATTTGACCAAGTTTTTAAATCCGAAAGGTATGCCTTAAAACTCTTTTCTTGCAAGTTTAACTAATCTTTTAGGCTACACATTGGCAGTGACGCTAGGAAGTAACTTTTAATAAATGCTTTTAACACTAATCGTAACTCAAAACTAGATTGGCGATGCAACTGCGGGCGGATTGGCCTTTGGCGTTGGAATGACTACTTATTCACACAAAGTGCCTTTTAAAAATAACATTTCACTTGCTAGTTAATGATTTCAGGTTGGACTTTATCAAGAAACAATTCTCTCATATGACGTTGTGACAGCTGAAGGAGAATTGATCCATGTTACTGCGGACAATGAACACTCTGATTTGTTTTACTGCTTGCCGTGGTCTCACGGAACGTTGTGTTTCTTGGTTGCACTTGAGCTTCAACTAATTAAAATCAAACCTTATATTCATATGGAGTATATTCCCGTGCACTCACAACAAGAGTACTGTGACAAGCTGATGGAGCTTTCGGGAGCTAACGACAAAGATGCCAAAGTGCCAGACTATTTGGAAGCCACAATCTATACAAAAAATGACGCCGTTATCATGGTCGGAAACTTTGAAGACGCAGATACAGCTGAAAAACAATCAAAGGTAACCGTTTACGGCATATCAGCTTTGTTTATTTGTTTAGATCAACAATGTAACTGCGTGGTACAAGCCTTGGTTTTACAAACACACCGAAAAGTTTCTGGCTAAGCCTGGAGACGAGTACATTCCTATTCAAGACTACTTGTTGCGTCATAATCGAGCCATTTTCTGGGTTGTCGAATCAATGATACCGTTCGGGAATCATCCTATTTTCAGGTACAAGTTCTTAAATTTAAAAATGAACGCTCTAAACACTTTTAAAACACGTTTTAGACTCTTCCTTGGCTGGCTTTGCCCTCCAAAACCGGCATTTTTGAAATTCACAACGACGCAAGCGATCCGTGAAATGACTTTTGCCAAACAAGTAAATTCTTGATTCAGTACAAATAATTTGTTTGTAGGTGTTTCAAGACATTGTTTTGCCACTGAATAAACTCAAAGAGCAAGTTGACGTAGCAATTGATTTGTTTGACACCTTTCCACTTCTTGTCTATCCGTGCAGAATCTATGATCACAATCGGGGTGCACAAGGGCAATTGAGGTGAAATGCTCTCAGCAGTTAATTAAACACTTAAGATTTCAGAGGCCCGGCAAAATCTCTTTTAGTGCCGAATACAAATTTTGCAATGTTCAATGATTTGGGCGTTTATGGCACGCCAGGTCCGGTAAAACGTCGAGAACCTTATAACCCGACATATGCGATGAGAGAAATGGAGAAATTCACACGCGATGTAGGTGGCTACTCGTTCTTGTATGCTGATATCTTTATGACCGAAGACGAGTTTGAGCAAATGTTTGACTTAACACTGTACAACGAAGTTAGTTAAACTGATGCTTTCAAAGTTCTCACTCAATGTTTAGATGCGTAAAAAGTACAAAGCAAACGGCGCTTTCCCAAAACTTTACGACAAAGTCAAGCCAGAATTAGATGTGATTTCGATTGGCAATCAATATGCAGAGTTGAACAGCCGATAAATGAATGACAAACAAGTGAAACAAACCGTTTGTTTATTCGGAGTTAACCGTTAGAATAAATTAAAGCTTATCAGATTGAAGATTTTTGTCCTCGCGTCCGGTTTAGAGATTCTTGACTAGTTGAAACAATTAGTTTGCCATCACGAGTCCACAGGCGACCTTCACTAAAGGCTCGTCCATGACTTGCCCAAGTAGAAAAGTTCTCGTACAGAAGCCATTGATTAACATCATAGTCAAAAGAGTGGAAATGCACAGTGTGATCTAGCGACAATACCATTGATGGGACGTATCCCAAAGAAGAATGAGGACGATTAGCTGCACTTGCAAGAGTCATATCTAAAAATCGAGTTTTTAAATGTAACGTTTTAAATATAGTGTTTTAAATCTAACCTGTCAAATATGCAATCAAAAAGCGATGATCACTTGATTCACTTATGTGACAATTTGGCTTTACCCAAAAGTAATATGGCTCAATAGACTTCACTGGTTTCAGTCCAAAATATCTCATTGGATCTGTATTCCGCACCTCAAATATATTTTCTGGCGCACTCTTAACAGTGTTTTCAAAGTATTGCACAGTTTTCGTCGGCAATTCCAGTTCTCCACGATGATACAATTCCAACTTCTCTTTGCAAAAATCGGCAACGCTAATTAATTCTTCTGGAGCAGCAACTATTGGCATTTTGATTTGATGTTCGATAGATGTGTCTTCCGGCTAAAATGAATGATTAAAGAGATTGGTTGAATACTGCAAAAACATACCACACAAAAAGAAATCTGACTTGACATAGCAGTTTTTCCATTTTGTTTTGCTGTTACAAACCGAGTTGCAAACGACCGTCCGTCCCTCACATGTTCAACGTCATATTCGACCGTACCCGTCGAGTCCACGTTTAGAATAAAGAAACAATGCTGACTATGAGGAACAAACTTTGGATTGGTAGTTAAATGGCCGGCAAGCAACGTTTGCGCAAATAACAAGCCACCATAAGCGTTTCCAGTGCGCCCATTCGGTCCTCTTAAAAAGTTGGCCCTGAAATCAAATAATTAAACAAGCAAATAAAAAAGTAAACGACCTGTAAGAATTCGGTGCAAGATTCTCCAACGTTGTTAGCTTCTTTAAGTATTCTTCAGTGACATTGGACGCCATTCTGGCTTGCGATACGCCTAAAACACACAAATTGTAAAAGATGGTGCTTTTAAATCTAAATAAGTACCGAAGTTGCGTGCCAATCGAACAGATAATAGACGAAGCATTTTCTTATTATGCAAAAAAACAACAAGAAAGAAATTCTCACTCACAGCTTTTACATTCTCAGATTGAATTTTCTAGCCTACAAAGATCAACTCGATCAGTTGTTTCGAAACTACCAAAAAGGTATTTAAAGGACACATAAACCGCATAAAAATTCGTTAACAGATAAACGTTAAAACTTTAATCACATTTAATAAGTTCAAAACAAGCCAAAGTTCAAAAAGCAAATGAAAGTCTTTAAAAGCAAGCAAGTAAATTGGACCCAACTACTAAATGCAAACTCTTTGGCAATTGAACCCGCAGCAAAGTCATAAAATTGCGTTCTGCAACGCTATCGGTTTACAGGCATTGAGTTGATTCTTAAATGGTTGAATGTCTCCAGACTACAAGCATATAAAACCAAACTACAAAATTTGTGCTCGCGTTAACCGAATAAAAAGAAGAAGTGTAGCGAGCCAATTGAAATCGATTTGTGATACAAACGTTTACAAAAGTGCTTACCGCCAAACTTGCACAATAGACTATCCGCTTGGGCATTCTCAAAAGGTTTTGTGGTCGAAAATTTACATTCATGGCGCTTGATCAGAGACTCGGCCTGGTTTAACAGCAAGTCGTTGTGGTTATTTAGTTCTTCGTTTTCAGATTCAATTTCTGACTTGATTTTTGCGACAATTTTATGAGTTGGATGGAAACGACGAGTATGCCTTCTCAAATTGAACCTAGTCGTGTACTTTTCTTTACAGACCAAACAAGGAAATACACGTTTCGGATCTAAAACAACCATAGATAAACGAAAGGCTTCTTTAAACATTGAATTACTTTTCTTGACAACAGTGTAAATAGTTGTTTCCGAGTGCATTTTCAAATGGTGACGCTTGAAGTTGAATTTCTTGTTGAATGTTTTTCCACATATGTGGCACGAATAAATATTGACTAAATCATTATTGGCTGCAACCTCTGAAATTCACAAAATTAATTACGCAAAGCTTAGCAAACAAGTTTAGTTCACCTTGTTTGACGCACTTGAGTGCCAACCTAAAATAAGCAGATAAAAGTGAGAGTAAAATCCGAATTTTACGTTTGGAGATCGTCTTCAGACGAGCATGGCTTATTGTTAATGAAAGGCTTTTTCGGCTTTGGATTGTCATGAGTTTTTATGTGGCGTTTGAAGTTGAATTGTCTGTTGAACGTACGATCACACAAATGACATTGGAAGCTCTTTTTTGAGCAGTCCATAGAACACACAAGCGCCGAGAAGATAAACGCATGAGAAATGTGCGAACATTATTTGTCAATTTTTGCCTTTCGTTGCACGTGTGTCCATTTTGATCACGTTGTGGTCAACGGCATAGTTTACTCCAACCATGCTTCGCCGACGTTCTTTTATTGTTTGCCATCAATTGAGACATGCTTCTACGAAACGAATTGAAAGTGTCCTGGTGGCCAATAGAGGGGAAATTGCACTGCGTATTATGCGAACAGCTCGGAAATTAAACATTAAAAGTGTTGCGGTCTTCTCCGACGCCGACTCAAATGCTCAACATAAAAAGTTCGCCGATCAAGCCTTTAGAATCGGTAAACCTCCTCCAACCGAGTCCTATTTATGCGGAGATCGAGTAATTGATGTGGCTTTAAAGGCGGGAGTTCAGGTTTGTTATCGTTTTTAATTAAATAAGCCGGCCATTGTTGTAACATGTTTAGGCGATTCATCCAGGTTATGGATTTTTGAGTGAAAATGCTGCGTTTGCAGAAAAATGCCATCAAGCTGGGATTATCTTCATCGGACCTCCTTCCAATGCTATTCGAAAAATGGGCATGAAAAACGAGGCCAAAAAGTAAGTCGTTTATTGTTTGACAATTGAACATCAAACATGTTCAGAATTATGATCGCTGCGAATGTCCCAACTATTCAAGGCTATAACGACGAAAATCAAGATCCTGACTACTTGTTTGAACAAGCCAAACAAATTGGTTTCCCTGTAATGATCAAAGCTGTATATGGCGGAGGCGGAAAAGGAATGCGCATCGCAAAAACAGAAACAGATTTCCACGAAGCTTTGGAATCAGCAAAAAGTGAATCATCAAAAGGCGTTCGGTAATGCGGAGATGATCATTGAGAAGTTTGTTGAACGTCCTAGACATGTGGAAGTTCAAATTTTTGGCGATACTCACGACAACTATGTTTATTTGTGGGAACGTGATTGCTCCATTCAACGTCGCCATCAAAAGATAATCGAAGGCAAGGATGTTTACTTGCATTTTACAAATTGAACATTAGTGTTTAGAAGCTCCCGCACCTGGTCTGTCAATGGAAACTCGGAGAAAAATTGGCGAAGCCGGAGCAAATGCGGCGAGAGCAGTTGACTATGTTGGTGCAGGCACGGTGGAATTTATGTAAATTACTAGATGATTCAAGGTTGTTACACATCTTCTATTTAGAATGGATCCGAACACTCAAAAGTTCTATTTTATGGAAATGAATGTAATTTTTGCATACAATTTCAACATATTGCTGAAAATTTAGACACGTTTGCAAGTTGAACATCCGATTTCCGAAGCAATTACTGGCCTTGATTTCGTGGAGTGGCAATTTAAAGTTGCGGAGGGTGGAAGAATTCCATTGCGACAAGAAGAAATTCCTTTAAATGGTCATGCGCTAGAAGCCAGAGTGAGTTAATATTTGAAAAGCACTTAAATTTGTTTATTTTACAGATCTACGCAGAAGACAACAATTTTATGCCAACCGCCGTAAGGCTTAACCGTTTTTGTCTTTATATACTCAAATGTTCAGGGTCTTCTTGAATACCTCTCATTTCCAAAACATGCTCGTGTCGACTCCGGTGTGGTTCAAGGTGATGCAGTTAGTGTGTTTTACGATCCAATGATTGCAAAGGTGATTGTTCACGGCACTGATCGAAATGATGCTATAAGCAAGTTAAACACTGCTCTCTCAAATACACACATTGGAGGCTTGCCTAACAATGTTGAGTTTGTGCAACGTTGTCTCAATCACCCAGAATTTGTTTCTGGCAACGTCTCGACTGATTTTATTGAAGAGAACAACTTATTGAAAAACTGACACACAAACAAAGCCAAATGAACGTTCGATTGTTGAAGGCGTTTGTGCTCGGCTGTTGTTGCAAGCCTATGATCAAACTCATTCGATAAAAGGGCCATTCGGGAATTCTGCGTTCTTCCGCCTCAACCACAATGCTCGTATAAAAGTGGACTTGTCCAAAGATGCAACGTTTGAAGCTACTGTTGTGCGTGATGGTTCAAACATTAAAAGCATTCGAATCGGCAACAATTTGGAAGTCAACGTTTCCAATGTTGTGTATTCGCTGACCGACTCCACTCAATTACCGCAAATTCAGTTCTTCGTCGAACACAACGACCAGCAATGGACTGTCAAAGCAGTTCAATTAGAGAATTCATTTGCAGTAAGACTTTAAATATGTTGGCACCGTTTAACATTTTTATTCTTAGGTCTATGGAAGCGAAAGACATGAATGGCCATTGACTTTGGAAGCACCGGATTACAACGAAGCTGCTTCTGCGGACACAGAGCTTCAATCTCGTGCTCCAATGCCAGGCGTTGTTGAAAAGGTTTTCGTGAAAGTGGGCGATGTTGCTAATGCCGGACAAGCTCTGTGCAGTCTTATTGCTATGAAAATGGAATATGTGCTCAAGTAAGCTTCTAAACTTCAAATTTTAGCTAATCAAAACATTTAGAGCTCCGTTTAAATGCAAGATTGAAAATGTAGCGTGTGCAGCTGGAAAAAGCGTTCAAAAGAATGCGGTGCTAATTAAATTCGAAAAAGTCGAATAAACTTCTAGGTTAACAAATTGTACGAGTATTTTTAAAGTGCCATAAATAAAGAGTTCTATACTTTGTTTGTTTATTGAATGCGTGCTTTTTGATGGACTTATAATTGCAGCTAGTTAACGTGTAAAAGCGCCAACTTGGAAAGTTAAAGTGCTTGGGGAATCGCCAAAAAACAGCAGCGAACAATTTTGTTGGGGATGACAATTCGATTAAATAACAACGGATTACGGTAATTGTTTGAACAATAAACTTGAATAAAGCGATCTTCCGAATTACTGTAATTCACACATTGAAACAAAACAACCAAAGATTTAATGCAGCCTTTATTTGATCAAGAAAAAACAATCATTTGCTAGGATTTGTGCGTGCTTTCAAGGCAAAATTCTTCTCATCAATGTCGGAATTTGTACTGTTTTGCTGCTTCTCAACGCATTCCTTTTCACTGGCATTGTTTAGCTCTGCTACATTTGGATCATCTTCATCTTCGTGAATGAGAGTTGATTGAAAACGGCTGGCTTCTCGGTTAACAAAGACTAAAAAGACTAAAGAAAAAGACTAAATTAGAAAAATACTATTAAGAAGAACGTACCAACATCCTTATTTCCTTGTGCAATTTTTGACAAATGGTCAACAGTGGATTCGTGAGGCAAGAGGACCATTGGAGCTCTGAATGAATAGAAACTTGCGTAGTACAATAAGTTGTATGGGCTGCTTGAATACAAATCTAAGAAAGTGAAAATTAGATGCCTTAAAGGATTAAGATCTACCTGCATATCTTTCAACTTGACTGGCGAAAAATGTGATACGTGAGCCTGGATCCGAAACAATGATCCCAAAATACCATATGCTTGATCCAATTCGTGGGTTTTTTTGCGGATAGCTTTCACGGCGTTAGTGATTTCACCTTTTGCATTGTTCTAAATAGAAAGTAATTAAATTACAACTGATTCAAATTACCTGAGAACTGAGACTCAAATTCTTATACAACTTTGCAAGACGAATATCCAAGTCGTTAATGTCGGAAAATAGGTTTTGTTTTTCTGTCCAGATAGAAAGTTCATGTTGCAGCTCCGGGATGACTAAAAATGTTCTCCATCCTTTTGATTTCTTTGATCGGAGTACATCGCCAAAAATATGATCTCCAACGTACCTAAATTCAATAATTAATAAATGCAAACGCTAAATGAAAAACTTACAAAACCTCCTTTCCTCTTGCTTTCATATAATGACGGAATGATTCACAAGAACCTCCAGCGAAAACTTTGCCTGCTTTCAATGGACCTTGATGTATTCCAAGCTTAATCTTTCCAGTTGAAACATCGACTTCGCGGAAAACTGTGCCGTCTAAATTCAAAATAAACAGCGTGCAAAACATTTAACTCTTACCTGCAAACCAGTGCGGTTTCTTTGCATCTACAATAGTGGCGTCAAAGTAAGTGTTCCAATCTGGACCAATCAAAAATTTCAAGATGCCATTTGTGTACCAAAATTCGGAATTTGTGAGCAGAAAAGTTTGACCGCCATTCTTCTTTAGCGTAATCAAAAGCGGCTTGATACGATCATCTTTGATAACGTAAGTTTCAATCTTTTCCAAAACTTGTCGCTTCATTTCACCAGAACTGTGGACCCAATTAACTGCACTCTCAAGATCTTGACCAATAGATTTGTACGAAATGATAATGGATGTGCTGCGGACCTGAACGCCTGTTCGATCGGAAATTCTGAAAATCAATATTTAACGAGTCAAACAAAAGTGTGTATTCTTACATTGAATAATCAGGCGATGAATCGAAGTAATTGACCAAACATGCAAGAAGAAATGTGTCAGGCAAATTAAACAACGTGTTAAGTACGATAATGCGCGACTCACTCAAAAGTATGAACTTGTTTGGATATTGCTCTTCAATTTCATTGGATTTCAAGAAGTTGAAGCCGTGAACTGCGCAAAGAATGTTTCCAAAAGCGTCAACCTTAATCAAGTTCCCATAAAGCCTAAAATTTAAAACTTAAGCTTAATTCAAACATCAAATAAGCTTACAAGTCAAACCAAAGACCGCGAACGGGGAAATTGCTGTCGTACTTCAATCCTTTCAATTGTTCCGGATAGCCAAGGTTGATCAAACGCAAAATGGTATGCTCAAAAAGAAGTGTTTCATAAGCAGGTGATTTGTAGTTACATAGAGTGTAATCCATATCTGCAAACGTAAAATAGAATTTAAGTGATATTAGAAGCCACCTACCAAAGCCAAAGAACTTAATTTTCTCTAAGCGCAGCGAGCGACCAACAAAGATGCGCTGATTAGGATCCTTCTTGTAAGCTTCTAGTGGTTGAGCCAGCGGATTTGCAGTGGAAGTACTTGCAGAAACCATGACCTTAGGCAACAAAGACTTCATTGAGTTGTCGTTTACACTAAAAGCAAATGACAAAATGAAATTGTTATTTAAACTTTTCTTTTAATAGATCGTAAAAAGTGTTCTATAATTTTGCATTTCTAGTCACTTTTAACAAATGTTTAAAATTTATTACTGCAAAGAAACTCACTTTTCTTTAACAACAACGATTGATGGGAGGATTGAAAAGGTTGTACTTTCTTGTTCTTGGTTTCGACTATAACCGTTCATTTTTGGCAGACTATCCAAATGTTTTGGGACATTCAAATGATTTAAATGGTCGATGTTATGTTGAATGCTTGCCTTGGGACTTATGCTCAAATCCATTGTTGCAAACTGTCTTCGTTTGCTAGCAAAATCCGCTCTTTTATTTGCGGCAGACGTTGAAGTTGGTAATCGACTTGGATGATGTTCCGGAAAATATGTAGAATCGAAATGATTAGTGGGTAGCATAATAAAGTGCGACATCTCAAAAAGTTTGTCCGAATGCAATCCCTAAATTACACTTTTAAATGTTTTCTTTCCGCGCCCAGCTCTTTCATCAATTAGGGAAATGTTCTCCACACAAACTTTATGGACTAAGAGAAACTAAAGAAGAACCTATAAAACATTGCGTTTGAAACTATGCATTTAATTAAAAGAAGCTCTTGAAGGCCTCAAATCATAAACAATATAAATGATTTACTCAAAATTCAACGCAAGAACCATTATGGCAGGACTTTAAATAAACAATTAAAGTCCAATCTAATGAGTTGAAGGCTTTCTTGCGCATGTTTAACCTGTCTCCCAAAGAGTGCACTCTTGGCTTTTGATCCACGCCGGCTCGATTTCAAGGATTTGCGTTTCGTTTATTTACATTATCTCTTTAACTCATTCATTGCGCCCACTTTTTTGATAGACAACTGACGTGTTTCAAACGAGTACAATCGTTTTTGTGTCGTTTGTTCTTGCTGTTCGAGAATTTGAGAGGATTACGCAAATTATTTCAAAAATGTGGCAGCAACGACCAGTTCAAATTATTGTAGTCATTTATTTTCGTCTGATTTTACACATAATATAAGTTCAAAGAAGAAGACCCGTAATGTTGAGTGAAAGGAAAAACAAGGCCAATCAAGTGAGTGTCGGGATGTTTTTGTGGTCGGTTCATAATCTAATTCGAGTCTCACGTAACTGGTTGCTTTGGACGGGATTAAACGCAAAGTCATTCAGCGGACGGCTATCGTCGTCAGGAATGTTTCGTCAATTGCTTAATCTCCGACACAGCGGGGATATGACAAAATTGGTCCATAATTACGTTACGAACCACCAGCAACACGAGCTAACAAGAATCGACCACATAAACAACAAGAGAATAAATAATTTAATGGAATGCTTTCAAACAAATCTCTCAAGGCTACTATCGGTTTTAGAGTTTGAGTGGAAGATGCCCGATAGGAATGAGCGAGGTGTCACCGATTGAGAAGGCTGTGAAACAAGTGGTGATGATGAAGTTTGCATGAGCGTTAAAATCCTTGAAGCATTGGCGTTGGAGGTGCCGTTTGAAGTTGAGTCTTTGGCGGATCCAATGCTCAAACCATTTGAAGATTTTGGCGAGCAGTAAGTGTGAAGCCTTCCCTCTCTAAACCCAAACAATCCTTGACTTGTCTGAATATTTCCGTCTTTGCTTGATGTTCTGACAACCATAAGAGGTGAAGAATTTGCACTGTCAATGCTGCCGTTCTTTTGAGTGATTGTCAGCGAGTCATCAAAGCTGTTGCCTCGTGACTTATACGAATTGATGGAATAAAAAAATCGTAGGGACTGCGCCATTTGTCTTCGAATACTCTTTATGCAAATTACTTGGAGGCGATGAGTTGGACAAAGTAGAGCGCTTTCTACGTTCTGTTGATTCTCTGCAAATAAAAGAGGTTAAAAACGTCGAAATGCAACAATTGCTACCTGATGATGTTTCTCAAGTCGCGGTTCATTGCGCAATAGAGAATCCAATTCATTGACGAACCAACATAAGTTAACCATTCGGAGACCAAAACAACCCAGGAAAGCAAGTCGGTATTCTGTTCACCATTAAACAACTGCATAAATGTAAATTCGTGAAGCCACGCTTCCGGCATCAATTGAAGAATCGAGAATGGCAGCCAACAAAGGACATGAAAGCAAGCAATTCGGATGATTGCAGCAGTCATGTCTTTTAAATATCTGGGCTCAGCGACCAATGGCTGTTTGCTGACCGCCCTGGCGGCATTGGCCACAACTCTCGCCTTCCGTTGCCAGAACTTTCTTCTCACATGCCGCACAATCTGTCCATAATTAAAGGTGACGATGAACAGAGCTGTTATAAAACCAATGCCGCTTAGCCATCGTCCAATTAAAGACAACCAGTTGTTGCTTACAGCTTGAACGCAGTCCGTCTCTTCTATATTCACATCCAATGAAAGCAAAACAATTGCAGCAAGAACGACAATCAATACACATAATGCAACAATAGGTGTCGATTTAATAGCAGATTTTCGGATTCGACTCTAAAATTACAACATTTAATGTTTTGTTCAAAGCTTTATTTAAACTTACATTGAAAGGCTTGCGAATTGTTATAAATCGCTCGAATGAGATGCATGAAAGACAGAGCAAGGACCCGAATCGTGTTAGACGATTTAATATGTAGACGGATCTACATGAGACCAAATCTGCAAAGAAGATGATTGAAATTTGCACACAGGGTAGTAATTGAGATTTGCTCCAAATTAAACGTCTCGACTAAGTAATCCAGCGAGCCTTATTACACGCGTTTTGCATGCTGTTATTACTTTGGCGATTATCTCCAACTGATCCAAAAATACTAATTTTGCGCTATTCTTATCCACGATAATCTCGGAAAGTTTATTTTAGCCTCGCCATTGTTACAGATATCTTCAAAATTATTCATCCTCGCAAAGCTTCCAGTCAACCAAAGTACACAACTAGCAGGATCTATTTTTAAAGTGCATTCTACTACGTGGATAGTCTGCTCGCTAAATCTTGTTTCCAGATAAAATGAGGACGCAACGTTCGGAACAAAGGAATTTCGGGGATTATTAAACGGGATAGAGCACTCACCTGGTAAAACGACGATTGGTAGAACTACAAAGATGACGCGTAACGCCAAGGACACGATGACAAGTAGATCGACTATTGCCAAAAGTCCGATGTAACTTCTAAGTCTGTCTGAAGGCGACAAACTAGATCGGTTGTTTCTTCCTCTGGTGCGCAAAACTGAACCCAGTGTCCATAAATTGCCAAGCAAGCCAATTTTTATTGTTAAAGCGTAGATGGCCAAGACTCCGCATGCATAAAGAAGCATGCTGACCCACGCCGCACACTGCTTTAGCTTTTATTTCCACGTTCTTCAAATCTAAAATTGGTAATTTAATGTTTGAAAAGAGCATTTAAAAACCGACAAAGCACGAAATGGACAAACTTGCAGAAGTAGTAAAACAAAGGAACGAAACGCGCATGATTCAGAGTGGGAACAAACAAGGATGATGTTGTTTGAGAAACGGCAATTTTAAATCAAACGCTCCCAAAACTTATGATTTAAGACGTTTGCCTCCGCACACCAACTAAAGGCGATTTGCAAGCCGAACTGACAAGCGACCGACTGGAATCACAAAAAACAGCAAATTAATCAGTGGTTCGTCGGCGCAGTGTGCCACGCCCGCCCTGGTGCCGTCGTTGCGATAATCCTGAGGAACATCAGGTAGACGCAGTGGCCAAAGCCCTCGAGCAAATGAATAAAAAGAACAGATTTGTCCAATTATCTGCTTCAAAGCAATAATTAATTGGAAGTAATCGGTGACAACAACGAGGTGCACGCGCTTTCAATCGAAACTTACCAATTACAAGTCATTTGATTCAGCACCAATCAACCAAGGATTAGCACAAAACAATGGCCAATTGATGTAAAGGTTCGCTTTAAGTGACTAAACCTTACTAAGCTTAAGCAGTTCACACAAAACTTAATGACCGGCCAGAAATTGACGCAAGCAGTGATTCAAACGGAAACTAGGTTTCCACAAAGCTGTTTTAAAGCGGGTTTTTCTCCCACCAAAGTACGTTTGAGCGTTGTATTACGGAAAGGACTCATTACTTTAATGCAAAGAAATACAAAAATGCTTGTTGACAACAAACGAAGTGCGGAATTATTAACTTACTTTTCCGACTAATTGGCCATCTGCGTAATTTTTGTTGTTTTCATTAACGAGCCGATTAGGGTCAACATTAAACATCAATCGAACAAGCGGAATACAGGTCGAAATCCCGAAAATTAATCAAGCAATTAATTTATGAGATTAATCAAATTGTTGACAAACAAACATGGCGAGTGTTTTGATTACAGTACTGTTTTGATTGTTAGGCAAAAGTTAAGGCAAAAGACAGAGCCGTTCTACTAAGACGCGGGATACGGTTTTTAGATGCACGTTTTCCGGGAATGCAGGGGATTTTATTTAAAACTGTCTGGAGATTAAATGAAAAAGGTCGGCCATAATACGCAAGATTATAAACGGGTGTCCACGGGTTTTGTTTAAGTTATGAAGGATAAATAAAATGTTGGATGTTGGTTGCGTAAATTCAGATTAAGTTTGCGAGCTTAGCTCCAATAACATAATCGTTAGGATCATGCGTGTAAAATTAAACACCGTTTAGAATGCAAACTCAAACGGATTATCCGCAAATGTAAAAGTCAATAAAGCTTTTCGCCAAACTTGAAACAAAGATCTGAATGCAAAAGTTGAAAAGATCAGCCGAAGTCGTCAAAAGAAATTTTGTTTTTCTGCAAAACTTAAAAGCATCGGTGCATGCTGTTTTAATGCTATTATAGCCTCAATGTGCATAATTCGAATAACCGAGGAAAATCTTGTAAAGATAAGGCTTACTCACATAAGCTTAGATGTCGTTTTATAATTTCTTGACTCATCATGGAACAAAAATTAGTCGAGCAAATTTGTCATAAAACACGACATGAATATTACAATAAAAGCAATAAGGACGTATTGTTTTTACACAATGCACTATAATGGCATGGCCGATTCCTGGAAAACAACTAATCGAGTTCAGAGATTTTCAAACAAAGCAAGCAAATCGGATATGGGGATAAACAGCCAGAAATAACCAACCGGGACACAAATCTTAAACCTCGCCTTTGTACAAAATTGAAACCCTCGCTACACCAGACCGGTAAATCCGAATCCGCTCTTTGTCCAGTGGCCAACAAAGGAATCCGCCGGATTTAACTGGCTCCACTTCTTTATTATGCCAAAAATAAAACCCACATTTGGAATAGTTAAGCATGAACGTGGAAATCAGACATAATTCTTGTAATTCGAGCTTTGACTGGCGACTGTGCATGTTGAAATTTAGTCTTTGATTTTAAACTGCACAGAAAAGTCTGGTCGCGCATTGTTTGTGCTAATCATAGGCTTGCCAACAAACTGCAAACAATCGACGAAATTTATCGGTCAACAAAGCTCTGAAGCTTGCGTAAAGGCACGTGAACCAAGAATTGACTCACAGTGTTTCCCCAGTTCGTGTAAATCAAAGACCATTTGCGGGCACAGTTAGTGCCAATTATTGGAGAACGGCGTTGACGGCAAAACAACTGAAAGTCAGCCGGTTGGAAAGAAGCCAGGCGCTCACAAAGGAGCAATCGAATTTCCTGATTCGGATATAAAACAACTAGTAGGACAATTGCTCAAGCAAGAAAAGTGCATTGTGTCGGCGGATTCTGTCAGACTCGATTTAGACACATATGTCATTAAGTGTATGTAGTTTGTAGCTTTAAACATTTAAAATCCACACAATACTGCTTGCATTAGCGTACTGTAGTTGTAAATTGTTAGACATCAACATTGATAATAAAAGAAACGTAATTTGGTTATTGGTACCTCGCCTAATCCGCCAAATTTGTTACGTCAATTTATGTGTTCATCCTCACTATAAAAAGGTGTTTTGGAGTCGCAAAATGTCAATCCAATAAGATTCCGGGAACGAGACGTCAACTTTGGTTTTTTATCCCTCGCCAATTACTACGGTGTGGAAAAGCCACCGAAGCTTAACCAAATGTCAACGAGTAAACAAAAAATCCAATTTTCTAGTTAATCTATTATCGCATGCTTGGCACCGGTACATTAGCAAATTATGCTCTCCGAATCACTCGATTCCTTTGAAAAAGATGGCATTTTACGGAAAATAATTTCCAATTATCCGCGCTGATTAAAAACCTGACTTTTGCTAATTATTGTTTGTTTATCACGCGCAATTAATTACAAGAAAACGTGCGATGAATATCAACAACTAGCTAATCAGTTAATTCAATAAACAACATTTGAAAGAACGCTTCAAAAACGAATCAAACGGATACTCGAAACGAGGACACACTTCTGCAATGTCGCCTCAATTCCGGGAAAATCGAATTACTCAGTCGAGTCAAAAACTTACTGAAGTTCGACTCATGCGGAATTTGATTGCTGACTGCTGTTCCGCTTTCTAATTACATCATTTACATAATGTAACAGCCTATTCTTGACGGACTCCAGTGTTTACGTGGTTCACCTCAAAGCCAATTAGCTGGATGATAATCCCGCCATTATTTACAACCATCAGATGACCGCTAAGCACAGTAACCACTCGGCGGCACAAAGGCCCTGATTCGATTAGTGGACTTTGACGAAAGTCAAAACAACCGAAAGTGTGTTTGATAAACGTAGAAAACGCCGATTTGAACTTACATGCCAGTGGAGCTAATCTGTCTTTGTTCTACTCTATTTATGGCGCGGTCATCTTTTGGCAAATTGTCGGTCAATCGGTGCATACCAAACAAACACAAGAATGTAGAACAGGATTACTATGCAGCTAAACATCAAAGAATTTGCAGCAATCCTGAGTAAAATGAAAAAGCTATTTTGAGCGTCTTCATTGTTTGCATTCTACGAAGTCTATAATGAGCAAAACACACAAAAAATAACTTGCAATAACAACGTCGCGAAAAGCGTACAGATGGATTTTTGACCAGAAAGTTTTTGTAAATGCCACCGACGACTCCATGAAATGTTTCTGATCAAAAAAACTGAACTTTAAAGCTTGAAAGAAACACCTGCTTAATAAGTGTGCTGCTTGTTTAATTCGCACGTCTAATGAATTATTTGCAACATGAAGTTTCAACTGCTTTTTGTCCTACTTTGTTTCGGGCTATTTAAATAAGTTTCCACGCAAGTGTTTTAGAACCACCGGGTTTCTAACAAACGGATAAGGCTTTTGTGAGATTATAAAGCGGAAGCCAAGTATTGTGCAAAGCGTGCAGCACATTTTGTTTACGGTTATAGCACGAGAGCCAGTCAGAAGTGTCCCACTCAATCTGGTCGTAATCGCTTATCCAAAGGTTAGCCGAAAATCGGAAGGATTTAGACTCTAAATTTGTGACATTTAGCTGATGGCCGGAACGCTAATAACGCTAATCAACGTGAATCTGTTCACCCATACTGTAGATGTCTTGCGCCTTGCGGATTAATCAACTGGACTTGTGACAAGCAAATGCAACAACGAAGCAAAAAATTGGCGGAAATTTGTAAAAAACATGGAAGTCGCAATTAATTATTTGGCTTCAGGTGAATAACAGGCAACATCTAGAGTGGGGGTTCTAATTTATGAAAACAACTGCCAGACAGTAAACATTCGTGCCCTATTGTATAGGGATTATATTGAGCCGCCAAATGAGTGTCTAGCTCATGTTTGTAGTCAGTCACCGCTGAACAAAGTGATTCATTACATTTCTATGGCTGCAAGTTGTTAAACATGATTTAAAAAAGTAGCAAACACAAAGTATAACCGATGCAATAAATTAAAGTCGAAAATAAACGACTGCTAAATTTAAAATCCAAAACGGGCCCTCCAAAAACAATAGAGCATAAAGTTTTATTGATCAAATCCAGGGCATGTTCGGCTAAATGACGTTAGCACATTTACGAGCCAATTCTAGAAATCATTGAGTCGGGCGGCGTTCGTGCCAAACAAAACTATCAACACAGCGGTTGACAACACAAAATTCAATCACTTTGTTGTGCGCAGAAACAGCATGCCATCGAATGCTAATTAAACAAATTTGGATTGCTTCTCTGCAGAATTTGATGACAAAAATTGCGACAACTAAGCGACAACTAAGTCGTTCTGAAAAGAAGCCTGCAAGAGTTAGATGTTGTTAGTTGACTCAGCAAGTTTTGAAATCTACAGTTGCATATGCATTTAAAAGCAGGTCACCAGAGTTCAATCTGTTATTCTCAGGCACACATTGACTATGGAAGTTCACACTACACTTTTGAGAACATTACCACGCGCTTCTGGCGTTGAGATTTCAGAACGGTTTGCTACAAAGAATGAGTACTCTGATCTTCTGCGGAACAACCTGCCAATAGACATGCAAACGAGCGCACAAAGAACTCGATCACTTCCCGATCCTCAGGTATAAATAGATAAGCGAGGAAGCAACGTGCTTGGTTTTTAGTTCTGTTGAATGGC
The DNA here is from genome assembly GCA_024699845.1 of Aphelenchoides bicaudatus. Classification (NCBI taxonomy): domain Eukaryota; kingdom Metazoa; phylum Nematoda; class Chromadorea; order Rhabditida; family Aphelenchoididae; genus Aphelenchoides; species Aphelenchoides bicaudatus. The sequence goes on along the minus strand of JAMPIN010000002.1, from coordinate 9,202,776 downwards.
AACTCTTTTGTCTAGTTTCGGATTTATCAAGCATTCCTTTTTATTGCGGTCTACAAAAGAATGTTCAGGATTTCGGTACACCATTTACGTAATGTTTAACAACTCCAGTTTTGAGTGAGAAACAAAGCGCTCAAGTGTTTATGAACAAGAGCACATCCCCTACTGCTTTTCCCAACGTGGTCACCTTTTATTTATAGCTAAACTGCTTGTTTATGTCCCTTTCGTTCTTTGGTGTCTTCTTTCAGCAGTTGCGCGTAAATTTGCCGCCATGTGGCATTTGATTTGATCGGCGTGTTGGCGCCAAAAAAGTGTTTAAGGATCGCCGGTGTTTGGGTGACGTTCTAGTTTAGCATGCTCTCTGAATCACGCCGCGAAGTGTTCTTTTGAATTGTTGGTGTTCAAATGTTCGATTTGCGGAATTTAATTTGATAGCACGAGACAGCTACAAAAATTGCATCGATGTGGCCAAAGTTGTTTGGCAAGCGCTTGGTCCGAATTGCTCACTACCAGTTCGCCGGACCAGCATTCAGCAACCACGTGCGGGTCTGACTCGCCAACTAGTCCCCATGCGGGAGAACGAGACGGATATTATTGTTGTTTGGTGGTTTGGCGCAGTCCATTTTGAAGAGATTTGCACTGTTTAGTTCGGAGTTTTCGTGCTTGATTTGTAGAAATTTGCATTTTCAACTAATTTTTTGTTCCAGGATGAATTCTACTAAACTAACTAAGAAATTGTTTTGCGCTGCCTCGATGACGCCGAGTCGCTCCTTGAGTCGATCTTTGCCGCTCTGGAGACTTGCTGCAAGTGGGTCAACTCAAGAGATTACGTTCCCAATTGCTGGAAAGAAGCCAGTTATCACTAACATCGAAAATGCATGCGACTCAATTAAAAGTGGAGATCATGTTTTTGTGCAGGTAACATTTTGTTTTGTAAAGTTTCTATTTAACACATTGTTTCTAGGGCATTGCAGCGACGCCAACTCCACTGTTGAACACTTTATGCAAGCATGTGAAGAAGAACAACTTGAGCAAGATCACTTTACATCATCTTCACTTGGAAGGACCAACTCCTTGGACAGATCCTAGCATAAAAGGTATTGTTTTAGCTTTTATGTAATCACTAAAAGTGTTTTATTTAGATCGAATTCGTTCCAATTCTCTTTTTACTGGTCATAATTTGCGTTCAGCCATCAATGATGGAACTGCTGACTACAATTCGATTTTTCTTCAAGAAGTTCCTATGCTTTTCCGCAGTGGAGCGATCAAGCTTAATGCCGGTTTGTTTCAAATCTTTAGAAAGGGAATGTTTATTTTATGAGTTTAGCTTTAATTCATGTTTCTCCGCCAGACAAGAATGGATTTTGTTCATTGGGTACGAGTGTTGACACTGCTCGCGCCGCCGTTACGATGGCTGACTACATCATTGGTATGTTTTAGACCTTTATAGATTTTATTAACTTTCTTATTTAGCGCTATCAAACAAGAACATGCCTCGTACTTTTGGCGATGCTGTAATCCACAGTTCTCATTTTGACATAATGGTTGAAGACCACGATTTCCCATTGCATTTGCGAAATACTGGCGAGTTGAGTGATACTAGCACTAAGATTGGAAGGATTATTGCTGACAATCTTGTTGATGGTAATTACTTTCGTTATTACATTGAGTTTAATATGATTGTTTTTAGACGGCGCTACACTTCAAATGGGCATAGGAGGAGTACCAGATGCTGCATTGGCAGCTCTCAAAGGTCACAAAGATCTTGGTGTCCACACGGAAATGCTGTCTGACGGAATATTGCCACTTGTTGAATGCAACGCAATTACAAACGCTAAGAAGTATCATCATGCTGGCAGATTGGTCACTAGTTTTGTTTATGGATCTAAGAAGCTTTACGATTTCCTTCATGATAATACAATGGTGCACTTTGGAGATGTTCAATGGGTCAACGATCCTGCAATAATTCGGCAAAACCCTAAAGTTACTGCGATCAATTCTGCCGTTGAAGTTGATCTCACTGGCCAAGTTGTTTCAGACAGTGTTGGAACAAGATTTTTATCCGGTTTTGGAGGCCAAGTTGACTTTATTCGAGGTGCGGGAATTGGTAACGACGGCTTAGGGTAAGCTTTTATACAAGAATTATTCGATTATTTAATTACAATTTCAGCAAACCGATTATTGCTCTTCCGTCTATCACTAACAAAGGACAGTCTAAGATCACTCCATTCATTACTCACGGATCAGGCGTTGTTACTTCAAGAGCTCATGTCCACTATGTCGTCACTGAAAATGGTATTGCTCAATTGTGGGGAAAGAACATGCGTCAGCGAGCATACGAATTGATCAAGATTGCGCATCCAAGTCAACAACAGAATTTGGAGAAGGCAGCGTTTGAAAGGTTTGATTTGCTTGCTTTACTAACTTTATTTAATTATTCTTCAGATTGAAAGTCATGCCGTCGCCCGAGTGAACAGCTAACTTGTTGATCTAGGTATTTATTCGCACCGCACTTTGGAACTTTTAATTGAGCTGCACATTATTCATGACTTTGTTGTATCGTCTTGACTCGTTCTCGAAATAAAGTGTGCAATTAAACAAATTGGGCAATATTTATTCAAATTAAGACCGTTGTTGTGTTCGTATAGTAAAGCTATTGTGCAACAAACAGTTGCAATTAAATCGGCGGTTAATGTTCCATCTTGACCTTCTTGTTGGATCAATTGCTTTCCATTCGACAACAAAGACGAAGCGTTTGTTTGACAAGCCTCGTTTTATGTTCAAACGCCATAAACTTCGCAAAGGAATCCAGCAATCGGGCATGGAGTGCGAACATAGAAGCGCGCTTAATGTAGAGAGCGCAAATTAGCAATCTGGGCTGCCTTTGGCTACTCTACTCAAGTCCTTGGCAGCACGAAGAGTCCATTTATTGGTGTGGACCAACGCACTCGCCGCTCCATTGCAGCCGGCTATTCCGGCGTTAAGGCAAAGTCGGTCCGAGATAGAATGGCCAATTCGTGGGAGAAAGTGGAATTTTGGCAGCGCAAGATAACCCCATCTTCTGCATTTTTATTCGGCTCAATTTGTTTTTTCTTAGCATCAAAAATGTATTCTTTTAAAGCTTTTTTAATAAGTGTTTTTGAAGACAAACTCTAACAACTTGAACACGAACGTTTTTGATATGGCGAAACTTTCTTCAAGATGCGACTTCTTCGAAGGAATAGTAGATAATTCATTGTCCGAATTGGGTTGTTGGAAAGTTTAACTAAACGCCCAATTATCTCGAGCAATTAAACCAAATTTTATATGTTTGATTACTGTTACCGGCTAGTTTAAAACTTAATTTATTGATCTGGACAAATTCGTGGATGGCCTCACTCGAAACCACTTGCTATTTCCGTCCCATTTTTTGGCCGCCAGCTAATAAGCACCCGGTTGTTTTCAGCGAATTCCTTTGTTTGAAATGTCCACTCGACAAGTGTCCAGCCAAAATCTTAAGCATCATTGCCTGTTCTGCAATTTGTCATATATTCCTACGCCACGCGCTTTCCTGATTCCGTCGCCGAACGGAAAACCCATCATATCGAGAAGGAATGCCGGAACAGCTTTGAGCCTGGTTGATAAGTGGTTGCTGGTGACCTCGAATTGGGCGATGGGTGTGTTTGCATATTCGCCTGTTATCATTGCTTGGTTTTTCCTCCGTGTTTATTCCGATTTACGTTGTGGCAAATTCTTGTGCTGACAAATACCGCACAGGTTTTGTCGTCTGGATCAGCTCACAAGAAACGGTCGCCATTCGCTTGCTGGATTGTGAGCATTCGACGGCGCACTGTTGCTGCAATAATTTCTGCTTATCCGTCCATTGAAACGTGTAGCGTGATTCATGAGCTGAGGTAGTTTTTATTGTCTTGGAACCGCTTGCTTGTCACAGATTGCATTTGTCACCTACACCTTTCAAGGGGCCGCCAATTCGAGCGGGCGTTTGTTTGACGAACTCATTTAATACATGTTCCAACACTCATTTGTTATTTTGCCAACACCTGCGCGCATTTTGCAATTCATACTTGGAAATGAGTTTGTTGAATTTTAAAGCCTTGTGATCCGACTGTTCTCGCAGATTTGGCGGATGAGCCGAATGTTAGTCACCATCCAAAAAAGGCAGGAATTCAACAAACAGAATTGATGCCACCAGTTTGAGAGTTTGCGGTCCAGTTATTGTCGAGGCTGATCAGTGCACAAAAAAGTGAAAACACTTCCAAACGGAGTGTTTTTTCCGCAAATTATTAAGTCCGAGTGTGCGTTAGTCCTTGCGCAACGTCTCGACTACTAGTTTTCCTTCTTGAGTGACCCATTGATTCGCTTCGAGAAACCGTTGGGGACGTGCGTCAATTGCTTTTCGTCAATTGCTTTTGCAGTCTTATTCTTTCGTTCAGGGTTGATTGTATCATTTTGACGGGTTTCGACTAGTTTGCAAAATGGACGCTGAAACTCCTGGACCATCAACTTCAGCCACCAACGATTCGTCTCCAAATGTGCGCGATTTGGCAAAGAAGTAAGACATTTTCATTGCTTGTTGATTAAAATACCTACTTCAGGTTCGAGTCGATGTCGCCCATTAAGAAACCGGCTGTTAAAAAGACACAAACTGTCAGGATGACCAAGCAAAGACCTGCAAAACCGTGAGTTTTTGGGCTGAATATCGGTTAGATTGGCTAGCAAGTTACTTTAAACTCCGACGAGCGGGCATTGTCTTTTAGTGAGATTGACCGCAGGTCATTTGTGATTCGAGTGAAAAGTGCAACCCGATCGCATAGTTTTGGTGTGAGAAAGTAGTTGAGCGAGCTTAACTCATTTCTGCTGTTTTTAATTAAACGCATGCAAGCATATCTTCCGGAAATTATTTGTAGATGCAATTTTTGGTTTAGTTAGATTGCTTTGTTGAATTGATTCTATACTTTTCAATTCAAGCAATATTAATGCAGCAATATAATCAAAAAGCAGGACAACAACGTTTTTTGTAAAAGCAGCGGAAACGCCCTATTGTTGTTTTGATTGCGTTTTGGATTGTTGCGCACAGGGCAAAAAGGTTGCCAACCGATCAATTACCGGCTATTTGTTCTCCCACCATTGACAAAGTTGTTTACGGTCTGCAAACCCAGTTTCTGTACACATTCTTCATTCCACAATGACCATGACACAAAAACTCCACTTTCTCAGCCTTTAATTGCCTAAGTTTACGTGATTTTAGTCCCGTTCTGAACATCTCGGTCACTCCCATCCATCGAAAACGTTCTTCAAAAAAGAGGCGACAAACTGGCAAGCTTTCGAACAGTGTGACTGAACTTCGGATCACAACTGGACCAACAACTAGTCCAACAGAGATGGCCATTAAGCGAAAAACGTCCTCAAAGATGAAGAAGAGCAAATCAGCGGACGCCAACATCTCAGCTTATCTAACAAGCACGGCACTCAAATGTGAAACGTAAGTCTTATTTATTCACAAAACTTGAGAAGTAACCAAAGCTTTGCTGCAACAAATAGTTTCTTCTTAATCCGATTAACCCTCAAAAGCTTCCTTCGCAAACCAGAACCGAAATGAAAACCGTTGCGCAGTTTTATTTGCATCGAGTCGACTAGTTTCAATTAATTTCTTCTGCTTTAAGTTGTTAAAAATGACTTGTAAGAATTGTGTTGTTGCTACAATTTGTTGTTCTTTTTCTAACACTTTGCGCATCCACACTCAACGGGTCGAATTTCATCCAGCCGATTAGTCAAGTCTCATTAGCGTTTTGTAATTTTACACTGGTCACTCACATCGTCATGCATAAACACTTTATTTTGTTGTAGGTCTCCAACTTATTTAAGTGACTGTAAACGATTTTAATTGAAAAAGCTCATCCGTTCGTTCTCGAAATTAGCTGTTTATGCATTTTCGCCGTGATCTTCCTTCCTCTTCCTCCACTCATTTGGGTCAATTATTCTGGTGGCTTTCTTCGTGTGTTGATTAGCGCCATCGCCGCTGGACGCGCGATTGAACCGCACACCGTTGGTTGCTCCGTGTGGTTCGGAACAAAGCAAGAACACTTGTCGCCTTAATCTGCTCGTCTTCTTTCTATTGTCCACTCAACTCTTGACAACGGACAATGCACATGATGAAGACTGGACGGTTTGTGTTGGCTACGTCAAAAACAGATCACGCTCCTCGCTGGCCAAGCAATTATTACTATTACTCGTGTCCATTGTCTTCGAACGCTAATCCGAGCATGTCCAAGCGCTTAACTTGCGAGCGGTTCAGCTGCAATTTTGAACGTTCTTGAACAGCCTATTTATGTGTCCTCAGTTGCGCAGTTCACTAGCTTTATTTTTATTGATTTGTTTTGCAAAGAAGGGTTGGTGAAAGTTGTGCGCTATCCACTTGCACGGACACTTGAACTGCCAGAAACGGATGGCGCGCCGGCCAATTGCCGAATTTTTTGGTTGCTATGTTTTTGCATCCTTGCGCTTGCGCAGTCCTATTCACACGTTCAAATTGCTTGCGTTTTATGACCACACTTTGCATTTATGGAACAAATTAGTCATTTTAGTTGAGCAAGTGCGATTGCTTATTTGAATTTTGTTTATTCACTTCTAACGATTCAAACAAACACTTTCGTTTCTGTCAATTTAACAAATGTTTTTAGACCAAGAGCGGTGACAACACAGTCGAAAGTCACTGATCGGCCGCCGATGTCATCCGTGCCATCAGTGGCCAAGCCAACAGTTCCTCCAAAGCCAAAAATTATCGCGGACAAAACAATGTCAACAATGTCAGAACAGTCGGCAACACGTGTCTCACAAATGATTCAAAAGCGACAAGAAGAGTTGAGCAAATTGTCCATAAATCTTGATCCCAAAAAATCAGCTGCTTCGCCTGTCAACAATGCAAATCAACAAAGGCCGAAAATTGTAACTTTAAACGTTTAAATAACTAACTTTTAAAGCTTTTTAGCCTCCACCTTTACCCTCAACAACAACAGAAAAGCCGGTCGATGTTCCATTAGCAGTTCGAACAATGTCGTCTTCATTTAAAAACAGAAGAAGAGTTGTGCGCAAACCGTCTTATAAACCGCCTCCGGCTCCTCCAATCAAACCAAAATCTGTGGATACTGAAGATCAAATGTCAAAGCTGATTCAACCGGAGATTACAAAGATGTTTGAAGAGAGCGAAACAAGCGGTCAATCGGAAACAAGTCTTGAGTCATCGAGTAGGTCGATTAGATGCAGATTACCGGATGGCACTCTTGTTCCAGGTATTACATTTCTATTTTAACTGGTGTTCTAAATACACGTTTGCAGACTTGCCCAATATTCCTGCACCTTTGCCCCCAGAAAGCGGCTTTGTGTTTGAAGACAGCGGCCTTTATGAAGAGATTGAATACGCATTTATGGAGTCTGAACAGCGACTCAAAAGTACAGAACAGATTATCCCTAAATACAATCCGAAGTTTGCAAAGAAATCCGCCGAAAGGTCAGTAATTTGACAATTGCTACAGTATTGACAACACCTGTTTAGATCACCTCCTCCAGAATTCTATCGATCGTCTCACCCCGATTTGCATCGCGAAGAAACAAGAGACTATGCTGAAAGTCTTGTCGACGAAAAACAACCAAATGGAACTCAAACACTTGGCCGATCTTCGGCAATGGCGATTGCTGCCGCATTAAGGTCTGAAAAGTTCTTCAAAACTCCATCAACCGATCCAATGGCTTCATCGGTCATTCAAAACTCAATTCCAAGTGCTGGAACTTGGTCGAAGAAAAGCGGCAAAAAGGCTGCATCAACGCTGGACGTTGAAAGAATCAGCCAAATCAAAACCGGCTTTCAATCGAAAATGGACTGGTTGAAGCAGAAAGTGACGGCCAAGAAAGCATCTGATCTTTTTGGAAGCAACGGTCGGCATCGAGAAAGCTTTGAACATCAACCATCAAGTGCAAGTGTGCTAGATCCTCGTTTTTACGGCGATGACTGGTCATCGGATGAGGAGAATGAAGATCTAGAAGGTGTTGGAGAAGAGCCTTTGCCGTTCGAGGATGCGGACGATCAATGCGCAGGGTTGGTTACACAAAAATATGGTATGTGTTGCTTTTTAACCCGATGTGGTCCAGTCATTTGAGAAAGTCTATAAAATTTCTAAGTCCGTCCTGATTTCTCCGTATGCTTAGCGCGTGTGAATTTCAACAAACCAGGGTTGTTTGCAACAAATTTGTATAGTTTCCGTAAAGGCGCCGCGTAATTTCCATTGTTTGTTAGTGTGGCCGAAACGAAGGCGCGCTGAACTGCACTTTACGTGAGTCAGGCATCGCAAAACCGCCAAATTGATCCACACAACAATTCCCGACCTGTTGTTTCTCATGGCATAGATCATTTATTTGCGTCTACTCCAAATTGTACAACTTCCTGGTTTTGATTGAACTCATTTGGGAGCCAAATCCAGAAGTCAAATATCCGTTTATTAAGCCGAAACGCGTCAAACGATTGTTTTTGTTTGGCTATTTAGAGCTAAAGGTGTTCAGTGTCAGAGGGACGAAAAGATTTGGTGTAAAAAATGGATTAGGGATTTTGAAACGTCTGCAACGGCTCGTTTGGCCTTTTCGTGGAGACAGTATTTTTGGAACATAATCGCTATTAATCGCCATAATCGCTGATGACCTAATTGTCAGTCTTTGTCTTGTTTGTTATATAAACGTTTTAAGTCTTTAGTCAACTTAGTGTTGTTTTTGTTTTCACACTTTGCTTTCTTAATTTAACGAGTTGTTTACAAAGTGGACCAAAAAAACGTTAACACAAAAAGCAAAAATTATTTGTGTTTCAAACTTTTGATTGACTTAAGACTTTTTTGATTTTTGTGTTAACGTTTTTTTGGTTCACCCAGTAAACGATTGCTTAAACGATTTGCCTAAGCGAAAATAGAATCCAAATGTTTATTACGAAAAGCTCTTGCCAGATTATTGAATGGCCGTTTGGGAGTTTGGCGGCTAATTGATTAATGCTTGTGCATATGATTATTCAAATGCCACATTTTGCTTTCGTTTGTTCAAAAGCAGTTAGTTTCAATTGCTTCTTTGCACGGGTTTTCATTTCGATTCAATTGCATCTTGTTTTTGGCGCTAAAGACGATTGTGATGCTCGATTGATCTTAAAATCATAATTGTCGATTCCGTACGCCACCGCTTGTTGTTGACATCGAAACAAAGGAGCGCGCGCAATTTTTGCATAAACGTTATTGTAATCGATGGGATTGCTTTCACATACAACAATTTGGATTTTATCCAAACTTTGGTCAGTTCATTTGCAAGCGCCCTCCAGATTGCGGTGTGAATTGTGATTTCTGTAAACTAAACCTCAAACGCTTCCGTTTATTTGTGTTTTATGCGCCGATTCACACGGATGTCAATTTCAGAACGCATTGACTTTCACTCGGAGACACCGCCGTCCAAGTCAACTTACAATTCCCTGTTAGCCGAAATTGAGTCAGCATACGCCGAAGGTCGACGACAGATCACCACTAAAGGAGGTTTGTTGTTTTTGGAGTTGCACAAATATCCTCTGCGTCGCAAACCATTTTCGGTAATTAGACGAGCTGTGAAACCGAAAACCACGACTGTTTTGAGCCGAGGCGCAAAACTCATTGCGTAACCGAATGGTTCGCTGCTATGAGTTTTTGTTGTGTCGGTGCAAAGGTGTTTATGGGATTTGTGTTGATAGAAATAGGATTAACGTTTGAACGATTTAGAGATGAGCGAAAAACCCGAGCATTCTTTATCATTGGATTCGCAAAGCCCAAAAAGCACGTCAGTCAGTGAGTTGCGACCAGATGGTTTTCAAGCCAACGTAAGTTCTTTCCAACACTCAACCTCTAATAACCAATCCAATTAGACTGGAAAGCGGTTTTCACTGAGCACTAATCAACTGGACTCTTCATTCGACACTCAATCATGCTGCTCTTCATCTGCTGGCGGTCAAGACGAAGAATTGAATATCAAAAACCTAACGGAAGAGTTGCAAACCTCAACAGTAACTACAGAAGACAGTGAAAGTCTTTCGGACTTGGAACGCAAATCTTTGTACGAGTCTCAGTTGCCTGTTCAACAACCGCTATATCAAATCTACATGCTCCAAGAACAAAAGATGCTTAACGAAGATCAGTTGTTAAAACCTCCGAATCCCATCGAAACCGTCTTGCACGCTCCTTTAAATGACGAGCACGAAGCAGAGTGAGTTTCTTTAAATTAGCCGCCAAAATCAAATAAAACCCTTTAAATTTAGTAGTGTATGTGATTCCAACGACACAGACGATTTGGGCAGTATTTCTGTCAGACGCCAATCTTCAACAGCTTCTACCGATTCCGGCCGCGGTGGCGATGTTGCCTCTTCAAGAGTAACATCAAACACTTCCATGCGCCGTGAGCGGTTGACTGCTGGGTCAGCATTTGGATCTCAAAGAACACTGTGGTCGGAGTTGAGTGAAGTTCAAGCAGCCGGACTTCTAACAAACTTGGACGACAAATCAAGAAAATTGCAAGAAGCGTTCTTCGAAGTCATAACATCTGAAGCGTCGTATTTGAGAAGCCTGAACGTGCTGATCAGCAACTTCTTCGAAGCATCCGAACTGCAAGGCCCCAAAAAGGCAATGAGCATCATCACAAGCAGTGATCGGAAACATCTGTTCAGCAACATTTTGTCGAATTCGAGACTGTTCGGAGAACTTGCTTCGCGACCTGGAAAGCAGACTCAAAGAAAGTCTTGTATTGACGGACGTTTGTGACATTTTATCTGAGCATTTCGACAAGCACTTCTATCCATACGTCCTTTACTGCTCTAATCAAGTAAGTTAATTAATTACTCTTTAGATTCTCTAACTTTACTATCAAAATGTTTAAACTTTCATTTCAGGTCTATCAAGATCGAACTTTGAAGAGATTGAAGTAGCTCCTCAAATCTAAAGAACTCAATAACTTCTAATTGTTTAGAGCCACGAACTCTCAATTTCTATCGTGCATCAAGAAAATAGAAATGCGACGTGAACTTCATGGCTTGGACCTCCGATCATTTTTGATTTTGCCGATGCAGCGTGCAACAAAGTATCGACTTCTACTGTTTGCCATTTTGGACTACGCACCCGCAAATAGTCAGCAAGTCTATACAGCCAGTCGAGCTTTAAATTTGGCAAACATGTTGGTTCAAAACTGCAATGAAGGTGCGCGTATGTTGGAAAGAACCGAACAACTGCTGGAGATTGAACGTCGACTTGTCTACAAATCAGCGGACTTGAAGCGCATTCCACTTGTTCAGAAAACAAGACATGTTGTGAAAAGCGGTCAACTAACACAGTTTCTAGAGCAACGCTATCGTCCGAAACTCAACATGCTTCAAGCAAAACAAAAAAGCCGGCAACTTTACTTGTTCCTTTTCAACGATTTGATTCTAATTGCTTCCAAAAAGGCAAACGGAACCTTCTCCGTCAAAGACTATGCATATCGTCGTTACATCGAAACTGAACCAATCGAAGCGCACAGCCACAAAATACCAATCAGTGTCATTTCATCGTTGCCTCCGAAGCCGCATCTGTTCTTCCTGATTCTAATGCAAAATGCTCGAGGAAAGCAATCTGAATATTTGTTGAACACCGAAAGTGAAACCGATCGTGAACGCTGGCTCAACGCAATTCGTCCCCCAGCTGTTTCAAATCCGGGAGAACGAATCTACGCTGCTTGGGATTGCCCAAGAGTGATTGCACGAGATCGCTATGACGCGATGCAGGAAGACGAAATCAGCTTGGAACAAGGCGACTTAATTGATGTAAGTTTTTAAATACAATACGCCTTTAAACGCAGCAATTCAGGTGCTACGGAAAATGCCAGATGGATGGTTCTTTGGCGAGAAAATCCGCGACAACTCACAGGGCTGGTTTCCTTCTTCATACTGCCAGCAAATAATGAATGACCACACCAAAGCCAACGCCTATCGAAACCGCCTACGGATTATGCAAGCTGCAACCGAACTCCAGCAATCAACTCGGCAAGATAAGCGAATTTCCTTGGCTGCAATTCACGCTCCACCTATCAGAGATCGACTTCGACGGCTCAGCAATCCGAAAGCTTTCTTCAACAACTAACTCTCCACTCGAACTTAGCCATCTCCACTCAATCAAGTCTTTCAGCGCATAATAAGCGACCTTTGCGGTCTTCTAATTCTCTTTTCATGTTGTTGTATATAAATGGGTAATGTAGTTGTTTCGTGAGAACGCAAGCTGTAAATAGAAATGCATTTAATAAATTTTATTACTTCTTTCATCCAAGTCTTATAAAGAATTCTATCACTCTTACTCATCAATTTAAGGAATGCGGGGTGACGCGCCGTGTTAATGATAAGAAAGTTTACAGAGACATTAGGTGTTAAACTGGTCTTGATTCCCATTGAAAAAACGCAAAACTAAAGATCTGCAAATGTGAACTAAAAACACAAAAAGCATGCCAGAAATACACACGCAAATATAATTGTACCTTTCCGGGTAAAGTCTGGCAATTGCTTCCTCAAATGCCCTTTTTAATCAATGAGCTTTATTATTTTGAATAGGTGTTCTTGGGGGTTGCTGAAGTTTTGCAATTCGGGTCTGAATAGTCCAAATTTGCTCGCCGGGATGTTTGAAAGTTTTTTGACGTAAAGTGAACACATTTCGTGCAATGAATAAGCTAACTAAGGTAAATGCTAATCGTGCTCCGCTGTTTGTTTTATTGTTTTTGGCCGCTCTATTCACTGTTTTTTGTTTCTTCGTTTTAATCTGTCCAATCTATTGTGTAGACGACGACCTCAAATCCGCGACACTAGCAAATATGTGAAAAGGCTGGACAACCAAAAGTTAATGAAATCGGCATTCCAATATCCAGATTCATTTACGTACACCAAAGCGATGAGCTAATCAACATAATTTGATGTGCGCTTACGACGCAAGCCGAAAGCGTTGAATCCGGGGAGTGTCTTCTGCTGCATTCATTGGGTGCCTTATCAACTCTTTAAGTTGAGTGGAAACGAATCGTGTTAAACGGCGTGGCTGCTGTCTTTGATTGCGACAAAAAGTCATTGTTTGAATTTCGGTCTCGGCCTTTCATCAATTCCTGCCATTCAGTATAGTGTTCATTCACTGGTTCCTATCACCGTTGTTGTGCATCGCTTGTGCACTGCTTCGTCACGATGGGATCTTTACTGCGCAGTGAGTTGATGAGCTTATGCCAGGTGTTCTTGCAGCCAGGTACTGACTACGCAACAAATTCACTATGTAATTTGTTTAATTTAGATTCTGCATTCATTTCTGTTGCTCAATTGGGAGAACACGGTATTTGCCAGTTCCGTGATGTAAGTGTTAGTTGCTAAAACGGTATTGTACTTTTTTTAGCTTAACAATGATCCTTCTTCATACAACAAAAAGTACATGATGGAGGTGAAACGTTGCGATGAACTGCAACGCCAACTTAAACTTGTCGAAGCTGAAATAAATGGCCTCGAATTGGATATTCCCTATGCTCCAAAAGTTATGCCTCCGCCATTGCCTCGGGATCTTTACGAACTCGAAAATAGGTTCGAGAAGCTCGAAGAAGAATTGGTTCAGATCAAAAGCTCCACGGGCGAGCTTCGTCGAAACTTTTTGCAATTGAACAACTTGAAACAAGTTTTGTCTAAGATTCAAATTTTGTTCAACGAGGTTGGTCGTCAAAAACAACTTACATTAAGTATGTTGATGTTATTTAGCAACAAGAAAACGCACGCATGTCAATTTCGGAAGCAAACCACGGATTTGGGCCGATTTATGCAAATGGAACGTCCAACGTTAAGGACACCTATGAAAAGGAGGAAAAACGCGATGAAACAGAACTGAAGTTCATTGTCGGATCCGTTCGCAAAGACCGAGTTCTTGCTTTTGAACGTGTGCTTTGGCGTTTGAGTCACGGAAATGTAACTTAAACTTGTTTTAAGTACATTACGCAATAGCATTTTAGGTCTTTGTTCGCACTCTTGACATTGAAGAAGATCCGAACGCGCCTTTTGTAAGTTTTGTTAGAGATGACATTCGAAAACATTCTCTTTGTAGAAAGAAGAACACCGCAAAGCTGCATTTTTGCTCTTCTTCTCCGGTGAGCAGTTGCGTTCAAAGGTGCGCAAAATCTGTGATGGCTTCCATGCTCAACTTGTTGAGAACTGTCCTGATACGCCAGAACAACGCCACAGTTTGTTGGATTCGGCCATACACCGTTTGAATGACATGGGAACTGTAATCTATAAAACATTGGAGCACCGAGACCGTGTTCTGCATGCAGCTTCGTTGAACTTGCGTACTTGGGAAATTCAAGTAAGTCTTTTAAATTGAGTTCTGACGTCAAGGAGTGATGTTTAGGTGCTCAAATTGAAAGCCGTTTTCCACACACTTAACAAATTCAACATGGACGTAACTCAGAAGTGTCTCATTGCCGAGTGCTGGGTTCCAACAAGTAAGAATTTACATTTACAGTCAATAAACACACTTTTAGACGACATTCACCATCTTCGAGCAGCTTTGGAATACGCAACTGTAAGTTTTAATTTAAACTCGTAGTTTAAAATCCTTAAATTGCAGGAACTTAGCGGTTCAAACGTTTCTTCCGTCTTGAACATCTTGCACGTGGACGAAACACCTCCTACTTTTAATAGAGTCAACAAGTTTACGAAAGCGTTCCAAAACATCGTGGACTCTTATGGTTGGTTCTTCTGTGGAACACTAACATTTTAATTGCTGCTTTAGGTATTGCAAACTATCGTGAAATCAATCCGGCGCCGTGGACTATAATTAGGTATGCAATCTTTGCATCTTATCTGGTTTGAATGTAAACGCTTTCATTTTAGTTTCCCGTTCATCTTTGCAATTATGTTTGGAGATGTCGGGCACGGTTTAATTATGTTTTTGGCCGCTCTTGCGTTCATTTTGTACGAAAAGAAAATCGAAGACGCTCGCATCACCGACGAAGTAAATTCCAAATACTTTCAATACATTGAGTGAGATGTTTAGATCTTCAACACTTTCTACGGCGGCAGATACGTAATTGTCTTGATGGGGGCCTTTGCCATGTATACCGGCTTTATCTACAACGATTTCTTTGCCAAGTCCGTCAACATTTTCGGTTCTTCATGGAAGATTCCAAACGAGTAAGATCTGTTTTAAAAAGCGAGTTCTCAAACTCTGCTCAGCGCGCTTTGTTTTTACTCAATCAAAGAAGTTAATTAATTCAACAAAAATGTCTTTTCGGAGTTGCTGATCATCTTAGTTTACGGAATCGATCTTTAACAAAAATAAGATCCGTTTTAAAAAGCGAGTTCTCAAACTCTGCTCAGCGCATAAAAGTAACTCAGTTCTGGCGAAAATTGACCACATTGCAAAATTAGTTGTTTAACTTGCAATAATGTTTCCGTTTAGTGTCATAGGCAACATAACACTTACAATGCAAAACGCCAGTGACATTGGTTCGGGATCAATTGAACTTCATCCGGGAATGGCTTTCCAAGATCACGTAAGTGTTTAAAAGTGTTCTTCTTAATTTACTGTTTTAATTTAAGGGTCCATATCCATTCGGTAAGCTTTTAAAATCAACTAAATGCAAAAACAATTAACAAAATACAATAATTTCAATTTGAAGGTTTGGATCCGGTGTGGAATGTCGCAGACAACAAATTGAACTTTTTGAATCCAATGAAAATGAAGTGCAAGTGGCTTTAGAGGTGTTTATTCTAACGATTAATTTGTATTTAGCGTCCGTAATCATTGGCATTGCACAAATGACTTTCGGCTTGATTTTAAGTCTCTTCAACTACATCCACTTCAAATCAAAGACTGACATCTTGTTTGTCTTCATTCCACAATTGCTCTTCCTTACTTTGATTTTCGTCTACTTGTGTGTCCAGATCGTCATCAAGTGGATCTTCTTCTGGGTCAATCCGGCAACTATTTTTGGCTTGAAATATCCGGGATCGCATTGCGCCCCGTCACTTCTTATTGGGTTGATCAGCATGTTCATGCTCAAGAGTCGCGAAAAAGGGATTTGTTAAAAGTGACGGAATAACAGAACTTGACAGTTGTTTCTTGACACAATGGTATCCCGGACAATCTGCAATAGAAGCCGTTTTTATCGTTGTTGCTGTTTTGTGCATTCCGGTCATGTTGCTTGTCAAACCTATAATCTTGTGCATAAGAGCCAGACGAGGAGAACACGTAGAAAGTCACGGAGAAGGCGGAAGTGGCGAGTTTGATTTGTAAGTTTTAAAACTAAGATCAAAAGCCTACTTTGTTATTACTTAGTGGCGACACAATGG
The DNA here is from genome assembly GCA_024699845.1 of Aphelenchoides bicaudatus. Classification (NCBI taxonomy): domain Eukaryota; kingdom Metazoa; phylum Nematoda; class Chromadorea; order Rhabditida; family Aphelenchoididae; genus Aphelenchoides; species Aphelenchoides bicaudatus. The sequence goes on along the minus strand of JAMPIN010000002.1, from coordinate 9,186,404 downwards.
TCTATCAAGCAATTCACACAATTGAGTTTGCCCTTGGTTGCATTTCTCACACTGCTTCTTATTTGCGTCTTTGGGCTTTGTCTCTTGCACATGCACGTAAGAACACTTTCCACATTTAGCAAGTATTTAAAAATTGATTTCCAGAGTTGTCTGAAGTGTTGTGGACCATGGTTTTAAGACAAGGTTTGGGAATGAGTGGAATTGCTGGCACGGTTGCAACCATCATTATTTTCCCCATTTTTGGTTTGTTGAGTGTTGCAATTTTGGTCTTGATGGAAGGGTTGTCCGCCTTTTTGCACGCTTTGCGTCTGCACTGGGTCGAATTCCAGGTAATTTAAACATAAACTTCAATTTAAATACATAATGCTTTCAGTCTAAATTCTATGGCGGCAACGGTATCTTGTTTGAGCCATTCAGTTTTGAGACTTTGCGTCGCATTTACGAAGGCGCCGACGCTTAAACGTTTCAGTTTAAAGAGGCTTTCAAAGCATCTTTGATTACAATAAACTGTTGTTACTACACGTAGTCTTAAATAAAATAGTCTTTATTCGCTTTTCTCAATAAAAGAATATATTCAATATTGTACAACAATCGGAAAGCGCTGTTGAGCGGAAGCGCTCCCAAACTACACATAAAAGGTATCACTGTAGTCAATTCGAAAACAACCGTTAAAAAGCTGAGGCTATTTATTCCGTGACGGGAAAGTATGCTAGCTGTTTTTGCACAATAGGTTTGATGAGCAGTATGCTGGAAGGAAGTTGCAAGCAAGAGGTACATTTTGGGCAAACTATCTGCTATTTAATCGTGAATATGTCTGATTGAAGTGTTGATTAGTTGAGGAGGGTAAATTCGTCAAAATTCGTCGAAATAACTATATAGAATGACTAGGACTATGCAAAACTCAAGGCGCAACAACATGGAAGTCGCTGTCCACACTCGGCCGATCTGTCACACAACAACCGGAGGAATCTGATGAATTTGATGGTCTTTTCAGCATGCGTCTTAAACGTTGAATCTCGTTGTTGGCAGACTCGAGTTCCGAAGACAGTAGCGACTGTCGGTTCTTTAGTTTTTTGATGTCAGACTTGCAAGTCACATTTTGTTGAAGCAGGTCGGTTTTCTCGGTCTTCAGCTTCTCCATATTGACAATGAGTTCGTCTAGACGCTTCTGCTCGTTCGGTTGATCTGGACAGCAGTTGCAGAAGTCTCGGCTTGATTGCGGATGATGATGATTTAAGTGGCCGAAGTGAGCAGTGTTTGTGTGCAAATCCGTTGAACTCATGCTTTCCATTCCGGTGTCCGAATCTTCGTGGTGGTCATTTTCCATGCTAGAGCCGTCCTCCCACTCATTGCTTCCATTTGGAGAGGCTCTAAAATTGATTAATATGGTTTGAAAGTCACACTTTAAAAACCCACTTCAAGTCATGATTTTTTGGCTGCAAGGAGATTTGACTGGAGTTGAAGACTTGGCGTTGTGCTCAAATGCTCGTCACTTCTGTTTGAGGAATTGCGCGAAACGATTTGCTTTCGAGCTCCTCCGCCAAGACCTCGACTAGCGATGCGTACTCGTTTTTCGGAATCGGGCTCTTCTTCAAAAGTTTCATCCAGAATTGACGGACCAACTGTTTCTAAAATCAATTTGTTATCAGAGTCGAACGAAGACAATTCAATAATCTTTAGTTGTGAAAATACTTACTTCGTCGCATTCCAGCAGAGGATCCACTCGATGAAGACCCGTTGAAGCGACGTTGGACTCCAAACGTGCTAGTGGCCCGTGAAGAAGAAATAGCCGGAGAGTGATGTTCGTCACTGATTGTTGTTGAAGAAAGTCGATTTCCCAATGCGTTCGAATTAGAATTTGATACATCGTGGGAAATGGATCGTGATCTGAATTAATCAATTGAAATGATTGCATTCGAAGTAAAAACTACCTTCCACTGAAAGCCTTTTTGACCGAACTGAACAAGCCCATCGAAGTGTTAGTTGCTGGAGGATTAGGATCTGCTGTTTCCAAGAAAGCCATTCCGTAAAATTGAGAACGTTCCAACAATTGATCAAAAAGTCCGTCAATTAGCGACACCCGCGTTCTTGCTGCCAACTGATTGAACTTGGCGGCCTTGTAGGCTGCATTCTCTGCATTGATGAGTTTTGTCAGTAAAAAGTTTCTGAAGTCTTGATCATTGCGGAAAATTGATGGAGCCGGAAGTGTCGGTCTAAAAATGAATTGATTTTAAAATAACATTAGTGAAACTCACCCAAAGAACGGAACATCGTCACGCGCTGTAACAGAAACTCTGTATCTCCGCGTTCCGTCAGAAGCTGGCTCAACTGGCTGAACAACAACGTATGCATGAATGAAATTTGATTGAATCATTTCGGGCGAAAACGGTGTGTTATTTTCTTGGAAGACGATAACGACAACATCGTTCCCGATATGTCTTTTTCTTTGCAATTGTTGAGTATCTCCGACAGTAAATGGCAACAAAGTAGAGACGTGGAACATGACTTCTTTTTGTCTAAACACCGTATGAACACTTTCAGTACCAGTTTGACCGTGCTGAGTGTCCAAACCGCCGCGGTAGCCATCAAAATCTTTAAGCTGAATTCGATCACCCAGAACTTCCAAAAATTGGTCAAACGCTTCAGTTGATTGAGCATTGCCTAAAAGCCAACATTTTAATCAGTACGTTTATGTGGTTTCAAAAACTCACCAAAAAGCTCTTCTTCACTTGTTTGAGCGAACTTCTGATAAACAACGCCAAATTTGTAAGTGTCAGTGAGAATGTGCTCATCGTACTGCAGAATTAAGTCAGAGCCGCCAGGAAATGCAATTGGAGAAAATTTATCAGTTGTTATCTCATCACAAAGCAACTTGGCCATTCGACTCGCAGTTGGAGGATCCAAAGCTGTAGCTGGAACGACTTCATGCAAAGTTCCTTGGCGCGTTCGTAGGATGATTCGGAAATGATCGAGTGATGAAATAGTCTCATTTTTGACTGACAAAATCAACGGTCCCAATGCAGAGTCCTTGGCAAAAAAGTTGTGATGTTCACGGCCAACAAAGAATTTGCGGTAGCAATACGCAGTCCTAAAAGCAAACAAATTAGTCATCAACTGATTAAATTCCACAAGACTTACTCATCGGTTTCCAACTTGAATCTTGCAATGCTGTTTGTTGATGAAGACAATTCGTTATTGCCGTGTGCAAGCAAATCTTCTTCGTGTTGATGCTGTCCAAAAGATGAAACGCCATCAATCCACCAATTTTTGCCTGTATGAACAATTTGTGGATAAGGACCTTTGTGTGAAAGAACGTCACGAATGTGGCAACGAGGTTCACGATGCTGACCAACATTGTTGTCACTCTGAAACAAAACAAATTAATTTGACTGAAAAGCAAAAAAGTTTTTAGTTCTTGTTAGAAGCAATTTAATTTTTGTTTGAATCAATCTTTCACTATTCATACTTGACTAGAACTTGTAGTTGCGCAAATTTTTGACCCTCCAGCAGATGGAATTAAAATCGGTGAACTTATTGAGCCGGAAAGTCTTTTCTGCGGATCAGACTTTCGCTTGCCGAAGAGGAGACCAAGGAAAGAAGCTGTTGCTTTGTTGTTTGTTGGACATTCTTCTTGCTTCTGTTGAGCGGAAGTTGAGGTAGAAGCAGACGGAAAACTGATAAGCGAACGGCGCTTAGCTCGATTAGTTTCACGTTGACGTTGTTGGCGCAATGCTTGTTGCTGAGTGTCCATGAGGCGCAAAGTAGCGTTCTTCATCTTGCGACTGAACTCTTCATCAGTCTCCATCGAATGTCCTTCTTCGCTCTCGTCCATGAGCTCTTTGATTTGAACCAGGGGAGCCATTGTGTCAGCTTTCGGGGTTACTGTTGACGGAACCAACATCGAAGTAGGCCTTCTACGAATGACATTTCGGTCAATTGGTGAGAAATTGGTGTCAATCATTGATTTTCGGCGGTTTATTTCTCCGCCACGAGCCTCTAGAGCCTCTATGGCAGTTGGATGCTTTTCGTCTTCTTTGCGTTGCAAGTCATCAAACATGTCGCTCAATCGTTGTCTCTGTCTCATTGCTCGTCGAGCCGCATTCATACGAACAGAACGATACAGCACGTTGTTGGATGGAGGGCAGTTTGTTTGTGGGTTGTAGCGTTTCTCGACTCCAATGGACTCTTCGAGCTGTTTGCCCTCGAATGCGGTGGCGCGAAGCTTTGCCTGTCTGGAGCAGTACAGAGGATTGATCTTGTTCGGGCTTGGAGTCGTCGTCTTGGTGGGCGATGTGAAGCGACGTTTTGGCTGCCCACTTGGATCTAGCACATTGGCTGGGAATGATGTGGACACTCGCTGTTCTTGGGCGAGGGATGAATCAGCATCGGCTCGGAGGAGCGCTGTTTTCCGCTTGTTGTTGCAGGTGTTTGAAGTATCACGCTTATCAGTTTGTTCTCCAGCATGATTAACATCCGCGTTGGAGGGCAGGCAGAAAATGCTGTCGTCGATTGGTATTGAAGGTAATCCGAATCTTTGAGCGCATTTAGCAATTTCTCTTGTCGGTTTACGCATTTGAACACGAAACGGGCTTTCTGTCTGCGCTCCACTTTGCATGACGTTGTTTGTTGAATTGGGCGTCAAATTGTCTTCTTCTGAATTAGTGGAAGGATCACCTCCAACTTGGCTCAAGGTTTTAGATTGCCAGAACGGAAGGTAGTTTTCTGTAGGCTTTGTCGGCTTAACCCCGTGAAATGGCGCCTCTGCGTAGACTGGGTTTGTGTAGACCATGGCAGAAGGCATTTTGGAAACCTCTTCACATCTGAAGTTGTGATTTGAGGTCGCAGAGGGAACACGACAGTCCAATAAATAAACGCTTTTAGTCAACGCGAAGGCTCCCAACAAAGCACAAAAAACAATGACATTTTATGCCGCTCAAAAAGTGACAATTCGAAGTCCCCTAGGAGATCAACTTAAAGAACAAAGAGTATTTGCGGCTCGCAATTACTTATTGTTTCAAGATTTATGTGTATTATCAAAAAATGTCTACAACGTTTAAGAAGTCCAATCAAACTAGGCAATTAAATGTTTTGGCGAAACAAAGAAAAGTCTCGATTAAACAATTGTGCAATTGTGATTGCAAGGAAGTGTTAGTTCCGTAGAGTGTTCCGGCTGTCGAATGTTTCAAAACAAATCATTAAGTCTCCCACTCACGTCAACAATGACACCTGTGCAAAAACTAGGGCCTATTAAGTGGGAGCTAAAACTCCTATCATGCTCGTCTCGCCGACGACAACTCGTTGCACGCGTTCACGTTTGAATGAGCATCAGCAGAAACTTTAGGAATTAATTGCACTTGCACGTTTTGCAAAATAACTTGTCGAACAAGAAAGACACAATTTTGACAAAAACAATTTTCGAGTCGAAGTGCCGCCAAACTAAATTCAATTTGAGAACAGATCCCGCTGAGCATCGACACCTTTTAAATCATCCAGCCAACACAATGAACATCAATCTGGCGATCGGAGTAAAACAGCAAATTGCGCTCCAAATACCGTATTGAAACAATCGAAGAGAAAGTAAGCGGATTCGACTGTCCACACAAGATTGAGGTCAGTGCGCCCGAACTGATCCGGCATTTCATGTCGCTGCACAAACAAACCAGCAACTTGCAGTAATGTTGCATAACCGGAACCTCTTGATCGCCAAGCGCGCAACCGAACTTATCAAACCTTGTTGAAGCCAGCAGCAAGCGCGTTCAGAAGCAATAAAACCTGGCTGGACAATTGGAGACGACGAGCGAAGGCTGCAATGGACATTCAGTGATTCAATGAATGCGGCTGTTTGCGTCGAAACCGTAAAAAAGACGAATTTAGAAATGGAGATTAAAGTCCATCAGCGAATTCAACAAATTTGCAGACAATGAAAGCCAATTTCTATGGTAATCAAATTGTTGCAGGCGGACGTGAGTAAACAAACATCCGTTGTCCAGAAAAAGTGCACACCTGTTTGAAATCGCTTTGAGTGGTCATTTTGGCGGCGCAATCCATCAATTCTATGGCTAATAAATTGGCGACTAATTTCACTTGCTGCTAAATTGATTAATGTTTTCGAGCAAACTCCATGTTTCTTTGAAAAGACTAGGTGATTATTAAGAAACTCACTGCCAACTTGATCCGGATCCGTTTTGAAATTGGCCGGCGTTTTTGACGACGCCGAATTAGAAGCTTTAGAACGGAAAGAAAGCCAACACCGCACGAGTACTTGACAAGCACCATAATTGACCGAGCAGATGATTCGAAAAGTGAAAACACGACTGCGGGAGCTTATCAGCGCGCCAAAAATACGACTTCCGTGAAAAACAACTGACTACCGATGCCCAAAGCCCAAAAGTGTCAATTCATTTGAATGTCGACTGCACTTAATTGTAAACAAGGCAATGCAATTGCCAAATTCATATACTAGATAAGCAGATGTTCTCAAGGAAATCAAATGAGACAAAGAAGTAAGTGGAAAAACAACAAGTTAAAAAACAAATGAGTGGAGTGGTGGCCTTGGTTGATGCCGGAATGTGCAAGCGCAACCATCTCATTATGAATAGTGCAGGCACTTCATTCGCCACCTTGCCTGAATAGATCGCCTTGGGATTGCGTGCGACGATTGTGAAAATCCCGACGAGCTGCCGATCGACTCCATTTTCGAAATGCAAAGACACCAGCCAAGCATGAACATGCTGGTAGAAATCTGGTCTTCGCCGAAACAAAACTGCTGATTGCATGTCAAAAACAGTCGTTTCCAAATGCAAACCGAATAAATAAATCAAACACGGCTGATTTCAACGAAATTACACTTTCTCTCATGTAAGCTGACATATTGGTTTAACAGGAAAAGCAAACTGGGAGGCCAATCAAGTTTCTCAGCACCAACGCTTGATTGGTTTACAAAACGGCAAGTTTAATTTCGCTGCTCGACTTTGCCGCAATCAAAGCCTGCAAAGCGCTGACCTCGTCCTCATTTGCTGTTAGGTCATTAGGGGGAGCGAGCATTTAAGCGTCGACGAACGCGCAAACAGGTCTTGCAACAGGACGTTTAACAGGATTTTGAAGCGAAATGCAACCGAACACATAAAAACTTCGAACAAATCCGCAAAGCATTGAACAACAATGGAGTGGCAATGCAGTAGAAAGGGATCATAACGCGGCTTTGAATTTTATGGGAAAGGCATGACTTGAAAAGAGAGATTCGGCAACGGCCCTTTGATCTGAACCGCTTGTTGCGCATCTTCTTCAGCGCAGACGCATTTAAAAGAAAATGTGGAGAATTTAAACAATATGAGAATTTGTTTAAAGCTGATTTGCGCAATAAGGGCTTTCGACTGAGGCAACAAGTGGCCGATGATGCGCACCATAAGCGGAGAAATGGCGGGAAAGGGCTGATCGGCGAGCTCATAAAACTCCCATTTGCAGATAAAACGAAAGTCCAATTGATAGAATTGGTTGGAGGAGCATTTGAATCACCGCCAAGTGTTTGTCCGCAACGAACAGTGGAAGCTAGGATTCCAATCCATTCGTCGTTATAAACCGCTGATTGGAAGAAGGCGAAAACAATGCTCTGCATTCACCTTTTGTTCCAGTCTCAAATTTCGGTTTCGCCAGGCGTACAGAACGAAAGTGTCGAGGAGTGACTAATGCAAAGAATGACCACACGTTGAGGCACGGCTGTCGAAACAAACAACCGAGCGTGAGCAAGCAATGCCTGGAATTTGCTTTCCAGCTAAAGTCCGTTTATGTCGGAACTAAGTGTTCACCGCAAACATAACATCCTAATTGACTTCTGCAATCGGAACGCTCAATCTCAATTGATTCAATTGACTGCGCCGCAAGTTGCAAACCGGAAACTAATAAACAGAACGCTGGAACTTAAAAGGCGCTTACGTCGAGTATTCGTGAGACTCATCCAAGCCGGCAACTCACTTGCTGCTATCAAGTGGAATCGGATTAAACGGAAATCATAGAGAATCTCGTGTGTGATTCAATTTGGGATTGGCGCTAAACATTGGCGTATAAACAAAGAAGTTGCAGCGAAGCGCATCGGGAACAGGTCCGTATTATTGAGGCGACCAAACTGATTGTGATCTGGGAATCAACCGCATGTGCGCGATAAATATCAGGTCATCAAGACGAACACCATTTAGTGTATCTGGGACAAATTTCTCGCTAAACCGAGCACGCAGTGCCGACCTATGGAGTCAGCAAACAGTGTTTTTGGCGGTTCAACGTGAAGAGGGAGCCAATCGGTACGTGTGCGAAGAAGACCACTTGAAATCAAGCAGCAATTAACTCGAAACCGCAAACTGTGGGCCTAAACGCTTCACCGTAAACAATAAAACAAACAAACAAAAGTGCGCGATGTTAAACGGATATGATGGAAAAGATTGTTTTTGGCGCCAATCACAAAACTAGTCGAGAGTTTCGAAGTCGCTCTTTACGATCTATGTGCATAAAGACAATAAATTAAAAATTTTCGATCACAAATTGGTCTTCGGCGATCCAGAAGGTATCGCCAAACGCTCGGTTGCGCGCAAACTCCAAACAAAGCCCTCTTGATTGTCGTAAATCAGCAACGGGTGACAAGAAGTTTCGCCCCTGCCAGCCGTGCGATTGCGCATCAAAACAAGCGCCCTATCAAGTCAACCAGCTCAATTAATAAGCACGAAGTGTTTGGTAAATCAAAATGCAACTGACTAGAAATTAGTAATGTTTTGATTATTAGAGCCTTCAAAATGTAAATAACTAGAAATTAGCAATGTTTTGATTATTAACTTTTTCAAAGAGTAGTAAAATGAATGAGTCACGTTTAATGTTCAACACAAACAAAATTGCAATTTAAAGAAGCAAAAGTCGAAAACAAAATGCAACTCGATTCACTTGGCGAATTTAAAGAAATTGCTGTTAAGATTGGGGTTCACTCGAAAAGAGCCAGTAATTTATACTAAGAGAGCGGCGGCATATCAGTTTACTTGTGCGCGTTCCGCCACACACAAACTTAATTTGCTATAAAGCTCAAAACGACAAGCTCGTTTGTGTTAAATGGTGTCGTTTCGAATAGTAAATAGTGAAAGATTGATTGACACGTGAACGTTTGCTTCCGTTTTCGTTCAAATCGTTTAAAAGCCGCCGTTAATGCGACAAAACTACTTACTGTTGGAAGATCACATCGCTGATCTTGCATTCTCATGTTTTGCATGCGTTCGAGAAATTCGAAGAACTCTTCTGACTAAAAAACTTAAAACTTAGTCAAAGAGTGATTTAAAAACAAACCTTCTGGTTGTAAAAGAAACGGGGCTGTGCAATTTGAGCTCCGGGAGACATTGTGTACAGTGCCGGATGTAGGGAAAGAGATAGATCATCCGATTGAACCGAGTACAAGTTGCAATGTGCTGAGTTGCGTCTGAAAGCAGAAAACATTGTTTGAATCTTCGGAAATGCGTGTTTCGAGAAGAAAGTGATCAGCAGTGAAATCTTCAAAAAACACAAACATGCATGCGCAAAGAAGTGCAAACGGCATGCTAATGTATGCCTGCGGCGTGCTAATGGGATGAGCCAACAAACAGCGTGAAATCTCAAAATTATGCGCATCCCTCGCCACGTCTTAATATCTTCTTCAATCACACACCGATCATCCCGAACAAGCCGGCAGCCGAAAAGACTCACTACACGTTTTTCTACGTCAAATCATGCCAACAAAGCCCGAAAACGCCTTATTATTGTTGTGGGATCTTTAGGCAGAAAAGGCAACAAACAAGTGTTTTGAACATGGGACACTTGATTGCGGACAGGACAGCCGCATAAAACTCCCTCATAAATTAGTCGGCTAGGCCGCAAACCGAAACGAATAAGCAGATAAAGCAATAATATCAAAACAATTAGCGGCAAAGTTGACAAATTTTGAGAACAACTGTTTTATTGAATTGCGACTACGTGCAATCGTTGTTTAATAAGCCGGCACTTTGTGATTGATGAATGTGAAATTAAATTCTAAGAACTCCGAAACAAACTTAAATGCAATATTTAAAGGCGAGCTTTGTGGCAAAAACATCTCCGAAGTCAAATCAAAGTGAGCAGCGGTGTAATAAAACGAAAATGGCGCTATAAATTGCCGTTGAACGGAGAAAAACAATTTGGGCATTTTAGGCGCAAACAGCGGCCAACAACAAACAAACGATATGATTTGAAGTGCTGTGAATGAGATGCGAATTATGTGCAAGTGTGAGGAAATTTAAATGCACAAACTGAAGACAACTCAGAACAATTCAAAACTGAAATTATTCAAGTTGATTAGCGCGCCGAATGCAAATCTGCGTGTCGCCAACTTGTCATAATCATGGAACAGGGAAGGAGAGTGGACGGCGCATGCGCGGAAGCCACTATAAGAGTCCTTCGGGCTGATTGCGGTAAGCTCCGACGGAAACACAAGGTCATTGACGTCCAGGCGCCAACCAACAACCACTAGGCCGTTTCGAGGAATCGAGTTGAAACGTCGTGATTCGCGCTGTAATTCCTTACGCAAATATGAGTAGGAAGAAACGCTGAAGACAATCGAAATGATGAGGTGTTTTAATTACGCCCATTCAAGAACCGGAGGAAAAGCGGGTCAAAGCATCCAATCCGTTTCGAACTCATTCTTAAGGTCGCCTGTGCTCATCTCGATGCCAACCCCAGACTCTTTGCGTACTGTTTCCAATTAATTTGCGCTACACTCCCACATCAATAACCGTGCGCCAAAAATTGCTAATCTTGGAAGAAACAGTCAACCGATTGATTAATGTCAAAAATTGTGTCAAAGTTATGTGTTTGTTATGAAATCAAAAATGCCAATTAAATCAGCTGTTTGGTTCGGCGAAGTTTTCTAAACAGTTGGATAATATTCACGCATGAGACGTCGATGTTTATCAAATGATCTGTAAGCACAAACAGACCGGAAATTGACCGGTAATTTCATTTGGCGACACGATGGTTTTTCCCAACGCTACAACCAAATTAATGTTAAACAGCGCCATCAAGACGGTTTACTACTTTCGGACTTACACCCTTGGTTTGCAAGTAGACCACTAAAGGTTGGCGGGAATGGAGTTTTGGTCAAATTGATTTATTGGTGCTGGAGTGCGGGACTGCAAATGAACGTGCTCGAATTTATTAACCGAAAGTCCTTGCACTAATTGGCGATCAATGAAAACAGCGCCTGTTTATGAAAACACGCGTGACGTTCAGCTTTTTGACGAACTCGCATCGTGGACAACAAAGAAAATTCCTCCACGCAGCTCATGATTAAAACATAAGGTTGTGTGGTAGACACGTAACATTTAAAAGTTGTCGCAATCAAATTGACTCACGCCAGACGGAAGTACTAAAAACAACTTCTAAAAGTCGTCTTCTTTAAACTCAATCAGTAAAACAGGTCCAAAGCATGTACAAGTAATTGCAACCGACGAAGTGGTTTTCATCGACTGAAACTATGCACAGCGGTATATCCAATGGCGATCGAAGCCGCAGGAGAAAGTCGCTAACAAATAGTTCCGCCAAAGCTCATTTTTGTTTGAGGATCGATTCAAACCAATTTCCGCGTTCGACGATCCGCTGCATACAAAATCCATAAAGATTTCTTGCAAAATGCCGTTTCAATCAGCAATCTACTGTAGTTACCAACTGTGCGGATATGCGGCGCAATTCAGCTGGATTAGCCGAAAACAATTGCGAGGTTTGTAAAGTTGTTTCAACACAAATTCAATTCGAACAAGTTTTTACGGCACGCGTGACGACGTGTGAGAGGAATTTCAATTTGCTCGAAATAACTCGAAACAAATAAATTGAAAGAGGAACTTAATTCTGGGAAACCGCCTGATTTAAAAGTTGTTTTTTGGCCCGGGACAGCACTTTATGAGTCGAATAAAAACCTGACGGCAGTTGAGCAACAAAAAGATGATTAAAAGAGCTGTAAAGCGGTTGAGCGGCCGGAGATTGCGCCAAATCCTGCCATAAAGAGGCCAAATTAACGGAGAGATGCTGAGGTTTTAATTCGGGCGTTGTTACGAGGAAACCAAGAGCATAAACGTCAAACGAGGAACTGGGATGAATGGAAATGTAAAAATAACACTGACTGCGTAAAGAATATAACATTTAATTACCTAGACAAACGCTTCATTCCATCTGAAAGCAAATCTCTTGCAGATCTCCTTGTGTAACGCGATGGCCGGTGGACAACAATATTTGTTTCTTCGGTGCGCACTGGTGAGTGAAGATCAGCCACTGAATGCCGAGCAGCCATGACCTGTCGCTGATGCCTCATCTGAACTCCCTGCTCCTTGGCGTTCAAAATTCTACGTTTGACCGGAGAGAGAGTTCGTTGGGGAGGGCCCACGTTGACCAGCATCTCTTCGAATTGGGCCAATTCAACTTCTCCTGTTCGCGGAGAATGTGTGGCAATTGATTGGCTGCGCTCCGAATAATTGGGTGCGTGAATCAGGCGAACGGAACTTTGACGAACTGAATTGGCTCTTCGCGTTGTTCTCTTGCCGCCGGTCAGAACAACAAGCCTCTGTTGCCACACACAAAGATTACGTGCGCCTGTGGTCGAAGCGAAAGGGGTGGGACTCATTGGAGGCAGTGCATTTTTCTAATTGGCATAATCGAAATCGACTTCGGTGCCAATAACAAGTCATTTTTCTTGTTTGCTTGTTTGTTGTTTTTCAAATGCGCAAATGAGATTTTGCATGTTATTAATTTTTGATCTTTTTTGTTTGGAGACTTTTTGCGCAATCAACAAGCCTTTCAATTGCTGTTGAAAGTTGTTTTAATAGCCAATGGAGTTTTGATTATGGTTAAAGGACAGTATGGAAGTCTGCGCCGGCGTGTTCTTTTACTTTCCGTTCACTTCGGCGTCAATTGAGAGTTTAAAACTCGCAAGTTTAATCAGTTTGATTGGTTTGATTGATTGCACTGGACAACTAACTGCATCCGCTTCTCAAACGTCGAAAGCAACAACAATTGAACGCGGTTTGCTCAAGGTTGCCGCTGGCCTCCATTGTTACACAAGAAGGGTTAATCAAAAACTCTTGCTTTCCAAAGCGCGTGGCCAAAAAGCACTGGACGCAATAAACATTGGGAGAGCAGTTAGAGTGATGACTCAAAGCAAAAAACCGATTCAAATCAAATGATCACGGAGGCAAAGCAAATCAAATGAAGACACAAATTACTGTTGGAACATTGAGTTGAATGTCGTGACAAAATGGAATACTCGAGAACGGATGTGCAACTGTGGACAAACCGGTCGGCCAGTGGACAGACGAAATCTAATTTCCCTTCGATTTGCGCGCAGTTCCAGATTGAAAACAGTTTCATCGAATTAGCCATGCCAAATGGTCTTTTGTCTATGAGGTCGGGACGCTCGCTTGCATCTTGCAAATCCGAAGACCAAAAAGTCAACGCCGAGATTAATTATGCTTGCATTGCAGAACGGAATTGGCAGAAGCGCCCAGAAAGTGGTGGATAATTTGAATAGTGTCTTTTTAATTAACCTTGCTGGCTAAGTTTATGCTCAAAATAGAAAGGACGTCAAAACCGAGTTCTTGGAAAAGTTCTACAGAAATCAAAGTGCAGATAAAACAAAGGATGCAAGTGCTTAAAGTGCTATCGGCAATAATAACCTGTATTTTTGGAGGTAAGCAGTTGGCTGGTCAGTACTAAAAATACCGCGTTAAATGTGAGCAAAGGAGCCAACAAATGAAAAGGCAGAAAGGAAAAGGTCATGAAAGTTTGGCACCACGTCAAGTATAAATTCCAATAAAAGCAAACACTGCTTTAATCGTTTTGGCCAACAGTGTGGCCGTAAAGGCAATAAGGCCGAGAATGGCTAAGATACAAAAGATAAGTGGACTGAAGTCCACTTTTAAAAATGACCACTCACTTATTCTTTGCAACAGGCTCCGTGTCTATTCCTCCTGCTCCGCTGCACGAACACACTCCATAGAACCTGGAAATTACTGCGTAAATTCTTTGATTAGTTTCCATACTTACATGTAGTCGGTCCAACTTAAATGTACTTATTTTGTCTTCACTTTGTTTTCACTTTGTCTTCAAATTGACTCTTTGAAGCAAAGAGCTCTTTAATTTTTGATCTCAAACATATCAATTATGTAAAAATCAATTTGAAGACAAAGTGAAGACAAAATTACCTCCACAAATAGTCCATCTAAACGACAAGACGATTAATATAGTTTTGATAAGAGCGGTAAAATCCGCTTAACATTAATTTCCTATGTTTCAAGGAGAAGAGTTGCTTTAAAGGTACCTTTAAGGGAAGTAGAAGATGTACAGTTGCGCAAGCAAAAACGCCGTCAGATCTCGGCACAATTGGCTTAAATATCCGTCTTTAGCGGAATCCAGCGTTGGAAACTGAACGGCTATTAAAACATAGGTAGGTTTTCTGAAATAGACAGTTTGTGGAGGTTCTTGAAAGCACACGCAAATTACAACGATCGTTTAATTCGAAGCGCTTGAACCGTAAACAAAAAGTTTAAAATAGCGGGAAGTGACGAGAATGGGAAAACTTGTGTTTTAATAATCCGAGATAAAGCCGCCAACAATAGTCATAAAATCAGCAACTGATAACAGCGGAAGAATCAAATTGGTGGATTTGGTTAGCGCGCAATCTGATTTCATAAGCAAGAGCGGCAACTTTCACACACCGGATGATAGTGGAGATAAACGGCACGGCTATTTGACAGATGGAATAATGATTAGTTGCTTGTGGAAATTTTCAACTAGCACGCAACAAAAACAACACTCAATTGGAAAGCACAACAAGCGCAGCTCAAATCAAGTTTGAATGAATGCAGTGAGTTCTTGCGAGTTTTGAATAATTCGAAGACATCTTCGAGGCAAATAAAGAGAAAACGTAAATTTGGAAGGTTTACGCGAACAGATTGTTCCGTTTTAGCATTTTGGCGCTCAACCTTTTGGGCCTTTCTTTGTTTCGTTGCAGTCGAAAAGAAACACGCCCGTCCACACGCTTAACCGATCGCAAAAAACAATTGAACAAATCAAAAATGATCGACTTGGTCATTGCGGCCAGAATCGCAAGCAAATCTGCAGACAAATGCCAGGAAAAATCGTATCAACCGCCAAACAACAAAACTTAACATTCGAAACGAAAATTAAACAAAGCGCTTGTTGTTGTCAAACCGGTGATTGTTTGAAGGCTTCGGGATGGGAAAACAAGACAGGTTGCACGTCAAATTTAGCCAAAATTCCTGCCGTGTTAATAAAATGGACAGCAAACTTAATGATAAGCATGTTTGGAGAATGCAGCGGCCGCTATGCACCAGAGTGGTTTAAAACGCGAGATAAGATTTTGTGCATCTTTGAACATTCTTTAAAAGTTGTTTGAAATAAAATGTCAAACAAGTAGTTTGAAGATTGGCATTTTAATGGCAGCCTTTCAACACGGCAACAATAAGCGCGCAAAGAAGCTTTTGTGTGAGCTTCCGCCAACGCAATACTTCCTCCACAACAGCAGCTTCTCCGGAACCTTGGCTGTTGATGAAGATCATCGTGCGCCGACTAATCGGCTTGTGTCCGAGCAGATCGCTGTCTTCAGGCTGCAACAAACAACTATTGTTGCTTCCTTTGCTTAGCACATTGTTAGGGTGTCAAACCGATCACGCTGCACGAATTTGACTTTTGCGCACCTCGAACAGTTCATAAACCCTTTCGCAACAACGCTAACGTTTCAAGTTATGACAAAGCGGGAGGTCGACAAGAATGTGGAAAGTGTCAAACAAGATACCGCAAACCAAGATGAGCAATCGGCGCCGTGACAATTTTCGAGAAATAGGTTATAAACAAAACGCAAGTGTTTTTGGTCGGCGTTAAAGTGTGGATTTGGGGCAACACTGCTGATGAGTTTCGCTGGTACCTGGGTGTTGTGATGCGAGAGAATAACAAAAACTTGCACGTAAACGCTTTCGCTTAAAAAACTCGTGTTGATGGATCTGCTTTTGCAAAAACATTTGGATTGGCTCATGCGCGCTTTTGGGTTCCAACTTGACTTCTAATCGCCATTTATTGGTTGACGGCTGATAAGCGTTTCGGCTTCTCTTGCGTGATCACCAAATCCGCCAAAGCTGTCTGTTACCTGTTCGACTTAATTGGTTCAAAGTTGTAAAAATCATTAGGTTGGCAAAGTTGACGAAGACGTGAAACGACTAAAACAGACAGCTTCTGGCAATTATTACTATTAAACGCTGCTCAGGCTAATCGATGGGAGAACTTTACTGTGACAGCTTCCAAGCAGTTCAACACCCAATTTGGATAGGAGGAACCTGTTTGTTGCCGACGTGCTCCAACAATAACATAATGAGCGCGTTAACCGGCAATTTAAACCCCGCATGCAAACCATTGGCACCCTCGCAAACAAAAACAATAAACTTAAATTGATTGGAAGCGACTCGGGAGCTGTTTAACTTGGAGCGAAATCAAATGCAAAAGTTTGTTTGACACACTGATTTGACTGCAAGATTCACAAAAATTTGATGAATCCGGCGAGACCAATAAACATTACAACTGGCCAACGTATATGATTGATTGCAGAAAGCGCAAGTAATCGAAGCTCGGTTTTTCCGCACGAAACGACAATACCCGGAGGCTATTTGTTGCGCCAACGCAACTGCTCAATTCATAATTAACTCAAATTCATGAGTTGCACAATCGACTGTCGCTGTACGTGGATTGCGCAGAAACCGCTACAAATACTCAAAGATTCAAAGACGTGGATTCCATACTTCGTGCAAACAAAAAGTTTTAAAAACCATGTTTAAGAACATTAACGAATAAACGTGTCCCAGAAAAACAGTTGCAAGCACTTTTCAAAAGCTTGTTAGAAGTTTGAGAACATTAAACAGAAACGTTTTCCTCAACCTATTAGACAAGATGTTCACAGCAAAGAAGAGCTCGTAAAGGCAATAAAATGATAGGTTGCACAAAAGCATAAACCAAAAAACACTTAGCCGAAAAAACCGGAAATTTGTGCAAACTCTTAGACCGTTTCGTTGAAATGTTCAGCTTCTGTGGTCACTAAGAACAGACGACAATCATTTGATGCCCACCAAATGAACACCTAATACATCGTTTTTTGCAGTTTTGCGGCGGAAGCAGTTCAAGGCCGGCGTAAAAGTGGGAGCAAAAGAAAGCCGTTAGTTGCGGCGAATCAGCAAGGATTTCCGTCCTAATCAGCAATAAAATTAACCGCACTTGTTTTTGATCGAAATTGCTTTGACTTAATCATTCTAATCAATCTATTCAAACAATATCCAAATTGCAGTTTTTACAACTTGTTTAAACACAAAGACAAACAGAATATGGACGATACAGCTCACACCTATATTCATCATCACTGTATTCAACAGAGCCCTAAAACAAAACGCGCAGTCTCCCATAGCTTCACGTTCACAGACACGTCACCGGCCGTTAAGCACATAAGGTCCAAGAATTGAGCGATCATTTGCAAATCAATAAGAAGGCACGTAATGCAGTCAGTGTTATTCATAAACAAAACAAGACATTTGGAAGCTGTTGAAATTAGCGAAAGGAACGCAGATTCAAGTTTGGTCACGACCTCCATCACAACGAGCCGATCAACCGCTCGGCGATTAAGTCAATCAGATGTGGGTTAAGGGGAAAAACGCGTTTGAATTACAAAAAATGACCCTCGCCTCTTGGCCACGGACAAACAATTTAATCCGCCGCTCAACAAGTTCTCCACGAGTTCAACAACCTCAACAAAGGTTTCGTGTTTCGCGGACAAACCATCGCCGAAAACATTCGATTGCTAAACCGACGACTGGAATCCTGTCGATTGCCGTCTAAAATCGAAAAGGAAGTGAAAGCACTTGATCCGTCTCAAAACAAACGTGGCCTGCAAAACGAATGGCATAATTTCACTTATTGAGTGGTTAATTCCATCGGCAAGACTTTCCGTTTTCTTCTCGTTCAATGACACTTGAATCTGCGCATTCTCAATATCCACAAAATTGGATGAAACATTCGAGACGCCGCGAATAAATTGCACATCCACACCACACAACTGCTAACCAATATTTTACCTCCAGCAACCTGAACCGTTGTGATCATTCGAATGATTGATTAAGTTGGAAATCACTGCTTCCGGACAATTATGCTCACACATGTTTGGAGCAGTCCAAGCGAAAACATGTTTGCACAATGGTTTTTAAAGACTTCGAACTCAACAAACCTCAACAAACCTGAACAGACTCGCTACTTAAAAACAGTAACCTCTTTTTGCCGGCAAGTGCATGTGAATCCGCTCTCACAAAAAAACAATAACCAAGCTCTTAACGTCATGTGCACGAAGAACGGCGTTTCTAGCTCCAACACTATCAACAATTTCGATGAGACACGCTTATGATTTGGCTTTCTTCGATTTCTTCGAACAGCGAAACTGGCCTTGTTCGGAAATCAAAAATCACAAACAAATTTGAAAAATCTAGTTGATAAAGTTTTTTGTTGTTTCAAAAAACGTTGGGAAAGAAGAGCAAGTGATTGAAGTGACCGGAAATAAGCGAGATTTGTTTGTGGCGCATGAATGAACGCTTGTCGATGAGCGGCGCAAACATTTGTGTTATGGAAACCGGTCCGCCGAGTAGAATTGAACGGCATGCAAATTAATTTAAGATTAATGGAACCGTAAAGTTTAACCGGCTAAAACGATGGTCATTTTGCAAGTGGAAGGCCACTACTTGTAATGCGAACGGTAAATAGTGAGTCAGTCGGCCTAATCCGTCCACTTGACGTCTCCACGCGGACAATTAGGCGCGGTTTTTTACGAACGGCCAATAATATTTACGACTTGAGAGATTCGACTCAATTGCAAAAGTTTTTGCTAGTTCAAATGCTTTGTTGTTATTGAAGAGTGGAAGCGTTTGCAAATGTGGAAGTGGTCGAAAAGAAAACTTAAATCGTGGGAAACTCCGAAATAGTTGTTTTCTTTGCACAGAAGTCACCACCTTCGAATGAAATCATAAGTGGCCGTCGCAAAAATAATCGGATCCTGGAGAGTTAACATAACAATTTACAGAATTTTATAAATATTCCCACGCTTTAGCACGTCTTTTAGTTTTGATTAGTCTATACTTTCTCTGCGTCACTCACTTCTTGCTTTATTTTAAACATGATCATTTAGGTCTTAAACGCTTCAATCGAAATTGAATTTTGAAGTGCTAATCATTCGAGTCAATAACATAACTTTATTGAGTAGTTTACAGAGTGAGCCAAAAAAACGTTAACACAAAAAGCAAAAAACTTTATTGTGTTTGAAGCTTTTTGACAAAAGACTTTTTGATTGACTTTTTTGTGTTAACGTTTTTTTGGCCCACCCTGTAATAATGCACTTATTACCAACGTTATGACAGGTTATCAACTATTATAATATTAAGAAAGATCGTTTAAAGTCAATAACATACTTTAATGTTCAATAACATAATTTTTATTGCGAAGTTCGGATTTAATCGGATTTAAAGATGTTTATGAGAGAAGTTTATGGGAGAAGTTCATGTAGGCGTCAGAACACAATAAAAACGCCTCCAATAATTGAGACTCTTTAGAATTGCTTCCAGCTGCCGTCCGTGCATTGTGTGATTTCAAATTCCAGAGGCTCATTGAATTGCTCAACTTTATGGCTGGACTTTAAGTGGAGCGTTGTGACTTTAAAGTTCACTTTTAAATCGTCCCCAGCCGTTCAGCCCAATCAGACTTATTCTAAATGACGGCGACTCCGAACGATTAATTGTCATTTTTGGCCGAAGACAACAGCAAAGAGCAGAGGAATAGTTAATGAGATGCTCTTCGATGTCACGGCTTTATTAATGGTCGTAAATCCTTGTTGTTTTTTAAACTTGATTTATCGTCTTGGACCTGAATGCATTTGTCGCTGGCCACAAAATGGTTGTTTTCCTCCACTCTCTGATTTGGAAAGCAGATTAAGCTGATAAATTGCGGTCATCGTTTTTTAACTCCTTGGAGATTTCGAAGGAATTTCTTTGATTGTTTTTCGTGCAATTTGCTTACCATAAGCCTTAGATGGGCTCGACTCTCCGTTCTTTTGGCCTCCAGCCTCCACGTCAATTGAGGAATGTTGTTCCGACCAATTTAATTGTCCAATTGCGTTATTAACTTGAGTTCCGGCTACAGACTTTGCCATACGGTCACGTTGCAAGAAACACTGCATTTCCGCAATCGCCCACCACGACTGTTCCATTCATTGTTTGTCCACGAATAAATAGGCAAAATGAGCGGATCCATGCAAGTCGCGTTCGTATCATGTCCAACAATATGACCCCCAACAACATAGTTCAGCGGACCGCTCCTCTCCGGGGCCAAATCTTGTTTGAATAATTGGATCATTGGCAGTTTGTTTTGCTTGCTTACGCAATTGTCACCAAGACTGGTCTTCGACATGATATAGCTGGCCCCGAATCCTTCCACGGACGCTTATAATTTGCGGCTATTCAGCCGAGAATTTGAGGAACAATTTGTATTGTTCCGTAATTCACGCGCAACATCCAGCTTGCCACTCAATTGTATCCACATTTCTGCTCCTCCATACAACTCACAAATTTCATTCTCGTGGAACAGTTGCACTAACTAAAGCCCAAACATTGTATCTACAATCCTGGCCTTCTAATTTTAGCAACTTGTTAATGCCAACTCGACTAATTATTGCTGCTTGTTTGGTCTCTCAAGTGTTTTCAAATGCTTTCAATGCTTTCAAATATTTGTCAATTCATTCATTTGTTGAATTGTTTTGAAACAAACTTTGGCTTCTTTCTCAACTTGATGTTTTTCACGTTTTCACTTTTGCATACAGTTTTTCCAAAAACATTCCATTAGGCATGCTGAGTTCTGCTGTCCCGATAATTATTGAAAAGTCAGACAAAAGCCTTTCAGTCCCACAAAAGCCCCACTGACCAACAATTGGCTTTTTGACGTTGTCTTTGAACTTCGGGCAGTTGTTTGTAGGCGCAATTTGTGGTGCGCGATGTTCGGATTTGAAGTGCTCGTGTTTTTCAGCACTTCAAATCCAATTAAACTTTTTGATTGTGCATTGTTTTTGTTGGCCGTCTTAAATTTCATTTGCTTTCTGGTTCGCGCATGACTGAACGAACTCATAAGATCGAATCTCTTCATTCGATTTGTTTTTACTGTAGACTACGTGTTCTTTCAAAAAGTATGTTAGAAACAATATGTTTACAAATCAGTTGCAAGTACTTTAATGGACTGAATTGATTAATTGACTGATTAATTGAGTGGCGGTTGAGATCAAAAATTAGTCCAATTAATTATATCAGCGCGTAATTGATAAGCTCTTGTCAAGTAGACAAGCGGACAAGTGAATGCGGCTAGGCGAATCTCTAAATTAGTTGAATGGAAGTTTCGGGAATGGAACTAGTGCAGAATTAAAGTTCATTTTTACGATCCGGTCATTTCTCTCCAAGTGACGTTGCAAGAACGGCTGCTCATTAGGACGAACCCGAAATGGCACTGTTGTTCTAGCGCAGACGTGGTTTCACTCAAATTGGACAATCAGCGCTGTCCAATAAACACGCGTTTGTTTGTTGGTGGGTTTCTGAGAACAGCGGAAATGCAAATCAGCTGCAAGGGCTAATTAATAAGTGCGTAGACTTTGTTTTTAAACTTTGACTGTCCGCCCTCTCCAACTATCAAATTCTAATTACGCTCTTCCGGCCAACGTGCAAAACATGGTAGTCGGCGACCGAAATAGCTCAAAACAAACTTCTAATTCCTCTCCACACATCATCTCGTCGAAGTGCAGGTAAAACTTTTTGTTTCCTCATAATCATAAGAATCCACTGCATATTCAACAAAGTCGGTATGCTTTCAGATGCATTCAGCTGTATTCATGGAGTAAAAATAGCCCGAATGTCTTAAGTCTTGGACGCGTTTGGATTTCGAGTCCCAATTAGTCGGGCCATTCAGCTGGGGAGAGTGGCTGTCGACCAAAAGTTTGAATTCTTGTTTTGCATGAAAAGTGCTTTGATTGCGGAACAACGACTGATTCGGGGTATTTTGGGCCTGTTTGACGCAATCTTTCCAAAGTGACCAGCCGTCCAAGAGGTCGCTCAAGAGGCCCAATTTTCCATTTTGGACGCTACCGTTCGTGTTGAAAAACCCCGAGCAGCTTGGCGCTAATTGTTTACCTAGCGAAGCCATCACCACCTTTCGGCAAATTAGAAAACATTGCTGAGTGTCGTCAGCAATTTCAACTCATTATGGCCGAAATCTGTCACCTCCATTCGTGTCAACAGTCCGAGACGAACGTCTCGGCACTTTGTTCGACTAATTTAAAGCCACACGGTTCGGCGAATGCCATCGTGTGAGAAGCTCTAACGTTGCTTTATTCCAGCAATCATTCATGGCCATTTGGGGGATGCAAGTTTTTATGGGCGACTTGCAGCGCAACTTTCTCGCTGGACGGGCGTTCAACTGAATACCAAATTATTTTCACACTCATTCAACAAAACTATTGTTGCTGAATCTGCTTTGTCTTTGCAACACTTTCCGCTTGGTATTCAAGTCGCTAGGAACGTGAGTAGATTCGGGGGCGAAGCAATGAGGAATAATTCTAGTGTTACTCTGGTGTTTGTCCGCAACTGCCATTTAGGCGTTTTTCGGCGCTTTGCGCCTTTGTCTCCTTTCCTCGAAATACCTGATGTCAAAACGACTTATTGTTTCCCGAAATTCAATTGTTACAAAAATGGATCTTTGTTCACGCCCAGAGCACACAATGCAGTTAGGCTCCAGGTGAGCCGGCAAAAAACCTCTAAATTCATGGTTTGTTCCGCTCGCTCATGCCACTAATTCAATTTTTGATAGTCCGAAACCGATGTTTCGGCAGTTTGTTCTATTCACGCTAGATTGAGTATGGCGGATGAGTGGAACGGTTGCAGCTCGACGAATGACAAATTCTGGCTGAAACCGCTTGTAGTCGTTGATTGTGATGACTGGACGTCTACTAATTTGACTGCCCGCATTCATCAAGCGCCGACTTCTGGTGTTCAAGTTGAATGAGGCCGTCAAAACAAACCTTGGAATTATTTCCGGCAATTAGCGCTGAGCCAGTCGGAAGGGCATGAGGGCGCCAGAAGCAATTCGTCGAACAGCTTCTTCCCGTGTCCTCAAATTCAAAACACCAATTTAAACGTTTGTTTTTCGTCGTGTCGTTGTTTGAGAACGGAACCGAGGTTTTTCGATTTTTTGCATTTTGTTTGCCCACTTCTTCTGCACAAATGCCATTTTGATTCCGAAAATATGCATACATTGTTGCTTTGTTTGAATTCCGCATTCGTTTTACATTCATTCTTAAATTCATGCTGAATTCGTTCTATGGAATTGGATCCAGAACACACTTCAGCACTTCAACACTTCAAACCACCCTTCGAATTCACACGCCTCTGACAACCGTCTTAAGGTGGAAGATTTTATGGTCAGAACTTTGATTATTGGCCCTCACTGCTAGTTGTCTTTACTTTTAAACATTGCTTTTTTAAACATTGCTTTTCAAGTTCGGTCTTTAGTTGTCTGAGCTCGCAGAGTTCAAAACACTTGCTTATAAATAGCCGGCACGATTCGAAGCAGTTTTTTGGCGAAACATTCGAATGAGAAGTCGCGCAAATTCAATAAACGTCTGCAGAAGTTCCGGCCAATCCAACAGAGTGACGATTGGGAAGCAAGGGCAGTCGAAAAGTTTACTTAATCTAAAATTCAAATTCCCCTTTTAATCTTTAAATGTGGAGCGAAGAAGTGGTCTGCGCGTCTATTTATGGCTGGCATTTGTTCGGCAGCAACGGTGTTCAATGAGCTTTACGGTGCGTGTAATGCTCTGGCAAATAAACCGTTATTCAATTCACGTTTGTCACTTTTGCTTCCTGCTCGAGGGTGCCGGTCGATGACACGCAACTTTCTGTAATTGCGAACTTTTGGAGTTTGGCCCCGAGGATCGTGATTAAAATTCCGTCTATAGTTCGCTTCTATTTCTGTAATTTGTAAGAAGTTATTCAACCAAGTCAACCAAGAAAAGATTAATTTATTCACGATGCAAGTGCATCCGAATGAGCTCGTTGGCACTTCCGCTCCAAATTTGCAAGAACATATTCGCTGAACTTCACCTGCGTGTTCATCACAAACCGGTGTTTTGAACAAAGTTGAGCAAAATAGAACAAACTTGAACAAAGTCGAAAGAAGTGCTAAACCGTTTTGTTGCAACAATACAGTATTTGTTTAGTCTGCAACGTGACAATTTGCGTGAATTTGATTGAGGACGCATCTGCTTCCTTTGCAGTGTGTTTTCGTCATCCCTCTGGTTTTATTCACTGCGTTAATTCACTTAGTTAACTCATTGAGCTAATTAATAAGCGGTTTCTTCCGACATGCATTTTCAGCATTTCCCCAATGCCTCGTCATGCTTTTTGTGTTCGTCGTACGGTTATTTTCCGATGGCAATAAACTGGTCGACTGAGCTTTAGCATAATTTGGCCAATTCAACGGGGGGAGTTAAGAAGATTGGCGCGTTGCACCGGCGCTCAATTTCAATTAGACGATTCGTCCGGCCATTAACGACTATTCAGTTCAGGTGACAACTTTCGGCTAGTTGTTTGGCAGCAAAACCTGCAAATAGTTGTTCACTAAGGCATCGACTGCCACGTTGGCAGCCACACTTGCTGCTCACTAATCTAAGATGATGCGGTTCGGCGAAATGGAAGACCTTGCGGATGATTAGAATAAACTTTGAGCTCGGGGATTTATCGCCCTCGATTTCTGGTAAATTCGAGGCCGCCTCCACATCTAGCACTTCAGGCCCGGAATCGTCCTGTCAATTCGTGTTTATTTTGCAAATTTATTCAAAAATCCCCGACCGAAACTGTTCGTCAACGCACTTTTGTCCTTTCGTTTGTTTATAATTCTTTTTGTGGTCGCCAACTTCGGCCATTCTCCAGGCCCGGAAATTATCATAAAAGAACGTCTCCTGCAACAATTGTGACTATTGTGCCTATTGTGACAAAAGCTTTCACTTGCAATCACAATTATCATCGTTTGACTCGAAATCTGCATATTTGTTTGCAAGTGCCCGAAAACGATACTCTGTAGTTTGACGTCCCTTAAGCATATGGTACTTGACGTTTGCCTACGCCAATTGACAGGTTGGTGTGCCAGTTTTGCGCCGAAACTTCCTCAAATTGAATAATTTATCTGGAGTCATTTGGAATTCCGCGCACAGATTGCGAATTTGTTCCTTGTAGCCGTAAACGTCAACACTTGGTTTGGCACTCAGCCACTTCGGGACAATTCGCCGGATGTTTTGGGCTGTGGGGAGAGCACGTTTTATTGTTTTCGACTTGTGTTTCTTTATTTGTTTGACTTCTGTGAGTGAGGAGTTGGCTAGTTTGGGAGCCAACTTCGAAGCGACCGAAACGACCGGTATTTACTTTGACACCACGCAAGCACAATGAATGATGTCTTCGTTTCGGGCTTAGGAATTTCGATTTTTGCGCACTGGCCACTTTCTTGCCGATACGGTAGAAGTCTGCTTTTGGCGCCAAGCAAGGGCTAATAGCCGTGCAGGAAATAAGCTTCATCTTTGTTTTTTCCGCTTGGGCTCGCAACACCAGCATGGAGCGTTTTGGCTAATCATCGGTTTCCTTTAATTCCGATACATATTGGGTATTCTGAGCGGACGTGCATTGTCGTTTAAATGGGCAAATTTTTGAACTCCATTGTTGGCCGGATTTTGTGTAGGGCGTTCGTTTTGGGCGAACAATACGCATAGTTGCACTTTCCGGTCGTGACAAATCCATTAAAATTCAAGTTTGCGGCTGCACTGGCTTGGAATCAATTGGCTTAAACTTGGGGTATCAGGCGCTAAGCTCCCACAGCTTCTAATCCCACAGTCTAGTAGTGCGTGAAAGATTTGGCGAGCATTTGGTCTCGATGGAATCACTTCAGTAACCAATTCAAAGCTCAAACCGGAAGCCAAAAAACGACTCACTTGGCGTTCTTTCAACGCTTCGAAGCTTCTTGCCTAATCCCGACGCTGTTCCAACGAGTGTTTTCCCTCAACAGTTGCTCAAGGCCAATTGAAGCCCTCGGAGATCGATGGTCTAAATTGGTGGTGGCGGAGATCGGGCTTAATTCTGTTTGTTTCGTTGCTTGACAAATGGTTTTCGGAGTTCGTGGTTTCTAGAAGCGGCGATATCGTTGTCCAAGCATTTCCGCTCTGTCATATGCAGCTGCTAAAATTCGATAAGCAGGAGTGGTGCGCAAGTCGCTTGAGTGAACACCGCAGGCTTATCGTTGCCGAAGCACAAATCTGGCCTCAAATACACAGAATTGTTGTTTGCGCAGCCTGATGACCGTACGCTCGACTGATTCGGTGAATTTAAACTTTGCATTCGGCGTCCATCAAACAGGTTTGAACTTTCGACGAAATTCGTCATCCAATTAGACGCTCATCGAGTTTCGTTGAATTTTGATCTTCCAGGCGCGACAAAGAACAGAGCGGATTACAGATAAACAACAAGCGGATAATTTAGCAAGAAATTGGCCGCTTTGGATTATCTGTTAGCAATTGTGTGATTTCAGTAAGCGCCGATTATCATCGAGTGCATGCCACCTTGGGTTTTGATATGAATGCAAGTGGCGTAAAGGTCAGAACGAGTGTTGTTGTGGTCGGCGTTTGACTAGTGTTTTGGGCATTTTCGAGGGTTACGATACCGCTGGTTTGCAACTCCGGTCGCCGGCTGTTTACAATAACATGCTGTTGCTTTTAATTTCTGCACTGAACTTCCTCCAATTAAACTGGATCCGTGGGCCGACCAAAATAACCAACTCAAACTGGTAAACATTTTTGGTCGGTGCCATCCCCTCATCATTTTTCATATGGTCGCGCATCGAAACCGTGCCCATCTTTCCGGCTGCTGCGCTCCAGTGAAGCGTGTACATGTTTTGTTTTGTAAAAACACGAATAAAGTACACGAAGTTCGGCATCAAAAGCTATCCGCGCACACAACTAATCCGTTTCCACAAATGATCCCTCTATTTTTGGATCTTATTGTTGGCACGTGAGCTCCAGAAACTGATAAACCTTTGCTTCTCACGCTTTTGGTTGTTTTAGTTATGCTTGCGTGATAGTTTTTCGAATCCGTTTCTGCATTCATTCAATCCTTTCTTGAATCCGTTCTTGCATTCATTATTAAAACAATCAAACAAACAGCAAAAAATCATTTATTCTCCCAACGAAATTGAATCTCTTCAAGTGAAGTGAATTGACATTTCTTTTCTGAATTTCAAATAGCTTTGTGCTTGTTTGAATTGTTTGACTGTTTTAATGTGTTCTTTTATTTTTGTAAGTTTGTGTGATCTATTTCGAGATGTTTATTTTGGTCGGAACGCGCCACACTTTGCACGTCTTAAAAAGTCGTTTCTCTTCGGGGAGATTAAACAATAATGGATTACTCGAATGCAAGTCGATCCTCGGCACGCTTTGATAAACAGCCAAAAGTAGTCATTTTGACTAATCCGTTGCGATGTTACATTTGGACACTTGCAGTAATGCATCGTTCTAGAACAGGAAGTTGCTCCATTTACTTTGCTTTAGTATCGTATCCCTGTTTGCGTTGATAATTGCTTTGTCACGAGGCCGTTCAACTTTGGCATGCAAAGGCCAAGAGTTTGGAGTCAAAGTTGGCCTCAAGTGTTTTTTGCGGCCGGTTCATTACGGGCTCTTTTGTTTGGGCATACCAGTTTGTTGAATGGTTTTGAATTTCATTGGCAAAACTCGCCAATTGAATTCCTTCGTCGCTCGTGAATTCACATTACGCTGAACTTTTCGCAATTCCTCAGTACTAAACTTTTCAATTGCAGGCATGTCCTTCTTTAAACCAGTGGAGAATGTTAGTATCATCACAAATGATGTTGCTGCGCTCAAAGACTATGTTCCAAACTCCTTCATCTACGTTATTCTCTATATTGTGGCTTTGCCGCCTAACCTTGTTCTGGCATATTTAGGCCTGAAACCCGGACTGATAAATTCCAGAGTGAGAGTTCCAAGTAAGTTTTGTTCTTTTGCTTCACTTACTAATTTTCTTATCTTCAGCAACCGGAATGACGTTAGCGAATTTATTTGGTTTATTCGGCTTTCTACTACTAAACTTTATTTATTTAATAGCAGCGCTGAACGAAGTAAAGCTATCTTTATTCTTTGCCTCCTTCTTGCGAACAATCCTCTACAATACCACCTACGTGTGTTACTTTTTGTTTCCTGTTTTGGCAATAGACCAATGGCTGTTCGTTTGTCGCAACAAGGAGTTAACAGCGAAGAACATCATTGTCATCAATTGCGTGTGTTTTTGCATTCCGATGGCCGTTGCAATATACGATCTGCTGCTGCAGAATGTTGTCATCTACGATTTTATGTTCCAATTCGTCCGTTTGAGCTTGTATACAAATGTGGTGAGTTTTAAAATGGATGTTTGGTGCTGCAGGGTACGAAATTTTTGGACTTCTTGGAAATGTTTATAAATATTTTGGTCACGAAATCGCTTTGTGTCCATTTCACGCTTTTCGGTTGAGCAACTTCGGAAATGACTAGTGGCCACAAAAAGCGCAAGGAAGTGCAAATTTAAATTCATCAATTTCAGTTCATCTTCTTCGTCCTTGCACCTTCGTTTTTTATCTTCTCGTTCGTTTGTAACTTACTCGTCTTGACATCTATCGTTCGTCGACAATCCAAGTCAACTCGAAAGCAGATTGGAAGAGCGCTGAATCAAAAGCAATTGCAACAACAAAAAGGCGTTGTTTATACGTATGTTATTCTTATTAACGCAGCTGTACTTACTAATCAACTTTAGATACACACTTCAAGCTTTTCTTCCACTATTGCTCGCAACACCGTACTATATTGTGAACTTGTGCTTTATGTTCGGCGTTGAAATTGACCTCCAATGGTTTGTGATCAGCGAAGCTATAATCGCCTTACACCCCCTTACGAATTCCGTTACAACTCTATTTTTGCTGAGACCTTATAGACGGGCGTTCAAGGTAAACGGATTAATTAGTTTCAAAAATAACTTCCGATATTTTAGAAAGTCTACCCCTACACAATCATCTGCCAAGACGCTCTAAGAAAACGATACAACAACATCCAAGAACCTCTAAACAGCCAAAAGAAAGAAGTCGAAACAGACTCGAGCGGCCACTCTCACTCCATCAACGCAAATGCCGCCGAAAGCTCGGCCGTTTCACTTTGATCCGACTTTCGACTAAAACAACAATTAGGTGCTACTCAATTGCTAAATCTCGCTTCAATGCAAAACAACGAACTCATCTGCCAAAACACGTCTCTTCAATTAACGGGTTTTCAAACTTCTTGTGTGCGTACTCATTGCTCAACTAGCCTTCTTCTACATCGAATCTCAGTCCATTATTGTTGTTATTGTGCATAGTGTTGGTTTCAAATTACTTTTATGCAGCACGATTTGAAATCAACAATTAGACAAGTTCTATTCAATTGCATACATTTTGTACAAATTTTTATTGACATAAATAGACGTTATATGAATCCTACAAATTGTGTGTTACGTGTGACCAAACTAATTCGGCAGTTAATTGCATTATTTACAAATTCAAACATTGGCTGGCCACAAACGGATGTCGAAACAAAACTCTTACCTGGATAGCAAATTGACATTAAGTTTGTATTTTCACGACTCGAATTGATCGAGGCAACAGTTTTGAATGACTCTTGCAAAAATTACTCGGTACTGTAAAGTCCAATAATTTCATTTACTAGTTTCATTTATTGGTCAAAAATGAACAGATAAAACTATTAGGTTGTTGCAAAAGTTTCCATCGTTGGCCGGACTTGTTATTCTTTTTCCGGTCGTGTTTATTTCTGTTTTTTCTATCGTGTAGAGCAGGCGACGGCGCACACGTTGTATATATAGTTATATGTCCGTTCCGCATTAGGGGGACGACCTCAAAAAAGACACCACACAATAAGGGTAACACACAACCAAACCCGCGAGGACGCCGCCACACGACGACCACGGCGTAAAACCGGATATAAGGGATGATGAGACATTGGTAAACGTCACGCAGCCAGGGAGAGGAACAAATGAAAATCACTTGGAGCCAGATTGGGGGGGAGTTAAGACGGCCCACCAGCCCCCAACCATTTGCACTTTGGTAGTGGACGAGCATGAGGGAAACGCGACGGGGGCACAGACGGACACGCCAACAATAAGGGGCGCAGCGCCTCACAGGACAACGCCGGCCGCACAGCACCGCCCCGGGACTGGAGGGAGGCCCGGCCACCGTGGTGTAGGTTACCAACCATTTCGTCTGCCGTAATGATGCGCAAAAAGAGGCAACCAGCCAGCACGAATGGGGATGACACGGCATTTGAGCGCAACTGGGGCACCCAGCCAAGGGCACAACGCATGGTTGAATAGTGACAATCCACAGCGCACGGTTGGAGCGCGGACGCCATGGCTCGCGGCGACGGCACGGGGCCCGGGCCCGCAGCCGTTGATACGCGCCGCGGGACCCCAGGCCACAGCGTGACCGCGGCCGGCAAACCGCTTTACGTGCGTCACGCGGTTCAAACGCTTGGGGGGGCACCCCGGGCGGCCCCGGGGGCGCGCCCGGCCGCCGGGCGCCGGCCGGGGCCATAAGTTATAGCACCTGTCAAATTAGATAATCGCGAGTAACATTTAGAGTTTTTGAATGATCATGCCTAAAAACTAAACATCAAAAGTGGCAAGGAATTGTAGGAATACCTGAAGCTCCTCCGCCGCCGTTGCAAATTGCTACACAGCCATACTGTCCTTCTTTCAATGCATGAGCCAAATGTGTGACCAACCGGGCTCCAGAAAATCCGATAGGGTGTCCAAGCGCAACAGCGCCGCCATGAATATTGACTTTATTTAAATCCAAATCAAGTTGTTTAATTGTGGCCAAAACGACTACGGAAAAGGCTTCATTAATTTCAAACAGTGAGATGTCGGAAACTTTCAAATTAGCAGCTTTGAGCATCTAAATTCAAACATGTAACGATTTAATTTGATCTATCTAAATAGTAGTAAAGCTGCGTCGTTCGCGTTGAATCGAATGTTTTAAAAATAAAGTTTGCATAAAAACATAGCTTTAGCAAGTTTTCAACAACAAATCATTTTGTGTGTTGTCTTTAAATTTGTTCATTCAATTGATTTTAGAGTCGATATGTATGTTCTGCGAAAAATTCAGGCTTGTCCAGTGACCTTGGTTCGTGCCGCTTCGACTTCAACTGAAAGTAAACGTAAGCTTCCCGGCATTGTTTTGATTGATGCTGTTCGAACGCCTTTTGCCACTGCTTCGACCGTTTACAAGGATTTGCTAGCTGTTGACTTGCAAAGAGCTGCGTTTAAAAGTAAGTTTCAAGTTACAAGCAATATGTAATTTTCTATTTTTAGATTTGATTGAGCGTACTGCCGTTCCGTTTGAAGACATTGGTCATATTGTTGCTGGCACCGTTATTCAAGAAAGTCGAACAAGCAACATTGCTCGTGAAGCTGCATTGACCGCTGGATTTCCTAATAAGGTTAGTTTATCATTTTAGCCAATGTTTTTAAATTGTTGTTATTTAGATTCCGTGCCACACCGTGACTTTGGCGTGCATTTCATCAAACATGGCTGTTTCAAGTGTTGTTGATCAGATTGCAACAGGAAAAGTTGAGGCTGGAATTGCTGGTGGAGTCGAGTTTTTGTCTGATGTTCCGGTTAGATACAATCGGACTGCTCGTACTGCAATGCGTGGTTTGAATAGGGCAAAAAATATTCAGCAAAAGTTGAGATTCGGAATGACGTTGGCGAAAAATTTTATGACTCCCGAACTTCCTGAAGTTCCAGCTATTACCGAATTTACATCTGGAGAATCTATGGGACATTCATGTGATCGACTCGCTTCTACATTTGGCGTTTCTAGACGGTGAGTTCTTTCAAACTGTTAGTTTAATGAGAATGCGTTTAGCGAACAAGATGAGTTTGCATTGCGTTCGCACACTCTTGCCGAAAAAGCAACTAAAGAAGGCAAGCTTACTGATTTGGTGCCATATTCTGTGACTAATGGAAAGGATCAGCAAACTGTTTCAAAAGATAACACTGTGCGCGTTTCAACCATTGAAAAGTTGTCCGCTTTGAAGCCAGTCTTTATCAAGCCTCATGGAACTATCACGCCTGGAAATGCATCGCCTTTCACTGATGGTGCTTCGGCTGCTTTGATTTCAACTGAAGAGTATGCTAAACGTCGTGGATACAAGCCGAAAGCTTTCATTCGAGACATCGTGTTTGTGGCGCAAGACCCGAAGGATGAATTGTTGTTGGGGCCTGCCTATGCTATTCCGCGAGTTTTGAAGCAAAGTGGATTGAAGTTGCAAGATATTGATGTGTTTGAGTTGCATGAAGCCTTTGCCGGACAAGTTCTTGCCAATTTGAATGCTTTAGGACCAGGATTCTTTCTGCAAGGTTTGTTTTTAATTGAAATTTTGAAGAGTGTTTGACTTGTTTTAGGACAAAATGAATCTTTCAGGAAAGTTTGGACGTTTGCCAATGGAAAAGTTGAATCTATGGGGCGGTAGTTTGTCTCTCGGTCATCCATTTGGCGCTACAGGAATTCGTCTTATTGCTCACGCTGCAAACCGCCTGAATGACGAGAATGGACGCTTTGCTTTAGTGGCGGCTTGCGCAGCTGGAGGACATGGTGTTGGAATGATTATCGAACGCTATCAGCCAACGGATAAGCAATAGGAGATTGCCAAACATAGTTCACGCATGTGCATTAAATGATCTGATTTGAAGTTGTAGCTTTTGCATGTCTCAGCTATCAAAGAAGAAATAAACTATAGAAATCTTTTTGTTGTTAAGCTTGATGATTTGATTTTAAAAAGATCTTACAGTTCTGAGATTTTAACTCCACACAGAACAACGCACTTTTACCACTATTTGGGCTACTGTTCAAACTATAAAAACCTTTGGGATGACTAATGATGGTGCCAAGGCGAAATCAAGTGGATGGGTAGCAGCATCTCCATAAGCAACTATTTTAGCAAGCGGCTTTACTCCGAACTCTTTTGCTTTGTCAAGATCAGAAAGTAGAACCGAACAAGCGGCATCATTGATCGCAGGAGCATTTCCAGCAGTGATGTGTCCATTTTCTAAAGGGTCACAAATTATCAAACACCTCAAAGCCAATTTACCTTTTTGGAAAACAGTGCGGAGCTTTCGAAGTTTGTCAAAATCAACTTTTTTGTATTCTTCATCCTTTTTCAATGACATCTTCGCCCGACTTAGATTTAATAGTGACTGGCACAACTTCTTTACTGTAGATGCCGGTCTATAAAATAAAATTTGATATTAAACAATTGAGGTTTTTAAATTTACATCCCAACTCTCTGAAGCTAAACGATATGAGCGAATTGCATAGTCATCCTGCTCTTCTCGTGAAATTTTTAATTCGCGGCTTGTCTTCTCACCACAATTGCCCATATGGATTCCTAAAGTTCGAATTAAATTGAAATTCTCATAAAAGCATGCCTTCATAAGCATCAGTTAGACCATCTTTTAAAATCGAATCCAATGCTTGAAAATGGCCATAACCAGGAGTATCCCGGGATAAATAGTAAGGACAGTTACTCATCGATTCCATGCCGCCAGCCAAAACAACTTGTTGATGATCTGTTTGACTAAATAAAAGCATTCAATTTTTAATATTCAATGCTTTGAACAAATTACATTTGTTGAGCACCCAACATAACGGCTTTCAAGCCGGATGAGCATACTTTGTTGACAGTTGTGACGGCGGTTCCAGTTGATAGTCCTAAAAATTAAATGATTTAAAGTTCAAAACACTAAAAATGCCTCCTTTCAGTGCAACTTGTCGAGCTGGCGCTTGTCCGAGGTTGGCTTGAATAACATTGCCATAAAAGACTTCTTGAACGGCATTTGCAGGAACTTTTGATCGTTCAATTACAGCTTTCACAGTGATGGCACCTAATTCGGGCGCGGACAGTTTGGCAAGCTTAGAACGAAATGATCCGATTGGAGTGCGTACGGCATCAAGGATTACAGCTTCCTTGAGTTTAACGCCAGCTCGAACTGCCGAAACGGAGAGTTTTCGAACAGAGGTGGAGTTTGGGTGGAACATTTCTTTAAAATCAGAGTTTATTGGAGCTTAAACGAACAAATCGAATAAGTTTTAAAAGGGCTGAAAAGGAATCAAAACAATGACCAGACAAAAAGACTGCCATTGAAAAGACCGCATGATAAAACGACGTAAAACAGTGGCTATTGATTATTGAGTGCTTTTTGATCGCCAAGCACGCGTTTATCAAACGGGTCAAAAGTACGTAGAGAGTGCAAAACAATTGTCGTTTACATGAACGGATTTATAATGAAGTTTAAAGAATTTATTCAACACAATTCAATCTCACAACAATTAACTTAAAGTCTTTCAATCAAAACGGCAGTTGCTTCTCCGCCACCGTTGCAAATTGCTGCAACTCCGTATTCTCCTTGTTTTAACTGATGCAACAGAGTAACAACAATACGAGCTCCTGACATTCCAATCGGGTGGCCAATTGCAACTGCACCGCCGTTTGCGTTCACTTTTTTGGGATCCAATCCAAAATGCTTGATGAACGCAAGAGCTGTGACGGAGAAAGCTTCATTAACCTCCCATCTTGCTACTTTGCTTTTGTCAATTCCGGATTTAGTCAGCAATTCTTCCACAGCATTGACTGGAGCAACCGTAAAATCGACTGGAGCGCGTCCGGCTTCAGCATAAGCAACCACACGAGCTAACGGTTTCAAGCCATTAGTTTTGGCAACTTGGCCGGAAACAACAACAAGTGCAGCGGCTCCGTCATTCAATGAACTTGCATTGGCAGCAGTAATTGTGCCTCCATTTTTAAGAAAAGCGGGACTCAATGTTGGCACTTTTTCCTTGATCAAACGTTTGTATCTATAAACAGGTACAAAAGTATTTTTGTTGTTATAAAAGTTGCAACGTACTCTTCGTCTTCTTTGACAACAACTGGAGCACCTCTTCGTTGGGAAATTTCAACTGGAACAACTTCTTCGTTGAATAAACCGTTCTTCCACGAGTCTGCAGCTCGGGTGTAGCTTTCAACTGCAAGGCATCTTGTTCTTCACGAGTCAGATTGTAGTCTTTGACGGTTTTCTCAGCACACAAGCCCATTGCATCGTTTAGCAAAGCATCAGTAATGCCGTCACGTTGAATTCCGTCGACCAACTTAATTTCTCCATATCCATGTTCACCGCGATTCAAATAAAATGGAGCGTTGCTCATTGATTCGGTTCCAACAACCAAAACAGTGTTTCTGTCACCAAGTTTGATTGACTGAGTTGCCAGAAGCAAAGCTTTCAAACCAGAAGAACAAACTTTGTTGATAGTATAAGCCTGTCGTTCTTCGGGAATGCCTAAACATTCAAACTTGAATAAAGATAGCTGCAGACATAGACGTACCAATTTTGATGGAGATTTGGCGGCCAACATTTTGTCCTTGATTTGCTGTTAATACAGAACCAGCAACGGTTTCATCAATAGATTCGGGCTTAAGGCCTGCAAAACAACGGAGTTGGTTTTAAAGATGTTCTAAGCATTTACCGGCTCGTTTAACTGCTTCCTTTCCGGCAATTGTTCCCAAATCCACAGAGCTCAACGGCCCAAAAGATCCACGGAACGCAGCAATTGGCGTCCGAACTGCCGAAACAATAAAAGTATCCTGCTGCATTCTCCCAACAAAACAATCAACCGAATGGTCAACAGAGAATTTATTCCAGGCACTTGCCGATGTGGAGTGATCTTTTGTGTTGTGGTCTGACGATGGCTTATCAAATTAGGCGCTTGCCTCCGTCCTTCTCGGCAACTCCTGTAAAAAGCGTGAATTAGCTGGGAAGCTTCGCATGTGAATTGTGGGACGGAAAAAAGTTACCAGGCGGTTGCATTCTCCTCCAAATGAGCTCTTCGGCGAAAAAACACTCCGTGATCACGTAAAGAGATTATTTTTACACTTTTATGTTGCGCGTTCGTAAGTCGCAGTGTGCGTTGTGTGTGGCGCAAATCCTCAAATTTAAATATGCCCTTTCTGTACTTTCACCGCACCTCCAATAAAAACTGAACGGAAAGATTAAACAGTTGTTGATAAGAGAGTAAAATTTGCAATAATCAAGCTGTATTTGAACTCTTTATTCGCAAGAATGCAAAGAAGCATGCATTCGACTAGTAATTACAAAAACAAAATAGATCAAATGTTTGAACTAAAATTACACGACTTTAAAGAGGCGTTCATATCGAAATTGTTGGCCGAACAGGTTTGCATAATTTCATTGGACATCCAGTTCGCATTTACTTCAAATCCATTTGTTTGCTTCAGTTCTTTTGGGTTAGGCAAAGGAGGAAAGTTGGGCACCAACAACCGGGCGTACATCTCAAAAACAAATTTGTTGAACGCAACGTTTTGAAAGAAGTTTCCGTTTGTGGATTGCTGCTGGAGAAGAGACAGATTTGAAGCAGATTGCAGTTGGTTAATTGGGTTCATCATACACTGTGAGATGAGAAATTGATTGTATTGCGTCAGAAGGTTTGCTTCCACTGGTTTGCTGCTTGTGCTCTGGAATTGTGAAACATTAGGCAAGGGATGTTTGCAGTTTTGTTCTGGCGGATGATCTGTCTTTGAAGAAGTCCCACGAACACTCACTAAACGGCCTTTTGGAAGACAATAGTCAAGACAAAGATTTCGCAGAAGCGAGGTAGGCGAACTCAGAGCCAAGAATGGGGATTTGACCGAACGAGCAGCGCCGATTAAGAGATCCTTAATTGTGCTGGATTTGGAAAGGTGCAAATTTTCGAATGGCGTGCTCTATTTCGGGTAAACGATTGTGTGCTCGTTGAATGGTTGGAAACTACATAGAAAGAATAATCCACTTTTGCTGTCTCTCCGAAGAAGCCCGTAAAAGCTCTACGGTATTAGCGCTTACCACAAAAATGATCATCCGTGAAAACGTGTTAAAACACTTACTTCCATGGTTTTCAGTTGAGGTTTGGTCGGAGCGTCGGTACCGCGCAACTTTTGATAAACATCGTGATGCTTCAACTTTAAATGAACCCACATCGTCTGAAATCAAATCACATTAATCAGTATTGTTTTAATTGCCCGATCTGCAAAAATTAATGCCATATTTGTTTTCTGTCTACTTCAAAAGCAAAAAGTGTGCTCAAAGAACTCTAACTGCACAGCAATTATTTTATAAAGTTAGTTCAAAACGTCACAAAAGCGTTAAAAATTGGCATAATTGCTGGGTACTTTTTGGACAAAGAAGTAGTTTATTTTAAGAGCGAGTTTTACGAGTTAGTAGTGTACGGTAAAATATACCTTGGTGCTCGAGTCTCTCCGCTTTCGCAAGTCATTGCACAATAGACATTTGGGACCAGCATCGGTTTTTTGAAAACTGAAGTTATGCAACTATCAATTAAGCTTAACTGGTTTAAAACTTACCAAGTCCAAACCATTGACGGCATTTTTATGTTCAAGTTGGATCTGAATTGAAAGATTGAATAAGTCGAAAGTGACTGCACGCCACAAATGCAAAGAGTCAAATGAGTACGGTGAACTAAAAAGACGTTTTATGTTCCCAGTGGACAATCAAACCCTTATCTCTGATTTGTCAACCGGCGGTCCCTTTTAGCCACAAATTAATGCCAATTTGTGAAATCGACCGCGCAAAACCCGCCACTTTCATGCCCGACTAAACACGTGAAATTAATTTGAAATGCACGTATTGGCCACAAGTGAATAGATAATGTTTTAAACGAGTGCAATTTATTTGTCACAGAAACGCTTATTACTCGAATGCTAAAGACTAGCAACAACTTGCTTGGCTGTAAGTGGAGAAACTACAGTATACCCAAATAAACATGAAGCTTTTATTGAATTAAACACATCAGATCGGAAAGAGCGCCGAAAGCAGTGTTGCTATTTAAAGTAAAAAGAAATTACGTAGTCGACGAGATACATCCTCGAAACGTCCAATCAACGCCGCCCACTTTGATACCACTGACTCTAATTTGCATCCGCCTTCTTGTCGCCGGTTTGCAATAAGACCTCTCTTGCTATAAATGAGGTTCCCTAGCCATCCACTTAATCGGCCAAACATTGCGAGCCCAACTAATCCTCTGCCGTGCTTGCACACCGCAACACACCTTCCAATTTCAATAGATGCAAAGTCAATTCCTCGAAAGGGATCCGAAATTTGCGACTAACAATTAAAATTTGCTTGTGTTAATAATTCGGGCGCAAAATGCAAAATCGGCGAATTCTGTCGAGCAGTTGTGGCTATTGGCGTAGAGGCCAAGTGAACGCGGATTTCTATAAATGGTATTGGTTGCCTAAAATAAAAGCCGATTTGCAGCGAGCGGAAAGCCGTGGATGACGCTGGATACAGACCTAATCCTCTGAAGAGGCCAATCGAAGCGTCGATTTGAGTGTCGAACAGGACCTTCGGCCGCCTAATAAACGTAAAAGCAAAAGCTTGTTGATGCCGAAATGACACTGCACTGATTATGGGATTTTTCGCGACCATTTACGCAATTAACTTGTGTCTTGTATTTTTAGACAACAGCATCCTCAAATAGAAGCGACGTATAAGCAAGATCCAATTCTTGTGGTCAACAAACGTGGCGTGAAATCGGCTTGTTCGTCCTAAAATCTACCGTAACCAACAACTACTGGGCTTAGCAAACGAATGAACAATGCATTATTTGTGTCAAAGCAACAATTTAATGTTATAATTTGAATTTCTTAATTTGTTATCTGAAAGAAACAAGTTTTAACACTTTCTTAACGAGGAGTTGTTTTTAATGTTACTGCAAATTCTTCAATGCTTCTTTGCTGACTTTTTCAAATAACTAAACACTCAACGACCTTCAATTTATTTAAAAATGTTTGTTTGGCACACAAGTTTTCGTGTCAAGAAGCGTAAAGCCAGAACGTGGCTTTTTCCGAAAATTTTGCGCAATTCTTAAATTCATCGTTGATTTTAGATTCTCCACGTTACAATGTCGTTGGATCTTGTAAGTCGTATTGAAAATGCAAATATAAAGTTTGGATTTAGGATTTATCTTCGTTGTACAGCATCAAAGGCATTGCGATTGTTGATCAAGATGGAAACCGAATACTCGCAAAGGTTTGCTTAATAAGCATATTCAATTCCAACTTTTTATTTAGTACTATGACAAGCAAACGTTTCCGACAGACAAAGAGGAACTCAAGTTTGAGAAGAATTTATTCCAAAAGACCTACAAAGCAAACTGTAAGTTGTTTCGATGTTTTTAAAGAGTTTGACTTTCTATTTTTAGCCGAAATTATCTTGCTCGACGGATTGATCTGCGTTTATCGCTCCAATGTGGATCTCTTTTTCTACGTGATTGGCAGCCATCAAGAAAATGAACTCATCTTGGTCTCGGTTCTCAATGCTCTCTACGATGCGTTTTCAACAATGTTACGAAAGAATGTTGAAAAGAAGGCGTTGCTAGAAAACATGGAC
The DNA here is from genome assembly GCA_024699845.1 of Aphelenchoides bicaudatus. NCBI lineage: Eukaryota > Metazoa > Nematoda > Chromadorea > Rhabditida > Aphelenchoididae > Aphelenchoides > Aphelenchoides bicaudatus. Next base: position 9,146,663 of record JAMPIN010000002.1, on the reverse strand, counting down.
GTTTCAATGCTAATTTTGGACGAAGTTTGCGACGACGGGTAAGCAATTTTAACAGCATTTTTAGCGGTTTTAAGTTAACTTAATGGCTTTTGTTTAGTGTGATTCTTGAGACTGATCCTGCAGCAATTGTTAGCCGTTGTGCGTTGAAGGCCGATGAAATGACATTTGGAGATCAGTCTATTTCTCAAGTTGGCATGTCGGTAAGTGCTTTGCTTCTGCTTTCGATTTTAACTTCTATATTTTAGTTACTTGGTTCTGCAAAAGATCAGCTTAAGTGGTCGTTATTGAAATAGAGCAAGGTTATGTCTGCCTAAATTATTTACCGAGTTTCTGTTCGTTAAAGAGCGCATAAATGTATGGGAATTAATTGAATAAATCAGAGAATCTTTATTGTTGCTCTTGACGTTTATTTCGTTTCGTATCGTTTTGTTTATGTGTTTGTGACATTTGTGTTCATTTTTATGTTTAGTCAGTCAAATGCGAAGTAAAGTAGAGAAACCGCAGAAACTGCAAAAAGATTATGACGATCTTCACAAAGAGTGGCTTGATTACTTGTTAACCGGTTTCAACGTTTTGGTTTGTTGTGGATTTTCGGCAACAATTTAGTATGTAATTTAGGTGCGAGGCCGGGGTTCAAAAGTCAAAGTAGTTGAGAGTTTTTGTGAAAAGTATTTGTCGGAAAAGGATGTCCTTCAAGTGTATGGTCACACTCCAGGCGAGACGCTCAAGTCTATCTTGCAAAAGATTATCAACAAATTCAAACTTGGAATTAAGTTGCTTCCTTCAGCGATGATCAAAAATGCAAATGAAGTTTCTGAGGCAATTGAAGAGCACAAGAGAGAAAGATACTTGATAATTCACAATTTGGACGCTCCTGGACTTCGGTTTGATCTTGAATTTGAATCTAGGCTAATTTTGAATTTTAGTGATCCTTTGATTTTGGAAATTTTTTCAATATTAGTGCGTGGCAAATACTTACGATTGGTTAGTACTTTATGTTGCGACTGTGGCGATATTTATTGGAATCAGGTTTGCTTTACATTTTATGTGTTTTAATATTCTTAATGAGTTTAGGAATTGAAGCGCAGTATGCGTCTTGTTGATTACACTGTAAAAACAAATGAGTATGAACAGGAAGAGTTCTTTGATTTGAATCCAAAATTGGCAGGAACAAAGGGCAAGAAAACTGGTGTGCACACAATGGAATCGCTCGACATGATTTGGACGGCATTACCTTCAAATGCTCAGCGCATTTTCATCCGATTGTACGAACTCGATTCAATGTTCTGGTGAGCCGTTTATTCAATATCACGAATTGTTGGACGAGTTGAAGTAAGTTTATGCAATTTGATGCGTTTAGTTTATTGATGTTTCTAGAAAGGACATTTGGACGTTGAATGAGCATACTCTGAACCAGCAACTTGTCGAATTCACCAGTCACTCAGTAATTGACAAGAGTCCGGAAGGAACTATCAGTTTTGTTGTTGCGCCTGCGTTACTTGCCAATTTTATCGAGAGCAAACATCCATCTTAATTTCGTGTTAATTCTCAATCTTGTATGTACGAGTATTACGTCGATTGTTCTCATTAAATAAATCGCTTTACCTCCAACACCACTGTTTGGGTTTGTTATCAGTAGCGACTGTCGAGCTTTTTTGCACACTGTTTATTAAGTGGAGATGAGTGTTAATTCTGGGCCGCCGTCGTAAGTTGTTTTGACCTGTAAAGTTTAACTCAAAATTGTAGAGTGCCAACGCCGTCAAAAAACAATAAAAATGTCGAAATATTGGAGCCGGGCGTTTCACTTGTTAAGCCGCAAAGGCGTTACAGAAGAGTGAGTTCTGATCAAAATTTTGTTTGTTCATTTAACGTTGATTTTTAGTCAGTTGCCATTTTGACTCGTTTATTTTTTGCTGTAATATTCCTCGGACTGGGAATTTTTGCAATTGTGTATTCAATTAATAAATGTAAGAATTTTGTTTATAACATGCTAAAACTTTAAAGTTTAGCCGAAACTGATCAGAAAAAAGATAATGATCATAACATTCCAACAAGCGAATTTAATATTTTCCACTCCCAGTCGTCAACGCAAGGTGTTTTAACAATTGAGCAAAACACAACTGGCGGAGAACGAAACGTGAGGTGCTTAAACTTTATTAAATGTTGAATCACACTAGTCAAAACTTTAATTTAGTACATCAAATACGATTTGATGTGGCTTCAAGATGATGAGAATTCACGGCTGTTATTTAACGTAACGGATCCAATTACAAAAACTTCCGAAATCTATTACGTGTTTAAAACGCATACATTGCACGTCACAGCTGAAGAAGTATGGAGACCATAGCAAAAACTGTAAATAACACAAATTTAGACTTGCGACTTTTTGGAAATCGGCTATGAAGCTTTCATCTATTTGTTTGGAGTAGTTTTGTTAAGCAAATCGGACAGAAACGACATCATAAAAGTTCACGACAAATACGAAGTAGTTGAGGTTTTTGAAGGTGTGCCGCGTTTCAACTATAGCGATTTACATCTTATAATGCCTGGCTACGACAACGGACTTCCAAAGTTTGCATTTGCTTACAGTCTTCCGAAACAAGGTAAACGAGTTTGCAATACAGATTTATGTTTTGCTTTAGGGTCTTCTCCAGGGATGACTATTGGTTGGCAAGTCTATTTCGACTCCCACGACAAGCAGGACAAAAATCACATTGGTAACTTTAACTTTGTCTTAGAGTTTGTTTCAATTGCCAACAATCTCGCGATTTTTTCAGAATGGGTGGAATACTGGTTCAGTGACATGATAGAAGGACAGCCAGAAGCCGAAAAATTTGTTGACTACACTGGAGATTGCGTTCAACATGATGGAAGCGTGCCAACAACGGCATCTGCAACAACTTTAAAACCGAAATAATCTTTCTCACTTGTCTTTATTAGTGTGTTCGTTAGTCTATTTGTGACTGTGTATTAAATTTCAAGTGGCTATTTCAGCACCTAATCTGTACTCTGAACAAAATAAACGATTCTACGAACAGGCCGTTTAGTGACTAGCACATGTTTATTCGATTTCATTGACTAATCAGCTTCGATCATCGAATTTCACAATAATGAATTAATCAGGCAAAAACATGGGATCGGACTGGTCATTGAAGTTATTTGGCGCATACAACTTTCAAAATCGTAACACTCTCACTTTCCGCGTTCAATGTAAAGTTTGTTTTGCAGCTGGACGTCACCTAAAACTCAAAATTGCATATACTTTTAAAACAATTCAATTACATTGTTGTGCGCTGAAATAAGGATGTTGAACTCCGTCGGCTTTTCGTCAGTTAAATAATCTTGAGCGCTATTGCGCAACAAGTCCAAGCATAGAGGTTTACGAACACCAATCACAAATTTGTCAAAATTCTCATCGTGATCCAACCGGCCTTGTCTACCAACACAGCGTTTCAAATATTTGACCTTCTGGAATCAAGTGTTCATAGTTCAAAATGCTTTCATTTGGTCACTTACCTCCTTCAGTTTGATTTCATAAGTATTGTTATCACTGCCGAATGCAACAATAAAAAGAAAAGCCGAAACAACGAAAAGCAGGAATCGCATTGTAAATACTGCCACGCTATGCAACGAATTCTTCCGTCGAATGATGATTAAATCTTTAGCCGAAAAAAGACTCGTCGGTGCACAAAAACAGAAGGACATTCAGCGAAACGTCTTGTTTATCTATAATTCAACAGACTGTCAACACCTCTGAGCAGTGCTTAATTAATTTAAAATTCACGCTTTGCTCACAAATTTGTGCAAACGAAAACAAATACTTTATTGCCCGCTAAGCAGCAGCTAAATCAACATAGTGTATGTACAAATACAATTAGAGGTAATGAAAAGAAAAATGCTTTGAAGTTTGTTGAAGTTTGTTGAAGCTTGTTTGAAGACATTCAAAGATTATTTGAAGAGTTTTACTGAGTGATGATGATGTCTAGAAACATTTTGTGTTAATTAGATTCATTCACAACCAACCTTGTGCTGCAATAGCTTTCAAGAACACAACGACCGTGATGGCGAACATAGCCTTGCTCGCAAATGCATCTTGGAAAGTAGCATTTTGGACCAGTGTAAGTTTTGCAATTTGGCGGATTGATGAAGTTCTCACATGTCCAATCACAGTGAACCTCCTGTCCGCAGCGCTCAAATTGTTCATGGACTTGGCAATCGAGTGGACTGTTCACATATCGGTGGATTTGCTTGGCGTGCTAAAATCCGGACGTAAAGACTTGAAAGTTGCACAAAAACTTACACGATTTCGACCGTAATAGTGTCGCTTATATTCTCTTCTGGCGCCAACAAAGGCTATGCAGAGGATAAGTAATAGAAGAATGGAAGTTCGCATGATCACAAAGAATGGCCGACGGTTATCTGACACTAATAAAAGGTGTGTGATCGCCGCTTGTCGAATGGGGAGGAAAACACGAATTTATGGCTTGAAAAACAAGCTCATTTTATGCGTGTAAATTGCGGTGCGAATTGGGCGAGAACGTATCATCATCGGCCACTAGCATTCCGAACGTGCTGCATCAACGTAATACACTTTTTGCCGCATCCCAGTAATGATAAGAAGACAGCGATCGTTTGATTTACGGGATGTTTAACCGGTACAGTGCGTGTTCTTGCCGGACGCAAGGCACCAAATTATCATCATCAACGTAGTTCCGCAGTGAGAGTTCCGGATTTGTTGCACAATTCATAATGATATAAATCAAAAGGGGCGTAGTAAGTACACATTCTGTAGACTTTCCGACTTTAAATCAAGAATGCATGACGTATTGAATGAGGTTGGCGGACTACGGTCAAACTTGCAAACTTTAATGCACCAATGACGTACGCAAGACGACATGCGCCAAATATGTTTTGATTTGTATTGTTTACCAATTTGGACTAATGCGACAAGTTCGCAGAATAATATGCGTAGGCCTACAGAAGCCATCAAGTTGATTAAAATTACAAATATTTTGGGTGGCATAACAATGGGAACAATGGACGATGCCTAATTTGTCCGCAAGCCACTGCGCAAGATATATAAAAGCCATTGGCCAACAACAACTTTCAACATTACGACCTTTGCCATTTTCGTTTTGATTAGCTCTTTGAATCCTACTGTAAACACGCTGAGAGCTTTCGCCTCTTTCAATCTTTACGCATTTTCAGTTTATCTCAATCAAACGCATTTGGGCAAATCGGAAGTCATGTTGAATTTGTGCACACTTTTGAGTACGTTGTTTGTCTTAGTCATCGGCATGTGTTTTTTGAGCACCGGCAGCGAGGCTATGCCACGGTAAGTTGTTTGTTTGAATTTGAGATTTATGTCAAATCTTAGAAGCATTGCTGTTGAGCGGAGAGACGCCGATGTAAGTGTATGTTTTTGACTGTAATGCCAGATTTCAAAACATTTTAGTTCGACAACATCCTCGGCGAACTCAAATCAAAAGGCAGCCGCATGCGCTTCGGCAAACGAGCAGCCAAGCAAGATTCTGCTGTCTTCGATCACTTGGACAACTACTATTTTCCCGGTCAGTTTTGTCAGGATGGAGCAAATCTAACGAGAAAGTTGTTTAGACCGATTCTTGTGGCTTCAATAATTGAGCACAGCAAAGCCGCCAAACTTCACCTTGTTTCATCTTTATAACTTATCTTTTTATGCATGCCCATGAACTAAAAGAGCCCGAATGATGTCAGCCTTCTTATACTTTGATTTGTTGTTGTGAACAACGATGAGGACCAAACCGCATTTATACTCTGTCAATAAAAGTTGAAATCAATATGTAGATGATTTATTGCGTTCGGTAATGAGTGACAACAATAAAGATTTGAGATGACTGGAATCATGGCAATTCAAACATTATTCGCCTAAGCTCCAAAATGTGACTCGTATTCGAATTGAACAAATTATAGCTGACTTAGTTTATGCTTTTATCCGTTTATTTGCGCGTGAGCACCCAATTGGTAGTTGTACCAACGATTTGAGAACTTCTGATACAACTCGTTGCCCGTGATTACGTAGAGCCACTTCAGTAAGTAGACGTGCGCTTTATGATAATCAGGTCGTGCCAAGTTAGGTATGCTTTTTACAGTAGCATGTTTGAGGTCATAAGAAGATCCGCGCCCTGTGTCATAAAATGGAAGCTAAAACAAGGAGTTGCTGAATTGTAAGTAAATTCGTTTACTTACCAGTACATTCAACGAGTCAAGTCCAGCTTCAAATAATTGTTTGGCTTTCAATCCCGCTTCTCCTGACAAAGTGCTCATGTCGTATAAGCCGATAAGTGAATAAATAAAACCATTTAAAACGAGTGACGGAGGTTGTGTTGGACTAAACGTTTATTTTGATCATCTAGCTACGAAACTAACACTTACTATTCTTCATACCAAGGCAAACCAAGAAAGTGATTTCTAACTCCGCCGTCAATTGCTTCCTAAAAGCGTTTTATAAATCGTCTTTGAAGTTCAAACTTACAACTTCAAACAAACGAAGAGCTCTTGCAGCAGTGTCAAAATATTTTTGATCATTTGTGAGATTATAGGCTCGGACCAAAACGCTTATTCCGTGCCCTTGTCCCATAGCGCTTACCCAGCCGGCTTTTAATTTGTTCTTTATGCCAGAAAGCTCTCGATCAACCGAGACTGACCATCCTCCAATTCTTAAAAAGTTTTAAATAAGCTTCTTAATGAAGCAAGTAAATTACCTTTCTTTGGAGTTTTGAGTTTCACAGAGCCAGTTAGCCGACGCCAAGAAAGCATCTTTATGCGCATTCGTTTGTTGATAAATAGGCAGTTTAATTGTTGCAGCTCCACGAAATGTCAGAGACAATATTTTGAATTTGTTTTGATCTATTTGGTTAGTCAAGTTTAATGGATCTTTCTTTTGAGGTGGCATGCTTGATGTAATTGCTTTGATGACATCAACGTTTAAGTCGCGGATAATTGTTGTATATTCATTTTTTGACGAAAATGTGCCCAGTGAATAGAAGTAATCCTAAAAGCATCAAAATATTAAACTGTTTGCATTTTAAACGTTACCAAATTTTTTGAATGATCATTTGAACTCGGAGACGGCCAAACACAATCCGTTTTATTGGAGAATTGATAATTTATCGTGTAAATTTGCTCGGTTTCCACGTCCTGTACAATAAATATAAATAAAGAAGTGGGCGCTAGTGGCATCCATTGAAATTTAATGACTGGAAACTTCAGCTTCGGCAATAAGTTGATAATCGCAAAATCCGAGGTTTCTAAACAATAAATTTAAATTAGTCAGCTCAACAAATAATACCTTCTAAATAAATAGTGTCGCTAATGGGATGTTTAGTTGAATGCGAATTTAGCGAATTGGCTTCAATTTTTCTTATTTGAGGTGGAGGGTCTAAACAAGCATGTTTAACTGGTCACTACAAATCATAACTTTAGTACCTGTTAAAAATCTAGAATAATGCTGCAAGCCGAACTGGGCTACTTGAATAGGATAGAAGTATGGAGTTTTCTGCCATTGACGACTCATGGGCAACGAATTCAATCCACTCATGCATCGAACCCTGTCTCGTTTTTCAACATTAAATGAACCGAAATTTCCAAAAACGCCAGTAGATGTGTAGTTTTTAATGTCTGGTCTATTTGATTTGGCGTTTGAAGTGAGATATTCGAAATATTCTGTTGTTTTGTTGGCATCAACTAGCCGGCCCATAAACATCAAATCGATTCCGTATGAATTTATTGAAGGGCATGTAGACATCGTTGCTGTCTGCCAAACATTTCAGTTTTCGTTTTCCTCCATCGATCCAGCATTTTAATTGTCGAATATCAGATGTCCCGCTTAACGAAGTATTTTGTGGCAGTTCAAGTGGGATATTTGAAGAGAATGCGTTTGTATAGTCATTAAAAATGTAATTGTGGAAAATGATAAACAGCGATCCAACAATCAAGCCAAAAATAAAGCTACCCGAATTAAAACGCATCCCTCACATTTTGCTGCAAAACAACATTGAACACTTCTAACAATTTCTTAACTGAAGTATGCAAAGAAGTTAGAACATTTCAACTAGACTCAACAAAACAGCAAATTAATTATTTCACATTTATTCTCCATCTTTACAATTTAACACAAACGAGTCTAATAACTGCATTATAAAGCATCCTAAAAGTTGTAATGACCATGTGCCTCTAAAAACTCAAAAATTATTGCGTGAAAAACTCAGTCAAGACAAACCGTATTCGTTGCGATATCGCTCAGCAAGAAAGCGAGAGTAGTCAATCCAAGTTGCAGAAACGGGCTCGTAGTACCAACCCTTGTAATCCCAACGCTCACCTTGAAGATGCTTCACACGCTCCTCAATACGACTAAATATTTAAAACATTAAGCAACTTTCAAAGAACTAAACTCTTACCGCCAACGTGCAAAAATAGAGTTTCTTTCATTCCAAGCTAACATACGTTCATGTCGTTCGGCGTCTGAAATTCCACAATGTTTTTGCCAAAACTGACGTAACGGTGTTCGCTCATATTGCCAATGATGTGGGACAGTTCCGTCTGTTGGATAATCCGTCAACTCGCAATTAGAACCTGAACAACAAAACGAGTGAAAATAGGAGCTCAAAAGATCAAACCATAGATGATGTGAACGGCGGTCAAAAGAATGCCCATAGGAATCAAGCCAATACCGATGGTGTAGAAGTGCATTGCATCCTTCAGACGATTCACAATCAATTGTCCCGGTCGTTTCTTAAACACATGCGCATGCCCGTTTCGAACCAATAAAACTAAACAAACAATTAGCTAAATTCAAAACATCTAAAGCCTACTTTGAGAAACATTTGGCTTGAGATTGTAGAGTAATGTTCGACTTAATGAATTCGAGCCGACAGCTAATCTACTGATTACAGCCATCTGTATATGATCTTCTAACAGACAACCAAGAAGCCAAGAAAATCAAGCGATCAAAAAGTATAAGCGCTTATCGAAACAAAATTCAACTAAAGGCTTTATTGATTTTTTGTTTGTTGCTGAAAGGCTTTCTTTAAAGAAGAGTTGATGTGAGTTAAAAAAACAAGTCAAACAGCATCGATACTTCAACAAATCAAATAATTTGCATATAAAGAAACATCAACGTTCTAAAAATCAAATGATTTGTTTTCGAGTGCACACGTTGAAAAACAGTTGAATTAAAGTAAGTAGCTTGCTGCCATTTGACTCAATTAATTCAGCGTGAATTTAGAAATGGAAGTCTGTAGCCGCTATGTCGAACAGCTCGAAACGACTGTTGAGACTATCCGTCGTCGTTTCGTTTCAATCTATGACATGGGCGTCAAAGTCGGACAGCGTTCATTGAAGCTTGGTGAGCGAGCCATTGAAGTCACCGAGTCAACTGCTTACGATTTTCGTGACCAATTAGTTCAAGCATGCAACGACCAGGAACCTTTGAACGCACAAGATCATGAAACTCGCAATTCGTTGGTCGAACTTTACTTGGGTAACTTATTTGTTGTTAATCTTTGCACATTTTAAGTATGCTTTTTAAGGAATCTCCGTGTTGTTGATCGGCTTGGGTGCTGGACAGTTGAGTGGATCGTCAATTTTGGGACCGTTGCTTGCACGCATCTTCGATCCATTCCAAGAGTTTTTGTTAGTGTTCATGTTGCCAGTCTACGTCTACTTGAGTTTCCGCAAAAATGCAGGTTCGTTTTTGAGCTTTTAAAGTTGACTATATTTTTGAGTTTAGCATTGGACGAAACTGAACGTCGTGTTTGGTTGTTTGGATTGTCATTCGCACAAGGTGCATTGCTTGGACATTTAGTGGGTCCACGATTGGTCAAGCCAGTTCCGGCAATCTTCTTCCTTTTGCCACTTGTTTTCGCTCTTTTGGTAAGCTTCTGCTATTCAATGCTTAATAAATTTTATGCTTAGACGGACTATGAGATTTCTCCAGCATATTTGTACTCGAAGCGAAGCAATTTGTTGGCTGCATGTGCACTTATTGGCGGTGGCTTGTCCGTTGTGGGTTCATCGATTGCAATGGGAGTTAGTATTGGATCTATTGTCATTACATTGGCACATCTTGCTATCTTATTTGCTCACTTCCAGCTCGTTGTTCATGAGATAAAGCACAAGACTTACGGCGTTAGCGAGGCTCAGTTACTCTACGTTACTTCTTTGTTGGCCGTTCAAATTGTGATCTCTTATTTGCTCGTCAGCGGAGGCAGCTATGAGTCATCAGGCATCTAGACCGTCATCGGATTAGACTCTATCTAAGCTGTTTGTTGTAAATTGTACTAGAGTTACTGCTATTAAACGATCTAGTTCTCTAATAAGGTTTTGTTGTTGAATTGAGTTGCGCAAACGATGAATACACAAACAAGTCCGCTCGTCAATTTGACCTTGTGTGCAAATAATTTGAAGTCTCGAAGAGCACCAAATCCAAACAGGTGATTCTTCCCATTCGGACAGTTGGCGTGAGCAATGATTTTGCTTTTTGTATTTGTCTTTTCTCTCTTCAAGGTCCCGATTGCCGTGGGCTTCGCTTGCGCACCCACTTTTTTCACGCGAAACTTTCTCCTTTGTTCCGTCGGCGATTTCGTACCAGGTGGTACGTCTTTCTTTGAGTTTCTTCTTCAGATTCCGCTCGAACAACAATAGGTTTAACTTTGGCTCCGATCAGCGTTCGTTTAAAAAAACGCTCCTTTAAAGTTGCAATCACTTTTATTAAGCGCGTTACTAGACACTCCCTTTTTGGCTTGTTCCAGACTCAATTGACAGCTCCCACAAAAGGCATTAATTAATAGCGCGTTTCACAGACCGACTGCCAATCACTGTCTGCTCATGTTCAGTTCGAATTGCAACTTTTGAAGTCTTATCAGTGTGGGTGATCGGGAAGTTTTAAGGACGTCTGGCTGTAGTGTAGTGTCTGGCTACTTGTGTAGTGTTTCCCGCACCAAAGCGTTGTCCAGCTGTCCGGCGAGAAACAACTGTGTTTGTTCGGTGCTAATAGACCCATAAGTGAAACAGCACGAACAACTGCTCTGCTCTTTAAAGATCCACTCGAAGGCCCGACTCATTTAATCGTTACAAACGACTTTTCGAAAAAACTGCTCTCGTCAATATTAGTTATCCGCATTCCACACACCTATAATGCCGTCAGCTTCCCGCCAAGCGACCTGTATTCTGCCTTCTACGAAGAATCAAGTGGTCGCTTCTCGACTTCATAGGCGCAGTGATTAGATGCGCGTAGATGTCCTACATAGGATTGTTGTCGATGGGAGCGGTAGTTCCCGAGCAATTATTCGCCTTTTACGTAAGCGTCGCCAAATGTTTATCAGTGCAATTTCATTCTCATTCGCCCGCCAGCAGTGACACGTCAGATCGGACCAACAGCAAGCAGTCTGGTTGTGTTGTAGAACCAACAGCAATGCTGGTTCCAGCTCATCCTCAACCGTTTGCCAACACCCCACTCATTTCCATTTGTTGCAGTTTCAAATTCGGTGTTCGCGCCAGATTTTGTTTTGTTAATGTGTCTGAGGCTGGTGCACCCCGCAGACAATGCGCGAAAATGGCGGCAATGAGATGGGTGCGAACAGCGCAAAGGCCCAACAGGACTTTCCCTGATCGGTTGCGCCGGCATTTGACTCACTCTTTACACCCTCCTCCTTCTTCTTTGATTGTAATGGCTCGGCATAGAGAATGGCCTTGAAGTCTGGTGCAGCGCACAGGTCCGTTCACAAGTCAAGGTACGCGAACGTTTTGTTTTGCGCATATTCATTCACTTACTTATATGGTTAGTCGCAATCAGCCATCTCGTTTAATGCACATAAATGGATTTACAGTGCGCCATTTGCATTCCATATTGTTTTGAGTGTGTTGCTATGCGCCTGCTTGCTTATTTATTTGTGGGTTGCCGTTCGCTTATTCAAATCCAGATTATTCCAATAAATTCCAATCATTTCGTTTCAAACAATCTTTTTGTGTTTTCAAAACAACTGAGATGACTTAAACGATGTCAAACTGATCAATCGGTCTTTGCTGAACTATTCAAATGAAATGTGTCATTTTGGCGGCGCTAATCGCTTAATGCTTTTAATACTCTCTGCGATTGGTCTTTGTTTTTCATTTCTGTTTTTTGCAATTCCGCGCCTTCCGTCACCAAACATGTAAACGATCCGTGAGCGTTCAATGACTAATGAAGCGGCCAACAATCGCTGTCTACCTTTTCGATTAGCATCTCCCGTCTGATTCGTTTGATTCGTTTGATGGCTTTTGCCAATCTCATGCATTTGTAGTAGTCTGCCCGTCAGATTGATTGCGGCGATCAAGTGCTTGGAGTCCAAGAATAGCCTATACTGCCCAGACATCTCCCTGAACTGCAATTGGTTTTTTCCGCCAGTTGGCCAACTTGAAACTAGCCAGCAGTTCGCTATTCTTTGCACGGCTGTGATGACGACGTACGCACGGCCGCAGTTGTTAGTTGGCAGACAGGGTCTGCCAGCAAATTCTCCCGCCAGTCTACTCGTTGCCCTGTTTGTCTTCGGCTCGCATTTTTTTGCGAAATGCTTTGGAGCAGATTTCGTTCAATGTGCGTACGTTCTTGGGCACTGTTTTTTGCTGGTTGTTTGTGGCTAAAATTTGGCGCCGAATTGGGACGGTGGCCAGCTAAGATTTGCCGCGCTGTCAACAAGTTTCGTAATTATTATATAGCGCGCCACTTGTTTGTCACCGTTTTCCCATTACTCAACCGCTTATTATATTCATGGATTTAGGGACAGCCGATGGATTGCGAGTCTTCCGGTTACTCATCGTGCTCCTCGTCTACGTTATTATTGGGTTCAAGAAAGGTTTGTAAACGCACTCGAAATGCCGATAATTAAATGCATTTCAGTGGCCGCCATACAACAAAATGCAAGATACGCCGAGTGCAGATTGTACTTCAATGCCACAAACCAGCGCCTTCAAATACCACAATCTGCGCTACAATCGCCAGTGGAAGAATGGTTCGGCCATGGAAAGGATAGAACGTCAGCAACTTCTGAGTCGAAAGCGCAAAAGAACGCGCCAGTTGCACTTTGACTCCGCACGAAGCACAACTGAAGCTTGTACTGAAGAATCAACATCCAGTTCTGAGACTACCTACGACGGAGATGAATTTACAATCGTGCCAAGCAATACAGTAGTCATGGAAGAACAGCGCGAATTCACTGACGACGATTTGATAATGTCTGAAGAGCAAGTAGCAAGCACACAGATCGAAAGCAACGCCTACAGAATAGATTTGAATCTCTACTCACCAGAATCTTTGATTGATGACATTGAAAGCGAATTGAGCGAAAGTGAGATCAGCTTTTTGGAGTCCGACTCGGACAACGAACACGAAGAGGATGGCTATTTAAGCAGTGAGTTCTTCGAACACGACGACTCGGATTCAGACTTGGAAGAGAGCGAAGATTCATTATCTGTGAGTTTTTAATTCTAAAGCTCAACTAACTGAAGCTGTTCAGAAAGTTGCCAACATCTTGACTAACGGCAGAGAGATTGTAAGACATCGATTTCCATTTATGTCCATGCGCGTCTTTTTGGACGATTTCATGTGCTTGATGGACGACGGGTTTGTGAACGACACAATCATGGACTTCTGCTTGAATGATTTGATCTTTAACCGCGTGCCTGAAGACCTTTACAAAGCTCACGCATTGCCATCCACCTTTTGGTATATCATGCAAGTGCACTTACTGGAAGACGCGAGCCACAAAAACGACTCTCTTCCGGAAAAGGTTTTTAATTAGATGGCGGAAATGATATTTACGAACTGTTTAGTTAATGCGCAGATACTCCAAGCTAGCCGGTTTTATGGAGCAAACTGACCTTTTTGATCAAGACTTTCTGGTCCTTCCGATAAATGCGGAAAACCACTGGTAAGCAGTGAAAGTTGCTGAGTTTTAAACTAGTTACCATTTTGAAGGTCACTTTGTGTCGTTTGTTGCCCGAACAGGTTGCTGGGTGCACAATCAAAAGCCGTTGAACAGTCAAATGTCATCGATCCGCAAGCATCCATTCTTATGTTTGATTTGCAACCCGGAAATAGACAAACATTGGAGAAATACGGTCAACAAATGCGCGAGTTTCTACAGGTTTGTCTTTAATGAATATCTTTAATCAAATCAACAACAATAACGTTTTTTGTTTAGTGTGCTTATCTTTATCAAAACGGCTTTACGGACGATTTGGCTGAAAGATTCTCCGACAAAAACTGTCCAATTGTTGTGCCGTTAAAGCTGCCAAAACAAGCAAATCCATATGATTGTGGAGTTTACGCGCTAGAGTTTGCGAATTGCTTCTTCAAAAATCCACCAAACATGGTAAGCAATTTGAAGAAGCAGCAAGAGTAACAAATTGCACACTTTTAGCGCAAAGTCTCTGAAGGCAAATTCGAGTTTTTGGTTGAATACCCAGCTTTCTCCATCTCCAACAAGCGCTGTCACCTGCGTGAAGAAATTCTATCCTTATCGAACGATCGTCACCACTTCGAACAAATTCTCGGCTACAGATGAAAAGGCCACAAAGTTTAAATTGTTGCGTTGTTACCGTTTTGTTGTTGCGCGACTATTATTTATTCGTTTGTTACGTGACCTCAAGGGCTATGAGTAATATTTCTGGCTGCCCCGGGTTTTGCAATTGTTTCCGTTGATTCCTCATAATTTAATTCTTCGTTAATTCGCCGTTGTTGTTGACTGTTGTTCCAGATTCCAAAAAAGTTTATTGATTCGCAAATCGTTGACCCTCGTTGCAATCATTCGTTTGTTTTGAAGAGCTTTCAACACTTCTAAGTTTCCTATTTACCAAATAATCGTTACGTTTTTTGTGTGCCCGGAACGCTGCATCTCTCAGCAAGTGTTTGTTGTTTTTTGATCTTTGTTGAACGGTGCAAACGTTTCCGCCTGTTGTTTTTGCTTCCGAGTGGCCAGGATTTTGAGTTGTTTTTGTTTCGAAATCCTGGTCATCATCGGCGAGCGCCGCCTGTTGACCAAAGTTTTATTTGAATGCGCAAGATTTGATACTAACTAAGTCTCATCCCCCAAACTACTGGGTACATTTTGTTGATTACTCACATTGTTTTTAATATTATATTCGTTGACTCGTTATTATTGAATGTTGTGTTGGCTTTTGATTGTTAGTTGTGTTTGGTTTGTTGCTTTATATATGTAATAAATTTGGAAACAATTAAACGAGCAAAAGACATAAAGAGTTTGGCATTGAAATCAACAAGTAACATTTATTGACAGCGATCAACAAGCTAAACATTGATCGATCGGACTTCAAATGTTTGAAAAACACAAATGCGAGTTTACAAAAGAGAACAAAGAATACGTTGCTAAATTATTCGAAGAAAACAAGCTCCGCATTGTTCAACTCGAAATGTTTGGTTGCTGTTGTGAGTTTTAACTATTTAACTCCAAGAATGGAGGCTTTGATTTTAAAAAAGAAACACAAAACTATACTTTTAATTTCACAAGCTCTCACTTATTCTTCAACAACTCTTTTTATCTAGTGAAAAACAACTAAACAACTAAAATTACACAATTTCTCGCAGACTCATTTTTGATCTAGTGAAAAACAACGAAAGCAAATTGATTTGAATGACGAATGCACAGAGCTGATTAATAAAAAGCTTATTAATGTACGGCACACCTTGAAAGCACAGTCGACAAACCTCATAAATTTGGGCAAATCAAGTCAGCTGAAGGGAGAGAACTGTTGTCGACTAATAAGATAGAGGCGTCCGTTTCCGCACTTTGCTTATCATTAAATCAACTTTATAAATGCGACAACTTGCACAAAGTCTCTAAATTGCCAAAATACTAAAAGTTTTTGTTTTAATGTTCCGTTCTGTGAAGTCGTAATTTATTTGATTGTGTTTATCTTTAAATCAAATTCGTCCGCATTAACAGTGTTTATTTTTGTCGCTCATAAATAATTGATTTGTGGTGTCGGAGAAGTTGAACAAATGTTTTTTGAAGAGTGTCGCCGCAGAGGGTGTGCGCTTAAGATTCAATTAGGAATTCAATTATGTTATGATTAAGGAACGGAGTTGTTGTCCAGGTAACCACAACAAAGAGCTGGCAGGGAGTCAGCCGTCTAATCATTTGTGGGCCGGTTCAAAAAACCCCTAGTCGCAGACGGGCAGCGCGAATCCCTACACTGGCCTACACCACTGTTCTTGCCGAAAAATCAGTGCTTTTTGCGCCATTAGACTCGATTGTTTTGTCCATTTTAGACGTGCAGCTATTTCAAACTTTTGAGCTAAAATAACTTAGATGAATAACTTAGATGAATTAGTCAATTAGCTTTCATAGGGTTTGCTTACTTTTTGGCCACTAATTACGTCCGCTTTTCATTGAAACAATTTTGTGGAAATGCATGATGCAAAAGTGTAGGAGTTCATTTTAACAATTGACAATAGACGATAATCACTAAATTTTGAGTGTAAAGGGCGTGGAGCACGAAGTTGATGCGCTAGAGACCATTTATGGACACTAGTTGTTTAACGTTTTTGGTTGCAGGCCACAATGTTCACGCAAGGATCTCTTCTCTCGATCGACCAGCCCAACCATTTAGCGAATAACAAGGGGCACTTGGAGAGGCAACAAACAATTGTGGACGAGGACTCAAGCTCCCCAATGGGTATGGTTGGCGTATTCCAAGGGAACGCTTTGGAGAAGGTCAGTTTAAGTGGGAATAAGTTGGGGAAGTTTTTCGAATTCCATCAAAAGTTGCCAGAACATTCCTTTTCTTGTTGATCCGTCGACACACTCGCCTAGCGTTGTTGCGTCGGCCCGACTACTTTGATTCATGTGCATTCGTTGACTGCTTGGCCGCATTTTTCTCTCAATTAGATTTATTTCTCTGCGCACGTGTGCTTTCCACAATCGACGTTTTGTTTATTTGTTGTTTCCACTGATCTGATTCACACACTCGGCATTTGTTTATTTTTGCATTCCCCGCTAACTGTTACGTAAATGTCAAAGCAACGTGAACGTAAGTGATATTTGATAAAGTTTTATTGCGAAATTTCTTCAAACAGCTCAAATTTTCACTTAACTGATTTGTTCAATCGCTTCATTCAATTAATTCATTCAATTACTTTACTTAGTTAGTTTTGAAATGCTTGGTAATGTCCGCCATCTGACGCAAAATAATCTTTTGCCTGTAAGATTATCTTTTTTGAAAGCAGAGCTGATTGTTTTCTCCTCAACTTCCAAAAACAATCTCCTCCTTTGTCCACCAAAGTCCAATTGTGATGAAAGTTCAAATTGTAAACAAACAAAGCAATCAAACTTTTTAAATTCGGTTATTTGAACTCACGTTTTTTGTTACGAGAAAAGCATTCTTGGATAATGAGTTAATTTGCTGGTATTATGTTCGACACCCGTGTCTGTTGCGCTCTCACGCTGCATTAAGAATGTTAGTCAAGCTGGCGTTCCTGCCAACACCTTCGTTTAATCCACAAACAGACCATCCTATAAGGAAATGGTAGAGCACGCAGTTCAAAAGGGGCAGGATTTTCAATACACCTTCTGTTGGCATTTTTGTCCTGGTTAAGGTGTGTTATTGGCGCGCCGAATGACGCCGACTCGTCGTGTTTAATAAGGCCAGTCGTATTTGTCTCCTGTTCGCAAACAGCTTTCAATCCCGTTTCATTGACTGGCATTCAATTGTCTTTCGAGGGACGGTGGTTTGAACACGAATCTTTACCATGTCCCGCCACCCAAGCCTAACTACCACCGATTGGATTCCCCGCCTGCGCCGGATTTGCAATTCAAACATTCGGCAGCTCATGAGTTCTAACTTCGTCGAGCAGTCAGACGAGCACAAACGCCAGTCGGAGAGTAACACTTCCTATTCCTACTCATATAAGCATTCCTTGTCCCAAAACAGTGCTCAGTACTTGACTACCAACGATCTCAACCAACAAAGTTTCAATCAAAATCCAACTGAAAGCGAAGAAGAACAGCTAAAAAATGAATCTGAACAATTGCAGATGTTCGACTCACGCTTTCGAAATCTACGCGAGCGCAAGGCTGCCAAGCCGACATTAAAAGGCAAAGTCTACAATTTCCTGGAGCGACCAACAGGCTGGAGATGCTTTGTGAGTTTTAAAAGAACTTGTTTTCAATTTAAATAACCAAATGCTTTCAGATTTATCACTTCAGCGTTTTCACACTTGTTTTGTTGTGCTTGATTTTAAGCGTTCTTTCAACAGTTGAGACGTATACAAAAAATGCGGGAGAGATATTGTTTTTTATGGCAAGTTCTTTTGCACGTCATTAATAACAACTTCGTTACAGGAAATTTTCTTAGTGATATTCTTTGGCGTTGAATATTGTGTTCGACTGTGGTCAGCGGGCTGCCGATCAAGTATGTGGTGACAATATACACAAAATTGCTAAGTCTTAAGCCGAAAAATAAGAAGCTAGGACTAATTAATGTTTGATTCTAATTTCTTGTTTGTCTCCCTAAACAAAAAGTCTACATGCTCAATAAAATACAATAATTTAGAATATCTGGGCTTTTTTGGCCGCTTGAAGTTTGCAAGGAAGCCGATCTCCATTATAGGCAAGTAATTAACCTCCTTAAATGTGTAAGCAAGCAATGTTTAGACCTATGCGTTGTTGTGGCCTCAATTGTTGTTATATGCGTTGGGTCAGAAGGAAAAGGTTTTTGCAACATCAGCAATTAGAGGAGTTAGATTTTTGCAAATTCTCCGGATGTTACACGTTGACAGACAAGGGGGAACTTGGCGTCTTCTTGGATCTGTCGTTTTTATACATCGTCAAGAACTGATTACAACTTTGTACATTGGCTTTTTGGGCTTGATCTTCTCCAGTTATTTTGTTTATTTGGCAGAGAAGGACACTGTAGGGCCAAACGGTCAGATCGCCTTCACGTCCTATGCTGACGCTCTTTGGTGGGGTGTGATCACAATGACTACGGTAAAAACTTTCTTCGACTTCTTGTTTGAACACACAAAGTTTAGATTGGGTACGGAGACATCACTCCCCAAACTTGGATTGGTAAAGAAGCTTTTAAATATCCAAAGTTTTCAAATCATAAATTTAAGGAAGGATTGTTGCGTCCTGTTTTTCGATCTTTGCAATTTCATTCTTCGCGCTTCCTGCTGGTATTCTCGGTTCCGGATTTGCACTCAAAGTCCAGCAAAAGCAGCGGCAAAAGCACTTTAATCGTCAGATACCAGCTGCCGCAACACTGATTCAGTGCATGTGGCGATGTTACGCAGCCGATAAGCATTCTAAATCAACAGCTACTTGGAAGATTCACGTTGATCCGCTGGCCAACAAACATGAAAGCTCGCCAAATCAAACCAAGAACCAATCAAATTTGATGCAAAAAATGACTAAAAAGCCCAATGCAGTGACTACTATCTGGAAAAGCAAGAATGCCTTCCAAAAGTAACCACAAATTCGTAAATTGTTTCACTTTTCCTTTTCAGAGGACGCCTTCGTGCATCTGCTCCATCTGACTTAACCGAACAAAACAGCAGGTTAAAAGACAGTGATTATGAAGAAGATTCGCCATCTTCGAAATGTAATCATTCTGTAACTAAATCCAGCTGGAATAACTTTAAATGTTTAGCGCAAGGCTGCAATCCCCGCAAAAAGCCCAGCTTGTTTGACTCAAAGTCAGGTGAAGATGATCTTGTTGTGGAAGAGGAAAACACTCCGCTGTTAAAGATCTCACAGTAAGTTGCGTGCATGCAGCTTTAATTAGTTTTTCTATTTTTAGCGTGTGCGAGTTGACCGAGATCCACAGGAACGCCATAAGAGCTATTCGGAAGATTAAATACTTCGTGGCAAGGCGGAAATTCGGCCGAGCAAGAAAACCGTACGACGTGAGAGACGTAATTGAGCAATACTCACAAGGTCACGCCGAACTGTTTGTCCGAATCAAAGGCTTGCAAAGAAGGCTAGATCAAACACTGGGAAAGCCGGGTCAAACAACAACTGGCAAAAAGTCTCATTCATCCACAATCAGCTCTCGACTGACCAGACTTGAGATGCAAGTGACGACAATTGACCGGAAAATGGACAACTGCACAAGGTACTCTAAGAGCTTTTGGGTGCATCCATTAAAGGCTATTGTTTAGGATACTACACGGCTTATTCCGCTACGTCCAACACGACCGAATTTCCTTGCGCTCGATGACTCCCGAACCCTCTGCTCCCATTTCAATAAGTCCGCCTAACGATTCTACTTTGAATCCAAGCACCACAACTACGCAGCCAAGGTTTTTGAGAGATTAGTTTGCATAATTTGCTTTTTATTCAATTTGCAGTAGAATCATGCCAAGAAATTAAACGCTATGTTAGATCTCATTTCCGCGCTGAAACTTGTATGCTTTCGAGTAAATCTATGTTGTTCCGGGTATTCTAGTCTTTTCGCACATACTTTAACCGAATGATCTGTCTGGTTGTTGTGACTATTTGTTTGTGATTGCAATAAATGCTTGTTGTTAAACGTGATTGCTTATCTTGTGAGTTATTTGTAACCGTCTGGCGGCTTTTGAAACGACTGCAATGTGTAAATCTAATAAGCGGATTTGCAAAGGTTTGTAGTGATCAACAGTAGAATGCGCTTACATGTGATGTTTAAAGAGTTTTCAGAATTGTTTCTGTTGTATTCGTGTTGTTAACGTTCGTTGTTGAGTTTAAAAAACAACGAAGATACTCAATAAATTAACCCGGAGCGTTTTGAAATGCATGTGTAAACAAACTATCGACCAAAACACACTTGTTTACTTGAGCGGCACACATGCTCGAGGGTATAAAAACTTGGCGGCGTTGCTCTAATTTTAATCTTTACTCTGTCAACTATCGAAAATAATGGCTTGCAAATGCGGTGAGTTTTTGAATTAAGCTTTTTGGCACATCAACCTAATAACTCTTTTAAGGTAAACCTGGCTGTAAGTGTGGCGAAGACCAGCAATGCTGTACAAGTGATTGCTGCAAAGACATGCCGAATTGTTGTAAAAAGGATTGCGGAGGACCAGGAAAATGCACTTGTCACAAACAAGAAGGCGAGAAGCAGGGAGAGAAATGCCATTAAAGCTGGAGGATTGACTCAAACTTATTTGTACGATTAAGACGCTTTCAATAATCATTGTTCAAACTCATTACAACTTAACTTATAGCGGCAATAAACTTTTATAATGTTTTGTTGAATATTCTGTGTGGGCGGAAGCCATGCGATTAACAGTGAGACTAAACCTCCATTTCCATTTCCGTTCATAGAGACTGAAGACAATATTCAGTGGCTTCAAAACACAAAAGTTACTCATTCGAAAAACAACATCGAAACAAAAGAAAAAGTTATGTCATTTTTGTTCTCGAAATAAACGAAGTTGTTGAACTCAAATAATTAAACTGTTGTTTTTGTGAAGAAAGTCGGCCCTAACAACTACATATTTTAATTTGAATTCAGTGTGCCAAAAGAAGATGCCAGTAATTGGTTGCGTGTGCCAGCTAGTCCGCCAGGTAACCGTTTTTCTCCATTCAGCTCTATTCAAACAAACGGCTTCATTTGCTTATTTGCGGGCAGATTAAACGAATCCGGGTGAAAATTTAATGGCATGCCGGCGCTAAACTTCACTCCGGAGAATTGCCATTTGTGAATGTTTTTTGGGTGTTCCACGAATATTAAAGCCACCTGTCCCACCCGCAATAACGCCATACAAATATCCCACGGAAGTTCTCATCGAAATTTTCGGTAGCCAAGCTGTCCGTCTACAAGTCGAAATTTAATCAGCGTTTTGTGAACCAAATGCGCGTCAACACCTTAAATAACCACTCTGTTCAGACAACCTGTTTAACGAAGATTAGGTTACAGATGTAGTTTGTATTCGGCCAGTTACGGTTGTGTTTTTTGTTGGAATACAATTTGAGGATTGTTGTGATTGTTGTCGATTAGCCGGTTATGCAAAGGCCACTCATTGAACGTCACAAAGCCAGCAAATCCCGTCTAATCGGTCGCTTGGCCCAACGTGTTGCGTGCCTTCCTTTTGCGTTTCTGTTTTGTTCGACTGCTAATGAACCCCCCGGTTTTTAGGGTCTGCATGCAAATCTACAGGTTTGAGCAGCTGTGAGTGATATGAAGGCACCGGCATTTCAGTATGCGCGTTGGCCACTGCCTAACAACGCTTCGATGCCCAATGCAAGCTCACAGAATGCGACCGCCAACTTGAACGCCGGGTTTTGCCAGTGCCTGGACCAGTTACAGCAGTACTGCTTTCAACTGCAAGAACCAGTTCCGCTTAGCAACTTGAATTACAACAGCGATGTCGGCCGGATGATGTACTCAATTGCCATTCTGTTTATGTTCTCAATGGTTATACTGCTTTTAATGGTCCGCTCAATTAAACGCTCAAACTCCACGATAGAAGTAGAAGCACTGTTGCACTCAATGCAATACCGAGAGGAACTAGGCATGCAAACAATTCTTTGAATCTAAGTTACAGTCTATTTAGATTTGGCTCAGAGACAAAAGCGCAGACTGCAGAAGGCAAAGAATAAAGTCACTGCGTGGCTGACGAAGACAAACGGAAAAATGTGGAACTCAAGTCCGCAAATCATCTTGCCTAGCTCGCCTGCTTACAATGGCTACAATATTCAAGTAAGTTAATTCGAATGTGAACAACTTAACAAAAGCATTTTTAGAAGCTTCGAAATGATTCCGTTCAGTAAGCTTTTCGAATGAGTTAACATTTTAAACCTTTGTTTTTCTTGTTTCAGATCTAGCGGTTCTTACATTCCGGAAATTATAATTTCAAACAGCGATGACATCCGACATTGTCGACAAAACTCTTACACGCCTTCTCTGTCTTTAATTTATGACTTCGGAGTTCACTCGAGGAAGAATTCCAGTTACAGCGAAATGTCAGGTAAGAATTTCAAAGTTGTGACAAGTTTTTAATTTATAACATTTAGATACTATTGATCTCAGTCAAATGTCCGACATCAGCCACGACCTGGACTTAAATGCCCTTTCACCTCAACCTCCTATGTGATCAAGTAGCAATTATTAAAAAGCTCATTTAAACTGGGTCATTTAATACGTGTGATTTGCGCAAGAACTAAGTAGCGAAAGCATTACACAGAGTGGACCAAAAAACGTTAACACAAAAAGCAAAAGACTTTTTTGTGTTTTGAACTTTTTTACAAAAGACTTTTTGGTTGACTTTTTCGTTCAAGTCGAAAATGTTCTTTTATGTTAACGTTTTTTGGTCCACTCTGTATTTCTCAACTCTTTTGACTTCAACAGATGCTTTCATTTCGGTTATTTTTATCGTTGATTTCCAACTTGTTACTTGAATTTTTAATTCCACCTGTACATATCCGGTTTTGTGTTTTTTAAGTGAATAAACAATTAAATTAATCACTGATCGATGTTGCGTCTAGTTTCCAGAGAAACCACAATTTCATTATATTAAATAAATGAAAGTTGGGACGATTATTCAAAAACTCATTTCCTTCTATGTTGAAGTCGCTTTGATTAACAAAGATAATCCTTTCTACACTTCTTGTTTTTGAACGGATACTTCCACGGGTGTAAAAGATATCGTACCTTAGGCATTCCAAGCCGGAAATGGGGGTGTATTGGCGCATAGAAGTTTGTGGAAACGGAAATCCATGCACGCAAATCCGTGCGTGATTGAAACCCAATTAAATGGTGGACGGTTTCTATTAAGTTTTTGCATGTGACGAATTTAACTTTGTCCATTGACGCAACTCCTGCGAAGACAAAGCAAAGGCTTACTCCATTATTGATGGTGGACAGACGCCATAGAGCACCGATGTGAGGGTGTCTGCATGGCAACGATTAAGGCCGGTGAGAACGACAAGGGTCCAAATATTTGTAGCTGTGTAGGGCGTTCGAATTTCTCATTTTCCCGTGAATCTTTCATCCCAGGTGCTAAATTAAAGGGTTTTTGTCTTGAGGCTATTGTTTAACACCCGCGTGTCCGTTTAATTTTTTACTTCCAACGATTTAGTGCAATGTGAAATGCGTGTTTGCAATCATGAACAAAACAACAATTGACGCTGTTTTGTGCAATTGCAGCAGTGACGGTAACAAACTTGGCTGCCAATTTCAATTGAGACAAATTTTGAACAGAATAAACGCTCAGCTGACAAACGACTACAAATCGAGTCCAGAAAGACTAGCAAATGCTGACTTGTACTCCATAGTGATTCTGTGTTTATTTGCTGCAATTATAATTGTAAGTTTAAATGCTTCAAACGTTTGTGAGTTTTAATGTTCTGCTTTCAGGTCATAATGATCCGGGCAATTAAGCCTTCGGAGTCTCTCGATGATCAAGTCACAATAATGCTTAATTCAATGAGGGCGCGTTGTGAGGACGAAGAAGACATAAGACACAAAATGCAGTTGAGGAAAGCCAAGTTAAAAGCAAAGCGATGGCTGAACGAAGCTAAAATGAAGACCGAATTTCAAATCCGCAAGTTGTCATTTCGCCGGAGTTGTCGAAGTCTTTCAACAGGTACTTTGTATTTAAAGTTCTTTATTATTAAAGCCTTTCAGGACCAAACTCCACAAAAAGTCAAATTGTTCCAAGTGTCAGTACTCTTCCTTTAAAGCCTCCTTGTCAGCGTGCTGCTAGCATGCAATTTCTGCCAGAAATTGTTGTGACGACGAGTCGAATAGAAGACGAACAACCAACAGAGGAGTTCGACTCTTCGCCACAGTCAAGCAGGAGCAGAGAGCCCAGCAGTTCGCGCGCCTCGTCAACTCAGAGCTTGGACATAATAAGTCAAGAAAGTTACGCTTTGGATGTATTTATGGATGTCTAAAAATACGCGGTTTCACAACATTTCTATGCAATCATTGATCCTGGGAACTTTGGCAGATTTGAATGTCACAATGTCCAAGTTCTCATCATTCATTCCCACAGGTGCAATTTAATTGGCCTTTAATGCTAATAAACATTGTTCTTTGTTTTGTTGCAAGTTGTTTAAAACGTCGGAATTTCCAGTTTCGCCAACAAACATATAAAGTACTTCGAAGGCGGTTGTCGGGAATTGTTTACACACTTTGCGCTCGACAAATGGACAGGTCACTTTGAATGGGAATTTCGATCCGCACATGCCATCGCCGCACACTCTTAATTAAACTCACCAATTTCGAACTCAACTCCGAATTACTTTTTACTTGCTTTCCGTATTCGCAAAAATAAAACGGTCGGTGGGTGTTTCGGCGGGAACACACGTCAATTGGAACATACAGCTGTTCTGTCCCGGGCCACCTGATTGATATGGACGTTCGTTACGAAGTTAAAAACAAAAAGACTAAAGCAGCATGCGAATAAACATGAGAATAAATCACACTTCTGGAACCTCACCAAAAATCAACCTGTCGAGATTTAATAGAGCGGAAGCTTCAACAAGGTCAGCCGAAACGATACTGAAATGGAGAGTATTCGTCGACTGATGATGGTCAGTGCATAATGGTCAAGGGATGTGGTCAGTGGAGGAACACCTCCAAATTGGATGGCGCGCCGTCTAATTATTGTCCGAAGAGTACAGTAAAGAGATGGAGTGAACGTACGACGACTAGTTTCTGTTTACCCATCCGTGCTTGAATCGCCGAAGCCTTCTGGAATTCAACAACAACTCAACAACACAATCTTGCGGCACAAATCCTGTTTGCCGGTTTTTTGTTGATCGGGCGACGAGAATGTGCTTAATTTGATTGAAATTCAAAAATAGATTCTCAAATTGTTTACTCATTTAGTGATTGTTGTTTGGCATGCGTCAAGCGCGTCGGTTCTTCTGCACTGATTACGTAAATTTTTGAGCGGAATTCAAAAAATTCAAGCTCAGGTTGGCGCGCTACTCCATTGCCGGCCTTTGCCCATTTTATTGCAAAATTGCGCGCTTGGCTTTCGACACACGCAGATCCACTGCTTGAGGCGACAAGATGCGCTGGTGATTAGTTGCAAACGGTTTGCTCCCACGCGACTAACACTTTGTACAGTTTCGGCTTTCCGCCCTCACATATCTCCTTCACGTGGCTTCCGATTTCAGTTTGACCTTTGTTTCCAGACTTGTTAACTTTAAGTAGTCAAACGTTAGCAGTCTTTAATTGATCCACTTTTACTTCGATAATAAAAGCTTTGGCCACAGGAATGCGTGCTTGATTGCCGACGATGCGTCGGATGAATAATAAATAACCTGGGCAAATACCCGAGGGCTGACCACTCTTTGTGGGCGCGTTGACTCACCACGATTTTCTTGAACTGTGCGCGAATTCCCCAACCCAAAACAGTGCGGCTCATAATTTTCGAGGCGATTGACCATTCCTCTCAGCAGCGCCTTACGTGACCTTCTCGTTTTTCGTAAGCCATTTTTTCTCAATCAGTTCAGTTTGTGTAGTCCAATTAGCTGGTTTTATTGATCTCTTAGTTTCCATGTTGACTTGTCCCGGCCGTGCTTGTCATTCGCCAACTGAGCTCCCAATCAAACGGTTTATTTTTGTTCGCTCTTTCTCTTTCGGGATCCAATCTGCCGCCGTCACTTTGGCCAAGTTGCATAGCTAGCTCATGCGGAACGTCTTCACCGGTGTGTGAGGATTTCAACGCAGCAGACAAAGGCAGGCTCGATCTGAACAGCCGTGTCCAAATCCTTTTCCTCGTTTATCCCGTCAATTGCATTTGAGTCTTGGCTTTACGACTGCGTTGAACATGAAAAAGGTCATTTTGTCTCAAACAGTTCTCATTTTAACAGTTCTAACATTTTAACAATTTTAAGAGGTTGATTAAAAAGAATTTGCTTGAGAAAAGTCAACTAACAAATTCCACGTACACTCTCAATACAACACTTGCACCCGATTGAATATTATGCGCCGTATCGGGTTTCTTTTTGGCAAAGGTTGGGCCATTAAAGTCTGTCTTTGAGAGTTTGCGCAGGTTTTGCAACTGTTCGTTGAAATGTTATCAACCTTTTTACAAACAGTAATCAATCGACTTTAAAACTACTTGTGTTTAAAACTGTTTGTGTTTAAAACTGCTTGTGCGTTTAAAACTACTTGCGTTTAAAACAAAAATGTTTTTAAGTAACTTCTACTCTTGAACTGATTTATTTTGCTCGATTTTTCGCACTTCACTAATGCCAATAGATTTTGGCCAATTCCAGTAGGTCGGCATGTTTTGTGTGATTTCCGGCAAACAGCCCTCTTGATCGAATTGGGTCAGTTGTTAAGGCAGCTTCTCGCCTTTGGCTGCCAATCTCGACGACGTGTAGGGCCGGTGACATAAGCTTTGGAGGATGATTGTTGGCGCGTTTGACCTGCTCTTCTGGTTCAAAATAATGGGGGCGTCCCACGAACAAAACTGCTATTAAGTTGAGCAAAATGTCTTGTTTAATATGAGTTAAATATTGGTGATCTGGACTTTTGTCTTTGAACTGTTAGCTCGCAAACAAGCAGTGCTCATAAAAACTTGTCAATTTCCAGTGTTATCCTCGCAACTCGACGTGTTTGAGAGAAGAGCCTATTGTATTCGGGTATTTGTTTTTGCGTTTAGCCAGCGTTGACACGCGCCGTTCACTTCGCACTGACTGGGAATCTGCTAAACACTCACTTGTACAACGCAACATAGTTATTTCCGGATTTCAGGCTTTTTCATTTGTTGTAAAAACTAATAGAAACTTTTAAATGTCGAAAACCTTTTGTGGCTTTATGACTAAAAATAACTAATACTCATAGTCTAAATATTTTTGTTGCGTGGCCTCGCCCTTTTTCAACAAGCGCCAACAGCTTGTCTCGTAGTTTTTGGCTTAGAACTTCGATTCCACGCGCTCTAATTGTTCGACTCGAACACACGAACAGGCGACGCAATTGATCGCAAACCTGGAGCGCAAAATTCAAATTTCTCCATGTGATAAGAGACGTCGGCGAAATTCATAACGCCGTTTGTTTGTTCAATCTGAGCTGATTATTCACTCGACCTTGCGGGCGCGACTTTTTGCAAATTTGGATCCCGATCTAGCGCTTCTTTGTTTCGAGATCTCACCAAATCAACACCGTTTTATTGCTTTTTGTTTAACTCCAGCTTTTCCAAGTTTTGGGTCAGTGAGACAAGGTCGTTTTTGTTTTGCATGTTTTGGAATTCTGCTCGTTTTATGGCTGCGATCGGAAGCGGTTGACTCAGTGTCCAACGTTAATGAATTAGGATTGTTCGGAACAAAAACGTTGCCAGCGGCTCCTTTTTGTATGCCTCTCGAAGTGGCGGTTTCTCAAAATTTATCATCGCTATTTTATGTTACTCATTTTGGTTGCGAGTGCTGATTGTGCGATGGGAAGTCTTCCAAAGGTGTTCCGCCTGATTCCGATCCGAAGCCACATTCCCTTTTCCATTAAAGTGTCCATTTTTGGACATTTGACGTTCAGCGTGCAGGTAGTGTTGTCCACCTACAAGTTGTTCCTGACTGTCCAGCGCTCAAGTGGCCCGACTGATTATGAGTATCTGTTGCACATTGTTTGGAGGCGGAAAACACGAGCATTGAAAAATGCTCAAGTGGGTTTGCGCGCAACCTACACAACAAATCCACAACAGAGTTGACGGCCGCTTGACATCGAGGAAAACCACTGGTTTCGTGTCCACCCCGCTAATTCCGCCGCTTCGATACCATTGTTTTAGCTATTTGGAATCAGATCACTCGTCGGAGCCAATTATGGGCAACACTCGTAAACTTTATTGGCTGTTTTTGATTGGGTTCTAACGGAACCAGTTAATTGGGATCTTTAAACGGACTTTACTTTCATTTAGCTTGCATCTAGTTTACAATTGTTGAAGTTCTTTACTATTGACGACAATTAACTTGCGCGTTATTAAATCCACCGTTTTCAAACTCTTTCAATGCAACGTTTTCTACCGACTCTATTGACTAATAAATTATCGAATAAACTCGGTCAGTTGAGAGGAAAGTGTATGCGAGTGGAATCTGCCCAATTAAGTTGGATAAGTTGTCGGTCGCGTTGCAGCCGTTTTTTCGTGCTTTATTATTGACATGATTGACACTCGTGTTAAGCGGAATTTATTTAACGTCGCGCACTTACAGACCAATCGTTTCTCATCCCGCCGCCAGCGCGTGCAATGTGTTGAGTTGCCAGTGGGTCCAGACAATAAGTGGAAGCAAAGATGGCTTTCCAACTTAATACCGCGCTTCTTGGAGTGAGTTTATCCAATTAAGTTCAGTTGATTAACTTGTTTGTTTTTAGGAGATCAAGCAAGGCTTCAAATTAAGGCCAACTCAAACTGTTGACAAGTCTGCGCCTATAATCCAAGCTGAAGATGAGGCGATTGCGACGGTCAAATATGTGAAGCCGGACAGAGCTCCAGATCTTTCATATCTTTTTGTGAAGAAAGATCCGGATGATATAGTTGTGTGGCGACCACGGTCAATTGTCCCTGTAAGTTGTTTCTTGCAAGTCTTACTTTAAACTCCAAACCTTTAGCCTCCAATCATTCACAAAGGTGCTGCAATGACTGGTCCAATTGTCCATTCCCGTCCCACATCTCCAATGCCCTCCTCAAACGGCAAGACAGCCTCGAATCCATCTTTACTCAAGCTTGGAGGTGCTCAGCAAGACGTTGACAGGCACGCACTTTTGAATTCAATTAAAGGAGGAATCAAATTGCGAAAAACAGTCACAAATGACCGTTCCGGTAAGTGTTTTAAGCATCCGTACATTATTAATGTTGTTTCTAGGTTTTATCATGAACGACGAAGTGTTGGACGATCTTAAAAATCACGGTGACGCTCCGTCGACAAACAAATCTGTAAATCATGAAGCAATGAACGGTCAACTCAACTCTCCGCCGGCCAGCAGCACTTCCTCAACAAAAACTAGCTCAACTGACTCATCCAAACCCAAAACGAAGAGAAAGAAGTCGGTAGCTAAGCCGAAACCCGAATCTCCAGCAACGCCGAAAAGCTTTGTGCCAGCTAAATTGAACTCAAGCGCTCCACCTCGTAAGTTACTTTCAACTACATTTTTAATAACAAGTTTCAGCACCTCCAATGATGAAAGCGGCCCCAGCTGTTTTGAGCACAAATGCGCCGCCTCGTAAGTTTATTTTAAATGAATATTCAAAACCTATCGTTGTTTCAGCACCCCCAATGATGAAGTTTGCTGGACCTCCACCTCGTTCGTTATTAATTAAAAAACAATTAAACACTAACAACTTTCAGCCCCTCCTCCTCCCGCTGCAATGCCTCAAGCAGTTCAAACGCCAAAACCTGTCAGCACACCTCCAGCGCCGAGACCGACGTTTAATAGAGCACCGACTCCGGTTGAAGAACCAGCAAAGCCTAAAGCAGATGTCGAGTACAATGAAAGCAACTTGCGTGTCAAAAAAGAAGACCTGGAAGCAGAAATCAAAAAAGGATCAGCAATGTCGCGAATTGCAATGTTCAAGCAATTCGAGCAAGCTGCAACAAAAGCTCCGATGCCAAAATCCATGCCCGGCCTTCAGACAGGCAAACTCAAAATCATTGAGAACACGCCGAAAGACGCTCCTGTCACAAATGGTCGTTTGAAGATTCACGAAGGTCCAGCGTCACCAACAAAGAAAGTCGAAAAGCCCGAACCTAAAGCTTCAATTGCGCCGACATCTCGAAAATACTCTGTTCCGATCACAGTAAGATTTTAACGAATAAGTTATGATGATTGTTTGTTTCTAGGTTAAAACTGACGACTCATCAATTCCTCCAACACCAACTTCGCCTAAAAAGGCATCGCCGAAAAAGTTATCAAACGGCAAGACCAAGAAAACGCCCGCAATTCCAAAAACCGACGCACTCAGTCCAAAATCCACAAATCTCGACGCATTAAGTCCGAAGTCAGCAACTTCAAACTCTTCTGCCTATCAAAGCGGTATCAGTTCTCCAAACTCAGTTTCATCTATTTCACCGAAAAGCAAGTCTTCTGGAGTTTCTTCAACTGCTTCTTCTGTTAGTCCACCAGTCCGCACTTCTTCCATCAACGGAATCAATGGCACAATCAAAGAAGTCGAGAAAAGCCCCCCGAAGAGTCCTCCAAAAAGCCCTCCGAAGAGCCCTCCAAAAAGTCCATCAAAGACTTCAATAACCTCTGAACGCTTCTCAAAACTTCGGCAATCGTTCAGCGAAAAAGGTTCCAACGATGATGTTCCAAAGGCAATAATGTCTACAACAATTGCCGAAAAGGCGAAGAAAGCAGACGAAAGCAGTGGAGAACATTTCTGGTAAGTTTCTCAACATAACTTTGTTGTAACAACAAGCTTATTTTTTCAGGAAATCGGCAGCTTTAAAATCTTCATCGAATTCAACAACTAACTCGACAACAAATGGCGTCACAGTAAGAATCAAAAATTGCGCTTAACTTCTAAACTCTCTTTACTTTCAGAGTCCAAAAGCAACTCCCGTCGAGATCAAAACGCCGTGGTTGAGCAAAACTTATTCCAATCACAACATCCCTAAATCTACACCAACTTACGAGCCGAAGAAGTCAACTTCAAAGTACAAATACGAAACAAAGAGTTCTTACGAGCCAAAGAAGTCAAGTTATGACACAAACAGTTGAACCAAACAACTTCAAAGTACGACTCTTCGAATATGAACCGAAACAAAGTCAAGTTACGAGCCAAAAACAACTTCAAAGTACGACTCTTCGAAATATGAAACAAAGAGTTCTTACGAGCCAAAGAAGTCAAGTTATGAGTCTAAATACGACACAAAATCAAGTTACGAGCCAAAATCAACTTACGACTCAAAAAGCTCTACAACTTCGTCTTCTCGCCCATCATATACATCTAAATACGAGCCGATGACCTCAAGTTACACCGCATCAAACTACTCGACTCCACGAAAACCTTCTTATAGTTATACCAGGACAACAGCTTACGACTCGCCTTCTTCAACTTCGCGGACATCCAGCTACACACCTCGAGCATCAACCAATTCTTATTCGATCAGCACAAACAAAGCTCCGGCCGTTCCGCCAAAGAGGCGAGTGGCGCCGATCAGCATCAAGGTCACCAAGTGAGTGGATCCAGTGCCTACTTGTTAAATTGTTTTGAATCTTTTAAACTAAGTGTATTTAACTTGTCCACAATGTACATGTTTTAAATTAATCGTCGTTAACCCGTGTGCTTTTAAACAGTCCTGTTTTTAGTTCTTCCGACGACGAAAGTTATTTGGACGACGAGGAGCCATGCGATATCTTGGAGTTTCGGCAGCGCTACCAGTTCGACATCGACTTCACGCGTGCAGAATGTCCAGTTGAAATTGTACAGCGTTGATTTTATCTGTCTGTCCCGTCAAACCGGTGCTTCTTCAAGTTTTAATTAGTCCCGAGATCTTTAACCTTTCACCCATCGTGCTATGTCTTTGTTTAATGAGCGTTCACTCTGGACGCTCCATAAATGTGCCATTTGTGGTTGCTGTGCAAAACACAATCATCCTCGTAATAAACAGTCACAGCTCATAATAACTAGTGTTTTCATTCATCATTGCTTTCATCATTGCCTAATTATTTGCATAAGTGCTATCTATACGTATTAGTTCTATTGTTTCCGACGGTTATCCCACAATATGTGTATAATATCTGAACTGCAGAATTGCCAATTATATTTTGTTGTTGTTTGTCGTTTGAACTAGTCCACTGAATAAACTTTAAATAAAGCGAACTCGTTTATTCAACACAATAAATACTACTTAGAACTACTTAGAGCGTCTAACAACTCGTAATTGATATGTACACTAAAAGCTTTCGATATGTTGGGGTTAATTGGACGTGAGCAAAAGGCGGACATCGGACTTGCTTGAATGCATTTCACGCAACGATATAGTCCTTTCACGGCGACGCAACATTTGATTGGGCTGTTCGTCAAAAACCACTGGAGAAGTTGAGCGTTTTTTGTTCTCGCTGTGCTTTGCCCGATTGTAAACAAAGATACCCAGAACAGAGATGAGCATCCCGATTAAATTAAGCGGAGTAACCGGATTCTGTAGAGTCAGAAGTGAAAGCAATATAACAGACACACGTTTGGCTGCATTTGAGACAGCGTAGGACAACGTTGTAAGTTGATGAATAAGGAGAAAGGCGCAAAAATTTTGAATGAAAGACAAAAGACCGGAGAGGACTAGAAACATCATAAAGGTCGAGATAACCGGCTCGTTTGTTGCCATCTAAAGTCGACTGTTTAGTAATTAAGCAATTGTTGTTTGAAATACCTGATTTGAGTTGTCGTGCGTTGTGTATTTTAACCACATGTCTCTGCCATCTTTCTAAACCATCAAATTATCACTGTTAAAACTTTGCATATTTTGTGTCTATTTAAATCAATAAACTTTTTTGATTCTTTATTTTGGCTTAGAGTTACACCTAACTGCATTTACCCAAGCCTGTTGAAGTCTAACTTGTGCCTGCGCTTAGTGGTCCACATGTAGAGATGAATTGGGTCAGGACGTGAATTATATGGAAGTGCAAAACTCAACCTTTTTACTTGCGTTTTTGAAGTCAATTTCAGCTATCAATTTTGTTTATTTAGGCGTTAAAATGACTTCAAAGCGAGTGCGTGTTAACAGTGATGGAGACGCAGAATGCTTGAACTGTGCAGAACTGTAAGTTTAAATTATGTGTTTTGGGCTTATATGTTTGTTTTAGGCTCGAACAGTTGAATACTCTCCAAATTGCGTTCGATGAACAAGCTATTGAATTGACTGAAGTTCGTGCTGAGAATTTGGATTTGAAGCGTCAATTGGAAAGTGAACCTGAGGACCGTGATCCTAACAAAGTAAGTTTATGGTTTGACTGGCTTTTAATTGTTTGTTGTTTTTAGATACAGTCTCTTGAACAATTTGGCGTTTGTCCGTTGGCTCTTGCTGTTAAGCCTACACTCAAAATTGTGAACAGTAAACAAAAGGACACTCAACAAGCATTTGTTCCGACTTCAGCTGAAGTCAAAAATATGAAGATTCAAGTCATTGAGGTTGGCGATGTCACATTTGAAGATCAAGTGTACGAGAAGCTGACTGTCAACGTGAAGCGTTATCCACACAAAAATGAAAAGAGGGGACTTGCAAACGTAAGTTTTGAAATTTATTACTTGTCGACTTTTTTGTTTTAGATGTTTATCTGTCCGTTTGAGAGCACTTGCATATACAGCAACGGAGCTCCGTCAGAGATGAAGACTCACTTGAAGCGTCATTTCAAGGTCCGTGTTTTTCAGTGTTGGTTTTGCAAAACGGGCACCGTCCTTGTTTTAGAATTTATCAAGCATTTGTCAACTTGTATGCCTTCGCTTTCTGATGATGAAAAGCAGACTATTGCAGCCAAATCAAAAGCGTAAGTGTTTCGATTACTCAACAAATTCTATTTTTATTTAGAAAAGAATTATCGTTAAGTGACGTTCGAGTTGTCGCAAAGCAAGTTTGGCTGACACGGTTAGATGAAGATGTGCTTATTGAACAGTTGAGTGAAGCGAAATTGGCATTGGTAAGTTGCTTTTAAGGTTATTTAGCTAATTTACGCTTTTAGATTCGAGAGCATTTTCCATCGCTTCTTGACTATCCTAACTTCAATGACGAGTTTATGCAAGTCCTTAACGATGTTCAGCAGCAAGAAGATCCTGATGAACCTAATCGTGCGAGAGCCTATCTGATATTTGAGCTTAATGATCAATTGCCAGACGTTGATGAAGCACCCGAATTTGCTATCTACGCGGGAAGTGAGGTTAACGCTGAAGTTAACAAAAATCTTCGTTCAAGGCGAATGAAGAATGCTTTTCTTCCGGTAAGTTTTGTGTAACTAATTATGTATTAATGTTATTCGCTTTTTAGACATCTGAAACTTTCCACAAATATGTCAAGAACGCAAAATCTCAAGGACCGAAAATTTGTATATGTTCCGGTTGTCAAGAACATCATTGAAGACTACAAAGAAAATGGCGTTTGGATCAGATCAAGATTTGCCATTGAGGACGCCTTGAAACGTTTCATCGGTGAGTATCTTTGTTTGAGTTTCAGTTAATAATTATATTATTTAGAGTCTTTGTCTGACAAGACATTTAACTTGTATGCAATTTCACGAAACGAGTACTGCGAGACTTATCGATTGGCCTGCTGACAAGATATTTTTGTTTGGACAATGGATGTTCCGCCGTTACTGGAGTGATATCTTGCGAGAAATGCAAGACAAGCGAAATCTCATCTAGTTATTGTTTGTCAAGCGAATAAAGCAGTTATTTATATTTTGGGCTTTTTTTCAATTCGATTAAGTTATGCATTTTAACCGTTAAGGCCTGTTTGTTCGTTTTGGTTTGGAACTTGTATTTGTTTTAACTCCTCCGAAACTTACCAGTGACCACAAAGGAAATAGAATCACAGCAGATAGTTGTGAGTTTATTGAAAGAAAAGTAATTGGGTGCATGTTGGTCTCGTCGAAGACCTTCTTAGCCAAAATGTTCAGCCAACTGAAGATGCAAGTAGAAAATAGAGCTGCCATCACGCCCAGGCTATCAAAGCGGATTTCTGTAATCGAGGCAATAGCGACTCCACAAATTATAGGTACTAGTGAAAAATAGACACGTCCGGACTGCCTTTCTCCCAACACAAATCTCGAAATGATAATTGTGAAGATCGGACTTGTTCCTTTCACAGTCTGTGCGAATGAAACGGCTAGTTTTTGTAGACCAAAATAAGCAGTTGTCACCGCAGCGGCTCTGCCCAGCGAAATCGGCAAAATTGTTTTAATAAGATATGTAGAACTGACATGAGTTTGTTTGATGTGGAGAATTCTTGTCAACGGAATTGCATACAGGACATTGTTTAGCAGTGACGACAAAGAAATAGTTAACGGATATGGAAAGCTCTGAAACAGGCAAAACTTTAAAGCAAGCCTATTCATCAAACCTGTAACGCCAATTTGTTGACTATGTTTTGTGCCGATGAGGAACCATACCAAAAAACGCAAATTGCAATGATTTGGAAGCCAAACCACCACTCATTTTTGGACATTTGAAACTTGACGTTCACATAAGCCTGAAATTTCAATTCTTTTTAATCTTCAAACTCTCTAAAAATATCAAGCAACCGTAAACATCGGTTTTCGAACGAAAAAATCTACGAACGCGTTAATAAGTTATAGTTTATGTCAAACACTGTACGCAAAACAACAAGAAATAACAATTGATTCGTTTCTCAGTCATATTCTTCTTCCGACGATATTTGTTGTCTTCGACGGGTCGTGCGTCGCGCATTCTTCTCTTTCGGGTCATTGCTACTGCTGCTTTCACTGGAGGATTGCGCGGATTCGCCTTCACTTGAGTCTTCATCAAAGTCCGTGGAATCGTCTTCAGTGACACTACTTTCATGTTGGTCATCTTCTTTTGTGGCCGAAACTTCGTCGATTTCAAACTCCTTGTCGACTTCCTTGCTCAGACTTATTTCGTCCGCACTCTCCGCAATGCTTGTATTTTTGAGTTTAGTGCTCAGACGTTCTTGTTTCTTTGTGGACCGCTCCAACGACTTGTTTGGCAGTGTTTTGTGTCGAGAAATGCGCTTTGAAGCTGAGCCGGACTTTACATCTGTGTAGACGACCTTTGTTGCGTCTCGGAATTTGCGGATCAGGCGTGGCACAATTCGTCCATTATTGGATATGAAGTACTTGCTTGCATAGGCTTTTTTCGTAATGTCCAGCACCTTTTGAGCGTATTCGAACCTGAAAGCAGCAACTTTATCAAAACTACATTTGAGCAAATAACGCAACGCTTTTGCGGTCGCTCGATACAAGCGCCGCTAAATTCAAGTGTGAACTAACCATTCCTTTTCGGTGTGACGTGTCGACTGGCTGACAGACGGGAGTAAAATATCTACGTAATCATTGCGTCGGGAATGAGTTGCAAGCAGGAGCGAGAGTGACTTGAAGGCGTCTTCCATAGATTCGGGCAGCGATAAAGCGGATAAATTAAGTTGTTGCTCATTCCACGGCTCTGTAGGCAGCTCTTTGAAGCGACTGATGTTTGGCATGTGCTCCGGTACAAAGTCTCGTGCTCGATCATCGTCTCCATTTGTGTTTCCATTATTTCGATCCTGATCTTCCAATCGCTTTGTGCTTTCGCTGGCAAGCTGTTCGGACTTTAATTGGGCGGCTCGTTTCGGGTCCAAAGTTGGTGGAAGATTGAGCTTTGGTGTGCGGTTTCGACGTCTTGCAGGCCGCATTTTACTCAAATCTCTGCAAGCATTTAAGTTAGAGTTCAATATTGTTAGAGTTTAAAAGCTCACCGAAAGCCATGCTTTTTTAACTGAAAATATACAATTAGAACACACAAAATTTGTATGGATTTAAATATCGATCAAACATCTTGAAATGTTTAGATGTTTGTTTCTTATTGTTTGACAACATTTAAATCCATGCAAATTTCGTGATTTCAGAGTGTTGTAAAACTAGGAAATTACTCACTGTTAAAAGTGCCGGACGCAAACGCTTCAAAACTGCATCATATGCAATGTTTAAAAGCTTTCCATCACTTGTGCCTAAAACAAGAACTTGCTTGTTAAATGATCAGATATTATTACTGTCTTTTTGCCACTGTGGAAGATCGTCAATTACAATATAGTTAACGTCCGGTTCACAATCGGAATATTCAGTAAAGCCCAAATTTGCCATTGAAATTCCGCCATTTACATTGTACCCGGAGTCTTTGAACATCGATTTGATCATCCGTGCACGCTTCTTCACCATGAACATTTCGAAGTCCGTAGATTTTGCTCTTTGATGAACAACAACTAAACAAAGAAATGTAATGAATAAATTTAATGCAAACGGCTACCTAAATTTGTGGATTTTGGATAACCAGAGAACTTTCGAAAGTTAAACTCGGAATACAAAGCAGCCCGTAAGACTTCTTGCACTGCATTTGCATCAATAAACCAGTCAACAGTGAACAGAAGTGTATCACAAAGTTCGAACATCAAAGCAAGCAATGTTAGTCCTTCAATTTGAGTGTTCTTGTACACCAACAAGTTTGCATCGGTTTTTGTCTTACGAATTTGCTCTTCAAAGACGGCCGAGCAGTTGAAAGGCTAAACATTTAAAGTTACTTGAAAAGAACACACAAGTCGGTTTTGTACCTTGCAATCGATGTATATAACTCTGGAATCTGTGACATAGACATGAAGCCCGTTTGTTTGATAAAGACCGGTATAAATAGTGTCTTTGGAGCAAGGCCGAAAAACGTATTGGCGAAATTTGTCGAAGTGTTTGATTGCCGGCTAACATAGACAATAGTGTTGATTTACCGGTTCCTTGAAGTCCAATAGCACCGATAACCGTGTATGCTTGATTTTCTTTGCATAAGTGATTCTAAACACAAGCATGTTGATTGAAACGAAACGTTGAAACAAACCAAAATAAAGTCCACAATTTCCATATCGTCTTTTACAAAGACAACCGACGCAGATAGCGACTTAACAGACTCGTTTGAATGAACATCGCTGTTTGAAGACGAAGGACCCGTGACTAGTTGATTCGAGGTTTTTACGTGCAAATGAGGCGGTGTGAATTGATCTCGATAGCGTGTTTGTCCCTGCAAAGAATATTCTATCAAAACATCTGAAGCAATCTGCCTACCTTCCGACTCAACAAAACCATTGGCGCTTGACCGGCAACTTTTCCGGGAAACTCCGCCATCTATATGCACAAAATGTACAGAATTATCGAATTTGTAAATAACTTAGAGGTTGCGACCAACTTATTCAAACACCGCCGAACACAATTAATCACGAACAAACTTTATTAACCCGTATGAGAAATTCGCTAAAAATAATGCCACACAGTTTAAAAAACATTATCATTCATTGCTTGGGAGTTTCCGCACAAACTCTTGCCTGCAGGAAACAAATGATTAGATTTATGGTCTGTGAATAAGTTGGCTATTTCGACAAGGCCGCTAAGAGTTGAATATTAATTATAAACAAAGCTAGTTAATTTAAAAGGCTGTAAGACAAATTGTTGAATGAGGTGTTAAAAAGAAAGTGAATGCGAGAGGTATGCGCCTAAAAATTTGGCCTAAAATTTCACAGTTGGTACAAAAGACTAGGTTGAAACAACGGTTATCTCCGCAGATTGGACTTTAGCACAGTTGACTTGACTCCTTCACGACACGACGGACAAAACCATTTCTGGCCCTTTCCCGGCTTGATCTTCAGTCCAACGCCTAAAAACAGGGAAGTTAAAGCATTGTTTGGTGATCTCAAACAACTTACACTCGAAATGATACCACTCAATTTTGCACCGCTCGTTATCACAGCAAATCATCTGGCCATATGAAATCTGGTCGCATAAACAGTAAGTTTGTTCGTCGATGTTTGACATTTCATTGTTTGGCTGGTTGTTTCTAGTAGCGCGGCGCTGAATTTGCCGAACTGTCGTTTCGTTTGCTGACTCGCTTGAAGCAACAACTCTTCTTTTTGGCTTTTTGGTTTCTGGCTCCGGAGTCTTTGACGATTTTCGACCATGACGTTCAGATGCACGACGATAGGTCATCTTTTCAGCTTTATTCACCTTTGAGAGGCCATTTGCTTTGCCATTTGCTGGCTTTTTGAATGCCTTCTTCAGCTCGGTCTTCTTCGGCTTTTCGCCACTCCTCATCTCTTTAACGTCGGCATTTGAACTGTTGTCTGAGTCGTGCTTTGATGAAGAGTTTTTGTTGGAACTCGGTTGATCTTCGCTTTTAACTTCAACCATTTCAATTGACGAATTTTTGCCTCCGTTCGACAGCTTTTCGGCATCGGGCAGCTTTGCTGGAGCTTCGCTAATGGACTCATTTTTGATGCTGTTTTTGTCGCCATTGATGTTTGGCGATGAGAAGCCATTCGGCTTGGAGGATTCGCGTGTTGTGACGCCTTCTTTGTTCTCCTTTGAATTGGTCTTTGTAGTTTCGATGTCGCTGTTGTTGGATTTAGATGCAAAACCTGATTTGATGGAGTTAGTTTCGTCATTCTGCTGCACGCGCTGAACACCAGCCGTAGATAACTTCCGTTCATCACTATTTCTAAACCGACGAACCTTCTTCGGCGGACTAGCAATATCGTCTGAAATTGAGAACAATGTATCACAATAATCAATTTAAATAACTCACCTTTGATGCCGTTCTCTTTCGTCTTTTCGGGCAGAACAAACAAATGCTCCAACTCGAAGTCGTTTAATGCTTCCAACGGAGAGTGCTTTGAGAGTTGAACGGCAATGTGCCGTAGGATGGCGAGATGAGCTTCATTTAAGTCGTTTGCGGAGTCAATCAGATCGTCCAAGCGCTCCAAAAACTCAAATCTCTGCCTATGTGTTAGCTTTGAATTATCGGAATTTTGCTGTTCTTGAGCCATCCGCTCCATATCATTGAGGATCTCGCTACGTATTCTATTGAAAACGCCGTCATTTTCTAGTAAATATCGAAATTCGGAGAACAGTTGCCGGGCATCTTTTTGCTCAGAAATATCTAGATCCTCCGTAAAATAGGACAAGTCATTAATATTGGCGCCATTATAGCTGGACGTAGAGGGCCCTTCCCCATCATCTTCTTCAATATCGGAGCTTGAGAAAACATGATTGTTGATTGCTGCGTTCTAAATAAATTGCTGATTATAGAAACCGACGTTTAAAGTTGAAGCAAGAAGAAACATTGGAAATAATCGAAAGAAATTAAAAATCGAAAAACATACATCGGATATGTTTTTGAATGAGTTGGTAGCTTTTCCAACTAGGCGTTCATTATCAAACATCCCAAATGTTTGGGAGTCGACGAGACAAATAAAATTCAATCAGTTTTGACGACAGGTAGGCCCTGAAAATAAAGCGTAATGATTGGAGCTCGATAAAAGAGTGGCGCGCAACGAAAAGTTTTTGTAAAAAAACAATTTATCACGATGCGATAAGGACCGAAGTGCAATGAGAATTGGCGACGAATGACGGACACCAAAGACCTTGATTTTTTGAAGAAAGCCTGTCAAAACCGCAGCCGGCGGCAAAGCAACGCAACCTTATTCGCAACCAGCAATCCAGTAAAAAGTTGAGCAACAACAAGGGAGCGGAAAATGCGCCATATGCCATGTGTTTCTTTCGTTGAAGTTTTTTGTTTATTTTTCCTATTTTGTCTTTAGTTGTTTGTTGATGTCAAGGAACATTAAATTCTTCTATGATATCGGGTCACTGCATTCGTGGATTTTGTTCGAGGTAAGCGGCTACTTATGAATTGCAAGATTTATAACTTTTGTTTAGCAACTTTGTGCAGCAGAAAGATGCTTCGGCTTCCGCATTCAATTCTATCCCGTTCGAATGACATCAATTTACACAGCAACTGGTAAAAGTTTATTTGCTATGCACTTAATTGACTAAATTCATTTTAGGCTACAAGAATCCGTACTACATTTTGGGAATTCGAAAGCACATGTTCAATGAAGTTCAGACACTAAAGAAGCTTTATGACGTACCTTTTGTAGTTCCAACGGTTTGAAATGCAGCTTGTTTATTTTAATAGCCTATTTTGTTTAGAATGCAGAGCTCAAATTGAGTTACATAGGCACTAATTCTGCTCAACAGTTCTTAACGCACATCAAGTTGAATTACCCGGATGGATTACGCAATGCTTCGAGATTTTTGTGGAGACGTTTATGGGTTCAAGATAGCGAGGTTTATGGAAATGCGGATTTTGACGAGGTAAACATTTTAGATCTGTTGCAGTTTTTGAAGTCTAGCTTTTAGATTGTTCGAAAATCAGATTTGAAGTTAGAAAATGAAGATTTTTCAAACGGCAAAACTGAAGCCGCATTGCACAGTGCAGAAAAAGAAGCACTAAGTTTTGGAGTGGGTTTTTCATTTTGACTTTACATAAGTGATCGAATTTTTCAGTGCTATGAAGTTCCTTTTACGGTTATTGAGCAGAAAGACAAGTCGCCATCTATATTTACTGGAATGGATTCTTGGCCATTGATTGCTGGAACTTTGGATTTGCCGTCGGATCGCAAAGGTTTCTATTCATTACGATCATTCAATCATCTCTTCGACAAGACTATGCTTCATACCATTTGTTAATTGCGGGTACTTGTAATAAATGTTTATTGTCAATATTGTAGGTAGTTTATTCAGATCAAGTGAGAATTATATTGCATTAGAGAAATAATGAAACCCGTATTGCACAAAATAAATTATAAAACTCAAAAAGCCCGTCGGATTAAAACTAGACCATTAAAGCTATCAATAATGAAGCAATTAAACAGCTTCTGCATTTGAAACATTCGGATTAATATAGTTGTATGCAGGAACAATCGCTTTACGGAAGCCTGGCGCCAACGATGGATCCGCTCGAAATACTGAGTGTAGTGGCGTGAATTGAGCTGCTCGTCTTGAATATTTGTAACAGAATAATCCAGCCATCAAGTAGATAAGAACAACACAACTGAAATGCATAAGTTATTGATGTTACTTAAAACGTGTATTACCTTGTGCTCAGACAGCCAATTAAAAACCACAAGAGCCCGTTGCGGAAATAAGGAGCGCAGCCAGTTTGAACTTGTGCATAGTCAAAAATGTCTAGAAAAAGATAAGGTAGTTTAAACATTAAGTGTAAAAACAAACCGTTTTGGAGTGAATATAAAACCGGCGCAAACAATTGGATTTGTGCCGATGAATGCCCAGCAAAATTGTGCCAAGTACAGGAATAAACACCTCCATCGCTGTTTGAAAATCTCCGGATCAACAAAGAGCCATTTTTCGTAACCTCAATTCGGCCACTTGCAAAGTCAACAGGCTCGTCGTTAACCTTCCAAGAAATTACGGCTTTTGGGTGACTCTTTACAGTTGGGCAGTTGATTGTCAAAGTATGGCCGTATTCCGGAAGTGGCGGGTAAGCAGTAAGTCGCTGATTTTCTTCAAACTTGTCAATAAATGCAACTTGAAGACGATAAACTTTGATTGGCTTTTCAATCACACCGTCTTGCTCGCACCAATAATCACCCTCATCTTCAAGCTTTGTGTTCG
Organism: Aphelenchoides bicaudatus; assembly: GCA_024699845.1. Lineage (NCBI taxonomy): Eukaryota > Metazoa > Nematoda > Chromadorea > Rhabditida > Aphelenchoididae > Aphelenchoides > Aphelenchoides bicaudatus. The sequence goes on along the minus strand of JAMPIN010000002.1, from coordinate 9,103,529 downwards.
GAATAATCAAGAACCCAACTTCCGGAATCTCTTTCAAATCAACAAGTCGGTTCTCGTAGATAAGATTTTTCTGACTTGAAATGCGGCCTAGCGGAACACCATTTTTGTACCAAGTTGCTGAAACCATATCATCCTTGTTGAAGAAAACGGGTTCACACATCAAGGGAGTGAGAGAATCCAATGGCACCAAGAACTCGTGAATATCTTCATTTTTTGCTTCTTGTTTCGCATTTGTGACTGAGAACCCTGAAATGTAATTTAGTTATTAAAGTGTGCTTATTTGCAAAACTTACCAATAAGAATAGCAAAAAATGGAATCGAGATCATTTCGTTGTTGCAATCAAGTCAAAAAGTTGTCGAATGGCATCTGCAAACAAATGAAGATTAATTCCACAGACGCCCGTTGCTAACAGGTGTTCTTAAAGCGCAACGTTGTATGGAAACACAAACAAATAAACAATGCATGTGTTAGGATGTTTGTGAGCGGAAAAACCAACTGAAAGATTAGCGTGATAGGAACAACGAATGTCAAGATTTATCTACTTGATTAGTGGATTAACGCGAAAAAACAAACAAAGTTGCGCAAGAAACCGAGTTACTCAATGCCATTTAATCAATGAGTCGACTGCCTCCAGTGCAGCGCGTCTACTGCTGCAGCTTTCAGTTTGTTTAGTGCGTGATGCGTTGGAAAGACGAGCCACTTGATTGCTAGGATTTCTGCCTTCCGGTCGCGTGGGAAGAAACTGGCCAAGTGTAGTGGACGGAAGCTCCGAGCTCATTAATTCTTAATCGACCGGAATCAAAGTCTTAATTAATCGGTGCGCATGCATTTGTGAGCGCCGCTCAAATCAAAAACAAACATACAAATATGTAAAGAACAGCAAGTAACGCAGTTCTTTATTCCACAGTCTAGTAAGCAATAAACTCTGTTAAATTCAAAAGGGAGTTTTACGCAAGACGTAACTTAAACCATGACTTATTTGGCTTCCGCGCCACACTTGTGCAACGCAATTCCATGCCAGGGCCAATTTCCGCGCAGCGTCGCATTTTAATAAATTTGCGCACAATTGCCAAGACCACGTGAAGCTGGCGCTTAAGTTTATGTGCCAATCAAAAAGCGCAAATTATGAGCCAACGGACTCTAATTCCAAGCCACAACAGTCCAGAGAAACACTCTCAACTGTTTGTCAAGTTCAATTAATTTTGGGAGTGCAAATCCCGATGCACAGAAGAGATAAACAAGAAAAGTCAAAACTATGTCAGAACTTTGAGCGGAAACAAACAGAACAAACAAGCAAACAAAACAAATGAAAAACGCAAGCGCACGTTTTCAACTCAACTGTAAATAATCGCTGCTTTTTTGGTCGTCGAAATAATTTCATTAGGTAAGAACAACTGGAGTTGTTGAGGCCATGTTCCGGAAAACAATAAAAGTTTTTATTGTACTCGACCCAACAAGTTAAAAATAGTGCAAATGCCGCCGCACGACAGCAGTCATTTGTGTTCAGTTGAACAAATTCGTACAAAATTTTGCACTCGACAGCAAATCTTAATAGCCAGCCAAATTTGTCAAGCTTGGTTGGACTTGGGAAATTCGCGCGGCTTCGGTGTCCCCAACAGTTTAAGTAAAGTTTGACAACCTGCCCAAACCTCCAAAAACAGCACAAAAGGCGCCAAACCAAATTATCCGATTGAGGAAAAGAAAACGCCGAGGGCAAGTTTTTCCCGTATGTTCTTCGGCAAATGTGATGATGGGCGGCGGAAACATAATTTTATGGCAAAAACAGTTACACAAACGTGCAAAGCACTTTCGAACAAATTGGAGGTTGCAGCCCGACGAGAGGTCATTGCGTAAAGGTTTCGGACGCAAGCATGAGAATGGACTTTAACAGTGCTAATGAGATTAGTGTTCTCGGTGTTTTTTGGACCTCCATTGTTAGCGCGCTTTGCTTTCCGGCATGGTCATTAAGTGAAAGCAATGGCTCCGCCGCAAGCAAATGACCTTAGCGGTTTGGCCGAAAGTTTTTTGCAAACAACGACTCATTAATTTTGGCCAGGCCCCGGAGAATAGGGCGTGTTAAAACAACAACAAAATCCATGTGGTCTGCTTGGAATGACAATTGCGACGGTAAATTACTTCCTTTTGGCTCTAGCAAAACAATTTTATACAAACAACCGTTTTGGCACAAAAAACAAGCAATTTAATGGCAAGTTGTGTAACATTTGAAAAGCTTTGTGAAAGTAATGAGAATTTGTTTTGAACTGAGATTTCATTTTAGCGCATTATGAGTTCGGCGAAAAATAATAACTTAAGCTCCCGATTGCCAATTGCGCAACTCTATCCGCCTAAAGCCAATTTCAAGCGCAATTTGTTTGTCGTGAGATTTCAATTTTATGGATTATGAGGAGCGTGCGCAATAAACAAATCGAACAAACTGGACATTAAAAAGAATGAGGCGTTCAGGTTAGTAATTGCTTGAATGGGGAAATTCAAAAAACTCAAGCCGACACCTTCTCTACGCTCAATTAGTTACAATCATTGCATGTCCGACAAAGATCCACAAACCAATTCGCCCAATTAAATAATTTCAAACGGAGACATAAAAGCTCGCCCGAACAATGCCACCTTTCGTGGCCAATTTTCTGCATTTGTGTTCAAAAGTGACGCACGCTGCTTCAAGCTGAGAAAATTTGAAAAAGTGCTTTGACTGCAAAACAAGAAAATTGTTTTGTTTTTGCAAGATTGTGCATGTTAGTCGTTTAAAGTTTAATCAAAAACACATTTAACAGCAACAACTCGACAAATAAACCCCGACGACAGGTCAATCGGCCTTTGCATTTTCGGACAAAAGGTTAATTGGCGCGTCCAAACAACAAAACGGTAGCACCAACGGAATCCACGACAATAATAACTCCGAATGAAACAGGAGCTGAAAGAATTAGGCGCCCAACTCGCACCAATAATTGTTGTTTGTTTTGTTAGTTCGAGTACGGTACTGCAATTAATATTGCCGCCTAAGCGCCAATATGCTCCAAAAGCCCTAAACATGAACAATTTACGGAAAAGAATAACTAAAAGTGGGTTCATTCATAGCGTTTGGCATTTCGCGTTCCCTTTCTCTTCCTCAAAACACACAGTGATCATGCAAAATCATACAATCATTACTCACACACATTGAAATTCTCGCATTTTAGAAACTGGCGTTATTCTTTAAAACCTCTGTTTGAAGTAAGTAATAAAACAGCTGGAAGCGAAGAGAAAACAAGAATGGATTATGATTGGAATGGATCCATAGGTTATAAGTGTTTTTTGGCGACCATAAACGCGCTGCTGTTGAACAGACGTTTTTTGAGGCAATCTAGCCGTTGTAACACATATGGCAACATAGCACTTGAACTCGCGTTTTGCAATGATTTAGAGTTGTTTAGAGCTTTTGGCTCATAAAGTGCGCAATTATGTTCCAAGAGACCGGAAATGTGGAAAATTGCCGCCAAAGTGTTCATAGTCAGACGTTTCCGTCTCAGAAGCTTAGTGCTTAATTTGTTGGGAGAGTTAATCAACAAAAAGATGTCAAAAACAGACTTGAGACACGCGCTCAACCGACGCAAATAAATCAGCAATACGGACTAATTTAGGTGTTCTGGAGAGTGCGTGAAAGTGACAAGTCCATTTGAAAGTTTGAGGCTTGCCGCCTTTGAGTGCAGAGTTATTTGTTCACAATCATGATCTCCAAAGAAACGTCGCGCCAAGTGCCAACAAAATATCCACACGCGCACAAAGAAAGCCAAGGTCAAAAGACAGTCGACAAGTGGAATCTATTGTCCACAAACAATTCACAAACAAATGCCGAAAAAACCGAGTTAACTCGCCATTAAGTGGTCCAACCGCCAAAATGAGCTTAAAATCCGCACATTCACTGACTCACTCACTAGATTATGCAAATCTGATCGGTTAATTGTCGAAGTCTTTGGGCGGCGGCTTAGTTCAGACAGATGCGCTTTTGTGCGACTCCTGTGTTGTTAACAATGAGAACAGTCAAAATTCAAGATGCCAATTAAAAAGACATTTGAGAATTTTGAGCTCGTCAACGCACAAATTGCAACTGTTTTCCAATGAAGATGGAAATCCAGCTGAGTGTGTTTATGAGCATCTGCTCAAAGAGACGTCGGCAAAAAACCGAATCGGAGACAAACCGGAACAAGCTTTGGCATCCGGTCACTTTCCACGAACTTGGTGGACATCGGCGCATCCACTGGCCAAATGCTTCGAAATCCCCAAGAAAGTTGCAATTAGCAAGGTTTATGCGTTCTGCGCACCGCCTCGAGCAATGGAGCGGCTTAGCAAATTGCCGGTTGGAGAGGCCAACGATATTAGCTCAAACTTTAAACAGTAGCGAAGGGCAAGCCGTCCCGCATACCAAACAAAATTAACACAATTCACTCAATGAAACTTAATACAATTTGGGAGCTTCATCTTGACAACTTGCTTGCCGGAAATTTGCGCTCCAAATACTTAAATTACAAGCTCGCTTTCAAATTAAACTGCATTTTAATTGACGTGAAGAGGCCAAAAACGTGCTTTATCAAATCGCTCGGACAGTTGCACGCAGAACAAATAATGCTAGTTTGATATTGCGCTGGACAAACAGTGGCGGCCATTTGGTGCGATTCACCCATTCATCGTTTAATTGATCCAGGTGACAGTCGGATTTAATTAGCACCATGAAACAGGATTCTTTCGCCGAGGATCTGAATGCCGTTGCCCAAGAGGCGCGGCCGATCCCTATCTTGAATGCGTGTGTGTGAAAATGACAAAACGATGGTGACAAGTGGAGAAGGTTGCGCTTGATTTCTTTGATTGAATACCGTTTGCCTGCTGATCAAAAGTGACGAGCGCAATTTGAATTCCCAGCAATTTGAATTGAGTGTTTATTCTGGCTATTAAGCGTCTCATAATTTAGTATCTATCTCAGCACCGTACAAAACGTATTAAATATTTACAGACAACAAATGCAACGGCTATTTCTTCTGATCAAGAAGTCCTAGGTTCTTTGCCTCTTTTTCCGCCCACTCCATCAATTTGCTATCATTAGGCATGTCCTCCTCTTCCACAGTCAACGCATCTGCAACGAATGAACGATGAGCTGAAAGAACACCGAAGCCGTCGTCTGAAATGTTGCCGTCGCCTTCTGTGGTTTCGTTTTCTGAAAAGTTTGAATGCATTTAAACGAATCTTCAAAAATGTGACTGTACCTAAATTGCCCAGTGATTCGATGAACTTTTTGACGCTACCCGTTTTAGAGTAATCGTCCAAGTCCAAGTTTATTCTTGTATTTCGGCATCTGACCATATGGCCTTCACAAACTGTCCCGCCAATGCACAAAGTAATTGAATGTCCATCAGGCTTAAAGTGTTTAGAATGTAAGCTGGTTGATAATTGATAATGTTAATTACCTTTTTGTTCGTTGAAAATGCACTAATAAGATGTTGAATAGCAACGCTTCCGACCTAAACAGTACAATTAAACTAAAATGTGTTTGATTTAAAAGCACTTACAAGAAGACAACCACTAATGTCAATTAACTCTAAATGCTCCAGCTTTTCAAGCGCTTTTACGCCATCATCTCCTAGGTAAATGCAGCTTCGAAGAGTCAACTTTGTGAGTTTTGTGCAACCGTTGCAAATAGACAGCAAAACTTCGGTGTTGACTGCAGCCAAACCACTCAGGTCGAGCTAAATATTGCTTTTAATGTACATGTTATCAATAAACAAGTTACCTCCGTCAATTCTTTTAGCTGACTTAATGTAACCAAACTATCAGAGTCAATAATTGTATCTGAGCCGGCAAAAGCCAGTGATAAGAATTTTAAGTTCTTTAAATTGCTGGAGATTGCACGAATAAAGTCGCTGTTAACGGCAGGATTAAAGTCAAGTCTAAACAGTTGTGATTATTTAAAACAATGTCAACTAAACTGACTCAAGCGAAGCCAAATTATGAAGTCGGCAAATTGAAATCAGTGCATTTGAACTAATTGATAGAAGTCTTCCCCGGCTAATGAAAAGCTGGTAAGTTCGGTTAAGTGACGAGAAATTAAGCTGAGAGCTTGGTCAGTTAAGCGATAGCATCCGTTTAATTTTAAGACTTTAACGTTTTTGCAACGATTACAAATTTCTTCAATCACATCGTCTCGGATGCTTGCGCAACCGTCCAAAAGAATCTAAACATTGTAAAATATTATTTGTTGATTGCTGAACAAAATGGCCTTACTTCTTCAAGTTCAACACCAAACAGCGCAAAACAACGTCCTTTCAAACGACAGCAGCCACGCAAGTCCACGTGTTTTAACGAACGCCCATTTTTAAACAAATACCAGAAGTTTCTTTCATTTGATGTCGGCATTTCGCGGTAGGCAATACTTGTTAGTTTGGACAAAGATTCAGTCAAAGTTTGAAGAGCCGCCGATGATGCATGTACACCCGAAATGTCCAACTAAAGTATCGGGGTTTGGAAATCATTAAACTAATACATAAGCATCTTACTTCTTCAAGGTTAGGGCAAAGTTGACTAATTTGCTCGACTGCTTTGTCATCCAAGAAGTTGTTTGTGCTTGAAATGTCCAGAGACTTCAAGTGCATTGCACAACGATAAAGGAAGGCGCTTAAGTGACTGTTACGCAGAGGATTTGTACTCGTGAAAAAGCCATTCAAATCAGAGTCTTCAATGAATGACAGTCGATCACAGTGTGACCATGATTTAGTTGAAGCTTCTAGCCAGGCTTTGTTTGTTCGTTCTAACCGTATCCGATCAATTGCTCCCAGTTGGGAGAATATAGCCTCCAAAGCTCTTGCTGGAAGTTCGTCAAGGGGGAAGATTTGCGAAGAAAGTGTACCACTCGATGAAACTGACAAGGCTGACGATGAACGGGACAAGCGGCCCTCGTCCGGTTGCTGTTTTGGAGCAATTCCGAAAGCAATTCCTCCGCTTTGACTTTCAGTTGACGTTTGATTGGAAGTCGTTCGGCGACGTGATGGAATATACTAAACAAGATAAATAAATATCCACATGTTTAACAACTTACATTTGAGACAAGCATAGTTTGTCCGTAAAAACTCAGTTCTTGTGGAGTTGCGTTTTTAGCTCTTTCGACAGACTTCTCGTCTCTGAAACAATAATTGCATAATCGGCGAATCAACAAAGCACATCACTTACTTGAAAACAACAGTTAAAGTTAAAGACTTCTTTGGATGTTTGGGAAGAGTTGCATACATTGACTGTCGTCGATCGTTGGTTGGAAAATGAGCAGATTGGACCTGAACAGAAGAAATTTAAGTGTAGATTAAATACGCTGCCTACTTTTCCGAATTTACTGAAAAAAGACTGAAGTTGGGAAGCAGTAACTCGGTTGGAGACGTTTGAAACAGTTACTTTGCGATCATCGTTTTTACCAGTTGATACCAAAAACTTTGCACGATCCGACAAGTCGAAATCTAAAAAATAAATGGTTTCATTTTTTGATTTTAAGGTACCGTCAAACGCTGAACCGATGTCATGCTCGTCTGCCACTAGCATTGGCAACAATCTTCTGTACTTCATAAATTCTACTGCGCCGTGGCTCCAAGTTCGTCTCAAATTACCCATTGTTAAATAACGTGCTCTCGTCATGAAGCTTTGGAATGCTTCCGTCAGATTGTTCAAACTAAAAGCATAGGCTACAAAATGCAAACTTAATTTTAACCGACCCTTGACTCTCCAAATTTTGAACATGCAAGCGACGCAATGTTCCAAACATTGCGTTTGGCTTGTAAACACGAAAACGAGGCGGCTTGTTGTCCATTTTGAGCAATTGATTGTATTATTCCATTTAGAAGCTTTGTAAGTAAATTTGTTGGAGCTGAATAGCGACAAACAAAGGGAAAGTAACTGGCAAGAATTGTTATCCAGCGCAAAATCGCTTCTACATAGCACACAAAAAACAAAACTCAAGAAATCAATTCAAAAACTCCGCACTTCGTGTTTTCAACGAAAGTCCATCACGAATCAAACCGGTAAGTAAGTATACAATAACTTTATTAAATAACCCGTACAACATTTGGCTGATAAATAAGTTACTTAAATGCTGAGTAGTTAAAGCGAATACTCTAAATGACGATCTTTGCCGAGTTGAACCCAAACAGAGCTCGCGTCAAAATCGGTAGTCAGTTTGGACCATTCGGCAGATTCGAAATCATAGACGTTTTTCATTGGCTCAACATACTTCTTGGCACTAAAAAAGTCAGTTGCTCGCACTTTGTGTGTGTCGCGATTATATAGATCCGTTCGAATGCCTGTTGTTGAAATGCAAAGATTGCGAGGACAAGAATGCAAGTAAGAATCAATGGTGGAGTTTGATTCTCGGCTCGTAACTTTGTTTTCCAAAAACTTGTGGGCATAATACGCATAACGATCAATCACATAAACACCAACTGAAGTCATAATTAGATCTTTTTATACGACTGAAAACTTACTTGAGCGATCAACATGATGAGAAAGCGAATCTTCTTCGACCAAACTTGACGATGTAGCCAATACGTTTGGAGAACTGATAGAACGATACATTGATGCTGATCGGCAAGTGTCAGCGATAAGAAGAATCTCGTTGTACTTTCTCTGTTCGTGCATTGTTTCAATTGCGTCAGCCAAATCAACTTCTGTCAATTCTTCTGCATCTTGAAATTTGAGAAATCCGTCACCGCCGTGTCCGGTCAAATAAATCAAAACATTGCTTTGTTGGTCGCTCAGAAGTCGCTTATTTCTAGGCACGTTTGGATCCAAACGATCAGTCAAAAGTCGAACAAAATTTTCGGCTGTAACTTCATATCCTCGATAATCCACTTGGATGTCCGGCAAGTAAAGATTGATTTGGTCATAGGCATTGTTGAAAATCGTTCCTGGAATAGCAAAGTTAATAACAAGCGTTTGAGTTGATCAGTTTGTTCGATTATTGTTTTTAAGTTTGCATGAGTTAGTTTTTGCAGCTAGAGAAACAAAACTCATTCGCTTTCAAAATGGAAAATTGTCAAATGCCAGTCCTGCTTCGTGCTTCAAATGGGCAAAAGGCTCGCAATTTTGTGGTTCCCCCAAAGCAACCAGATGAACGCCACAAGATTAAGATGCTTTATTGCCAGTCGGTAAGCTTTTGTGCTTTCGTTTATTTGCTAATTCAATTTTCTAGATTCATATGCCAGTTTTTCATCTGACAACGAGTGAAGAGTTTCCCATCAATGTTGCCCATTATGAAGTTGCTAGTATGTGTCACTATTCCACGAAGATTTTTATTGCAAGTTCGCCTATTTTTACCGTGCATTATGAAATTTGCCCGCCAAGTGAGAAACTCGAGGTAAGCTTATTTAGTTTCGTGCTCAATAATTTTTCTAACTGTTGTAGGAGTTTACAAATCCACGATTACGTAATGTCTCTGATTTGATGCTTAAGCCGCCGGCTCGTTCTAATGGCAAATTGTTGCAGATGAATTGGTTGAATGTGAAATTGACAACTGCGTATGGAATTCACAGTGCTGTGCAGCGTGTCATTACTACGGCGAAGATTCGAAATGTCAGGAAGATTAAGGCTCAAAAAATGCGATTTCAGATGAGTCAAGCAGCTGACTATTTGCCTCAATCAGAAATCTGCGTAAGTGTTTGTGTTTTGAGTTTAAAGTTACTATTTTTATTTTAGGAGACTCATTTGCTAAAAGCGCCTAAAAGGGAAACTCTAAAGCTGTGCACGACAAATGATACAGACAAGGAGCCCAAGAAAGTCACCGAAATTGTCATCGAAGAACAGTTTTATGACGCCGTTGACTCACACGAAGTTTCTGTCAGTAACTCCTGCACCGTTCAAATTAATTCATCATGTTGTAGTTCATGCGAATGTGATTGCAAATGTGGATGTGATAACTAATAAACAAATATTTACCTGGTTGTGGATTTCTTGGATTACATGGAATATTGTCAGCAAGCATCATGATTATGTTACTGTCCGGAATTCCAAGTCTTTTGACTGATTGGTAGAATGAAAGAACATTTGCCACGTGTCTAAAACAAATTAAATTTGGACTGTGGAGCGAAATGAAACCTGTAGTTGAACCAAAAACGTGAACTACACACAAGAACAGCCCAATTGTTAGTGTGAACGGATTTTTGGAGAAACTCTTCGGCTTGTTGAAGGTTTGGCTTGGCATTTACATGATTTAAAATAATTGAAAGCAACAATATAGATAGCAACTTACTGGCTCTCATTGCTGAATCACAAATGGCCAAAATTATTCACCAACAAAGTATCGCCAACACTTGAAAGTTTTGCCTGTGTATGCAAAAGCTGTCGAGCAATGTCAAAATAGTTTGTCCCACAACTTGAGCAGAGACAATAAATTATTTATTCAATTAACCGAGATTTTGTTGATACAACTTGTTGAAATAAATTAAATTCACCGAATTTACTTATAAAACATTTAAAGACTCCATCGCACTGTGTATACGGAAATGCAGTTTGTTTTCAAGAGAGTACTTCTGGTATCCTCTAGCTTTCAACAACAAAGCGTGGGCTTCTTTTGTACGTTTCTGTTGAATTCGCAACTGAGCCAATTCAAAAACAGCATTTGGAGCCAAGTAGAAGTAGTCGGTGAGTTTTAGTTCATTTGAAATCACTTTCATAAAGCACCACTCGGCATTTTCGAATTCTTTCAAAATTTTTAAGCACACACCACGTAGAAACTCGTAAACGCAAATGTCATTGATGTCATCTGAAAATTAACGCTTTATTGGTTGTTTTTAATGTTGCTTACCGCTTGCATACTTATTCCAATAATTCTCAATGTCTTCCAGAATTGGCGCAACAAAGATTTCGGGCTTGCTTTCTACAACTTGAAATCCCATCCAGAAATACATAAACTCCTAAAATCCAATTTAAATCGTTAAAAGATGCACAAAACTTGCATAATGCGCGTAGTACAGACGATTATTTTCCAAGAAGCGTTTTGCTTTTCTTTCACAAAACTTCTCAACAGGAATCGATTTGCCTGCAATCCGTAAACGACACAAAGGAACTCTTTCGAGTAGAACTTTGACTGTTTCCAGCCTTTTCGGAGCTGACAAGTCGGCATTTATTAGACCTGCCAACAAATAAGTGTAGACACATTTTGACCATTTATTTTCATCTAACAACTTCTTGGCATAGTTTGCAGCACGACTCCACTTTCTCAAATAGCAGTTTGTGAATCTAAACATCTTGGTTATTAAATGTTACTAGTATAGGTTAAATTACAGGAGTTCCCAATAGCTAATGTGAGGAATAATCGTAGTTTGGCGACCAGCCGAATATATGGACAAAATAGGCTCATTCAAAGCAAACCTGATGTCAACATTTCCGGATTCCGCGTCGAATGAGCCTATTTTTGTTCACATATCTTACTGGTCGCCAAACTAGGAAGGATCCTACCAAATATGGTGAAACTGTTTGTAAAAGGTTTGTGAATCAATTGATTTGTTGTAGAAATAAATGGCGTTATCAAGATCTCCACAAACTAAATGAAATCTTGCGCGGAAGAACAATATAATTGCTCCCTACAAATAGAGTTTTAGATCGACAATGAACTCAAAGCATTACGTTTGGATAGTCTCGAATCAACGGCTTCAATAAACGCTTACAAAGCGGCAAATCCGGTTGTCCTGCTCCGACGAAATATGTAATGAACAAGTGCCATGCAAGCAAAGCAAGTCTTGACATAACCATTCTCAAAGTATTTACCATAGCAGAAGCGTGGTGTAGTTCTTGCATTCCCATTGCCTTATTGCCGGAAAAGCCAACCACTTCTAGCAAACGCATGACTTTTGACGGTAAAGTTGAGAGCATTAAATTGAAGATGCCGTTTGCTGTTCGAGTGCCTGCTTCAAATTGGGCCTTAATTCCGAGATCACGATCATCCCACGAGTGACAATTCAAAATCCGCTGGCACTCTCTGCGAAACACTTGTTAGTTTGTTAGTTAAATCTGAACACACCTGAATGACTGGAAGCAAGAACGAATACGCAAAGCTCCGCGAATAAAACTAGTCAATGTTTCATCGTAAAAGAACGTCAAAATTGCTCGAAACAGCAAAGATTCGGCATAACACAACTCAGCATGGATTTCGTCTAAAACACTGCGTGTTTAAATAATCTAGTTTTGAGTGCATTACGGTCAGTTAAAGTTTTGACTTGAGATCCGCCTATCCGATAAATCGACTCGTAAAGTGTGTACCGAGCTCTGAACTTTTCAATGACTTTTGTTGCATTGCCAGTCGCCTCAATCGCTTTCTCCAAGTCAGACTAAAACTTGTTGTAAAAATTTCACTTTGTCAAAACCTACTCTGTCACAAGTCATCATTGCTTTTAAGAACAGAATAGATCCGTGACCCAATGCATGATACATGCTTTTATCGGCCAAAACTTCCATCCGCTCTTCGGCTAATCGAAAATTGTTGTTGAAGAACAAGTTCATAGCAATGTGGGTTTCGGCAATTGTGTCCAACAAATTTAAAGAGCGTGAACTAAATTCGTAACATCCATTTTAAAAAACACTTTCTAACTTACTATAGAACATTCTCCGACACATCTTGATAGTCATCGTCTGCCGAAATCATGGATCGTCCAGTAAGCGGAGCATTCACTGCATGGAGATTTGGGGTCGAGTAAGCAGTTGTTAGTCCTTTCGAGGAGCGTTTAATAAAGCCGTCGCTTTCGACGTGAACATACATTTTTGATCTTTGCGAGACGGCCTAATTAACTCAAATTTGAAAAAGTTAATAAGTTTAATTAATAAACGCGAAGTCTATTTCAAAGTCGTTGACCCGTAAACATTGACTTTTTAATTAGCAAAAAGGGTTTTTGGTGGCATCAAACATAACAATAGACAAGAGGATTAAGCAAGTGTGCAGTTTAATCCACCGTCCTTTTTATTCTAAAATTCCACCTTCAACCAAAAATGCAGTCAAGCTAGAAGGAACAAGCCTATAACAAAAAGTAAAGTCACGCAAACAAAAAAGTTGCCTTATCATTTACCTTTATAAATTGGATTTGTTCATTTCGGGTTGCCGTGGAGACAAGTCGGCCACATTCCATCATTATTCAAACTTTATTGTCTTCTGTTGAGCATTTGTGCACAGAAAGCACTACTTAAAAATTCCTCAGCAGTGCCGATCAACTTACTAAAACCAGGTTTGGAGCAATGCAACAATTTATTCGCAACGTCAAATAGGACTTATATATTATAAGTTGTTTAACTTTTTGAGTTTGATTGAAGTTGATTAAATAGAAAGAAGACTAAATAGAAAGAAGACTAAATAGAAAGAAGACTTTTAACTGACATCAACAAAGCGATAGAACGCCGAAGCGCGAGTTCGCTGATTTCAATAACCATTTTGAAAGTAGAGTACACTGATAAGAATGATTAAAGTTGCCGAAACGTTTTACTCTATGCATTTGAAATAACCTTTCAAAGAATCTCTCACTAAATTCAACAAAGCCCAAATCTACTTTAAAACTCAATTACAAATTAATTCGAAACAAAGCCCACAAGTTTAATAGATAACATTTATTCGCAACTTAACAAAACAACATTTCGATCAACGGCGGCGCATTAGATGTTGCTTGGGTACATCATGACTCTGACACGCTTTGCCCTGAAATTGAAATAATTAGTACTCAAAAAAACTCAAAAATTACTTACCATAGCCGACGGAGGCATGTTGTGACGGAACTTTAGCGCGTACAGATCCAGAGTTGCCATGAACGCGAGTGACACGGCCCCAAATTGCACGAACACGGGTCTTCTCGTGGCCGCCTTTTGCGATCTTCTTGTGTGCCTTGTAAACATAAACGACGCGCTTTCCAAGATAGAACTTGGCGTCCTCTTTGTTGTAGACTCCTTCCAACTTGAGCAATGAAGTGTTCTCATGTTGGATTCGCTGTCCACGCTTGAAGCCGGTGAAAATAGCACGAACGTACAATCGGCGAGCGTGAGTTTGCGGACGAGCAGTAGCAGTAGCTTCAGACATGATGATAAACCTAGAAGAAAGATTTACTAACAAAAAATAAAATAAAGCGAATCGGAAAAGGTCTCGAGCAAACAGATAATCAAGCGCTTTGAAACGCTTTTTGTGTGAAATCAAAAAACATAAGAGACAAATCTGATTTATTGTATTTACATTGTTATTTAAATCGAGTATGTACAAATAAATTAAACATTCATCCGTCACCTTCGTCGGATGAAGACCCGTAGCCAGTTAGACCCGCTAACGAAGATACTGATGGTTTGGCAGGAGTTGTTTTAGGTGCCGCTTTTCTGATCACCATTCCGGATAAAATACCATTCGGTTTGGAGTTGGGCGGCTTTCGTATCGTACCGAATAAACTTTTGCTTGAAGACGCTGATGGTCGATCATTAGATGTTGAAGGTTGATCATTAGATGCTGAAGGCTGAGAACTCGAAGATTGAAGTTCGGACGTTGATGGGAGATCACTTTCGCTTGACGACGATTCAGGTGTATCAGGCTGAAATCATTTATATTAATAACTTTAGTAGCTTCAAATTTTAATCAAGAACAACTATTTGCGCTAAACTCAACTCTTAAAACACTAATCAAATAAGTCCTAACTAATCAAATAAATAACCCGTTTATTTTAGACAACTCGTCATAAACACTTGAATAATTCTTAGTGGTCAACCTGCCTCATTGTCCATACTCTTGAATCGCTTCGTTTGCATCGCCAACAACTCAGCAACTTCCGCCTCATCTTCATCCTGTTGCATTTTGAGCAGTTCGGCCCGCGAAAGCTGCTCTTTCTTGTTCATGTTGGCCAAGTATTCAAGCGGATCAGTCCAACGATTCTTATTGCTCAATTCCTGCAGTTCACCAAGCTCGGCTAAAAACACTGATATTAACGTTGAAGTAAATTTAAAATGCTTACCGGCAGCCTCCATTTCGGCTTTACTCAACTGCGTGCGCTTCTCCAACATCTTCATTGCATCGTTCTTGTCGGCTTCTTCTTGCATTTCCTTCTGCTTTTCCTGTTCTTGGTAAAACTTGTAGGCCTCGAAGAGACGAGTTGCACCGTGTTCAGCTGTGTAGTCAACATTCTCAATATCGGTCTTGAACGAAATGTCGGCCAAACAGTTGGGGCATCTAAACAATTGAATTAAAAGGTTCAAACATAAAAATTAACAAATTTACCTAAAGTAGAAGCGAAAGATTTTCAAGCCCAAATAGGATTCGCCTTCAGCCGTCTCTCGTCGCATGTTGAACTTTTTGCCTTTGTAGATGTACTCATGGCACGTATTGCACTGCATGTTGAATGGGGCCATAACACGTTGAACGAACTGATTGCTGCGTTTCTTGCCCTTTTCCTTCTTCAACTTTTTGGGATCGAAGTCTAAAACAAATGAATTGAATAATCGCAGAATTTTAATAGTTTAAGGCGACTCTAGTCAGATTTCCAACTAGATTTACACTTTAAAAACAATGAAAAATCATTTACCTGGCGGATAGTACTTCTGGAAGGTTTTGCGCTCTAAAAAAGAAAATTAGTCGAAGTCGTATAAAGGAGTAATTTTACCTGTTCCAGTCATCTTGAATTCAGATCAATTGAATAACTACAAAAAACAATAAAAGACAATAAAGACGAAATTAGCCCAAAAGCTTTCGCAAACTCAAGAAAAGGAGTAGGAAATATGTGAATTTTCGCAGAGACAATCCGCTTAAGACTCACGCCGCTTTGTATTTCAATTTTTACATGTCATTTTTAACCGCGTCGATAGAGTTAATTTAGTGTTACGGTTGCGGTCTAGCACTTACTTTCAATTTCAGAAACACACAATCATTACATCTATTTTAGAAATGCCGAACACCAATTCCGGACGAATCATTCAAATTTCAAAGCAACGTGAAAGAGCTAAAGAGGACGTAGAGAAGCTCAAGCAGAAACTCGAGAAAGAGAAAAGTAAGTCGTTTCCATTCTTTACATTTATTTATTTGATACTTTCAGTGCAAGCGGACATTAAAGACAAATTCACTACAAACGTCGAAACTATGGAAGACCAGTTGAAAGCTGAGACTGTTGGCTTAGTCAGCTTAGATCGTTTGAAAGAAAAACAACTGGAGTTTCTCAAAAAAGCCGACGATCTTGCAATTGGAAAAGAAAGTTCGCCAGTACAAGACAAACCTGCAACTGCTTCAAAATCTACAGTCAACCGAGCAGCGGAAAAACGTGTCCTTTCATTTGGAGACTTCGAAGACGACGAAGAAGATGAGGATTTGGCTCCACCCGTTGAAAAACGACTCGGAATGAATCCAGATGTTGACACTTCTTTCTTGCCGGACCGCGATCGAGAAAAATTATTGATGAAGTTAGCATTTAATTTTAAAATCAGTTAATGTAGACTCAGTTTTTAGGCGGAAAGAAGAACTTGCACAAGAATGGCGACAACAACAAGAGAAAGAGAAAAACGAGGAGATTACCGTTGCATTCGCTTATTTCGACGGATCTGCTCATCGAAAAGACACTCGAATCAAAAAAGGTGCAACAATCAGCCAGTTTCTGCAGAAAGCAATCGACGTAAGTTTACATAATTTACATCCAACAATCAATTTCATGCTTTTAATTTAGTTGATGAAAAAAGAGTTTGCCGAACTGCGTACTGTTACGCCTGAAAGTTTGATGTTCGTAAAAGAAGACTTAATTCTCCCGCACTTCTACAGCTTCCAAGACTTTATTGCAACAAGAAATATGGGCAAAACCGGTCCTCTGTGGCAATTTGATGCGGCCGGAGAAGTTCGTTTGCGTCAAGATGCAGCCTTGGACTGTGGTGAATCTCATCCAGCCAAAGTAGTGATGCGATCGTGGTTCGAGAAGAACAAGCACGTTTATCCTTGCAGCCGATGGGAACCGTTTGTCGCGGGCAAAGAATATTCAAGAACAATGGACGATCTTTCAAAAATTTAATTTATTGTGTTCAATAAAATGTCATTCTACAAAGTTTCATAATTGATGTGGTTTTTCGTTTTTGAAGTTCGGAGAGCGAAGAATAGTGTCGTGGATTAGTTTGTCTAAAACAGTCGCGCTTTGAATACTTTATCATTTTTGGAGTTTTGTTGTTTGGAGAGTTAAAAGTAGAAGCGTTTCTTTGAGTGTTTGTTGAGTTTAAAAGATCAAATTCATATTCACCCAAAACAGTTGCGTCATAACTCATCACAAAGTTCAATTCCGCCATTTTCGTGCAATTTTTGTCCAAGTTTTCTATCCAACCGAGTGCAACTTGGCCTCTGAACATGAATTAATTTATAAAACAAGCTAGTTTGTGTTACCTCGTAAATGCTCCTTGCAACTCCACCGCACCTCTAATGACTTTTTCTTCTTCAATAATTCCTTCGGGATCAATTGCGACACCAATGCAAATTTCATCACAATAACTAAATTGCCGTCCCAAGCTCTCCAAAATTACGCGACCACGTCTGGTAGACAACTCAAAGAACCCAGCTAACGAATGATCAATGAGCAGATGTTTATGGAAGTCAACCGTTTTCTAGAAAACACTATAGTTTTTACAAATTTAAACATTCGTACCTTGTTGCTCTGGTGAACAAAACACTCCCATGGCACCAGTATTTTCTTGCATTTCATTTCTTTGAGCACAATGTGAGCCGCCTCCGGATCAAAACCAAAATTGAACTCAGCTGTCGAATTAGCCGTAATGTTGCCCATCGCATGAAAGTTTCCCCCCATGGCTACAATCTTCTTCGGCCAACTGCCAAACTCAGGCCGAAGTTTAAGAGCCAATGCGACATTAGTTAACGGACCGATGCAGACCAATATGATGTCACGATCTTGTTCAAAGATCTTTACTAGAGCTGTTGCAGCATGCTCGTTTGGCACGTGAGCGTTCCAGTCGTCTGAAGAAACTTGCGGAAATTCATTAGGCGAATCACCTAAGCCATCATTGCCGAAAAAAGTCTTCTCTCGTTGTTCAGGATCAACATTTCCAATTAACGGATTCGATGTTCCTTTATAAATTGGAATCTAAACAAAAGTAGACTTAACGTATCAAGATTAGACACATTACATTAGTCTTTCCGTTCGCTTTCAAAGTTCTTGCAATGTTTGCAACGGCTTGATCAACAGAAACACATCCACAGACAGTTGTGATTCCAACAACCTGCAAACACTCAAATTGTTTAAATAGCAACAATTTTCTTACCTACCTCAACATCCGGGTGTTGCAGGGCAATCGAAATAGCTCTAATATCGTCTGCGACGGCATCTGTGTCTATTAAAAGCTTAATTTTCGACATGTTGTTTCGAAATCTCAGCAGAAATGAAAGAAATCTTCTTTGAACAAACAAATATCAACAAAACAAATATGACTCAAATGAACACGATTGACTGTTTGCATTTGTATTTCCCGCTTATTCGCTGCGCCAAAATGATAATACTGGCTTGTCGAGGGACGTGTTCAGTTGATAAAACTTTAGTTAAGCTGGTGGTCTTTGATGTGGCAGTGCTACTTGTTTGTAGTTAAAAGTTTTATTCAAGAAGA
Organism: Aphelenchoides bicaudatus; assembly: GCA_024699845.1. Classification (NCBI taxonomy): domain Eukaryota; kingdom Metazoa; phylum Nematoda; class Chromadorea; order Rhabditida; family Aphelenchoididae; genus Aphelenchoides; species Aphelenchoides bicaudatus. Next base: position 9,084,922 of record JAMPIN010000002.1, on the reverse strand, counting down.
AACGCATAAACGTTAACAAATCAACAAAGATTAATTAGACCCGACTAATTGAGCACATTGATTGGCAATTTGTAAAAAGGTTGTTTTGAGGTAAACCAACAGCAATGTTCTCAAATTTCTTCAACATGAGCAAACAATGATGACTTTAGAGCAAACTGTTAAATAAACTAACTAACACGGAGCCACTTTAACCATTAAATTATAAGAGCTATTAGACGGTGAGGCTTTTCGTTCTGTACTCGGCGTTGCAGGAGCGCTAACATTTGCCAAGGGATTAGCTATTATGAATGAATTGTTATCGGCATCCACGTCCTTCTTGGGCACCTCTTCTTCGTCTGCACTTTTGATGCTGCCATTCTGGTGTAATGCGCCATCGTTGTTTGTTGTTAGTGCTGGAGTCAGGAAATTCTGCCGAAGATCGTGTGCTCTTTGTGAGAGTACCAGTGCGAGAGCAATTTTATCAAAATCTGTTCCCACTGCCATCGATTTGTGGCGAATTGACCTGGAAAAGAACGATTGTAAAAGACAATCACTTTTGTAGTTAATTACCCGTCATAGTGCAATTTTTGAACTGGCTTGTACTCGTGTTCCGACGCGTTAGACGACTTTCGTCTGAATCCGCACAAATAATCATATAAAGCACTTCTAATCTCCTCGTTGCACAAAATGTAGACAAGAAGACGCGTTGCACATGTAAGAACGTAGAACACAGACACCAAGTCGGCCATCAACTCGTAAATTGCATAGAAGTCATTCACCGAGTTGAAGTCTATAAACTCCCAAGAAGAGATCAACAAATTGAGTGCGTTGGCTATCAAATAAGAGAACACAATGAAGACCAGAAGACGAGTCGCGGATCTTGCTTTCACTTTGTGTTCACTCGACCCAAATCGAAACATTGCAGCTGAGCGTTGTTGTTTCCGCAAAATAGTGACGATTTTGTAGTTCAAATAACAAAGTAGACCAAAAGGGCATAAAGACAGTCGTTATTGTTCTAATGTAGAATTTGAATATCGATCCATAAAGCCATCCTTGTGCGAACTCGGTTAATGCCGGTTCGTATTCAATAACGCCTTCACATTTTCCATTTTTAACAACCGTCACTTCAAATACTGCAGTTCCTCTCAGAAGAATGGCCAAACATAACATAATGATGGCGAACCGAAGTCGAGATCGGCGAAAGCAGCCCAAATACTGTGACTTTACTGTGATCAAGTACCTGAAAAGATTGAGTTGGCTTTAAAGTACAATTTGCTGTCACAAACCTCTCAATTGTTCCCAAAATAATAAGGAAGCAAGAAAAAGTCATCGAAACATAGCAGAGAGCCAGAACTGGACCGATGTAAACCCACCACAATTTAACAAGCCACAGGCCTATGGTATATCGCACGACATCCATTGCCACGACTGGGAAATAACAAAACGACAAAAATACATCTGACACGGCTATAAGAATAACTTTTAAATACATTTTGAATATGTTGAATGGCGAGTAGACAACACTTCCTAATCACAGTTTTTGTCGGATCGAAATTGCAAAAGTTTTGTGATTCGAGATATTCAAAATGTATTTAAAAACACAGTACCTAGCACACCGAGAAAGAAGAACTGAGAATATTTGCGTTGAAGAAGAACCCTTGCAATCAAGATGTTTGATATAAGTGAAATGGCACTTAAAAGTGTTCCAAGCACAGCAACTATGTACCACCTAAATTTAAAAAGTTTAATAAATAGCACTTTGAAGTATAACTTGCCTGTGTGACGCAATTTGCGGAATTATGCACTCCTCGTCGTTCACTTCTTCTTCCATTTTGGACTATGAACTAAAATCTAAATGTAAGAATTAGACACAAGTTATCAACGCGTTCTAAAACAACAAACATCATTCGAGGACGCAAAAAACGTCTAGTGATTCGAGGAACAGAATAAACGAGCAATCAGATTTTTAATTGGGTGCAAATTGTTGGAAAACGGAATTTGCCTAGTCGGTGTGCATAAATTACAATTCCCAATTCCCACGAGCAGAAATTGCTAATTAAGTTTCAGTTGCAAAGTTTGTTACTTACGCCCAGCAATTAGAGCATGAGAGCGAGGACACAAATAGCTTAAACGGTTCAATAATTTTAAGGCCATTCAACAACAACATAAATAGTTTTCGAGTGTCATAATGTCCATGCGTTCACACCCTCCACTTATTTTTATTATCGTTCCGGTCCGGCAACTTGTTTGTCGAAGTCTCTATCTCAAGTCCAAGTGGAAGAAGAATGCGCGCAAACGCGTGAGAACATGCCAAATCCGCTATTGTTCTCGACTTCATGAGTCTGTTAAAAATTCCGGAGATGAGTGAACAATAATCCGCAAAAAACTTGTGTTGAAGTTGCTCGGAAACACCTCCAATTTAAGTGACAAGCAACTGTGCTTAAAAGGGTTGCTTTTTGTGAAGGTCAAGTCAACAAACACTATTCAGCGAAATACGGTATGACAAAAGTTTGTGGGACAATTGCACACTACACAAAGATGTTTATGGATGTTTATTTGCTGGGCCGAACGGTTTTTGGTCGGTTGTAGAAGGGATGATAAGTTGTAATGGAGAAGAAGTGCCTGCGGCTTGAAAACGAATTTACGCAAGTAAGTTCGCAATAAGTGTCGTCAAAATTCTACAAAAAAGAGGCTAAACGACGAAGCCTTTAATCGTGCCCAGACGCGTGACAAAAAGTTATTAGAAGACGGTGGAATTTAGGCGCCCACATTATTGAATCAATTGAACAGCAAATTAAAATTCCCGAATTGGATCGGCAAGCCGTTGAAGACAATTTGGCAACCAATAAAATCCAAGCGCATAAATTTTAATGTGTTCAAGTACGAATTCCGACGCCATTTGTGGCTTCAAACAACCAACTACGGAGTTGAACTGTGAAGACTCAAACAATCAGGTTTGTCTGCAAAGATCACGCGAAAAGAAGCATTAAAGTAATTTAAGAGCAATCAAACAAACCAAAGATTTCTTAAATTGTGGCACCTTTTCGACTAGAATGGCCATTTCGGAGTGTTCGCCGTCACTGCAAACCTGTTCACAGATAGTGGCAAACAAAAATAGTACATCCAGTTCCAAAAGCGAGCATACGGTGCAGGGATCGAAGATACAGTTGTAGTGGAAACCGTTTGGAAACAAACAGTCTATCTAGCATGAAACTAACCGAATTTCCGCCTCTCAAAACCGATTCACCTTATTCAGTTAGTTCGATGGTCAAAAACTCTGTTGGACGCCGGCGCAAGGAAATTGGCGTGTAAAAGTAATTTGAAGGAGAACACAAGGAGGAAATAAACGGATTTGTCCCATGGCCAAGCACTTTCAACGATATCATCGTCTCGACAGATGGATTTTTGAGTTGTCGGCGGAAACCGTTTGAGAGCAGAGGAACTCCATGCAAGGTAACAAGTTGGCAGGCGTTGCCCGCATGCATGAACAATTGGAGCCAACAAGGTGGTAAGTTGACACTTTGCGCAATTCATTCAGGTCATGTGCAATGTGGACCATTGTCCGTGCTCGAAGCGGTTGGAGCCGGATTTCAGCAGAGCATTTGTTATTAGCAGCTCGTCACTCATCCTCAGGCATCAAAAACTATCGACAAGTGCGAGTTTGTCGTTTAGCAAACACTTTTCATTAAACACAAACATATGCCTGGCAATTCGATAGTGGGATGTTGTCTAAGATGTATCTGCTTTACGCAAATATATTCGCCAGAAATGATGCGGTTATCGAGTTGGGCAAGGGTCAGTGTAGCGAGTTGTGGGATTAAGTTTCGCGAACACATACGGTTTTGTTTAATGTGTTGTTGTTACAATTTGCCAACTACAAACTCGCCTTATCTTGAATGGGCTATTTCGGGCGCTTAAAAAACGGCTGACCCTGTGAAAATCCATGACAATGACTGTGGGATTCTTCTCACTCGTAGAAATGTTCTTTGTTCGCACTTGCTCTTTTGGATTTTAAAGATGTCAAAAAACAGAGAAGACAAAAAAGCTAATTACAAAAACAACATTCGCAACTCGAAGACTCGAGTGCAAATGTCAAAAATTGAAAAATTGACTGTCGTTTTGCACACTGTTTGACAAACAATGACGGAACGGAAGGCATTGCATAAAAATATTAGTTGATTCGCTGGAGCATAAAAAGCGACGCACTGCTCACGCTAGACTTATGAGTTTGGGTCATTAAGTAGTCAAATTGGTGATGTGTGGATTGCATCAAACCGTGTCATCGGCCTCCGAAGGTCACAAATAAATTCCCACCATACTTGCGGATTTGATTGGCCACATCAACGCAATCGCCAACGAAACAGGAACCAAAACAATTTGGATAAAACCGGGTCAGTTCCGAACACGGATTTGGGCGGCATAATCAAAGTGCAGTTGTTGCATAGCATTAGTGTTGAAGGGTGGTTATTGAAACGCGCATAAATGAATGCCAAGCCATTGTTCGCAACGAGACTCCCCAAAACAAATGACGTTTACAATAAAGTGTCGGTTCTGGCCGGGTTCAAATTGATTCAAAAATGCAGGGGTGCAACTTGCATGTTTATCAAATTTAAGTCAGACAAGTTTGAACAAACAGACCAACAAGTGTTTCAAAAGCGGCAAAATAATCATAAAGCCCGAGTTCAAAGGAAGTCGAGGAAGGAGGTTGAAGGAGGTGAAATGAAATTTGTGAAAGGAGTCGTTTGAGACCGGGAAGCATGGGAGAAATTTTAACAAGCTTATACGCGCAATGACAAAACGGTTTATTGCACTCTTCGTGGTAATGAAGACGTCTCGTTCGCGACGGCCAATTGTCGTCGATGGTTTTTGTGTAAGTGGAAAAGGAAAACGTCGGTCCAATAAAAGTCTTTAAAATTACTTTGCGACCAGTTCAAAACCACCCGTGACAAGCCACTCAATCCTTCCATTTTTGATGCGGAACAGAAGTTCTTACCTAATACCCTAAGTGCGGGTGAGTTCTGAAAACAATCATATAAAAATTAGGGTTCTTAAACTCACGACAACGTGCTCAAAGGTCGATGTGCAAACTCTATACAAACTCCACGCAAATAAAACAAACTGAATTAGCAAACGAACTGAACAAGTCTAATTTGTCCCTCGAACAAACATTGCCAACAAAGTTCTTAACATTCGACCTTTTTCGGCCTACAGTCAAACAGAAAAGAGAAAAGAAGAAAAGTAATGAACGGCTTAATGAAAGTGCAAAACTGTGAAAGAACGTGTTTACGTATGCAATATCGAGTATTTAGATTTGACTTGCACTTTCCAATAAACACACAGTTCTTTTTGAACGCCGAGTAAACAAATTTGTCTTGATTTGATGTTATTAATAAATTGCTGTTCGAATGCAAATTTAACGAGCTTTTAAGACAATTTAATTTATTGACGCGAAATGGCTGGAACAAAAAAGATATGCATCGAATTAATTAAAATCCGGAAGGGTGTGCTTAGAAAATCTGGACCGGTTCAAAAACGCTGTCTGTATAAATGTGCAACTAGACAATAAATATGCTCCAAACTACGAGTTTAGTGACTAACGCCAATTAGAGAAATAAGTTAACAAATTACATGCAAAGACACGTCTGATGATGAAAGCAATTTAAATTCTGTAAGTGTCGGAAACAACGTTATGAGTCTGCTTTGGATTTCGGCTCGGCGGATTCCTTTGCAGCTTTGTTTGTTGGCTTGTTTTCAGTTTTGGCATTCGGCTTTTGCTCTGCTGCGACTCTTGTTGTTGGCTTTTGACTTGCAGCACTGTCCGATACCTTTTCCATTTTAGCTTCCAACACCGGTTGAGCTGCTTTTTTTGATGCCGCTTTCTGGTCGTTTGTTTCTTTTGACGGATCCGGACCCAATAGTGCTGATGCTTTTGGAGGCTCGCCAGTGCCAGTTTTTGCAGTACTAACCAATGGCAAATTCTCCGGCAGTTTTGGAATGTCGTCAGCTTGCTTTGGTGGCAAAACGCTGTCAAAGTAGTACTCTTTCATTCCAATTGCCAATCCAGCATGCAACACCACAACTCCGCAAACAACTCCAAGTACCAAAACTTTGTTCTTATCCGTTTTGATGGCATCGAAAATTGTGTTTCCCAGCACAAATCCACTCAAAAAAATTGAAACGCCAATCAGCGTCCAGCGCAGCCAATTAAAGTGAAGAACCCACAAAACCTTAACAGAAACTTTTAAAGCATACTGAAAAGAAAGCTTACCGAAACGGGAATAAAAATAGCCAAAGAGTAGCCATACAAAGTTAGTAGTTCTGCATAACTGTATTGAATCGACGTATTTCGGTAGTAGAAAAGAATGTACAAAGCAAGTGGAACCAGCAGGACATAGCAGGCAATTATTGTTGATATTCCAGTCACGTATGTAAAATCACTTGTAAACTTGGTTTCGCCCAAAGAATCAATGTAGCGCGCAAAGTTCCCGCAAATTGAGGCACAAAAAACCAATGTAATTGAAATCCAAAGTGGCCCATACAAGTCAGGAGACGGCTGTACATGATCTCGAATAAAGTTTGAACCCTTCTTCGGAAACGCCTAAACAAAAATCGTTAATTGCAATTCAAACAAAGAAAACTCACGCTATTAATAATTCTTGTTTGAACTTGTTCAGTGTCTACGTCAAAATACTGTTGATAGAATTTGAATGACAAAAAGCTGTGTTGATTTCCGCTAGTTTCTGTCTCGGATCCGTCGACTAACTTAAACAATGTTGTTATTTTTATTCAAAACTGACTAAATCTCACATTTACGTTATCCTTTTCGGTGTTTCTTTTGTCGTAGTTCGAGTTTTCAGTAGGGCTAGTAAACGGTGAATCGTCACCACCAAGTCCGAAATCTTAAATGTAAAAGTGATTTGAGTCTTGAATGCAAAGAAAGCAAATAACGCACCTTGAAATTGAAGTCCGGACGACATCTATAAACATAAAAACTAGTATTGAAGTTGCAAGTAGTAAAGGTAAGTTTGCGTCAATAACGCCGAATGAGTTTAAAAACAAATGTTTAGTGATCAACAAGTTTATTATAACGTGCATAATCAAAGATCAACAATTAGGTAAATAAATTAACGACGACCTCGATCTCGGCTTCTTTCACGGCTTCGTCGTTTTTCACGACTGCGATCTCGATGTCTATCGTCGTGGCGATTTCGTTCTGGAGAGCTAAAATGGGAAAGCGTTATAAGTTAATGTTTAAAGTTACAAACCGTTTGTTTCGAGATGATCTATCTTCATCTCTTTTTGGATGTTTTGCAGGCACAGGCTCTTCGTCTTCACACGAACATTCACCACCCGAGCAGCTGCACGAACAATCAGAACTCACAACCGACTCGGTTTCTTCTTTGCTTTCAGCGTCTTTTTTAAGGTGGCTCAAATCAATTTTAATGTCGTCAAAGTCGTCGAAGTTGTATTTGTCGAGATCGCCTTCACTTCCACTATCTTCTTCCTCTTCTTCCATTTGCTTTTGTTCCAAGTCCTAAATTAAAGCGTAACTAAGAGGGTATTTTTATAGGAACACTTACATTTTGCTTCTTTTTCTTTTTCCGACCGAACTCGTCGAACTCGTCGTCGTCTTTTCGTTCTTTGTATTCGACTTGTTGCCTATCATTATATCCGCCTCCAAAACCCGAACGTTCTTCCACATCTGCATTCTTTTTGGAATTGCAAATGTTGCAAGTTTTTCGCTTTGCCCAGTTGACGTTTCCGCACCTGAAATGAACCGATTACTTTTAAACATAATTAAGATATCAACTTACTTGGTGCACATCCAGTCTTCAGCGCTAAACAAACCTTTAGACTTTTCAGCAGCATCTTTTCCTAACTCAACACCGGACTTGTTGCGTGGTTTCGGCTTTGCTAAACACGAAAATGACTAATTTAATGACGAAATTCAACTTACATTTTCCACAATCAATGCAGTTCTGGCGCTTTTCTTGATTGATCGTTGCGCATTTTGAATCGGAGCATGCCCATTCACCTGGTTTTAAAGCAGCACGGCGAGAAGAACTTTCCACACCCTCTTCAGAAGGCATCGTTGGTAACACGAATGTTTGCTGTTGGCTTCAAATAAGATTGAAAACGTATGAGAACAGAATTTCTCTTTTAGATTCACATAGTTGAGTGTGCGTATTTTGACAACCTTTGCGCGTTTTTGCGCTTTCACATGATTTGAACTAAGCGACTGCATAGTTTGAGAACACTTTATTGGCAAACTACATAAATAAGACCCGAATTGATTATAGCCATTTCAATGAAAATGTTATGTAGACAACTGCACCGATCAGAAGCCATCCGAGTTCCATGGCATAGTTGAAGAGAGAAAAGTTGAATATAAACTGGCATAATAAAAAGATTGACAGTAAACATTCAACAGGGAGGTAGCGTTGTTTTTCAACATCAGTTGCACGCTTTTGCATCAAGCAAACTGCTCCAAATATCCAAGCATTCAAAATGATGCTAATGATTAGTGTTATAACCGGTAAAATTGGGACAAATCCGATCTAAAATTGATTGATACAATCAAGCAAATGTTGGACACTTACGGTTTCTCGAATTATTTTGTGTGATATTGAAGAGAGTGTTGAAAGGAACAGAAAATACGCAGCAAATCTAACTGCACGTCCGTGCTTTTGGTCTGCGTCCATTTCAGCGTTTGAGTGCTTTCTCAACACAACACTCGCAGGTTCAATAAACTCGCTGTCATAGATGTGAAAACGAGGCCACCGTTGCATTTGAATCGAATCTAAATTTAAATAAAGTTCAACTTTCTTCTCTGTTACTCACTTTTTCTGGCCTCCGTACAAGAAGAAACAAGACAGTTGTGAGGATTTGCGAGACGTGTTACAACTAGCGGAACACTTGCAGAATCTTTGGCTGACTCGGATTTAGAAACAACATCCATACCACTGGATTGAGCACGCGAAACCAAACCTTCTTCTCCGTGGGCTTGCGAGAATGACGATTCTTCGCATTCTTCATTGCCGTTCACTTTCCACAAACGATCCAAAATTAAATCATCTTCTTCAAACTCGTCTTCTTCGCTTGAAGAATTGCCACTAAGACCAAAACTGTACTCGTCAACTACGCGTTGATCGATTAGAGAAGACCGATTACTTGCAAAAATGTGGTCGTATGTCGGCACTCGAGTAAGTTCGCTTTGTTCAGGGTAAAAAGCAGCCTTCGTAGACCAGAAACGCCTAAAAGCAACTTACAAAAGAACTGCGTTTTAGACAAACCTGTGCACAAAGTCTCAAGGCAAATATTTAAAGGCAAAAGCCGCCCAATTACTTGTCTAGGAACAATCGACAAAAACGTTACAACAAGTGCAGTCAACAAGATCGCCACTCGGCATGACCCTCTTTTTCCATAACTCGTTTTTATAAAGCTTGGAAGCAATTTGTCGTTCGCCAGGGCAGATAGCTAAACATATAATCATTTAAACTGTGATTTAACAGTCAGTTACCAATCTACTGCCATACAAAAACGCTCCCAAAATAGCAGCACTCAGCCCACCTGCAAACGTTAAATTGCTTTTAAAGCTTTCACCTCAAACAACTTACAAACACTTCCAACATTCATTAAATACCGAGCCGAAAAGATTCCTATTGTGTTGAATGCAGCGGGCAACAACGAATCGTGTGTGTAGATTGCTCGATATCCAAAAGAAAAGAATGCCAAAACGGAGATGAAAATTAAAATAGTAGTTGCTTTCGCAAGAGCTGGAAACAGCAGAGGTAGAATCTTTCGAGGATGATCAGTTTCCTCCGGCATAAAGCTCAGCATTTCCAGGCACAAAATAACAATAAGAAACCAGCTGGATCCATGCAAGACCTCGTCAAAACTGTATGGAAAGTCAATGTAGTTGATTTTTAAGTGTGCCGCGTTGTGCAGCAATGCAACAACGGAAGTGCTAAATTGTTTTTATCAAAAGTCATCAAAGTGAAAGTATTCAAACCTGGTTGATGTGAACAAACAAGCTACTAAGAATACAATGCTCACTGTTGTCAAAACTCTCAACGAGCACACCATAATAAGTGCTGCAATCCACACAATTATTAAAACAACTGCATCGACCCGTAAAGTGATTAAGTTGGCCGTGTTGACTTCAAATCGCAATTGAGCATTCAAATTGACATTGAACAACAAATTCTAAACAAAATTAGTTTAACTAGACTTTGTGATTAAACAAACAAAATGATCGCTGAGTGTTTGAGCCAAAATAACCAGTAAAGAAAACCCGTCCAGAATTTGAGTCCACGCCAGAGTAAACGCTAGTGCTTCCGAATTTATAACATAAGTAAAGTTGTAAAGAAGTCCGTTTTTCGGCGTAGTTCTTGAAAGCCATGTTAATTGAGATGCTGAAAATAGAAATATTTATTTTGAAAGCGTGTGTTTAAAGACCGACCTGCAAAACGAATAAGTAACCCGACTACAAAAACCGATGCCAGCGGAGGTGAATGCAGTCCGGATACGGTAAAAACATTAGGCAACAGCGCAAACAGTGTTGTGGATAAAATTAGAACACTTCCTGAAAACACATTGTTTACAATTCATTAATCGTCTAAAGGTAGACCAAAGAGCGTCATTCATTCATTACAAATGCGTGTTTTAATTAGTCGTTATTTATTCGGCTAATTAATGCCAAGCGGATTAACACTTGCTATTTCTGAAACACTGTCCCTTAAAATATCTACAAGGTGGGCCAAAAAGTCAATCAAAAAAGTTTCAAACACAAAAAAGTCAATCAAAAAGTTTCAATCAACACAAACAATTTTTCACTTTCTACTTTTTTGACCCGCTCAGTAAATTCAAACAACTTGTGCCTAAAAACTCACCAATTGCAACCAAACCGCAAAACCCCAGTCTTCTAATTGATTCCGAGTGATAGAGCTCGTCGGTAAGTCTCTTTCGTCGTTTGCACTTATCCCAAAGTCGCTGCATTTCGAGACAAATGCACTTTGTATGGAGGCAAATCAAACAACCATGATTTTGGCTATTTTTAGTAACTGCTTCCTGAAACATTAGCCATTTGGCGGGACGATCAAACTGGCAACACGCAAACAATGCCAAACACCAGAACTGAGTCAAGCGACGGCCAAACGCGTAAAGTCAACGTCTATTTGCCAAAAGGGCTTATTGCGTCTTCCAAAACTGGGTGGGAGATTTTTGACTGGGAGAAATTTGGAAGATAAATGTTTTCGCATGTTTCGTGGAAGTCATCATCGCAATAAGTTTATTCGGCCTGTTAGCGTGTTTGGTATCCACAAAATTGATGCGCAAAAGCAATAAAATCTTGAATTTAATGTGAAGACACTTCCTAAAGCGAATGATCGGTTTGCGGTGCAAAAAGTACAAGCAAAGTTTCAGACACTTTATCTGTTTTCTACTGTTATAGAATTCCCCGGCGATTTAGCTCGCGCCCACCCTATCCGACCAATTGACCAATATTCATATCCAACTGCTGACAAGTTTCGCCCAAATATAGCAAAAACTTCTAGACAGCATAAACTACCGAATCAATTTCATCGAATTTCATCAGGCTGCTCAGAAGATCACTAATAGTCACGCGCTTCGAAAACGATCTAATTTGTTTGACTGTAGACGTCGAGAGCTTTGAGCAGAAAATTAGCGCTCACTTCATTGCCAATAAAAGTTTTTAGACGAAGTTCAGGGAGACCGCCTTTAAGCAAATCTCCTACTGTTCCGTTTCGAAGTCTCCCTTATCCGGCCAAATTCGATTTATGTCTCGGCTTTGGGCAAAGTAAATTTACGACGACATGCCTTAAAACGCACTTAAAGCGTCGAAATCCGAAAGGACATTGGTTTGAGCGCCAAATTAAGAGGCGCAAATGTTTCCTAAGCAACAAAGATGTGGGAACTTATATATAAATTAAAAATTCCAACGGATGACGTTCTGACATTCAACTCTGTTTTTAAAACTACACGGCGTTGCATTTGAAACAAGATTTATTAGTCGTACACAATCTCCAATTAAATATTTATGCCAACAAAAGATGCCGCTCAGCACTTAAATATTCCGAGACAACAAGAGACTATGTAAGTATAAATATGCAAAGAAGAAAACCCGCAATTAAACAATGAGATTAATAAACTCAGCTAAGACTCGATGACCTGGCGAAAAATAATTGGATTTTTTGAGCAACGAAGAAAGGACCGTTTATTGTCTTGTCGAGAACTGAATTGGTTGCATGTTAGGAGGAATTCCACGATTCCTGCACACTGGACAATACCACCTCTGGCCTTCGGATGGCGGTTCAGTAACGCCAACGCAATCGTAATGAAACCACGTATACTGGCACTAAAATGTATTTACTTTATGTTTGAAAGCATATAGCATTAAGATTACTTGTTGGTTGTCGCAGGCGATCATGTTGCCATAAGATTTAGCTTGGCACAAACACCACAGATTCTCATCTTCATCGTTTAAAGTAGCAGGCCCCATTTCGTATTCATTAAATTCGCCAGCAGTTTCGCTTCCATATTCGCGAGATCCACGACTGTCTTCTTCATCCAATGCAACTGAACTGCGTTTCAATTTAGGCTGGCGCGGAATTGATGTGCTTTGACGTCTTGAGCTGCTTCCAGCCCGTCCGCCTGACTGACTTTGCGGACCAGTTAAACTAAACCCCTGATTTGACAGTGGGCTATTTGTGGCAACTCCACCGAACACATTGTGTTGTGAGGATCGGTGAACTTTTTGTTCGTTGAGCATTTGTTTGACACGCGTAGTAAGTCTAAACGAAGCATTAAATCTCAGCGCAAACTACCATGCTCACTTTCTTGGACGTCCATGTCGACTCTCTTGACCGCCAGCAAACGAAGGCATATTTGTTGAAGTCGGATCAAATTGGCCTGTCATTGCGTCCGGAAAGTTCGGTGTTGTGAAAATATTTGCGGGCGCTGTTTGTGGAACATGAGCTCCGTTTTGATGTCGATTTGAAGTTGAGGGCTGAAAAGCACGGTTGCTTTACTTTGATGTTATTGTAATCTTACATAATGACTTGAGCGGATAGCCGGTGATACTGGTCCTGGTGTGTGTCGAGGCGTTGAAAATCCGAGAAGTTGATGCTGAAGGCGAAGGAGACGGCCGAAAAGATGAAGTTGCAGATCCGGTATCTAAACACAATAAACTTCAGATAAGAGGTTTGTTGTTGATACCATATCCACGTCCGCCTCGATTGACATTCAAAAAATTTCCGTGACCGCTTGTATCAATTAAAAGTTTCTAAAAGTTGTGTGGTTTGTGTTTAAATTCAGATTTGTGAAACAAACCCGCATTGACTTGTCAGCTTTTCTGTTTCCATGTTTCTGCAAAAATAGTAATTGAAGTTGAGAATGTTCGTTATTAAAATTACCTCGGGTCTGCCAACTCCTCTGGTTGCTTGTCGTTGTTGTGATTGTCTATATAGATGGAAGTTATTTTAATTGAATGTAAAAAACTTACTGTCCGTTATACATAAGTTGAGTTTCTCTGGCAGACAATCTATCTTCAGCATTTCGGTCATAATAAAAAGCTTTGTCGCACTCTTCAGTGAATTCTAAAAGTTAGAGGTTTGTAATTAAATTAACATTGGCTACAAACTGACCTTTTTCAATCTCAAATGTCACTCCAGGATTCTCGATTTCAAGTTCAAATCGGAAGTTATCAGTGTCTCTTTTTATTTTGTTGTTTACCTAAACTTTTGCTTTTAAACTTTAACGATTTTAAAGCTCACCCTATCCATCATTTGCTCCAAGTCCGATGAGAGCCGACATTTTCTGTTGTACAAATTTCGCATAAGTTTATAGTCCTGCAAATTAAAAGACTTTAAAAGTACTGTTGAGTATCTGTACCTCTCTTATTGCTTCAGATCTCTCTTCTATTTGTGACTTGGTAAGATTTGCATATTCAGCAAATAAACGTTTCTTTGCCTCTTTTACGTTGCTTGAAACGTCTAAAATTAGAGAGTTAAACAACAAAATATGCAAAGATAATACTTTCTGCTTGTTGTTCTATCAACTTCACTTCGTTTATATGGTCTTGAAAAACTTCCGGAAGGTCAGCGACCACTAAGTAGTTTCTTAAATTTAATCGTTAAAATTTCACGACTTACGTTCCAAGTCATCGTCCAAAAAATGCATTGAATAACATAAGCTACAAGTATCAATTAACAATTAAAACTCCGCCAAAAGCTATTCAAAAATACTTTAAGCGGTCTTCACAACGCAAAGATAAACAAGCACCCAAACTTCTTTATAACTAATTTATCTGGTCATCAACGTACAATATACAGCAAAACCTAGAGAGTTACTCGACAATTCATTCAGCCGGCTCAAACGTGTAGTTGACAATGGGATATTTGCACGGATCACTAAAAACAATTGGGATAAATTTGAACAAAAATCAGCTAGTCAGTTACCCATATGGAAAAGTTCTGTAGTAGTCGTAAGGATATTGCTTTATCATCTGAAATAAAATAGGACTTAAAAGCATCAAAAGCAAAACAAACTCTTGGACTTTTCACGCGGAGAACATCTGGATCTGATCGTCTATGGAGATAGCCCAAAATGCCCATCGGAACTAACAAAAGAGCCGTGTATTTGATAAAACTCCACAAAGTAAAGTCCTCAATGTCCAAACCGTTGTACGAATTTCGATCAGCGCGATGAATCACGTATTGCATTGGAACCTAAAAGTAGCAAATATGCCACTGATTAGCTCTAAAACACTCACCGGCTCGCCCCAATTACGACGATTGTGTGAATCGGTGTAAGCTTCGTACGGATCACGGTTGTCATAAGTCATAAAACCAAGATCTGGGTAATTGCCAGCGTAACTGATAACATCTTCTTTTGAAATTGGCCTGAAATTGAAAAATAGTCTTGAATTACTGAAAAATGCCTACTTGTAATCTTCTGGTCGTAATCCATATTTGATTGCTGCAGAGCGGCGTTCTTCTTCAGTTTCAGGATAACTAAATTTTCACATTTAATCCAAATTATGTTATTTATAGGACATACGAATCTGGCATGTGATCTCTTGGATACCAGCCAGGGAACGTTAGAGGACCACGAGCACCTAAGACAACAAAATTAAGCAAATTCTCAAAAACAAAGTTACCATTCTTTGCAGACAAATGGAGTGACCGCGAACAGATGGAAACCCGAGAAAGCATTGGTCACAACCTGAAACAAGTAAAATTAAGTACATTGCATCAAATAATCAAAAAGTTGGGCAAAGTCCATCTAGCTAGTAGTAAAAGCGCTTCAATTAGAAAAAGCAGGAGAACAACTTTTTACGCCAAAAATCAAGATAAGAAGCGCTGTTGATTTTTGACTATGCATGTCAAGTTGCTCGGAGTTTGTTTGCACTGATTTATTAGTTGCTTTCTTGCGTTTTAAGCATCAAATTAACGTTACAGTACATTTAAACACTAACAGCCAATTTGCGTTAATTAAACACGTTTCCCAACCATTAGAAATTTGAGTCAAAATGCCATTAGTTGAAATGCTTTTAAGTCCGCACAATTTTGTCTCTTTGAAAGATTTCTTATTTGATTAGAAATGATTAGCATTTCGACTTTGTTTCTTGTAAATGAAGTTCTCGGAGTAAGTTTAGGCTTTATAGCCAACGCTGCTCTTTACTTTTTGATCCAAAATGCATCTCCAACTGACTTGAACTCATACAAGCGTTTGTTGAAACTCCATTGCTTTACTGACTTGCTGTACACGACTATAAATGGATTGACATCGTTGCGGATATTGTACATCGGAAAGCATATTTTCTTGGTTGTTGCCGGTCCGTTGGCTTATTGGCGTTCATATGGAGCGCTAGTTGCTTCAAGTCTACTTACCTTTGCATTCATTTCGGAGTTGACATTTGTGCCAATCGATTTTTACTACAGATACGTTTTGGTTTGCCGGTGAGCTTTTGCAATTTAAACACATTTTAATTGATTAATTGATTGATTACAGAAATGATCCGTTTACAAACTTGCGATTTGGAGTATGTGTTTTCACAGCCGCTTTTATTACAACTATCTACACCATGTTTTCTGCATACACAATGACTTACGGACCGACAAACGACACACTCAAACATTGGATGTCCATTCAAAAAGCGCTCAGTTTGGGGAAAAAACAGCTTCCATTTAGTTTCAACGATCCGGTTAATGAAGTCTTTTATCTTTTAACTCAAAGTCTTTTTAGGACTCACCAAAAACGACACTAACTTTAATTTTCTGCTCATCAATAGCCATAGCTGCTTACTTGGTCATTGGCTTGGCAACTTATCGAATTCATCAAATGTTGGCCGAAAATGCTAGAAGACAAGTTCGGAAAGAATCAAGCCATGTACGCCAAATTACACTAGTCATGATTATTCAAGCTCTTTTACCGTTCTTCGCATTGGCTGTTCCTATACTTGTCGTGACAATTTGTATGTTTGCAAGAATCTCGATTGAAATGGTCGGCTATTTGATTACTTTGTCAATCTCTTGGACTCCCGTCTTAAAACCTCTAATCACTATTTATGTAATCCGGCCTTATCGACGTGCCGTAAAACGCAAAATCTTCGGAGAACAAGCTACCACAACTGCTGACACAAGTGTCTCCAACACCGAAACTCAGTCGACTAATTTGACGAGAAAACCTTGAAGTTAACAATGCTCCTTGATGATAAGCGATTAATAAACTAGTTTTTAACTTTCATGAGTATTGACCGTATTCCCGCTGACAATTAAACGGCGAGATTTAAATGCCAAAAAAGGCTTCTAGTCAATTAAAGAACGGACGTTGTGTTCGCACGCCTATTCTCTTTCAAGTCGCTTCATTTGAAAGAAAAACAAATCCGACATTGCTAGTCCGGCGATATTTGTGGCCCAAAACAACTTGAGAGATGAATGTTCTAACTGTTTGTACAATAAATCAAGTTGTTGCTCTGACACTTGGCGTGATTTTAAATGGCCTTTTGCTCTGGCTTATTTGTTGCGCATCAACTAGCAATTTACGCTCATACACGCGGATTTTGAAGCTACACTGTATTTCCAATTTGTTCTATATTGTAATTTTGGAAATAACTTCACTGGTTTGTTTGTAAGTGTCGACTTGCTTATTTGTGCATTTTAGCGGTTGGTGAGTCATGAAAAGATCCTGGTTGTAATTATAACAGGCCCCTTGGCTGGAATACCATATGCTCACTTGCTGTCGATTCTCAGTGTTTTTGCATTCATGATTGAATTAACGCTCATACAGATTGACTATTACTATCGCTATGTTCTTGTTTGTCGGTGAGTCAGTTATTCAAATGTGTCATTCAAACATTTCCAGAAACAACGTGTTTTCAAATGCAAGATTTTTCACTTGCGTTGGAATTGCTTGTTCTGTTTCGGTGCTTCAAACTACCATTAGTTTCTTTGCAATGGATTACGGACCTAGCAGAGACCCGTATATACGCAAAGTTTGGGCAATGGCGAAAGATTCCCTTGATATTGGGTACAAAAGCTATCCTTTTGGAATCGTTAATGGGGAGTTGCCAAAGATGCTGTTTTCTGGACTGACAAGCATGACAATAATTTGTGTTGTATATGGAATTGTAATTTTCTGCACATTAAAAATTCGGGAAACTTTGAGAGAGAATGCAAAGAGAAGACAAAAGAAGGAGTCAAAAAGAACAGCAACTCAAGTCACTCGAGTTATGATTTTGCAAGTAAGTTTTGTTGGCTTTTAAATTCAAAAAACGCTGTTTAAGGCGGTCAGTCCTTTCATCTTCTTTGCGCTACCTAGTATTTTGGTAACGATTGCGTCGTTTGTTAATTTGAATACAAAGATTCTCGGCGTCTGGATAACTTTGAACTTGTAAGCTTTACAGTTTATTACAATTACATTTCTAAAATTTAACTTAGATACTGGTCACCAGCAATTAAAGCAATTGGCACAATCTACATAATGACGCCTTTCCGACGAGCACTTCTCAAAAAATTAATTCCGTCCAAGTATGTGCCTGCAACTTCATTAACAACCTCAAAAGACGACTCGCTAGTCCGTACACAATCGCAACCATTACCAATTTCTTCGACAAGCAACAACGAGTTATCGACACAAGTGTTCCTTTAAAATAAACTAATCATTTATTTGCAAGTGTTCGAATAAGCAACAGTTCTTTGTATCAAGTACAATAAAATTCAATTTATTGCAATTCATCTGACTCGCAATATGACGAAAGAGGAAGACGATAATGTCTGGAAGCAAAGAACAAACGTTATCAGTGAGGTGTCGAAAATCTAGCTTGTATTTAGTTGTTGCTTTAATTGCACGCAATTAATTAGTTAGCTAACTATGCGACTCTTTTTTGCGTTCCTACTTTTTGGCAATATCGTGGCTTTTGAGTTTTTCGACCAATGGAACTCTGATCCTAGTGAACTTGCTGATGAAACCAAGGGAGTAATTAGCTTTGAAGGCGAAACGCATCTAAAAAATGTGAAGCAACTAACTTTTGGAGGATTAAATGCCGAAGCCTACTGGAGTTTTGACAACAAAAAGCTTACATATCAAGCAAGCAACGGCCCGACGAACAAACTTTACGGAACTGATTGTGACCAGGTAGGTATTTAACCTTCTTCGAAATTTATTTATTGCTTGATTCAGATCTATGAATTTGATTTGACAACTTCGCAAACAACAAAGCGCATATCAACAGGAATTGGGGCAACAACATGCTCATTCTTTTTGCCTGATAACAAACGTAGAATCTATGCCGGAACCTTCTTGGTTAGTTTAGCATGCAAAAGATGCTTTTCTATTATTATAAATTTAGAAAGATAATTCAACAATAGATTTGCCAGGCACAACTTGCCCGATGAAAAGATGCGATAAAAACAATCCAGAACTGAAAGACAACAAAGAGTTGGCCAGTTTATGCAACCGCACTGAACTTTATACTTGGAATGTTTATCCCGAATACGACATTTTCTTAGTAAACGAGTTTGGAAATATTATTACGCAACTTAACTAATAAGTCTGGATATGATGCAGAAGGCAAGTTTTACAACTACACAACAAAAGCTCACTCAAGATAACTTATTATATTTATTTCACATTAACAAATGAACAACAATAACCGCGTCGATCTGATAATAGATACGGTTTAGTCCAACTTCTTGAAGCCAATGTCATTAGCGTACTCGCGGAAGCAACGGCGGCACAAGTTCAAGCTGTACTTGCGGATCAAACCATGATGATTGTTGCAGACGCGACAAGTGCGGGATCCAGCGCCGTACTTTCGATGGATGGGAGAACCAAATGCTAAAAAGAGATAGAGTAATAAAACAAATCAGCAAAAGCTATACTTACTTTGCGTGACCCATGATGCTCTTTTTCGATTGGCAGAGATAGCTCAACAGCGGTTGATAGCCTAAATTAAAAGAATTAATAAGTGCAAAACAACAAAGAAACTCGAAAAGTAAAAGAAAGAAAGCAAAACATATTTGAAAAGATGAGAAATCATTCGGTTGCATAAAGCACATTTAGGCGTTTTATCGCCGAACGGCAAGCAAATCCTTTTTACAAGCAAGCGGGACGGAGACTTGAATCTTTATTTAATGGACACCGAAGGCAATAATGTTCAACAGGTTTTAATTGTTTAAGATCTATTGATGAATTTCCGTTTAGTTAACGCATGAGTTGGGTTATGATGGCGGAGCTTTCTTCAGTCCGGATGGTAAGAAAATTGTGTACCGTGCGTCGAGGCCAAAAACTGACGATGATATTGCTCTCTACAAACTGTTGCTAAAATACGATATGGTCCAGCCAATTGCAATGGAAATTTATGTTATGGATCTGGCAACTAAAAAATCCAAGCAAGTTACAAGACTAGGAGGCGCTAACTGGGGTAATCAATATTAACTTGCAAAGTAAACATTTATTTTAGCTCCGTATTTTTTAAGCGACAACAAACGAATCATTTTCTCTAGCGACTTCAATGAAACCGCCGCAACATTTGGAGCTTTCAGTCTTTATGGCAAGTTTTTTAAAAAGAACTTATCGTTCGTCTAATTAATTCTTCAGTGATAAACGAGGACGGCACAGGTTTAGAACAGGTTTGATCGAAGTGGAAGTGCTTTTAAATACTCTTAATTTCAGGTCACGCACGCAAAAGGATACTTTGACTCATTTCCAGTAATTTGCAATACTTAATTGGCAAACTCGTTTCTATGTTTTTAGATGATGTCCTATGACGGCAAGCAGCTTGTTTGGGGAAGCTCACGGAATTCGAGTAACTATGAAATCAATTTGTTCTTGGGTACGTTCAACTAGCAAAACTATTCAAAAACATAGATTTAGCGGACTGGACAGACAACAACGAAGAAAATAACGGCAATCAAAAAACATTTTCTTCTGCTTTGTTGTTTGCATGCTTTTTGTTAGTTTTTATGTTTCAATGAGATAAAGTCTTTAATTTGACGAATTCGGTTGTAAGCATTATAACTATTGAGTGTGAGCTTTATTTATACAAATATTACATCTGAGCAGCGTTTGAAAGTCTACGAGATAATAAGCTTGCGTCGTTTGGAAGGATTAAGCGACTAAGTTTTCGTGTTTCTTCTCTACTCGGCGTTCGCTCTTGTCTGGATGAGTTGCGTCTTTCCAAAAAACTTGTAGATGAAGACATACTTGATGGCGTGTCAGCAACAACGTTGCCGTTTAAATTGGCAGCAAAGGCCGCTCTTTGTTGAATTTGCAAAAGCATTAGATTTTGAACCGGAATAGCGCCATACAGTTGCATTCTTTGACGGAGGCCTGACATTGTGGTTTGGTTGTTGGTTTTGCGTTTGTGAATCCAGTTCGAAAATTTGCCCAAAAGCGTGTAGTCGAGACGTGGCGACTGCTGCTTTGATTCGACAAAGTATCTAAAATTAACAGTTGCAACTAGACGTTTGAGTATTTCAAACTTACTCAGCAATTGAAGCAATGATTGAAGTCATTATGCTCCCAAAAAGAACGAAAAAGACGCCGTACACTCGTTTGAGAGACGAGTATTTGTCGACTGCATTTGCGGGACAGTTGTGAGCTTCTAAACAACGTCCAATTTTACAAAATTTCTCCTAAAAGACTTACCAGATTTTGATTGCCACCATTTGTTCTTCCTTTAATGCAATTTGTTAATTTTTAATGTTTAAAACAAACTCACAAAGCTTCGAGAATTGTGCGTTCTTGGAGTTGAAGAACGGTTTTCGATAGAATGTCTCGTAATGGGCTTCCTTTTGGCAGAGCGATTCCATACCCTTTTGAGTCTAGAAGTCCGCCAATTGTCTGCAAATTGCAATCATGGTTCTGAAAGTGTTGTTTTAAACACATAACCTTTGAAAGCAAAGTTACTTTGTAGAAATCAATCATTGTAGACTCCATTAAGTATGCATAGTTTCCGGCTAACACACGTGCTATTCCCTCTTTAGACGAATTTACAAAAACAGTAGGATTTGTTGCTTGCATAATAGACCACATCCTCTCATAGATCGGGATTTTGCTTGAGCGAAAGAAGTCCATTGTGGAACCCTAAAGCATCAAAATTATAATCGAAGTCAAATGATGAAGACAACTTACGTTCTTCAACGTGCCAAACTTTATGCGCTGTTGTGACGCCAAATCAACAGCACTCTCCACCGAAGTACTCATTCTCTCAACTGTTAAGAAGGCTGCCAGTTGAGCAGTGTAAGAAGATATTGTAATCAACGTAAAAAGCCACCACATAACTGCTACCGTTCTTGTAGAATACGCTCTCGGAATAACATCACTTCCTTGCTGCATTAAAGATCCGATGGCAAACTAAAAAGCATTATCATTTAAAGCGATTTGATTGGAAGTACTTGCCCACAGAGAATTAAACACAGTAAACTGATTTTTGTGGTTATCCATGCTCCTGTCACGTTCATCAATTTGATGGACATCGAACCATTCGTACGGAGAGAATCTAGCAATTAGCCACATCGACAAAGCAACTGTGAGATAGGATCCAAATAACGCAACCTGAATTGATTAAAAGTGTTAAGCAAGCACACTCAAATAAAATCACCCAAACGGAAAAGGACAGAGGCTCAAGAAACGTGAACAAAGTGGATGTTCCACTTGCAGTCGGTTCCTCAGCGGGCTTGTTGCTCATCAAAATTGCAATACCCAGATGCATAAAAGGCAAAGTGAAGTCAATAACTTTGACGCGGCTGTAGCTGATAGTTAGAGCACTTACAGACAAATCTGCTTCATAACGTTGAAAAACACCAACTACTCCGTTCCATTGACCATTTTCTAGTTGGACTCCATATGATTTGTCATCAACTTCAAAGATCTCGTATGTGAAATTGAGTGTTTTGGCCATCTCTTTGAGCAGATCAATGCAAAATCCATCATATTGAAACTCATTCGGGTTCTGCGGATTGTCGATGCGAATTACAAACGGTTCTTCCAGATAGACAACAACTCTTAATTTGGCTCCTGATAAATTCAGCTGGTCGTTTTGCTTCTTCAACTTCCAGCGATTCTCATATTTACGGTTAAAGTGCCAGCGATTTTCGGCTTCGTACCAAGTGCCAATCTAAAAATTAAAGTTGCTATTTATTTCCAAGTTGTTTGAGGTGTTCAATTTTCGAGTGACTCATTTGCGTTATTCTAGAACTCGGATTGAACCTCCAACTTTGCTCAATTGATTGCGGAACAACAATTGGCTATAAATATCGGCGCTCCGGTTCATTATAAATAAAAGTATGAATGCGATCGGGTCCACTGTTGTTTGCTAACAAATGCGCGCTCACAAATAATACAAATGCCCTTGAACAGGAGAAAGAAAAGCTTCTTAGCAAAGCGCCGAAGGTAAAAAACAACTTTCGACAATCACCGAACCATATGTAGATTTCCACTATTAACCACACTTGTTTGATGCAGTTCAAAAATGTTTCGAGTTGTTTGGAAAGGAAAAGTTAGTCATTACGTAGGTTTCGCGAACTTGAACCGTGAACAATTAATTGTTTGTTTAGAGGCTCGGAAAACCGATAGTTTTTGTTGTTTCCGACCGAAAAACTACACAACTGAGTCATCTAGCAAAAACGCATTCTAAAGTTTTGAAACAAAATTAGTTTGACGTTCGATTCGTTTTCTTGTTGAGACTGTAAACTTCCATGCTCGATCCACAATTGGAGCGGAAAGGCGATTTCCAAAGACCGAAAAGTCATTGAACACAAATTGACGAATAAGTTTGGAAAGCATTATTACTTAAAAGGTTTACAACAAAGGAAGTCGCCGAACGGGTTTGCGTCTGTCAATTTCGAACAAAAACAAAGATGCTGTTCGCCGTCGACAAATACTTTGAAATTTAAGTGCAAGACAATACAGCATCAAAAAGTAGGTCTGTAGACTGTTGTCGATCAAATTCCTCAAATAACCGAATCAACCCACTCAAAGAACTTTGCTGCTTCGAGGTGTTTTTGTTTTCTAATTGGAGTTGATTAATTTGCGGAATTGACGCATTTTCCCACGCAGTTCGGTTTTTTCTAATTTCACTTTCAACGTCTGATCTTTGCATCCAACAGAACAAGGGAACAAAGATCAGCAATAAAGGTTGCTTATGTTTTGCATAAACATCGCTTATCATAAGTGCCCATCGCACAATTGCGCATATTGCGCCTCTATTTCGGGCTTTATTAATCCGTCCAGGTGATTAGATGGGAACTCCCCGACATACATCAGTCCCAGCGCCCTTCGACCTATCTATTGTACACATGCGCAGACGCACGTTAACTAGTTTGTTGGCGAAGAAATTGGCGATCGACTTTGCGATCAACAGGCCTTTGTGTGTCGCTAGTTTCGCCGAATTCACTGCCACGTTTGCATTATTTGCTTGCGCGACCACCTGGAGGCGTGGCCTACGCCCCTCGAAACTGTCCCTACTATAAAGCCATGAACGGCAAACTATCAAGCATCTTGTTCGATCATTCTCCAAAAAATGTCTTCGTTCACTGTCCTCGCCGTCTTTGTTGGCCTTTTCGCCTTGGCTTTGGCTCAACAACAGCAACCTCCTCCACCATTCCTCCAAGGACAGTCTCCCGAAGGCAAGTTTTGCTTCTTTTCGATCCAAACTAAATTGCACATTTAAGTGATCAACTCTTTCCACCAAATCCTCGAGAAAGGCCACGGAATGACTGATGCTCAATTGGACAAAGAAGTCGAAGCCTGGGTTTCAACACAAGGTGCATCTGTCAAGGTAGCATTTGTGTTCTTTTTACATGCTTTAATTGTTTGTTTGTTTCAGACCAAATACGCTCAATTCAAGAACGAATTGAAGAGCCATCAAGAAAACGCCGAGCGTGCTCACCAAGCAGCTGTTGCCAAATTCAGTCCAGAAGCCAAGGCAGCAGACTCCAAGTTGGCAGCTATTGCTTCAAACCCAACCTTGACCGCCCAACAAAAGAACATGCAAATCGAGAACTTCGTCAAAGGATTGCCCCAGAACGTGCGCCAAGAAATCGAATCCGCCATGCAAGGATGAACAACGATCTCGATCATCAAAGTTAATGGAAACCAATTTTGAAGCAACTTCACCGTTTTTGTTTGTCTAGTCTGTGCGTTAAATAAACTAACTAATCTATTTATGTTGTTTAATTTAAAAGATTGATTACCTGTTTAAATTGGCCATCTTGCGTCCTTGTAACACCAATCAGTGTGGAATTTGCTCTGGTCAGCGAATTAGTCCGACTTTTAGCTAATTGAATAGGTCCTGTATGTTGAGCAGGTGCGACGGTCTAAACTTATTTAAACATGATTATAAACTACTGTATTCATTCTTGCTTTTCTGAGTGCCGTGTTGAAAAGCTCTCCGTCTTGCCAGACATCTCCTAAAACATGAAATTGCATACCAATCAAACTAAACAACAACTAAAGTCTCTCAACTTACCTGCATCACAAAGTATCTTCTCTGTGTTTGGTAACATCATCTTGCGTGCCATGTTTCTTAACGAATGACCAAACAGCTGGACTGCATCAATCGAAAGTGCCAAATCCGTCTAAATGCACATTCTCTTAAAGCCTTATTCCATTGCAAACCTTTATAAGTGGAAGCTTCTGAACTAGTCGGATTCCAGAAATGTTGCATCGTAGATTTTGCTTGTTCGGACCAAGAAACTCGTCAAGTAACGATAAGTCCAAATGAGTAAAAAGAAAAGAATGTCTGGCGTCTGTCATGTTCATTTCTGCAAACGACGATTCAAAAAGATAAACAAACTTGCACGATTTAAATGTTGGTCAAACAAGTCATTTCGCTTTTTGTTGTGGATCTTTGAAGCTGTTGTTACTTGTCTAATCGTACGAGCGGACTTGCATCAACGAATTCAAAGTCCATGACACGCATTTTGTTTTGCATTAAATGCTTGTGTTTCATTTGATAATTTTGAGTTTTAGAATGATTTCTTGCAACGGATGTGATGAGCGTGATACTCAACCACCACAAACAACAAATCTTCACGCAGCTTAAAATACAGCTAATTCGAAAACCGATCTTTTGTTTAGCAAAACTTGATTAACTTTGTTATGAACGCAATTTATATGGAAGACGTCTAAATCGTTCATCCACAAAACATTTGTCGTGCAAACAAGGAATAGAACAGGCTTAATCTCTTGATTGCTAGTGATGTTAAAACGACAATGTTTAGTTTAAGTTAACAACAATAAACTTGAGGTCAATTTAAATGAGAAAACGACCATTTCTTTCTTGTTCGAACTAGTGTTTTTGTTGAAGTTAATTAGAAGTGAATTGATTTCAGAAAACGGCCAGCCAAGTTTTAGCACTCAAAAATGTTAGTCAACAAATCTTTCTTTTCTAAAATAAACATCGTCGATCTTCAAGTTTAATCAATTCAACAAAGGTAGGAGATATTCTGTGAAATTTAAAAGTTAAAGTATTTGTTTCTTATTGGTTGACCAACATTTAAGACTTAGCAACTTTTGTGATAGAAAAGACGTTGTAAAGTAAGAAAATTACTTACGACTTGCTCTAGCAAGAAGTTCATTGATAATGCCCAAATTGCTTGAATGGATGACCTGAAAAGGTGGCATCAATTGTGTTTATCGAGTAGATTGCATCGAATAGTTTACAAATTACTGACCAAGTTTGTTTGCTTCAACTTCTCGCGGGTGTACTTAAGAAATGCATCATATCTTTCAGCTGTTGGTGGCAATTGAAGAACTCGCAATGCCGTTTTCATTCCATGATCATTGTAGTAGACGGACATCAAAGCTGAAACTTCGGGCAAATCTGAAAATTGAATACGTTCAACACTCCTGAACGCTTTTAAAACCTTCAGTTTTGTCGTACACCAAAACAAATGAATTCCATGCAGAGCTTGAAATCAGCTGTGAGATTGCCTTTCCGATAGCTTCATTTGACGGTGCAACGCTGTGAGCAAAGAAGTTTTCATCTAAACATACATATCGAATATTCAAATTAAATCGACTCACTTGACAGATTCAAAAAGCGGTCGTTTGTTGTCAAACAAGGCAAGTGAAAACGATTGCACATGGAGAAAACAAGAGTTAACTCTTCAGCAGGTACTCCAGTCGGAATGACCAAACCAATGACTTCTCGCTGTACAACATCGCAGAAACGTTCTTCAATTGTAGCAAAAGGATCAGACGGACTTATCAAGTTGAGATTTATAGGTAACGGCATTTTATTCGAATTCCACTCGTCAATTGCGTGCTTCACACTGTGCCACGACATAGAGTCCATTCCGTTGATGACGCCTGAACGAGAGTTACTTTAAAAGACTGCAGTAATTTGGAACTAACCGATATTGTAGACAACGCTGTCCATTGCACTCGCAAGTGGCCAAATGAAAGCAATTATAACCGAAGAGACCGAAAACCCCATGTTATGTCCAACTTCTCATCTTAACAGCACAACAAATCGACGTTCCGCTCAGAGACCAGAGCAAATGAGTCCAGAATTTGATAGTGATAAAGCAATCGTCAAACTGTTGTTATTCATGCGCGTTGATGGGAATGTGCTCAAGCCGAAATCCGTGCAAATGCGGCCCTAATGGCCAAAAATTGCTGCTGTTTTGAGCATCGAAATTCAATTTGCGCTTTTGGACGAGGAAGGCGTCGGCGACGAAAGAACATGGAGGCCACGCTAGTTATGATGAACTTCTGAGCTTGTCTCTACATTCTTTCACTGTCGAAACGTGATTTTGTGGCAAATTATTCAATTTGATTTTTCGGCCGACTGGAAATTGCCACTTTAATTTGATGGTTGAATTTTGTTGAAACACATCCTTTGAATGACTTGGTTCAATTAAATGCTTTCAAGTCACAAGTTTTATTGCTTTCAAAACGGATGGCCCTATTTCGACTGGATTTGAGTTACTTCAAAATACTCGCGAACAACTTCAAATGAATGAGCTTGCACAGTTGTTAGAGAACAGTGGATACGATAGCGATGATTGAGTCGACTTTGAAGTTTAGTAATCTTATTTATTTGTTGTTTTCAATATCAAAAAAAACTTTTTCGAAAAGTTGATTCAACTTTTTAAATTACCGTATTTGAAAACATTCATTGCGTAACAACTAATAAAATGTATCAAATGCCGTCAAACAGCAGACCTTGAGCAAAAAACAACTTTCAAACGGCACTCCCGTTTATTGATAAAATCAGCAGTCGTCGGCACTTTGAAAAAGCAATAAATTCCAAAAAACAAACATCTCGGTCTTCATTTGTGTTACTGTATCTGTAGACAAAACAATCAATTTGTGTCTAGAATTACGGTGGTTTAAAAACACTATTTCTTAACTTTTTCAGTTGTTTTCACTTCTGAATTTGTGTGCCGCGCTGACCATTGAGTGGACTTGCCGTGTCGGCGCTTTGAAATTTAAATGGAGCGGCATGGCAAAGAACATTGTTGAGCAGTTTGGCACCTCTGAATGTCCTTGGCGCGCCAGCTCGTTATGCAATTGACCAAAACGGCACTTGCCTCTCGCCAACAAAACGATGCCGATCCGCGCCGAAAAGACAAACGATCGTCCAAATTGAATGATCGGCCTTTTAAAGAGGAGGAAGGAACTTTCACTTTGACTAATTCCGATAATGGGTGCTTTCGGCACTTTTGTCTGCTCTGGTTGTCCTGTGCAAAAAGTCCAAGGTCTTTATGCTTCTCAATCTATTTAATCGGTCACGGCTAATTAACTTTTTTGTTTGTTGAAGGAATTCTGTTTAGTTATTAGAAAGGTATCGTTTTAAACAAGTCCAAGTTTCTATTAGTTGTAAGAGCAAGCGTTCATTTCAAATCTAGAGCATCCATCAAGTTTTGACCAATTGTTCAAATGGTCAGCGCATGAACGACCTCGTCGTCCAACAAAAAACGCCGCCATTCAAATTCGACTAATCTGATTTGAGAGCATGCCTATCCGTCCGCGTCGCAGGTGCTTTCCACTAATTGAACGCCTCGGTTTTTGAATTGCGCTTATCTACCTTCCCAATAGGCGCATGATCATTCAAATTGTCACTTGCCAAAAGAAACATATCTGGCAACTCGCTCGGGGTGGTCAACAACTCAATGATAAGACGTGCAAACTCGCCCATCCATAAAATTCACAAATTTTATCGAGTCGCAATGGCTGTGGCATTACGATTTCCTCCATTCATCGGCGACCAATTTGTTCGCTTCGATTTTTTAAATGCTAGTGTCACTTTCGATTGAGTCAATTTCCCAAACTCTTGCGGCGACAGTGCGCGAATACGGTTCGGGTGGCAATTTGTTTTTCCTTGGTGTCAATCAGTGCCTTTAACAGTTATGGAACTCAAAAGTGATCCGTCTTTCGGCTCACACTTTTGCGTAATGACAAGGCTTTCGGCACCGGTGTTGCCGAGAAAGATTGCCTTGCTGATTGAGAAATGGTTTCTCGCCTCCGAACTTACCGCCAAAACAAAGCACCTCTTACGGTGGACTTCAAGGTTGTTTAATTCTTTGTTATGCAAACGATCTTATTCAACTATGATGTTCGAAAAGAGTTTTTGCATATTCGATCGGACAAAAAAGCCTCTCAATTTTGAGATTATCTTGAAATTTAGCTGTTTGCTTTCTGAACAATGTGCACTGTGTTTAAGAGAGCGTTTCTGTTTGAGTGTGTTGTGTCGAGAGTGAAAGTGTCAAGAATTGGCGGGAGATCGCATCTACGTGTGTTTTTTCGTCAGCTGAAAATCCCGGTTCAAGGTCTTCGAGATTCAGATTTGGAGGGAAAGATAAGTGAGTGTAGGAGACCAGTCGCAAAAAACAAATCTTCACGAAGGTCGTGAATCACTGCTGACAAATTTGATAAGTTCGGCTTTCGATCTGGGCATCTTTGTTGATTTTTGGGCTTGTACAGAGGCGCACGTTTACTCGAACATCAACCTTGAACGTGTCGACTTATTAGTAGAAGATGCGTGAAGTGTGAACAGAGTTGCCAAACTTTTTTATTCATAGACTCAGACCTTCCGATGATCATTATCGTTGGAGAAGCGGACACCGATGGAGGTGCATTATGGCTTGTAGTCGTTTGTCTCCGTGTGTCCGTCGGCTTGGCAAACGTACAAAAACACTAAGAGCGCCAAAAGGGTCAAAACTTGATAGTGCAAACCTTTAGGTAATAAATTTCAATTCTTGTATTAAAAAACTCTTCACTCTCTTTCGACAACAACCGAAAGAGTCTCTTATTTGATTGAATGAGTTGTTGTGAGTTGCTGATCACCTTAGTTCACACAGAATCGATCTTTAACAAAATCAATTCAGTTCTGGCCGGAAAGTGACCACATTGCAAAATTTTCTCTTTAATGAAGTTTTTGTATTCAAAAGTCATGCTAATTCAATAAAGCTATTCAAACCTCAATTAATTCTTGCGCGACTCGCTTATAAGGCAACCGTTCATACGCAAATCTTCTGTTTTGTTATGCAAATTCAGGTCAATTTGTACGCCATGAATGAGTTGCATAAAACTGCTAGTATCGTTGAGCTCTGCGTGAATGCACATAACTGCTAGTTGTAAATGTCTTGAACAAATTTATGTTCACTACTTTATTGCCCAAAAGCAACATCTTTGCGCTCCGAGTTAGTTTTTGACACTTCAGCATCCATGAACTTGTCAAGCAAAGCCGTAAAGGTAGTTTTTACGTCCAAGGCCGATGCCCAGTTAAAAACACTTTCGACCAAGTTTTTATAAACTCCATTTGTCGTGGATCGTAAACTTGGGGGTCGAGACTCGGAGACACTCTAATTTTTACAATTCGGCATTCATCTTGAAGGTCATACAAATTGCCGTTCAGGCGTTTTTTGCCCGAGCCATGAAGTGAGATCGCAAAACTGCGCTGCTTGTCATTTTTAATTATGCATCATGCAAAGTTTTGCTGAGAAAGCGTTGAGTAGACAAACCGGATCGCACGCATGCCACCTCGATTCAGTTGATTGGATTTTGGAGGCTTATGAGACTTGTGAGAAAGCTGTTCAAATTCTTCAGTTTCAAAACGTCAACAAAAAGCAAAAAATGTCTTTGTGTTTGAAACTTCTTGATTGACTTTTTTCGTTCTATTTGAATGTTGTTTCGAGACGTTCTTCTTATCTTTCACACGCCACAATTAATTTGAATTCTCATTATTGCCGGTTGTTTATGGATTCGTTTAGGGGAGTTTCGCGCCAAAAAGCAAATAGAAAGTGAATGTCCACGTTCTCCGCCGCTGTTTTTGCTGTAAGTGATTGCGCAAAGCAAATGACTAACGCAACACAACAGCGAACATCCAAAAAACAACACTGAATTGGCGCGAAAGTCCACACTCTCCTGCATTTAAACATTCATCATAACGATATGAAGTCCGGCAATTTGCAAATAAAGCAATTTGACTTTAAAATGGAGTTGTGCTTGCCTGCATCATTTGCCATCTCAATTTTAGTCAATTTCTCAAACAAATTGTTTTTTATTTGCTTGCAACGCGTGCATTTTTGTGTTTTTTCAAATGAGATAGTTGCGTTTTGATAAGCAGAATTGATGTCCGAATTCACTCTGCTTTGTTGTTTTCCAGAGAAATTACCGCCAAAAATTTGGCGCCGTTTTTCGAAATGCAAGCGTGGATTGCGTGAAACCGCAATTGAGTATTTAAATTAGAGCGCGTTCTTGACTTTCTCTCGTTGCTTGACAGACGCCATCTACCGTATCCAATTAGTTTGTGCAAACAAGGAATGTTGCTAAATTAGTTCACAAAGTGTTTGGATAACAGTTGGACACCTCTGGAACCTGTTTTCACACAAATATTTGCCTCAGAGCCTGGCAGTCTGCCCATGCTTCCATTTCACAATTTGGCGCCAATTTTCCTCACAACATGCTTGTCACTATTTTGTTGTGATGTTGCCGGAATCAAATTTGGCGGCAATTTTTTCTATCACTTTTTAGGATGCGCGTGAGTTCACAAAAGTAAAACCTGCTTTCTGGTGTTGTTTGGTTGTTGGGATTGGCGCCAAGTCATGTTTTACCGTAGCACTTCACCTGTTTACTGGAGCTTGAAAGCTGATAAACAAGCGAAAGGTCAAGTTTTTCAAACGTCCAGCATACGTTTTCACTTATTCTGTTATTGTGCTTAAGGAAAGTGGCGGGAAATTGCGCCCATTTTCACGCGCGTTCTAAGCTTAATGGATCGTTTAATTGTGGCGTGAGGCGCTAAATTCAAAAACGTGAACGCGTCCTAACTTTTAAAACCTGTTTTAAGCGCCCAAAACTTCATTCAAATACAATATCTTTAAAGTTTCACTGTTTAAAGACAATGCCTTAAAATGTCATTCAAAAACAAGCGTCTAACAATTAAACGATCAATGCGCAACATAAACAATCAATGCGCAACATTAAACAATTAATTGGCCTTTCAAATAAAAGCCGATTGCAACATTCGCTTTGAATGGAACGGGCTCGTTTTGTTAATTTATAGATGGCATTTTGCGATTGCAACTTTTAAAGGCCGCAACCCGAAGAACCCCGAAGCTTTGCCTTTAAACACGTGCCGAGAGTCTTTGATCGGCCGCGCATTTCAAGTCCCCGACCTAATGCCATTTTTGACAAGCGCTTTTTGTGAGAGCTTGTTATTTTTGATAGGAATCAAAAAACAAGCCGACATCTCGATGATGATAGTAGTTGTTTTTTAATTTATCGTTCTTGCCGACTCTGTCAACAGTCGGGAGCAGTGACCGCAATTTTAGTTATTAGTTGGCGAGTAGCCGGCGATTTGGCTGCTTGATAAGAAACCAACTAGCGATTGCTAGCTTCCAAAGCGCTAGTTCTCGAGATCGTACAGTTTGAGTAAACATTGCATTGATTGCATTGGTTGGAAGAGCTTTTGCACATCATTGCATTATTAAGAAACTTTAAAGTTTGTTTCCAAGTCATGTCTTCGAATCCACACACCGATTTCACTTGATCGCCCCGAAGTAGCCCATGCTGACCACAGAAAGGGGCGTGTAGGGGAATACACGGCGCTCTCGTCGGTGCGCTCTGAGTCAGTCAGTCGTTTGGTTTGTGGCTCGGCGAAAGGACGCCACAAGCGCTCCGTATTGATTGTTTCTGTTTTTAATTCTCACTTTATCAATTCATTTCCATGCTTTCGTGATTGCTTTTGGTGTTTATCGATTGAAATTGTGCAAATGTTTGCCGAACCGGATTTGATAGTTGGCCTAAATGCGTCCGATTGCGCAACGCCAGCTGTCTTTTATTCTCGCACCACTTGCATCCTGAACTTGTTTTTTGGCCCCAATTGACCGGACAAAAATGATTTAGTAGATTGAAGCCAGTCATTTCTGTTGTCAAATTTGTCAGTTTTGATTAATGACTAAGATCGACTAAGTTGGCAATAACTAAGATGTTTTGGAATTTACTTTTACACTTTCGGTGGATTAAGCGCATCCGTCGGAACTCGAACACTGACCTTTTGTTGGCCGAACGCGACCTATTCATTGGCTCTCCATTTGAATATCCGTTTGATCAAGTTGCGCTTGGTGTTGTGGCCGTAGTGCCATTCTCGGCGCGTCCTTTTCCTCCCAGCCAACGTCGCTCTTGACCACCACGGACAGCACGAAAATGGGGGAGGAGCTTGGCGCTTTGTTCGTCGTTTTTTGAATACAACCGCCTATGGTCGCCAAATGACGCGCTCTGTTTTTTCTCATTTGTGCGAGTTCATTTCGAAGGCGCCGCATCCTTAAAGTCGTGTCTTAATTTGCGTGATCGATCTCACTTGAGCTAGATTAACCTGTTCACGTTTAGATAGTTCGATTACTGCTGCTTGTTAACTGTGCAATTGTGTAAGAATGGAAGTTTTGCGCTACGCCTCTACTAGTCGCTCAACATGCATCCAGCGTTTGCCTCTGGACAGTCCACGTAAATTGAATGCTTGTCGACGTCTCAACTTCGGTACAGCACCGACTACATGTGCCCAGGAAGCAAACGAACAGTTCTTGCAACAAGCTTTTGATCAAGTGGCCTACTAAGTACTCTTGCAAATGGGAGTTCGACTTTCAAGTAAGTTTTGTGTTCTTAAAAGATTGACTAACTTCTATTTGTTTAGGCCGGTCAGCCATTGCCTTCTTCTTCCAACTCACGCTTCCAATACAAGATCCTCGAGCCGACCAACACTCCAGCTCTTTACAGCCCGGTGAATGTAATTGACGAGGAGAACGTGTCAGATGCTGAGAACTGCCCTCAACGTGTGAAGATGCCGGTGAATGTGGAGTTGAAGCCATTGGATGAAAGCCAGGAATTTGTGTTCCCGACTATCAAGAGTCCAAAGAAGGTGTTGAAAAAGACTGGCAAGCAAATCTACTCCACGCCGAAGAAGTCCAGAAACACTCAACTTACTGAGTTCATGAACTACCGCAAGCGCAGATCTGTCACGGCTGCCAAAAGCTCGCCTTTCAAATCAGCTCGAAACCAACACACAAACCGCGCTTTTGCTTCACGACGCCACTCTTTGGCCGAATAGCCTGTTTGACGGATCGACAACTTCATTCTAGTCAATCGTCGATCTGCTTGTTTTCGTTTCTTGTACATTTGCATCTTAACACTTTTATAACCTCTTCTATTTGTTTGCATATTCTTTTTCACTCTATGTTTTCCGTTGTTTGACTTATTTATTTTGCGTGTGATGCGAGTTGTAGAGAAAGAATTTTATACGGACAATAAAAGTTTATGCAAATGCTCTCCTCGATAATTAAATAAGATAGATGGTTAAACGTCGAGAATTGGTTGCGTGTGCACCAAGGTCGCTAAGCGCAGTTACACAACCGGCTATTATGTTCCATCAATGAGGTTTGTGTTCAGTCGTTCCAATAAGTAATATTCGTTGATTCATTGAAGGAATAAGGACATTCTCAGCTGGCTATCTGATTTCACGCGCCAAAAGTTTTGGCCGAAATGCCGTCGGATCAGCAAAGGAGGCCGACTTGCTCATTGTTTATTCGACTACAATACGGGTCGCGCTATGCAGCTGTGCGGCCAAATCCCCAAATCGAACATGACGGCCTTTGAACTCTGAGCCTATTTGCGGCGTTTAGGCGCATCCCTTTGATTCTCTTTTTGATTCACTCTTTGATTTGCGTTTCCGGCTTAAATCAAACAGATTTAATTAGAGATGAGCGGTAAATTCAAACAAGCCTTTGTTTTCAGGTCAATCATTTATTTATTTAGTAATGTAGTGCAAAAAACTACTCAAGAAAGCACACGCATTAGTGGACACTTCCAGGCCCTCATTTGCGTGGATAATCCTGTAAGGTCAACACAGCAAATGCATTACGAGTGTTGGAGTCCCAATTCAAGCCTCGTTTTCGCGCTCGCATCTGTTCAATTCTAAAATATGCTAATTGCGTTGGGATTTCTTTCACTTCTTTCACACCTGTCCAAAAATGTTCGCTGCCAGATTTTATGCAACGGTCAAGAGTGTGGAAAGCTTTTGACAAAACTTGAGTAAAGTTGGGTAAAGTTGAGTGACCGCTGAGTCACAATTCTATGAAAATGGCAATGTCCGAGCGCTGGCAACCGGCCATTCACAAAAAACGGCTACATGTGCGCTCAAAATTTGATTCATTGCGATTGTATGGTATGCGAATTGTGTGAAACAAGTGAGTGGACGGCCAATTTGTCTGCTTCGCGGCAATTACACTAGGTTTACAGCGCTCAATACGCAAATCCACCTTTTGGATTTGAAAGTGGACGCTTTGATTTGAAAACTGATCTCGATCTATAAGTACAGATCCGATGAACAAGATTGCCAACAGAATCATTGAATGCTAAATTGGTCGTTTCCTGTAACAGCTGTGATTCGCCGGAAACTAGACGCACTGGAATCCTGTCAATTATGCGCAACCAATTGGGTCATTGGCCGGTCATCGTCGCCGGAGAGGTGGTAGCCATCTGTGCGCAGATCCACTCCAATTATGATGATGCAACATGTGTCACATTTAATTGGCCAAAAACAATTAGTTTAAAAGGTCTCGAGTTTTAACATTGCAATTTTACACCTCAAAGTATTTCAAAGGTCTTAAAGAACTCATATCAATTAGCTTTATGCTTTTTGAATGTGCATTCAGTTGTGAAAAGAATTGTTAATTGACACGGAAGATTTAATCAGCGCATATTCTTTTCGTCACAAAAAAGTACATTGCGTTTCAAAGTTTAATAAAAAAACTGCTAAAGCAATTGCAAATTTAAATGATAAGCAAACAAAAAGTCAAAACCGAAAAACATGTGTTTCTAAACTTTAGAAAGAAAAAAGATGCCCTAGTTTGACTGTATTGAATGTCCGGACATTTATCACGCTGTCTGCGCCGGTCAACTCGAAACAATCGGACGTTTGCAGTTAAAAGATTGATGTGTCGTAAAAAACCGCTGGAATTCATTCGCAAGACGTAAACACCAAATTCTGGACATCGTCTCCAACAAATTGCA
The DNA here is from genome assembly GCA_024699845.1 of Aphelenchoides bicaudatus. Classification (NCBI taxonomy): domain Eukaryota; kingdom Metazoa; phylum Nematoda; class Chromadorea; order Rhabditida; family Aphelenchoididae; genus Aphelenchoides; species Aphelenchoides bicaudatus. Next base: position 9,048,904 of record JAMPIN010000002.1, on the reverse strand, counting down.
CAACTAACTGAACAAACATCTTTATTAGACTTCGAGTATTAAGTAGTAAGGCTGGACGGATGCCAGACTTTTTATGAGCGCTGGCAATTGGCGTAAACATTTTATGTTGCTGATAAGAATGAGAAGCAATTGGAAGATTTTATGCTGACCACAGCGTTTTTATTTGCATAAATACTGTTCGTTTTGGGACAACTTTGATTGTTTCGAAATTTTGAGTCATTTCACGTTTGAGTTTGAAGCTCAACCAATAAGTCCAAGAACGTTGCGCAACTCGTTGGCCCACACACTTAAGTTGCAATGCCTTGACCGAATTTGCCCTTCGTCTCCATTCTATGAACACCACAACAATCGGTCGAGACTGCGGCGCGTTCGGCGTTGGCAATGACTTGCAGTGACGAGAGTCAGCACTGTCCTCCAAACGCGTTCTTTCCTCCACTGCGCACACAGCCATTGACACTCTCTCGGCGACGCGTTTGCGTCCAAAATGCCTTTATTTCGGATAAATCGCTTTTTGTGGGAACGAAGTCAATTTCCTAAATGATCACCGTTTATTTAAATTGCTTGAAGTTGCTGAGAAACGACGGAAGTGTTCAAAGCGTCCAAAGTGTTGAAATTCACTTATGAGCACCTGTGCGCTTGTTGTTTTCGACGTTTTTCTTTTTGCTGATTTATCACTCCAATCGACCTAGCCATTTGCGGCCCTTCCCTCAAATTTCACTTTGCTTACTTTGTTCGGTGCGCTTTTTGCACTTGCGCAACGAATCGACGTGAATTTCCTGCTAATTATTCATTTCGGCTGAATTTGACTTGTTTTTAGCTTGAATCTGCCGTGCATGGGTTGAATTTATTTGGAAATGAGACCAAATGAACAAGCTGCACAGGCTTCATCGTCTCGCAAGCAACTCTCGTCATTGGAGATTATAAAAAGAAAGCGTAGTTGCAGCCGACTATTATTTGGAGTGCCAGATCGAGCTGAACTCGACGAGTGGTTGAACAGAAATGCAGATCGTCGAACAGCTGAAGCCAAATCTAAATGGAACTTCGACTTCGAACATGGTGAGTTTGATTAAAGATATAAAGTGTCTTCACTTTAAAGTGTTCAACTTAATTTGATTAAAGATATAAAATGTCTTCACTTTAAAGTGTTCAACTTAATTGATTTAAGGCGTTCCACTAAACACGTCTATTCAATCTCCTTCGTCTTCAACTTATGAATATGAAAAAATGAACGAGGCGGAGGTTAGTTGTTTTTAACATCAGTTATAATTAGTTGTTTTCAAATTGTTTTCAGGTTCCTGCATTCTACAGATCCGGTCCAGCAAAACGAAAAGTGGTCAGACTCAAAAGGAGCCGATTGAATAGTAACAGTTCTGCAGATCAACCAACAGAATTAAAAAGAAGTGAATCTGCACCGGCTATCAAGACAACGAAAATAATTAGAAGAACAATGAAGTCGGTGAGTCTTTTGTAAGTGCTTAAACAAACTCTAAAAACTGTTTTCAGCTGCATCGCGAGAACGGCCACATCAAAAAGCCGACAAAGCCTGCAACGTCCAAAGATCTCAAAAAGAAGGCATCGCTTCGAAAGAGTCCCACCAGCAACAAAAGTCTCCCAAAGCGTTCCCTCATCGATTGTTGAATTTGATTACTTGTTCTTTTATTGGGCTGGCAAAACGGTCTCATCATTTTTCGCAGCTTGAATGTCTGCCTAATTAGAGTTTGCCAGCTCACAAGCACGTTTTCCTCAAAATGTACAGAGTTTAATTAGAAATCTTAGATGTTTTATTCCGACCTCTTGTTTGCCGGTTCTTTTGCCGAATAAATGCAACTTTGTTCTTTATTTATTTGTTTGTGAGATGAGCTCGCAAGAGTCGGCGGTTATGCAATAGCGCGTCGGGCGTCCAAGCAGATCAGCGCTTATCTTGATTGCAATTCGGCCTTTTGCAATAAAGCCGTAGTTCTGAGATGCGCATCATGGTGTCTGTTTTTTGCTGCAAGTGGAAGAAGATAAATTGCCCGCGAACATGCAACAAAGAAAGTTTTCGGAATCTGAAACCGCCGATGTTTGGACACAAGTGCGCAACTATTTTCGTCCTAATTTGGTGGAAAAACGATGCCAATTAGTGTGAATAAAGCGGACAAGCGTGGCTTATCATTGCTGTTGGAAGCCATGGCAATACGTGTTTATGAGGGAATTTGGTCCAAGATTTGGCCAATTGAGCCTTTCGTTTCGCAAGCTTGTTGCACAAATTAGTCGCCATAGAATGGACGTAACAACCGACCTCCAAGTCAATGGCCTGGACTTCCGGCAACTTTCGAGAGCTCGAAGGTGGTTCAACTTGAGGTGGTTTTGGAGTTGTCGACGAGAAGTTTAAAAGTCTGGTCGTGGTATCAACAATGCTGGCTGTAATTGCGTGTCGGCAGGTTTTGGCCGCTTCCCAAAGGGCAGAAATTCAATGCGCAAGGCCTCCGATTACGGCATGTTGCGCCCATTTTAATAATCGGGGCATCGTCTTCGTCGAGTCAACTTCGTGGTCGGTCATTTGTTTGGGGACATCGGGGATTCGCACCCCGTCTTTTTATCGCGCATTTACATCCTTGAGTTAAAGTTTCGATTTGGTTCGAGTGTTTGTGATTATTATTGTCAATTCAACTCAAATTAAGTTATTGAAGTTTTTAGTTGGCTACAGTTTCTAAATGTAAACAAAAGCTTAAAATGCTCCCAATTCATTCAACTGCCAACACGGCACTCATAATCACTTTGATCTTGCTCACACAAGTCACTTCAATAAAAGGTGAGTGTTTAAATTGTGAAACTCAATCAAAGTGCTTTTAGCTCCAATGGTTTATGGCACCTTAGCTGGAAAACGCGTATGTTATAATTGCCACAAAGAAGGGCAATGCATGACGAGTCATTGTGTGGGTAAGATTGATTAAAATGCTATACACAAGTCTGTGTTGATTGTTTAGGCGACTTCTGTGTCAAATCGTTAGTTGGAGACAGATATGTGAGTAAAGGCTGCGAAAACAACACTTTAAAGTAATTCTTTGACTGTCTGAACCTAACTAACACTTTGAAATTAAGCTCCTATCATCGCCCCGTCTCTACAATTGAAGGTGTTCAACACAACGGCGAAGACGCTAAACTCGGCTGCAGTGAAACAGTAAGTTTGTTAATATTGACTGCTTTCTACTTGTTGTTTTCAGCTTGTTTTTGGCGTTCCAAACACAATTTGTTATTGTAATGACAGGGACTGGTGCAATTTTTCAACACGGGTAGTGAATTCACATTCAATTTTGTGGTCATCTTTAACATATTTATTGTTCAAAGTATTATAGTCTCAGATCAAAATAAATTTATTTAAACTTTTCAGTTGACTCGTTTTGTATTGAAAGCAGTTCCGCAAATCTGCTTAAAAAAAGAAACGAACTTCAAGAAGTTCGTTTGTTTCTTTTTATATCAAAAATCTTCGAAAATGTTCGTCGTTTTTGCGAAGATTCGCGGAATCCTACTTGGAAGCTTTTTATGGCAAAAAAGCTAAATACGTAGTCTAATATAGAGGTGTAAGTTTTGTGATAGTTATGAATCAAATAATAAAAATTAATATCCCAAAATCATTCTAGTTTCTTGACAAAGTTGTCTAAACGCATTGTCGTCCTTTCTCACGGAGATATGTGAGCAACGCATGACTTCTGTGCATCACGTTCTCAGGTGTGCAAACTGCAGAATCCGGAATTTCCACGAATTTTTTCGAAACCTTGTTGACATTTATCGAAATCCGCCGCTTTGTTAGAGATTGCCGAAGTTTACGAGATTTTGTCACCGTGTTCCACCATACTGTTGAAATCCATCCATATGCAGTCGTCAAACTTATTTGCCAAGCTTTGCGAAATACGCGACAAAGTTGTTATGGGCCCACAAGAGGGGGCATTGTGTAAACTGCCCACTTATTATCATCTTGGTGTCAACGAGAATGAGAAAAAGATCTATCTTTGTGCGGAAGTTTGGCCTGACAGCTTAGACAAAGGTAAGCAGCATCTATCGATACCCAGTGTTTAGACATTTGGAAATCTGATTTTCGAGAGCTTTTAAACAATATAAACATGTCAAAATTTACCGATCGTTTCAGGCACCGATTTGTCACCCGTATCTCAACAATGTGCAAAAACTCAGGGAATTGTGGGCGATGAGCCTGCACATGCTCGCCTAGGGGAACTAAACTACGGCAATTTATAAAAACATTGAGCTAACCAACAAAACATGTTTATTCTTCAAATTATTATAGTTTTCCATCAAAACAAATTTATTTAAACTCTCCAGTTGACCCGTTTCAAATACAATTTAAATCAATTAAACAGGTGATCGTTTGCTTCCCATTAGTTTATGCCACATGCAAACTGGATTTCCTACTTGCCGGACCATTTGTTGCCAATGTAAATGGCCACGACATTGCGTTCCAGTAGCACCGATTACAGAGCACCCAATTAGTTTGGTATCTTGTTCAATGTTTTCCAACTCTTCGATCAAATCCAATTGATTTATGCCATCTACTGGAGTTGTCAAATGACGACGTTCACTTTGAGATCGACGACTTGCGTGCAACTAAAACGGCAAAGTAAACGTTGAAGACTGTTTGAAATATACTTGAATCACAATAAACGCGTTGTGAATTTGTTTCGACGTCAATCGCAACAAAAACGACTCGCCATCAAATGCAATCGTTTCAAGTCTTTCAAATAGTTGGCGATCACTTGAAGTACGTCGCTGAACTCTATTTACATGATTGTGCTGAAGCTGTGGGCTTGCAGGTGCTAAAAGTCACTTTTAATTCAAATGTCTGATTAAAGAGGCACTGTTTTATAGGGTGGACCAAAAAAAAGCTAACACAAAAAATTGTTTGTGTTTGAAATTTTTGATTGACTTTTTTGTGTTAACGTTTTTTGGTCCACCCAGTAGTTATTGTTTTACCTGTTGGCGGAAAACGTCTAAACTTAAACATCATTTTAAGAACTTTAAATGCAAATCAACCTAGTCGGTCCATTCTGTTGAGGAGCATCATTCTCTTGATGAATCAACGGCAACAATTGATATGAAGCAAATCGGGCCTTTGGCAGTGTGCATCTACGCTCTTCAACAAGTCTGCGGCCGTCATAAAGTTGAATGCGAAGGAACGGATCTAGCAAACAGGCATTTAATACAATTTTTAAAAGCGCTTACTTTTGAGGTTGTCAATTCCACGAAGTTCTTTTATTGTGAGCGAAATCGGAGCGAATGCCTCGAGTCAAAATTGCCAACAAATGAATGTCTAATTCGGCCTTGTTCTAAACAAACAATATGCATATTGTTAATGTGGATTTCATACTCGAAAGAAGTTTGGCAAAAAGTCCAGATTTGCCCAACTTTTGTGCTGATCTTCTTCACACTCCTCTCCAAAGTGCCGAAATCCGCCGTCAATCATCCTAAGAATAAGTGTTAAAAGCGTTAAAGTGTTTGAATTATTACCATTTGTCTTTGTGAGGCACAATTCTTTCTTCTTTAAGTTCTCCGTGACGTTCACCAAATCTGCGATATGCCAACTTGCTTGGTTGTCCGTGTCTAGAATTGAATAATTCAAGTAGTTAATTAGGAGAACTACCTGTGTGATCCTACTTGAAAGTCCATGCGATTTCGGTTTGATCGTGATGCGGGAGTTGGCATATTTTTGCCCTGCACTCTCATGTTTTTTGGCCCCCATGTGGCAGTAGTGTCAACTCCAGCTTCTGAATACTAAAAAAGTGTTAGTTTAAAAAGCAAGTTATCTCTATGCAAACACACCGGTTGTTTATGAAGCTGAACCGCTTTGTGAGGAATGTTCACAAAGGATTGATAGTCGAAAAAGTGCTTTGCAACGTAGTTCATTTTTGACCTAAAAATTCGAGTTGAGACTAGTTTGTTAGCATGACCGAAAAGTACATTCAAATAAGCGGAAGTCAAAACAACGAGCCTAATTTAAAAACCGAAATTAACTTGTTTCGAGACAAAAAACAATTTAACCCGTTCAGAACACGTTTCACGGACAGTGTAATTCCCCAGTGGCGTGTAGTAATCGAGTCGGTGGACGTGCCATGTTCGCTAAGCATTGCAACAAAATGAGTGTTGCAACGCAAAAACAACACTAAATTAGTCGAGACAAACAAGAAGTTCTTCAAAAACATGTGCCTAAAAAGCAACTCGATGTTTAAACCAAAGTCACATGCAAACCAAATGGAAATCCAATTCAATGTGATGTTTTGACCTCCGGCATGTACAGTAGATTGGAGGAAATCCAATTTTTGGCAACTTGCCTAAACCGACCACCGCATTTTGTTGAGTGCCAAAAGACAATCATAAAAATAAATTGGACTCGGCTAGACACTTCCTCAACAAACTACCCCCTCGAATACAAATTATTGAGCCAATTTGCCGGATATAATTAGCACAGTAACGACCGTACCTCAAAATTGAACAAAACAAAACTGTATTTGCTTATTAAAAGGCGTCAAGACTAACATCAAAGCCCCAATAAACAGCAAACCAATGAACAAATGAATAAACCAGGGCCATAAAAAGTCAATTTTATGCCATAAACAGGAACAAATCGGAAATGAGCGCAAAGGAAACACTTTGTTTTATTGGCTTGTTGAATTTGGTCGAGAAAGAGGACATTCCACGCAATGATAAATAAAATTCCTGTTATATTTGCTTTTCCAACCAAATTATGTCCACTCGGAGCGGTCTTCATTCTCAAGGGGCAAATCATTGACGACGAAATGATGGGAGATTCAAGAACGCGCTCCAGTGCGACTGTCAAATGCACAAAGGACAAGAAAGAGCCAAAAACCAAAAACGCAAATTTCAAACTTTTTTGTTCAAACTGCTTGCAAGTTCTTGCAATACTGTAATTGAGCATAATTTGGCGGGTTTGTGCATGTTCGCACACAAAACCAGCAAAAACGCCCAGTTGCATAATCGCAGTTCTTTATGCATGTTCGAGTCCCGAAGTTTCATGGCAAACAACAAATTATACTCTCACCTTTCAAGTGGAAAAACGACAAACACCTTGCGTCGTTTCCTTAGTCTTCTTTTTGGCATCGTCGAGTTCTCAACGGTGGCCATTCATCGCCGACGCATATCTACTCAACCAAACCGCAAACTTCTAATTGGCGTATTCACAGAAACAATTTGTTCTTTGGATGTTTACTTCTAAAACTTTGTGTGAGATTTGGCGCTGACCGAAATCAAAAAGTAAAAGAAGTCTATCGCGAAAGTGCAAAGGGCTGACTTTATATGTCGACGAAAGAAGTGAAGTTGTCAATATTAATTTGAGATGCACAACTTTGTTCATGAAGAAATGCTGTCTGGATAACATAATGACTATAAGAGACTAGTGAGATTTTTGCAAATGTAATTGAATTTCTAACATTTTTCAAGTTTACATGTTTTTAAACAACATGCAGGTAAAATGGCACATAATTTCTAACAGCCTCTCTCCTCGAAACATAATGACCGGATCTTGGCTACGAACAAACAAACAGAATCCAGAGGAGAACAATTGTCTGAAACGGAAACGCTCTTGAAATATGGCGTACGTAATCATTGAAACTCACATAAGTGCTGTTTATCAATCTGCCGACTATTGGAAAAAGTTTCAATCTCTTTTTTTGTTCTTTAACCGAAAGTGAGTGTTTGCTTTTAATCTACTAAAGACATGGCTGGAACGACAAAATTTGGGCGTAGAGATTCGCTTGTAAAGCAGGCTAGTTTGGACCGAATCCAGCTTGAAGGAATTAAGCGTAGGAATACGGTACGTCATCGCAAACAACTGGAAAAGTCTATTTTGTGCAAACAGGTAATCATTAAAAACATCACAGTTGTTGATTTGTTTGTTTAGCTACTCCAGCGATTAAGTGACGAGAGTATTGAACTAATACACGGCCTGAAAGAGGAAGGACAGCAAGAAGAGTTGTCATTGGTTGTGAACAGTAGCCACGACAGTCGAGATGTTTTGTTGAGTTTAATGCAGAAGCTTTTGCCTGTTGCTCAAATTGATCACATTGAAACGCGACCTGATTACGCAGAACTTGGTGAATTGGAATGCTTTGTGAGAATTCGTTGTCAAAAAGACGATTTACTGGAAGCGTTGAGCAAGTTGACAATTGAAAGACCAATTGAACGAATTGTCATCAGGAAGGAAGTTGCTGCTACAAGTAAGCAAAACTTTGTTTTAAAGAGTATCAAAGTTTGTGTTTTTAGAAGTTTGGCATCCGATTCACGTCTCCGATCTCGATCAATGTGCTCACGTGTAAGTTTTTTAGACTCGAGAATGAAGACTTGCACTTTTAGCGTCGTTAAATATGAACCAACTGAGGATCCAAAACATCCGGTATTCATTTCAAATATGAGTAGTTTTTAATTTTCAACATTTCAAGGGCTACGGAGATCAAAAGTATATTGAGCGCAGAGCTGAGTTGAATGCAATTGCAAATTCATACCGTTATGGAGACCCAATGCCGCATGTGGTAAACAATTGCTGCAATTCTATTACATTTTAAATGTTTGCATAGGAGTACACGGCTGAAGAACACAATACATGGAAACAAGCATATTTGAAGTTGCGTGAATTGCGTCCAACGCACACTTGTCGTGAATATCAACAAAATGTCCGTCAAATGGAAGCTGCTGGATTAATAACTGCCGAACGAATACCGCAACTCAAAGATTTGAATGCTTACATCCAAAGTTGATAGCATCTTTTAAATCAGACATCATTTGTGTTTAGGAAGAACCGGGTTTCAATTGCGACCTTGTGGAGGATTGCTTTCTGCTCGTGACTTTTTGGCTAGCCTTGCTTTTCGAGTTTTTCAGGCTACACTGTACGTACGTCATGCCAGCAAGCCGAATCATTGTCCTGAACCAGACGTCATTCACGAAATTCTCGGTCATTGCCCAAGTAAGCTTTGCCTTAAATTCAAAGTTAACAGTTATTTAGTGTTTGCTGATAAGCATATGGCCCAGTTATCTCAAGACATCGGTCTGCTTTCTTTGGGAGCTAGGTAAAACTACTTACTAGTTACAAAAATACATTTAGAGTTCAATACTAAATGCTTTTATTCAGTGACGAGCAAATTGAGCGCCTTTCTACAGTAAATCGCGATACTTGTGTAGAAAGTTAGCTTTTGAATTTAGGTCTATTGGTTTATTGTTGAATTTGGATTGTGCCGAGAAGAAAACACGTACAAAGCAATTGGCGCTGGCTTGATTTCCGCTTATGGAGAATTACAACGTAATATTTGCATGGCTATTAAAACCACTCTAATCTTAGATGCCTGTTCTGACGTCCCGGAGCATGAAAAATTTGATCCAAAAGTCGCTGCTGTGCGACCTTATGAAGACTCCGACTATCAACCATGTTACTTTGTGGCCGAAAGTATCTTTGATGCAATGCAGAAATTGAAGCAAGTTACAGGAACTTTAAACAGTTAAATAAATTGTTTAGGACTTACGCAAAAAGCATTCCGGCTTTGCGAAACTTCAACTACGATCCTTTTACTCAAACAGTCAGCGAATTATCGGCAAAAGAGCGCGTGCAAAAAGAAGTTGAAGAGTTGACAAATCGCGTTCAAACTCTCAGAAACGAAATTTTCGATCCAAAGCTTTTTCGATGTTGAGTTGTGTTGTAAATGCTTTAAGATGTTTAAAAGTCAAGTTTTGTAACGATCCTTTGAATAAAATCGCTTATTTAATTACTTTTATTAGCCCAACCATTATTTATTGCCGAAAACATTACCAGTATCTACATTCACGGTCAAGCACTTAAAACTCAATTACGTTGAGGTATTAGGCAACTTTTTAGCATTAATTAGTTAATGTATTGTGCGGGTTGAATAGTTGTTGAGGGACTCGGAGTTGCTAATTTCATCTCATTTGTTACATTAAATGGCTGTCCATATCCTGCAAGTATCATTTTTAAACGGTCTCTACGTTATAAATTGTGTTATAAAAGCTCACCAGGAATGACAAAGTCAGCAATGGCCAAGATTTCTTTTCGGCTGATGTTCCACAGTTCTGCTTGTTCATTATTTTGAGAGAAGCGTTTGACTGCATTTTCTGTGTTTTGCAAGTCTTCTTCGTCCAAAATCAAGTTGCCTGTAACTGCAACAGTTCCGAAATCCGCGACGTTTTTGACTACTACGCTGATGTCTTCATTTGTAAAGCCTGGAGTCAAGTACAAGAATCTAAACACTCATTCTTATTAATCTTACATAGAAACGAACGTGTTGTCACACAATTGAGTAAACGGCAAGCCACTGTTATTTTGATCCTAGAATGCGAAAATGATGTTGTGTTTAAAGCTTTGTTGACTTACAAATGAAGGCGCCATTTTTGGGAAGTAAACAGTTTCAGCTTTTGAACGGCGGTTTCCAACATAAATATTGGCTTCCGGAAACAAGTTCATATTTCCTACAGTATCCAAATCCAAATGAGTCAGCACCAAGTTGTTGCTAAATAAACCAATTTAAAGCGAATGTATATGGAAACAGTTACATGTACTCAGGCATCACGCCCACTGCAGACAACGCTTTCAACAAATCCATTCGTCTACTTGCGGATCCTGTGTCAACTAATATCAAACAAATTTCGTTGGTGCTTCGCTTCTCATCAGTGATCAACGTGATTCCAGCACTCGCTCTAAAATTAAACCGATTATATTGTTGGAAGCTAAACAAACCTTAAAGTGTCGTTGTTGAGTGAGAACTTTCCGTAACTCAGAGGCTCGATTACCGGACCCTGACATGGTTTTCCCAAACGACGATCAATTATTGAATCTGGAATGCCGAGGCCACGGAATCCCTTTCTAGCATAGAATGGAAAGGGGAAGAGCTCTGGAAAGCGAACTGGAGGCGGAAACTGTGGATATCTCGGATATGATTGAATAGTTGATTCCAAAGATCCACAACTTGGTCGTAATTGACGCCATTCTCTGTTTTTACGTGAACGGCCAGCCTCACACATAGCCAACATCAAAGCGAACACAAAAATCAGTTGCATCTTGTCCACTCAAATGGTCACACTCGAAAAGCAAGTAAGGTGCAATCGAACGGACTTAAAAACAATTGGGTTGCGAACTGGATGTGCAGATTAGCTTAGCGACCCGATCGTCACGTACCGCACACGATTAACTTCATTGGTTATTTCTAGTCGGCCGTTGGCGATCGTGCGCAATGGCCACACTTCCCCTTTGATGACCCTCAAAACAATTATTGTTGTCCCGTCGATTACTCATCAAATTGCACGATCATCTTGTTGACTTTAATTGCAAGCAGAGGTCGAATGAAATCATCGTACTTGAATGTGTGCAGTTAAATTGAATAAACAACTACACTTTAAACATATACAGAGTGCGGCAAATTTTTCTGGCAAAACACTTCTTGTTAGAAAATGTCAAGAGATCAACAAAACACTTGAAAGTAAATTATAACGGCATGCAACGCAATTTTAAAGTTAGTAAACTAAGTTCTGAATATTGTTGCTTAAAAGTTTAACACACTCTGTAATTTCAACTGATACTCAAACCCGAAGAAAACAACTTTATTATTCGACACTCAGAATGAACACGACTTTAAAACAGAATCACAAATTGTACCGGTTTTTTCATTCTTGTGATACTCAACCTTGACAAGAGGCTTTGAAGTTTTGTTAACTTTGGAGTAGTTAATGACTCGAGGTTTATTGAAAACAACTCCAGTTTAATTGCCAAGAATTCAATTTTGGACTCATCACATTGCAAACGATTTAATCGAAATGCAGCCATAAAACAAAGGTTACAAGCATTTGAACAATCGTTTAAAGAATGAAAACTGTAAATTAATAAAGAAAACAATATTAATCATTTTTCGACCCAGTCGGTTTTAAAGCATCGATTGCCGCTCATTTGAAAGCTCTCCAGGCCATCTTAAAATATCTGTCCATCCAAACTTCAATTAGAAGCAGGGGACGCGACAAAATGCTCTGTTTGGCCAAAAAGACAATTGGTTAGTGTCACTAATTGTCAAAACTTTATTATCCAGCGGAATTGGATCTTGTCTTGGACGGAGATTTTAGTGTGCAACAATTTATTTGAATATTAGCTATGGCTGACTTTCCAAATACAGGAATTGAAGTAACCGGAAAAGTTTGTGATTGTTGGGTCCAAAGGTTGATTTTGCTGTTTGGAGGGTCGACTGCATCAATTAAATTTTTAGACTTTGTTTCTTTTTTAAGTTCACATGAACGCCAAATGTTTAATCATCGAGGCGAATGGTGAACAACGTTCCGTTGGTCGCCGAGTGCAAAGTTCAAAAAATGAACAAGCAGGTGGCTGTTCCATTTTCCGTTCATTTAAGCATGTGAACTTAATGGTTATAAGTGTTTGTCTAACAGTCAGGTCAATCAATTGTTTGAATTGTGCCGATTCAAAAGCGTCCTTTACCTAAGTTTATGGGTTTCAGATGGCCGTCGTCACGATCGCACTCATTGTTTCTCTTTGGATGGTTGTTTCAGCAACTGTCCCTCAGTTTCCTTATGGTCATCCCTTGCATCCAGAAACGTGCCGCGACGCAAGTCGATACTGTAACTACCAGTCCACCGATGGCCATTGTTCCACGCGCCCTTATATGCAAACGCGATGCAGATCTACTTGCGGACTTTGCGATCAACCGATTGTGTAAGCGAGCCTTATCTAAACTTGTTTAACAACCTAGTATTTGTTTAGTGCGAGGATCCAAGCGACGAGACAATTTTTCCTATCAAATGTTCCGAATCTTGTGGGCATCTTATTCAGTCTGAACAGAAAAACGAATCTCCAAAGTTTCGCGTAATTTTCAAACAAATTTATGCAATTAGTGTACAATTTAGGTGCTGGAAGGTGAAGAAGCCGACATTCAGTCAACTCCATGGACAGTGCGAGTGCTCAGCAAGTATCCATCGTGCGAGGGCCGTCTCGGTGATCAGACATGCACGGGTGTTTTGATAGGAAAACGTTGGGCTTTAACTTCTGCCCATTGTGTGACTTTTCTTGCTACCGCATGCACGCCTGGTATTGCCGAATCGACCAACAGCCTAGTTCCGGATAACGTCACAGTTGAAGTCGGCATTAACTCGAATCAACAAAAAGTCGTTGGCGTTGAGTCCATATATTGGGACAATCTCTACGAAGCAAGGACTTCCCAGCATGTTACTGAACGCGACGTTGTCTTGCTCAAGGTATAGCTTTATTCTTCAATTGCTACTACATCAGTTTTTAGCTGAACGAATCTTTGAAGTTCAGTTCCTCTGTTGGCTGAGCCTGTGTTCCAAAAACTCGGTTGGATGTCGAAAGCGAGCCTTCAGCAACGGTTGCAGGCTATGGAAAGATGAACGGTAAATCCAGTTGCACACATTTAATAAACATCAACGCATTTAGAGAGAGGCTGGTTTGGGAGTGTAAGTGAAGTTCCTTCTCCAACGCTGCGTAAAGACACCGTAAAGATCAACTTGTTTCGGGACTTGGGATTCTATAGTAGCAAATCTGTGGAAAAGCAGTTTTCAGACGTAAGTGGACTTAGTTAGTTGTGGTCACTTATAAAGTTGCTTTTAGGGCGATAGCGGCGCTGGATTAGTCATTCAAAATGGCAACGTTCACTCCGTATATGGCATATTTTCATCTCGTACCACGGAAAAGCCACCATACGAAAGTGAGTTGTTTGATGTCTCTCCTCATTAAAATTTGCATTTCAGGCTATTTTGTAGCCTTGAGAAACTACTGTCAGCGACTTGAAAGTGACACCGATTCTGAAGTGAAGTGCGTTGATCCACAGGCGATTCCACAAAATTGCATAAACAACGCTTCAACTTAAATTACTTATATCTTAGTAGAAACTGTCAATACTATAAATAAATGATTTGGCACAAAGTGTATTGGTTTATTACTTGTTTAAATTGCAGTGTTTCAATTTGTGTTTTATTACTCCACAAACTCAACACGCTTTAAAATGTACACCAGCAACAATTTATGCTATTCACGCCAAATGCTAATTTTATTTAAATAAACGCTCTCCAACTAACTGCATTCAACGAAAGTTCACTCTCTACTCCGTGTGTGCAATTTGTGGGCAACTCTAATTTGTAATCCGAACCGATTATAAACATACGTGGCCCAACTGCACAGCAACAGCACTTTTTGTTGCTATGAATGGAATTTGTAGGCCATCAACGCCGCATTATTCGCGGAGAAGCCACCCCAAGCGCCAAATAAATATTAATTCCATTCAACAGGTAACACATTTTACATATTTTTAAAACAAACTCCGTTTAGGCCTGAAAATGATAGACGACTTGCTTTTGCAGACGTATTTGAGGCTTGGCGGAACTTTTCTGGTGTGTTTACTTCTTGCATATCACTATGTCATTACGAAGCCTAAGGTCGCCACGACGCATAAAAAAGTTGCATTGAAATGAGGAGCGGCACTTTTGATTTCCACCGCAGATAAGCACCTCAATTGCCCTAAATTTAATTGGCGCCATTGTAAAACGTTTTGTTCAAATTCCTAAACTCTCTTGTTTTGTTGTGCGGATTAAACGTGTGTGAATAAACTCATGATTCTATACAAAAAACACTTGTTTACGCGCCTCGTCGACAAACGTTTTGTTTAATCGATTGGGCCTGATTGTTCAAATGAAGTGCGGTGTTATTAGTTGAATTTTGAAAGTCTAGATTCAAACTAATTTATTCAACACTTTCATTTTGTTTACAACACTTTCATTTTTTACAACACTTTCGTTTTGTTTATAAACTAACACAACTAGACGCTAATCGAGTGTATCCGAATTGATCTGCGCCGCGCAATGCACTTCCACGCAAGAGTTTTTATACGTTTTCAATTGATTGATGTGCTGGCAAATTGATTAAACTACTGTATTCTGGTGTTTTACTCAAGCGATCAATAACAACGACGCGTGTTTGTTGTTTTTGGTGGAAGAAGGGGAAAGAGAGTGTAAAAAATCCAATTTCCAATCGAAAACAAGGAACTCATTATCAGCACTCAATTTCAGCAGCTCCTGCGGTTTAATAGCTGCCCTGGAAACCCGGTTTGAAGCAGCCATTGCGAGCAATTATAGTCGGGCGATTCAATTGATGCATTTCACGTGTCGTTTTCGTTGTTGATTGATTAAGTGTGCCAGAAGTGTTTGTTTTTCAAATCATTTTAATTGACAGATGCCCGTAAACTTGCGTGTCGAGCCGTGCCAGCTAGAAGTCTCCGATGATCAGAACCTTCCGCTGGCCACACTGCAGACCATCTACCCTGGAGCCATCGGGTTGACTTATCGTCTAGATGATGGCTCAAAATGCTCAGTACCCTTCGATGGCAAAGCATTCACGGCGCCAAAAGGAGGCTGGGCTTCGGCGGCCGACTTCTACTCTGTCAGTTTGGGTGGCTGTGTCAACGGTAGGTGTTTCTGCACTCTAAGTGTTTTTCTTGCGCTCAAATTCCGGCAATTTATTTATGTGTTGTCGAATTTGTGGACGCGAAAATCAAAGTACGCGGCACTTACTGTTCTCTTATTGTAGGCGGGCAGAACAGCTTCTTTGAAAGTTACCAGAACGCTTGCAAGCAGTTGGAGCGAACCGTTCAAACAATCCATAGACTAATGTCTCAAAGCAGCAACGACGATGCAATTTTGGATGTTTATCGAGGTGAGTTTTCGAAAGTCATTTTAAGTGTCTTTAATACTTTAACTTTGATGTGTTTAGAGGAGAAGCTTTCGCCGAAATTGTTTATGCAAAATGGAAAGTCGAATAATATTCGCGAGCGACACGGATCCTTCCGCAGCCAAGTTGCAATGCTGAAAAGCAGCCACGAATCAAACAACAACCGATTAGACCTTTGGTTACCTCATAAAAATTCAGATGAGTTGGAGCAGCAGTTTGCAGAATTGTCCAGCATCCTGGTCGGTAAAAACGCCATCATAGAGTCACAACGTAAACAACTTCAAACTGAACGTATAGCAGAAGAGGAATTGGAGAAGTACGTTTAAGTTGTCTCTATTGCTTTTAACTTAATTGATTATTTTAGAAAGAATGAAAAGTTAAAAAGCGAGATCGACGAATGGAAACAAAAATATCAAGCGCTGAATGAAGAGTTGCGGTTAATGCAAGAAATGAGTTCCAAACAAGAGTTTATGGGCAACAGAGTGAAAATGCTCAATAGCGAACTGGAGACTCTACGCAACACAAACAATCAAAAAATCGAAGAAATGCAGACATCACTTGTCACCGTTCAAGATGACTTGAAAAACTTGAACGAGCGGTAAGTCCAAACACAAAACTATGTTTTTAATTTAAACAAATTAGACATGAAAACTTGCAAGTTGAATACGAACAATTGGTGGTCGAGGTTAACGAAAAAACTTCGAAAATAAACGAGTTGCGTCAAAGAACTAACCACCTGGAGCTTGAGCTCAATGATCACAAAAAGGTATTTTAATTACTTTTCGAAGTACCAACAAATCATGTTAATTGTTTAGCAATACGCGGAACAATCAAAATGCAGTCACGATTTGGAAGAGCGGTTGTGCAGAGAAAATATCGGTCTAGCTGAATGGTCTAAAAAGCTGGAACTAGAAAATAAACAACAGCAAGTGTCTTTGGATAATTTGCAAGTGGAGACCAAACAAAAACTTAGCACAATGAACAGTGAATTTAAATCAAAGGCATGCATATTCAATGAGTAGTCTTTAACAGCTCGTTTTAGGTAGACCAGCTTCAAGATGATTATGAACAGAAATGTAAAGAGACAGCTGATTTGCACAATTTAATCGAGTCGTTAAACAAGCATCTAACTCAAATCAGTCACAAGTATTCGTAAGTTGCAACAACAAAGATGCTTTTAATAAGTGCTTTTAATAAATGCAATTTTCAGAGAATTGGACGATGCTTATAAGACGCTCAGAAAAACTAGCGAAAGCCTCTACTTTAAAGAACACCGACGAGCTAATTCACCACTTATGTAAAAGCAACGATGCTTTTCCAGTCATATCAGCCGGTTATTCTTGCCAACAACTATAGTGCTTTACGTCTTTTACATAATTGCGAGGTTTTGTTCCGACAATTTAAATATACGTGTGTATTCAACATCTGTGCATTATTTTTGAAATAAACATGTCTTTTGCTTCATAGTTTTTGATCAAATTAATTAAAAGTACGCCGCTTTATCGGCAAGTTCAAAAACATGCCCTCTTGAAAGTTTAGATAAACAACATTCACGAGTGATTTCAAAATAGTCGAAGCATGCAAAACAACAACGTTTGAACTGTCTCAAAGCGCTGTTTAGTTGAAGTTTAACAGAGATGTAAGAGACGTTTAGCACACTTAAAGAAGCCTTATAATTAGGGTCCAATCAAATAATTTACATGTTCGCATGCATGCGTTTCAACACGAAAACCCAACGAGCAACCTTTTCGGTTGGCAGGCAGGGCGCACACACTTTTCCCAATGAGTCAGTTTGTAAAATGGCGGTGTGTACCAGCTGGAGAGACAGCAAAAAGACGGCGCACCACGTATTCGGACTACGAACACTCGATGGAGTGTAATGGTCAGTAGAGACTTTGGATTGACGAAATTTGTCTGCTGCATTCCCGTCTTGTTTTCCGTAGGCTGGATGTTTTTTGCGAGAAACTCAGATTTTTTAGTTTTTTGCTTGTCTGTCTGGGCGCTTTTGATTCGGGATTTCGTCTTTGCTATGATGGACGCCGCGGGTTCGCCTGAGGAGCCGATCCGATCGGCGCTTATCGAACAATCTAAAAATTTAGGGACACTTTTCCATGAGTTTTTCAAATTCAAAATTGCATTCCATTGCGTGTTCGAAGCGCTTTTGATTCGTGGAGCTCGGGCTTTTTCCAACTCGATTTATTCACAACTCCTTCCGTTTTAGAAATTATTATTCTTTCTTGTTTTTATTCGAATGAGCCACAGTTCAGTTCCCTTGGCATCCCTGAATCAACGCCAGCAAGCGCCACCTAATGTTCAAAATGTCCCTATGGCTACCGGAATGAATGGCAATTTCTATAATAACCCACTAAATACTCCACACGGCGTTCAATCGTACAATGGATACCCCGATCCGTAAGTTCTTTTATCTATTTGCCTCAAATTGATAACGCCTCAACTTCTAGATCTCGCAACCACCCCACATTAAATCTGCCTAAAAATTCGGTCATTCAGCAGAATCAAAAGTAAGTTTGTCTAAAACGACTTCGGTGTGATTATTCTGTACTTTAGCGTGGGAGTTCCATTATTCAACGTCTACTACAACAACTCGGGCCAAAATGTTCAAGGCTACCCACCGAGCTTGTACTATCCGTAAGCGTCTGGGTCCTTTCGATTTAATATTTTTGTTTCAGGCAAGGATATTCAGATGTGCCGCTTCAAATGGTTGGTGGTGGGAATTATGCTCCAATACCACAACCAATGCCCATGGATGGAAATCCTCAATTCATGAATAACCAGTATCAGATCCCCGGAAGCGCACCATATCCAATCCCGCAACAGCAGCCACAAAATCAGCCAGCTCAACAACAAGCTCCTATGCAGCCACGCACTAAGAAGACTCTTAACTTTATTAACCCGACTACAAAAGAGTTCATTTTCAAAGACGATAAGTCGGAAGAAAGTGAGTTTTCAAACTTACACATTTATATTCTTATTTATCACTCATTGTTTTAGGTGTCCCTGAACCAGCACCCAAACCTGAAGAGCCACAACAACCTCCGGCACCGCCTATTAACGAACAAGAAGATGCTCAGCAACGTTTCCGTACTGCAATCACCGACCGTGTCAAAGGAGATGAATTGAATAAAGAAGCTACTCCCAAGCCCGCCGATGCTAAAATTCAAACTGCTGCTTCTACTGCACCTGTTCAGCAACCAGTTCAAGCATCTTCAGCACCGCCTCCATCTATCAGTATTGCCGAGGATTCGGTTTGTGCACAGCCAACAATCAAAGCAGCATCTCTCGAGCCAACTATAAAAATCGATCCTCCTGCTCCACAACCGGCCGAAGCAAATGTTGCCGAACGTACGTCACCTGCTCCGGCCATTGCGACAGATGCAAAAGAACAACTACAAGTGCAAGAAGAAGAGGATACTGAAAAATTGTTGGATTTGGAGAGCCGATTCACTGACTTGTACGAGAAGAGCAAAGAGAACATCGAAAAGCAAGAATATTCATTTGAAGTTTTGGATATGCTTCGAGAAATCGTCAAGGTTTGTTTGATGTTGAAAACGGTTGAATCAATTCGCTTTTTAGTGCTACAAAAAGTCGTTGCCGCCAGTTGAATTGGACTTGCTGAAGAAGAAAGGACTGGATGTGCACAGTGAGTTGCCACAAATACAGAACCGCAAGTACGGTGGCACTTCGAATGCCTTCAATCCAGGATGGAACAATAGTCAGCAAACTATTGTTGGTTCTCGTAAAGGCGGCATGTACGCCGGCCGTCACAGTGACAACAAAATGCGCAACAAGAAGATCCTTGGGCGCCCATCATATGACAGGATGCGTCAACCACCTCCGCCTCCAGTTTTGGACCTGCGAAAGGCCGAAAACGCTTGGAAGCCAAAACGTCGCGAAGAAACTGGTGTTTCCGAAGATGACAAGAAGTTTGAAGCTGCGCGCAAAGAAATCCGCTCAATTCTCAACAAAATCACACCTACTTCGTACGACGAGCTTGTTCAACAGTTCTTTGACATCGATGTTGCTCAGAATGAACGATACCAGCAAATTGCCATCGAGCTTATTTTCGACAAGGCCGTTGAGGAGCCGAAGTTCTGTTCTCTGTACACCAAACTATGCAAGGAACAAGTCGATCGCGGTCAACGCAAAGCAGGCAGCTTCTTCCACACTTTGATCCAAAAGGTGCAGGCTACATTTGAAGGCAACTCCGCATTTGACGAGAACATCAAAGAAATTGAAACAAAGTTGGAAGGCGAGACTGACGAGAAGAAAAAGGCCGACTTGAAAGAGCGTCTTGATATGCTGAAAGAGAAAGAAAAACGCTACATCCTTGGCAATATCAAGTGAGTTTGCAGTCGCCCTTTTCCGACTAACTAAACAACTTTCAGATTCATTTCCCATTTATACACTGTGGACCTTATCGTCGACCAAGTCATTTCGTTCTGCTTATCCAAACTTCATCAGATGTTTGATGTAAGCTTTAAACGCACACATAATTTTAACATTACTTGCAATTTAGGCCACCAAAGACGACATTTACGTACAATACGGAATCGAGCTTCTTGAGTTGATTTCCAAAATCTACTTCAGCGAAGACAAAAGACTTCAACGGCAAAACGACACTAATTCCAACGTGCAAACCTTTGTTCAATGGTTGTCCACAGATGGTTGCAAAAACACCGTAACGACCAAGATCAGAGTCATGATCATGAACTTCGAGGACTTCGTAAAGGCCGGCTACATTAAGCGCAACGCAGACAAAGGCCCCAAAACAATAAAGCAGCTGCACGAAGACATCCGAAAGGAGGGAGAGAAGATAAAAGAAGAGCGAATTGCGGTAATTTAAAAGTGTTCTAGCATCTACTTACTTTTTGCTATTTAGTACGAAGCCAAACAGCAACAACGCGAAGATCATCGTTTCCGGCAGCCATACGGTGGTCGTGGATCACAAGATCGGAAGAATGTCAATACTCAGGACAAGCGTACAAGTGCTGTGATGGCCAGCAGCAACACGGCACAGTCAGCCCCATCGCGCACCATTTCGTTACGAGACGTAATTTGACTTTCTTTGAAAACGTTTAAATGCTTTCTGTTTAGCAAATGAAAAACAGTATTGTTAATGCACCGAATTTGGGCGGCGGCAAAACTGGCTTCTTCAGCAAAAAGAACGATGCCGAGCCAAACAAAAGCGCTGGCCCTAGCAATGCGGAATCTGATGGCAAATCAAACCAGTGGAACACTGTTAAACGGTCAGGTTCTGGCCAGAATCAGTCACGCAAATCGTCGCAAGAGCGCAATTAGAGCTGCCTTCCGGATCAAAGAATTGTCGCCGAGCAGGTTTTGTTTGAACTTGATTAACGTTCTGCTGACTCTATTATTGTTAGTTAATTTATTAATCTTTGCCGCAAATCTGTAACGCTTTGTTTTGTAAGTTTGAAGCAAAGGAGGTGTTTACCAAAAGTGTGTGTTTTGCGTTGAATTGGGAATTTATGTCTGTTTTAGACTATACTTACAACATGGCATTGTTTTGTTTAAGAATAACTTTAATTTATTTAAGATGCCAAAATTTAAACGGAGTTTGCGTAGAAGCGTTTTTCAAATTAAATTGGGGATTTGTATCCCGTTTAAAAGGTAATCATTAAATAGCTAAAAATTAAGACCGTGTTGCAGGCATGTTTAAGCTGTTAAAGTCCCATTTAACACAAACACTTCACATTCGCTCGGATTTGACATATTTCTAATTGTTTTGCTTCAAAGTTACAAAACGTGCGTAGTATACAACATATTTTCGCAACGGGTTCTTTGCCAGGTGGCCTTTTGACTTGCGAACAAGCTTCATTGTAGGACCGCTGCTCTTGTTGCTTCTTATATCTTTTCCATGCTACAAATCAGTTCTTTTGCACCCGCTAAAAGGATGGGTCCAGTTGCGGGCTTGTTTTGTTGTTGTTTTCTCTTCTTTCATCATAACTTCATGCCGACCAACATAGGTTTCCTGAAGCTTTCGCTCCTGTGATTATTTGTTAGAAGATTTTATTTATCCCACACTTTTACGTAATCAATATGCTTTTATAGACTGGTCATGTGTACGCGAGAAATAGTGATTGTTTGTTTCAATTGTTGGAGCTATTCGGCTCAGTTCTTTGATTTTTACGAACGTGTTTCACCAATGTTGTTTTATTGCAATGGTGTGTTGAATAAAAAATCTAATACTTGCGAACGAGATTATGCGTACAATCATACAGTTTGAGATTAATCGAAGTTGCGGACAGTGCCAACGAACAATATTTGGGAGTCTTTTCCTGTCAACACAAACAAGAAAGGATGATCTGCCAAGAAATGTGGAGGTTCTTCTCGTGCAGGACCTGCGCTCAACAAACGCATGGTCAAGCCGGTCGCTGCAGCGGCCTCGCTACCTTCTTCGTTTGTCTAAATTTCAAGTATAATTACTGCTTCAGAACAAATACTACTTGCCTCGATAAACGCTTTGTGAATGACTTCGTCAATCTTAAGTTCCTCGTCGCTAATTCCTCGGAAGTTTGCACTGTTTGAAAAGCCTTGCTTAAAGCCCAGTTTCACGAGTTGTCCTTTTAAGTTTGCAGATGTTTTAATTTTAAACTGCGGCAACTCGACCTAAAACGAAGAGGTTTAACAAATTAGTGTTTTTAATTTAACTGACCACAACTTCCGTTTTGTGGCGAATGTTGATCAATTCTCTTAGCTGATCCGCTTTCAGTTCGCTTAACAGCTTGTTCAAGCCGAACTTTTCAGTTGGGAGGATTGCGTAGAAAAAGATGTCTTCATTCGCATATGGGAGGCCAACTAATTGGAAGTCTTTATGCTCATAATAGGCAACCTTGAACGACTTCTTCATCATTTTCACCTTTGCTGTGTTGTTTTCATCGGCAAAAAAGTCCTTTTCTTCCGTATTGTTTTTGTCGAACTTCGTTTTCCAATCTCCCTAAACATTTTATTGAAATTAATGCTGCAAGGACGTTAAAACATACTTTGTAATAAATGGCATTCACTAAAACCATCTTGGTGTCATTTAATATGGAATCAGCCTGCAAAATGATATAAAGCTTGAATTATTTAAAATGTATTAGTTACGCTGATCAGATCCTGGATTTTGTCACGCGTCTTTTCTTTGACAAAACTGTTTACGTTCTGCGCAACATCAAACGGCTTTCCAAAATCTAAGCTTTCGAAAGTGCCGTTGTAGAACTGATCAACCACTTGTTTGTATGTGTCTTTAATTGTAAACTTTGAGTCAAAGTAGACTTTTGTTTGCCGTTTCCAACGTGTACTGGCGATCGGCGCTGGGAGCCAAAAATTCTCCCAATTTGCGGAAAGATTCATGCAGTTGGTCTTTAGACTGGCCTGTAAATATGTTTTGAAATACTTGAACGTTTTAAATGGAGTTTATTTTTAAATTACCTTTGGCGAAAACGTCGTCGAATTCCTGTCGAGTTTCTCCGTCCGCTCCTGCATAAGCCAGCGATAGTGCCAAAACAATTGAAATAGGCGATAAAACTGTTGATACCGTTGAATCAACGCCAAGTTCTTTTAAAAGACGCAACGAAAATTCGACTTGAGCGTCCAGAAATCCTTCTTCACTCATTTTGATCGTTGTTACGCAGTGTAGTTGAATGCAAAAACGAACAAAATCTTGGAAAGAGCCGGAACAAAAAACAAGCGAGCAGCAAGCGCACACACCGCAGCACAAAACCTCAATGTTTATTTCACAACAACCCTGGTCTATATGGAAACAACAGAACACTTTTGTACTAGGTTGGGCAAATGGAATGTTTCTTAGTAGCTGATTTTATTCAAGTTGTGGTTTTCAAGCAACGGCCCTCTTGTTCACGGTAATTGTCCGGGCATTCACGCACACAGCCAGTTTCAAAAGAAAGCAATTGATTCGGACAACGACAAATCCAGTCGAGGCACAAACTTTCTGGAAAATTAATCTGACACTGATTGTCGGAGATGCATCCAATTTGGCCGGGCAGAAGACCTAGAAATTAGGGATGTTTGAATTATTAAAAATAACACATAAGTACCGCTCAGCAATGAAGGCTCAAGTCGGCTTGCTTGTGTAAGTTTCAATAACGTTTTTAGATCATTGGCCTCACAACAAACTTTGTTTGTTTGATCGCATTGTGCCTAAAAGCTTTTTACTCTCAACACTGAATAAACTTTACTCACAAAGTTAGCGCAATCTGAATTAGAAACACATTGAATAGAATCGCCAGTTTTCGGATGCAATTGAACACTCATTCCTTGTGGACATTCAACTGCTTTTGCATTCAAATTCACCGGACAGCATTGATAGCGGCCATAATATGAATTCAACTCGCATTGAAATTCCGTCGGACACTCAGACACTCGACCAGGCAAGCAAATCTGGATTTCACCGTCTGGGGTTTTTAGTGGAGCAACGCCGGTTGCACAATTAGATTTGGACGAAGGTGTTGGTTTTGACTCTACACGAGTTAGTTGAATACTTCGACTACAACAGTATCCAACAAGAAATTTCTCGTCCTTTACGCACTCAAAAGTAGGCATGCACTCTTTGCTGGAACGACATTGCATTGGCTTTTGTCTCAACAAATAAGGATGCGAGCCGGCCGGGCAAATATTACTCATATCTAGAAAAGAACTTAAAAGATACTTTTCCACACAAAGGCTACCTGAATTCTCGCAGCAGTAGTTTCCGTGGAATGTAGACAAACAATTGTAATTTCCCGGACAATCAGCATGATCTGTGCAGTTAGCAATAAGGCCGTCTGCTTTTCGCATAGGTTCACCAACGGGGCAAACATTTGATTGTCGACAGAAGCGCTCACATTGTATTTGAGTATCAAATTTGTTTTGGCTTTTTAAAAAGTTGTCAGTGCATCCCTAAAGTTTATTTGATTAAAGAAGCGCTCTTTGAATAATTAAAATCACCGAGTAAGTAAACGGACGACACTCTCCGGTTGTTTGATGATAGTGAAAAAAACGTCTTGGCTGAGCAGACAAGCAAAATAGTCCCTCGTCTACAGGTTGAGAACAAATTAGCTCTGGAGTTGGACAGCAATAACTTTGATCTGCTTGATTGTTGCACGCATAACCGGTTGGACAGTTTGACTTTGAACAGCGTTTTGCACGACCATCCGCTTGACTCAAAGCCTGTCCATACTCGCATTTGCCACTTATTGGTTCTGTGGTGCAGCAAACGTGCGTGTGTTTGTGGCAAAAGTAGTTGTTTGGACAACCGGATAATGGACCGCAAGATACAGGTCTTTGTTTAAATTTTGTGCCTGTAGTCATCAAAGCTGCTGAGCCCTGTGGACAGAAGCCGGCATTAAAGCCACAACATTGTGATTGTTTAGTGATTTTAGATTCATAACAATGAAAGCCGGTTGGACAAACTGCCATTTGAGGCGAACCTAAATTTTAATCAAATTAGATTCAAACAACGTTCAAACGTTATTAAAATCCGCAACACTTACTCATGGAAAAAGTGCAGTGTCCCGGACTGTTTCCTGAGCGATCTTTAAAAGCTGTTTCGCCTTTCGGGCAGCCATTTGATTCTTCGTTGTAAATGCTATTTGGTTGCTTTCGAAGTCGCAATGTTGATGATGGCTGCTTGATTAGAAGGATACTCATTGTGGTGCTCGTTTTTGGATTCCCAGCTTTTTTGTCAGAACTCCAAGGCTTTTGAGCAGGTTGATTTTCGCAACAATGAAAGTCTCCAAACGTCTCGTCGAAAACGCAAACAGATCCAGCATTTCGGCAAATTCCAACTCGAACTGAAAAGTTTACATAACGAAAACGAGTAAACAAAATGCATTGCGCGGTGTTAATGATGAGCATTCAATTTTTTGTTACAGTTTTTAAAATCAACATACCCGGAGAACATGGACGAACCTTTAAATAAGTTTCAACATTTTTAAAGTTAGTAATAAAAAACTACCAAGCCGTCTGGATCAATTTGAGGTCGCATTTGAAGTGGACATTTTGCCCGAGAATTGGTTGGCCTCTGACAACAAAGTCCTTTACTGGAGGTCGCAGATGAAAACGTACAAGTAAATTCTCTGTTTATTCCGCATTCATCTACACCGGGAATGTCCTGAATTCAAAACGAGAGTATCTTTTGAATAAATAAACTTAATTACTTGATCTGAACGAGCAGTGCATTCAACAGGTTCATTTGAGTTTTCCTTTCGCAATGGGACTCTTCCAGTCGGACACTTTGTAATGCTTTCAATTTGACCAGTTGGCGGTTTCTGCTGAGTTGAGTTTTCAGCCTGTTCAATTTGGCGATTTAAGATCAGTTCTTGTCCTATCGTTTTCAAACGCGGAAATGTCTCATAACGGGAAAACATAGGATGACGTCGCGCAGTTGCTGTTGTAGAATTGTTGATTGATAGAGTTGTTTTAGTTGTTGGCGCAAGTGTAGTTATTGAAAGATCACTCGGACGCCAGATACACTGTTGAACTGTTGGAACAAATTGCTTTTGAGATCCTTTCTCGAACAAGCAGTCTTCCATGATAAACAAACTAAAATTCAAAAAGCTCAGTTTTAATGTGGTTTGTTTGAGTTACCGTTTGATCGGGTGACAATAGATAAACGAATTAGGACTATTTGGGACCGCATACCAAAGTCTATGAATTTTTGGATCACATTTTTTCCCTTGCTCATTTGCTGTCAGTGTGCCAAAAGCGCACAACTAAAATTGTTTGTTTTAGCAGAAACTCACACCCAAAATACCTGCACAGACAAAAATAGCCACCACATTGTTAAAGTAAACGAGCACTTGGCTAATGATCTGCTTAGGTGCGCGAGCGAAAACAAAGTTTCAACCGACGTCTTAAAACACGACCCAAAGTTTGTTCTTGTTTCTGAACGGCCGATTCAACTTGCGCCGGTCACAACAAAGTTTTAAGCAAAAGCAAACACAATGACCACTTGATTTGTTTTCAATGCCAACAACCCCGCATACTTATTGTCAAAAATAAAATGTACAGTCGAAAAAACTCAACAACTTTATTAAATCAACAATAACAATTACTTGGCCTGGAAGATTGCGATGAAAAATCCATTGGACAAGTTCTTTTCTGGATATGCACGCAAACATTTCGAAGCAAATTCATATTCGCCAACCCCGCGAGTTTTCCATTTGATTTTTGGTTCAACAAGTTCAAAGCGATCTCCGAATGCATTCAACGCTTCTTGCACAACTCCTTCGTTTTCTTCAACGTTGATTGAGCAAGTAGAGTAAACTAAAACGACTAATTTATATGCGGATAAATTCATTGAAAATTACCTAATCGTTCCAAGTTCGGCATTTTAAGTGCATGCTTCAACAACATTGACTGCAAATTGGCCAAAGATTCAACTCGTTTCTGGTCCACCTTCTCTTCCAAAAAGTTTCTTTTAATCATTCCGGATCCTGAGCACGGAGCATCCACCAAAGCAAAACGAACTTTTGCATAATCTTCACTTGCCGTATTCTCTCTCAAGAAGTCTCCACAAATTACCTCGGTGTTTGTTGTGCCTGATTTTTCCAAACGCTCGCTCAAAATATTACATCGCTTTTTGTCTCTTTCAATCGCCCAAATCTTTCCTTTGTTCTCCATCAATGCTGCAAGGTGACTTGTCTTCATTCCAGGTGCTGCACACGTATCACAAACTTCAGCATTCGGGATCGACTTCCAATAAGAAAGCTGGCAAACAACTGGCCTAAACAGGAAATTTAATATTGAAATTCATCAAAGTTCCTACCTTGTCTTGCAAAATCAAACTCATGTTTTCAACCAATTCATAATCGTGCAGATCAATTTTGGGATGGAAGACCAACAAATTTTCGACGTGAATGTCAAAGAAAAAGTCGTTGTTCTGCATTTTCTGAACTGCCTCGTTAAATACTTTCTGCTTTTTACGCACATCTTCAATCAAAACAAAGCCGTCCTTTTTGAGTTGTTCCAAAACATCTTCAACAGTTGCACGCAATGTGTTAATACGAGCATAACGTGGAATAAGCGCAGATTCACTTTTCGGTGCAAGAGACTCTGGAAGAATGTTGTCAGCAGCCAATTGTTCGTGCTCATATAGAATATCCTTTTTAGCACCAGCCAAAATTTGTTTGATTTCTTTGTTCGCAACTTTGATTCCAATACCAAATACCAATTCGTACAAAAGAATAGAGCAGAGAGTCGGGTCATCCATAAGACGTTGAGATTTTGTGAAGTGACGCATTACATTTTGACTATCAAGAATCTTCTCCAAATATGCTCGATTTTTAAGCACCTCGCAAGTAAGCCGCAACAATTGCTTCTTATTCTAAACAAGATAATTAATAATCGTACTTTATTGTAACAAAATCAACAACAATGTACATTGAATTCTCGAGCACATCAAATAACTAATTTAACTTTTGATATTTCATTTGAATCCATCGTCTCTGCATTATCTTCTTCTCCTTACGGTTTATAAGCATTCTTTTGTCCACAAATACCTCAACCTTAGTCAAGCCGGCTACTGTTAACAAATCATCCAATTCACTGGTCTCGAAGAAGTAGCTCAAGGTGCCATCAGCGCGTGAATAAAGATTTTCTTGAAGATATCGGCCTTTCTTGAATCTAAAGTAAAGCATGTTTAAAGAATCAATTAGATGCGTAATTTACCTCAACTGTGTCAAATCATTTCGTCCATAGTCTTTGATGTAGATAAACGCCCCCTTTTTCATAAGACGAGCCAAATTCTCAATTGCAATCTTATGCTTCTCTGGCGGAAGTGCTGAGAGAACATATACGCAGAGAACATAATCAAGTGAACCTTCTTGGACTGGAATTTCTGCATCTGA